>CM070027.1:17837864-20237864 GCA_036247105.1 Cirrhinus mrigala | reverse complement strand
AACTGAGATGTCTGCGACTATTCTCAGGACGTGGCATGGTGCATTCTGAGCAGTGAACACAATACAAGTTATTAGTACATGTAAGTGACTATAATATATACAGTATTGCACACAAGTGTTATACTGTAAAAAAATAATAATAATAATAATTTGGTACAATAATTTGTTACACTTGCTTTTGCACAATATGAAGAAAAGATCCCCTGCTGCTTTTCATTGTGACTTTAGTGTGACATGCTTGCAGACAGCAGATTAGTTGTCTTTGCAGTGAATTTAACTTTCTGACAAATGTCTAACAGGCTGAGCCCGAAAGCTTCGGCAGCTGACTTCAGCCTTGCTGCCTTATCGGGCAGTGACTTTGCAGAGAGCGTTTGTGCATGAGGGTACCTTACAAAACTGATTTCAGACAGATTTATGAGACAGCATGATGGTTTTGTTAGGGCCCTATGAAATCTTTCCTTTTTTCCCAAATAAATTTTATTTTTTTTTCAAATTTCGATTTTTCTGTTTACATTTTTTTTTTTTCCCCATTTTAATTTTTCCGGACTCTGTTTTAATGGTTACATAAAATTTTATTAAGCAATCAGCATGTCTAATTAATTGAAATCACAAAATATACACAATGTAACAGCAATTTATTAAAAGTTACATTAAAAAAAATACATTTTAAGGCCCTTTCTCAAATTTAGTTTTATTTGTAACAAATTCTGTGTTTTCCATTGTAATTTTCTAGATTCAATTTTTATGGTTTCATAGAATTTTAAAATATTTAAAAGAATCTCTAAATAAATGATTTTATTAAAAAAAAAAAAAAAAAAAAAAAAAATATATATATATATATATATATATATATATATATATATATATATATATATATATATATATATATATATATATATATAAAATGTTGTGTATTTTACATTTTTCTGGTAAATAAATTCTGGTAAATATTCATTACAAATAATGTTTTAAAAATAATTTTATTGGTAATAGTAGAGTACTATCATTACATTAAGCATTATATTTTTGTCACAGCTTCAAGTAAAACCAAACTTTTATCTTGCTGAATTGCTGTGAAAACCTTTAAGTTTCTTTTTGAATATGACATAACGGTACTTTTTCTTGCAAGAAACAGGAAAATGCTCGGTAAGTGACTCTCAGAGCACTTTTAAAAATTATGTTCATGTAGTAATGTACTCGCATATTGAGGCGGCAGAGGCTGAAAAAGTGTTGTGCACTTCAGTATGGATTTTAAATGATTTCATTGATGTTTGAATGTTTTAAATTAATTTATTAATGTATTCTCAATTCTCAATCTTCTTTACAGCAATACTTAGTGATTATAATAAAAAAGTACCATTGTGTATAAAAACTTTACCATTTAAATAAATGTTTTAATATACAGAGGAACCTATGAAATTTGCATTGTTTTTCCAAATTCCTTTTTTATTTTGTCCAAGTTTTTTTCCATTTGAATTTTTCTAGACTCCATTTTTTTTTCTATTTTTGAATTTTTCTAGATTCTATTTTCTTCCATTTGAATTTTTCTGTTTTAATGGTTGAATTAAAGAATATTAATCAGAAAACATGTATTATTAATTGAAATCAAGAAAATTACACTATTTAAAAGCAATATATTAAACATTTAATAAAAATTACATTATGAAATAGTTTTTTTTTTTTATATTTTATATTTATATATAAATTTATTTATTTAAGAAATACTGTGTTGTGTATGTAATTTTTTCTTTTAAATAAAAAAAAGGTGAAGTTTAATAATACTTTTGTTAGTAGTAGTACTATCATTACATTAAGTAATTTAAGTGAACATTTCTGTCACAATTTCTTCAAGTTAAACTGTTTGCTGTGAAGTCCTTTTTTCACAAAAGAAAAATGCTAATGAAGTGACTCTCAGGGCAGTTCTAGATATTATATTTATGTGTTCATGTACTCCTGTATTGAGACAGCAAAGGCTAAAAACTTCAGTATGTGTGTAGTAAACGAAACAGGGCGTCTGCGTCATTCATTCACACAGAGACACACAGAACATGCAGAATTCATATTGAAGTAGTACTGTTGTGCTGTAATATTCACAGACACTAGTCCATATCACGTTTTGATTTAGGTGTATTGATCTACTTTTGATTAATTCATCCAAAATTTGGCAAATTCCATGACATTCTGCATTATACAGGAAATTAATTTTTTTATGAATGAATTCCGCAATTCCGTCCTCATTTTCTGCATCACAGAAAATCGTACAAATCTATTTTATGCTCTACAACCAAATGGAGAGAGCTTCAGTGATGAATGATATATTGGAGGTGCTCCGATCAGGATTTTTGAGGCCAGCAGAGCACAAGTCTGATTTCCACAAACACATTTATCCATTCTTTTGATTTCAAATCCAAACATTGTTATTGAAAATACTTTTTCAGCATATTTATTGCAAACAATGCGCTGTCACTTTAATTCTGCGCTTGCGGCACAGACGACGTGCGGAAACAATCTCTACACTACTGCAAACGCACCGTTCCTGGAACGCACTACTAGACCGCAACAGTGTGTAGCTTGAACGCTTTAATCCGTTAACATAAGCACGGAAAATACGCACTGCAAACGGAGGTATGTGTTTACGCTTCAAGTGTGCATGGGCGCCCAGTCTCTAGGAGAGCGCGTGAGCGCTGAATGGTTAAACACTGGAAAGAATTAAAAAGAAATGCAGTTCACAAACTTTAGCGACGATGCGACACTGATTCTATTGTGCAAGTAACAATTCCTGTGTCAACTGTGCTGCTCGCTTATGATCAGATGCGATGTGGTGATTGGAAGCCATTAGCGCACTTTCGAGAGAGAAAGAGAGAGGGCGTGCAGTCATTCACTCGTGCTATTTGTGAAATTACGTCTTACATAAGGGTTTCAAATTGCTTTATAAGTTATTAAATTAAGAAATATGAATTGTACCTCACCTTCACTATTATAATTGTTTTACCCGCGCCGAAAAGTGCCTGAGACGGTACCAAACCTATCATGGCAGGCGCGTCATCATCTTTAGATCGGTTTATGAGATCGGCCTTTTTAGAGACCGCCGATCAAACATCCCCAAGGGATTATGGGCCGATAATGATCGGTAGCCGATCAATCGGAGCACCCCTATCAAATATGGTAAAAGTTGGTTGAGAAACCTACAATTTACACACAAACTGACCACCAACTGCAACTTTAAGACACCATTTTTATTTTGTAACTGTCATGAAATCGAACACACAGATTTGCGGCATATCATGGGCAGCGATGGATACATCTATGCTGCCTTGAAAAATCGATCAGTTAAAGGCATCTCAGGAGAGAGGGGGTAAAGCTAACATTGAATTTGGATGTTGATTGTTTCCTACCTTGGAATGTATCCTCCAAATGCAGCATTATTCAGCTTTTGGATGCAGCCACAGTGTCAAAAAATAGTGTGATTGATACAGCCGTTATGGCTAATAAATGTTAATACAAGGTTTTTGTGTGTGTGTGTGTGTGTGATGGTAGAATTACCTGTTCTGCCATTATCATACTTGTCTGATGGATTCCAGGCTCTTTTTCATTTTCATTGCAAAACATAGCCAGCATCATCGCAGTGGCTTGCTTGGTTGAGTTTTGCATGTTAATGAGGATGTTAGAACATGATTGATTGCCCAGTTGAACTTTGTAAATTGTGTCTGAAGCGCTAAGATGAATATGATACACTCTGCTTTAGCATACTCAAGATTCCTGGTCTTCTGTCATGCAATCTGACAAGTATCAGTCGAAACGGGAATAAAAATCACTGGGCTTTAGTGTTCTTGACTGTGTGTTAGAGCGTGTTTGGTGGGCTCTGTCCACTAATGCCACAGCTTACGCTGGAGAGCTTAAATCAACCCAGCAGATTAAGAACCATGATTGCAATTATGATAAACCATATCTGTTGCAGCAACCAAAATATGATGACAAAGATAAAATGAAGGGATTTGTGTGCATGTACATGGCAATTGCAGCATGAACACAGTTCTTTTCCACATCATTTGTTTTTTTGCCTAAGCCAGGTGTGCTTTTTACCCTCACAATCCATGTTTTGCCCAAACAAGGCCCTGTTTTTTTTTTTTTTAAACTGTGATTTACAGTTTGTTCACGTCAACTCCTGACTTTCACCTGGGCTTCAAATGTACTTGGAGGCACGTCATAGATCTCGCTTCCCTCCCTGCTATGGCTGAGTACGTCTCTATGAGGTATAAGATGGTGGCAGAGAGAGTGTGGGCGCATTTCTGACTGTTTACACAAGTCATGGGACCTGTCGGAGATGGTGTCTTTTTCACAGATCCGGTCGTTCCAGTGAGAAGGTGCTCTGGTGCCTTCTGACCTCGCTGCCTTCCTCTCACTCGAACGGCAGAAGAGCGCGCCTCTTATTACCCATTTGCTGCAAGCGCCACTGCTATTTGTCAAGTGGCTGTTGAGCTGCTGCTCACTCCAGCTGAGAGGCCTTTTAATCTTGGAGGTGTGCGAGCCAGTTACTTCCTATCACTTCAGGGAGTGTGTGTGTAAGTGATTCTAGTGCTGGGACAAAACTGAGCCATAAAACTGAGGAATTATTTTGGTTCGTTCTGTTCAACACGGTCAAAAGGTTTTCCCTATTTTTGGGAACCTGTGTTTTGAACTCCTTTTCAGGATGAGGAATGCCAGATTTTGTTTTAAACATGATAGAATCTCTGACTGTGTCACTGCTGTGAAAGCTTGTAAAAGCTATATATGCAAATTAAGCTGTTTCTTAAAGGAGAACTCCACTTCCAGAACAACAATTCACAAATAATTTACTTACCCCCTTGTCATCCAAGTTGTATTGTATAACTAAAATATTGTTTTTAGATATATTATTTTTATTTAACTTTTTTTTTCATGATTTTATGATATAATTTTGACTAATGTTTATTTTATTAGTCTAGTATATTAAAATTATTTTATAATAATCATTATTTTATAAATGAGTATTTTAAAATATGGTTTATATTATGTTTGTTATATATTGAATGTTTTTTGTTAGGGTTTTTGTAATATATGTTCATTTACATTTACATTTAGACATTTAGCAGATGCTTTTATCCAAAGCGACTTACAAAAGAGGACAATGGAAGCAATCAAAATCAACAAAAGAGTAGTAACATCTAAGTGCTATGACAAATATCAGTTAGCCTAACACAGTACAAGTAGCAAAGGTTTTTTAAATTATATAATAAATAAAAAGAAAACAGATAGAATAGAAAAACAAAAAAGCAAGCTAGTGTTAGAGGCCTTACAGAAAGAACAGAGAAGCTAGTGTTATTTTATTTTATTTTATTTTTTTAATTTTGTAATACATATTTTTACAAAATGTTAATTTTATGTGAAGTATATGTTGTATTTAGACATTATTTAATATTTCTTTCATACTTTTATAATGTAATTTTAAGTAAAAAATAATTTCATAATATTCATTATTTTATGAATGAGTATTTTTAAATATGGTTTATACTGTTATGCTTATGTGTCATATTTAGTTTTACTTAATATATTTTTATAATTTACTATAAGTATTTAAAAAATGGTTTATAGTATGTCATGGTTTTGTTTCATAATATGTTTTCATTATTTTGTAATTTTGTAAAAAATGTATAAAGTATATATTGAAAATATCTATTTAGACATTTTTTTTTATGATTTTATGGTGTAATGTTAAATTGTGTTTATTTAATTAGTGTAGTATTTAAATTTTTTTTTTAAATTATTTATTATCTTATAAATGAGTTTTTTTTTTAAATATGGTTTATTTTATGCTTATGTTATATATTTATATATTTTATCACTTCATTTATTTATTATTATATTTAAAAATAGCTTATAGTATGTTAGGGTTTTTGTAACTGTTTTGTAATATATTTTTCTTCTGTAATTTTGTAATATATTGCAACATTTTATTTTGTTATATATATATATATATATATATATATATATATATATATATATATATATATATATATATATATATATATATATATTTATTTATTTTTTTTTTTTTATATGAAGTATTGAGTTATGATCTGGATGAATGTAATAGGAGTACACTGTAAAAAAAAAAAAAAAAAGTTCTTTTCTTTTTTTTTTTTGTTTTTTTTGTTTTTTTCCGGAGAAAATCAAATCAAGTGGTATGTTTGTGATAAGTGATCCTCTCTGATTAATATCAAAGTGGAATTGTTGCTGATGTCAGATAGAATTCAAAAGAATCTTCTCAAGAATCATCAGTGTGTGTGACTTTCTGTTTCATACTGCATAGGTAAAGTATTTTAGCGCTCACTGCGTTGTGGGAGGTAATTGTGGCTTGGCAGTCATCCCTGTGTAGTTGTTTGCATTGGAAATGCAAGTTCAACTTCCACTCAGCGTTTGTTAGGCAGCGGTCTGAGCTGAGAAACATGTTTACGGTGGAGTTTGAGAACGCCTGTGGCAAAATCTTCTGTGGGGAGTTAGGCAATATAGACAGGAAGACAGCCGGACAGATAGACAGACGGGCAGGCGCTGGCAGTTTCTTTCACGTCAATTTGTTGCATACCAGAAGGCTTACATTCCAGCGCCTGCAGAAACGGCACCCGGCAAGTTCAAGTGTCACATTTAGGATGGTTTCTTCTGTTTCAGACTAGAACAAGTAACATGAAACCGCTTCACATTATAAAAACCAGATCAGAGCTTGAGCACCCGCTGGAGGCTTGGTTAGTTTTACGCAGGTGTGTGAGCGCTCTGGCACTGTTTGAATGAGACGGCTCATTTTAAAAGCTGCGATTAAAGCAGAACAACCAAGCACAGAGCGCTTGTGAGGAAGGTCATGGGTCACGGCCAGGTCGTAGCCTGTGGGGAACGCGCAGCGCTGGCACACAGAAGCGTGTCGGGAAACTGCAGCAGTATCGAACATTACAGTATCAGGAAAAATTCACCTCAGACACTTTTGAGACTTAAAGGAACACTGTGTATTTTCTGGTTCTAGTTCTTTCTTTTTCTCATCTATTATGTAGTGGTGGTGTTGAGAGCTTACTGTGAGTTTCTTTGCTTTGTTAAAAAGACAAAACTTGGAAAGAATGAACAGAAGAGAAAAAGCAAGTAAGCGGTTAACCAGGGGAAGTGATAGGTGGCACATCTGGAATGCTTCAGCAAATATTTTTCAAAACATCTGGACAAATCTCATGGAATTTAAGAGTCCCTCCTTTGATTTTTAGCCTTTCCCCCCTTTTGCTCAGTTTTCGGCATCTTCAAAGTCCCGGGAACGTCTCTGGCACGTAAATGAAGGGGGGTGGGACTCCTATTACAGTGCGGGTCGAGTCATTCCAGACTTTATTGTGGTCTAAATTGGGCTCCTGTGCCTGGTTTCCCTTTGTGCAGGCAGGCTAATTAAGTGACACTGAGGTGAGAGACGGAGAGGGAGCACCAGTGAAACTCAACTCCTCATAAACCTCCAGCGAGACGGCCGTCCGTAACAGTATCAACCACAAGAGCCGCCGCTAAACCTCGTTGGAAAAGCGCCATTTTATGGGCTTTGGGGTGAATCTCACGAAACTGTCTGAAACTTATTTCACCCCAAAATACTTAATTAAGCCATATCTCATTAAGATTCTGGGGCGTTATCTCTGTTGGAATATTGGATGAGAAAAAATTCATAGTACAAAAATAAAGCAACACAAATGTTATAAAATATAACAAGAAAAGGTGTATAAAGAAACATTGTCCAACAGTTGCACCAGCAGGTGAAGTTAAAGTCCGCATCTCTCTCGCCTCCCCTGAGCCTACTGAATTTTAACAGACCACCTAAAGCACGCAGTGAGTTTGGTGGGGGGTAATTGAGAATGAATGGGGGAAAGTCACATAAGAGGAGGCAATGCCTCCTCCACGATATGATTGGATATGACTGGTTATGATTGGCCGTGATTGGTTTGTGCACGTTACGCATTCGCGAATCAGTCTAAATGAACAACATAAAGTAAGTAAACAACTCACACACTTAGACCCTGTTCCAAATGGCACACTTCATGTGCACTTTCGGTCTTGAAGGCTCACAGTAGCCACCGCATTCACGTGTCTGTTAAGTCCATCAGACAGTAGGGTGTCCCATTCGTCATTTTAGTGTTCAAAAGGGTGCTCGTGAGTAGAGGTCGACCGACGTATCGGTTTGCCAATTAATGGCACCGATACTTCAAAGGCAGATTTAAAACATCAACAACGAAACGGTGTGTACAGTATACTGTAGTGCATGTTTTTATATTAGAGATGCACCGATTGCAAATTTCTTGGCCGATTCCGATTTCCGATTTTACAGTAAGTTTGACCTGCCGATTCCGATTTTTGCCGATTCCGTTTTTTTTTTTTTTTTTTTTTAAAAGAACTGTAATGAAAGCATATCAGGGTTCGAAATTAACTTTTTTACTTGGTAGCACTGGTGCTCCCAACTTCAAAAAGTTAGGAGCACCAAAAAAGAATTAGGAGCACCAAATGAATATTATGGTTGTATTAAATACAACTACACAACCTATAGCCTACAGCCTAGATATGTTATGTAGACTAATTTGCGCACATTGGGGAGTCGCTCTCTAAACGTGGAGTATTAAAATTGCTTTTGAATGCGCGGGCGCGTTTTACTTTCGGTTTCGTTTTAACAACGGCGCTAAACTCTCGGTGGTGCTGAGCGTACATTCTACAAAACAAGACATTCATTTAACAAAACAATTTAAAAGTGGTCTTCGACTATGGAAAACGGCTGGTCATCAAGGGCCATGAATTCCATAATTTTCCTCGTAATTGCTTTGGTCTTCTCACTGCTCATCCCAATAAAGGATAGTACAGGCTGCTGACTTGTGGGTGACGAGCTTTGGCTTGGACTCGGCGCGCTAGCTTTAGCCACTTTCCCCTTTTCAAACTGGGCATATTCAGCTAAATGATAGTGTTTTAAGTGTCTTAGGTTTGTTGTTCCGAACGTTTTTGAGCTTGTTCCCCCACGATGTATTTTTGCTTTACAAACGTTACAAACTGCGATCTTTGTGTCATCTCCACTCACGGAAAAGAACTTCCACACCAACGACATCTTAACACCAGACTGTGAGTGTGCGCGTAGCTGTGACGTAATTGCCTGCGCCGCCGCTAGCAATAAAAGGATCGGCGGACGTGAGCCTGACCGGCCGGTCACCGATCTGGGTCGATCATACGAAAAATCGGCCGATTCCAATCACTAGCCGGTCAATCAGTGCATCTCTATTTTATATCGTTACTAAGTGATGAATTTGTTGACTAGATGCTGCATTATAGCATCATTAGAAAGGACATCAGTATACTTTTGCCCGTTTGGTGATCAAATAAACTCTTGTAGACCGCCGCTTGAATTGAACACAACGTGTCCGGTGTGTGAGATACGGATAGCTGCGAGTTCCTCTAGACGCGGTGCTGCACTTTTGCCCGTTGTGTGACTAACATATTTTGATGTTAAATTGTGAAAGTAGACAATATCCATATGTATGTAATTTCAATACTGTGGCCTTTGTGTAGATATTTAAAGATGGCTATCTTTAGCTTGATTGTTGATGTAATGGAAAGGATGCGACGTGTGCTCTGCATTTAACCCATCCAAGTGCACACACACAGTAGTGAGTAGTGAACAAACACACGCGCACACACACCGTGAACACACACCCGGAGCAGTGGGCAGCCATATTGCTATTGCTAAAGCTGTAGAATAAAGTATTGTTCCTTGTTAGAGTGTGTTAATTTCAACATGCCCTGTGCTGCAACAGCTAAAGTCCATCTACACTGGACATGACAAAGCAACCGTTGAAAAGCATTAGAAATTTGTGTCAGTACGTCATAAACAGAGTGAGGCATCAGTTCTGGTTCTGTCATGCCCCGCCGCATCCAGTGTAGATAACGTCACTGATTATTAGGGCTGCCCCCTAATAGTCAACTAACCGTTAGTCGACAAGAAGAGGCTTGGTCAACCAAAATTTTATTAGTTGCTTAATCGAAAAAAAAAAAAAAATACATCTACAGGAAGTGGCGAAGTCACGCGAAGTCACGCCGAAGTCATGGAGGTGCCAGTGCACTCACTTGCTCTTAAAATACTCCGTCATTTTTGGTCATACAGATAAAAGTAATACATCTTTAGGATCTGTAGAGACTATGTTTATTTGTGTGCATTCAGAATAACAACGAAACATTGCGCTTTTGTAAAATAAAGCAAACAGGATGCGCTTTCTGGCGTCTTGGTCTGTGTAAACTTGAGCGCAAAACTTGGAAACTCCATGTATACTTGCCTATATATATATATATGGGTATATATATATATATGAAAAGGGCAGGGCAAGCATTGCAAGCTTTTGTTTAGAGTAGCAGGTTGACACGGCAGCTTTCGCATTTGGCGGCAACAAGGCGGAGTAATCGTTCTGCACTGCGCTTTTTTTAAACCATTTCTGAGCGCTGCATCTTGCGTTTTACACGCAAAGATGTGTTCTGTATGAATGGCCAGAAAGAACCTAGAGCAAATACTTGCACATATAGAGTGACAGGATAAGATTGCTGAGATCATGAACGATTATGAGTCAGATTCATATGATTCGTATAATAACTATAAGGGCCAGAAAAATAAATTGTTCATTCATTGTAATCAAGGTAAAACATTCACTTAATCGAGATTTAGATTTTAGCATCCAGCCCTACTGCTATGTTATGTTAAAATAAGACTTGAAATGGCCTGAAAATGATCTGTGGGAGTTTTCAGTAAGTAATTAGCTTGGTGAAATTTAAAGTAATCTCACCAAAATTAAAGGTAGTAGCAAGAGAAATAATGACTTAAAAAGAGCGCTATTGGGATTCGAACACGCATGAGCACCATAGCTCAATGTGCAGAGCACATGCACAAACCACAAGGCCATGATTTAGGAAATAACACAGTTTCCCCACCGAGTTGCAAGATGTAAAATTTGTCTTAAATGTCTTGGAACAATGCTAGTCTGTCCTACACAAGGTACTTGCGACATGACATAATCTCTGTCTCGCAGAGCCATGTGGCATTGCGTTTAACTCACACAATTAGCAGAATTTCTTTTGAAAGCTGAATGTAAACCTGAGTATAAATCAAATCCCGAACATAGACCCGAGCCTTAATTGTCAGCTTTTTATGCTGAAAGCAGCTTTGATGTGTGATGGTAACCTTGCCTGAGCTGAACCTCTCTTGGGTCAGGGAATTAAAATTCTGTTTTAAAAGACTTCAGTGGATTGAGTGTGTGCTCAGATCCGCATGAGGCAGCGGGTTTCGCTCCATCCTAGACTGACAGACATCAGATTATTTCATCTTTATAGACAGAGAATGACAGTGCGTTGTATTATTGTCCCTACGTGCTGTCGCTGAGGATTTGCAAGACTCTTTAAGAAACATTTTTATGAATTGCTGTATTTGATCGCCATCTTGAATGGGTGATAAAAGGATTAACACAGTCGGATGGTCTTTATTACAGCATAAACCATGATAAAGTGATCAGGGTTTATTTTGGGATTATTCTGCCTGCTAAACAGCTTATTGCCTAATAAATTAACAAACATCAATAAACGATTTGAGGTAAGTTATTTTATTATATGAGGGGGGAAAAAGGCAGCAGAGTGAGTTGATAGACAAGCGTAGCTACTGGATGTAGTAAATCAGTGTCCCGGGACAATGATCGATCAGTTTATAAGTCATTTTTTGATTAATTGATTACTACATTCAGAATAAAGCATTCTAGGTAGCCAGGTGATAACTGCTGGTAATGAAATAAAGTTTATTATCATGTTGATTATGATGCTGCTGATTACTAGTTTTGCCTAAATGATAAGTGTTATGGTTATGCCTGAAGTATTTCTTAATTTCTGTGCTGTTTTTAGGCAGTTTAAACCTTTGCAAACCTTTTTTAAAATTTTCTTAATTATTATAGTAGTCATTACAAACATTTATTTTATTTGTAATATTATTATTTAATATTTATAGTAATTATTGACATAATAGTTCTTTAATTCACCCCTCCACAAATGTTTTATTATTTCATTTTATTTAAAGAACCATTGTAATGAAAACCTGGATATACGCCTAATTTGAGTAATTTAAATAAATAAAGTCTCGTTTTAATGAATATTACAATTTTTCTAGTTAAAATATTTTGTTATAATATTACAAACATTTATTTTATTTGTAATATCATTTTATATTTATAGTTATTAATGTCATAATAGTTCTTTAATTCACCCCTCCACAAAGTATTTTATTTTATTTTTTTATTTTATTTTATTTTATTTGAAGAACCATTGTAATGAAAGCCTAGATATATGCCTAATTTAAGCAATTTAAATTAATAAAGTCTTATTACAGTTTTTGTAGTTAAAATAGTTTGTTATAATATTACAAGCATTTCTTTTATTTGTAATATTATTTAATATTTATAGTTATTAATGACATAATTGTTCTTTAATTCACCCCTTCACAAATGTTTTTGTTTTGATTTATTTGAAGAACCATTGTAATGAAAACCTGGATATATGCCTAATTTGAGTAATTTTAAATAAATAAAGTCTTATCTTAATGAATATTACATTTTTTTTTCTAGTTAAAATATTTTGTTATATTACAAACATTTATTTTATTTGTAATATTATTTAATATTTATAGTTATTAATGACATAATAGTTCTTTAATTCACCCCTCCACAAAGCATGTTATTTTATTTTATTTTATTTTATTTTATTTTATTTTATTTGAAGAACCATTGTAATGAAAACCAAGATATACGCCTAATTTAAGTAATTTAAATTAATAAAGTCTTACTAGTTTTTATAGTTAAAATATTTTGTTATAATATTACAAACATTTCTTTTATTTGTAATATTATTTAATATTTATAGTTATTAATGACATAATAGTTCTTTAATTCATCTCCACAAATGTTTTTGTTTTGATTTATTTGAAGAACCTTTGTAATGAGAACCTGGATATACGCCTAATTTAAATAATTTAAACTAATACAGTCTTATTTTAATGAATATTAAAATATTTCTAGTTAAAATATTTTGTGAAATGTTTTATCAGATAGAAATTGTAAATTTATTTATTTATTCATTTTTAAATCATTATCCAGTAAATCAGTAACGTCTATCATGGGGCCTTTACATAATAATAGGTGACAAATTAAATTAAGGTGATTAAAATTAATTCTTGTGGGCAAAAAGGTCAAGAACCACTGTTTTATGGAGTTGTGCAGGTCTAGTTATAATACTATCCCACATAAGGGGTTTAAAGTGATATGCTTTCCTTTACCTTTCCGACTCGGCACTGTCATACCTCATTAGGTGGGAACTTTTCCTCTGCCATTCCGATTTCTTGCTCCGTCACTCTCTCCAATGCCTGCTTATGACGGACATCTAGAGGTGTGTTTTTATTTCTAAAAGCCCATTTCAATTTTAGCGCTTTCTGTCTGTCTCTTGCTCTGTCTCTTCTCAGAGAGCTAGGAAAACTGCAGCCAGTTGGTTAATCGTGTCCCCCTCTGTCTGCGCGCAGAGCTATTTTCTCTGTGTTGCTGTGCAGATGGCCTAGATCTTTCTGCTTGACTGCATCGGGAACAGCAGGGAGAGGCTGATGCACATCATCATCGAGTGTGCGCGTATGTGTGTGTGTTGCCTCTCTACATTATTTAATTCCCAGTCCTCGCTGCACACACCCCACCACGTCCTCCAACGCAGCACAAATCAGGATTTTTCTATCAGCGTTCCTAGAACACGACGGGCACGGTGTGTATCAACAGCCGCTGCCCTGAACTGAACCAAACTCGTGCGTCCCCACCCGCCACTGGAGGAGCAGCTCTGAGCCAAGTGGGTTGTTCTCGAACTGTGTTTTCATACATTATCAATGGATAAAGAAGGGGCCAAATGTGTTGTATTCACATTTGTGTTCTTGTAGGTTACTTTGAGGTTGATTTTTATTTTTTTATTTATTTTTTTTTCAGTTAAACTAATCGCTACATTCGTTCAGATTTGAGTACGCCCTGTTGTTCCTAAACATAAATGACATTCTGTCACTCTTGTTTAGAATCTGATATTGGGGTCTCTTGTCTTTGTGTTCTTTGAGGCTATTTTTGTCTATTTATTTGGGCTCTCCATTCTTCCCTGAATGCTGACTTGGCTTGGCTAACAAAAAAAAAAACACTGAGGACTAACGTTTAAGCACTTGGCGTTGTGTCATATGATTGACCGTCTGATGGTAAACATTGACCCTGACTTTGTTTAACTTTAAGTACATTGTGGTTGTAGTAGAAATCACCAGTCGCATTTGTGATTCTGATTGGGTGATTGGTGCACTGTAGGTGGAGTTTCGAGGCTGAAGCCAAACGTATGATTGGATGAATCTGTGATGTGTATTTGATTGACAGTCTCACACATTTTTTTCTGCCTGTTGTCAGCTTAGACCCATGACATTTGCTTCTCGTAAGATGTCACCCTGCATTAACTACACTTCTCTAAACACAGCTACGTTTTTTTTTCAGGTTTTTTGCAACACATTTTGTCACCTCGTCTCGATTTATGGCTGAAGCAAGAACAACATGTATTTTAGATTTATTTTGTGGATTATCTTAGGTCAGTAATTATATTAATGTGTGGGAGAAAAAAAAAACAAAACAAGTATGCATTTTTTTTAATTTTTTAAATTTTTTTTTTTAAAGTAGTATGTCTGATTTTTCTTTTTTAATTAATTTATTAATTTATTTTCCAAGATTTTCTTTACCATTTAAAAGTACCATTATTTATAAAAACTTTACAATTTAAATGATTACATTTTTAATATACATTGGGCCCTATGAAATACGTTTTATGTTTTTCCAAATTCCGTTTTATTTTCTTCCAAATTCCATCATTTGAATTGTTCTAGATTGCTTTTATTTCCGTTTTCATTTTTCTAGACTCTGTTTTAATGGTTAAATTAAAAAAATATTAATCAGAAAGTATGTGTTATTAATTGAAATCAAGAAACTTACACAATTTAACAGCAATTTATTAAAAGTTTAACAAAAATTACATTTTTAAGGCCCTATGAAATAAGTTTGTGTGTGTGTTTGTGTGTATCAAATTCAAATCAAGTTTTATTTTTTTTACCAAATTCTGAGTTCCCCATATTTTTCTGGATTCCATTTTAATGGTGTCATTAAATATTAATAATCAAAAGCATAATAATTTTTTTTTTTTAATTTATTTTTTTTCCAGATAAACTGTGTGTATTTACATAATTCTGGTAAATATTTTCTTCTGGTAAATATTCCTTAAAGAAATAAAGTTTTAATAATAATAATCTTATTAGTTGTACTACAATCATTACATTAAGTAATATATTTATGTCAGTTTCCTTCAAGTTAAACCAAAATTTTATTTTGCCGGGTTGCTGTGAACATCTTTAAGTTTCTGTTTTTTATATAATATGGTGATAGTAAAATGCTCATGAAGTGATTCTCACAGCAGTTCTAGAGATTGTTCATATACTCATATTGAGGAGTGAAGAGGCTGAAAACGCTGACGGTCACGTGCCTTTCAGTACGTTTGTAGTAAATGAAACCTTGCGTCTGCGCCATTCATTCACACAGACACGCAGAACATCCAGGATTCATATTTAAATAGTATTTTTGTGGTGTAGTATCCACAGACACTAGTCCATATTGTGTTTTGATTTAAGTGTACTGACCTACTTTAGATGTATTCATCAAAATTTGGCAAATTCCATGACATTCCGTGTTGTACGGTAAATTCCATTTTTATGACTGGATTTTAGGATTCCGTCTACGTTTTCCGCATTGCGGAAATCATAGGGCCCTATATACATTATTGCTCACATCTAAATGCTGATGTTGTTCAAAAAGTGTTTAATTCTGTGATTTCACACTTCAGTTTTAAAGAGGAAAATTATACGTATGTATGTGTGTATTTATTTATGCAGGCCCCAAAATAACCCCCAAAGCTAAATCCACTGTGAAAACAGCAGTTGATGTATACTTGGAAATGTTTAAAGCAGAATTGTGCCATTCTGCGTTTAATTCTGTGATTTCACACTTCAGTTTCAACCAGAAAAATTGTACGTATGGATGTGTGTATTCATTTATAAAGACCCCAAAATAACCCCAAAGCTAAATCCACTGTGAAAACAGCAGGTGATGTATATTTGGACAAGTTTAAAGCAGAATTGTGCTGTTCAGTTTTGACACTGTCTTCCTGTCCGCTCAGACAGCGGTCTTTCTCTTCTGTCTGGGAGGATGCTACTGTTTCTGGATGGGTCGCTCTACACACAACACACTCATCTCTTGCACCTCGCTGATCTGGAGCCGCCCCCTTCGCCTCATTCCTGGGCTGAGCCCTTCACAAAATGCAGATAAAGCTGCAGTCAACATTTGTTTTGTAAATGGGCACATGCTGTAGAAATGTAATCCTGCCTACAGTTGATCGCTCAGTCATGTGACTTGACCTAGTTTTCCTTCTCTCCCGCTCTCAGAATTCCATCCTCCTTCAGTTTTCCCTTCACGCCACTTCTTCATTTGCTTTTCATTTAGCCTTTACAAAAAGGAAAAAATATATATATTCCCTGTACGTATCTGCTAGGGAAATGCATGATTGCATAATTTGACGAGCTATCTGAATGACTAGGTAGTCTGTGACTAATTATACTGGCGTAGGGTCATGTCGACCCCACAATGATCAGAAGCATTTTTAGGGGTTGTTCAGAGTGTTTTTATATTTATAGAATTATAGAATTGATATTTATTTTATTTTATTTTTTATTTTACATTTTAATGCCAATAGATGTGTGTGTAAATGTAAATACTAGGGCTGTCAAATGATTAGTTGTGATTAATCGCATGCAAAATAAGACTTTGTGTTTATTTAATATGTGTATGTACTGTGTATAATAATGTGTGTATATATAAACACACATGCACGTATAGATTTAAGAAAAATGGCATATTTATGTCAAATATTTCTATTTATATATAATATAAATTATATATAAATATAAAAATTACACATACACATATAAATATTTTTTAAATGCATACGTGTGTGTGTGTATATATATATATATATATATATATATATATATATATATATATATATATATATATATATATATATATATATATATATATATATATATATACTTTTATTTTGAATCTGATTAATCGCGATTAATCATTTGACACCCCTAGTAAGTACATGTAAATATTTTCAAAATATATACTGTATGTGTGTATATATACATAATAAATATACACAGTACTCACCCATATATTGTGCAAAAAAAAAAAACTTAATTTGGATGCTATTAATCGCAATTAATCTTTTTCCTGGCATTATTTATTTTGTTTTATTTTATTTTTTTATTTATTTATTTTATTTTATTTTATTTTATTTTATTGTATTTTTTATTATTATTATTATTTTTAACACAGTTTCTTTCTAAAAATTTCCATTGCTTCCCAGTTTAAAAACCCCTTTATTTCCATTTTAACCCAGCTCTAGCATCAGCATGTGTTTCCGGTCTCCATCTTTTATTGTGTGTCCACTGAGTCATTGTTTTGTTGTGCTTCAGTTTACAAGGAGCTATAATCACTTTATTTCAGAAAATGGATTTGCTGTCATTACCACATGCATTAAAACAGCACGCAGTTCATTTGTCATCGATATGCATTCAATTCAATAACAGGCAGCCGCTATAGTGGTGGCAACCTGCGTGGTTTTGTAATCACAACTCTATTTACATTACCGGCTAATGTTCATGTTTTCAGATGCCTGCGAGATGCAGATGGAGAAAAATAATAAGACTGCAGGCTTGTCAGCTCTTTCACACAGACTTGTACATCTGGTTAGTCTCTAAACTAAAAAAAACATGCTATTTTAATATTACCTCTAATAGTCCTCGAAAGCCCTCATTGATTCCAAAGCACGTTTTATTTCATTTTACAGTTAAGATGGTATGAAATACACACATTCATGTCCACTCTCTGATTAGCCACTGCAGGAAGTGATTCACATGAACATCATCACTTATGAGCTCCACATGAGGTCCTCTCTTCATCTGTCATTTCAAAGCACATGCTCGTAGGCTGGAGTGTTTGCTCAGCAAACTATTTGCAATCCTCGTCTGGATTGTAATCTTGCCTCGTGTCGCCCCACTTGACCTGCAGGGTGAGTTTCGCTCTCGTTGTGAGAGCAGCAACTCAATGCAGTCAAAATGCATGCAGTGCAAACGCTCAGATTTCTTTAGCTTTGCATAATTGTGTGTTTGCCGTCATATGAGAGATGTGGACACAGGTGCCCTACTGATATAATGAGATTTAAGTACTTGGTATTTCAAATGTGTGTTTTTGACTACTAAGAAAAAGAAATCTAGTTGGTGCACCAAAATATACTTATTAGGGATGGTATCAAAATCTCGTGAGTATATTTTGGTGCACCAGCTAGATCTCTTGAAGTCCACAATATGATAAAAGTTAAATTCTTCAATCTAATGCACTTAGAGAGTCCAAATTAAGAGTTCCAACCCATGTTCCTAAGAAAACTTAAGTCAGAAAAAAGTCAGAGAATTGACTTGTACCTGAACTTTAAAGGGGACTCAACCCTCTTTTTATGTGTTTTTTATACTGTCTCAGTCTAAATAACATTCACACTGGTGTTTTAGAAGCCAAACTAATAATAATAATAATAATAATAATAATAATAATAACAATTTTATATTCCTTTGACCGTAATGTCTATATACTGTAAAACAATTGCACTGTAAAAAAAAAACTGAAAATGAATCATACTGTAGTAATATTTTTGCTTTACACTGTAGCAGGGAAATTACAATACTACACTTGAAAGAGATGTGTTGAATTTGGACTGCAGTTACCCATTTAAACCGCTAGCTGTCAGCAATTCATACTGCACCTTTAAACTTTTAATTTTTTTATTTATGTATTTATTTATTTATTTATTTATTTATTTTTTGCTTTTTTGGATGATAGGACAGTGGAGATTGACAGGAAAGTGTTGGGTGGAGAGCGGGGGTGCAGGATCAGCAAAGGACCCTGGGTGGGATTCGAACCCAGGTTGGCCTATATGTCAATGCGCTAACCACACGGCTATAGGCAGTGACTTTAAGCTTTTATTTTGACGAAAGAGGAAGTAGAGCTTTTATTTTAAAGGAAAACTCCAGGTTTGGTAAAAACAGGCTTACAAAAATGCATCTCACTACAAATCTAAATCATCTGCCATGAAGATAAAGCATAACTAGCTGTGTTTCCATTACCATTCAAATTGCACAAATTGAAATTGCGAATTAATAATATGCCTAATGGAAATGCATCAATTTTGGAAAAACTCCCATATATCGCAAAAAAGTTTTTTATTTTTGTTTTGTTTTTTCTTTCGCATTTACAGTTCACGTGGCATATGTAAAAAGTCATATGATCTTTCTTCAATGTACTATAACCTCCAAGAAACTCAAAACTTCATACGTGGTTGCTCTCAAGTATAAAGGGCTTTCTCTGCCATTAATGTTTAGATTAGTGACACTGCACACGTCTGCGCCATACGGCTCTGACACAGCCACCGGAGCTGATCACGGCCACTCTAATCAATGCTTCTGTAAAGATACACGCATACGCGTCTTTTGATTAAATGTAGCCAAAATCCGTTGCCATGACTTTAGCTGCATAACATTGGTTAAAGTTCAAGCTGATCACCTGAACGAAGTGTGCGCTGTGCTTTGAAACACGCAGCGAAAACAGACTCGATAAAGAGATTAAGCCATATTGTGTTTGGTTTTAGTTCATTTGACAGATGCTGTACCAAAGCACAATGGCCCAAAACACAACTTTAAAGACCTTTTATGTTAGAATATTTTAAAAATCGACACTTTTTGCCCGGAAGACCTATATCGTTTAATATCGCCACGTGACCATGCTACGAGACAGTTTTGCTATCGCGATACCATGATATTAATAATATCGTTACATCCCTAATACTTATAAGACTTGATTTTTAGAAAAATAGCACACCTGTATCGGTCCATATAATGCAAGGGAATAGGTGCCAAAATGTTGAATTACAGAACTTGTTCAGTTTTTAATGTTTCTTTTGGATGATTCTTTAAAAGAAACCACTCATTTGTTTGTGAATCAGACTACACTGGTTGCACTCTGTTTATGTGTGCAGCCATCCACTGATACTGATTTCGGATGCTGTTTTTTTTCTAGCTTGTGTGAACTTTATGGTGAAACATTGATTGTGAGCTTAAGATAATTTGGCGTATCCTCACAGAGAGTTAACTGTTAATTACAAGTTATATTCTCAACAGGAATCCAAGCCTAGAAATCCGACCAATGTATTGTTTGATTTAAGTGTTGCAGACTTAAGCCAGAAAGCCCAAGTTTAGTGTTTTTTAGTGTTTTTGGATGACTCTGTGGATAACCTACTAATATTTCCTGTTTGTTACCACAGTTTTTATCAGTTTAAGAGACTAATTTGAAAGTCTTTTATGCTTACCAAGGCTGTGTTCATTTGATCAAAAGTACAGTTAAAACAACAATATTGTGAAATAGTATTACAATTTAAAATATTTTTTTACTAATTTACATGTTTTATACAGTTTTTAAAAATCATGTTATTATGCCAATTTGGTGCTCAAATTAACATAATTTTTGTGGAAACTGAGCTACAAAACAGCATTTATTTAAAATCTTACAATATAATAATATAATTGTTTTTACTGTCCCGTTTCATCAATGTAATGCTTTCATGCTCCGTTAAAGTTAATAAAAAAAAGTATAAAGGGCTTTCCCTGCCATTAATGTTTAGATTAGTGACACTGCACACGTCTGCGCCATACGGCTCTGACACAGCCACCGGAGCTGATCACGGACACTCTAATCAATGCTTCTGTAAAGATACACGCATACGCGTCTTTTGATTAAATGTAGCCAAAATCCGTTGCCATGACTTTAGCTGCATAACATTGGTTAAAGTTCAAGCTGATCACCTGAACGAAGTGCGCGCTTTGCTTTGAAACACGCAGCGAAAACAGACACGATAAAGAGATTTAAGCCATATTGTGTTTGGTTTTAGTTCATTTGACAGATGCTGTGCCAAAGCACAATGGCCCAAAACACAACTTTAAAGACCTTTTATGTTAGAATATTTTAAAAAATCGACACTTTTTGCCGACACTATCGACACTACTGGATAGATGGTGACAGGGGTATGTTCTGTTTAATGATGCACCATTTAGACATGTAACAGGATGTACTTGTAGGGCACAGGTCATCTTGTGTAACCTCAGCCCACTCCTTTAAATACTTGCTGTTTTCCATCATCGGTTTATTTGGAATCAAATTAGGGTCAGTTTCGACTTGATGTAAATATCAAAATAAATCTGGTTTTATGAGCATGTCTCTCTTTGTTTTCTCCAGATCAGACTGCTATCATGTGTTCAGTAACGGTACAGATGTGAGCCGGGCGGCAGGATTTTAAACGCTTCCTTGTCTGAGCTCTCATCAAAGAAAGCTCTCTCTTCACTGAGTCCAATCACACAAATTTGATTATGCTGTTTGCCCAAGGAACTTTTCGAAACGTTGGGCAGAAAGTGAAGCCCTTGTTTCCAGCATGTGCCCTTCAGCAGGCCTGGCCTGATGTACAGAAGCCATCTTTAACATCTCCCCCTTAACCTCGTTACCACTGCCGCCTCTTTCCTTCCTGGCCCCTCCTCTCTCTTTCGATCTCTTTTTTTTTTTTTTTTTTTTTTGTTTTGCTTTCTGTCTTTCTGTCTTTCTCTCTTTCTCTCTTAAAATGCTGTCCCTCCACTCCAACTTACTGACATAATTTGAGTTGTATTTAAAATATTAATATTATTATTGGTCATAACATGATCATTTAAAATATATAGTTACAGTATCTCTGGAAAAATATCAAAAATGGTGAAAAACGTATAACAGTGCAAATATACACAAACAAAATACACAGCGAGACCACACCATGATAAACAGCGGACAGAAGCAGCATGTGTGACTGTGGTCTTGAGGGTGTCTGAGGTGTCCGTGCCATGTTCAGAATGAACATTCAATGTGAGACAGAGAGTAACGTCTGTGGTCAAAACTGTTAGTGGCACATCCCTTTCACACCTACACAGAACCACACTCAAACACGCACTTTGTCATTTTGAGAAAACACATCATTTCTGCCAACTGAAGACCTCCACCAGTGTTAAGCCCTTTTTTGAAGGCTCGTGTTGCCAGGTTGTGGACTTAAAGCTCCAGAGGGTTGAAATAGAGATGCAAAACTAGGTATTTTTAAAATCACGTAGTTGGTGGGTTTCCTGAATAAGTAGAGAACTGAATAATTAGGCTGGTTTGTGAGTGTCTAGGTAAGATGTGTTCTTGTGTTAGAAAGCAGAATGGCACAGATTATAGGCTATGTTTACTTAAAGTTAGATTATTTTTAACTTGACATCGTAAAAATACAGTGCTCATTGTGGGATGTTCAAAAAGTGTACAAAGTGGACATTAGAATTAGAGAACAACCTATAATTTCCTAAATTTTGAGATCACTAGTCCAATTTGAATTTATCCAAGGGCAGTTTTTAAACACATTTCATAAGTTATTCTAAGTATCAAGTTATTCACAGTATAAAGAACTTAAATGAGATGTTTGAAAAAGAACTTGGAGAACACTTACAGATGCCTCCAAGTTATTGGCGTTAATCTGGCACCTGGTGCTAATTTTCTTAATTATATGACAAACCCTATTTAACTTGATAGATGAGATTGTAAGATGTCGGGCTGCTCTAAGGTGACTGAAACCCTGCGACAGGAGGTTGTCCAGCGATGACCCTTTCAGCCATTGCAAGAAACGCTGATCATTCCAAATCTGTGATTTCTCAAATATATTGCAGCTTTACTATGACACTAATTCATTCAAGTTCTTCAAAAAGGCATAAGACCGGATAATGCAGAGACTCTCAATGGGCAATCGGTTCAGCACTGCAGCTGGAATTGCATGCCAGTTCTGGCACCTGGTGCTAATTTCATCAATTATATGATAAACCCTATTTAACTGGTGGCATTCCTCCAATTTTCACTGAGATTGTAAGATGTTGGGCCGCTCTTAGGTGACTGAAACCCTGCGACAGGAGGTTGTCCTGATGAAGGCCAAAGGGATGACCATTTCAGCCACCGCTAGAGAAGCTGGTCATTCTAAATCTGTGATTTCTTGAATATATTGCAGCTATAGTATGACGTTAATTCGTTCAAGTCCCCCAAAAAGACTGGTCGTCCATGTAAGACAAATGCATGCAAATGCAAATGCAGAGACTGTCAATGCGGTTCAGCACTGCAGCTGGAAATACATGCCAGTTCTGGCACCTGGTTCTAATTTCATTAATTATGTGATGAAATCTACTTTAACTGGAAGCATTTGTCCAATTCTCATTCAGATTGTAAAATGTCGGGCCACTCCAAGGTGACTGAAACCCTGCGACAGGAGGTTGTCCGTGGTGACCCTTTCAGCCACCGCAAGAGAAGCTGGTCATTCCAAATCTGTGATTTCTCAAATATATTGCAGCTTTACTATGACACCAATTCATTCTAGTCCCCCAAAAAGGCGGGTCATCCACTTAAGAGAAATGCGTGAGAAGACAGATAATGCAGAGTCTCTCAGTGCGGAATCGGTTCAGCACTGCAGCTGGAATTGCATGACAGTTCTGGCACCTGGTGCTAATTTAATTAATTATATGATGAAATCCACTTTAACTGGCAGCACTCCTCCAATTTTCACTGAGATTGTAAGATGTCAGGCCACTCTACAGTGACTGAAACCCTGTGAAAGGCGGTTGTCTGGGGTGACCCTTTCAGCCACCGCAAGAGAATCTGGCCATTCCAAATCTGTGATTTCTCAAATATATTGCAGCTTTACTATGACACCAATTCATTCAAGTCCCCCTAAAAGGCTGGTCATCCACTTAAGAGAAATGCTTGAGAAGACCGATAATGCAGAGTCTCTCAGTGGGGAATCGGTTCAGCACTGCAGCTGGAATTGCTTGCCAGTTCTGTGCTGAACAGGGTAAGGATTTGTTTCGGCAGTAGTGACCAAACCTCGTTAGCAGATAGAATCAAAAGGCTAAACTCACCTTTGCTGAGAAGCGTGTTGTGTGGAGAAAGAAGAACTGGTCCAAAGTTCACTTTAGTCATGAAAGCAAGTTTCATTTATTTGGGTGTGATGGGGAAACATTTTGTTTGCCATCTTCACTTCCTACTCTCTTCTGACAGCTGTAAGCCTCCAAATTTTTTGTTGTAATCTTTCATGCTACAGTGGTTACTGGTGTCTAATTTTGATCACTGTTTTTTCACAAAATAAAGTTTGTTTGTTGAAATGCCTAGGATATTTTTGTCAAAAATGTTAGTAGAACAGTGGTGTACCTACAGCTAATATTACTTCAAATTTTGAGCGATCACGATAACAATGTTTCAGAAAAATGTATATAATATATATATATATATATATATATATATATATATATATATATATATATATATATATATATATATATATATAGAATATTATTAATATTATAATAATATTCTATATGACCATTGTTATCAACCCAGTGTCGAATGTGTTTTCTGCCTAATACATTTTATTGTGATACACAGCTGTTCTGTAGAGGGATGTGGCTTAGTAAACAGTCTAAAAATGCTGGTACAGGAAGGTCGTGGTTATGAGTTCATGGGCAGTTAGGGTGGCAGGGGGTGAATGTGGTATTTAGTTTAAAGCAGCAAGCACCTGATGATATCAGCTTAGTGGGGTCTAAGAATGGCCTTTGACTTGACACTTAAAACCACTGCGCTCAGTGTGGGGCTAGCAGGCAGACCTGGTGTCAGTCCGTGTGACCTGTCCCTTCTTTTTTTTTTTTTTTTTTTTTTTTCTTTGATTGTTCAAGCCAGAACACCTGTGGTCTCAGCAGTGGCCTTGTTAAGGCTGAAATTTCAGAGTGAGGTAGAGTTACACCTCCTGTGGGGACCTTCACTGTGAGAAAAAAAAACGAATGTGTTAAAACTTAACGTAAAATGTAAAGCTTTTCAAGTTCTCCCCTTGTTTTTTATGTCTCTCACTTTTATCTTGACCTCTGGACACTGTCCTCCTTTCCAATCCTCTTTGGAAACCTGGTTTCGCTGACTAAACGTGAAGTCAAAATGCGTTACGGCCTGCGACGTCACACGGGTTATTTCTGAAGAGAGAACAAAGGCTTGATGGAAGGGTGCAGGGAGAAGGTTTCCAGTCGAAACGGACAGTGTTGCTGAGCAAAGGTTTGACATTTCCTTCATGCTGATCAGCTTCCAAGGCACGCGTTCACCAAAAGAGCGAATGTGTCCGTGCGTCATTGATTCCCAGAGACATCGGAGTTAGTAGCTTTTAGGGTTTAACCAGGAGACCCAACAAAGTCAGGCTGTCATCCTTGATGGGTCTTGATTAAAGCGCCGTGGAGGTTGCGTCCGTCAGATGTAGCGTAACTGTCAGTACGGTAATTGAATTTAATGAGAGGCTTCTCTGTCTGATTATTTCTGTAAGTGGAAAGCAAACATCTGAAGTTCATTTTGGACACCACAGTGGAATACGCTCATAGGCCATGAGAGAACAAGGAAACATAAGTTAAGACAACCACATTTGGCACGTGTGTCCGCAGCGAGAGTGTTTTAAAAGGGTTGTTGGTTCATCGGTTCAAGAGTTGTTTAAAAATTCTCCCCGTCCTTCGCATTAGATTGAAAATGCGCTCCTCTGAATGTTTCCACATTCAAGGATGAGGCAATCTGCTTAACGTCACTAGCCGCTAATACAGAGGAGACAACACAATAGGCTTTTCAAGGACGTGAGGAATGCTCTACGCCCATGCTTCTCTGAGCTCTCAAGGCTGTTTATTGGGTCTTGGAAAAAGGACCCTGCAAAGTGTGTTTACAAAATTGAGTCAGTAATCAGAGGGGCACGGATGTAGTATTGCAGATAATCAATCTAAATGAATCTTCATGATCTAAACTCAATCCTCTGAACAAAACATCCCTGAACCACTGCAAAAATGACTGTCTTTCAAACTCATCTGCCATTGTTTGAGGAAAAATATAGTGCCGACTTGTAATATTAAAGGGTTAGTTCACCCAATAATAAAAAATGGTCATTAATTGCTCACACTCATGTCGTTCCAAACTCAGAAGACCACCTTGTAGTTTCCTGAAATTCATGTTGAACCATGGACTATTTTAACAAAGTCCTGACTACCGTTTTGGGCCTTGAAAGCGGTAGCTGTCTATGCAGGGTCAGAAAGCTCTCGGATTTCAACAGAAATCTCTTAATTTGTGTTCCAAAGATGAACAAAGGTCTTATAGGTTTGGAACCACAATCGGGTGAGTAATTAATAACAGAATTTTCATTTTTGGGTGAACTATCCTTTTAACTGCTGAATTAATGAATTCACTTGTTTTAAATTAATATCATTTTTTAAAAAATATAAAATAAATCTTAAAACAAATAGTTTAAATAAATATTCAAAAATATTATTTGGTGATTTATAATAATATGGTCCTAAAAGAAACAGTTTAGATAAGTAAATATATTTATTTAAAAAAAAAAAAAACTTCAGTTTTAACCATTGTATGTGGACTAGTAGGACCCAAGGCTTTTACTGTTGCTAGATTATGCTTTGACATTGAAAATTGTTTCCACAGTAACAAGATTGAACCATTTCTACAATATATATAATAACTTTGGAAACTACAACAACTGGAATTCAAGCTCTTTCAAGCAGAGCTGCAGTTCATCTCACACTGTGACCTTGTGAACCTTGTTGTCCCTGTGATCTAACAAAATCTGAACTTTCTTAAGCAGTGTTTTTTTGGCCTTTTCAGTTGAGAAGGAAGAATCAGAGCTAGATTCAAACCTGTGTGTCCTTCGTGAGCACCATGGCTCAACACTAGGGAGTATGTGCGACTAATGGGAGATGGGAGGGTCTGTATTACTTACGATTGAAAAAAGTGTAACAGTCAACTTGGATCATGTTTGCCTTAATAACCTCATTATAGGTTGATGTCATTAAATTTCAGTTCAGAGTTGTGCGACACAGTCGCCGTTTACGGAAACCACAGGAATGAATGGAAAGTGCCGTTGCAAAAAGTCAGTGACTTCTCTTATAAAATGGCATTTTAATTTTTTTTAAACTCTAAAAATAGTTAAATCCAAAACTATTGTTCGATCAATTCATCAAATGATAAGCTGGTTCTAGGGCTGCTCTTGACTAAAGATTTTTCTGGTCGACTAGTAGTCATTTATTTTAAGCATTAGTCAACTATTAGTCGCACGTTTATTAATAAACCATATAAATCATAATAATGAGCCTTTAATTGCCTACACAGCCTAATAAGCACTCAAGCGCGCACAAAAAAAGCTTGCCACAGCACACCGACAGATATAATAATTATGAATGTGTTAACGACTGCATTAACATTGTAATAATTTGATAAACTAGCGCTTTCGTTTTCGACTTAAGAGATGAAGTCGACAGAACTTGCATGTTTCATACAGATTACATAATCTGCGAATATTTGATTTCTATTTGAATTGGTTTATTAAAAGTGGACATTTAACACTCTATAGATATATTCTTCATGTCTGTAAGGCAAGTATACACCGTTTCGAAGTGACACGCTCAAGTTCACAGAGACAGAGATGGCAGAAAGTGCCTCCTGTTTGCTTTCATTATTTTACAAAAGTGCAATGTTTCGTTGTTATTCTGAGTGCACACAAATAAACATAGAGTCTTTACAAATTCAAAAGATATATTACTTTTATCTGTGTGACCAAAAATGGCGGAGTATTTTAAGAACAAGTAACCGCACCGGCACCTCCATCTGTCATGCAGTGAGCACGTTACTATTCAGCTTCCACACAGTAAGTCATTGGCCACAACAGTAAAGTTGCTACTACATACATCTTGCAGATGAAAAGCCCTATTTAAGGTCAATGAGTGATAGATGAGTCCGTCCGTCCATTAACGATCTGTCCGTCACGCCACTTTTTTTTTTTTCCTGCGACTAATACAATTTTGGTCGACCTTCTCATCGATTAACGGTTAGTCGACTATTAGGGGGCAGCTCTGGCTGTTTCCTCTAAAAAGCTGTTTATTCAGCATAGTGAAGCCTCTCCTCCATTGACATCCATTCAAAGAAAACATCCTCTGGTCTCCTTTCCCAAACCGGAAGCATTAGCTTTAGCCATTGCGCTTTTTTGGCTAAAGGTTGCAGGCTTGCCTTCTATTAGGCCCTGGTTTAGATGACCTTTACGTCTTTATCAATAGTTGATCAACCAGATATTTTCGCATCCACCCCAGCCTGCTGATAGTTGTTCTAGTCTCTCGTATCACTCCGTCTCTTTTATCTCACACAATAAAACAACTTTAGGTCCTCCTCTTCGTGCTGGAGTCTATCACATGCCAGCATTTATTTTGTGATAATGACGGGCTGACTGTACATCATTATGTACTTAAATGACAGCGTGTCTCAAGATTATATTTCCTGATGTGAAAAATGATAAGGTCTATTTTTATAAGCACAATATTCATGGGAGCATTGTCTTAATGAGCCAGTCTACTGTATATTTACTCAGTGCGGATTGGCTACTGATTCAGGTTGCCGAATCAAGAGAGAGACATTAAACTTGACTAATCAGGGGTTTGCGCCAAGACATAAAGCTCAAGTCCAGAGGAGCTGTTAAAAGACAGATTACTTGATCTTAATATTCATCAAGACTGTTTAAGATACAATCACACGTTCACACAGTGGTTGTTTACACACATCTCTGATTAAAAGCCATAAATAAAAAGTACACGGCTAGAATAGCTTGTCCGTCGGTGGTTTCTAATTCAGAAATTAAACTGTGAGTGCTGTAATATTACAGGAGATATGATTTTAATTGCATTATGAAGCCATAAACGGTCGAGCATATTTGACAAAATTCAAGCATATTTGGAGCATTTCAAAGAGCGTTTGTTTTCATTATATCTTTTTCATTGGGATTGTGATTGAGAACTTCCCTT
Source organism: Cirrhinus mrigala (assembly GCA_036247105.1). Classification (NCBI taxonomy): domain Eukaryota; kingdom Metazoa; phylum Chordata; class Actinopteri; order Cypriniformes; family Cyprinidae; genus Cirrhinus; species Cirrhinus mrigala. Next base: position 20,208,676 of record CM070027.1, on the reverse strand, counting down.
TCCCCCTCTCCTTTTCCTTTTTTTGGTGGTGGTTCCTGTCCTTCCGCATTACTTGTGTTTTTGGAAAAGCAGAGGTTGACTGGGAGCCTTAGCTCATGTGTTAAAGCGGTAATTTTCAGTGACATCGCTCAGAGCAAGCGGGGATGTGTCATTGTCCGCCCTTCACTGGTTACACAATACGGAATCTGTTGTGCTGAAATGAAGGTGATTCACTCCGTCGGGTTTTTAGGCAAGAGCTAATGGGCCCCGCTGACCAGCCCATTGAGGGAATGAGGGATACGCCACAGGGAAACGCGTCCCCAGTGGCCTAAATTCATTTTGATGACCGTCACTGATTACAGCCTATTTATTTCAGCCATGTTCAAGCCTTGTATTACATGCTTAATTTGGTTTACACCAGCTGGATTGTCTGAGGTTTTACACGCTAGATGAAGTGTGTCCTAAAAAGCAGAAGTGTGAGAACTTAATATCTTTTATATGCTGTTCTTTTTACCGCATCTACTAGACTTCTGCTGCATTTACAAATAGGCTTTCACTTTAATCTGCAAATTCTCCAATGAGCAATGACTAATCACCTGATTTATAATCAGACTTATGCTTATACGTTTAACAGCTTCCTGTAATCTCTTGTGGATTTCACATGATGCTGAGTGTTCATTAATGCATACTTCAGCTATTCCGTTTTTTCCAAAACGGCTTATTTGTTTCATTTAGACGGAAGAACATTAATGTTCAGCGCTTTCTTAAAGTAAGAGTTCTCTGAGAAAGAACAATTGTTATTTGCTTATTCTATCCACCTTATTTTTCTGAGTCTTCCGCTTCATAAGCCGCCGTAGGGAAATAACGAGAAGAGTAACGAAGTGCAGTAAACGATAAAACTGTTTCCACTACAAACCAAAATGTGTTCATAATTAAGATGCATTAAAATAATATGGTAAGACACACTAATTTGTAATATCAAGCAGTGATATGAGCTGTTTTGTACAGCGAAACATTGCTGGATGCGGATGAGACCGAAAGCCAGACGCATTCAATTTACAAATGGCTGTGACCACTCTTACGGGAAAAATAAGGTGGATACTGTTTGTAGTGAACAAAAAGTGACCAAAAACAATTTAGCTGAGTGACTCAAGTGCTATTTTCTGACTCTATTCAAATGATTTGTGTGGGGAAATTTGAGGTACTGATAATCTGCCCCTTCAGCTGTTAACATGAGAATTGCTTCAAATTATTGAGTCAGTGAGCTGAACTCAAGAACCAGATTAGTCTCATGGACAACCTATTTAGCTCTGCTTGTGAACCAGATCAGTCTGTTCATTGAAAATAACTAGCTCAATATAATGATCATGACACAACAGATTTGGATCTCAAGTTCAACTCTCTGACTCAATCAATTTGGAATGATTCTCAAGTTAACAGCTCACTGAAGGGGGAAGTTATCTATGATATGGCTTCAGAAGACTTAGGAATATAGAAGATAAGTTTATTTATTTGTGAATTGTAGTTCTACTGTATGCAAAATCACACTGTGGACTTCCTTCAAAACTGTTTCATGGAAAAATAACAGAAAATAGGTTTGAAAACGAAGTGAGGTGACGTTAAAATAATGGTCTTTTTTTTTTCTTTTTTTTTTGGGTGAAGTGTTCTTTGCTAGAGGTAGGCGATATGACCAAAATCTTATATCATGATACGAGTAATTTTATTTTCATGGTAACAATATATGTCACGCTATAGTTATTTTTGGTTTATGATATCGAAATTTTTGATACCATAGAAAATTCTTTTCACCAGTGTCAATATCACAAAAAATGAATACTAGCCTAAATGTGACCCTGGACCACAAAATCAGTCTTAAGTAGCACGGGTATATTTGTAGCAATAGCCAAAAATGCATTGCATAGGTCAAAATGATGAATTAAGTATATTAAGTAAAGATCATGTTCCATGAAGATATTTTGTAAATTTCCTACTGTAAATATATAAAAACTTAATTTTTTATTAGTAATATGCATTGCTAAGAACTTTTTTTTGATCATTTTAAAGGTGACTTTTCTCAACCTTACAAACAAAACAAAAACATTAAAACAAAATTAAAAAAACAAAAAAAAGTTCAAGATTTTCTCTCTTTTGTTGTTTGATTAACATGAATGACAGACAGCTGGAATATGTCACTTTAAGAGCTGTCCAGATCCAATATACATACACATATACAATACACACATTTTTTCTTTCAGCTGTTTGCTTTCACTTAAGAGCTAAATTACTTTGTTTACAAGAATACTTGCAAAGACGGGCATTTTGACACACACAAGTGTTTGTATTTAACCGTTCAAGGCCTATAAAGCGACAAAAATAACTCAACTCTCCGTTCAATACTCACACGTCTCTCAGACAGTGCGGGCATATAGCGAAATGAGTTCTCTTTCGCTGCTGATTGCCTTTTAATGGCTTAGTCACTTGTTTTTAAACAGCAATGCATAACAACATGTGCAAACGATATGTTTTCGTAACCTCGTAGCACAGCAACATCACGTGAGCCTGTAGCCACGATAGAGACGATAATCTGAAATCTTTACCATTTGACAAATTTCTACCAGTTAATTGTGTCTACTGGTATATCGTAAACCTTTAATCTTTACAAACACAAGTTTGCTTGTTGCTGTTCATGACTCTCTCCAGCTGTTTCCACAGTTATTTTACCTCATAATGTCTCTGTTACCTTGCCTTTAAGGCTCCTTGTCCCTTTCTGACATTTCCATGTTTTTGTCATTTTAATCAAACAGCTGCAGCAGGCGCCTAACAGGCAGTCCGTTCGTCCATCCGTTTCCTGTCCCGTCTCCACCCCCCCCCCTCTTTGACCAGAGCATCAGCATCCCAGCCAGCTTATCATGGGGAACTAATTCAATATCCCTGTGCCTGTTTTAAATGTCATTGGCTGAGCTCATCTGGAATGACATGTTTTTCATGGTGGAAGTAAAGGCGCTTTATTGAGCAGGGACCAGAGCGGGGGGATGTGGCTGCCCTTCGCTCTTCACATTCGCTCTGATCCGAAAGGTCTACGAGCTTTTTAAGATCGTTCGGTGCACATTCAGCGCAAGCTCGCTCATCCTGTTTCTCATTGGCTCTGTGAGTCATAACGCATCCTCAACTGACTTGTGAAAGTAGACTATGGCAAAAAAGTTAGATTTTTAAATGTCAGTCTATCTGCTAGCATAGAGTGGTTTTATGCGCTCTCAATTTTATGATTGGTTTAAACATGATTTCAAATATTATATTGACATTTTTATGGTTTGTTCGCTTTTTTAACTCCAAACCAATTCAGAAACTGGACAGTTGAGAACTAATTCATGAACAAAGCATTTAGACTGTGATTTTGTGAACCGGGTGAACTGATTTTTTGAAAAGACGAATCTGTCCCTTTAAGATTGTTTTTAATATTGATTGACAGCAAAGCCCTTGCGGGCGCCATTCTGTGATCTCTCACCACATGGGTGATGAGATCAGTTAACCCATTGTACCAGAGAAAAGGTCCTGGTGTGAGGGATGGCCTAAAACCCCTGAGATGCACAGCATGGTTTCGTACCCCGACCCCTGCAGGCATGCCTGTATCATCTGGCCTTTTGCCTATACTGAGTCATCCGCCTCCGATCTCACCCCTGCTCCTTTCTTAACTCCCCCCGGCGGTTTTTAGCCCCAGCCCGCATGTCCGGCCGCCTCTGGGGTTGTGGGTCAGAGAATAGGGCAAAACTGGAAATGTGAAGGGTCGGACGGGCCTTGCCGTGGCAGATAGAGAGGCAATGCGTGAGGCGGGACGAGTCAAATGATGTTGCTTCTTTGAAAGACCCAATTCAAATATAAAAGGGCAAATAAGCATCTGCTTTGACAGGTCTGCCAGTCTGATATTGAAGTGGCCAATCAGAAGTGCATCTTTTACATTAGAGAGGCACAGCACAACCAGAGTTTTACACTAAAATGTCAATTCTTGATTCATTTATTTAAATTTATTTTTTTAAATATAATTTTTATATATATATATATATATAATATATATATATATATATATATATATATATATATATATATATATATATATATATATATATATATATAATATAACATTTTAAAGAATAATTTTTAGTGATGTCAAATCAATTAATCGTGATTAGTTAATTACTATTTAATTACTAAAAGTTAATTACTATTAATATTACATTAATTACAAAATGACAGTTATGTTGATGAATTGATGAATTAGCTTTGTCATTATGAATCATTATGATGCATGTCATAAAATCATTGATGCATGTAGTAAAAGTTCATTCTCATTTGTTTTTCTCATAGGGTTCCTGAAACCCCAGTGCTCGATACCACCGCCACCTCAAAGAGGACGAGCAGAAGCATGTACATGTTTCAGCGGAATGTGTGCTCTTCATCAACGCAGGCTTTCTACAGGTAACCCATGCGTATTCAAAACTGCACAATCACTTGACTTTTGGCAGCTCCGTAGCTCCACCATAAAATAATCCTGCTTTTTTTTGTGTGCGTCAACTGTTCCCATGAAACCTCATGGTTCTTACTTTGAAGAACACTCAAGATACATGCATAAATCAATGCATTGAAGTCATATTTAGAGCCCTAAACGGATTTCCACTGTGCTCGGCTATAACTCACGCCAAATACGTCTGGTCTTGTAGTATGTCTGCTTTTGCAAGAAACAAGACACATCTTGTGCCACATGCATGCACATACTGTACAAACACACCCTATAATCTGAATTAGTGTGTCGTATGTTTTGGTCCTCCAGTGTGTGATTTACAGTTTGTTATGCTAGTTTAAAAGGCTGATGGACATGTTAGCAACCGGTCTTCTCCTGAGGGATCTTTATGGGAGAGCATTACTGCACATTCCAGCTGTGACCCTGTGGTATGTGGGGAATGGATCGCTGTTGGCTTGTGTGTAAACGTGCTTTGTTACATGTCTTTTATTGCGTTGACTTTGCAAACATACAGTGCAGCATGTATAGTTTGTGGCAGAATGACTCGTATGAACCAGTTCTTATTAATGAATCAATCCAAGAGACTCATGAATCAATTCAGTTCAGAATCCTGCAGTGGTTCTCACCTGGTTTGATGTCTAGATTTTACATTGTGCATCAGGTGACTGAACAGTGCTAAAATTGCTGTTTACAAACAAATGCAAATGTCCTCACAATGAAACACTGAAATCGATACAGTTTACAGTTTTGGATGAGGACATGATATGCATCTTGTATATATTTTGATTGAATTCAGCTAATTTACTAATGAATTTATGGCAAAATACTGTAGTTTACGTTTACTCATAACTTTTAAAAATTGCTAAGCCGATTTGTTTTGGTATGCTGCATATGCACAGTTATTAAGGCTGGGTTTTGACACAGATTTCACAATTCGATTCTGATTCACAAGCTTTTGATTTGATTTCTGATTCGATTGTCGATTATTTTGGATATCTATCAATGAAAAAAAAAATCTTTCAACTAATGCTGTAAAATATACATTAGCTTAATAAAAATTTAACTGATTTGTGTACAAATGCTTAAATTACACTCAAAGTTTTTATAATAGTTACAATTACATAATTATATTTCTACTTCAGTTCGTTTTTTGAAATATAAACATTTAAATGGTGGCTTTGACGGATTTATTCGAACATAAATGAAACATTGAAAGAAGAACAGTAACACATTATGATGAATGTGTTGTGAATATATTAATAAATATGTTATGGTGCATATATTTTGAGAAATGTTAATTTTTCTAGATAAACAATGTGTTCATGGTCACCCAATATGTTTTTTACTTGGGTAAATGTGACGTTGCATGACATTGTTTACAAGCTGTTATATTGACGTCTTTGCGTGATTGAAACACTTATTGATCGATTAGATGAGAAGGGATACAGATTTCGGTAAGTTGTAGGCTACTCTTTCTTTTAACGCACCTTCAGATGTTCATTCGTGTTTATTTCATGCTGAAACTAGTATTGAAGCGGAGGAGACGATCAGTTCACGTGGCGCTTCTCTTGAAGTGAGGCTACAGCGATCTGTCACTCCACATTAAACAGTGGCAAAACGGTATTTATCACTTGAGTATTATAATAAAATAGACAATTTTAAATCTGAGACTTGGTTTCATATCGAAAGTAACAAAGCACAAAGCTTATTGCGATTTATTGGATGGGAGGTGCGCTACAATATTCCGTTTATTAACTAAAAACAGGCTAGACTATTGGATTCTTGTGATTTAAGAATCGATGTTGTTTCATAAAAATGGGAATCAATTAAAATTGAGAAATCAATATTTTTATATAGTTGCTTGCATTTAATTAGTTGCATTTAGCCTTTTCCCTCTCAGAACACGCATGCAACGTTTTTTCAACACCAGATGTGCCAGGTGCATTTTGGGAGACCTCATCCATATGCTGTTAAAATAGAATACAATTTCGATTCATCTTTTTGATTTAGCTTTTCAAGAAGGATTGGTTTTGACAGTCACATCTTGGCGTGTTTTATTAAATCCATTTTTAGTCCCACAGGGTTAAATATTTGCTCAGAAGCGCTAGTTTAAGGCTCTTTTATCCCATGTGATTGATTGAATGCATGTTTTATACTCTCTCAACCCTGAAAGGCATGGCAAGCATCTTTCAATAGCTACTACAGACAGTCCGCACACATCACTCACAACAAAGGGCTACTTTTACACATAGTATACAGAGAGGATTCTTCAGCTTGGTTGCTTTGCTTGGAGCCTTCGCTCTGAAGTCTTTCTGTTTGTAAAAAATGTTAAATATTTCCGCAAGCTGGCGTGGTGGTCTTAAGATGCTCCAGAGAGCTTTGGCAACGCAAATGAGTTTGCCTATAAAAATGATTTCTCTCTACATATTGTCTTTTCCAAAGCCCATAATAGAGCTTGTGGAGAAAACCCTGCGTGGTGCTCAGCAGTCTGTTCGCGGTGAAACGGTTACTGTGGAAACCCTGCGGTCTGGTGTGGTGGCTAGCCTAACTGGAGTCGCTCGTTTATAGAAGTAGTAATAGCCGTGTTTCTAATTAGGGAATGTGTTTCCGTAAATCCCTTCAGAGCGCGAGGATGTGTTCCAGTCTTAGCTTGTTGCTTGTACCGTGCTGACCAAAATCACACATTAGAGCGAGGAGGATGACATGGGCTCGTTGGCGAGCGACGCAGGAGAACGAACGTCACCCGGGGAAATCTGAATCCCTGATGTGGCAGGACTCTCGCTTCTAGTGGTTTTACATTGTTTTGGGGTTTTTTACAAAACATACTCTCACAGGAAAGGGACCGTGAGAAACCCAGCAGCTCTAACTTCGTTTCAAAGGCGTTTGGTTTTTTATTAATATTATTTTATAAAAGAAAAGCGCTCGTATGAAGTGCGCAAGAGGGAGTACTTAAAAAAAAAAAAAACGGCTGCGGAGGGGCCTCACAATGCCGTCCTTGTGCTGCGATCTGGGCTCTTCTTGCTGCAGCGAGCAGAGGAATGGAAAAGATTATCCACAGGAATGTCTGGGGTGCCCTCAAACGCAGCGCTCCGCGTGACCGGCCAATGGGAGAGCTCGAGCGAGTGGCGGGCTAATTTTTTCCTGATGAACTCAGCCGCCTGCTTCATAATGGAGTCTGATTGCCAGCGCTGAACTCACATATGGTCCATGTTTGGAGAGCCCCAATGACAGAACCACTTCTGTAGCGGGCAGAAGGAGACGATCGCTGGCTGAGTCTATGTTGTTTCATTAGGGTTGGGTAAGGACGTGAGTTTAGTCAGCCCCGCTTTCGCCTTCAGGTGTGTGGTTTTTTTCTTTAATTATTCACTTTTTATTGACATCACTTAACTTAAGCTCTAGTTACGCCCCAAAGCCAAGCCTTATTACTTCTGGCCACAGTTAATTACATCGGTTGGGTCGCGGTGCATCCGATGGCTTCATAAATTCTCCCAATTAATTTGGAGGCTATTTATTGTCCCGGGTTCTTGGAAACAACTTTTGCGGCCCCATTACGGCAAGTGGCGGTAGAATTAACCCCATAAATTACAAGCGCAGACTCGTTTTACTTGCGGTGGGTGTGTTTTAGTGCAGTGGAACGTCGCCATCGGCCTACAGAGAGACAAAAAGGGAACGTGGTCAGGTTTCCGCGACCAAAGCATGTGTTTGTAGACCTTGTGGTCGTACGGGAAGGGGAAGGGGCACCGCGGGGTCAAAAGGTGAGCGAGGTCAAGGAAAGGAGCTCGTTAGCTACGACTTGTTCAGCACTCCTTGTTTTTTAATTGGCTCTGGTTGCCGTCCACGCACGCCCTCGCCACTTCCTGTTGGCCTGGGGCCGCCAGAGAGGGGCCTGGAAACTTCAACTTGTTGATTATAGAGTCAGGCCCTTTCAAATTCATCACTATTTTAATGGTGTTATTTATTTAAACTGTGCTTCAAAGGTAACCCAGTGGAGAAATAACAATTCGCCAGCCATTTTTTACATGTCTTTATGTCATGTGTACTCGTGTTGGTTTATATTCTCACAGCGGGCCTGCAGTCTGTCATTATTTGGGTCGTGGCTGCCAAAAGGGTTTGGGCTAATTGGATTTCGAAGTTCATTTTCATCAGCTATTTGATAAAGACCTGGCATCTATCCAGCCACCCTCGGTGAGCACATTCCAAACGTCGGGACTGTAATAAGGAGAAGTGAAAAGAAAAGTTTGATCATTGTGATCTCATCTGGGAGAGACGTTTTACTTTATTCCCTCATCAGCCTCATGTAAACACTGGAAGCAAAGTGGGAGTCGCGAGGCTCGCTGTGATGGATTTTTCCCCGTGACACCGTCAAGCGTATTTTGTGCTAATCTGCCAGCTAATTGAAAGCAGCTTGCTTTCATGTCCAGTGTTACAATGCCCATGCCTCTTGATATGAAAATGATGGAGGACGCATCTGTGATTTTGGCTTGAAATAGCCTTTTTGGGATCAGAGATGTCAGGCGCTGTGATGTATTAGCAGAGATTGTAGTGTGTCTGTCAGAAGACAATGTAATGCAGGCCATTGAACAGGCATTTCTATCAGCATCTTGAAATAATCTCCAGATGAGAGAAGAGCATTCCCGATATATTAGAATTTGCATTTTCAAAATCTATATTTAGTTCACCCAAAAATGAAAATTCTGTCATTAATTACTCGTCCTCATGTCGTTCCAAACCTGTAAGACCTTTTCATCTTCAGAACCCAAATAAAGGTATTTTTGATTAAATCCGAGAGCTTTCTGACCCTATAGACAGCAGCGCAACTGACACATTCAAGGCCCTGAAAGGTAGTGAGGACATTGTTAAAATAGTCCATGTGACATCAGTGGTTCAACCTTGATTTGATTAAGTCAAGAGAATTATTTCTGTGCGCAAAGAAAACAAAAATAACGACTTTATTCAACAATTTCTTCTACAAAATCGATGTATCGATGTAATTTCCCACTGTTTATAAATGGTAATTTTTTTTAAATGTGTCATGTTTCACATCAAATTCATACATTGTTTCAATTAATTCTGTTAGAATAATAAGAAACTGTAGAGTTGTTACCATTCAAATGAAATCAGTGTCAACAAACTCCACCTTTCCATTGCAGGAAACACAGAAGCTTCATCTGAACTGGCATTAGATGCATTTACACAGACTGTTGCCATAAATGCATTTAAACTTCAAAATTGCAAATTGATCGCAACTGATGTTTCAAAGATTGATGTTTTAAATCATTTTTTGAGCATACAAATAAGAAATGCAATGATACTTTTAAAAATGAAACTAAACCACCAGTAGGTGGCGGCAAATTTAGACGTTCATTCAATCGATTCGTTCAAATGGCTAATTCATTCAAAAAACAAGGCTAATGTCGGCGCTGATAGTCTTGTGGGCAGCAAGCAACATACAGCACCATTGCGCTACGGGCGTCCCGAGTTCGAATCCCGGCTCGAGGACCTTTCCCGGTCCCTGACCTTTTCTCTTTCTCCCACTTTGCTTCCTGTCAGCTATGATCTGTCCTATCTCAATAAAGCAAAAAAGGCCAAAAATAAATGCTAATGGCTCTTAATGAATGGGTTACTGAATATATTCATATATATGTCATATATTATTAATATCTTTTTTTCTATCACAGTATGCATCTAACTTTCTGTGAGGGCGCTCATTTGTTTTGATTTCCGCACGAGTCTCTCTTTCACTCACCCAGGCTGCGCAGACCGTATCTGGCATGACATCAGTACATTATAAGTAGCCGTATGCGTGACATCAAAACAGACCGGCTCGAAATCGGCAGGCTGACTGACTGGTCACCGGTCTGGTCTGATCATGTGAAAAATCAGCTAAATCCAGTCCTTGGCTGGTCGATCGGTCTATCTTTATTAATTATTAGCATTATTATTATTATTATTATTATTATTAATGATAGATGTTCCCACCTCAAAAGTCATACATTTAATAGTTAATTAAAATATATATTTTATTTTTAGGGCCATGATGCATGTCTGAGCCCCACCCCCCCCCACACACACACACATCTTTCTATTTATTTCTTTATGTATTTATTTATTTAAATGAAGAGTGAATACTGTTACAGACTGGCTTAGACCAACACATAGCCACACTTTTACCTCAGATGACTGCAGGACAACGCACAATGTGGCCTAAAACGCTTAGAACGTAGACTACTTGGATTGTTTTTTTTTTTTGTTTTGTTTTTTTTTTAGAGTGTATGAATTAGATTTATACCGGGATCTGTGATGTGTGTGTCTATTACAAACTAGTTGACAACTAGCCTAGCTGACATTCAAAGAAATTGAATGTGAAACAAAAGTGAGTGGCAAAGGTTTTCAGAAGATGGGGCCAAACCTCAAGGAGGAAGCAGAAGAAACCAAACAAAAAAAGGAAAGAGTTAGACGGAGGAAGTGGCGCTCACGTTGGCACAGTGTGACAGCAGCCGCTCATTGTGTCTGGGTCAGGAAAAAAATCGGAGCGACTAAGCCTTTGATAAATCTTTGAGCTCTTAATCTCTCAGTGCCTCCATCACAGTGAAATCCTATCTCATTGTCACAGCTGACCGACGGGGGTGGGTGGGCGACAACGCAGTGTCTTGCTCTGCATCTCGCTGCCCTCTGGGAAGCGCAGCCTTTCCCTGGCTCTCCCAGTCTGTTTTGTCATTAAGCGATAATTTGTGGTGATCACAGCTTGAGGTCACTTTTGAAGTCAACATGAAATCAAAATGAACCCAGTTTACTTATCGCGCACATTTTTAAAGTGCATTTTAAACCCTATGAAATTGTGTTTTATTTTATTTCATGTTTATTTTATTATTTTATATTCTTTTTAGGGCTGTATGGATTAATCGCATACGAAATAAAAGTTTGAAATTGTGTGTGTACTGTATGTAATTATTATGTGTATATATCAGCACACACAAATTAATGTATTATTTTTCTCTAATATTTAAGAGAAATATGTTACGTACAAAATATTTTTATTTATATATAATATAAATTCTATAAAAATTATAATAAATACAAATACTTGTAAAATATATACATGAATCTGCTTGTATTTATATAGACATAATAATTACACACAGTACACACACATATATTAGGCAAAGCCAAACTTTTATTTTGTATGCGATTAATCGCTTGCCAGCCCTAATTATTTTATTTTATTATTTACCTAATTTTATTTTTTAAATATTTTATTCCTCTCATTTAACCATCTTTCATATGGAAAACTTCAAAATCCAGTAATTTCCTGATAGATGAACTAAGGTATACTCTATTTTGTTTTTCCTCAGTGAATATTTCCTCTGTTTCTCTCTGAAATTGATCAGATGACAAAGGTAAAAGGGTTTGTGAAGATTCATTTTGACTTTTAATAAATATAATTGAGCACATTTAGCAGACGCTATACATTTTACCAGTTTACCATTTTAGGCTTTATACACTACCAGTGAAAAGTTTTTGAATAGTAAGATTTTTAATGTTTTTTTAAGGAAGTCTCTTCTGCTCACTAGGCTTGCATTTATTTGATCCAAACTATGGCAAAACAGTAAAATTCTGAAATATTTTTGCTGTTTAAAATAACTGCTTTCTGTTTGAATATATTCTGAATGTAATGTGATTTCAAAGCTGAATTTTTAGCATCATTACTCCAGTCACATGATCCTTCAAAAGTCATTCTAATATTCTGATTTGCTGCTCAAAAAACATTTATTATTATTATTATTATTATTATAATAAATTATTATAAAAAATATTAAAACAGCTGAGTAGAATTTTTTTAGGTTTCTTTATTGAATAGAAAGTTCAGACGAACAGCATTTATCTGAAATAGAAATCTTTTGAACTTTCTCATCACTTTTAATCAATTTAAAGCATCCTTGCTAAATATAAGTATCCATTTCTATACATTTTTTACAAAAAAAAAAGAATCCTAAAAAAAAATCTACTCAACTGTTTTGAATATTATTATTATTATTATTGTTATTATTATTATTATTATTATTGTTATTAAAATGTTTCTTGAACAGCAAATCAGCATATTAGAATGATTTCGGAAGGTTCATGTGACACTGAAGTCTGGTGTAATAATGCTGAAAATGTAGCTTTGATCACAGGAATAAATTACATTTTAAAACATATTCAAATAGAAAATGGTTATTTTAAATAGTAAAAATATTTCATAATTTGCTGTACTTTGGATCAAATAAATACAGGCTTGGTGAGCAAAAGAGACTAATTTAAAAAACATTAAAAATCTAACTGTTCAAAAACTTATGACTGGTAGTGTACATTTTATGGAACTCAAACCCATGGCTTTGCTAGTGCAAAGTTTGACCCTCTTAAACGGTCTAGAAAACTACCTTTGCATAATAAACAGAAATTTAAAGGTTGTTCCTCTAAATGTGTGTAATTCACACACCAGATTGCATTTCCATCTCTTTTGTTGGGTTTTTTAACTAGACCCTAGAATGTGAGCTTCAGTGAGTTAAGTGAAAACAAAAGGCTGACGTATATGAAGTTTAAAGCCTTGTTGCCAAGTTTAGATGTGTTTATAGTGCAGTTGACCACTGGAAATGGAGCGAGAAAACAGGGTCTTTCCAACCACAGTAAAATATTACAAATAAATAGTCTGTATTATTTGTTTGCACCAAGCATTGTTTTAGGATCACACTTAGGTTGACACATAAAAACAATGGCAAATTTGATATATTGCGGTGTCGGACCCTTGTTTTTTTTGTCTTTTTTTTTGTTTTGGTGTTTTCAGCTTGCGCAAGAACATATCGTTGCATATTTGGAGTCTTACAACAGTAAGATGTTCATTGAGGCCGTTCCAAAGGAACAGGCTAATCTGGATGATTTATTTATCGATCCTGGTTTTCTTCTGGATGAATGTGTGCGGCTGTCCACACATAAATTACAGTAGTTTTGCCCAGAGCTTCTCACTTATCTGTGACTGAAAAATCCAGACCCTTCAGACCGCAGTACACTGGCTGTTTGTGTGTGATTTGCTTGTTTATGTGTGCGTATGTTTATGGAAGACAAGCTCCAAGTGTTGTTTGGATGGACGCCTCCACTGAAGTCATCTGATTCCAATATGCATGAGCCCTGTCCTGCCAGGGACAACAGGATGCTCTGGATCAGACACACATAGGTTCACTGTGCATGCTGATTTTACAAACATGACGTACTGATGTTCTTTAGTGCTGATATTTCAGGCTCCTTTGGGATGGATGGGGGAAAAGTCAAAGGTCTTTGGGAATCGTATGCAAAAATGATTTGGAGTGGGTGAGTTATGCATGAAATATGTGACCCACTCCATCATTTTGAGTGATTTTGACTCAGAATTGTAAGATTCCAAGCTATTTTCAGAGGTTTTATTGACAAAATTAGGATGTTTATTAAAACATTCATCTGTTCCAAAGTTTGGGGTCAGTAAGATTTTTTTTTTTTTAAGATGTTCTTAAAAGCCGTCTCTTTTGTTTACCAAGGCCGCATTTACTTGATCACAAATACAGTAAAACAGTAATGTTGTGGAGTATTATTACAGTTTAAAAGAACTGTTTTCTATTTTATTATATTTAGAAATGTAGTTTATTCCTGTGATGATAAGCTGAATTTTCAGCATCATTGCTCAAGTCTTCAGTGTCACATGATCCTTCAGAAGTCATTCTAATATGCTGATTTGAAGCACAACACAACTTTTCTTACTATTATAGCTGTTGAAAACAGTTGTGCTGCCTAACATTTTTGTTGGAATGTACAGTAGTGTAAATTGAAATAAATTAAATTAAATTAACAGATAAGTACAATGATAATCCATTATAGAAACTAAAACTAAACTCATAAAAATTGTTACTTTAAATTAGTTTTTTTCCCCCATAAATTTAGTTTACCTTAATGTAATAAATAACTGAAACTAAATCTGAAATAATAATAATAATAATAAACAATATAGACATACTGACCTGTAAATATAATAAAATAAATGTAATTAAATTAAATTAAATGTGAAAATAAATAAACAAATAAATAAATAATAAAATAAATGACATAAGTACAACGATAATTCATAATAGAAACTAAAACTAAAATCATAAAAATTATTACTTCAAATTCCAGATATTTCCCCATAAATTTAGTTTACCTTGATGTAATAAATATCTGAAACTATATCTAAAGAAATAAAAAAAATAAAAACTATATTAACACATTGGCAATTTAATTAAATTGTATTAAATTAAATTTAACTGAATTTTAAGTACAATGATAATTCATTATAGAAACTAAATCTAAAATCATGAAATTTGTTGTTTCAAATTACTGTTTTTCCCATAAATTAAGTTTACCTTGATATAATAAATAACTGAAACAAAATCTGAAAAAAAAAAAAAATAAATAAATAAATAAAATAAAATAAAATAAAACAAAACAAAATAAAATAAATAAATAAATAATAATGATAATAACAACAACAACAATATAGACATATTGACCATTAAATTAAATTTCAATAAATTTCACTAAAGAAATAAGTAACAGATCATTCATTACAGAAACTAAAACTAAAATCATAAAAATTGTTACTTCAGGATTACTTTTTTCCCATAAATTTAGTTTACCTTGATGTAATAAATATCTGAAACTATTCACTAAAAACTATGCACACTGACCGTTATTAAATTAAAAAATAATTAAAATAAATGTAATGTAATTTAATTTAATTTAAGAAACAGATAAGTACAAAGATAATTTATTATAGATACTGAAACTAAAATCATAAAAAATTGTTACTTCAAATGAGTTTTTTTCCCCATAAATTTTGTTTACCTTGATGTAATAAGTAATTGAAACTAAATCTGAAATAATAATAATAATAATAATAAAACTATATAGACATTGAAAATTAAATAAAATTAAATTACAGATAAGTACAATGATAATTCATTATAAAAACTAAAACCATAAAAATTGTTAAAACTTTGAATTAAAACTTTAAATTACTGCTTTTGTCCGTCATAAATTTAGTTTACCTTGATGTGATGATAACTTGAAACTAAATCTGGAAAAAAAATAATAAATAATAAAATAATAGTAATAATAATCACAACAATAATAATATCTATTTAGTCATACCAATAAATAAACAAATAAATAAATGACGAAAATACAACACAATACCAAATTACTAAAAAATGGAAAATATAAAAATGTAAACCATTTAAAATAATGTTCAAAAAACTATAATAGTATGTCAATGATACTAAAGCAAGCCTGGTTTAACCAACTCAGTCCATTCGCTTACAACAGTGCTTGTATCATGTTTCGCCATACGTCTGCGGATCGTCTGTTAACTGGGCCGTGCCCCAGGCTTAGCAGTTGTCATAAAGCTCAGGTATCCTTTGGAAAGAGCATGGTCAGTTAGCTTCATCCACAAGGGCACAAGGAAGCCGATTTCCCTTAGGGTGGCCGCTAAGAAGTAGAGAGGGCAGGGGGGCTCGTAGGGGAGGTCGTTGATGGGGTTCTGTCGGTATTTTGATGCTAAAACGATTAGACACACTTGGCATTATACCCAGCGCTACGGCAGAGGGGGGCGCAGGCAGCTGGAGTGACTGTTTGATCCGAATGGCACCAAAGCTGATCTCATGAAGGGCAAGGTCAACTTTTGATACAGGTCAAAGATGGCAAGAGGTCACTGAAAGAAAGACTGCGACCTTACAATATCATGCACTTAGCTGCAGGATCGGCCGAGTGTGCTAATGTGCTGCAAGGCATGCTGGGATACAGTTGGAATGGGTCGAAGGTGTTACTTGTTGCCCCTGTTTGCACTGGAAGTGAATGTTTGGTGTTTCTACAGCTAATGGAAATGTCTTGTTTTGGTGCGCTGCTGTTCAGGGACACACAGCTGTGAATTTTGAAAAAAGACTTTGTTGTTGTGTTCTAAAAGACTGAATTAGGTTTTCAGTTTTTAGGCACACTGATAGATATTTCCTGGAGATTCGAAAATGTACTCATTTTATTTCACATCATCCATTCATTCGTTCTGTGGATTTGGCTACACTTGGGGCTTTTCTGGAGGAATTCTTGCAGAAAGTTGACCTTTATTGCACACAAACATACACACACACACTCTCTTTCTCTGTCCCGGTTTAGTCGAGGCTGATGTGCGTATGGGAGGGAGAGATCAGAGCATGTGTGACCGAGCGAAACAAACGCCACAGGGGCATCATGTCCACAAGTCCATTACAGCCTGTGACATTGAGCTAATTGACTGATGTGGCCATGTAATAACGAATATATGAAACTAAAAATCAAACGAAATGCCATCAGGGATGACAGAGAGGAATTTTATAGCTGGTGTCATGGGGAAGGGGAAACGCTCTCTAAACTTTAACATATTTTTGACCCTATTGTTGTGGTTGAGTGCTTTATTACATGTAGTATTTCAATTTGAAACCAATGTAGATTGGTGATGGGAAGTCTGATGAATCGTTTCTGTGAATCATTTCTTTTGAACAGTTTCACAGAACTGAATTCCAAGAATTTCATGTGTTTCAGATAAATTTGTTGCAGTCACGATTAAGCTCGGAACAGCAAAGTCATTTGGAAACTTAATATAATTTCCTTGTAAACTAGGGCTGCATGGGTAAAAATAGCGATTTCTTGATTTTAATCGATTGTAGATATTGATTCTTAAATCCCAAGAAGCAGTTAGTCTAGCCTGTTTCCATTTAATGAATGGAACATTGTAACACACTTCCCATAAGCTTTGTGTTTTGTTACTTTTGAGCTGAAACAAAGTCTCAGATTTCAAATTATGTCCATTTTATTACAGATTTTGGCACTGTTTAATGTAAAGTGACATCGCTATAGCACCTCAGTTCAAGAGAAGCGGCATTGCAAAGCGCATGTGAACTGGTCATCTCCTCCGCTTTAAAACCAGTTATAGCACAAAATAAACACGAATGAACGTCCAAAGGTATGTTAAAAGTAAAAGTACAACTTACCGAAATCCGTATCCTGTCTCATGTCATCACTCAATCAGTGTTTCAGTCATGGAAAGACGTCAATATAAATGTTTTAAATTTAAATGCCACCATTTAAATGTTTATATTTCAAAAATATAATTATGTAATTGTAAAGTTAGTATTATAACTTTATTATTATAAAAACTTAAATAAATCTTAAATAAAAAAACTTAAATAACTTAAAACTTAAATAAAATCAGTTTGTTTTTAAAATTTTAATGTAGCACCAGCTGGCTTAGACTTGAAAAGAATGGGTTGTATTACTGTACTTGATGGATATATCCAAAATAGTCTGTATTGAATTGAATCAAATTAAAATCGTAATCGAATCTAATCGCAAGCTTGTGAATAGAAGTCCAGTAGAACTGTGAAATTAACTAGCCCTAATTTAAACAGTACTATAGATTTATTTACATAGATTTTCATTTACATGTACAGGCTGAAAAATGGGTGAATCAAGTTTTGTGAACAGTTCAACTGATTCATTAGAATGATATAGTTCAAAAGAATCGTTCATTCATGAATCAGACATCGCTATGTAGGTTTCTAGTTAAGTCTGTCTGGGCCAAATTTCACTCCAAAATAAAAGTAAATAAATAAATAATATTTTTAGTTTTTAAATCCTTTTTCCATTGACTTTTTTCCAAAAATCAAAAGAAAAAAAAGAGGCACAATACATGTTAAATGTGACCCTGGACCACAAAACCAATCATATGGTTAAATTTTTTGAAATTGAGATTTATACATCATCTGAAAACTGAATAAATAAGCTTTTGTTAGGATGCAAGAATATTGAGGAAAAACACCTTTAAAGTTCAGATGAATATCTTAGCAATGCATTTTACTAATCAAAAATTATGTTTTGAGATATTTACGGTAGTAAATTTACAAAATATCTTCATGGAACATGATCTTTACTTAATAATGTAATGATTTTTGGCTTAAAAGAAAAATTGATGATTTTTCACCCATACAATGTATTGCTACTTATGACTGGTTTTGTGGTCCAGGGTCACAAATATTTATGTTGTGTTTCTTATTTTTTATTTTTTAATCACAATGCAAAAATCTTGAAGGATGCTCTTTTAGGATGCTGTTTCTTCACATGGTGCACCTGTTTAGGCTACCGAAATCCTGCTTACTCTTGAAGAATGACTTTTTCTTCTCTTTAATGTCCTACGGGGGAGGGATTGTGGGTAACTGGTGTGCATAAGTCATTCTAGGAAAGGTGCTTTCCTGTTGTTCGTCTGGGTTTGCGTTTCATCTCCAGCTGAGCTAGTCATCTATCTCTCATTTACTCCCCTTCGTTTCTTCCCCTGCTATTCTTTAGGAGAAGAGACCTGTCCCAGGAAAGGGTTAACCATGTGTACGTGACCGTAGCGAGGGCTGTTTTAATGCTTATGAAAGCTGCCTGACCATCTCAGAACACAGTGTCCCTATCCGCTAATGCTCTTCAAGCGAAGATGTCCGAACGCGGAGGAAACAATCAGGATTTAAGCATAAAGAGAGACACCTCCGCAACGCTTTCCCTTTTTCTGGATTACACTCCTCCTTGTGTATTTGTGTGTACACGCAGCCTTGATTGTGTCTTTAATCTCCATCCCAGAGTGGACAACTGTTACTCCAGCTGTGCCGACAGTGTTTCTGCAGTTTTCGTCCCGCATCTGATTACAGTACAACCCTCTGGGCCGTTGTGGCTCTTGTCCTCAACAGGGAGCCGTGTGGCTCACATTATGGGTATTCAATCTCTCCGCCAGCGCAGATTATCAGCGTTCGCACAGCTCCTGCTTTTCCAATAATACTCCGATCAGAAATGGCAAATAAGGCAGCTGTTTGTAACCCAAGCTGCTAATGCGTGCACGCCGCTGTTTATTAACACCTCTCCCGCCATCTGGCCTATTATATTGCGATATGCAGCGGGACACGTGTGTGTGGAAGATCAGCATGATTACACAATAGCAACGAGCCGTGCGACTGGCTTTATATAGCACTAATTCACCCGACACTCTCGCTCGCTTGCAGCTCAATTATTCAAAACCCTGGCGCTCATATGATCTGGTAAGGGATGCCAGCCGTCCGGGTTTAGAGCAGATCGATAACAGGTTCACATCTGGATTGGACGCCTGGCTAGTCATCAACGTAAAATGCACACTAGGTTCACGCTCTGCACAATCACAGGTAAATCTTTGCCCAGCAGCGGCAGCATCAGAGCTGGCTTTGGCTATCCATCAGCGATGGTTGAAGGTCTGTCAGGTTGCAAGTACTCTCGGTGTGTTTATGCTGAGAGGAATAACTGAGTTATGGGACTTTTTTTTGTGTTTGTGAGAGTCAATTTCTTTTTCGTTCCTGTCAGTGTTGCTTATCTGTGGCGGACAGGTTTCAAACGTCACAACTGGAAGAATTTTCAATCTTTAACAGGTGATAAAATGAAGCCGAATTCACAAAAGAATGACGGTGTCTTCAAGGTTGCGATGATTGAGGATGTGCAGCCGGTGTCCTTTTGTTTTTTGTGTTAGTAATCCATCATAGTCGTTCTTGGTTGCATTGATTCAAATGAAGATTAACACTTTAAAATGAAAAACCTTTTCTCAGGTCTTCCCTTTTTCAGTCAGGTCCTGTTTGCGTTTTGGTTTGAATGAGTGTCATTTTATGCTTTTTGTATCCCGTACATCACCTGTCAGAGGTGATGTGGTGCATCAGAGTGAAATAAACCCAGTGTAAGCTGTGACTGTAACATGCAAGTAACCAGATTACATGCTTTAAGATAATTGTGGCTCAGAGTTGCAAACAATGTAAAGGAAAGGAAAGGACATGTGAATTTGTGCTCTGCATTTCACCCATCCAAGTGCACACACACACACAGTAGTGAGTAGTGAACAAACACGCATGCGCACACACCCGGAGCAGTGGGCAGCCAATGCTGTGGCGCCCGGGGCAGTTGGGGGTTCAGTGCCTTGCTCAAGGGTCTCACCTCAGTCGTGGTATTGAGGGTGTAGAGAGTGCTGGATATTCACTCCACCCACCCACAATTCCTGCCGGACCTGAGATTCAGGTTACAAGTCTGAGTCTCTAATCATTAGGCCACGGCATGGGTGTCGTCTCCTGATTGAATTGAATTGAGGTAAACTCGTAAATTATGAATCACGGAATGTTTTCACCCAACACTGCACCTTTTTCACCCAGTTGCAGAATTGTGTCCTGCTGGAGCATCCATTTATAAACTGGTTTTTATCTGATTCAAGCTGGTCCGAGAAGGTTAAAAGATGGTTATTAGCTGATGCAAACTAGATCACTTTAGACTATCAGTAAACTCTTTACCAGTAGTATGGTCAAGCTGGTTTCATTCAACAGTTTGGGCGAAGCTCGTCATAGCTCGTCATAATTTTTTTTTGGCTGTTTCAAGATGGTCTTTAGCTGGTCCGGCATGGTTATTATCTGGTCCATGATTGTTAAAAGATGGTCATTAGCTGAAGCAAACTGGTAGATCATCTTAGACTAGCAGTAAACTCTACCAGCAGCATGATGATGGTCACGCTGGGTATGATGGTCAAGCTAGGAACATGCAACCGTTTGGGCTAAGCTGGTCAGAACTGATTATTAGTTGGTTTTAATTGTTTTATTGTTTTTGCAACTCAGGGGTGCTCAACCCTGTTCCTGAAGATCTACCTTCCTGCAGAGTTCAGCTCCAACCCTGATCAAACACACCTGAACCAACTAATTAGGTGTGTTTGATCAGCGTTGGAACTAAACTCTGCAGGAAGGTAGATCTCCAGGAACAGGGTTGGGCACCCCTGGTTTAACTGGTCCAGCATGGTTATTACTTGGTCTAGACTGGTCTTTGGCTGGTTCAGGCTTGTTATTATCTGGTCCATGATGGTTATGAGATGGTTGTTCACTGATGCAAATTGGTAGATCATCTTAGACTAGCAGTAAACTCTTTACCAGTAGCATGCAAGGTGGTCAAGCTGGTTCATAGCTGCTCCAGCATGGTTATTACCTGGTTCAAACTGGTCATTGGCTGGTTTATAACCTGGTCCAAGTTTATAAAATGTCATTAGCTGGTGCAAACTGGTAGACCATCTTAGACTAGCAGTAAACTCTTTACTAGCAGTTTGTACAGTGCTGGTCAAGCTGGTTTTTGGAACATTAGCTCTTTTAAAATAGCATGGTTATTGCCTGGTTCAAACTGGTCATTGGCTGGTTCAACTTATTATCTGGTCGGTGATGGTTATAAGATGGTCATTAGCTGATGCAAACTGGTAGATCATCTTAGACTAGCAGTGAATTCTTTGCTAGTAGCATGTAAGGTGGTCAAGCTGGTTTTTGGAACAACAGTTTGGGCTAATCTGGTCAGAAGTGATCATTAGCTGGTCGTAATAGTTTTTTTTAAATTTTTTTAAGCTGTTTCAAGATGGTCTTTAGCTGGTCCAGCATGGTTATTACCTGGTTCAAATGGATCATTGGTTGGTTCAAGCTTGATGTTATCTGGTCCATGATGGTTATAAGATGGTCATTAGCTGGTGCAAACTGGTAGATCTTCTTAGACTAGCAGTAGACTCTTTACCAGCAGCATGTAAGGTGGTTAAGCTGGTTGAGCTGTTTTTTGAAACATGCAACAGTTTGGGCTAATCTGGTCAGAGGTGATTATTAGCTGGTCCTAATTGCTTTTTAGCTGTTTCAAGATGGTCTTTGTCTGGTCCAGACTGGTCATTGGCTGGTTCAAACTTGTTACTATCTGGTCAGTAATGGTTATAAAAGGGTCATTAGCTGGTGCAAATTGATAGACCATCTTAGACCAGCAATGAACTAGATATCAGCAGCACGTAAGGTGGTTTTTGGACTGGTGGCTGGATGACCTGGTCGAAGATGGTTATTAGCTAGTCCTAATTGTTTATTAGCTGGTTCAGCTGGTTATGCTATTTCAACATAGTCATCATTTGGTTCAGGATGGTTTTTGTCTGGTTCAAGCTGGTCATTGGCTGATTTAAGCTGGTTCGAGATGGCTATTAGCTGGAGTACGCTGGTAGACCATCTTAGGCTTGCAACAAACCAGCTACCATCTGTACTGGTGGTCAAGCTAGTTTTTGTAACATCACTGCTGGTTGACCAGCTTGGACTAGCTACAAACCAGCCACCATGTTAAACTGGAATTTCTAGCAGGATGGTGAGTAAAGATGCTGTCTTGGGTGTGTTAGTTAAAGTTAGCATCTGAACATCAGCGGTTTTAGAACTTGGAGTGACAAACGCCTCAGAGCAAAAGAGGATTTTGAACATTTCACTTCTCTTCTCTGTGTTCTGCCTTGAATTAAATCTCACTTAACAACAACGACAGCTGCAATTTGCAATTTTAATGCTATCTGAAATCCATTTTATGTGCAGAGAGTTGGAAGTGGTCACAAATGTGTTTCACACCTTACCTCAGAGAGAAGTGTATTTGTAAAAAGGGCGTTTTGAACATGTGTTTCGCCTCACCGTGCAGGAATACATCCTAACATTGTTCGTTCTCATTAGGACTGTTGCCTTTTTAAACACAGTGGTCGTCTTTATTCATTGTCTCGCTGTGGACACCCAGTCTCTCTATTAACCTTAACAAGGCTTTTCGAGCAAGAGTTTATATACACTGTGTGTGTGTGTGTGTGTGCAAGTTTTAAAGATTGAAGAAACAAGACTGCTGTCAAGATATGTGTATGAACGAGTGTTCTCATAAAACCTGCATCTATAAGTGTGTGTGTGTGTGTGTGTGTGCGCATATCCCGCTGCGCTTCTCTTCAGGAAGAGAGCCTAGAGACTTCCTGTTTGTGCTAAGAGCGAAAGGAAGAGCCTGAGAAGTTAAAGCAGGCACAAATGTGATATATAAAAAAAAACAAAAAAAAAAAAACAAAAAAAACACCCACATGCGTACACAACTTCATTATGTGCAATATTAACACACGAAAAGAGATTGTGTTTACTGGTGTTCAGCCTAAGCAGGGCAATCTACATACTATGATTATATTTTCTGAATATTGTTTACCTGTAAAAACGTAGCATGCAGCGTATTTTAGATAAAATTGTTTTATTGGTGTTATCATGCATCTTTTTTAATGTTCAAAAGGTTTTTATTTAATCAACAATAATGAAAATGAGATGGAAAGATTGTTGTATTGAAAGTAATTTAAACAAACATTTTTAATAAGTAATGTTGTTGATAAAATTAACACAGATTGTGTAAAACACTAATATGCCTTCCGCGTCAAAGATTTTTCTGAACAATAATGAAAAACAGCTTAGAAAATGTATTGTGATGATAATTAAGCAGTCTTGGCGTGTAATTTAAACAATTGATTTATTACAAGTAAAATGTTAGGTCTAAAATAAAAGTTTTTAGTTTGTCAAAACAAATGTTGTTTGTGAATAACTTAAACATCTCAGATTGTTATTTTAGTGAAATGTAGGCGTCTTTGTGATGCCTTTTTATCCTCAAAGGTTGTTTATTTTTTCAACAAGGAGCAAAAAAAAGCAGAAAAAGCAGCATGATGATAATTAAATGTTTTTGTCCATAATTTAAACAAATATTTTCATCAGTAATGTTGTTGATAAAATTAACACAGATTATGTGTAAACACACTAATATGCACCAAACACAAACAAACCTCAAATAGTTAAAATAGCTAAAAAAAAATATTGATTGTGATAATTAAAGTTTGTTTGTCAATTATTTTTTTATTTAATTTTTTAATTTAATTAAAAAAATTTTTATTTTGTCAACAAAAACAAATGTTGTTTGTGAATAATTTAAACATCTCATATTGTTATTTTAATAAAATGTATGCATCTTTGTGATGCCTTTTCATCCTCAAAGGTTTTTTTTTTGTTTTTTTCAACAAAGAGCCAAAAAAGAAGCAGAACCATGATAATTAAATGTTTTTTTCCATAATTTAAACAAACATTTTTATCAGTAGTGTTGTTGATATAATAAACTACTTGAGGTTTGTTTGTGTTTGAGGCATATTAGTGTTTTACACATAATCTGTGTTAAATTTAAGTAAAAATGTATTCATCTTCGGTTTCAATGATTTTTTTTAATAATGAAAAACAGCTTCAAAAAAAAAATCATTGTGATGATAATTAAACCATTTTGGCCTGTAATTTAAACAATTGATTTACAACTGATTTATTGCAAGTAAAATGTAGTTGTCTTAAGTGTTTTTTTGTTGTTGTTGTTGTTGTTTTTTCAGATTGTTATTTTAGTAAAATGTATGCATCTTTATGATGCCTTTTCATCCTCAAAGGTTGTTTTTTTTTTTTTTTTTTTTTTTTCAACAAAGCGGCAAAAAAAAGCAGCATGATAAAAAAAAATTTAATGTTTTTGTCTATAATTTAAACAAACATTTTTATCAGTGATGTTGTTGATAAAATTAACACAGATTATGTGTAAAACATTAATATGCCTCAAACACAGACAAACCTCAAATAGTTTATTTTGAGTAAAAATGTATTCATCTTTTTCTTAACAATAATGAAAAACGGCTTAGAAAATTAATTGTGATGATAATTAAACCGTTTTGGCCTGTAATTTAAACAATGGATTTATTACAAATAAAATGTAGTCATCTAAATTTTATTTTATTTATTTATTTATTTTTTGGTCAACAATAACAAATGTTGATTGTGAATAATTTAAACATCTCAGATTGTTATTTTAGTCAAATGTATGCATCTTTGTGATGCCTTTTCATCCTCAGAGGTTGTTTGTTTTTTCAACAAAGCGCCAAAAAAGAAGCAGCATGATGAGAATTAAATGTTTTCGTCCATAATTTAAACAAACACTTTGATCAGTGATATTGTTGACGAGATTAACACTGATTATTGAGTCTTCTACATATACAAACTCGTGCTTCAAACAAACAAACCTATATTTTCTCATCTCTGTAAACAAATGCATAAAAACGCTTTCATTTCCCCAGATAATCGCTTCAGTCGTCGGGCCTGTTTACAGTCAAACTAATATTCTTTCTGCGCCATTTTCACATCTGTTTCCAAACACATGTGAATACAGCAAGCCGTTAAACATTCGCTTTTCTTCTGTACCACAAAGGAGCTCTGCAGGCTGTCATTTATCAGGACTCCGGGCTCTTTGTTGTAATTGACATGTAATCCGTCGGGCCTTTTCTGCAGAACAGATGTCACAATTGTTGGTGCTGTTGCTCATTGCTTGAGCTCATTGCTTGGAGGGAGAGATGGCGGAAAGAGCAAAAGTGGTTTAAAGCCTCTCTGTCGTACATTTCCAATCACAGGCATACGGCAAGCCTCCAATAACGCACTTCATCGCAGGCACCGAGTCGCTCTGGACCGCTGAGTCAATAGAGATGCTCCGGGCTTTTTGATCTCCTCCTTTTGTTGATAGAATGAGTGCAGATCGCTTCGAAAGACATTAACCTTTGCCTTGTGGGTAATTCCCATTTATCTTGCTTCATTGTGCAGTTGATTGGCCGAGCACACAGTAGTAATGGGGACGCGGGAGAAGAGACGTTGGCTCTCGGGCTCCAAGCAAGCTGCGAAACACCAGCTGATTCCTTCTGTTGTCAAGTCTTCATCATTTTATTGCTCTTGGCTGATTTGTTTCTATTCAAAGAGTGCAGTTGTGAGTCCTAAGTTGTTTTTAAGCACACTTCTAGGTGTCTTTATTGTATTCTTGTCCTTAAATATCACTTTGGTTCTTCTCTCAGTGTAATTCTATGAGATTGTTTTAGCGCTTGTAGTTTACGGTCTTCATATTTCAGCTTACGTGCAGTTGCCGCTGCACATTAAACGGAGAAAGAGTTTTAGCATTAAAATATGACACTTCATCTTTGAAGGCAGGTTTTTCGATCATTCTTTAATGGCTTCTTTTAGTGGCAGGTGGTTTAGTTCCCTCGCAACACTGAGAGATGTTTGTTTTGTGTTCTGCGAGGCTCTTTTTCCCTTCACCTGCTTTTAATACTGTCAATTAAAAATGATTTGTGAGACTCAAGTCGCCATGACAGCGCTCTGGATCAACAAATTATTTTCACTTAGACAAGTAATCCGTCAAGTTAAATAGGACGCATTACCGATTTAAGATTCCGCTGTCAGTGCACATATCCGTGTATTTGTGCACATGTACTTGAGCTCGTTTGTCAGAGCCATCAATTGAATTCACGGTGCTGGAGATAAATATTTTACATCCACAATGTCTTCTGCCTAATACTAGAGAATATCTGATTTTTATATATAGAATAGAATAGAATAGAATAGAGTAAAGTCATGGATTAATATGCCTATTAATAAATGAATCTACTAATTTATATAAAAATATGTAATATTTATACAAATCTAATATTAATATTGTCCAAAAAGTATAATAGAATAAATGGAATATTTAAGAAATTCATGTATTAATATCAATATATCATAATATAAGAATGTCTTTTACCCAATACTATAAAAAACTAAAAAATAAAAGTATAATTTATAATATAATGAATATAATAGAATAGAATTTAATTGAATAAAATAATGAACTCATGTATTAATGTTTATTATAATTTACTTATATACTTATAGCATATATAATATTTATACAAATATAATATTAATATTATCCAAAAGGTATTAAAATTGAATAATTAAATAATTAATTAATATATCTATTAATACATAAATCTGCTAATTTATATATAACATTTATACAAATCTAATATTAATATTATCCAAAAAGTATAATATTATAATAGGATAGAATAATGAATTAATATTCCTTTTAATACATGAATCTACTAATTTAAGTGTAATATTTATACAAATCTAATAATAATATCCAAAAAGTAAAATATTCTAATAATAGAATAGAATAGAATAGAATAATGAAGTAATGTATTAATGTCTATTAATATGTGAATCTACTAATTTATATATATATGTAATATTTAAACAAATCTGATAATAATATTATCCAGAAATTAGTAAAACTAATATTAATATTATCCAAAAATACAATATATCATAAGAATGTCTAATATAAAAAACGAATAATTTTATTCAAAAAAGTCTATTATATATATATATATATATATATATGTGTGTATGTATATATGTGTGTGTGTGATATTTATAAAAATCGAATATTAATATTATGCAAAAATATTTACCTAGTACTATAAAAACTAATATTTATTATCCAAAAAGATATCATAACATAAGAATGTCTTTTCCTAATATTATTATTTTTTTAAAACTATTTTTTTTAGCCAAAAAAGTATATATAATACAATATAATAGTAATATTTATACAAGTAATATTTATTATCCAGAAAGTAGAATAGAATAGAATAGAATAGAATCATAATGAATTCATGTATTTACGAATTTATATATATTTAATATTTATAAAAATCAAGTATGAAGAGTATACAAAAATATAATAGATCATAATATAGGAATGTCTTTTACCTAATACTATAAAAATCTTCTATTTATCTATATATTATGTATTATCTTCTATATATAATATAATATGTGTATATGTGTGTGTTACATTACAACTGAAAAAATTGAAACATAATCCTTAAAGTATAAAGCAACTTACCCATATATTACATGCTGTAATTACATACTGTACTGTACATAATAGATCAGTTACATTAGTTGCATAGATTGAAATATTTTAATGAGTTGTACATATATTTCATTAACAATCTAAGTTTTCACTCCATTTGAGGAGCTGCATGCAGGGAAATTGCTTTGTTACTAATGATGACATTTCCCACTCCGAGGTCTCGCTGCTTGGCCCCGTCAACACGGAGGTCTCCTGCTGCATGCCTGACTGAATGACTCAACGTTTAGCCCTCTCAACCCTCCTGAGACATCAGATGAGGGTCGCTGAGGGGCCGCGACCCTTAAACCTCAGTCGCTCTGTTAGCCCCTGTCAGCGTGAAGTCATACACTCCTTGCTGTTTGTGTCTCGGAGAGAAGCTATGACCTGGCTCTCTCAACTTAACGCCTTGGCTGTCTCATTTTCTTTTCTAAGGTGAAAGGAGCAGTAAAAGAAGGTAGACGAGAGGTGAGCGGTGCTTGGGAGGAGACTTCGATAGTCTACCGAGGATTGTGGGAACTTGGCGATAAAGGCTGAAGCTTAATCCCACGTAAAGCTGGTGTGTGAGAGGCTGCAGCGTTCACACAAACCTTTTCGTGATCATTAGGAAAGAGTTGCGTGCTCCTTATAGGTTATTTCTGAATAGTTCGGTTGTGGTTTTCTTTACATTTCTAAATTGATTCCATTTAGTCTTATTTAGCATTCATTTGCTTTTCAACTGTGTGTGGTCTGAGGTATTCTGAGCGTTGTTGTCACTAAACACTCCGATGAAGACCTGCATCTGTTTGTGTGTAAGCGTGTTTTTTTTTTTTTTTTTTTTTTTGTGCCAAGCCTTTACTGGAATTTGGAGCAGGAGCTGATCTTGTTTTGCTGCTTTATGAGTCTGAGTGGATGTCTGTAATTGAGGTTATGGGTGATTAAACTCTCCGTGCCCCACACAAACCTCTAACCAGCCATCAGTCAGTGTCAGCCGCCGTGCTCTGCGCTCAGGCTGGGACTGACTGACTCACCCAAGGCCCCCCCCCCTTCACATTGGATGTGTTGTAGAGTCAGATTGGCTTGAAATCAAAATAGTTTTGTATAACATGACAATCTTATGTGTGTATATATGGATGATTCATAGTGTTTGCCTTCTCTGTGCAAATTATTAGGCATTTAAACAGTGCGCATGTATTTATGCATATGTGTTGCATTGCATGTGTTTGTGTATATTTAAAAATAATTCTATTTTTGATAATCTTCATCAAAAAGGACTTCATCCTTTTTAAAATGAATTTATTATTTTGACATTATGTAGCACTGGAATTCAAATGAAGACTCAAAACAATAATACATAAAATACACAAAAATAATACATATTTTATGTAGTTGAAAAAAGATATACTGTATGCATAATTATAGATCTTCATTTCCTCTACTTAATTAATAGGCTCCATAATCTGTACCTCAATAAAATATTATTATTATTATTATTATTATTATTTTTATTATTATTTTTAGTTTATTTATTTTTTATTTTTTAGAGATTTGAACTAACCATGCCATGGCATAAATTAAACAGTCAAATTGTTTTATTTTATTTTATTTTATTTTATTTTATTTTGCCTTTTATTTTAAATATATTTTAAATAATTAATTAATTAATTTATGTTTAAGAGATTTAACCATGTCATGTCATAAAACAGTCAAATTATTTTATTTTATTTTATTTTAAATGGATTTATCTGTTTTTAATTATATTTAAACAATAATAATAATAATAATAATAATAATAATAATAATAATAACTAATAATAATAATAATAAATATTATTAAATTGCTAAATAATAATTGACTGTTTTATGACATGGCATAGTTAGTTCAAATCAGTCATTATTTATTTATTTATTTATTTATTTATTTTTAGGAGATTTGAAATAACCATTTCATGTCATAAAACAAATTATTTTATTTTATTTTATTTTATTTTAAATGGACTTATCATATTTTAATTATATTTAAATATAATAATAATAATAATAATAATAATAATAATAATTAATAATAATAATTAAATTACTAAATGATAATTGACTCTTTTATTACATGGCATGGTTAGTTCAAATCAGTCATTATTTTCTTTTCTTTCTTTCTTTCTTTATTTATTTTTAAGAGATTTGAATTAACCATGTTGTGTCATAAGTCATTTTTTTATTTTATTTTAAATAGACTTATCTCTTTTTAATTATGTAAATAATATAATAATAATAATAATAATAATTATTATTATTATTATTATTATTATTATTATTTTGAAATTACAAAAAATAATAAATTCAATAAATACATATATGTATTATATTATGTGTGTGTGTATATGTGTATATATATATATATATATATATATAATGTGTGTGTGTGTGTGTGTGTGTGTGTGTGTGTGTGTGTGTATAATATAATATATTATAATATATAAAGAATACTTCGACCATTAGTAATGATCTAAGTTCTTCATCAAATGCACTGTGTATTCAGATTTTGTTTTTATGGATAGTTAAAGTCAGATGTTTAGTATTGTGAATGTATATTTGAGTATTTCAACTCTGAGTGTGCTTGTATAAGTGTGCATATATAAAAACGGTGCGTATAGTGTATATATAAGTGTGCATGAAATTGTATTTGCCTTATGCAACTTCTCAACTTCGTTTGTTCCTTTGCATGTGCGTGCACATGTATTTTTGGTATTGCAATGGCCTGAGGCATGATGATGTTTGCTGGCCTAATTGGCATGTTAATGCAGACGCTGTGGGTGGGAAGGGATATGCTGGAAGCTAATGTGTCTTATCAGGACAGGCGGTGAGTGACCGCGGGGGGAGACCTGTCCTCCTCGGCTCCAGAACCTCAGCTGCGTCTGCAAGGCCTGGGAATTATACACACACGTGTCTGCACATACATGCCTGTTTGTGTAGAGGGTGGAGGGGGGTCTCTCTGTGCTTCGATAAGAGTTTGTTTATGATCTGTCGGTTTGAGTGTAGCTGTCTTCATTAGCCTTGTGTGAGGGAGAGGGGTGAGTTCATTGAGTCTGGGAATACAGAGTCACATCAGGTCAGCTGTGCTGTATTATCTCTGCTTATATTGTATGTATATTGAGTGAGTGGGTGGGTGCTAAAATTAGGGAGCCTTAATGGTTGGGTTAAGATGTTGTGAGTGTGTGTCTGTTATTATATTATATTATATTATATTATATAAAATGTTATTAATATTAACTGTTATAATTTATTTAAGGTATTTTTTTAAATGTATAAATATAAAAATGAATATAATAATAACAAATTAAAGTCTATTTTTTTTATGTATTTCATTTTGGTTTAAATCATACAAGCTAAACTAACCATGCCATGTCATAAAACAGTCAAATTTTATTTTTATTTTATTTTATTTTATTTTATTTTTTTTTATTTTAGGTTTTAAGAGACTTGACCTAACAATGTCATGTCATAAAACAGTCTTATTTTATTTTATTTTATTTTATTTTTTATTTTTTAGATATTAAGAAATATGAACCAACCATGCCATGTCATAAAACAGTCAAATTTTATTTTATTTTTAGATTTTAAGAGATGTGAACTAATCTTGGCATGTCTTAAAACAGTAGAATTTTATTTTATTTTTAGTTTTTAGATTTTAAGAGATTTGAACTAACCATGGCATGTCATAAAACAGTCATATTTTAGTTTATATTATTTAATTTTATTTTTAATATTTTATTTTATTTTATTTTTTAGATTTTAAGAAATATGAACCAACCATGCCATGTCATAAAGCAGTCAAATTTTATTTTTTATTTTATTATATTTTATTTTTAAGATTTTAAGAGATTTTAACTAATCTTGGCATGTCATAAAAGTCAAATTTTATTTTATTTTTCTTTTTTAGATATTAAGAGATTTGAACTAACCATGGCTTGTCATGAAACCATCTTATTTTATTTTATTTTATTTTATTTTATTTTTATTTTTTGTATTTTTCTTTATTTTATTTTATTATTATTTTTTTATTTTATTTTTATTTTTTTTATTTATTTACTTATTTTTAGATTTTAAGAGGTCTGAACTAACCATGTCGTGTCATAAATTATTTTATTTTATTTTAATTTGATTTGATTTAATAAAATTTTTTTTTAGATTTTAAGAGATTTGTCTTAGACACAAAGTCACGATGGTCTACAGCGATGCTCTTTATTTATATTTATATTATATTGATTCACATTTTTTTAGTCACTTGTTTTTGTGAATCAAAACAGCCTTTAAGGTGATTGTGTAACCATGTGAACACTTCAAGTGAAAGATTTAGCACCAGTGCCAGTGGATTTCCCTTCTTTTCTTTTAATGGTATTTTTGGCTCATGAATATGGGAGTCGATGTTCTGCCTTTCACATCACAGAAGCGTGTAATTTTCTATATTACAATGTCAAGTCGCTCATTTCAGCTACAAGAGAAGGCATGTAATGTGAAGTTCATCCTTTTCTTCTGAGTCATATGTCGGAATCGTTCTTTTAATCTGCCGTCTTAGTGTAAGCCAAAGCGGTAAAAGCTCTCACAACTTGTGGAAAAACCCTGGCGAAAGCTTCCCTTTAATGTCCTTTTCAGCTTCTTTTGTGTTTTTTGGCCTCTGTCCAGAAAAAATGGAGGGAGAAGGGAGGAACGAAGTCAGCAAAGCCCATGTTTGCCGCTCGGTTTTGCTGAGGTCGAGGTGTTTGAGAAGCTTCAGGTGGTCCGGTGTTGAGAATTTGTGAAGGTGTGTGTTGTCAGGCTACTCCATGCCTGGTGTGGACGTCTCTCGTCCCACAGCCCTTCCAGAGCTGACTGTAGCCAATCAAGACTCAGAATTTATGAGCATATTCCAGCGAGCCAATGAAAAACACCTGCCTGCTCAAGCATTTCCCCAGGTGCCAATCATAACACCTCATACTGTGGCTTTACATGAGTTAGCCAGTTATAAATTGGGCACGGTGGGCCCCGAGGAAGCATGAAATATGAATTCAATCATGAAAACACTTCAGAAAAGCGAACAGCGCCGCGTTACATCACGAAACGCTAATGTTCCCGTTTGGAAAAACAGCCGTCAATAACACTGAGAAGTCATTGTTCTGTGGAGAGAAATGAAAATGTGACTCACGGAATTCTAAAGCATTTACAGTTTTTAAAAAAATGAAGGACGGTTGGCTTTAAAGTGTGAGCCTAGGAGAAAAAGTGGCCAAATCTTCTAGTCGAAATAAAAACAGTCATTTTAGCCCTGCCGTGGGCCAACAAACATCTGAAATGTGCTTATATATGCAGCTAACTCTTTGAGTCTCTCGTATCTCCTGTCCTTTAGGAATAAAGAGGACATCTGACGTCCCTCTCGGGGAGATGACGAGTATAATTCACTTGGACAGGTTGAGCTTTTAGGCACATGTACTTCTTTTGACACGGCGCGGACCGGGCTATCCGTTTTCCTGCCTCCGCTTGATCAAAAGTGCATTTGGTTTCATACGTCTCTGTGTGACAAGAGCTGCCGTTTATTGCTCTCACGCTCTATGCACTCAGAGGCCTTTATGACTTTTTACAGAAGGGCCAGAGCCCTCTTTAAAGTCGCCCTGAGGTTGATTAGCCGTAAGAGGGGCGAATCGTTTGAAGTGGTGCTTTTTCGGGGCAGTTCGCCTGGAGTTACGATAACAGCGGTTTGTTTGCGTCCACGGCACGGCTGTGATAGGTGTCGAGAGACAAGGCTAATTGGACATGAAGTGTTTTACAATGAAAAACGCATAGGAACCAGAGTCAGTATTCACCTCACATCGCTCAGAATAAAAGAGTCTTTCTGAACCCAGTTTATCCCGGGCCCCGGGGGACTCCCTCTGATGAGAACTAGAGAGAGAGAGAAAGCGAATCCCTGATAGCGAAGTCAAAACTCTCAGCGGTTTTTGCTTTTTTCATTTATTTTGAGAAGAAAGAGACTCACAGACTCTAAATGGCAATGATGGTGCTCATTTCTTTGATTTGTTGCTTTTATAAGCATTTTTTCCACAGTGGTTGTTTTTCTAAAGTTGCGATGCTTGATGGTAGTGATGAATGAATCGTTTTGAAGTTATTGACAACCTTTTCTGAAATGAAAAAAATAAGCATTTTGTATGTCTCCCTCATTTAACGCACCTGATTCAGATCATCAGCTCGTTTGGAGAAAGATCCATGAACTGAACTGAGTGTGTCAGATTCAGAAATGTACAAAATGTGCAGAGTAGTGGGCCCCGAGGACTGGGGTTGAGAATCACTGTCACAGTCATTAGGTTATGAATATATAACATAACATTGTATATATATGTAGATAGATAGATATTTAGAATATTAAGTTATATATATATATATATATATATATATATATATATATATATATATATATATATATATATATATATATATATATATATATATATATATATATATACATACATATACATATACATATACATATACATATACATGTATTATATATGTGTTGTGTTGTGTTGTGTTGTGTGTGTGTGTGTGTGAAATATTTGAGAAATATTTGAAATGCATATATAAATGATTTTAATTAAAATTATTAGTTGTAATTAATTATAATTAAGAATTATGTTTATAATATTTAAGAATAATACAATTTATATGTGCAAATGTATATGTGTGTGTTTGTGTATGTATGTAAAATATTATATATATAAATGCTTACCAAACATGTCTTGGAAGTTTTTATATATATATATATATATATATATATATATATATATATAAACAAACTTATAATTATACAAATATTATATAATATATAATAATAATAATTTATATTGATAAAAAATTATTAATAATATGTGTGTGTGTGTTTGTAAAATATTTAAGAAATATTTGTTGTATAAATATAAAATATTGAAGAATTAAAAGTTTATAAGTTTTTAATAAATAAAAAATAAATTGTGGTAAATATTTGAGAAATATATGTATATATTCATATTTTTCTATATATAATACAAACCATACATAAAGTGTATGTGTGTATATATATAGTATATACATGTGTGCATTTCTATATACATATACTTACAGACACAAACTTTTATTATTCCCCAAAATAAGTATAATAGGTGATAAACAGACATGAAATATAGTATAAAATAAATATATGAAAAAAATTTATAAACAAATAAATTACCTCAGCCACACTTTACAGAAATTTCCTCAGTTGTTTCTGTGAGGTGTACAGCATGTGTACGTGTTTGTTTTGGTTGGGAGTGGATGTGTTTTTTTGGGTGGGAATCTCATTATTCATAAGGAACATACTTTCCTCGCTAATGTCGGTCGTTTGTCTTGGAAGTGCAGCCTGCTGGGTTCCATGTTGTTGTTTGTTTGTTTGTTGCAGGCAGAGGGGAGGATGGTGGGAGAGAATCACAACCGCACTTTCCCCACGAGACATATAGCGCACTTCCACATGCACACACAAACACGCTCGCACGCACACACGCGCTGCCCCCTCCGGTGCGGCGCACGCATTCCCCCTCGGCCTGCAAAGCCTCTTCCTGCCTCACGTAGACGCATAGTTTCCCAGAGCAGACCCCCCCTCCCTGCTCTTACCCCAGGGGTCCGCACAACTGTTCTCCGCTTTTCCGGGGGGAGGAGGTGGACGCACGGACGGACGGCTGGCTGGAGCGGCCCGCCCCCGAGGCCTCCGCAGTTCTTTTAGCAGCTCGCCAAAACCCAATCACTCTCCATTTGCGTTTCATTAACGGGACCCGAGCAGAACAGAGGACAAAAGGAAAAATAATCATAAAATGGAACGAGGAAAAGATTTCAAAGGCTTGTTATGCGGTCAATAAATTCAAGCCTTTCCAAAAAGTGCGTCTGAAATGGGAACCGATTCCTTTGTGTTTCTCCAGAGCGAAAACCAAAAACGAATCATGCGTAAACATATCTGGCTGTGTGCGATAGAATGAAATTGCGCTGTTTTTTTTATAGAGCGTGATATTATCTTCCCAAACCAGGCCTATATGTGGACAGACAGAGAAACATCTGCTTCAAGACTTTGTCAAGGACAAGCGTACAAACAAATGCTACTCTGTCACCGAAATGGGCCTCGGTGCCAACCGTAACTCCCGCGGCGGGCGGCACTCGGGAAGATTTACATGATTTAGCGAGATCTGTTCTCTCGATACACTGCAGAACAGAAAGTGAATATGGTTTCTGTCTTGAAATAGCCTCTCGGCCACAGCCGCACACGAGCATACTGTGAAAGAGAGGAAGTGACAAATTCCACAGCGTACTGCCATCAGCTCAGCAGCCTCACTTCATGTAATTGAATCACAGCCATCTGACTGGTCAACACCCCCCAAATCCAGACTTTTGAACCAGTAAGTTGCATATTACGCTTTATTGTTCCTTCTGCCGTCGTCTGGTTTTGTTTCCCTTTTTTAATTGGCGCGAGTTTGCGTATCCACATGTGCGCTGAAAGGAGCTGGTGTTGTTTGCAGCGAGGGCTTCTGGGATGTGTAAAATCTAAGCGCCAGACCGCCAGACTCCCCTCAAGCCCCATAAAGGCGACCCACTGCTCCCAGCTAAGGAAGCGTCGGAAAACCAACCCGCCCGGCCTTGGCCGCAGGCCATCTCCGTTAGCTTTTATGAAGTTCTTGTACCTTTAGTGCGGTAATGTCATACTTTAGAAGACATTTAATGTCAGTGATTATGTTCACAGAAACCAGAGAAGTGCATGATGGGGATTGTGAATGAAATGGGGCTTCCACGATTACTCATTAGTGCTAATTGACTTGTTAATACAAAGAAACTCCAATTGCGATGATCACTTTAGACAGACCCCCTTCCTAAAATAATTTTAAAAATGCGGAAAAATAGTATGATTTATTATAAAAGATAGCATTTGTTTAAAAATGTAATTACTGCCATTTATATTGTAGTACAAGTAAAAAAAATTATTTGTTGCTTCTTGTTACCTTTTTTTTTTTTTTTGTTTTCAGTTTTTGTAAGCATTTTTTAATGTTTTACACTCTGAGATATTACATTTATTAAATTAACAAAGAAGAAGCAAACAAATAAATAAATATTTTCCAGGTAACATTTTAAGTTTTACACTCTGAAATGTTTACATTATTTAAATTAGATGTTTTTAAAATAAATTATTTTAAATAAATAATGGTCTAACACAGCTCGTTACCTTTTTTCTTACATTTTTGTGAACAGTTTTTATTTTTTTTAATATTGTACACTTTGACATGTTACATTATTTAAATATTATTGAGTAAACAAAGAAGAAACAAACAAATAAATAAATATTCTGTCAACATAATACAAAGTGAATATTTTCCAGGTGATATTTTAATTTTTACGCTCTGAGATGTTTACGTTATTTAAATTATATACAATATAATGCCATTTATATAATATAGTGCACAATATGTTGTCTTTATAATATCAAAATAGTATTTTATCAGAGTAAAAAAAAATTTAATTTATACCTGCCTTTATATATTAGGAAAGGGGAAGCTAATCATTGCATGCAGTTGTCCCTGATATCAAAGTCTGAAAACCACTCTAGCGTAAAGTTTGCAATCGTATGTATAGTTCCTCTCTGTGTGTGGTTTGCCAGATAAAATCATCCACAAGCACGCTTGCTTTGATTCAATCTCCTCAATTTGCGCAATCCTGTTAGCAAACGGAAGAACTGAGTTAAACCTCCACTTCCTGTTTGTCTGTGATGACAAGGAGTCTGACCTACCCAAGAGAGAGATCTGACCAACAAAGCCAGAGCAGTGCAGATCTCTAATAAATCTCCAATTCCCCTCCATTTTAATAAAACCCTGCCTTTACCTCAGCGGGCCATTCTATTAGCATTAAACCCAGCGCCACGGGACCCGTTCTCATTCGGGCATTATAGCTAATTCATCTGTGGATTTCAAATGAATGCTTTTTTCTAGCGTCTCACGCTGGGACCCCGGCTGCCTGTCTTTTTTGTGTGGCGTGTAGATTTTGTCTCTCCTCCTGCTGTCAGAGAGGAGAGGGATCGCAGAGCTCCGCCGAGGAGTGATGGGAGTCTTGTTCGGGCTCTCCGGGGAGGGATGCCACGAGCGGCGGCGCGTAATTACCCTCCCTGTCATGTCCCGCTCCCGCTCTAATCATGTCCTCCACTGTCAGAGAGCTCTCCTGAGGAGATTCCGCTCTTGCTGCGCCGGCCACCGCCGGCACCACTTCGCTGGGTCTTAAATAAGCTCGCACCCTCCTGCTACACTCATTTGATTACTTTCAGCATTATGCAAGGACTTGAAATGTGTCATAGCTGCGGCACAAAGGTACAAAGGGAAGCAGAGCTGTGGGGGACGAAGGGAGTTGTAATGATGGAGCTTTTCTGAGAAAGTCTTGAGGCGGATCAAGATTCTGTGGGCGTGAATGCAGATATTAGTGGTGGTTGCAACCCCTAACGCCCAGTGGTAAACTTTGGGGTAGCTTGTCCCGCACATGTGCTACACGCATGAGCGATGCTGTTAATGCTAAGTGATTGGACTTATTTGCTCTTTAGTTACACTGCTGGTCAAAAGTTTGGGATCGGTAAGATTTATGCACAGAAAAATCACAGAAAATAGTAGTAATATGACACAGCTGTTTTCTCTCTTAAAATAGTTTAAAATGTAATTTATTCCAGTCTTCAGTGTCACGTGATCCTTCAGAAATCATTATAATATGGCGATTTGGCGCTCAAGAAAGTTTTTTATTATGTTGAAAAGAGTTTTGCTTATTAATATTTTTGGAAACAGTCTTTTTCTGGATTCCGTGATGAATAAAAAGTTTCCTGATCCAAAAAGTTAATTTATTATACTCGTATTTTTATGGAGAGGGAAAATGCATGGATTATCTTTATAATTTAGTGCAATAGTGGATCTTTGAATTTGAATTTTTCTTTCTATTATAAATTTTATTTTATTTTTTGTTATTTGTTATGTTGCAATGGAATAGTAGATGTTTAAGTTAAAGTGTTTTATTATTAATTTTATCTTTATTTTTTTTTTACATTTATTTATTTATTTATTAATTTTTTTTTTAGGCGTGTTCCAAACCAATAAATTATAATTACTATACTTTTTTCTGGATTTTGTGATTAATAAAAAGCTTCCTGATCCAAAAGTGCATCATTTTATTAAAATCATATTTTCATGGGGAAAAAAACAAAACAAAACAAAACTATAATTTAATATAATAGTGACCTTTGAATTTTTCGCTTTATTTTCGCTTTGTTATTTATATGTTTTAAATTCATTTTATTTATTTTATTATTTGTTATACTACAATGAAATAGTAGACTTTTAAATTGTATTTATTTATTAATTTATTTAATGTGTTGAAAACATAAATAATAATTGCTATACTTTTTTGTTTTGTTTAGTTCTTGGATTATGTGATTTAATAAAAAGTTTCCTGATCCTAAAAGTGTATAATTTTATTATAATCGTATTTTTATGAGGAAAAAAAACATGAATTTCCTTATAATTTAATATAATAGTCTGCATTTTATTATAAGCTTTAATTTTATTTTATTTATTCATTTTTCTTATTTGTTGTACTGCAATGAAATAGTAGACTTTTAAATTAAATTGTTTTATTATTTATTTTATTTATTTATCGTTTTATTATAATCATATTTTGGAAAAAAAAATACATGAATTATCCTTATGATTTAATATAATAGTTACATTTAAATTTTATTATAAATTTAAAATCAATTTTATATTTTAATTTTTTTTAAATGTTTTGTTTTGTTTTGTTTTATTTTATTTTATTTTAGGTGTGTTGCTAACCAATATTTTGTCAATTTTTTTTTTAATTCTCTGATGAATAAAAAAAGTGTATCATTTTGTTATAATCATATTTTTTTCTGAAAAAAGTGCTTGGATAATTCTTATGATTTAATATAATAGTGACCTTTGAATTTTAATTTTTCATTTTATTATAAATGTAAAATGTATTTATTTATGTATTTATTTATTATATCAAATAATAATTACGATACTATTTTATATATTATATCTGCTTCAAATTTTTTTGGTAATTTTTTTTTATTTTTTTATTTGTGTATTTAGTTATTTAGTTATTTTCTGTGCAGGTACTAAAACAAACCAAAGAAAACGTTCATCATGCTCAGCTAACAAGAAAAAAAGCCAAATCTTTGTATTTGACAGAGACGATGAATGTGCAATGAATGCGTCATTAAAAGAACTGACTCAAAGTAATTTGCTTGTGAATCAGACTACATAAATCACACTACATGGGTAACCTATTAGAAGTATGTGTTTTTATGATGTGGTCTGGTCTTTTTATGTTCTGTAGATGGTATCAGTGAAATCAGAATCACATAAACTGTAACACATCATCCAAAGCTACACTGTGTCTTGAGGTGCATATTTTTGAAACGTTGTGGCTGCATTGTTTTGCAAATGAATTATTGTCTCATTCCCCACCCTCCCAAAATGATTACTTCTAAAGAAAGCAGGGACAGCACTACATCAAAAGTTTCAGATGTTTTTTTGTTTGAACTCCCCACTGCACAGTTGGCTTCCTTCCACAGTGGACCATTAAATGAAACCGGCTTTACCGCGAAAAGAAACACGAAAAGTAAAAATAACATTCTATGAGAATTAGCTTTGTGTTCATAAAGGCGAGGCCGTAAGCGGCGTGTTTAGTTGTTTAGACGAAGTGTGTGTACATAGGCCTTCGTGTTCTGGAGTGTGGGTTGGCTCAGGGGGAGACTCGTATCACCTCGGAGTTAAAGAGAACAATTAGGCCGTATCAGAGCGGCGTGATGTTTGCAGTGGGGCGAGAGGAGCGATAGCAACTGTAATCTCCTCTTATCTGCCCTCATACTCAGCCAAGTGCGTCTCCTCCACTTTCTCTCCTCTCCTCTAGGTAAACAACGTCTCTGGCTTGTACAGTAAGCCGCAAAAAAATAGTGAAAACTGAGCGCCTGACAGCCGACTTGAGCTCTTAATGATGGCAGTTCTAGAAGCAGATCTGTGAAAATAAGATGTTAGATCCATCAAACTGTGGGTGGCAATTTACCACACTCAGCGATATCCTCGGTGGGCAGTCCAGGGCTTTTTCCCTGTGAATACTCATCCAACATTCATTATTTTGTTTTTCTTTTCATTTTATGTGCCGTTGTTTTGTGTGTCTTAACGCTTGTTGATTTAGAGGCCCTGGCAAATTCATCATTTGGAGTAGAAACAGAGGAATCGCTGTTCAAACTGCTCTTGGGTCCCGGTACGCTTGCGGTTACGCTGTCAACTCGCATCTCGTCCGGTAACGATGCTTGCGAAGAAACTAAAAAGGCTCTGTGTCTATGGGTGTTTCTTACACTATGGCCACTTTTAGTTCTGTAGACCTTTGAAAAATAACATTTTAAAACACACTTTTTACGCTAGAACTTGTTCAATTTATCAAATAACAGTGCCCAGCAGACATGACAGATTTTTATTTTATTTTATTGTAGTTATTTGTTTATTTAATTTTAGAAATTAGAAGTTGCTGTATTACCTAATTATTGATCAATTCTGTTGTAGAAGTAATGAGTGTAATATTTTTGACCTTCACTGACTCTGTTGTCTTGCTAAATTTGTTATATTATGTATCCTAAACACACACTTAAATAATATTTTTCATGAATACTGCAGATTAAATGTAGTTAATTATTACAATTGTTAAAAATTATTAACTGATTAAATTAAAATTAAATTAAAATAACTATTATTATTACTATTACTATTATTATAGTATTTATTTATTTATTTGGATCATACAAACAAAAAAATAAAATAAATTCTACAAAATACTAATTTCTTAATAGTCTTATAATACATTGTGAAATAAAGTTTGAAAGATGAAAAAGAGATCTGAAAAGATAAAATAAAATAAAATACTCATAAAATAAAATGTAAAAAAATTGTTATATTGTGCCTCATTTTGTCTAATATTTTCATATTATATTTCATATAATAGTCATAATAAATTTTGAAAGTTTGAAAGATGAAAAAGAGATCTGAAAAGATAAAATAAAATAAAAATCATTATATTGTGCCTCATTTTATCTAATATTTTCATATTTCATATAATAGTCATATAATACATTTTGAAAGTTTGAAAGAGGAAAGATATCTCTGGAAGGATAATAAAATAAAATTAAAATGAAATAAAATATCCTCTACAAAATACCAATTTTTACTATGTCCTGCAAAATCATAATATCGTGCCTCATTTTATTTAATATTTTCATTTTTATATTTCATATAATAGTCATGTAATAAATTTTGAATTAAAATTTGAAAGATGAAAGATATCTCTGGAAGGATAAAATAAAAAAAATAAAAAATAAATAAATAAAATTAAAGACTAATTTCATTATGTTCTGCAGCATCATTATATTGTGCCTTATTTTAAGATCTGCTGTGTGAGATTGTCTCCTGGGTGACAAGCAAGTAGATTAAATTTACAAATAACTGTATTTAATATTTATTTATTATGTCAGTGTGGTGGGAAAGTGGTCATAATTATGTGAATATAATTTTTCCATAATTACCATAAAATAGTAATAGAGATTAAAGTCTCATAATAAAATAGTTTGATTACTTCACTCTTTGTTTAGATTATTATCGTATTAAATGTGTATTTCTTTTATGATATTTTCATAGGTTAAGTTTGAAAGATGAAAGAGATCTGTGAAAATAAAATAAAATACTAATTTCATTATATCCTGCAAAATCATTATATTGAACCTCATTTTAGATCTCCTGTTTGAGATGGTCTCCTCCTGGGTGGGAAAAGTTTAAAAGGTCTAACAGCGACTGCCCACTGTGCCCTACCCAGCATGCCTGTCTGTAGAGGCAGTCTCGCGGTGGCTTCACACTGTCCTTCGTCACGGTATGCTGTCAGGTGAGCGTATCTCCAGGGTGGAGTGTGAAGGAGCCCCAGGGCTCCCGTACAGGAACAGGGGCCTCCTTCACCAGGGTCGCTTTGTGTTCCTCTTGGCTCCGATACGCATCCAGGCCGCCAGCACTCCCAGAGTCAGAGTAAACACATCAGCCGGTTCTATTTACTTCCATTGCTTACACAGCGCGCGGCAGATTAACCTGTTTATACAAACACATACAGAAAAAATGGCTGATTAATGCCCGCGCCAGGCCTCATGTCTTTGCATTCACACGCTGAAAATTTCCACACGCCGACCGCAGTCTATTCTGCATCCACAACAATAAACAACAGCTGCAGTTTAAGTGATAATGATAAGAATAACACTAATGATGGCTGTCAAAGAGGCGCGATGTACAGTAAA
This sequence comes from Cirrhinus mrigala, assembly GCA_036247105.1. Classification (NCBI taxonomy): domain Eukaryota; kingdom Metazoa; phylum Chordata; class Actinopteri; order Cypriniformes; family Cyprinidae; genus Cirrhinus; species Cirrhinus mrigala. Next base: position 20,165,135 of record CM070027.1, on the reverse strand, counting down.
TACTGTATGTTGCTTGTTAGTCAGCGACGGGGCCGGGACGGCTGTTTGCTCATCACTCCTCTGCTGTTTTTCCCTAGCGAAAGTCAAACTATCCAGAATAGATTCTGCATTTTCTCCAGTTGCCAGTTCTTATTTTTAGTCCTTGCATTAATTCAGGCACCGGCTTGAAAGTTCCTCAGGAAGTTGCTGTGTTTTTTCCCCCCCTTCTCCCTCGTCCTTACCTACGAATAGACCTGAGCATTTTCAGAGAGATGCAAATGATATCTGTTTCATCCTGCCGTCAGAGCGCCCACAATCTGTGGGCTTCAAAAAAGCACGACAGCCAGTGCCAAACATCTTTATGAATAATAGATTGTGTGTGTCGCTTCAGTTTTTTTTTTTTTTTTTTCCACCCTCTCAAAGACACTAAAACTTCAACATATTTCATTGTATTAGTTGAAAGTGTCTGTTCGGCGGACGTCTTGCGAGGGGCTTATTTGCGCCTTTTGTAGTTGTTGTCAGGGGAGACGTGCAGTGACCGGGATTTTCCTGGAAAAGCGCTGGAGATTGGCTGCCGAATGTGAGCGGAGAGCTCCCTGAAGTATAGTATGGAAAAGCTAGGACGGGATCAGTGCCGCGCCTGTTGGGTTACATTCAGCCAGTTATTATGAATCTGTGGGGCATTGTTTTAACATCAAGGAATTGAAGGACGCTACGTTTAACTAATAGAACTTGTGGATATTAAAAAGTTGGCTTTGAGTCCCATGGATGAGTATCTTCTATTGTGTTTAACAGAAAGAAAGAAAGTCATAGAGGTTTGTAACATCGTGAAGATTACTGCTCATCAGACAAACTTGTTGTCTAGTTTATTGGCGAAGTAGATTTTTTTCTTTTATTCATTTAATTTTTTTTTCTTGTTTTATTCTGGATCCTTTTGCATTAGCACAAAAATTTGGTTGTCATGGAGAAGAAATGAAGCAGAATAATATGCCTTTAATCAGCCTTTTTTTAATCGCTATGGTGTTTATCAAATAACACCAAAAACATGCGAGCAAAAAAGCTTTTTTTTTTATTTTTTTTTCTCTGCTTTACTTTATTACCATCAAGGTGTAAACAAAAGTTTCCGTTTTGTTTTTTTGTTTTGTTTTTCCCTCATTTTAAGTTTTCTAGTCTGTTTTAAACTAATGGTCAAACTAATAGTAATAATAAAAAGAAATGTGTGTATATATATATATATATATATATATATATATATATATATATATATATATATATATATATATATATATATATATATATATATATATATATATATATATATATTTATATGTATGTATGTGTGTGTGTGTGTGTGTGTGTGTGTGTGTGTGTATGTATGTGTATATTTATATATTTATATAATAAAAGCATGTCTTATTAGTTGAAATCATGAAATGTAAACAGTTTGACAGCAGTTTATTAAAAGTTTAACAAAAATTAATGAAATATGTTTTATTTTTTTCTCAAATTCAGTTTTTTTTTTTACCAAATTTTGTGTGTTCCATTATTTTTCTAAATTCCTTTTTATTAGTTTCATTAAGTTTTAATAAATCACAAGAATCTCTAATTAATTGATTTCATAAATTATTTATTTTATTTTTTTTTTCCAGAAATAATGTGTTATGTATTTACATTTTTCTGGTAAATAATTTCTGATTAATATATTTATTTTTTATTTTATTTAAATATTCCTTAAAGAATAATGTTTTAATAGTATTTTTAGTAGTAGTAGTAGTAGTAGTAGTAGTAGTAGTACTGTCATTACATTAAGTAATATATTTCTGTTATAATTTCCTCATGCTAAACTTTTATTTTGTCAGGTTGCTGTGAAGACCTTTAAGTTTCTGTTTGTATATGATATGATGAAAGTTTCTCTCAAAAGAAGCAATAAAATGCTTGTGAAGTGACTTTCGAAGCGGTCCTAGAGAATATGTTTATGTTTATGTAAATATATCTTGAGGCGAAAGAGTCTGAAAGTATGTGTGTAGTAAACGAAACCGCACATCTGCGCTATTCATTCACAAAGAGACACAGAACATGCAGGATTCCTATTTAAATAGTATTTTTGTAGCTTAATGTTCACAGACACTCATTTTAGTTTGTTTCATAGTAAATTTCCTTTTCATGACTGGATTCTGCGATTCCGTCCACGTTTTCTGCATCATAAAGCGAAAAAAAAAAAAAAATGACGGCATTGATGACATGCAACTGTTCATGTTGTTCTGAATAGGCATACAGTTTTTAATTCAAAAGAAAGTGTTTCTCGCACCGAATTTTTGCATTAAACGCAGGGCTCTATAACCTACACATATTTTTAAAGAGCTCCTGCATGCATTTACACTACACTTACAAACTGCATAAATAATATTATGAGATTAATGTTTTAAAAATAAAAATTAGAACACAGAAATATGAATTGATAGAAAAAAATAGAAAGAAAAAATAAAATGTGAGACCAGTAGGTCGAAGCCACTGTCTTAATAATGGAGTTGTTGAGTCATTTATTCAATTGATTCATTCAAAATGGCTGATTTGTTTAAAAACGAAGTAAGAAACTGTTTTTATGAACGGGACAGTGAATCATTGATTCAAAAACGTGCTCAAAAAACCCAAATTTGTTCAGTACCGAAGCACCGCAGTGTGCAGAGAGGCACAACATGGCTTTGCTTGGAACTAGAGCAAAAGGACAATATTTTCTCTATGATTTAAGTCACCTAATAATAACTTATTTTTTATTGAATTGTTGCCCTGACACTTAGTAAAGTCTGTCACTGACCATGCAAAATGCTAACCATACATATAAACACTCTAAATGTGTGAGTGTGTCCTAGAAAGTCTGCGATTTATTGCTACGGTAACAATAACGTAATTTTGACAAATGATGAGATTGGTATTATGAAGTTATACAGTAAGATACCTGAAGAAGCGGCGTTTTGCTGTTTAAGTGCTGGTTTAATAGAAACGATTTTAATCCGCACAAGAAATGGCAATAAAAACATTCAGGGCTTTACTGAAAACATTAGGAGCTTCAGCCCCTATCTCTCCATATAGCTGTTTTTGAGTAAACGTGCCATTCAGCCTCCCACAGACTGGTCCATTTTTTAAAAATACATAGTTTTACCTTATGTTTTTTGTGTTAAACCCCTTCATTAGCTGATAGCCACCTGTGGAGAATGATCAGACCTGGCGTTTTCCCTCTCATGATCTCCATCCTCTTCTCTGGCGTTAGAGGATGAATTATAGAGATGAACAGCTGTTGCAGGCTCTCAGTCCTGTGCTGCTCTGCTCCTGTTTTCCATTCATAATGCAGACGCTGCTGTTGCAGATGCCTACTAGCTCTTAGCACCAACAGGACATGCCAGGACCAGTTGGATTCAAGACAGTGAGAGAATGGAGAGGATTATTTTGTCCATGCACTTTAAAGGAATAGTTCACCCAAAAATGAAAAATGTCATTTTTTTGCTCACCCTCATGTCACCCAAACCTGTATGAGACTGACTTTTTTTTCTGTGGAACATTTAATGAAAGGGAGATGGAGATGTTTTTTGAAATATATTCTTTCTTTGTCAAAACACATTTTTACGTGTGTATCTCCTAAGACGTCTTTTCCCACCCGTATGTTTTCCAGACAAATTACAGCTAGCATTGGCAGTCATTTATGGACTCCGTTTATCTTGCTACAGGAATGCATGCTCACTTTGTTCTTCAGCTGTGATGTAACCAGCCCAGAGCAATAAGTGGAATGAATATGAAACTGTGGTTAAAGCGCCTGTCACAGCAAACCTGTGAAGCGGAGATCAGAAGAATACAAGAGAGGCTCTCCCGACCAATCACACCCATTCAGCTCCTTTCAAGTGCAAACATTAGTCATGCAGTCATCACACCAGCAGGCCCAACATGATAGTGTGCAGGCGTGTGTTTGTGTGTATGCATTTGTGTGTGGTCTTTGGGTATCATGTGACGGAGAACAGGAGATCGCTTTCTTTCCTTTCACCTTTACTTTGTCCCGTCGTTCCCCGTAAAGAGTGTGTAGAGCGCCACTGTGGAGATATAGGATGCTGAGGATCACATGAGAGTTCATATTCTTGTTCGTAAATATGCAAATGTGGCAGACCGACCTATGAATTGAGGACCTGAGGAAAAACAATGCATTAAAGGAACTCTCCACTTTTTTGAAAATAGGCTCATTTTACAACTTCCCTAGAGTTAAACAGTTGAGTTTTACCGTTTTCGAATCAGCCGATCTCCGGGTCTGGCAGTAGCACTTTTAGCATAGCTTAGCGTAGATCATTGAATCCGATTAGACTGTTAGCATCTTGCTCAAAAATGACCAAAGAGTTTTGATATTTTTCCTATTTAAAACTTGACTCTTCTGTAGTTACATCGTGTACAAAGACGGACGAAAAATGAAAAGTTGCGATTTTCCAGGTCGATATGGCTAGGAACTATATTCTCATTTCGGTGTAATAATCAAGGAACTTTGTTGCCGTACCATGGGTGCAGGAGGCGCAATGATATTACGCAGACATCAACTCTGCTGGCTCCAACTCCCCATCTACACAAACTTAGTGCCGGTCACTTTCAAGTGCTGCATAATATTGTTGCGCCAAAGTTCCTTGATTATTACGCCGGAATGAGAGTATAGTTCCTAGCCATATGAGCCTAGAAAATCACAACTTTTCATTTTCCGTCAGTCTTAGTACACAATGTAACTACAGAAGAGTCAAGTTTTAAACAGGAAAAATATTGTCATTATATATGGTCATTTTTGAGCGAGATGCTATCGGTCTAATCAGATTGGGGGGTTGGTGGTGAAAACTTTTGAACAGAATGTTCAACTTCTTGCTGAAATATAATATTTTTTCATTTAGTGCTGCCGTTCAGAAACTACAGAAGATACTTGCATGTTTCCCAGATGGCCAAAAGAAGTTAAATTTACCCTGATCTTCAAATTCCAAAAGTTTTCACCCCCCTTTGCTCTTAATGCATGGTTTTTTCTTTCTGGAGCATCAGTGAGCGTTTGAACCTTTTCTTCAACCTTTTTTCTTCTTAATTTAAAACAAGTTTCTTCCATTTTTGATTCTCAGCCAGGTAAATCTGTAACGTTTAGATCCTCTTTTGGCCAAATGTCTATTTGGGTTGCAGATCCAACAAACTTTTTATATGCAGTAAAAGATACAGAAAATGCTTGCATACCGGCTTTTTATGCATATGAATGAAATTAATTAGGTTACAAACCATTGTCTGGCCTTACCTAGCCTCCCGTAAAAGGCTGGGCAACCTGTTGTACATTATGCAGAGCAATTTTCTCCAATATGTCCTGGAGCTGATGTAGGAGGATAATGGTCCTGATTCCTGCTGATTTATTTGCTGGTTTGTACCTGTCAGACGCCTTTGAGGTGATCAGCAGCAGATGACAGCTGTGTTTTGGCATAGGGTGAAGCTTGGAGGGCTGCCACTCATATTTGGACGTTGCCAAGGCTGTGTTTTCTGTCTTTCCTGCTCTTATCTAATCTAGGTAGCATATTCATCCGGTGCGCTTCAGGTAGCACGGCACCCTGATGGTTGTACAGAAGCTTTCTCAGATTGCTTGTAAAACATGTTTCTCTTCCCAACCAAACAGGTTGAGACAAAGAAAGACAATGGGAAAATAAAAGACGTGTGAGAGACGGCGAAAAAAGCAATATGTGGACTGTTTTATGGCACATTTCCTTGTCGTTTTCACTTTATTTAACATGCTTACTGCTTTTTTTGAATGCCAGACTGGGTCTTTTATAACCGTTCCCAAAGAAACATATCTAGTTGAGTCAGACGGACCTGAAACCAGCCCAATAATACAGGGCTTCCAGTTAAGACTGATCAGTCAACTAGTCTTTCAGGCAGCCCTGACTAGTCTGTTTTCACATCCCTAGTCTTCATAGTCTTCAAGTCTCACAGCAACGTCAACGTGAAAGTCTCTTCTTCTCTTTTCTCTGTCCTTTTTTCTTTCTCTCTATCCTGTTTTCCACCAGCTGTGCCCCTCTCTGGGGCGGATTAAATAAGAGCTCCTTTTATCCGTCTGTAATCCAGATCTGGCAACCCTAGCCTTCACAGAGAGGAACACACCACCAACTGGTTGCACAGTATATTTATACTGTGCACACACACACATAAATGTGACCCTGGACCACAAAACCCGTTGTAAGTAGCACGGGTATATTTGTATACACTGTATGGGTCAAAATTATAGGTTTTTTTTAATAGTTTTTTTTTTTTAAATCATCATAAGTAAATATCATGTTCCATAAAGATATTTTGTTAAGTTCCTACCGTAAATATATCAAAATTTAATTTTGGATTAGTAATATGCATTGCTAAGAACTTCATTTGCACAACTTTAAAGGCGATTTTCTGAATTGTTTGATAGTTTTGCACTCTCATAGTTGAATCTAAAACAAATATTGTCCTATCCTAACAAACCATACATCAATAGAAAGCTTATTTATAAAACTTATGTACAAATCTCAATTTAAAAAAAAAATGTGGTCCAGTGCGTTTTTATTTATTTAAAATATTAAAATATTGAAAAATATTTCAATATTTAATTTTTTGATTCAAAATATTAACATTTTTAATAGATTTAATATATTATTTAGTAATTTTAGTGCAAATTAAACTTTGCACCTGGTTAGAATATGGCGTCACACTTCCAAACTGACCCTGGATCAGCTGTGTCCCCAGTGTATAGCAGCTGTCCACTGACAGATTGGCATCAAAGTGTTTCTAAAGCAGACCACCATCTCAAGGGGTCTTATCACTGCGAGATAAAACCCTCATTAGACTGAATAATCATTACATTACACTTCCATGTGCCAGGAAACCATGTTTTCCTGTTTATGTGACACCGTGACATTAGAGAATTAATTAATCGCTGTTTTTGGCAACCAGCGGGTGTGAATGTGTACATGAACGCGACGACAGAAGCGTCTCTCTTCGCTGCAGCTGATTTCGGGGTGTTTGCAGGAAGTGCTCCGGAGGAGGGCAGGATGTAGGGGAAGTGTTTGGCGTGGCGGATCTGGCAGGCAGGCAGCCTCCAGCATACCCCGCTGACAAGCTCTCTCTCTTATATACTCCATCCGCCCTCTCGAGTGCCTTTTGGCCTGGAATCCATCACAAGACACTGTGAAGTGACATCAGGCAAGTGGAGACAGAGAGCTCCTGGAAAACACAGACTGGACATGCTGTTTTTCTCAACTGTCACCTAATTGAGTAATACATCATCCGTATTCTGTGCAGCCCCCTTATGAAACTAGCCTGTTGTGAGTCTACGCACTTGCGTAATGGGATTGAGTCACGAAATACATGAAACATTTGCATGCTTTATTGTCGTTTCTTTGATCTGTTCTAAGTTTAGGGCTGTCACAAGTCCTCAATTTACTCTGAGTACTCTATTTTTAAAAAAAAAAATCATGTGTTGAGAAAACGGCAAAATACCGGAAGTGGCGCATTACATGGATGAGAATCCATGAAATGCATTATTAGACCGTTTTCCAAGGCTGCATGATATTTTATACCCATTTAAAAATCATAATAAAGCATAATGCTATTGTGAATTCACAAATGCTACAACTCGGTTCAATAAATATATGTGCTGTGGGTTTAATAGCCTGCTTTAAGGGAGCACAAGTTGCACCATTTCATCAGATTTATAAGGTAAATAATTTATAAAGCTATGCAAACACAGGAGAATACATCAATATCTTTCACAATATGCTAACTGTTCATTGTGATTTCAAAATAAAGGTTTTAACTAGAGTTGCAAAACGATTAGTTGCGATTAATCGATTCAAAATAAAAGTTTGTTTGCATACTGTGTGTGTGTACTATGTGTGTATATGTGTGTGTATATATATATATATATATATATATATATATATATATATATATATATATATATATATATATATATATATATATATACACGTATGTGTGTGTATTTATTTAAAAATGTGTATGTATTGTATGTATTTGTATGTAAACACTTGTATATGCTTTATAATATATATAAATATTTTACATAAATCTAACATATTTTTCCTTAATCTATAAATGTCTGTGTATTAATATATAAATAAACTAAATACATAGTACACACACATATATAGTAAACGTAATGCAAACATTAATTTGTTTTGACTCGATTAATCGTGACTAATCGTTTTGCAGCTCTAGTTTGCATGTTTTAATGTCCATATATTAAAAAAATTACAGTTGCTGTAGCATTTCTGTCGTATGGGCAAATATTAAAGATTAATTGGACATTTGAATTAAATGTTGTTTAGTCAATATTAAACAAGGATTAGATTGCGCAGTAAAGTATAAAAACAATCGTCAGGTCGTCGTCGTCACCATCTGCAGGCATTTGTTATAATGCGTAATGTAAAAGATTTGCTGTAATGAAATACAGGAAGATTCATGGAGATGCAGCCTGCAGGTTTGAGAAGACAGAGAGAGATAGGAAGAGGAAGAAAGGAACAAAAAAAGGGGGGAAAAAAATTATGTGGTTACTCGATTAATCGCCAAAATAGTCGACTGATTATTCGATTACTAAAATAATCGATAGTGGCAGTCCTAAGTAAGTTTTTATTTAGTAAAATATTTAATCAATCCTACAACCCTTTTGGAAAAGATTTGCTGTAATGTAATACAGAACGATTCATGGAGATAAAGCCTGCAGGTTTGAAAAGGCAGAGAGAGATAGGAGGAGGAAGAAAGGAGGTGTGAGCTAGATGAAAGTGAGCCAAGAACAAGACAAGGTTAGAGAGAGGGAAATTTAGCAGTCATGGACACAGGAAATATGGCCTTGTCACCCAGGCAAGACTGACAGATGTACCTCCATCGTCTCTTGATGACAGCTGACAGCATGACGGACAGGTTCAAGGAGATCCGAGGAGTGGAGAATGGGGCGAGAAGGAAGGAAGAGTACGCAAGCAGAAAATGAGTCTGCACCTTATCAGATTGCATCTGAAGGGCCTTGACCTTGCATCTCACTCACAATCGCTTTCTCTCTCTCTCTGTTTTCTAAAGCGTTCCCAAAGCCCAGAAACACGTACTACTGTACAGTAGGTGTGTTCGGTTAAACTTCCAAGAAGTCCAGTCTCTGGATTTCCTTCCCAGTAATGTTCTGAACAATCAAAAGGTGCCAAAATAACACAAGCAGTTTCAGGACTCAACTCCCCTATTCCAAGAACTAGTGAAATTTCTTCAGCAGTGCTATTTTATGGCATCGAAATTGCGCTTCCAATATATAGACTGTACCAAAAATGTATTCACTACTTAATTCAAATGTATTTTCTTTGTGCACAGGCAGATTTAGGCTTATTCGATTATTGTTCCATTAGTTTTCTGTTAGTTAGTGTCCGTTTCGCTACTTTTATAGAGTGTCTGAAATTGGTACTAATGAGGTTGTGTGGTTGTTGTTATGCCGCTTTTTATGCTGAAATTAAACGATTAATATGAACCAAAGGAAGATTTGTTTGTTTTTGCAAAAATATCTTTTTGAGTGATTTTTGCAATATAAATAGCTCCAAATCAGCTTTGCAATGAATGTAATGTTTTACAAGCGAGCAAATATGAAACAAATATAAAATACCAAAGTAAATAAATAAATATATAAATAAATAGAAATACAAATATAAAATTGCTAATATGTCATGTATTTTTATAGTGATTTTCACAATATAAATACCTCCAAATACTGCAGTATGCAAGTGAGCAAATATAATACAATTAGTTAAAAATTGTACAAATAAATACAAAAATAAATAAAATAAAAATGAAAGTATAATGTAATGTGTATTTTATTAAATTTAATAAAAGTAATGTTTTACAAACTACAAGTGAGTAAATATAAAAGTAAACATACTTTTTATACAAATTTGTAAAAACAAAAAAAAAAAGTATAAATAAATAAATAAAATCCCCCAAAAAGTATTAAATTTGCAAACCACAAGTGAGCAAATCTAAAATAATTAGTAAAAAAATTGTAAAAATAAATGCAAAATGAAATGAATAAATAAAATGAAATATAAGTGTAAAATTGCTAAAACATAAAATGTATTTTGTAGTGATTTTCACAATGTAAATAGCTCCAAATCATCTTTGCAATGAATACTTTATAAACCACAGGTGAGCAAAGAAGTGTTTAAATTAATTAATTAATTAATTAATTAATTAATTTATTTATTTATTAATAAAATACAAAAAATAAAATAAAAACAAAAGTATAAAATTGCTAAAATGTAATTTTCACAATATAAATAGCTCAAAATCATCTTTGCAGAGAATGTTTTACAAACAGCAAGTGCACAAATTTAAAACAATTAATTAAAATAAAATAAAATAAATAAAATACAAAAATTTCTCAAATATAATGTATTTTTGTAGTGATTTTATCAATATAAATGTCTTTCAATCAGCTTTGCAATGAATATAGTGGTATTTTACAAACTATGTGTGAGCAACAAAATACTAGTGCAAAATTGTTTTAAAAAAGTATTTAAAAAATTGTTTAAATTATATCAAATTGCTAAAAATTATATTTAAAAATTTTGTAAATGTATAAAATAAAATTGCTAAATATATATTCACACAGTGAATTTCCCCTTAGCTATTTTATACAGTGATTTTATATTATTTTTCCCCCTCTAAACATGGCTATAAAAGAATTTAAAGGTGTTTTACAAACCATCAGTAAACAACCAAAAACAGCTAGTCTGTCACAAGGAAAAGCTTTCTCTTTTTTTTTTTTTAATAAATAAAATTTAAAAAGGAATATGCATTAGATTATCATAAATAGCATCTCCTTTCACTTGAAACCCGTCTTACATGCTCTCTTCAGAAGCTCAGTTTTTCTTCTAATTATATTCATTTATGGTAAATGATTCACAATCCGCTAATTGGTGACCTCTGTGCTAGATGATAAAGTGCAGTGCACCCATGTGACTGTCTGTCTTTTGTTACTTTCTCAGAATAATCGCGCAGTGTAAGGTTCAGCAAGCAGGTGAAAAGGTCCCAACAGGGCTTTCTCTGTCTCTCTCTCTCTGTCTGTCTCTCTGGCGTATAGGCTTGTACCTGCCTGTCTCACATCTTAATGCTTGGAAAAAGGAAATCGTCTCTTCTCTAGTGTTTTTTAGCAAATAGCTGCAGACTAAAGCTATGGTAAATGTTCTAATCACTTCCTTCCACTTTCCTCTCCACAGACTCCTCGGGACAGTTGACGTCCTCTCCACTTAGCTCACCCACGTCCCACCGGGGGATGCACCCGTCACTGCTGAGCCCGACTTCTTTAGGCCACTCAGGGTCTCTCCACTCCCCCATCAGCACTCTGAGCTCGCCCATGAACGGTCTGGGCTCTCCCTTCTCTGTCATCAGCTCACCCATGGGGCCGCATTCCATGGCGTCACCCGGGATGGGCTACGGCCCCAGCGTCAGCCCCCAGGTAAGGAGGCCACACTCTGAGATGGTCCATTAGAGCTGTATTTAAAGAAGCACTCGCATTTAGAAATCGTATTTGTGCTTCATAATTAAACATTGTTACAAATCGTTCAGTTTAACTCGTCCATTCTGTCTCGCTCGCTCTTTCCAGTACTTTAGCTCAATCTGTCTTTTGTTCCATAAATAGGCCTGCACATCTCTTTGTCATTAAAAAAAAAAGGCTCACAATTAAGACATCAAAGCTGGCGGTGGCCTAGTTTTCTTTGAAAGCCTGATCCACATGAGTAAAATGGTTTTCAGATTCACACATATATGTGGAAAAAAAATTGGAGTGTTGTCCTTTTCTGCCAGGCCTTTCATTCATTTTAAATGATAACGTTGTTAATTTCGAGGAAGTTGAAGTGGATTTTGAAGTGAATGTGTTAAATACAAACTTTCTGAGCTATATATCAGGTTTATACATCACAGAGTCTAATTTAAGACCCATGAAAGACACAATATTTTGGAGGTCTATTGTGTATTTCTGTTAAATACTGTAAAATTCATTCAAAGGTTCTATTCTTTAATATTAGGTCTGTTAACGTTAGAATAGCAATGAAAGATTTTACAGCATTCATTAATCTACAGTAGTCAACATTTGGATAAAAAACCTTTCATCAAAGTTGTCCTAAAACCAAAACAATACCCGTTCTTGTCTTAGCAAAACTTTGATTAACTTTTTTGATCCACTTCAAATGTTGACTACTATAGTTAATGTTAATTTCTACTTTAATACATATTGTATCTATATGTGTATGTGTGGGTGGGGTTATATATAAATTAGTGCTGTCAATCAATAAAAAAACAAAAAAAGCAAAATAGCTGCAAGCAGCGATTTCAGTTCAAGCGCTTAAGGCATTTAAGCATATAAGGAAAAAGACATTACATATTATTTAGCAAGGCTGTACTGACCTAAATCAATGATTAAATAAGCATTTTTGGCAAATCCAGGTAATCGTATAATACGAATATCATGCATATTTGCCAAAAAACGCACAACGTATAATCGTTTATGCCCTTGAAAAATGCGATAACACCCCCCAAGTGGCTGATTTCTTTAAAATTTCTGTCAGATCTTTGGAGCCAGGAGTCGAACTGGCCAACTGAGTTTCATTCCGATCGGCCTCCGTTAACCTTGACTAACATGTGCTCAAACTTTATCGGCCAATGGCGGCCATGTTTTCCTTGTAGACATTTGTGGCACTTCAGACCAAGACTGTGCACAAAATGGTTGCGCAGTTATAGACGTTTTTATGTTGTTGTTGTTTTTTCCTCTTATAACGCCACCAAGCGTGGCCAAGCTCTGCTATTTTTTCCCCTTCTGTGACCCTTCCATTCAGGAGTTGTAGGCATTTTACTAAAAGTGGCCCTGCCCCTTTCGAATGTTTTTTTGATAATTGATATTCTCTCTCCAGAGAATCTTCCTGCACTGGTTTGGTTCCAATCTGGCAAAAAAAAAACTAGGACTAGTTTGCAAAAGTAGGTTTTTCAAAAAATGCAAAATACACAAAAATTTTGCAGGCTCACGATCAAATCTGAGGCGTGCGGTTTGTCCGGCATAAGCCACGGATTCCAACAACATAAGACAACTGGCTGTTTGAGTTACGAGCGATTTTTGTGCTTTTGATCGCTGTAGCGCCTCCATCAGGCCGATCGGGGCGAGCCCCTGTCACGCTGAAGGTGGTGTGAGTACTACCATCCCTCCAAGTTTCAAGTGTCTATAACTTACGGTTTGGTCTGCACAATCAGTGTTGCATGGAGATCGCTGATCCGTGAACCTTCTAGCAATTACAATAGGGTTTCAGCGCTACCCGCTTGAACCCCCAATAAAAATTAATCGCAATTTAATGCATTTTTTTCTAAAATGAATCATGATTAATCCCACCTAACATTAAACTTTTTAAATATACTTTTATATTGCAATCATTTAACATTTAATCTTCAAATTAACGTAGAAACAACATAAAGACAGGATATTTTTAATATCTGTTAAATATTTTTTTATGACTGAAGGGTACCTGAGTATTGATACCAATATTACTGATGTCTCTAGGAAATTATTTTTTCCTAATATTTAACCATTGACTATAGCCATTCAACATTACAGTATAATCGAGAGCTTTCAATTTTAAAATTTAGGTAACACTTTAAATAGGCTACACTTATTCACTATTAACTATGACTTTTTCCTCAATAAATTCCTAATTTGCTGATTATTAATAGTCAGTAAGGTAGTTAAGTTCAGGTATTGGGTAGGATTAGGGATGTAGAATAAGGCATTAATATGTGCTTAATTAGTACTAATAAATGGTGAATATTCTAGTAATATGTATGCTAATAAGCAACTAGTTAAGAAACCGTAAAATAAAGTGTTACCAAAATGTATTAGATTAAAAAAAATAACAACTTCTAATTTAAGTGAACTTAAAACAATCTTCACATAAACCCATTATTTACCTGTGCCCTTCAGCAAGTAGAAAAAAATACAGAAATTAAATAAAGTTATCAAACACTAAATACTAAATTAAATCTAGTTGAATTCTTTCTTTTGTTCTAAGATTAATAGACATCATATCAGCTGGGTTTTTAGCTTATTTGGCTGCTGTTACTTTTACACTGCTGAACGTGACTCAGATCTGATGCGAATGCTCGTATTTTCATTTGTGCTTTAATGTGAAAATGAGGATACATTTTTGCATGCAGTTGAAGAACACTTGCTACAAGCACAGTATAACGGCTGACGGGACAGGTAAATTTGTTTTAACTGACATATGGCCTGACAACATCTCATCTGACCGCAGTTCACTGTTGTTCAACTGAATCTCCCTCATCACCTGTACCTTTCTCATGCTCATTTGACTAGCGCCTGTCACTAAAAAAAAAAAAAAGAGAGAGATGCAGCAGTAGTGATTGGGTTTAACACTGTTAAACAATTTCATGGTGTCTTTAAACTTGCTGTTATTTGGTAGCAACAGTTGTCCGAGTCCACCCAGCTATCCAAACACCAAATATATTTGTTTAATAAATTAGTTTCCATCTTAGACCGTTTTCAATGAGTCAGTCATGATTAATCACATTTGTATCTGAGTCTTCAATTCTCAGGCTGTACAAATGTTGATATTTTGAGTGCATGTTTGGTTATTGCATTGACTTAGACTAGTGTCTAGAGAAACCAGTTTCATCTTTACGCAGCAATGTTCATATCTCTCTCTCTCTGTCTCTCTCTGGGTGGGAGGCAGTCATGGGGCCTGATGGAAGGTGATTTGAGTCAGACGGCATTTGTCACTTACGTTTAGCGCTCGGCTGACTGGCTGTTTTCAGACCCAGCCGGGTGGAACGGGGTTGCGACTCGGTCCCTCTGTATTTAACCTCAGAGGATCTGGAACAGGCACCCCACTGACAGCAACCGCCCAGCAACACGCTACGCAATTCCACAACATTCAACATACACACGGCAGGAGTTAAGATCAATCATCATTTTGTTCCCTGAATGTTTGTTTTGGAGGTTTAACACCACTGAATGTAACCACTTGTACTTTTTGTGCATCTTTTTTTTTTTTTTTTTTACATTTGAATGTGATGAAATGAAAATTACTCTGATTTACTCACCCTCAAGCCATCCTAGGTGTATATGACTTTCTTCTTTCAGATGAATACATTCAGAGTTATATTAAAACACATCCTGGCTCTTCCAAGCTTTATAATGGCAGTGAATGGGTGTTGAGATTTCGAAGTCCAAAAAAGTACATCCATACATCATAAAAAGAGATTACAGTTAATAAAGTTTAAAATATGGATATTTTTCTTACACAAATGCATCGATTTGCTTTAGAAGGCCTTTATTAAACCTTTAACTGTCACTCTCATTTTTGAACACGGACATAAAAATGGACATTTATTGTAATTGATGATGTATATTTTCTGTGGTAATGCAATATCTGATTTTAAAATGCCTTTCAAAGGATGAATTTTGAGATTTTAAATTTTGAACTGTGTTTGAAAGCTGTGTTTTGTTTTGTTTTTTTGGTCTAGTGATAGTTGTTCATGAGTCCCTTGTTTGTCCTGAACAGTTAAACTGCCCAGTGTTCTTCAGAAAAATCCTTCAGGTCCCATAAATTTGTTGGTTTTCCAGCATTTTTGTGTATTTGAACCCTTTCCAACAATGACTGTATGATTTTGAGATACATATTTTCACACTGAGGACAACTGAGGGACTTCTGCAACAATTACAGAAGGTTCAGAAAATTCACTGATAATTTCTTATGATTTCTGAAGTGTGATAGAGAAAAAGGCAACGAAGAAAGTCTTTTGTGACAAAGGCCAGAACTCATGTTATGATGTAGATTTTTTTAAGTTGCACTCTTGACATATATTAATCTATTACTTTTCCTACATAATTTGTAACACAAAAAAATGGTAAAATATCTATTTAGGAGTCTTAGACATCCAACGATGTATAGTTTGTCATGATTAGATTAGGATTTATTTGTAATATGGTGAAGTAAACTTACAGTTAAAGGGTTAACTCCCTGGAGCACTTTCTGTGATGGCTGGAAGCACTTTTTGGGCTTCAAAATCTCAACACCCATTCACTGCCATTATAAAGCTCGAAGAGCCAGGACATTTTTTTAAATATAACCCCAGAAGAAAGTTATATACACCTAGGAAGGCTTGAAGGTAAATCATAGGGTAGTTTTCATTTTAGGTGGACTATCCCTTTAAATGCTCTTGTTAATCTCATATATTTTTGTTTATACATATGTTGTAATATGCCAGCACCTCAGGGATTTGTCTCAGATTTCAAGTGTTGCACTGCCTGTGTCATGGCACCTACTGAGTGTAAAACAATAGGTTTTTGTTTTGTCTGGTTTAGCGTGTCTGTGTTTAGTCTATGTTCAGTTTCACATCATAACAGCATCCACCTCTCTAAAACAGCATTCAGCTGGAACGGATTTACAATACGCATTTGTTTGAGTTGGACTGTGGCTTTTGTGAATTTCTTTCGTTTCTTTTGAAATGTTCGGATTGGCCACACTTGGGGAGCTTGGTTTTGACAGAGACGACCCACAGTGATAGTTGCAGTGACTCCCAGGCACAAACGATGTCAGCCGCCTGTAGACCTCAATCCCACCAGCCTTGGAACAGCACAGACCCTGCCGTTTCCCAGCAGCTGGCACACATTAGGCAGAACATAGTTCGGTTTACACTTCCAGTGACAGTCACAGCGGATACGCCGCTCGGTCTGCTCAGAAGAATCCCTGAACATTTGCTAGCTCTCGCTCCAGCCTAAATGGCTTCTAATGGTTCAGTGTGTACTGTACTGGAAGACTGTATCGTGTTGAGAAAACTACTTTCAAACTTTTCATGCTACTACTATTATAAAGTATAGTCAAACTATACTTTTGGAAAAGTAGTTAGCTATACCACAATCTACTGATAAGAAGTCATGTTAGGTACAGTTGAGGTCAAAAGTTTGCATCCCCCTTTCAGAATCATTAAAAATGTTAATTATTTTACCAAAATAAGAGGGATCATACAAAGTTCATACATGTTATTGTTTATTCAGTACTGCCCTGAATAAGATATTTCACAGTTTACATATAGTCACAAGAGAAAATAATAGCTGAATTTATAAAAATGACCTGGTTCAAAAGTTTACATACACTTGATTCTTAATACTGTGTTGTAACCTCAATGATCCACAGCTGTGGGTTTTTTTTTTTTTTTTTGGTCTAGTGATAGTTGTTCATGAGTCCCTTGTTTGTCCTGAACAGTTAAACTGCCCACTGTTCTTCAGAAAAATCCTTCAAGTCCCACAAATTCATTGGTTTTCCAGCATTTTTGTGTATTTGAACCCTTTCCAACAATGACTGCATAATTTTGAGATACATATTTTCACACTGAGGACAACTGAGGGACTTCTGCAACAATTACAGAAGGTTCAGATGCTCACTGATCCTCCAGAAGAAAAAAAAACATGCATTTAAAGCCAAGGGTGAAAACTTTTTGAATTTGAAGATCAGGGAAAATTTAACTTATTTTGTTTTCTGGGAAATATATAGGTATCTTCTGTAGCTTCTGAAGGGCAGTACTGAATGGAAAAAAAAATATATTTAGGCAAAATAAGAAAAATGTACACATCTCTGTTCTGTTCAAAAGTTTTCACCCCCAGCTCTTAATGCTTAATTTTTCCTTCTGAAGCATCAGTGAGTTTTCAAACCTTCTGTAATAGTTGAATGTGAGTCCCTCAGTTGTCCACAGTGTGAAAAGATGGATCTCAAAATCATACAGTCATTGTTGGAAAGGGTTAAAATACACAAACATGCCAGAAAACCAAAGATTTTTTGGGATCTGAAGGATTTTTCTGAAAAACAATGGGCAGTTTAACTGTTTAGGACAAACAAGGGACTCATGAACAACTATCACTAAACAAAAAAACAATTGGTCAAAACTTTGAACCGGGTCATTTTTGTGATTTCAACTATTATTTTCTCTTGTGGACTACATGTAAACATCTTTTATGTGAAATATCTTATCCAGGTCAGTACTAAATAAACAATACCATGCATTTTGTATGATCCTGCTTACTTTGGTAAAATAATTAACATTTGTGAAAGGGGGGTGCAAACTTCTGACCTTAATTGTACACACATTTTTGGATTGGAGATGCAGCTGTTGCTGGATGAGCCTGGATACAGGTTTGGCTGTCGTCTAGTAAGGAAGAGCTGTCATCTCGCCTTCACTGTCGTCCTGTGATTCATTAAATAGCAGCAAGTACTTGATCCCATGACCCTTGTAGTGCCACTCGTCAATCTGTGCCAGAGGTCGTGACCTTATGACCTTATGGACTAACAAATACTGGATTATTTAACAATTTGGGCTGCAGTAAGTGCAAAAATGAAGTCTATCAAAAGTGATGCACCTACCTTTGTTTTTTTTTTTTTTTTATCTTTGTCCTTCCTATGTTAGCATTGTTTGTTTTATATAACAGTTCTTATGAAGTAATGGTCTAGGTATAGCTTAACCTGGAATATTTCTTTAAGGTCTGATGATATGAATTTGCTACATTACATTGTTGCAGCCAATAGTTAACTTTCAGACCATATGGAGGAAAAAGTACCCATGAGTTCTGACAAAGCGAGCACCCCTTCAGGCAAGTATTTGCTCAGCTCTGTGAAGCCTGTGGGGGGAGCGGGATAGAATACAAACTCCGGCCTTGACTGAGATGCTTTCACAGGGCCTCTAATGAGGAAAATATGTCTCTTTTGTTATTTCGCATTCAGATGTGATCCCAAGGTTTGTGGGAAGAGGGTAGAACAAAAATATAAAAGCGACTGATCACGTTTCAAGTTTCAGTTTTATTCACTTTCGCAGACTTTGTCTGTTAACTCCTTCAGTGCCAGTGTAAAAAAGCAAAAATCACTGCCATGATGTTCTGATGCTGTGGATGGTTACCAAGGTATCGCTATGCTGTTGCTAAAGTGTTTGGGGTGTTTTAGCATGAGCAATTTATTTGGTCGCAGGTGTTCAAATTGGTTTGCTAGGATGTTTTGGGTGGTCTCTAGGTGGTTGTTTACTGGGCCCTTACTACTGATATTCTCATCTCCAGATATTACCAGTGACTTGTCTTTTATTTTAGATTATTTTTTCAAAAGTGTCTAAGTCTCTAATCTAAATATTATTTATTTTATTTTATTATTTTATTTAAGAAAGTAAAGTCTCTGACATTCTGGTCTCTAGATATTACCAATATATGAATATTGCATTTGATATTTATTTTGTGTTTATATTTATTTTATTTTAATATATATATATTTTTTTTGTATTTTATGATCTCTAGACATTACCATATTTATTTTGTTTTATTTATTTTTTAAGCGAGAGAGTAAAGTTTCTGATATCCTGGTCTCTAGATATTACCAGTATGTTAATTTTGCTTTTGAATATTTATTTATTTATTTATTTATTTATTTTTCTTTTTTTCTGGATCTCTAGACATTGTTTTATTTTATTTATTTATTTTTTTAATTTATTTAATTTTTATTTTTTTAATTTGAATCTCTAGACATTACCATTTTTAAATCCAATATTGTTTTAATTTTTTTTTATTTTATTCAAGAGAGAAATGTCTATGAAATTCTGATCTCTAGATATTACCAGTAGATCTAGATGTTGCCAGTAAGGTAATTTTGCTTTTGATTTTATTTATTTTAATGTTTTTTATGCTCATCTCTAGACATTACCGTGTTTTTAGAGCTCTAGATTACCAGTGTTGTCTGATTTATTTTTATTTTTATTTTATTTTATTTTATTTTATTTTATTTTATTTTATTTTATTTTATTTTATTTTATTTTATTTTATTTTATTTATTTTTAATTTTTATTTAATTAGTAAACAACGTGGGCTTTTTTAACTGAATGTGAGACTTCCATTCCAATAGACAGCACTTTAAGCATCGTGCTTCATGCTGTCTCTAGTCTGACCGAATGGTTGGTTTGGCACTGATGTGCGTTTACAGTACAGCTCAGTCTCTAAAACAATTAGCCCCTATTAAAGAAAGTTCATGCAAAGTTTAGATTCAAACTGATACATTTATGAAATATGAAACACAAACACCACATTAGCAAAAGAAACTTGGCGACTGTCGTTAATAGGCTTTGTGCGCCAAAGAGTGTGCTCGCTAAGAAAGACAGAGAGACCAAGAAATAGCAGCTCCTTTGAAACTTTTAACCCAAACCTGGGTGCACGGTGACTCGTCCTTTCTAACTTTTCGACTTCTCTTGAGAAAAACAGAGGTGAACTGCTCTTAAGGGTAAAACACACTGCGAGTGTGTGATTGGAGGAGAAAGCACTTTTAATAACAGTTGTTTTAAAGCTTGCAGGGGATTTTCTAAAGAGCCAGAAAAGGGGATTTTGATGTTGTGCACAAAAGAATTGTCTGCTGAGTATGGAGGGATACGCGATGCACAGTTACTTTTACTTAACAAAAAACTCGATGTCTTCTCGCTTTCTACCTCCGTGTCCTCAGATGATGCTCAGAGTCCATGCAGTAGCAGCTGCAGATTTTGCCTGTTAATTGCTTCCTCGCAACCTTGGTACTCATACACAAAAGCCTTTGAACACAAAGCTGATGATATATTTTTCAGCTTCCATGGTTTATTTCTAAAGTAAAACCTTGAAATTAGTGGAGGCATTATCTGGCGAGCTCAAGGACAGCTTCTTTGCTTTGCGTTTTGTTTGCTCTGAATGCTTTTGTTCTGTGCGCTTGTGAAGGTTGCTAATCACTAGGTCCACACTGAAACTGTAGAATTTTTTTTTTTTTTTTTTTTTTTTTTTTTTTAATGCATTTTTTCTCTTTTGGTATTTTATTTATTTATTGTTGTTGTGTTGTTTTGTTTTGTTTTTTGTGTTGTTTTGTTTTGTTTTATTTTTTTATTTTGTTTTATTTTATTTTGTTTTATTTTATTCAACAGAGTGAAGTCTCTGATATTCTGATCTCTAGATATTGCCAGTATGTTAATTTTGCTTTTGATTATATATTTTTTACATTTTGTGCTAATTTTTAAAAATGTTATTCTGATTTCTAGACATTTTGATATTTTTTGTTCATTTCTTTTTAAATATTATTGTGATCTCTGGACATTACAGTATTTTTATAATTTAATTTAATTTTATTTAATTTTATTTTATTTTAATTTATTTTATAATTTTATTTTATTCAAGAGACTAAAGTCTCTGATTTTCTGATCTCTAGTTATTACCAGTATGTTATTTTGGTTTTGATTATTTTTTGTTTATTTCTTTTTAAATATTATTATGATTTCCAGACATTAGTGTTTTGTTTTGTTTTATTTTATTTTATGTTGTTTTATTTTATTTTATTTTATTTTATTTTATTTTATTTAAGAGAGTAAAGTCTCTGATATTCTGATCTCCAGATATTAACAGTATGTTAATTTTGCTTTTGATATTTTATTTTTTTTTTATCTTGTTTTTATGTCTTTATATTATTCTGATCTCTAGACATTTTATTTTATTTTATTTTATTTTATTTTTGTATTTAACAGAGTAAAGTCTCTGATATTCTGGTCTCTAGATATTACCGGTATGTTAATTTTGCTTTTGATATTTTCGTTTGTTAATTTTTAAAAAAAATATTATTCTGACATTACCGTATTTTATTTTATTTTATTTTATTTTATTTTATTTTATTTTATTTTATTTTCCTCTGTTTAAAGTGCCAGAAAATTCACATTTTAATAAGCAGCGTTTACAAATCTCCATATTTCGTTATGGCTTTAACAATGCAGGCACATGACAATTGTTGCAAACACAGCGCTCCAGTGATGATTATCCACACTCGGAGATTAGCTCTGGATGCTGACAGCTGTTTCAGCTCTAGGCAATTATTCCACCATACAACATTTCTTCAGAGGAAACGGCTCTACGCTTATAATCTGTCTTGGCCCAGCACAGTCTACCGAAGTACAGACATCATGCACAGCAGGAGCCAGACAGAATGGAGCGGCGGGTATCAGATCTGCCTCTCTTTCACTGACTCGACCCAGTGCTGGAGTTGGATGAAGCTGCAGGATAGTGGTTGGCCACCAGTGTTGTCTTGATTGCTGTGCGGATCATTTACATTTGGCCTTGGAGAGGATAATGCAGCTTGCTTGGCTTCGACAGGAAGGAACAAATATGATACAGTACTCATTTATCCATACATATGGACTGTTTTAACAATGTCCTTACTACCTTTCTGGGCCTTGAAAGTGTCAGTTGCATTTCTGTCTATTCTGGGTCAGAAAGCTCTCAGATTTAATAAGAAATATTTTAATTTTTTGTTCCTAAGATCAATGGAGGTCTTACGTGTTTGGAACGACATTAATGACAGAATTTTCATTTTTGGGTGAACTATCCCTTTAAGATCTGCCTGAGTGATGCATGTTTGAGAGTCGAACACCCTGTCGAGAAGCGTTTCACTGCAAAAACCCAGTTGACACCGACACTTGCCTTTAGGGCTGATACAAAACAGGGCTAACTTACTGCCGCTGACAGCCGTATCCACAGGGACGGCTCCAAATGTGTCTCCCACACCGCTACTGACAGCAGCCTCTATGAGGTCACACTCAGGGTGAGTAATGGGTGTGAAAGATCGGAGGTCAGATGTTGAGTGGGTTATCAGGCAGAGGGGATCGCCCCGGTGCCCTGCAGTGGTTAGAGATGAGGATAAGGTCAGCGTTATCAGCTGAGCTTTTCCATGTGCTGATGTACGCATCCCAGTCAAGCGTGGATCGGAGTTGGAGTTTGTTGTGACGACAGGATGACGTAGCAGATGGGTGTACAATTCTGGCTCTGAGCGTTAAATAAGTGTCATTCGTAAAATCGGCTTAAAATAGGCATTGTTAGCTTTGCGTTTTCGTTTCGTTTCTTTCTTTCTTCGAATTTTATTTTAAAAAAGAGAATATTTATTATTATTATATAAACTTGTTATTTAGATAGAAGTTTTAGACATCTTAAGGGATATCAGTTTGGCCTGATTTACTATGAAGAATAAATAACTTAAAGGGGCAGTTCACCAAAAAATGAAAATTACCACATGAGTTACTTGCACTCAAGCCATACTAGTTGTATGTAACTTTCTTCTTTCAGATGACTACAATCAGAGTTATATTAAAAAATATACTGGCTCTTCCAAGCTTTATAATGGCAGTGAATGGGTGTTAAGATTTTGAAATCCAAAAAAGTGCATCCATCCATCATAAAAAGTACTCCACACTTCTCCAGGGAGTTAATAAAGGCCTTCTGAAGTGAATCAAGAAGAAGAAAAGTAAGAAAAGTATCTCTGTTTAAACTGTAATCTCTAGTTTCCGCTAACTGTCGTACACATATTCATGTAGGCCGATCAGTGGAACGCCACTCTCTCGTGAATGCGCATAAGACTGTTAGCAAAGAGAGATTAGGGTTTATAAAGATTTAAATATGGATATCGCAATCAAAAGTAAAAGTTTTTGTTTATATAATATATGTGTGTGTGCTGTTTATATTTACGTATATATAAAGCGACACACATACAGTATATATTTTGAAAATATTTATATGTATATATTTATATTCATATAATTTATATTATATATAAATATATTTAATATAAACATACATTTTTATTAAACACATACATGCATGTGTGTGTATTTATATATACATAATAAATATACACAGTGCACACATATATATTATGTACACAAAAACTTTAATTTTGGATGCGATTAATTGTGATTACTCACGATTAATCGTGATTAATAAATATATTTAATATATAAACATGTTTCTTAAATGTATATATGTATGTGTGTGTGTACACAAACATATTATGTACACAAACTTTTAATTTGGATGTGATTATTCGCTATTAATTGTTATTAATCGTGATTAATAAATATATTTAATATATAAACAGCATATTTTTATTTAATTTATGTGTGCATTTATGCATGCATAATAAATATACACAGTACACACACATATTATGTAAACAAACTTTTATATGGGATGCGATTAATCGTAATTAATAAATATATTTATTATATAAACATTTTTATTAAATGTATGCATGCATGTGTGTGTATTTATATATACATAATAAATATACACAGTACACATATTATGTACACAAAAACTTTTATATTGGATGTGATTTAATTATGATTAATAAATATATTTAATATATAAACATTTTTGTTAAATATATACATGCATGTGTGTGTATTTATATATACATAATAAATATACACAGTACACACACATATATCATGTACACAAAAACTTTTATTTTGGATGTGATTAATCGCAAATAATCGTGATTAGTAAATATATTTAATATATAAACATTTTTATTAAATATATACATGCATGTGTGTGTATTTATATATACATAATAAATATACACAGTACACACACATCAGTTATGTACACAAAAACTTTTATTTTGGATGTGATTAATCGCAAATAATTGTGATTAGTAAATATATTTTTAATATATAAACTTTTTTTTTTTTTTTTAAATATATACATACGTATATTTATATATACATAATAAATATACACAGTACACACACATATTTTATGTACACAAGAACTTCTATTTTGGATTAATTGCGATTTAAACACATTGATTCACTACAGAAGGCCTTTATTAACCCTCCGGAGCCGTGTGGAGTACTTTTTATGATGGATGGACGCACTTTTTTGGGGCTTCAAAATCTAAACAGCCATTCACTACCATTATATAACTTGGAAGAGCCAGGACAAAACTTTTTTTTTTTATTTATTACAATTATAATTGAACATGAATATAGTGGCCTTTACTCTATTTTACTGTGGTAAAATCACTTTAGTTTATAGCTTTGAAACCTTGATTTATACTTATAAGTCAAATATACTTAACACAGTTAAGTAGGCAGAAGATGTTCAATACATTACATTTGAAGTCCACTCCACTCAAGTGCACTCCGGTTCGCCTCGGTGTGAGTTGCTTTCTGGTTTTGAGAGGTGAGCGTGTGTTAAAGGTTGCTGCCGGAGGATTTGGTTTACCCTTTGAAGTGTCCTTTGGAGGGAAGTCTGTTTTTCGGCTTGGTAAGATCAGCTAAGCTCCTCTAAGGTTCCAGATTTATGCTCTCGCTCTTTTTGTGTGATGTGCATCGACTTTGCCTTGCCAGATCGCCACTCGTGTGTTTCGTATCACATTAAATGTATCCGTTCGTGGGAGCATATATGAGTCCTTAAGCACCGTTCAAGTCTGAATCCTGAAATGAAAGCAGTTTGATGTGACGAGAGCTTTGAGAGTTTGAGAAACCGAACTTTGTGTCCGTCAGGGCGAAACTTGAGCTTTCCACCAAGAAAGAAATGGACAAAACATTTGGTTAATCCATGCTAGATTGTAATATCATGTTAAATGAAAATGTATGAAAAGTAAAAGGCCATTCTTGCATATTTTTATGCTCTTTTATTCATAAAAATGCAGTAGACGGATATTTTTGACTGGTTTTGATTGTATCAAAGTAACAGTTTTGTGTGTTGTGTTTTTGAAATGCAGTGTCAAGTTAAAAACACTTGCACGCTTTAAATACCTGCATTCCATTTTGTTACTCAATGCAAGAACATCCGGCTCCTGAGCTTATATGATTTTGAGTGACAGATTACTTGACTGTTAAAATAGAGACAAAATTCATGACAGCACAGCTGTTTTCTGTCTGTAGCTTATGCTTGACAACCGAGTGTCAACTTCTGTAGCGTACTTGCACAAAGGCTGGATGGATACACAGTCTTAGTGAGATAAGTCGAGCGGTATCTGACACTTAGATCTGCCACGACTTCCTTTTGTTAGTGGGTTTTTAAGGTCAAGACTACTGTTCTTTCTCCTGAGTCAACACTCTCTGACCCTGTTATGCGTACCACAGATATACTGATCTAGAGGTGTTGACAACTTCTCTCCTTCTCTCTCTCTTTTCTGTTCAGCAGCTTTGGCGCATATGATAAAATAAACCATGACATACCTGTAAGAAGTTAAAATTTATTGGAAGAGATTTGCTAACTGTAATGTTACTCCAAACCTATATGGCTTTCTTAGTCTGTTGATGAAAAATACACATTTTTTGAAGGTTTTTTTTTTTTTTTTTTATTCAATTCACAAATCAGACTCATTCCATTATATGTTATTTGTATTGTTCTTTAATTCGTTTTTCACTAAAAAGTTCCCAATTGATGATGATGATGATTATTAGTAGTAATAGTAGTATTTTAGTTCAGCTTAACTTAATGATTCACATCAGTTAATAGCTTTAAGAACCATTTGATCTAAGTCTCAGACTTATTTTACGTTATTTTAAGTGTGTTTTTTTTTTTTTTTTTTTTTTTTTCTTTTAATTTTTTTTTTTCCTAATTTAATGTTTTTTTTTTTTCTTTTTTTTTTTTCTTTTTGGTTCAACTTACTGACTTGGTGATCCATTTATTTTAATTTATTTTAATATTCTTTTTTTCATTTAATTTCATTTAAATTTTTCCAGATGTATTTGTTTTTTTTTATTTTCTATTTTTATTTATTTGGTTGAACTTACTGACTCAGTGAACCGTTTACTGGTATTTTATTTTATTTTAATTTATTTTTATTGTATTTTTTCTTTTTACTTTTTTACTGACTCAGTGATCCATTTACTGGCATTTTATTTTGCTATTTTGATTTATTTTAATTGCATTTTTTCTTTCTTTCTTTTTTTTTCCTTTTCATTTATTTGGTTCAACTTACATACTCTGATCCATTTACTGGTATTCAATTTTGTTCTTTTAATTGTATTTTTTTTTCATCTAATTTACATTTTCTCAAATGTATTAATTTATTCATATTGATATTTTGTTTTAATTTATTTTAATTGTATTTTTTTTTTTATTGAAAATTTTCCAAATGTATTAGGTTTGGGATTTTATTTTATTTTATTTTATTTTATTTTATATTTTATTTTATATTTTATTTTATTTTATTATTTATTTTATTTTATTTTATTTTATTATTTAATGTTATGTATTTTATTATTTAGTTTATTTTAAGAAGTATTTGTCTTATTTTTTTTTCTTGAAAGGTAGAGTGATACTGTATGGTCCCAGTAAAGTATATTAATAATATGCTAGGTTTGGGATTTTATTTTATTTTATTTTATTTTATTTTATTTTATTTTTATTTTATTTTATTTTATTTTATTTTATTTATAAAGAAAATTCAGCCTAACTTGGTTAATAGCAAATTAGAGGAGAAGATTATAAGTGATTTGGAGTTCCAAGATTTGGAATATAGAATATAGAAGTCTTCTGAGCCTTTGTGTCCCCTAGGTTAAAACAGCAGGTTTGGAATGACATGTAAGTAAATAATTACATCATTTTCATTTTTGAACTGTCTCTTTAATATTCAGTCAAACTCAATATTTATTTCTAAAGCAGTAGAATGATCTCTTGACCCCTACCAGCAGTCACTTCTGTGTGTTTGTGTGTGTGTGTGTGTGTGTGTCTTTGTGCATGTTGTGTCTGAACTTTTGGGATGCGCCCCCTCCCCTCCGTACAGCTTAAGTGTCACAGCACGCCTGGCTGATCATGCTGTTCTTACTCGGGGCACTTGTCTGACACCCTACCCCTCAAAGAAGAGTGTGTGATCATGTATGGGAGGGAGGGTTATTCTATTTACAGTCACAGAACTGAGACCCTTTAATCCTTCTATAACACACACACACGCGCATATACCCCTACACACAAATACAGCATTGAGAGGGAGTTTGGGCAGATTGAGTTGCATGTTGAAAATAGCCATACTCTGATAGAGTCCTCTGATAGCGCAGCTCTGCATCTGATAGAGACAAACTACAGAGGTCCAGCAAAATAGACAAAGGTATGAAGTGAAGAGAGAGACTCATTTTAACAGCTGCTTTTGCATGTGAATTAACACAAGGTGTGCATATGTGTGCACGAGTGGAGTGTAGAAAAACTGACGTATGAATAAATACTGTTACTGTACACCACGTTTGCATGCAGTATTTTAACTTAAACCTGCATCTAAATGATGTTCATTGTCATGGTCAGTATTTTCAGCACTTTTTGCATACCCTTTTTCTATGCAAAACTCTAAATGGCAAACTCTTTTTATATGCTAGCGTTAACATTTATGCATTTGGCATACGCTTTTATACAAAGCAATTTGGGTGTGCATTTTATCAGTTCATGAACTCATTCAAAATTTATTTTATTTTATTTTTGATTATTTTAGTTTAACTTACTCAATGATTCACAGTTGTTAGTAACTTTTTTTAAAACTATTTGATCTAATTCTCAAAGCAGGCTTATTCAATTTTATTTTTGTTATTGTAATCTATTTTAATTGTATTTTTTTATTTTAATTTAAATTTTTATTGATTGTTGTGGTTTTTTTGATCATTTGATCTGATTCACAAATCAGAATCTATTTTATTTTATTTTATTTTATTTTATTTTATTTTATATTTTTGTATTTTCATTTTAATTTTTTGTATTATTATTATTATTATTATTATTATTATTATTATTATTTTAGTTCAACTAACTGACTCAATGATTCGCAGCAGTTAATAGCCATTTAATTACAATTTTGTATTAGTTTATAAGGGTTTTTTTTCCAATTATTGAAAAAACTTATCTTAAATTAGGAAAAAATAAAAAAAATCTATTTATCTAATTATCTAAAAATCTAATTTTTATTTCTATTTTTTCTATTTAATTTCAACTTACTGACTCAGTGATCCATTTACAGTGGTTAATGGCTTTTTTAAGAACCGTTTGATCCAATTCACAAATCATTTTATTTTATTCATTTATTTATTTATTTATTTATTTTTAGTTCATCTTACTGACTGAATGATTCACAACAGTTAATAGCTTTTTAATAAAAAAATGTTCCTGATTTATTAGTTTTTTTCAATTATTGAAAAAATTTAATAAATTAGGGAAAAAATTAAAAAATGCATTTTTACATTATGAAGAATATTCAGTTTTTTTTTTTTCCTATTTGATCTGTTTCTCAAATCAGACTTATTCAATTTTATTTTGTTGTTGTAATATTTTTTTTTAATATATTAGGTTTTTAAAATATAATTTTTTTTTATTTATATATATTTTTTTTTTATTTCAGCTTACTGACTCATCCATTTAAAGTGGTTAATATTTTTTAGGAACCGTTTGATCCGATTCACAAATCAGAATCATTTATTTTTACCTGAAAGGTAGAGTGATACAGTATTGTCCTAGTAAACCGGATTGCAATAGTCTGCTGCATATTTCACAACCTAAACCAAAAAAATGACTAATCATGCCATGCAGATTTAGTTTTGCAGAGATTTTGCAGGCACACTTGCACTGTTACCTGATTTGCATAATTCTTTTAGTGACTCGTTCCCTTAATGCAGACAACGGGTGCAAATAAATGGCTCTATCAGTGGGCTCAATTCATTCTTAGTGAATTCTCCCCATGAGTATTTGTATGTGCGTAACATGAGCATGTTTAAGGTTCTCATCGGAGACACGCAGGTAAAAATTCATAACAAAAGGCGTTTTATTTCTCGTAAACTGACATCCTCTGAATAAAGTATGGCATGTGTAATTTACTGCCGCCCATCCTTTCTCTTTGCTCACTCATCATTAACACCTCTCTCCATCAGAACGGGCTGCACTGTTATGGCCCCTGCAGCCTTGACTGCCTTCAGCGTTTTTCAAGGACAATGACCATTTCTGACATCATAAATCTAGCCAAGTGGAAGTACAGGGGCTTTTGTCCGCAGCGTTTTGCCTGTTAGTTTTTTGACGGATGGAATTAATCATCGTAGTGAATGAAAGAGGAGCAGTTTTCAAAAGTGTTAATCATGTTCTTGACAAAGATTGGTGAGCTTTGAGTGTTCTTGTTTGTTTGGATTGTTTGGTTTGTTTCAGCATTCAGTTTCTGTATTCGGGGTATGTTGTGGTCGTCGGTGTAATGACATGGGCCGTGTCATTACCGTGTGTGTCCATGCATGAGTGGAAGGAGTGTGTGCAGGCACGTTGTACACATGCGCACGTGCTTAAGATGATGCAATCATGTACATAAATAATTTCCACATCTTGGTGTTTCTTAAATCTGGACACTTCTGTGTTTACATAGACCTTCTATTACTAAAACCAACAGAAAACTGATTCGTTTTGTGTTATATGAAAACTACTATAGTATCTTACATCATCAACATAAGGCAAAATGAATGGGATCTGTGCACGAACCATAGAGTGCATGAAATGAACCCTTCTTAATATCTAAAAAAAGATCCACTGATATGTCCTTAATGCCAGAGTCCAGTATCCTTAATAAAACAGATTTTATTACACGGCTCTGTGGAATACTTGAATCTGATTGGTCAGTCGTGACATTCTAAAGTATGTTATTTCTTGATAACAACCGGTAAAAGCTGATAACACAGGCTCATCCTGGTAACTGAAGTCAGTGGTATATGCTTGCTAAGAACAGTTTTTAGAATATAACAGCTAATAGAATATAAAAACTCAAATGCATACGGATATTTAATTATGTCATCTTGTATCTTGTTTCATACAAACGCATCTGCTGTCATTTTGCGACAGTTGTTTTGTACACTGTAATGGATTATAAGATAACTAACAAACTGGTAAGACTTTTAAACCGTTTCATCTTAAATCAAAATGAAGAGTTCATTTGCAAAAACATTTTTCAAAAATCATGTTTTTGTCATTGTCCATTCCAATTAATCTCAATCAAACTGCAGTTGGGTTATTTTGATATAAAGTAAAACTGACTGAAAAATACAGCTAACTGACACAATAAAACACAATAAAAGCATGATAACATCATAAAAAACATGATTTTTTTTTTTTTTATCTGTTTTTGCAAATAAACTCTTCATATCGTTTATCTCCATAATTATTAATGTGGTGAGGTTCTGTGTAATATGTATGACTACCATATTCCATGTTGAACTTGCTGTCTGCTAGCAAATGCTTTCTTCAGCTTTGCTTTTAAATGTTTCAACTCAAATTAATGGTTTGTGTCTAATTATTTACTTATGTGGCAAGTAGCCGTGTAGTAAGTGAGATAATGTACATCCAGACGGTAGTTAGCACAGAATAACCCCCTTCAGGGTGATAAAAGACCACCCTGATCACCCTGTAGGGGGTTATTTTGCGATAACAACTGTCTGGTTGTCCATCATCCCTTACCTTTTAAATGGTGCTTAAAGAAGTTCACTTCCAGAACAAAAATGTGGTCATCCAAGATGTTCATGTCTTTCTTTTTTCAGTCGTAAAGAAATTGTTTTTTGAGGAAAACATTTCAGGAATTATCTCCATATAGTGGACTTCTGTGGTGCCTGTGAGCTTGAACTTCCAAAATGTTTAAATGCAGCTTTAAAGGGCTCTATATTATACCAACCAAAGAAGAAGGGTCTTATCCAATGAAACGATTGGTTATTTTCTAAAAAAATATTGACAATTTATATACTTCATACATACATACTTCAACTTCAAAATCAACCTACACTGCTGCAGAAGAACCAACCCAGTGTTTACAAAGTGAACATGCAAAGATCAAACGCCTTTACAAAAAAAGGTAAAACAGTGACGTACAGTAGGGCGATTTTGAAGTTGGAGATAAAAATTACTTTTTCGACGTACCCTAACTGTCTGAAGGGCTCACGCAGAGCTGGACAAGATGAGCATTTGAGGTTAAAAAGTATGTAAATTGTAATTTTTTCGCTAGTTAAGACCCTTCTTCTTTGGCTGGGATCGTTTAGAGCCCTTTGAAGCTGCATTTAAACTGCATTTTGGAAGTTCAAACTCCCGAGCACCATTGAAGTCCACTATACGGAGAGAAATCCTGAAATGTTTTCCTCAAAAAACATAATCTCTTTACGACTGAAGAAAGAAAGACATGAACATCTTGGATGACAAGGGGGTGAGTAAATTGTCTGTAAATTTTTGTTCTGGAAGTGAACTTCTCCAGAGTAATTATCTTACTCTGCAAACACTTTTTTTTTTTTTAAAGAACAAAGATGAATTCATTTTAAATTGTTTGTTTATACATTTTTAACTTGGCAGCTGGCATGGTGTTGACACACCAACTTACCAACCGAACCAACCAACTTTTTATTATATGAAGGTCACATTAAAACATTAAGACGTTTTTTTAAGTCTTTTATGAAGATATTGATATACTTTGATCTTCATGAAAACATGAAAGTCAGTCATATTTTTTTTATAGGATTAGTTCATCAACATCATTGTTTCCTTTGTTTGTAAAAGGTCTTTGCACATTTGCTTAGTAAACACTGGGTCACGTGAAGTCGACCTAGTGCAAGACAAACATTTGTGGTTAAAAAGTATATACATTTTTATTTTTCTTAGAAAATGACAGATCGTTTCAGTAGATAAGACCTTCCTCAGCCGGGGTCATGTAGAGCTCCTTGAAGCTGCGTTGAACTGCAATTTTGACCTTCAGCCTGTTGACTCCCATTGAAGTCCACTATATGGAGAAAATTCCTGGAACCTTCAATATATGTTTTTAAGTTATGGAAATTACATTGGCGATTCAGTGAGGCTGTGTCTGTGTCCAGTGTCCTCAGGCTACATGGCACTCCACAGAAGTCTAGCAAGTCTGCATGTCTCTTGCACTCACGTCAACACATAGCCATGGTGTGAAGTGGAAAATGTCGATGCTCCTTTTAGTCTAAATGGGGTCTTTATCATGCCCCTCTCGCTAGTTTGACTGCTAACTGTGTTCTGGCTAAAGCATGAGAACAAGACTTTGGAGGCTCTCTTATGAGTGTTTCTGTCTCGTGGCCAAGAACACGCTCAGTCCCAAGGCCTTTACCAAGTCTGTGTCACGCTTTAATCGCCTTCCAACAAATCTGTTGCTGGTAAAGCATCTACTATAATATAACTAAAAGAGGAAAAGTAAAAATGCATGAAAACATCACTTTTACCAATGCAGTGTCCATAAGACTTTTTACTGACTTTCTCACTCCCCAAAGGCAAGATTCCGTCTGTCAGGTTTTTTTTCTTTGTTTTTTAAGAGAACAGCCTGTTGGATCCTAAGGCACAGCGCTTACCCGTCGGCGCCTTTCATTTACTCAAAACCCTTGTGTCGCTGATATAATTAAAGTGTGTAATTGAATATGAACATGTGTAGAGTGAAATGAACAGAATGTGCTTGTTATTGCTTCTTGCACAATTGTTGCGTCATCACCTTGGAATGGTTGAATAAAATGTGAGCAAACATTGGCTCACATTGATTAATAAACATTTGTGATGGATTTCATTTTTTTTTAGCTGTCATTTCCACAGGAATTTAAGTTTTAATGTGCTTCTCGTTCAAAATACACATGTGAGAGCAAATGAATGTCTGGATGAGGGCAGCCAGACACATTTTAGCTTGGAGAGAAAGTCTTTATTCCACTGTCCCACTAAATATTTTATCGTCGCCATTCTAGCATAGAACATGTGCACTGCTGGTGCTGGATATGAAAAAATGAGGCTAGGGACACACTCAGCATCCATTTCTTGTACTTGCATTTGGAAGAAGCAGGAGAGAGAGCGTAATCAGATGAGAGAAAACGCGGTCTCGCGGCACAAAATCAATCTGAAATCTCAACGCCGGCCTGTTGGGTGAGTCTGGCCCCGTTTTGAAGAAATTGACAGAAAAGTCAGGGCCTTCTGGAACTCAGGCTTTCATTCACCCAGCTCCTTAGAGCCAATATGTTGACATGTGTCTAAATGATGTGTGTTGTTTGTTTGCTTATGTTTTGCAGCTGAACTCACCCATGAACTCTGTCAGCAGCTCAGAAGATATCAAGCCGCCCCTGGGCATCAACGGTGTGATGAAGGTGCCAGCCCAGCCCTCGGGCACCCCGCTTTCCCTCACCAAACACATCTGTGCCATCTGCGGCGACCGCTCCTCAGGTACCAAAACACACTTGTATGAAATAGTATTACATGTAAACATGAAGTCTGGCCCCAAATGTACAACATTTTGCAACTGTTGCTTGCTCAAGGCTGGTTGGGGAGACTAAAAAACATCTTAAAAACTGTCTAAGCTGGGTTTCTAGTCTCAGCTGGTCTTCTAGCCCAGTCAGAATGCTCTTTTGGGTGGTTTTAGAGGGGTTTTGGGCACTTCTCAGCTGGTTGCCCAGCTGAACAAGCTAAGTCAGACTGGGAGACCAGATTTATGAATGTAAACAGACCGTTCAGCTACAAATCTTTACTGTTAGGCCAATGTTGCTGTGCAGGGCTAGTTGGAATGAAAAAACGGCTCAAATACCAGTCTGGTATTTTAAGTATTTTTGCTGTTTTTTTCAGTCTAAACTGGTCTTCTAGCCTTGTCAAGATGATCTTTTCAAAATCAGGCTGGAAAACCATCTTAAACAGCAAAAATCAGGCTGCAAAACCAAGAACAGCTTAAGCAATAGTATTAGCATTAAATGTAAACTGGTAGTCTAGCCCCAAACGTGTAATGTTTTGTTACTGTTGCTTGCTTAAAGCTGGTTGGGGTGGAAAAAAAGCAGCTTAAAAACAGTCTAAGCTGGGCTTCTGGTCCCAGCCGGTCTTCTAGCCTAGTCAGAATGGTGATTTTCTGGTTTATACATGCTAACTAGTCTGTTTGGAGCTGAACTGTCTACAGTATGTTGCTGTGCTGGGCTGGTTGGAATGGAAAAACATCTTAAATACCAGTCTATGCTGGTTTTCTGGTCTTAGTTGATCCTAGCCTAGTCAAGATGATCTTCTTGCTGGTCTTCTAGCTCGGTCAGGATGATCTTTGGGGTGGATTTAGAAGGGTTTTGGGTACTTTCCGGCTGGTTCATTGGCTAAACAAGCTAAATCAGGCTGGAAACCAGCAGGGCTGGTTGAAATGGAAAAACAGCTTAAATACCAGTCTACACTAGTTTTCTGGTCTTAGCTGGTCAAAATTATCTTTTGGTGGTTTCAGAAGGATTTTGGGTACTTTTCAACTGGAAGATATAGAAAATCCAGCCCCAAACAGAAACTGTTGTTCCAATGTTGCTATGCAGAGCAAGATGTTTTTCAAGATGTTTTTATGGGTGGTTTTAGAAGGGTTTTGGGTACTTTTCAATTGGTTGGTTATCTAAACAAGCTAAATCAGGCTGGGAAACCATCTTAATCCAGCCCCACATGAAAACTGTTGTTCTAATGTTGCTATGCAGGAATGGTCAGGGTGAAAATAACAGCTCAAAAAAGTTGGTTTTCTGGTCCTAGCTGGTCTACTAGGCCAGTCAAGATAGTCTGTAGTGTGGCGTTAGAGGGGATTTGGGCATCTTTTAACTGGTCAGCCAGCAGAACAAGTTTTATTATGGTGGGATATCATCCTAATCCAGCTAAGCTTAAGATAGTTTATACAGATGGTTTGGCCAAAAAACGATGTGCCAGTGTTGCTGAGCAGGGCTGATTGGGATGGAAAAACAGCTTTTTTTAAAAAAAAAAAAAGCCTAAAAATGTTTTTCTGGTCTTCTAGTCCAGTCAAGATAATCTTTTGAGTGGTTTTAGAAGGTTTTTGGATACTTTTCAACTGGTTGGTAAGCTGAACAATCTAAATCAGTCTGGGAAACCATCTTAAACCAGCTAGGACCAGCTATGCTTATTTATACGTGCAAACAGAAAACCCAACCCCACATGGAAACTGGTGTTCTAAAGTTGCTATGCAGGGCTGGTCAGAGTGAAAATAACAGCTGGTTTTCTGGTTTCTTGGTTTTCTGCTCTCTGCTGGTCTACTAGGCCGGTCAAGATGGTCTGTATTGTGGTGTTAGAAGGGTTTTGGGCACCTTTTAACCTTTTTTATGGTGAGAGACCATCTTAAACCAGCTAAGCTTGGCTAGTTTATACAGATGGTTTGGCAAAAAGCTGATGTGCTAGTGTTACTGTGCAAGGTTGGTTGGAATAAAAAAACAGCTTTTCTGGCCTTAGCTGGTTTTCTAGATGATCTTTCGGGTGGTTATAGATTTTGGGCACTCTTCAACTGGTTGGCTACCTATGCAAGTTAATTTAGACAGGGAAACCAGCTAAAACCAGCTTAGGCTAGGTTTAAACAGTTTTTTTTTTTTTAGAGCAGGGAAACAATGCAACATTTTTATAGGAGCACAGAGTCAGTGTTTACATTGTTTACACTATAAAAGATACTTGTAGTATTAAGTTGGGATAGAAGAAGGTATTTTAACACACTTCAGATGAAAGGTTGTATGTTTAAATCCCAGAAGTCGTGATTCATGAATTATTACCATTGTAGACTTGAACATAACTCCTTAGGCTTCTGTGTTTGTTTGTTTCTTTTCTTTCCACAGGTAAGCACTACGGTGTGTACAGCTGCGAGGGGTGCAAGGGTTTCTTCAAGAGGACTGTGCGTAAGGACCTGACCTACACTTGTCGAGACAACAAGGACTGTATTATCGACAAACGCCAGCGCAACCGCTGCCAGTACTGCCGCTATCAGAAGTGTTTAGCCATGGGCATGAAGAGAGAAGGTACAGCACATGAAGTTGAGGATAGAAGATTTTTCGTTATCCCTCTGAATTTTTATCTCTTTAAAATCAATGCTGCGTAAACACCCCTTTAGCATCCATTTGTGTTAGTCGACGTACATAAGGACTACATAAGGTTGAAGGAGTCCATCGTTCTTTGCACTGATTGACCTGAGCTTTCCGCCATGGGGTGAGATGTTTTGTGCACTCGCTATTGGAAACAATCTCACCTCTGTGTGACTCTAGAAGAAACATTCGTATTACTTCAATCAGCCATTAAATAGTCAGACTGCAGGTCAGCGCTTAATTAGCGCCCGCTAGACGTTCAGTCTGCCGATCTGCTCACGGTGAGACAATGGTCAACGAGTTCATTCTGCACATGATGAGCAATGACTGTACTCAAGATTCCTGGTAGTGCGCTCGCAAGACACTAAGAGAAAACAGGAAATGGTTCATTGATGCAAGGTGTTTTTTTTTTCTCAGATAGGCTTTTTGTTGCTTAATATAGAAAACCATTTTTCCTCCCAAATCATCACCTGAGGCAGAGTGAGATGAAAGAGAGGAAGAGGTGAGGGGTGGGTTATCACGCTGAAAAAAAAAGGGGGCATTAGCACTTTTTGCACACTTGTCCCTAAAAAAGGAGACGTGAAAGTGCTTAAGCATGCTAATAGAACATTTTAGCACACAGCTGGTGGAATATTGATCTGAGAGACTATATTTCGCCCCTCAGTCAGAGAGAATAATTCTGGATTTATGAGATATGTAAAATTTTTCAATGTTTTTAGAATCGTTTTCTGTTTTTAGGAATTAAACCAATTAATGCGTTGCATACCTGTTTACATATAGACGTACACAGGGTTTGTACAAGGCCTGGAAAACCCTTGAAAATAATATTCCTAAAGATGTATTTGAAAAGTGCTGGAATTATTGAAAGACAATGTATCTAAGAAATAAATGTTTAATTTTGTCAATAAGCACATATCTTTTCATGCAAAATTCACACAATCATACCCGTTTCACTTATTTTAGTTAGTGTCAGAAAACAATCGAGCCAAACCAGTAGTAGTATTGACAGTGTAGTGCAAACATAGCCGAAGATGTGAAATGAGGAACAGACAAACTGAATCAATTGAGTCATTTATGCTGGAACCGCTCTGATTGATTCAAACTCATGACTCGATCATTCATGTCAAGCGATTCACTAGCAAAGGCCAGATCAAAGTAAAAGAGCTACTTTCGAATTTCAGCATCGCTTGTAAGGATTTTAAAAAGCACGTAGTGATGGGTGAAAGAGCTTTTTGAAACTCAGAATCTGTTACACCATTGCGTTGCAAAATAATTCACTCTTTCGAAGCGATTCAGAATAATTTGATTCAGATCAAGACTTCAAATTGTGTATCACGAATAATTTGATTTAGATCGGAATGGGTTTGTGAATCATTTCGCGAATTGAATGATTCAAAGTTCCAATCTTAAGGTCCTTGCACACTGATTCCGAAATGCGTGTGCTTTTTTTATATTTGTCATCCTTTCTTATCAAAATGCTTGCTACGAATGTGAAAATGCTGAAAATCGAACCTGATCCAGTTTTTTTTTTTTTTTTTTTTTTTTTTTTTTATGACAGACGAAAGTTTTGGAGGCAGTGTGTAATCATGACACAACGCGAGGTCGTATTTATTTTTTAATGTGTGAAATTTCGGATGAGAATTTTGGACTCTGTGCAAAAACCTTAAGTCAAATGATTTGCTATCCGTGCACCGAGTCCTGATCTGAAATTATATGGTTCTTCAGAGCATAGGTCGCAAATCATTTGATTTAGCTCGGAACATTAGAGTGGGTTCGCAGATCTTTTGCTTTAGATCGAAACTTCGGAGCACTGATTGGATCAGGATTTCAGTGTGGGTTCATGAATTATTATTATTTTTTTTTAAACAGTAGAAAATATTAAAGGCAGTGCAGTTGTAAAAACAAAACAAAAAGAAAAAGGAAAGTATACACAGATAATATCTATGTATCTGTCTACCTGTCTGTCTATCTATCTATCATCTATCTAAGATTTTTAAAACAACACTAAGTTGAACTCAGGTCAGTGTCTTTGCAGGCAGTCAGACAAGTTTGGCCATATAAATTATTTATTATAGCTATAGATTGTATAGCCAAAATCCAGTCCCAATCCCAGATCTCTAGCTCTTGTTTGATGTGAGAGAGTAAATCCTCCCCCTGTAGACGAAAAGAGAGCACTGTGTAAATACGTACATGACGTCTTGCTCTCACACCCACTGTCTATGACCTTAACGCAACCTTTCGTCTCCCTTATTTATATCATCACGGCCTCTTTCAAGGATATGATCATTTGCTTGCGTTCGCCTGTTTCTGTATCCCATAAGCTCGCGCTGTACCCCGAGGCGCAGGAGAGCTGGGCCACGCTCGTCCCAAAAAGAGCTGAGCGAATCTGCAGAAAAACAGGATTAAATGAATTTATGCTCTCCTTCTCTCCAGGGGAAATAAAGCTAACGTGATTTCAGCCCCTCTCACCTCTCTCTGACTCCTGGCGAAGTATTTTACCCTTGGGCTGACCTCCAGACAGCACTTTCCGTAAAGCAGAATCCCCCCTCGTTTCGGAACCCCTCCACCACCGCGGTACCTCTGTGATTCTCTGTTGAGGAAAATAGCGAAGGGTTAGGGAAAGGAGAAGGTTTAGTGTTTGTGTGTTTGAATGTGCTGTGAAGAGGGACTGGTTTTGGAGTGTTTTGGATGAACTGTGCTCGGCACATATGCACTCTAACCACAGGGGCTTGGATTGTGGTTAATACAGCTCTGGCCACAGTGAGACTGATTGACTGTTCAGCACTAACCACTTCCTGTTTCTCTGAGCTGATCAAATGTCTGATCTGTTAAAGCCTGTTGGAGGAACCCACAGAGACATGAAACATGTTACAAAACATCACATTCTGTCATTTCCAAACCCGTTAGACCTTCGTTCATTTTCGGAAAACAAATTAAGATATTTTTGATGAAATCCGAGAGCCTTCTGATCCTGCATAGACAGCAACGGAACTACCACGTTCAAGGCCCAGAATGGTAGTAAGAACATAGATAAAATGGTCCATGTGATATCAGTGGTTCAGCTGTAATGATATTACGAAGCTATAAGAATACTCTTTGTGCGCAAAGAAAAACAAAGAACAACTCAGGAGCCAGCATTCTGAAACAGAATGTGCAGGCTGTACATAAAACAGTCTTCATGTCTGAAGATTTCAACAAAGAGGATGACTTGCAATTTTTTGCCCAGCCTTACTTATTTAAAACAAAATATACAGACAATGAGCTAAGAGAGATGGATGTTCTGCGTCAGACGTTGCTGTCTATACAGGGTCAGAAAGCTTTTAGATTTTATCAAAAATATCTTAATTTGTGTTCTAAAGATGAACAAAGATCTTACGCATTTGGAACGACATGAGGATGAGTAATTAATGACAGAATTTTCAGTTTTGGGTGAACTATCCCTTTAATACAAGTCAAAATTGTCCAGATAATATTTTGATATTTTACCTGGGTAAAGTAATAATACTGTATATAAGCCAATTGTCCATTTTTCCATAATATCCGGCTTTTTCTGACATAAATAGGTCAAAAATACCTTATATTTTATGTACCGTTATATTTGGGGATTAGAAAGTACAGTTGAGGTCAAAAGTTTGCATAGACCTTGCAGAATCTGTGAAATGTTAATTATTTTACCAAAATAAGAGAGATCATACAAAGTGCATGTTATTATTTTTATTAAGTACTGACCTGAATATATTTCACATAAAAGACGTTTACATATAGTTCAGAAGAGAAAATGATATAATAATTGATAAAAATTACCCCGTTCAAAAGTTTACATACACTTAATTCTTAATACAGTGTTGTTACCTGAATGAACCACAGCTGTGTTTCCTGTTTTGAGATAGTTGTTTCTGAGTCCCTTTTTTGTCCTGAACAGTGAAGCTGCTTGCTGTTTTTCAGAAAAATCCTTCATGTCCCACAAATTCTTTGGTTTTTCAGAATTTTTGTGTATTTGAGCCCTATTACAGAAGGTTCTCACTGATGCTCCAGAAGCAAAAGCGATGCATTAAGAGAGGGGCGTGAAAACTTTTGAACGGAATGAAGATATGTACATTTTTCTTATTTTGCCTAAATATCATATTTTTTTCATTTAGTACTGCCCTTCAGAAGCTACAAAAGATAATTACATGTTTCCCAGAAGACAAAATAAGCTAAATATGTTAAAAGTTTTCACCCCCCGCCTCTTAATGCATCGTGTTTGCTTCTGGAGCATCAGTTGCGTTTGAACCTTCTGTAATAGTTGCATATGAGTCCCTCAGTTGTCCTCAGTGTGAAAAGATGGATCTCAAAATCATACAGTCATTGTTGGAAAGGGTTCAAATACACAAAAATACTGAAAAACCAAAGAATTTGTGGGACCTGAAGGATTTTTTTGAAGAAAAGAGGGCAGTTTATGAACAACTATCACCAAAAAGAAAGAAAAAAAAACAGCTGTGGATCATTCAGGTAACAACTCAGTATTAAGAAAAAAGTGTATGTAAACTTCTGAACAGGATCAGTTTTATAATTTCAACTTTTATTTGCTCTTGTGGACTATGTGTAAACGTCTTTTATGTGAAATATCTTATTCAGGCCAGTACTAAATAAAAAAATAACATGAGTTTTGTATGATCCCTCTCATTTTGGTAAAATAATTAACATTTTGCATATTCTGCAAGGTGTATGTAAACTTTTGTCCTCAACTGTATATGCTTGATATCAGTCTGTATGTGATGTTTTTTTTTGATTGACCAACTGTAGTGACCGTGACTAGTATTGTTACATACAGCCGTCCAGGAGGAGCGCCAGCGAGCCAAGGACCGCAACGAGAACGAGGTGGAGTCGACCAGCAGTGCGAACGAAGACATGCCTGTGGAGAAGATCCTGGAGGCGGAGCTTGCTGTGGAACCCAAGACGGAGACTTACATTGAAACCAATGTACCGATGCCCTCAAATTCCGTAAGTGACATATCTTCCTCTTTATGCTCTGAAAAGCCTGAGAAACCACCTCAGGTTTACTGGACAAGCAGAGAACCCCCTGTATACTTAAACAGACCCTTGAGATACATTGAAAAACTGTTTTGTGGGTTGGAGCTTTGTAGCAATGTTTGCCTCTTGGAGCTCATGCAAGAAACTCTTTCTGTCCCCAAAATAATTTGTTGTCTTTTCTGTCTCTGTCAAACAATCAAAGATGACAAAGGCTGTCCCGTTTCAAAGTCTCCTTCAAAAGTGGCCTTGAAATGCGTCCGTCATTTCCTGGGCCATGAAGGATATTACAAACTATCCCAGTGTTTTGTTATTCTGCTTGATATTGCAAACTGGTATTTTGTATCATATTTTATTTCTGCAATTATAACACACTGGTTTGTAGCACACAGTTTTACCATTTACCGTACTTTGTTATTCTTCTAGTTATTTATCTATAGCAGCTAATGAATCTGAAGTCTCACACACTGACAGAAAATAGCTTACATCTAGTCCATCACTTAAACTTTATGCAGCTCTAGCTGTTGAAATGGGTGCTAACCGCTAGGCTGTGATTCTGACTTTGAGGCTCAGTGTGTCAGAGCATGTATGTTACGCATCCAACTTTTTAATCTGTTTTAATGGAGTTTTGGTTGGTAATTCCCTGCAAGAAGCAGAGCAAGATAAAGTTGTTGAATTTACCTGTGCGCTGTGAAGTCTCCCTCCCTCGTCTAGTCACCATGACAAATCAGCACCACTAAAGTGATC
Source organism: Cirrhinus mrigala (assembly GCA_036247105.1). NCBI lineage: Eukaryota > Metazoa > Chordata > Actinopteri > Cypriniformes > Cyprinidae > Cirrhinus > Cirrhinus mrigala. Next base: position 20,122,688 of record CM070027.1, on the reverse strand, counting down.
ATTGGCTCCACTTTCCAGCATTGTTTGAATAATGAAATACTCTGACAGTTCCCGGGAGCTTTCAGCCTGCCGTCAGCCACCGAGGAGAGTTTTCTCGTACAGGAAGAGTGGTAGAACTGGAGGAGGATAGAGAAGGAGAGAGAGAGACAGAGTTGGGGCGGTTGTGTGCGTCTTTTGGGACTGCTCTGTACTGAAGCGAAAATGTTCTGGAAGCTGTTATGTGAGTAAATGGGGGTTATTTCGGGAAGATGAAGATGTGTGGGAACAGAGGACCGACGTTTGGGGAAAGGTAGCGAGACGAGGGAGAACATAAGGCCTGTCATGAGGGAGAAGCTGCCAGGCTTTACATTAGAAAGCACTCAGTCTTTGATTCGCTATCTTGGTTGGGTTCGTCACGCTGTATCTCCAGTAGGGGGCTCTTTTTTTGTGCGAGCTGGGGCTAACCAAGGTTATTATTGTTTTATTTAGGTTATTTATTATTAGATTTAGCTTTGAGCTCAAAGTAGTTATTGTTTTAAAATATTTAGAACTTTTTTCATTTCAGCTTTGAGTAGTTTCGTTTTTATTCTGTTCTTTTATTATTGTTTGTTGTTGTTTTTGTATAGTTTATATACAGTTTGACATAAAATAACCAAGATTTTTGAGGAAAGAAGTACTGTATATACAGTCAACCCAAAATTTATTCAGACACCTTCAACATTTCTCACATTATCACAGTTTTTTCGCTATAGTTTAGAAAATGGTAATAAAATATGACAAGAAAGACATCATTTTTACCTTTTTATTCATCAAAGAATCCTGAAAATAGTATCACAGGTTCCAAAAAAAATGTTAAGCAGCAAAAATAAAAAATAAATAAAAATAAAATAAAAAAAAAAATCAGACCAAAATCAGCATATTGTTAATAAATTAGAATAATTTCTGAAGGAAAATGTGAAACTGGAGTAAATTATATTTTAGAGTATATTAATATAGAAAACTGTTATTTTAAATTGTAATAATATTTCACAATATTACAGTTTTATTTCTGTATTTTTGATCAAATAAATGCATCCTTTACATACATTAAAAATCACAAACTTTTGAATAGCAGTAATTTCTTTTTAATTTATATTTATTTACTAATAACCCTTTTTTTTTTATCCCATGTGAGTTTTATTTTTTATTTTAAATTCAACAAGGAGAAACTAGATTGGCTTAACTGAATTTGAATTTAAAAAGCACAAATTTCATGTCAAAAGATCTCATAAATATCACATTGAGTATCATTGGTTTTATCCTTTGCTGTAGCTTCCGGGCAGAAATGGTAACGTCTTAAATGCAAATGATACTTAAAAAAATGTGTCCGACAATTATAAACAAATAACTATTTTCATGTTACAGTCCATAGATGTCATAAATATCACCACGTTAAGTATCATTAGTGTCATTCGCTATAGCTCCCAGGCGAACACAGTGACGTTTGTGTCTTAAACGTGCCAAAATTCTCAGCGTGTGCACTGACAGTTTTCATAGTTTAAACATTACAGCCTAACTCATCCTGCTGGCGGTAGATGATGCTTTAATACAGGATATTAAAGAAAATAATGATGCAGTCTAGAGTTGGACAGCAGGGAGACACTTTACTGGAATGTGTAGCGCTTTCTTGGCCGGCAGTCAGAGGTATCGTCTCCCCTGCTCAGCCGGCTCCCTCCCGCTGTCCCCGGAGCTTCCCTTCTGTCTGTGCTCTTTTGGAAACCACTGCCCCGTGTGCTAATTAATCAGAGGACCTCGGCCCGGGAGCGTAGCTCATGAATGGGCCGCCACTGCTGCTTAATGGTTGGGGTTTGGCCAAGCTGAATGAAGTGTGTTTATCTCATGGTGACCTAGAATAGGAGTTAAACAGGCGTTAGTAACATGCCTCCAGTTAGGCAGCAAAGGGCTGCCTTTAAAGGAGGAGAATATGGTCCCGTTCTCTCTAATAATTCTCTCTTTTTTGCTTAATTTTGTCAAAATATTTATAAAAAATTATTAATATTTAATTTAAAGGGATAGTTCACACAAGATTGAAAATTCTGTCATTAATTACTCACGCTTAAACTCATAAGACCTTCATCTTCAGAACATAAATTAAAAAAAGATATTTTTGATGAAATCCGAAAGCTTTCTGACCCTGCATAGACAGCAATGTAACTAAAATGTTCAAGACCCAGAAAGGTAGTAAGAACATCATTCAAATAATAACTGACAAACAGGAAGTGCTTCTGCGACAGGGATGTGTCACGTGAGCTTGCAGACGTCTCGTTCGGCTGTAAATCCAGACTCCTTTTTCCCTCTCTGTTGTCACGCAACAATAATATAGTTTAAGCAGACAATGAAAAATTTAAACGTCTCTCATCTCTCCTCTTCAAGTGATAAAAATTTCATAGTGCGATATGCAAGCGCGGCGTTTCTGCGAGAGCCGGGGACCAGGATCTGCTGTGAATAATGCAGGCCGAATGCTTTCCATTCAGCGGGAACAAAAACAGCCGTTGTTTTGTGATGGTCATGAAGAGAATGTTATCAAAGCGTCTCCTTGAATCTGAAAAAGTCGTCATCACTCGTGCCCCGGGGCTAACGTTCGCCCCGCTCCGCTAAATCTCACAAGCAAATCATATGGCTGACTGTATTCACACTAAAGAAATCATTCATGGTGGTTTTTACCTCTTTCATCAACCACTTATTTTCTGCTACTTGGATACATTTTAGTCTAGATCAAGTGACTTTGGAAATGGATATGATGGATCCATAACCCTCATTTACATATTAATAAGGCATAAAAAAACATTAAAATAATCATTATTAATGGGCCTTTCTGAAGAAATGGTGTGAACTGCTGTCCCACAACTAAAAAACACATTTAAAAAGCATTTAAGTATTTAAATCTTACATGTTTACCAAGATCCTTCTATTATCTATTGAAACCCACAATAATGTTTCAAATATTAGTAAGCTTAATATATTTAAAATCATCATGGATTGGGTACTCTTATTTGGGAGGTGGCTGTCCCCAACCATAACCCCTAAATTTCAGCTTATGAAAATATTGAAATATTTTTTTTTTCCATTGATTCTTTTAAAAAGTGAAGTTCAAAACTGTATGTTTATTTTGTATTTACTTTGTAAATTAGGATTTTTTTTTTTTTTTTTTAATTTTAAAAAAAGTATCCCGCATTTTACATATCACTACCGAAACAGTGTATGTTTTAGTCCATTGGCTGAGACTGGTTTTTACTACACCCCTAAATTTATGATCAGGAAAGATTGTGTCACACTCTTTCATATCTACATAGTGAGTAGATAGGCCCCATCATTTTGAGGTAAATATGTTCAAAAGTATGAAAAATCTGTGTGGAACTTTAAGGAGCGTCACTACCGAACACCTTTTTTCTGCAATTAAGCAAACTTTTTTGGGAGTTATTCCGTAGCACTTAGTTTTTACACGTGTACCACTGTTCAGAACTGTGCTAGCTAACCATGTGCTGATTAACATCTTTGAGCTAGGCTCAAAAGTATCTAAAATTGTCACTACCGAAACAATCATGACCAAAACATGTCATCATTGTTTCGTAAGTGACAAAAGGGAACATGATGTCCTCATATTTGGGGAAATCAAACAAAATTTTAGCACAGTTATGCAATTTTTTTTGCATTTTACTATGTTTTAGTAGTGTTTTAGTTTGCAAGTTAAAAATTTGTAATGTGATGTGGTTGCTATCAATGTATTGCAGTCACTACCAAAACATGGGATGTTTTGTCAAAAATAAAGTATACTGAATTAGTAACTAAGATGTTATGATACTTTGTGGTTCAATGTATATTCAGACTAATGAATCCTTAACTTTAAAATCAGTATGATTAACTTTTTGCCTTTTACAAAGAAAAAATTGATTCAAAATACAACAAATCTCATAAATTACACTTGAAATATTGTTTAAAAAAATGAATCGTTATTGATTTACCTCTGACAAAATTGTAATAAAATAGCAAAAGAATATTTACAATGCAGATGTAAGCAAAATCTTAATAGGTAAATATAACCCTTCTAATTAAATTATTATTACTGTGTTTCGGTAGTGACAAATTTGGGGAGAGGACAAATATTACAGTTTGCATACATACGAATTTTTGGATTTTCAAGACGTTTCCAACTCTAAATGGCCCTTATATTAATGTATTTGTACATTTATATAAATGCAGTAAAAATATTTTATTTCTTAATGTTGGAAATACAGTAAAACATTTACCTGAATTTAAGGTTTATTTAAAGTTAATTTAATATTGTTTTTACAACTAATTTGACCATTTTTTCACACTAATTTGTTAAAGATCAAATAATAATGGGCAGAGCCCCACTGCAGTACCATCATGGACCCCCTGTTAAATGAGTTAAATTACAGAAATCCTAAAATCTAGTTTAGTTTATCATGCTATATTTAGATTTGTGGATCTTTTTGTTTGTTTCTTTATAAGCCAGGTATTTAGCAGCCTCAATTTTGGGTCATTTTTGGTTGTTTTGTTGAAGAAACGAGGTCAGTGTAAACAGAGCCAAGATAGCTATTCATCATTCATGAGTATAACCGTGTTTAACGAGAACTCTGGGAGTTGTATTCTTTTGCGGAGCGTCAGTCTCTTCATCACTTGGCTTGCCTTTATATTGTTGCTTTGTGAATTAATTATCTGTTTGTTTATGTATTTGTTAAAGAACATGGCAGAAACTGTTGCACCGAGGAGGATCGTCTGCATGTCCCCGATCAGCCGTGGAAATATTCATAAGCTGCGTCTGTTTTCTGAGAGGTGGCTTTGCGTCGGGCTAACAGTTTGCCATCTCCAACTTCTGCCTTTGATCTGCTCCTGTTGTCAGTGCGAGTTTTAAACAGCCGCTTAAATACTGTAGAGGGGAAACATTCAACACTTTCACAGAATTCTCCTGGGAATTCTTGTGTTGTGATGCAAAATCACGGAAGAGCCGACTGTTTATCTGTCATCAGTCATTTCCCAAAGTAGTAACTGTGGAGAGGCTTCTTGCCTCTGTTAATGGCTGCAAAGTGGTTTCTCCAAGTATTCGGACACTTGAGTTAAACAAATGTCTGAATATCATTACATCACACATACAAGATAAAAAGAGGCATCTACAAATCTTTTCTCAGAACTGACTAACTGTACGATTTTAAGATCCATCTTTTCACGCTGAGGACAACTGAGGGACTCATATGCAACTATTACAGAAGGTTCAAACACTCACTGATGCTTTAGAAGGAAAGACGATGCATTAAGGGTGTGTTCACACTTGTCATGGTTGGTTAGATTAAAACGAACTCTAGTGCAATTGCTCTGTTAGTGCGGTTAATTTGAGTAAGTGTGAGCGCTGCCATCCGAGCCCTGGTGCGCACCGAACAAGCGGACCGAGACCACTAAAAAGATGGGTCTTGGTCCGCTTCCAAGCAAACTCTGGTGTGGTTCGAATGAAATATGAATGCAATACAGACCAAAGACTTCTAAACAAACCAAAAACAGGAAGTAATGACAAGACGCGACGCTATGCGACATGATTTTACGCAGGGAACAAGCAGTGTATCCAAAACAAAATAAGCAGAGGGCAAATGTGTAGTGATGAGAAAGTAAAGTGTCTTTTATGAGTTTGCAGGTAATGGAAATAAAATGATATACACACAACAATAAACACTCTTAGTCCAGCAGACGGCATTAGGTGTATTCGGCTTAAAGCGGACCAGGACCAAATGTATCAGTTTCCTTTTTGGTCTGGCCCAAATGAACCAAACAAACCAAACTACAAGTGTGAACACACTCTAAGAGCCAGGGAGGGGGGTGAAAACTTTTGGAATTTGAAGATCAGGGTAAATTTAACTTATTTTGTCTTCTGGGAAACATGTAAGTACCTTCTGTAGTTTCCGAAGGACAGTACTAAATGAAAAAATACGATATTTAGGCAAAATAAGAAAAATGTACACATCTTCATTCTGGTCAAAAGTTTTCACCCCCCGGGTCTTAATGCATCGTGTTTCCTTCTGAAGCATCAGTGAGCGTTTGAACCTTCTGTAGTAGTTGCATATGAGTCCCTCAGTTGTCCAGTGAGAAAAGATGGATCTCAAAATCATACAGTTGGAAAGAGTTCAACATATTGTTGGAAAGGGTTCAATACACGCAAATGCTGAGAATCCAAAGAATTTGTGGGACCTAAATGATTTTTCTCAAGAACAACGGGGAGTTTAACTGTTCAGGACAAACAAGGGACTCATAAAAAACTATCACTAAACAAACAACAAAAAAAATGTTTATGTAGTCTCTTTTTTTTTAACTGAGCATTTTTTTTTTTTTTTTTTTTTTAGCTACAGACTGTTAGATTTCAGTGACAGCGGCTGATATATTGAGCCATTCAGAAGCTCTTGACTCATAATTGTGGTGTCACTGTGTCGAACCTATTAATAAACTTCCTGCACTGCACCCGAGTGAATCTAGGAGGCTGCCAAAAGTGAGGTCAGGATTTTCCAGGAATGCACACCCCCTCCCACTAATAATTTTGATAAATATGAATATAATTTTTATCCCCCTCTGTTTGTTTTCTTAAAAACTATTTGTCCTTTTGCCCGCTGCAATGTCCTGTTGATGTTTTCCAACGCCTTCCCTTTTGACACTTGAGTTGAAAAACGGCACTCAATATCTATTTGTTCCCGTCCTTTCAGAAACCCACTCCTGCTGCTTTTCCTCTTTCCTGCGCTCGTTCGCTCTCTCCCGCACTCCATTGACTCAGTCTTTCATCTTATAAAACAAAGCAGCGTATCTATCCCTCCCTTGGCGTCACGCAACGTGAAGCTGGAATCATCTAGGCCATTTTTCATATCTCTCATTTGTCCTCTCTCTTTGATGGAGCCGGAGCGTTCCGCATCGAGACGTGCTAATAGACTCAGATCTGCAGGAGGCATTAAGGGCAACTTGCCGTACGCAAACTCCCTCGTGTGACGTTACTCACAAAGGCATTTTCAAGAACAATGCGTGCATTTTAACCACAACAAACATGTTAATCTCTGGGTCCTTTAAATGTTTGGGAATGAGCAGATATGTCAAAGTGAATTTAGTTCCAGGGAGCTTCCTGCAGGAAAGGCCCGCTTAGAAAGAGAGTCATTTTTTAGCACCAGCTCTCGGCAGGTATTTCCTGCGCAGGCCGGGGCAAAAGCACTGTTTGTTTTGCCTTCCTGTTAACTTCTGTTCCGAGTGGATTAGTTCCCGTGTGTGGGGCCGAGGAGAACAGTAGCAATCCTGAGTGATAAACCTACCCTCAAATGTCTGTGCCATTAAACGGATGGGTTATTATTTAGATAGCTAGCTATAAACGTGTCAACAGTTAAGTAACTTCAACTAACCTTGCGTCTCCATGAAACTAGTTTTTTCATGACTCCATGAAACTAGTTTTATCATGTTTTATCTGAAGATTTCACCATGGTAATGGATATGACAATGTTTATGTATTTGGTCTTGGCAGAAAAAGTCTGCTATGCTGCTGAATTGCCGTTGCTGTATTTAATAACCCGTAGCAGATCTATACAGGTGGAGCTGGGCAGGTGGAGGGTTTCAGAGGACCAGGCTTTTACATGTAAAGCAGGAAGCTCATTGGCTGCATATGCAACATGAACCAATCAGCTTGTGCCAAGAAGTTTAACGCTGTGAATATCATCAGTTTGTGTTAGCCTGTGCTATCTAGAGTTTCATGACAAAACTTGACTCAGCACTTGAGCTGAAAGTGAAAACTGATTGAATACGACAGCATATTATGCTAATGCTAGCACTTTTTGTGTCAACACTGAGAATGCGGTGTGTACTTGGATTGCGTTCTGAAATATTTCAAAACATGACTGTCTGAAATCAAACTTATGTAGCTTAGAAGCGTGTGAATTGAATTTGTTTTTCTGACATTTGTACAGAACAATGTATGACACCTGTGTTTTCGTTTCCTCCACTAGCCCAATGATCCAGTCACAAACATCTGTCAGGCCGCAGACAAGCAGCTCTTCACTCTAGTGGAATGGGCCAAGAGGATCCCGCATTTTTCCGAGCTCCCGCTGGACGACCAGGTCATTCTTCTACGAGCAGGTGAGTTGAAGAGTATAAATGGACAGATGCACACTTACACTTAAAAGACTGTTTACTTACGTAATATTTGTTGCCCTGGACCATAAAACCAGTCTTAAGTAGCACGGGTATATTTGTAGCAATAGCCAAACATACACTGGTTTAAAATGATCAATTTTTCTTTTATGCCAAAAATCATTAGGATATTAAGTAAAGATCATGTTCCATGAAGATATTTTGGAAATTTCCTACTGTAAATATATTACAACTTAATTTTTGATTAGTAATATGTATTGCTAAGAACTTTGGAGGTGATTTTTCTCAATATTTAGATTTTTTTTGCACCCTCAAGATTCCAGATTTTCAAATAGTTGTATCTCGGCTGAATATTGTCCTATCCTAACAATACAGATGTTTTTTTTTTTTTAAGATGATGTATAAATCTCAGTTTCAAAAAATGTACCCTTATGACTGGTTTTGTGGTCCAGGGTCACATTCAATTAGTTTTGAAAGTTGAACTGCTACTACTGTTTCAAAACCTAGTTTGGTGCCTATCTAGACTTTATTGTAGCATTTTACATGGACAACATGTTAGGTTTCGAAACTGCATTTGAAAATCTAAAAATGCCCAAAATTGCAAAAACCTCCGTGAATCAGGGTTTTTTTTTTTTTTGTTTTGTTTTGTTTTTCCCACTTTTGTAGTTTATTCAGCTGTTTCAAACTCTAGTAAGCTGACTTTTTAGACAGCAGTCTAGTGTTCTGCCTACATAGATAACATCCTGGGTTCGAAATGTGACTATGCTCAAAAATGCCTACATTTTTTCTTAAAAATGTCATTGTGTCGTTGCATTAGATACACGCAGAATAAAATTATTTACGTTTTTTAATTAATTATTCCATTTTATTTTATTTAAACATTCAACATTTGACAATTAAGCCTCAACAATTATTTGAATAACTAATCAATTATATTTATTTATTTATTTATTTATTTATTTTTTTTAATTTTTTTTTGTGATTTTTAATTTTTTGCAAGATGCTTCTATTTGGAAAATGTATGGGCATTAGGACCATTCAGTTTATTTGTTAATAAACTATAGTTTCTGCTGTTATATCTTAAAGTTTATTTCACCCAAAAATGAAATTCTGTCAATTAATTAATTACTCACCCTCATGTTGTTCCAAACCTGTAAGTCCTTCGTTCGTCTTCAGAACACAAATTGAGATATTTTTTTGGTGAAATCCAAGAGCTTTCTGACCTTCCATGGACAGCAAGGTAGTAAGGACACTGATAAAGTAGTCCATGTGACATTAGTGGTTCAATGCAGAGGAGAAGAATTGTTGAATAAAGTTATTATTTTTGTTTTTTTGCACACAAAAAGTATTCTTGTAGCTTCATAAAATTACGATTGAACCACTGATGTCACATGGACTATTTTGTTGATGTTTTTGGTACCTTTCTGGGCCTTGAACATGGAAGGAACCTTGCTGTTTATGGAGGGTTAAAGAGCTCTTGGATTTTATGAAAAATTAATTTGTGTTCCGAAGACGAACAAAGGTCCTACGGGTTTGGAACGACATGAGGGTGAGTAATTAATGACAGAATTTTCATTTTTGGGTGAACTAACCCTTTAAAGCTGGTGCGCTGCCCACATAGACTAGATTCAAGGTTCTAAAAATACCTTTGATACCCAAAAATGCTGTCTGGGTTGCCAGTTAATATGATTTTGAAAAAGGTAGGGAAAGGTGACATGGTTTTTGTGGCGTAAGGTTTCAGAAAAGTGCTTTTATATAAAACTGAATGTAAAATATTAAAAAAGGGGGAAATGAAGTCTCCATGAGTAATATAGTGCTAACTAAAAGTGGCAGGTATCCTCACTTAGTTACAGTACACCACTGACATGAGGAAAGTTAGTTGTTCTGTCGCAACAGTTTATGCGTACAGCGTCAGATTTACAAGCAAGTTTCTAAGAAGTTGACAAAGTACAAGCAAGACAAATAGATGTTCTATAGACCGCCATTCCACAAATAAACTGCTTCGCTTTTAATTTCCTTTATGCCCCATTGTATTAGCGAGTCATGCTTATCTTCTCAGAACAAGCTGAAGAGCATGTTGAGAGGGTCTTCTCTCGTTCTCTCTCTTAGCTCTCAGGTTTTCTATAAATAACCCCTTTAGTTCTGCTGTCTCACAGATGAAAGCATCTCAGCTTTTCCCAAGCTCAACTCTGGGGAAATGAGGGGAGTGGGGTAGTTGCTAGGCAGACTAGTTAAAGGAGCCCTGTCACTCAGATACTGGCTTAATTCACTCTTTCCATGTGAAATGTTTTATCATGATTTCATCTGTCTCTTTCAGGATGGAATGAGCTCCTCATTGCGTCATTTTCACACCGTTCGATAGCAGTGAAAGATGGGATACTGTTGGCCACAGGATTGCACGTGCACCGGAACAGCGCCCACAGCGCCGGAGTAGGAGCCATATTTGACAGGTTCGAATGATACTTATACTGGTCCACTAAAAATTTGTGGATCACCACTGTGTTTCAGAACCTATAAAAAAAGGGCTCACCCTCATGTCATTCCAAACCTCTAAGACCTTCGTTCATCTTCAGAACACAAATTAAGATAATTTTGATAAAATCTGAGAGCTTTCTGACTCTGCTTCTTCTGGGCCTTGAACGTGTCAGTTGCGCTGCTGTCTATGCAACCTAAGAAAGCTCTCGGATTTCATAAAAAATATCTTAATTTGTGTTCCAAAGATGAATGAAAGTCTCACAGGTTTGGAATGAGATGAGGGTGAGCAATTAATGACAGAATTTTCATTTTTGGGTGAACTGGCCCTTTAAGAAATCTATATAATACTTAAAATTTAGTGAAAAATTATGTTTTGTTTTTGGTAATATATGAGGCTTTGGCTATATGGAACGTATTCAAAGAGATGATCACACTAGAAATTTTCATGACAAGGGCAGAAGAGGAACCTTGACATTTCTGCCAGCGGAACGCTGAGACAGAAGGGCAGCGAGAAGCGAGCTTTCTATCGATTTACATCGATATTCATTAAATATGCAGCTGCGCTGGCAACAGAGGTCATGCAGAAATGGTCGGGTGCTCAGACAGAAAATGTTAAAGGAAATCCATTTGTGTGTCATTTACAAAGAAATCAAAAAATATGGAGGATATACCCAGTGACGCCAGGGGCTTTGCTCTATATCTGTGCCCACAAAAACCTGAACAATGCTGTGCAATAAAGCTACCATACCATAATGTTATGCTCAGTGTATTTACACACAGTTGAAGTGAAAAGTTTACATCTGCAAAATGTTAATTATTTTACCAAAATAAGAGGGATCATACAAAATGCATGTTATTTTTTATTACCTACCTTCATGTCCCACAAATCTTTGTTATTTCAGCATTTTTGTGTATTTGAACCTTTTCCAACAATGACGGTATGAATTTGAGATCCATCTTTTCACACTCAGGACAACTGAGGGACTCGTATGCAACTACTACAGAAGGTTCAAACGCTCACTGATGCTCCAAAGGAAAAAACGATGCATTAAGAACATGGGGGTAGAAACTTTTGAATTTGAAGATCAGGGTAAATTTAACTTATTTTGTCTACTGGGAAACATGTAAATATCTTCTGTGGCTCTAAAGGGCAGTAATAAATGAAAAAAAAAAAAGGATATTTAGGCAAAATAAAAAAAATGTATGCATCTTCATTCTGTTCATAAGTTTTCACCCCCCGGCTCTTAATTCATCATGTTTCCTTTCTGAAAAACAGTGGGCAGTTTAACTATTCAGGACAAACAAGGGACTCATAACCAACTATTAATTAAAAAAAAAAAAAAAAAAAAAACAGCTGTGGATCATTCATTCAGGCAACAAAACTGTTAAGAATCAAGTGTATATATTTTTTATAAATTCAACTATTTTCTCTTGTGGACTATATGTAAACATATTTTATGTGAGATATCTTATTCAGGTCAGTACTAAATAAAAATAACATGCATTTTGTATGATCCCTTTTATTTTGATAAAAAAAAAATTAACATTTTGCAGATTCTGCAAGGTTTATGTAAACTTTTGACTTCAGCTGTATTGAAAGATATTGTTACTGAAAATCAAGATAGAAATACTGATAAAAGAATTCATTACTGTAACAAAAAAAAAAGCTGCATTAACGGTAATTGGACATTAACATCTCCAGTTCGGTCTGCAGCGCCGTGGTTGAAGACTCCACTCCGCTCTCAGCGCCCAGAGGCTGCTTTAGCGATTAGAATACGCCCGACTCCTCTGGAAGAATGGATTTCAGTGTTAATGCAGCTCGCATTAAGATGCGCAGCCCTGATAATGTTTCTTTATCAGGTCCCCTGCTAGTGACAGCCGTGCCACAAATGAAGTGGATGGTCGACTTAAACACTGGGCTGAAGTTCCCCACCCCTCCACTTATTGTTCCAGGAGGCCAATTCAATTAGAGTGTGTTAAGAGTGGGAACGAGGTTGCCTCGCACCAGTGTGTGTGCCGTCACCCGGTCACGCAGAGGCCAAGACTGTAGGACGAGACGTCACCCTCTGGATCAGAGGAAGTGATGCCAATCTGGACATTTTATTGAGGCCATATTGAAATTTGACAGTCACTGCCAGTCAAAGCAGTAATGTAGTAATATCTGCCCACATGCGTCTCATTTCCCGACAGCTGATCGTGTTGCAGTTTCCTTCCTTTATAAAGATCAATTGAGGCATTTTTAAGCAGAGGAACCTTCTTTATTTTGCTTTTTATTTGAACATAAACATCAGGGTTTTCACAATGACATCTTTGACAAGGGGTAAAACGAAAAATAAATAAATAATAGTAATATTACTATGATGACATCCTTATTTGAACTGTTTATTTATGTGTTTTCTCTTATATTTAGGGTGCTGACGGAGTTAGTGTCCAAGATGAGAGACATGCAGATGGATAAAACAGAGCTAGGGTGTCTTCGAGCCATTGTCCTTTTCAACCCAGGTACTACTATATATCCCCCTTATGATGCCACCAGTCCAAAAACAGTTTCTAATGAAAAAAATCTAAAGACTTAAAATTTAAAAGTGCTATATGTCATTTGTTTGACTACCAAATCATAAAAAGGCTAAATTCACATACTTGTTTCTCCAAAAAACAACGCTACGGCCAATTATTCTATTTTGAAAATGTACATTCCGTGTTGGAATGTCTGTTGTGTTTTGGTCCGTGTGATACCGGCCACTGCCAGTTTAACCAATAGTATTTTGACACCCCGGGTTGCCAGTTGGTGGAAAACTCAGCGAATTGAAGCCATTGAAGGCAGCCAACGAATCAGCCTCCATCTAAAAAGCTCTGACCAGAAGCAAATTAAAACGCAGATAAAGCCACTCATAAACTTAGTGTAAGGCTCGTCACCATTCATTGTCAATTGCGCTCTGTTTGGTGTCCTCAATCTGGCAACCCGTGAGAGCATCATGCCTGAGGAGGCGGCGGTGAAACAATATTTTGAATTTGGACTGCTAGCTGTCAATATTACTATATATAATATTATATACTCCTTTGCGATGCTTTTCAAAGCACTTCAGTGGACCTTTAAGTTTTTTTAAATCAATATTGTAAGCAAATGCTGTCAATCTCTACTAGATTTTCTTAAAACTGGCCTTTGTACACCAGAGTAAACATTCAATCATCAAGAAACATTCAGTATTTTGAAGATAATGGTTCAGTTCCATTAGTTGTGTTTAAGTGCTACATTGTTCATCTGGAACGCCGTATGCTCTACGGATGTGCTGAAGCACGATAGTACAGTTCCTACTCCAAAACTTAACTTTGTTATGCATCTTCTACTATTTCAGACTCCAAAGGCCTGTCAAACCCAGGTGAGGTGGAGGCGCTGAGAGAGAAGGTCTATGCTTCTCTGGAAGCCTACTGCAAACAGAAGTACCCTGAACAACCTGGAAGGTACAAGAACCACTTCCTGTCTTTCTGCACTGCTCAGTACCCACAGTACCTGGATGATATATGTGTGAGCCTGGACCACAAAACCAGTCATAAGTAGCACGGCGGGTATATTTGTAGCATGAGTCAACAATACAATGTATGGGTTAAATTGATAAATTTTTCTTGTATGCCAACCAAAAATCATTAGGATATTAAGTTAAGATCATGTTCCATGAAGATATTTTGTAAATTTCCTACCATAAATGTATCAAAACTTAATTTTTGATTAGTAATGTGTATTGCTAAGAACAGATTCTAGATTTTCAAATAGTTTGACACTTGAAATTTAATCAGTTTTAGATTATTTCAAAAAATTGACCCTTATGACTGGTTTTGTGTTCCAGGGTCACATATTGTGATATTTTTTGAAGAACATTTCATAGCTTCATATACTTCTCAAGTCTTGTCTGACTTCAAAGGTTGTCAGATCTTCAGAGTCGCTGTCAAAGAGCTATCAGATTAATTGTATATCTGTCTTTTGTGTTTTTTTTGACGTTTGATCGTTTTCACATGCAGGTTTGCTAAGCTGTTGCTGCGGCTCCCTGCCCTGCGTTCCATTGGACTTAAGTGTTTGGAGCATCTGTTCTTCTTCAAGCTCATAGGGGATACGCCTATCGATACCTTCCTCATGGAGATGTTAGAGGCGCCCCACCAAATGACATAATGACATAAGACCCCTTAGAAACTGAACACGTGACACCATTTGCCAGAGCAAAGGAACTTTCAGAACCACCGCTCAACTCAGCGTTTCCAATACACACAGTCATGGCGTCCATGGGTCTGTTTTATACTTTGTATAAAGATATAAATATATATATAAAACACAATAAGAAAAAAAGATCACAATGGACTTCAAGCCCACAGACAACAGTGGACACGGGTGTATCAAACTATCCTTCAATGGGTACATATATATATATATATATATATATATATTAAAAAAATGATAGATTTGATCAAGGTGCAGTAATTGCAGGAAACGTGTATGTTAGTATATAACAGCCTCTTTCAGGATTGGATAGGGCCATCGTGGGCTGGCGTGTCTGGGCACATGAAGACTTATAGGAGATGATAATGCGGGTAATAATCCGGGTTTCTAACACAAACATTGTGTTTCCTGATGGGAGTTTTTGCGATTACAATCCTGCCATTTTCCCCTCAAGCAGCCTGTTCCCAATAGAATGTTTTTGGAATTACTGTCAAAAGCGAGTTTGCTCTGAACGAAGGAACCGTCACGACCCGCGTTCCTTCTCCCAGTTCGCCCCGAGCAATAAGGACGTAACTTCTGGATCAGACATGAAGGCTGAGTTCAACGTCTAATGAGTTTTGGATTATGATCATTCACACTTTTTCATTACGCACTCAACACAAGCTTTTAAAAATCCAATCTGCCTGTTCTTACAGAGCCCATGAGGACACTTATAGTGGACGTCCTGCCACCTATAAGTCACCCACTGTGTCTCGGCTGTATACCAATTCACCTCAAGTGGTTTTCCAAACGAGCTTGACACTTGTACAGTTTATTACAACCAATTCAGTATTGGTATCCTGTATTTTTTTGGATGATTTTTTCAAAATGTGTGCCGTTACCTCTCTTTCAGTCACGGTATAGTGAGTCCTTTGTGTCGCCCATCCACTCCTGCATCTCACGCATTCAGGTCTTGCAAATATGTTATCATTAGGATGTTTCAAAGCACTTAACCTCATTTCAAGCCCCATTGTTGTGTTTTTGGGGCTGAGTTTTTGTTTCCAAGGTCTGTAATTTGCCATCTTCAGCATTTTCTTTCTTTCTGTATGCTGCTGCTGCTGCTAAACTATGCATTTAGCATTTTGTTTCCCAAAGACTGTCCATAGCGAGGTTTATTTTCAAAATCTGGCAATGAAGACCACATGTGAACAACGTTACACCGCCAGGACCGAGATTCGGGTTTCTAGCAGTTAATAAAGAGAGCAGTACTGGTAGGGAATAAAGGCAATGGGAGAGCTGAGGCTTCCACCTAGCGGTGGAGATGCAGCACTGCAACATTACTTGAATTTTGTACAAGTATTTAATCGGATAAAAATAGCACTTTTACGTGATATTATCGATGTTTGTTTTTGTTTGAGTGCAGTCTCACAGGGGTCTTCAGCAATAGCTTGATTTATATCACTCGAGATGGTTTATTCAGAGTGTAGCCCAACCAATTTCAGTCGATACCGTTTATTTGGATGCCTCTCTGAAAGTCAGCTTTTCGTCCTCTTACCCTCATTCCCTTAGCGTGGCAAATGAATTTGTTATTGGCTTCACTAGACTTTTTAATGGATGAGCGTTTTGGATCACCGGTATCTTGAAGCCATATTCAGGTTTGAGATCAAAACTTTCTCCTATTGGAAATGGAGTAATGCAGAAATGATAACCTAGATAGAATTAATACATACGCAAATGCTTTATAACATAAAGCTATATTTTGTCTATATGTAAATGTGTGTATATTTCTAAATATGAAAGTATATAAATCCATTCTTTAAATGTTGTTAAGGGAGCCAAGCGTTTTTCTTAAATTGACTAAAACCAGGCCTAATTGCACTGTTATATTCTCAGATAGTAGAAATGTTTTTAATTGCTGAAGCTTTTGTGTTCAGCCTTGAAATACACACAAAAAAAAAGAGAAAAAGGAAAATTTTAGATTAATACCAGCAGTTGAGAGCCCTAAGAAAAGATTGTGCACCAGCTCCTTGACTTATGAAACATTTTATGTTCACAAAACCTCAAATGTCTTGTTAGTGGAAAAAAAAAATCGAAAGGAACCTGTTGCTTAGCCACTTTTTTCCCCCTTTTAAACTAGCGAGGATAAACTTCGACCCTGACACAGTCACCGCTTAAGTCGTCACAGAGACAGGACCTTTTAAAAACGCTGAGAAAATTATAGGAAAAAATCTATTTTTGTACAAATGTAATTTTATCCCTTGCTTATATATCCTCCCTTCCTTCCTCTTTCTGTGGGCTGTTGTATACATTGTGTAAATGTTGATTTGAAGCGGGAGATATTCAAATCGGAGCTTTTGAAAGTGTGAGGGATGATGTCAACTCAGACACCTTCGCCCTTTTCACCTTGCCTTTTGGTTTCCTTCTTTTGCCATCTCAAAGAGAGGACTGTTCTCTCATCATATTTTGTCTTATTTTTATGGAAATGAAAAAGTCATCTGTTCTACTTTGTGGGATGTTCTTTGATGTTTTGTCTTTAAATCAAATTAAACGTCTAATTAAAAATATGATACGTGTTATGTCTTCACTAAACTAGTTGGACCAATTCGGTAAGGAAGTTCTTGCCTGATGGGATAAAAAAAAAAATAATGCGTGAAAATCGTGGTACTCTCGATAATGGCGGGAGACCGTGACGCGCAAAAGAAGAATTGTCGAATCAAGTCGTTATTTTAGTTTTCTTTGTGCACAGAACGTATTCTCGTAGCTTTGTAGAATTACGGTTGAGCCACTGATGTCACATGGACTATTTTAACGATCTCCTTACTACCTTTCTGAGTCTGGGAACATCTGAGGTACATTGCTGACCATGTAGGTTCCGAATGTCTCACGTTTCAATCAGGGTTGCCAGATTTTCACAACGAAACCTGCGCAATTGCTACTCAAAACTAGCCCAAAACTACGAAACTACGTTTGAGGGGGGTCCCCGTTAAAAATCGCGTTCTGGGGGTTAAAATACACATTGTTTTGTCGAAGTTCCCCTGGTAAATTAATATTTCAGGGGCTAAACATGATGATATAATTGGGGTAAATTCTGTTAACGCAGCCTAATTCCGCGGGGAAACAGAGGACTTGGCAACACTTTTGTGTTTCAAGGATGAACGAAGGAACGACATGAGGGTGAGTAGGTGAAAACAAATAAAAGGTCAAGTAGTGCAAGAACAGAACTGTCTTAAAGAGTAATTTTAATATTTTATTATGTTGGCTTAAACAGTAATGTTTAATAAATACATTGAAATATCCATTAGAAGTCTTTTTTTTTTAACATAAAAAAAATTATAGGCTACTCTCACATTTCTGGACAATAAATAATACAATATTTAAACTTATAAACGTTTAGGGTTTTTTTTTTTCGTGGTCTTCCTGTGCTTCAGTTCTGCTGGTTGTTCCAAGGCTATCTCAGTAAGCTCAACAGTTGCTCCATCTTTGCTTTTTCCAACTCCGGGCTCATCTGCAACTCCTGACCCTTCTTGTCCTGTGAAGTCAAAGAAAGAAATTAAAAAAGGACTCAATTAATTAGCTGCTGGTACCACAATCAATCACAAACACCTCTCATTTAAATGTTTCTATCTTGACCGGTGGAGATAATGAGAGAGGTGTCAGAGACTTGCTCCAATCTTGCATGACATTTGTCTGATGCGATTACAGTGGCACATTACAGTGGATTTTTGAGGGACAATAATCAAAGATCACTACTGGTTATCCCTACTGGTTACTGACCATGCCAGGGCCATAATGAAATTAACCAGTCCAGACAATCTTCTTGGCCGAGATGTTCACATGCTCTAATTAAACACCCTTCTTTTCCTGTCAATCATTAGGAAACAGTTTATAGATTTATGAGTTTATTAATCACCGTCAGAACATCTGCTAAATTTGCTCAGCAGAATGCTAATGTTCAGATATCCACAGAGCTGCAGTGGAGGGATCTTCAGTGAACTCCAATAAGTAGCTCAAAGTTTATGGTTATTCATAGAATCAATCAAATCCTAACCAGGGAGGGCCATTAGGGAAATACAGTTGAGGTCAAAAGTTTACATACATCTTGCAGAATCTGCAAAATGTTAATTATTTTACCAAAACAGGAGGGATCATACAAAATGCATGTTATTTTTTATTTAGTACTGACCTGAATAAGATATTTCACATAAAAGATGTTTACATATATAGGCAAAATAAGAACAATGTACACATCTTCATTCAAAAGTTTTCACCCCCCAGCTCTTAATGCATTGTGTTTCCTTCTGGAGCATTAGTGAGCGTTTGAACCTTCTGTAATAAGTTGCATACGAGTCCCTCAGTTGTCCTCAGTGTGAAAAGATGAATCTCAAAATCATACGGTCATTGTTGGAAAGGGTTCAAAAATGCACACAAACACAAAAATGCTGAAAAACCAAGTAGTTTGTGGGACCTGAAGGATTCTTCTAAAGAACAGCGGGCAGTTTAACTGTTCAGTATTAAGAATCAAACGTATGTAAACTTTTGAACGGGGTCATTTTAATAAAACCAACTATTATTTTCTCTTGTGGACTATATGTAAACATCTTTTACGTGAAATATCTTATTCAGGTCAGTACTAAATAAAAAATAACATGCATTTTGTATGATCCCTCTTATTTTGGTAAAATAATCAACATTTTGCAGATTCTGCAAGATGTATGTAAACTTTTGACCTCAACTGTACATTTGCTATAAATTACTATTTTGAGTATTATTCACATAATTTGACTTTGCACCAGTCACAAAGATACAGATACAGCAATTCAGCACATGTAGCACAGCACTGATTAAGAATGTGATTTCATTTTCATCTCTTACCCTAGGCGTCTTGCGGAGGTTGGGAGAGAGCTTGAGGCTGGTCACATGGCCATGGCCGTCACCAACGATGATGATGGGATGGACAGGGTTGAATTGAATTTTAAAGAGCTTGGTCTTCCTGGATGCCACTTTTTGCTGGCAGAGAGCCTCGTATTTATTAATGCTGAGGTCGAACACATGAACCTGAGAGAGAAATGGAAGAGGAGAAGCAGGCAGTTTTAGTCTTTGCATTAATCTACATTGCATGAGTTTATGATTTGATATTTTGTTACTATTACAAGGCAAAATAGAATTTGTCTTAGAACACAGAAATTGTGGATTTTACTATTGTGTATCTTTCGGGGAGTAAGTTATGTTGTTTACCTTTCCTTCAGTGGTGACAGCAGCAAAGACAGTGGAAGAATATGGAGCCCAGGCAACATCTGTCACTGCAGCTCCAATTTCCAATTCAAAGGTGAACATGGGAAACCTGTGAGAGACATGTATTTTTACTTGTATAAACTACTATTCAGTCAAATGAAGTTCTAACAGAAACTAGTTTCTGGATGAATAAGTAACAGGGTAGTATTTTTAGAGGTTGACAAAGGCTGCAGTAGACATAGTGCTGTAGGAAACAGTGCTCATACTTCATAGTTTGATCCCAAATTTTGACCATACAGTCCCAGCTGCAGGAGATGAAGACGTCAGGATGGAAGGGATTCCATCTCACACAACTCACACCCATGAAGTGGGCGTCATATGTCTCCACGAACCTATTATAGAGTTTGGAGCCCTGTGAAACGCAAACTCATTATTGGTTAAATTACCATTATAAAACTACACTCTTGCTCCTGTTATACTACTTAACTATCCACTGGTGGTTATGAATAACATTTGCAGAAGTAATAGTGATATTTCTTGCAAAGAGATCAACACCATTTTTCTTATTGTATAAATCCTGCAGCATCTGTTTAGCTTTAAGGGCTGTTGCCTTAACATGACGCAAACATGCTTATTACTAGAGCTGTAGAAGTGGAAGGATGTTGGTGTTTGCATGCAATGTTTGTCATTTAGAACAAAACAAGACATACAAAGCAAAGTACATCATACAGATGAGAGACAAAACTGTCTGGTCTGTCAAAATGAAGAGTTTGAACGCTAGTCTACCCCTGGCTGAAAAATATAAAGAAGGAGAGACAGAGACGGAATGTAGGGCAGGATGTTTACAGGGCATTTGTTAATGTGAAATATATCGATTTAAAAAAAGTTTGGTTGATTGGCCTTGGTTTAGATAATCATCTTGCCTGTGATGGTTTAGAGGGTTTGCAATTCACGTCACGGTTTGGTCAGTCACCTGAATACGTGGCCATACTGGTGATACTCGGATGTAAGCGACAGCATGGATTGCTCGGTTAATGTATAACTGAATATGTGTTCTGCTAATTTATGCTGTCTAAACCACAGAAAAAAAATTGTGGAAGCTGCTAAATCATATAGGGAAGGACTTGGTAGGCAGAAAAGGGCACAATATTTTGACAAACTAAAGTTAATAGGTGGCAAAGATACATACGAGCAGTATTAATCAAGATATTAGCCTAATATTTCACCTACCTAACCAGAAATTATAAGAACAAACACGTGTTATCAAGATTCTTGCCCTAGAAATCCTGGTTCAGTTTGGCCAACTACAAAAAGATAGTACTCTAAATATTTTTCCCAGTCTGACCGATTAGTACAGCCCAAAACATCACAATAATTGACCATTTTCAGCAGCAATAATCAGCAAAATATGCAAGTTTTGTTCGGTTCATTGGCATTGTTTACATTCAGTGCAACCACTATAGCCGACTGATGACGCATCATGAAAACACTCTACATGACTAACCTTGTGAATCTTTCCATACTCTGTGCCAACAAGAAAACTGTAGTCCTTTTGTTTGTGAAAGTCCAGAGCTGTTCCAACTAGACCCATAATGAAAATGTATTCAGTGAGTATGATAATACATTAATGCATGCAATTTTTTTTTACCTCATTAGCACATTTATTCAGTTTGACATTATCCTTCTGTTCTGTGTGATTGCTAAAAAACTATCTGAACGTAATTGGAACTGATAAGAAGATCTCAGAACATTTAACAAAAGTCATTTGCATTTTTTTTATGGTGAAACTGAATTATCAATAAACCTCAACAGGCAAACTATTACCCATGAATGAAACACTGTCATGGAAAGCTAAATGCACTTTAGCAAAATCACATTTACATCTGTATTACACTACCAGCCAAAAGTTTTTGGACAATAAGATTTTTAATGTTTTTTTATTATTTTTTTTTTATTCTCTTCTGCTATCCAAAATACAGCAAAAGCTGTAATATTGTGAAATATTCTTACTATTTAAAATAACTGCTTTCTATCTGAATATATTTTAATATCATTTATTCCTGTGATCAAAGCTAAATTTTCAAATAAATTTTCATTACTCCAGTTTTTAGTGTCACATGAACTTTTATTTATCAAGGATGCTTTAAATTGATCAAAAGTGATGATAAAGACATTTATGATGTTACAAAAGATTTCTATTTCAGATAAACGCTGTTCGTCTGAACTTCAATTCATCAAAGAAACCTGAAAAAATTCTACTCAGCTGTTTTCAACATAATAATAATTAAAAAAATGTTTTTTGAGCAGCAAATCAGAATATTAGAATGATTTCTGAAGGATCATGTGACTGAAGTAATGATGCATGAATGAATCAATAACATTTTGAAATATATTTAAATAGAAAATACTTCAAAATTGTACTGTTTTTGCTGTACTTTGGATCAAATAAATGCAGGCTTGGTGAGCAGAAGAGACTTCTTAAAAAAACACACTCACATCTGTCCAAAACCTTTTGACTAGTAGTGTATGTACAGGAAAGATGGGTAAAGTTGTTTTATTATTGAATTATTGACGATTTCTGTGTCTGCGATTACATTGTCTATACTACATTGTGAATATAGTCACAGCTGAATGGCCCCTGTCCTTATACTAAGAGAAAACCCCAATCACATCATCACTGCATGTTTTTATAAACATCATTGTGTTCATATTGGCTGTGCATTATTAAATACTTTCAATATTACTTTTAACATTTTAGTATTACATACTTATAATTACTGACCGGTCTGGTAAGGTGGTTCATACCTGTGAAAAAGACATCCTTACGGTCATCAGGAATTGTGTCTGGGACCGGGAGCTTGATAATGTCTGTGAAGACTAGTTCATGCTAAAATCCAAATGACTGCCATCAATCAACCTCATATAGTAAAGACTTGCTTTAGAATCAACATTTAGATATTTCCTTCTGTACCTTTACCGGAGTCCAAGTAACCACTCGTCCATCAGCAGACACAGAGATGAAGTTGTGATTACTGTCCAAATCATCTTTCTGCCACTTCACCTGTAATGAAGACAGCCTAAACTTTCTTTTCAACCAAGCGTCACAAAAACTACATCCCACAACACTAAAAAAGAACTGAGAAGTACACTACCATTCAAAAGTTAAACTTTGGTTGTGTACCGCACATTTTGGAAAATATGTAGACATAGTACTGCATATTACAGAACTAGTAAGGGCAGAAAGATACTAATTCTAAACATTGTATATATCATACTATATGTAATGAAGGTTTACCATTATTCTTTTAATTGACTCCATGGTCACATCTTCATCCATACCTGCATCACAGCGCCTTTATGTTTACCAGAGCTGGCTCTGCTGTTATAAATGGGCTGATCAGTCTTTTTCTTCAGGTTGTACACTGCAACACAGCCGTCATACAATCCCACAACCACCAGGTGGGACAGATGTTCATGGATGTCTACACACATTACGCCTGAGGCTGTGTTAAAGATGAATTCTGGGTAATTGGGGTTCCTCAGAGTGTAAAAGAGAACCATGCCACTACCCTGCTGAGTAAATTTATCTAAAGGGGAAAGATGAAACTCATTTCAGAGTCATTAAACTTACAAATAAACAAGCAGATATGGTAAATAGTAAACGTACGTGACCCAAGACCAACAGCAAACAAATCATTGTGTTTGTGATCCCTAGAAATAACCAAATATAATTATCACTGAAAGAAGTGATTTTTATTTTACTCAAAAATGACTGCATTTGTTTTTTAAATACTGTGTGAAACTCACCAGCAGAGGGCAGTCACAGACAGACCTTTGGCTTTTGCATACTCCAATTTCCACAGCGGGAGAAGAGTGCCCTTATCTCCTCTAAATTCATCTGAGGGATCTTCAAAGTACTTCAAATCTGAGTTTGGATATAAAGACATGTATATCAGAAAAAGGCATGCTCTTTTTTTTAATAGCAGTGAAAAAAATAATTTCTTATAATTACCATATAAAAAGTCTGCATGCACATTGTGATACACCTCACCCTCCATGTTCCTGGCCATCTCAGCCAGATGGGATAAATCATACATATCCTATAAGCAGAAGAGAAGATTTGTTATAAAACACAAGTCATTTTCTAGATGAAAGTGTATGTTGGCCTACTTTGTTACAAATACCACCTTAATTTGTGAATCATCTGTTTCTTCTTCATCCTCTAGGGCTTCTTTTTCAGACTGACTGCTTGATTTGATTACCCGGCTCTTAATTTCTTCTTCATAGTAATCATAGATTTCTGACTGCAGAAATAGCAGGGCATGCTAATATTATGTGTCCAAATTCACCGTAATACAAGCACAGTTCTATTCTACTGCAGGTCTAACACAAAAAGCTGATCAAAATCATTCACCAGCAAATTAAAAGATGTTCTCACCTGACTGGCTGTAGCGCCGAAGTTGGCGAGCTTGGTGGACTTTTGTGGACATGGGCTGGTTTGAGTTGCTTTGTCCTGCAAAACATCATTAAAAAAATGAGTATAGAAGTAACACATAGGGCCAAGACTCTTCCTCTTTCCCTTTTTACACTTTTAATGTGTTGTGTCAATTATGAGTATGAAGATGAGTATGGAAGAGTTGAGATGAGTATATGAGTATGGCAGTAGATTTTGAAAATCTTGTTTAAAAGTTTAAAAGTAAAAAGTCCAAAATTCTCGTCCGAGATTTTCGCACGTTAAAAAATAAATACGACCTCACGTTGTGCCAGTCACAGTTACACACTGCCTCCAAAACTTTTGTCCGTCATAAAAAAGTTTGGATCAGGTTCAATTTTCTGCGTTTTCACATCCATAGCAAGCATTTTGATAGGAAAGGATGAAGAATATGAAAAAAAAAAAAAAAATTAAAAAATTTAAGCATCATTACTCCAGTCAAATGATCCTTCAGAGATCATTCTAATGTTCTGATTTGCAGCTCAAAAACATTTATTATGATTATTATGTTGAAAACAGCTGAGTAGAATTTTTTTTTTGTTTCTTTGATGAATAGAAAGTTCAGAAGAACAGCATGTATCCGAAACAGAAATCTTTTGTAACATTATAAAATCACTTTTGATCAATTTAAAGCATCCTTGCTAAATAAAAATATTAATTCTATAATTTCTTTAGCACAAAATAAATAAATAAATAAATAAATAAATAAATAAAAATAAAAATAAATAAATAATGATACTGACTCCAAGCTTTTGAATGGAAGAGTGTATAATGTTACAAATGCTTTTTATTTCAGATAAATACTGAATAAAAAAATGTTTCTTGAACAGCAAATCACATACTAGAATGATTTCTGGATCATGTGACACTGAAGACTGGAGTCATGACGCTGAAAATTTAGCTCTGATCACAGAAATAAATTACATTTCAAATAAAATTCAAATTGAAATCAGTTATTGTAAACAGCAAAAATATTTCACAATATTACCTTTGCTGTATTTTGGATCAAATAAATGCAGGCTTGGTGAGCAGAAAAATCTAACTGTTCAAAAACTTTTGACTGGTAGTGAACAAAGAGAGTCTCAGAATAATACTAAACAAATAAGTTAGTGGATCATTTGTGTAACGTTAATAATTATGTTGGCTTGAGAGAGTCATGACTCTTCAACTGTCAAAAACTGTCAAAAATTCCAATCAAAACAGACACACTATCTGTTCTCAAACCAACAAAAGGTCTGTTTATAAACTTTTCTCATCTAGTTTGCTTTCCCTATAATATCGTTATCATACCTCTTTGGATTTTACCGTTTCAACTTTGCTTTCATCTTTTGTAGACATTTTTTGCGTTCAGCTGCTCTCGTCCCAGAAACTGACGTGACATCAATGCGCAATTGCGCATGCGCATAATGAGATGACCCTGACCTGTGACACAAGAACTGCAGAGCGATCCTTTTGTGTTATGACAGTTAACCTCTACTGTTTTGTTAACTTGAATACTGAAATGGTGTGGTAATTGATGAAGCTGTGTTTGCATTTATCTTGAGGTTCTGAATCCACTGTCTTTTGACCTGTAGTGTTGGCAATTCCGACTCTTTTCTGCGAATCGGTTCTTTTGAATAGTTTGAATGGTATTGTTGAGGTTCAGCGGGTCATCGAGAGATTGACTCTCTGGGAAAAATAAAGCTGAGACATAGCACCGTTTTGAAATGCAATTAAACTGTCAAAGTAATGCCCATATGGCAAACATTGATTACACTGTGTTTTAGTTTAGTAGGTATTAAACAAAAAAATAATATGTAACTACTACATTTTTGTGTCTATTCTTGTTAACAGAGATGAGAGAAACTTGAGCAGTTTAGCGATGACATCAAGCAGTACTGAGGGGAGGTGACATTTTCTGCTTTATTGAATTACAATATTATTCTTTAGTAGTTTGTTTTATTCATTCTTCTCTTATGATGTTATTAATATATAACACACAATACTTTCAGTGAGGTTTGCAGAAATAATAAGAGTGTACAACCAGGAACTTCTATCTTGCAGGCACTGAGTAGAGAACGAATGCAAAGATGGTAAGTGAACTAACAAACTTTTTAGTAATTTTTTTTTTTTTTTTTTTTTTTTTTTTTTTTTGGTACAATACCTCTGTAGCCAATTGAATTTAGGTTAAAAATGGGGAAAATGTCCTGTAATTTTTTAGTGAGAATTTTTATAGTAAACCTATTATGTTGCCAATTAATCAATCATGATAATAGCTTTGGAAATGTAATTTATTCCTGTGATGACAAAGCTGAATTTTCAGCATCCATTTCTTTGTCATGCGATTTTTATTTTTTATTTTTAGAAATCATTATAGTATGCTGCAGCATTTATTTAACATTTTTTGTAACAATGTAGAAGTCTTTACTTTCACTTTTGATCAGTTTAATGCATCCTTGCTGAAAAGCAGTATTAACAGGGCTAAAGGCCCACCTTAAGGAAAAAATGTGCTGTTCACTGTGCCTAAAATATATAATTGTAAAAAAAAAATATATATATATACGTTTGTATTGAACATTTATGGATCATCAATAGATTTTGTGAAGTCCTTTATTTTGATTTAAAATCTTATATTTAAAATCGTATAAATGTATGAGGTGGGGTAAAAGCTTTTTTAATAATGTCTAAGTTAATACTTGTTCAAAACAATGCACTTTAGTCAAGTTTGTACTATTTTCCGTACTATTTGTTCAATAAGTATACTATCATTAAAATATCTTAATATAATTTTTTTTTTTTAAATACAGAAACAAAATAATTTTAAAAAGTAAAGATTCTGAAAGTACTGAAGGAGATCCCATAATAATTTAATATAGCTTTACAGTAGTAACAACAAATTGTATTATACGATATGATTAATATCTCTAAGATGGAGACCCAACATAATTTATGATATTTACCATCTGAATATAACCATGTCATGCCAACAAAGGAAAAGTCAGCCATCTATTAATAATCATGTTAATCATTGAGACTTTTAGCCCCACTGTACCCTATATATTGATTATATATGATTAAATTACATTGTATGAGTATATTTATATAATAATCTGCATTTACCCAAGTAAAACTTGTAGTGTAAACAAAAACTACTATAAACCTCCATACCAATATGTCCAAACAGCATTTTTTTTTCAAACCTTAAGCACAGTACTTTAACTTTATCAGTTGTATAAATGCATTGATGACATTGTGCTGGATACAGGTAAAAAAATTCTTTATTGAGTCACAGGTCATGTCCAAAGTGACTAAATGCAATACAGATAGAATTCCTCATGCGGCCCTTGTCATCACTGCAGTGCACTGGAAATTTGGCCAAGAACAAAGGAACAGAGAGAGTCCAGAGGCAGAGGATGGGTTAATGCCAAACCATCATCCACATTGAGCAGGAAAAATAAAACACTCTTAAAGTACTATCACCTACTGGAGACACAGTTAATAAGACCACAGAACAGAGGTAAACATATCAAAGAACAGAGAAGCTGCAAGTATGTACAAAGTGTCAGATACAGAAACATCTCAAGGCTCTAAATACATCCAGACTGCTTTTGGTCACGAGATATAAGGTTATGGCATATTCACTTCACAGCAACGCTCCTCCTTGCATAAGTTGTGTCATTGAAACTACATAACAATAATTAGAAACTGAATGTGTTTTACCAGATAAGAATAGTTGTTTGTAGTTTGTGTAATTGAAGTCTACTAAAAACCTTTCCTTTTAACTGCTCTGACCAAGCTACTGCTCCATTCCGATATATTGTACAGTTTTATTATACGTAAGCACCAAAACTGATATGAACAGATGTGTTACAGGTAGTTACAGCTGTGGGAATAAAGTGATCGTTTGGCATACGTTATGTTTGCAACTGCAACTATAAGCTTTCATAACAAAAGAGTAAGTTTTATTGTTAGCACTGCCTAGACGACATTCAGCCACTGAAAGCCACTGAAAACCATAAACAAAGTCTGACAACTAGCTTAGCAACTATAACACAATGAATTGTTTTAATTGCAGATTTAACAATTGCATTTTTGTGCTGTACAGAAATAAACATGAAACAGTGGATGTTCAGAACACCCTTCTGCCAGACAACACATTTCATACATGGAGGTTCGATTTGACATTGGTAAGTCTTTGAGGCGTTCATAGCTCAGAAGTTTGTGAAACCTCTTGTCGGCAAAAGAATGGAGTGAAGCTGCAAATTGTTCGTATAAATGCCACAAATACAGGCAGAGAAATGTAATAATCCAAACATTTGTTAAAATGGCCACTTATAATGTGCCCAAGGCTATCTGCTGGCTTCAGAAAGTGTGCAAACCACTGACAGACAGATAAGTGTCATTCTACAAAACTTACAGGAAAAAAACTAAACAAAAAGACAGGAACGCTCTCTTTGTCCTAATACGTCTGTGGAGTTCAAACAAAGCTGCCTAGATTTACAGACTGGTTAAAGTTTTGCTGAATGATTAAACTGAAGAACGAGAGCTGGTGGCAAGGCAGAGAGAAAGTGACTGCTTTAGTGCACGAGCGGAGAGAGGCGTGCGGTGTTAGGAGAGGGTATGTTGGGCTAGGGTGCTTTTCACCAGTCCTCTTGCTGAGCCTTGATGTCAGTGTGAACGGCTTAGCGTGACCTTTCAAATGGAAAACAAAAAAGTCTCTCATCCCCCCCCCCCCCCCCCCCCCCCAAAACAAAATGAAAAGTACAAAATTAAAAAAAACAACAAAAAAGAACAAAATAAAGTAAAATAAGCTTGAGGCTTAGCAGTCGCTCTTCCAAAGTTTGATGGTTTTGTCGTTTTCTAGTGCTGCTGATGCGATGATGTTTTCTGTAGGATGACACGCGGTTGAGATCACCACATCTACAATCAAAGAAACGGGATGAGATTATTTTCAAACAACAGTAGAAGGGCACTTCTATACAGTTCTATACAGTTGAAATAAAAGGTGTACATACACCTAGCAGAATCTGCAAAATGTTCATTTTACCAAAATAATATACATTTCACATTAAAGACGTTTACATATAGTCCACAAGAGAAAATAGTAGTTGAATGATCCACAGCTTTTCCACGAATCTCTTGTTTGTCCTGAATAGCTGAACGCCCGCTGTTCTTAAGAAAAATCCTTCAGGTCCCACAAATTCTTTGGTTTTTCAGCATTTTTGTGTATTTGAACCCTTTCCAACAATGAATGTATGGTTTTGAGATCCATTTTTTCACACTGAGGACAACTGAGGGACTCATATGCAACTATTACAGAAGGTTCAAACGCTCACTGATGCTCCAGAAGGAAACAAAATGCATTAAGAGCTGGGGGGTGAAAACTTTTTAAATTTGAAGATTAGGGTAAATTTAATTTAATTTTTTTTTTATTTTGTCTTCTGGGAAACATGTTAGTATCTTCTGTAGCTTCTGCAGGGCAGCAACAGCAAAAATTTGATATTTAAGCAAAATAAGAAAAATGTACACATCTTCATTCTGTTCAAAAGTTTTCACCCCCTGGCTCTTAATGCATCATGTTTGCTTCTGAAGCATCAGTGAGCATTTGAACCTTCTGTAATAGTTGCATAAGTCCCTCAGTTGACCTCAGTGTAAAAAGTTAACACTTTTAGAATTCGTGGGACCTGTAGGATTTTTTTTTTTTTTGAAGAACAGAGGGCAGTTTAACGTTCAGGACAAATAAAGACCTCATGAACAACTATCACTAAAAAAAAAAAAAAAAAAAAACCATAGCTGCAGATCATTCAGGTAACAACACAGTATTAAGAATCAAGTGTATGTAAATTCAACTATTCAGGTCAACACTAAATAGCAAGGTGTATGTAAACTTTTGACTCTGTATATAGACAGAGAGTAAGACAAAAAGAGAGAGAACGTGACTCCACTTAAGTGGAATTAGCAGAAAGTGTTTAAACTAGGGCCTAAGCATCTAGGTTTAAAATTTCTACTTCCTGATCCTACCTGTGTGCCCCTGTAGTTTCTGTACGATCTCCTTGGTCTGAAGGTTCCAGATATAGACCATGTTGTCCTCTGAGCCGGAGACAATCCACTAAAGAGAAAGCAAATCTTTGATTCGATTTTCCAAATGGACTGCGATTCTCTGTGGAATCAATTCTCAAGGCTAGTTTTAACTGCACACTTAAATGCTCTTGTGTGTTAGGCTGAGGTATGTAAGTGGTTAAATATACTGGCACCTCAGCTTTTATGCTTTTAGGTTCAGGTTCTAAAGTTCTAAAGCACGCACTGCCATCTGCTGTTAAAATCTAAGCTCAGAATGGTTTCAAGAGAGAATCTGCTTAATCGGAGAATCAATCCATGAATAATCGTTGCACCCCTATTTTCCACTAAAATGTGGAAATTTCAGTGAACGCTTATGTAAAAAAAACAGTAAACTAAACTAATGTGTTTAGTGTGGTGTGCTTAGCAGCTGATTAGTATATAGTGTAGTTCCAACATACCTTTCCACCAGTGACAGAGAAATTAGCAAATATGCAGTACTTCTCGTTTTTATGGCCGGTATATGTTTTCAAACACTAAACGGGAGAAAATTATATTGTTATACACAGATTAAGCACTACTTTTAGAAATTAAAACAATGCCCCAACTAAACAAACAAACAAACAAAAAAAATCTTTTTTACCTTTCCTTTGCTGTAGTCCCAAAGCTTCAAAGTGCTAAAACACAAAAGAAATGCAAGTGTCTTTTCAAAGGCCATGAATAAAAATATTTTTTTTTATTAAAGAATGAGCGGCATAAAAGACTTAAAATAATAAGCAGTCTATGACTTACTTATCCAGGGTGGCAGCCAGGATGTATTTGCCATTGGGGGAGAACTTCACAAACGACACAGGTGGGTTGTCATCATCTAATGAATATTTGCACATATATACACATTATAATGCTGTTTATCCTTTTATTCTCTTTACTCTTATTTAGTACGTCATACGTTCTGTTTTTTACTAGTTTTTAGTTGACTTAATGTTACGCATACCTGATAAAAACAAGTTTCACAAACACTTCAGAGGAACAAATTGTTGCTTATGAAACTTGTCTGAACAAATGCTTTTGTGTAAAAGACTGGTCAACTTACCGATGAGTGTTTTAAGGCACTGTCCTGATGCTGTGTCCCAGATACGGCTGTTTAAAAAAAAAAAATCACATTTAGCATTATAAGATTGCTAAATATGCATTTCTGACATTTTAAATATTCTCAAAGCTAAAGTTCACTCACCAAAGTCCATCATAACTGCTGGACACAATCAATGAGCCATCTCTGTTGAAATGAACCTAAAACAAAACAAGAAATATTTATTAATTCAAAAAGGAAACGATAAAGTATATCACTCACTGTACGCAGCTGTGATTATGATTATCTGATCAATTTAGGTTAAGTATAAAAGAACTCACCGCAGAGACAGGGTCCGAGTGTGCTGGCAGCGTCTTGAGACATTTGCCCGTTTTAACATCCCAAATCCTCACGCTCTCGTCAAACTGCCACGGAGATAATAATTAACATGTATGCTTGCCTGAATTAACAAAACAGTGAAATAAATGATTGTGAATGGACTTACAGATCCAGAAACGATGAGGTTGGACTGGGGGTTGAAGTTACAGCAAAATACATAATTGCTGTGACCCTTCAGTGTTTTTAAACACTTCCCCTGGTGATATAAAGAAACAGAATAAGAAAAAGCTCTTAATGTTATAAATTGTGCTGTAATGTAATATTTTATATACATTTATATAACTTTGATACTCAGATGTTAAGCTTTGGCTTGTGCTGTTGACTTACAGAGCTCACATCCCAAATTTTCAGTGTCTTGTCATCGGAAGCTGAGACCAGGAGGTTAGAGTCAGAGGACCAGGCCACGTCCGAGATGCCCTGCAGGTGAGGGAAAACCAGGTCAGCTTGTAAAGTTAAAGCAGCACTATTCTAAAATGATGGATCTTTTGTGGAACTCACAAGTTTGTGTCCAGATATCGTCTTTTCAAACTTGCCATCATATGCACCCCATATTTTGATCAACTTATCAGCAGCTGGACGAAAGAAGAAGAAAAAAAATTGTATCACTTTTCTTTCACAACACAGCTATTTATTTATATCAGAGTTCCCATCAAAATAAATAGAAAATTATGTGGCTTCAAACGATCCCAGCTGAGAAAGAAAGGTCTTATCTAGCAAAACGATCGGTTATTTTAATAAAAATAATACAATTTATATACTTTTTAATGCCAAACACTCGTCTTGTCTTACTCTGCCTGAACTGTTTTTGTTCCGGTTCATGATAGTTAGGGTATGTCAAAAAACTCTGATTTTGAAATGATTATAACTGTCTTGAGCCAGAATACACAGAGTTCAGGGAGAGAAAGTCAAAATGAGCGTTTGGGTTAAAAAACTATTTAAATTCTCTTTTTTTTTTTAAAGAAAATAACCAATCCTTTCGCTACGTAAGACCTTTCTTCCTCAGCTGGGATCGTTTACAACCGCATTTGGGATCTTTTCAAGCCCCATTTAAACTGCCTTTTGGAAGTTTAAAATTGGGGCACCATTTCAGTCCAATATATGGAGAAAAATGCAGAAATGTTTTCCTCAAAAAACAATTTCTTTACGACTAAAGAAAGAAAAACATGAACATCTTGGATGACAAGGGGGTGAGTACATTATATGTGAATCTTTGTTTTGGAAGTGGACTTCTCCTTTAAAGCAATAGTTCACCCAAAAATGAAATTTGTGTCATTATTTAATTGTTCCAAACCCATAAGACTTTGGCTAATCTTCAAAACACAAATGAAGATATTTTTAATAAAACCTAAGAGATTTCTGTACCTCCATTAAAAGTTCAAGTAATTAATCCAAGTGTTATAAACACATATGATCAATGTATGTAATGAACAGATTTAATTTAAGCTTTTATTTATATCTAAACACTAGGGCTGTCAAATGATTAATCGTGATTAATCACATACAAAATAAAAGTTTGAGTTTTCCTAATATATGTGTGTGTACTGTGTGTAATTATTATGTATATATAAATACAAACACATTCAATTATATATTTAATAAATATTTACAAGTATATGTATTTAGTATAATTTTTGTTATATATATAAAAAAATATTTTGTACATAACTTATTTCTCTTAAATTTATACATTAATTTGTGTGTATTTATATATATATACATAATAATTACACACACTATACACACATTTATTAGGCAAACTCAAACTCTTTATTTTGTATGTGATTAATCGCGGTTAATCGTTTGACAGCCCTACTAAACACACATACATAGATTAAATGTGATGTGTTCTATGTATTTGTGTTAAACATTTTTTAGATGTAATAAAACCTCAAATCAATTAAGCCAGGTTTCATTAAAATAATCTTACTTTGTGTTTCGAAGAAGAAAGTCATATGGGTTTGGAACAACATGAGGATGAGTAAATAACAGCTATCATTTTTCCCCTTTAAAACTCAAGAAGTATTTGACATTTTGGGAACCCCTGTTCTATAACACATACCTACTTCATATTAGTATTAGTGCTGTACTACTACAAGTACTTACATGAGCTTGCGAGCCACTCCCCGCTCGGACTGAACTTGACAGAAGAGACTGCTTTTGTATGGCCAGCCAATGTGAATTTCAAGGTATAGTTTGGCTTCACTGGTGCTGACTGAGATAGAGCAGAACTCACATCATTAATGACAAAGTGAAAAGAGAAACAACATTGTCACAGATCATTTTAGGTACATTTATGCAGTAATGCCGCTATACTATTTATACCACAAGTATATCCGATGCACGATCTAAAAATCACCCAAAAACAAGCAGAAAACAATTCCAAACTGTGTCGCAAATGGGCGTTTCCAGTTTTACCTTGCTCTGGCTGGCGGAGGCAGCTGATGCCGGCTGTGTTTTAGTAGCCTCTGTGTCTGGTTTCTTTTCCTCAGTTGCCATGGCGACCAAGTTGGAGAGAATGGGTTTAGAGAAGCAAGTTCAACGTCAACCCGACTGTCTAAAAGAGAAGTGCTTATGAGTATTTGTCTTCTAAAAGGATGGAGGAATTCAGTTAGGTGTTCAGAAAGTCTGTAGGCTACATGTAAAACTAAAGAGCATGGTTATCACATGACCTTTTCAAATGTAAATATCATGCTAATACAGTTCTGCCCAAGCTTCTATTTTTAATTTAATTTTTCAATGTATTAATTTTCATATACACTACCAGTCAAAAGTTTTTGAACTGTAAGTTTTAATGTTTTTTTTAAAGAAGCCTCTTCTGCTCAACAAGCCTGCATTTATTCGAAAATACAGCAAAAACAGTAAAACTTTGAAATATTTTGAATATTTAAAATAACTGTTTTCTATTTGAATACATTTCAGAATGTAATTTATTCCTGTGATCAAAGCTAAATTTTCAGGATCATTACTCTAGTCTTCAGTGTCACATGACCCTTTCAGAAATCATTTTAATTTGCCGATTTGCTGTTCAAGAAACATTTTTATTATTATTATCAATATTTAAAACAGTCGTTTGTTGTTTTCAGGATTCTTTGATGAAAAGAAAAATCCAAAGCATTTATCTGAAATAAAAAGCTTTGTAACATTATACACTATACCATATCAAAAGCTTGGAGTCAGTATATATATATATTTTTTTTTTTTTTTTGGAGAAATTATAGAAATTACTACTTTTATTTATCAAGGATGTTTTAAATTGATCAAAAGTGATAACGACAATTATGTTTGAAAATATTTCTATTTCAGATGAGTACTGTTCTTCTGAACTTTCTATTCATCAAAGAACCCTGAAAAAAATTCTACTCAGCTGTTTCCAACATAATAATAATAATAATGATAATAATAATAAATGTTTTTTTGAGCAGCAAATCAGAATATTAGAATGATTTCAGAAGGCTCATGTGACTGGAGTAATGATGCTAAAAATTCAGCTTTGAAATCACATGAACAAATTACATTTTAAAATATATTCAAATAGAAAACAGTTATTTTAAATAGTAAAAATTTCAAAATTGTACTGTTTTTCCTGTATTTTCAAATAAATGCATGCTTGATGGACTTCTTTAAAAAAAACTTTTGACTGGTAGTGTACACAATAGCTCTTTGTTTACTTTGTACTGCCCTAATAAAGCTATGTAGTGTAATGTGAAGCATATGTAAAATACATTACAAAAAAAATTACTGAATTTAATTTACACACACACACACACACACACACAAAAAGCATTGTCAAAAGTTCTTTAATTATTATTATTATTCTTAAAATTATGTTCCTAATATAGTGCTTTGCCATTATTGATTGTTTTGTAGCCTTTTGTGATAGTGAATGAGGTTTGTGAATCTGCCCACTAACAAAAAGCATCCAGGTGCTCCAAGTAATTTGGTTTCCCATCATGCTCTGCACATTTGACTTATTCCCCATTATATTGTGTTAAGATGCCAGGACTCATACACAGCTATCAAGACTTCAAGGAGCTACTGATACTGGAGGAAGCAACACTATAAAGCACCAAGGGTATGTAAAAAGATAAAGAAAGTAATTAGTGTAAATTAAAATTAATTTAAAAAATAATAATATTTAATGAACAAAAATCTATAATTTTACAATCTTTCAAATTCTAGATAGAGTATGTAAATTGACAAGCACACCTGTACATGTGAACACATACTTTGTATAAGCCACATAAGCATGTAATATGTTACTAGCATACATATAAAAGAACGAAACCGTTGTACTTATATAAAAATAATAATAAAGTCCAATAATACAGTTTCGTCTGCACAACATTCATGACCAAACAAATAGCAATGGGAAACTGATTGAAGTCTAAAACCATCTGAATAAACACCAAAGCTCAACCCTAGATGTCATTTACAGAGCTCGTGTGTGTGTCAGAGGAAGATGTGTAAAAACACCATTACTGTTAGCAGCTAGGCTATCAGAGAGACGCAGGGCCTCAGAGAACCGACAGATCACCTGCAACGCATTTATCCGTGTAATTTACACAACTTCGTGTCTAAAGTCATGGTTTACCGCGATCGTTTCAGTCATCCGTCCTATCCCTAATACAGTAAACAAAGTACAGATTGATGGATCTCTTTTATCTGCACACATGCCTCCTCTCTCTCTCCCCATACATTCAGACAACAAAAGCAGCGCGTAAACTCACTCACCGGCGGCTGCTGAGGGGGTAATAAAAGCTGCTCTCGGCTTCTGGGATGAGTCCACTGTTGGGTTTGGATAAAGATTTGTTCATGAATCGCGCGACAGGCCGTTTTGATCATGCAATGAGTTAGTGATCGTGCTGAATACGATGGTGGATGAGCGCCTCTCCACCGCAGGCTCAGGCGGTAATGTGGCAGTAACCACAACTGCGCATGTGCACGTCTCAACGGCGGACCAAGAGGGACATTTTTTTTCAAACGCTGAGATAAACTGTACCGTGCACGATGTGGCAGTATCAGTTATTATAAACTAGTGGCTTTTAGAAACTCTTTTAGCTTTTTGTTACTCATTACTATATAATTGTATTACTTTTATTATTTATTACTAAGCAGATCTACCATATATTTCTGACCGTATTATATTATTTTGAACATGTAGCTACATTACCATTCAAAAGTTTTTGAACAGTAAGATTTTTAATGTTTTTTAAATTAGTCTCTTCTGCTCACCAAGCCTGGATTTAATCCAAAATACAGCAAAAGCTTGTGAAAATGTTGTGAAATGTTTTTATTATTTAAAATAACTGTTTTCTTTTTGAATATATTTTAAAATGTAATTTCTGTGATCAAAGCTACATTTTCAGCATCATTACTCCAGTCTTCAGTGTCACATGATCCTTCAGAAATCATTTTAATATGTCGATTTGCTGTTTAAGAAACATTTATTATTATTATTATTGTTGTTGTTGTTATTGTTTTCAACATAAAATAATAATAATAATAAAAAAATGTCTTTTTTTTGAGCAGCAAATATTAGAATGCTTTTTGAAGGATTATGTGACTGGAGTAATGATGCTAAAAATTCAAAACTGAAATCACAGGAATAAATTACATTTTAAAATATATTCAAATAGAAAACAGTCATTTAAAATAGTAAAAATATTAAAAAAAAAAATGTACTGCTTTTGCTGTACTTTTGATCAAATAAATGCAGGCTTTGTGAGCAGAAGAGACTTCTTTAAAAAAACATTAAAAATCTTACTGTTCAAAAACTTTTGACTGGTAGTGTATATCATCACCAGAGTTGGGTATAACATGTTACACAGTAAAAAAATAGTTAAAAATAGACACATCAACCTTTCTTTAGATATATTTCTCATGTCTATGTGGCAAGTAGACAGTTCAAGGAGACTGAGACAGCAGTTCAGGGAGACAGCAGAAAGCGCACCCTTCTTGTTTTCTTTATTTGTCAAAAGCACAATGTCTTGTTGATATTGCGAGTGTATACAAATAAAAGTAGACTTTTTACAGTTTCAAATGATGTATTACGTTTATCTGTACGATCAAAAATTATGGAACATTTTAAGTTCTTTTTGCTATTATCAGGAAAAAAGTTGCTGTTGCTGTTTTGATCCCTATGTAATTTTTCAGTCAATATTAAATTACTGAAAGAACTGAGTTTCTTGCATTTTTAAGGTTTGATAACTTGAAAACTAAAATAAACTTAACTTAAAAGTAATTAGTAATCTGGTTTCTTTTTAAATCCAGTAATATGTATACATTATAATATAACAATTTTCGTTATAGTAAACATACTTGTATAAACGAATAAATTAGCCTGAGAATTTTTGGACATGGCGATACTAACGTTTTTTTTAAGCATGTTTGGGAAGGATGGAACAAAATTCAGCTGCATGGTATGTATCAAAGTGCCACCATTTGACAGTACCCCATCCACCTTTTCCTTCAACGCAAAAGTAAGCCTATGGGTGAGACTTCCGGTTCAATATCCGCTATATGGAAATAATGAGAAGAACAATAATGTGCAGTAAACGGTAAAAGTGTTTGCACTACAAACCAGTGTGCTCACAATTAAAATAATTAATTAAAATAATGTGGTAAGACACACCAATTTGCAGTATCCAGCAGCAAAATGAGCTGTTTTGTGACGCGGATGAGACCAGGAGCCAGATCCATAAAAATTAATAATGGGAAGAAAAAGGTGGATAAGTGAAATGGGGTTGTTGATGGGATGGGCTAGATCTGTGGTATTTTAGTGATATGTTCAGTAATATTTAGATAGTAAAGTGCTCTGAAAAAAAAAAAAAAAAAAAAAAAAATCAAGCTGGGTGTCGAGGACACCGAGGGGGACACAAGGGGGTGCTAGGTGGTTTGTGGAAATAAATAACACTTTAAAATGAATGAAGGAAGGAATAAGTAAGTAAATAAAAATAGATTTAAACATAAAATTGTTAAAACAAAATAATAAAAAGCTCGAACTAGTACTAAAGAGCAAATGGTTTGGCGTTGGACATAGCGCGCCAATGCGCATGCGCATAACACTTCGTGTACCTCATCTCTGTGCTGCTGCCCAGCCTCCAAACAAGCGACGAGCCACTGGGATCACCACACGCTAGCCTTTTTCCTAAAGTCCCTGAGTGAGTAATGTACTACATTTTTATTTAAACAACGCCTTTTAGCATAGTAATACGAATTTCATGTCAATATTTTACTAGCGTCCTCGTTCAATCAGTGAATCTCACGGGAAGCCGTTAGCGAGTGGCTAGTTGTTTTCAACAAAGCGACAGTACAACAAAGCCTCGCTGAAATAACATGGCCAAGTTCACTTGTTTACCCGCCGAGCCGTTGTATGCTTCTTTATTTATTTATAATCTCTATTTCTGTATATTAGGTTTGGGTGTGAGTCAATAATAGGGCTTGGGAAGGTGTTGAGACGGTCAGTGTGGATGCTAACACGGTTAGCCAGCTGCAACTGCGCGCCATCTTTACGTGAGTGACTGACTGACTGTAAGCTAAAGCTAATCAGCTGCTTAGTTCAGCGCGCCCGCTCTATTTCCCTCCACCACATGCACAAATACAACAGAAGGCAATTTGTTTTGTGTATATGCTATCGGATGGCTATATTTGTGGGTGGAAACTGGAGAAATATAAAGGCTGTGTTGGAAACGATTCAGTTTGATTAATTGCTCTCATAGTCGTGGCATATGCGTGAAGCAGTTAGATGAGAATTCATTCACTGTTGAATATACCTGTCTAGGGTTTCATACACTTGCTGTTAGTTAACTTTTTTTTTATTTTAAAATAATTTTCATTTTATTTGGAAATAATAAGTGGACCTAGTCCGGTGAGGCGGCATGATTGTTTACGCGGTAATGGTGCGACTGCTGCTGTTGTTTCAAACAACTACACTTATGTACACTCATTAAGTTTAGTTCATGAAAATTAGTAGTATAAATATGTAGTTTACACCATTCTGTCATCATTCACTCATATCCAAGGTTTTACAAAATCTCCATGACTTTTTTTCTTGTCAGAAAAGTCACCATTTACTTACTTTTTTTCCTCCATATAATAAAAGTCAATGGTGACTAAACTCTCCTTTTGTATTCTACAAATAAAAGTAAATCATGCAGGCTTGGAACAACAGAAAGATTAAATTAAAGTGGATGCTTTCTAGGAAGGATTTGAAAATAGGGTGTTATTTCACATGTCAACAACAGAAATCATCATTGTGGTGTTTCCAGCTCAGAATGAATGCTCTGTTATTATCTGTCAGCTTATGGATTAATATCTCAGTTTCTGCGCATATGGGATTCTTTACAAATTGATCTGACATGAAAATACCTTGATCTTGTTAAAAACATTACATTTTTTTACAATCAAATGTCAATCAAGTTTATCTTCAGGTTAAAGGACAGGCCCCTCTTTGATATCACTGTTTTTTTTTTTTTTTTTTTTTTTTTTTTTAATCTATAATACAGACTGTTGTACAATATGGAATCTGTGCATGGCATAGCTGTCTCTAACTTAAAGCTTGACTGGCTAGACTATGCATTTCCTTAAAGATTGGGTTCCAGAAACACAGAAGTGTTTATTTTGATATGTTACAGCCAAGTATACGTTCATGCATTATTAGTGTGTATCAGATTATAATTGTATTGTTCTGGTTTTGATGCGTATTAAAGGAGAACTCCACTTCCAGAACAACAATTTACAAATAATTTACTCACCCCCTTGTCATCCAAGATGTTCATGTCTTTCTTTCTTCAGTTGTAAAGAAATTGTTTTTTGAGGAAAACATTTAAGCATTTTTCTCCATATAATGGACTGATATGGGGCCCTGATTTTGAACTTCCAAAATGCAGTTTAAATGCGGCCTCAAATGATCCCAGATGAGAAAGAAGGGTCTTATCTAGCATAACGATCAGTTATTTTAATAAAAATAATACTATTTATATACTTTTTAATGCCAAACGCTCGTCTTGTCTTACTCTGCCTGGACTGTTTTTGTTCTGGTTCATGACTGTAAGGGTATGTCGAAAAACTCCCATCTCATGTTCTCCCTCAACTTTAGTCAGAATACACAGTTCAGGAAGAGTGAGACAAGATGAGTGTTTGAGATTAAAAAATATTTAAATTGTATTTTTAAAAAAATAACTGATCAGTTCGCTAGATAAGACCCTTCTTCCTCAGCTGGGATTGTTTACAACCGCATTTGGGATCGTTTGAAGCTGCATTTAAACTGCCTTTTAGAAGTTCAAAATCGGGAAACCATGCGTGTCCATTATACGGAGAAAAGTGCAGAAATGTTTTCCTCAAAAAACATAATTTCTTTACGACTTATGAAAGAAAGACATGAACAGCTTGGATGAGGGGGTGAGTACATTATATGTGAATCTTTGTTTTGGAAGTGGAGTTCTCCTTTAATGACATGTTACGGGCTGCAAGGTAATTTTTGGGAAAAATTCTGACAATAAAAGTGAAATTGAAAATGAGATGTATGCCACACTTTCTTATAATCGGTTGCAAGCTCGCATTCATGTCACCCTGTAATCAACAACTGGTGGATAGTACCTACTTTTTTTTTTTTTTCTGATAATACGTTTCACTTAAATGCACCTCAGCGTGGAATAAAAGATGTCGCTGCTTTCACTTCATTGTGGCTTAAAGTGATTTTTATTTATTTCTTTTTTTATTTTAATGCTGTTGCAGTATTGTTTGTCTTCAGTTCAAACAGCCTATTTCTATTATTACTTACGTCATGTTTCTTGTTATTTATTTTTTTTTTTACATGTTTTTTTTTTTTTTTTTAGAGGTCAAAGGTCGGGTCCTGCAATGGGATGTGGTCCCTCTCAGATGACTGAAGAGCTTAAAGAGAGAGAATCCGAAAAAAGCATAAAGAGAAAGCACATTGAAAATCAAAAATAAGTCTGCCTGTGCAGAATAAAGAAGACCCCTTCCCTGTTAAGCGGTTTTCCCCATTTTTGCCAAAATGTCAACGGTCACTTCAGCAACCCCAGAAGCTCCTGCAATCTCCAACCCTCCACCCCCTGAGGTGACCAACCCTACCAAACCTGGCCGCAAGACTAACCAGCTGCAGTACATGCAAAATGTAGTTGTCAAGACACTGTGGAGGCACCAGTTTGCATGGCCTTTCTACCAGCCTGTTGATGCTGTTAAACTTGGTCTTCCGGTGAGTGGATGTGATAGAGAAGGTTCAATGTCATATGTGACCCTGGACCACAAAATCAGTCATAAGGGTAATTTTTTTTTTTTTTTTTTGAAGTTGAGATTTATGAATAAGAATAAATAAGCTTTCCATTGATATATGGTTTATTAGGACAGGACAATATTTGGCTGACTATTTGAAAATCTGGAATCTGAGGGTGCAAAAAAATCTAAATACTGAGAAAAGTTCTTAGCAATGCATATTACTAATCAAAAATTAACATTTGATCTATTTATGGTAGGAAATTTACAAAATATCTTCATGGGACGTGATCTTTAC
The DNA here is from genome assembly GCA_036247105.1 of Cirrhinus mrigala. Taxonomy (NCBI): domain Eukaryota; kingdom Metazoa; phylum Chordata; class Actinopteri; order Cypriniformes; family Cyprinidae; genus Cirrhinus; species Cirrhinus mrigala. The sequence goes on along the minus strand of CM070027.1, from coordinate 20,080,123 downwards.
TTAATATACTAATGTTTTTTGGTATTAAAGAAAAATCGAAAACTTTTACCCATACAATGTATTTTTGGCTATTGCGACAAATATACCCATGCGTCTTATGACTGTTCTTTTGGTCCAGGGTCACGTATAGCTATTTTAGCATCCATCGTTTTGAATTATTACAAATCTATGTTCTGTCAAATAAGTTTTCCTTTGAGAATGAAAACCTGTCATTTAGCTGATCCTTGATTGGTTTTATATAAGAATGTGATGTTTCTAATATAAAAGACTTTGTCCTTTTTTTAATGTCCAGGACTATCACACGATCATAAAGAATCCAATGGACATGGGCACCATCAAGAAAAGACTGGAGAATGTGTACTACTGGAGTGCAAGCGAGTGTATGCAGGACTTCAACACAATGTTCACAAACTGTTATATTTACAATAAGGTATGGCTTGGCACAGTCTGGTTTAAAACTCAACGTGTTTACATGTTTGGAGGAGAGGCTGCTTTGCAAATGTAATCCATGTTTATTCCTGGTTGGTTTTCTCAGCCAACAGATGACATTGTGTTGATGGCACAAGCGTTAGAGAAGATCTTCCTTCAGAAGGTGGCCCTGATGCCTCAGGAGGAGGTTGAGCTTCTTCCTCCCGCCCCAAAGGGCAAAGGACGCAAACCAGCAGGGCCTGGTAATACTTAAATAGTCTGCATGATGAATCGATCATACTATTCTACATTCATGCCTTGGCAGAAACTGGTCTTTTTTATTTTATTATTATTTTTTTTTCTCCAATCATACAAATGCAGGTCAGCAGGATGGGGCTGTCTCCTCTGGCTCACCCACTTCTGTTTTCCCTGGTGCCACCTCACCGAGCCCACAGACACCAGTCGTGTCTCCAGCTCCAGTGCCCACCATCACCCCTAGCTTACCAGCTGTACAGAACACGACCACTGCCATGATACCCGGCATGCCTCCGTCACAACCCACGGTCAAAGTAAGTTGCAGGACCTCTCAGAACCTCTCACTTAAAGGAGAAGTTCACTTCTAGGGCAAAAATTTTGATAATTTATTCACCCCCTTGTCATCCAGGATGTCTGTGTCTGTCTTTCTTTCAGTCGATAAGAAACTGTTTCTTGAGGGGGAAAAAAAATTAGGAATTATCTCCATATAATGGACTTCAGTGGTGCCCACTTTGACATACCCTAATTGTATTGACCCGGATTACACAGACTACGCATACCCATCGCAGAGACAAGACAAGGTTAAAAAGTATATAAATTGTTGATTTGTTTCGGAAACGAATGGTCGTTTCTCTAGACCCTTCTTCCTTGGCTGGGATCATTTAGAGCCATTTGAAACGGCGTTTAAACTACATTTTGGAAGGTCAAATTTGGGGGCACTGCTGAAGTCCACTATATGGAGAACATTCCTGAAATTATTTAGTCAAGAAACATAATTTCTTATCGACTGAAGAAAGAAAAACATGATTATCTTGGATGACAAGGGGGTAAGTAAATTCAGTAAATATTTGTTCTGGAAGTCAACTTCTCTTTTAATATAAATGTGCTGACATTGCCTCACCGTCATCTTTGTGTCTCCCCATGTGTGGTTTGTTTTGTTTCCTAGAAGAAGGGGGTAAAGAGGAAAGCAGACACAACCACCCCTACTACCTCTGCCATCACCGCCAGCAGGAGCCAGTCGCCCACCCCTATTTCAGAAAGCAAACAGAGCAAGGTGGCATCCAGGCGAGAGAGCACTGGTCGCCCCATCAAACCACCTAAAAAGGATATCGAGGATGGCGAACTAGGCGTACACGGAAGCAAAAAGGGCAGGCTTTCAGAGCAGCTCAAGTACTGCGAGGTCATCCTTAAAGAAATGCTTTCGAAAAAGCACGCTGCATACGCCTGGCCTTTTTACAAGCCTGTCGACGCAGAGGCTCTTGAGCTGCATGACTACCATGACATAATCAAACACCCCATGGACTTGAGCACAGTGAAAGTATGTTGAGTTTGCACACAGTCTTGATTGTCTGTTAAGATAATGTGAATTTGAATCAAATTTTTTTTTTCTAATTTGCCTGCAGAAAAAAATGGACAGTCGAGAGTACCAAGATGCACAGAGTTTTGCCGCAGATGTCAGATTAATGTTCTCAAATTGTTACAAGTACAACCCACCTGATCATGAGGTGGTTGCTATGGCCAGAAAGCTGCAGGTGTGTTTTTATTTCTTCACCTCATTTGGCAACATCATCTTTTAATTTCTTTGAATTGTTTAATGACGTTGTCTTTTAATCTCTCAGGATGTGTTTGAAATGCGGTTTGCAAAGATGCCCGACGAGCCAGTGGAGGTGGCCGGGGCAGGCGGTGTAGGCGGGGCCGGTGTGGTCAGTAAGAGTACTGTCAGCAGTGAGAGCAGTGGCGACTCCTCCACCTCTGACAGCTCCGACTCCGAGGAGGAGAGGGCCACCCGGCTCGCCGAGCTGCAGGAACAGGTGGGTGCGGAACAGGTGGGTTTCAGAACAAGGACCAAGTACCCTTAACCTCTCCAGGCTCAGAGATTCCTCCTGATATGTGTCAGCCCTTCTGATTATCCTTTTCACACCATACCAATCAATGTTCATGCTCTGAAGGACCTGGAAGGACTTCCAGTTAAATAACCCTTCCTTCTCTTTCACAGCAAGCACCACTCTGCTTTGGTTGGATTTTGTGTACTCGTAGAGCTGTGTTTTAGCCCTCTACCGCAACCAACTGCATATACTGCTTTGCATTAAATCCCAGAATGCTTAAATGTAGATCTAGTAGCATTTTATGTGGCTTTGTTTTTGTCTTATTGGAGCTCTATATCATACTTTCTTCCCTTGCCATTTTCTTTACCAGTGTGTCTCTTTGGAGCACCCCATTGGTAGCAGACAGGGGATAAAAAACGGGTGCACCAAGAATAATCAGGTGATTTTACTTTTCATTTCCCTGTCCCTGCTTATGAACATTGTGTAATAGCTGTATAGTTGCTTTCATTATTTATATTAGGTTGTCAAGCATATGATATGGATAGTGAGATCAGCGGTAGAGGGTTAAAAGCAGCAGAAAAATATTTACTTTGTTGGGTGGTGTTGGGAAACCGGACGTGTGCGTGTGTGTTTAGGATGGAAGTGCTGAAAGTTTTGGGAATGAATAGATAAGTGTGTGTTTGTGGAGTGTGTGTGATCTTTCATTGTTTGTGTTGGCTTGCTTTGCATTTAGACAAACTCTTGCTAGTTCAAGAAAGCAGTAAGAAGCTCTAACTGCCCTTTATCTACATTTATGCTTTAATGTGACCTATATTTATAAAGACTGTTTTCATAGGATGAGACCCCTGTCTGGTTGTATTCTTCAATGCTTACTATTGCTTTATATAGGGGTGTAACAGTCTGCTATTGTCACAGTCCACTGTTTTGATTTGTTCTGTAAATATCAGATACATCAATATGCATCAGAACAGAGATACTGTTTAGCTGTATTACAGTGCTGTTATCACCAGTTCAATTTAATTGGTTGTGATTGTTTTTCAAAGAGCTCTACATAGTAAACAGTAGAGGCATTGCTAGACACAAATGTTTTTTTTTTTTTTCTTTTTTTTTTTTTTTGAACTAGAACTGTTTTACCTCAAGTTGTAAAGGGCAGAATTGCTTCCAAAACCTTCTTTTGTCTTATTCCTGATATTTCTTTCATTCTGACATAGTCCATTCTTGGAATCACAGATGATCACAGGCATGAATGATTTTTGGTTGTCCAGTAGTGTTAAAAATATTTTGAAAGGATATTGTATTTAGGTAATAATTAATAAATTATACTATTATTATTATTATTACTTTATTGCAGTAAGGACAGTTGTTTTGTTCTATAATTGAATACATTTGTTTCTTTGGCACTGGAAAACCAAAATGAATGAAGTCTTTAGTTGTCTTGATAACCAAATGTAAATGTCACATACAATAAGTGATGCTTTGCCTGACTTGGAGCAGATCACTAACACCCCCTTCTTGGCTCTCCCCAGCTGAAAGCCGTCCACGAGCAGTTAGCTGCTCTTTCTCAGGCCCCTGTAAGTAAACCAAAGAAGAAGAAAGAGAAGAAAGAAAAAGACAAGAAAAAGAAAGAAAACAAGCACAACAAATCCAAGCTGGAGGAGAAACCCAAGCCAGGACAGCCGCCGAAACCAGCCCAGCAGAAAAAGGCTCCTGCCAGAAAGGCTAACAGCACTGTTCCAGGCAACAGGTTTGCTTTTTTTACAGCTGTGTTTGTTTTATGGGATGAACCTAAAATGATCAATTAAGATCTAAAGAGTTTCCGCTGTATTGATGGAACCTTCACAGGCAACCAAAGAAGGGTGGCAGAGGGCCAGGCTACGAGTCTGACGAGGAGATGTCGCTCCCCATGACGTATGATGAGAAACGGCAACTGAGTCTCGACATCAACCGGCTGCCTGGAGAGAAGTTGGGCAGGGTGGTCCACATCATTCAGTCCAGAGAGCCTTCACTGCGGGATTCCAACCCGGATGAAATCGAAATAGATTTTGAGACGCTCAAACCTTCCACTTTGCGTGAGCTGGAGCGATACGTCAAGTCCTGTTTACAGAAGAAACAGAGGAAACCTCCACGTAAGTGCACACTTTTGGCCTACACATACAGCGAAATGCAAGACTGCACTGCCATCACCTTTAATGGGCTGTTCTACAGAATTGGTCCAAAGTTGGAAAAGTCTTGAAAAAAATGTCTTTTTCCAAAAAATTCTAGTAATTGTGCAGTTAATTCTTATATTGTATTTACAGAAAGTTTTGGAATATGTCATCTTTCCAAATTTGTCACGACCAGAACCGTATTATATATAATTTAATTAGAAGGGTTATATTGACCCTTTTAAGATTTGGCTTACATTTATGTTTTAAAAATATATATATATATATATATTTTTTACTATTTTATTAATAATTTGTCAGAGGTAAATCGATAAGTTAATATTTTTTTTTTTAAACAATGTTTCAAGTATAATTTATTAATATTTTGAATCAATTTTCTTTATAAAAGGCAAAAAGTTGGTCATACTGATTTCAAAGTTAAGGATTCATTAGTTTGAATATACATTGAACCAAAAACTATCATAACATCTTAGTTGATAATTCAGTATGCATTTTTTTTTTTTTTTTTGTGCTTTTTTTGGATGCTAGAACAGTGGAGATTGACAGGAAAGTGTTGGGTGGAGAGCTGGGGTGTAGGATTGGCAAAGGACCCTGGGTTGGGATTCGAACCCAGGTCGACCTGAAGCGCTATATGTCAGTGCGCTAACCACACAGCTATAGGCACTGACTAGTATGCATTATTTTTGACAACATCTCGTTTCAATAGTGACAACACATTTTCGGTAGTGACAGCAATGCTTGGGTTGCGACCACATCACATTACAGAATTTTAACTTTCATACTAAAACACTACTAAAACATGCTAAAATACAAAAAAAAACTGTACTAAAATTGTTTATTTCTCCCAAATATGAGGATTATGTTTTCCTTTTTGTCACTACCAAAACAATCGGTCGTGACTAAGTAATGACAAATTTATGGAACAACACCCAAAAAAATCAGTGATGTCCCTACCGAAACTTCACCACATGTTTTGGTAGTGACGATTTAAGATAGTTTTAAACCTAGCTCAAAGATGCTAATCAGCACATGGTTAGCTAGTACAGTTCTGAACAGTGGTATACATATAAAAACTAAATGTTATGGAATAACTCCCAAAAAAAAGTGCTTAATTGCAGAAAAAAGGTGTTCGGTAGTGACATTTCTTAAGGTCACGCACAGATTTTTCAGACTTTTGAACACATTTACCTCAAAATCAAGTGGCATATCTGCTCACCATTTAGCTATGAGAGAGAGGGACACATGAATATTTCCTAATAATAAATTTAGGTGTGTAGTTAAAATCAGTCTCAGCCAATAGACTAAAACATACAGTTTCGGTAGTGAAATGGAAATGTGTGATGGGTTTTTTTGGGTTGTGGGACAGCAATTTGCACCAATTCTATAGATTGGCCCATATAGGTAATTTTGGTAACGTTGTGCAAATACGGACTTGGTTTAGTTCTATAACCAGCGTGTCTCTCTGTTTGGCCTCAGAGAAAGGAGGCTCAGGCCCTTCTCGGCTCAGCGGCAGCAGCAGTTCTTCAGACTCGGGCAGCAGCAGCTCCAGTGGCTCCACTTCCGACAGCAGTGACTCCGACTGAACACTTTTTATTTACTTTTTTATTTTTTTAAAAACATTGTATGCAGTCAAGGTTGTTTCCCCTCTGAGACTTTTTATAAGAAAGAGAAAGAAAAGAGACAATAAAAATGCATCATGTCACAACATTTTTTTTTTTCTTTGGAAATGTCATGAGGAAAATTACAGCTAAAAGCAAACCAATAAATTGCTTTTTATTTCCACTGACTCTGAAAGAGATGTCCAAACCTAAAACTGCAAGGAGAGAAAGTCTTGAAGCATACTTCACAGTGCAAATTCTCTTTCCCGACATCCTGGTAATGATGTACGTTACCATTGCAAGCTTCCAACAGCCATCCCATCTCAACAGAGAGAGCGGAAAAAGGAAAGCTCACATTCTTTTTATTTTTAATTTGACTTCTGCACCAGTCTGTGTTGTATTTATTGTTTTTTGTTTTTTTTGGTGGCCTCATATTTTCCCCATTGGGCGCTGTGCCATTATTGATTTATTATTCCTTCTTTGTATTATTGTCTTGAAAAGTGCGTCTATGAAAATCATGCCTTTCCCAATAATGTCACAACACTTTTAGGTAGTCTGGGAAACAAATGGCTTTAATTAGGCATAACAACCTCTCTAAATTTAATTTGTCCATTATAATAGCTGTAGAACAATATTAAAACAGATTCCTGTACTTTCCAGCTAAATGTATGATTTAGGAAAATATTTTGATGGGAATCGAGTAGATTTGGTGGTTTTGTAGAGGTGCTTCACAATGACATGACCATGTAAATCAGTCAGCTGGATCACATGCAGACTTCCTGTCTTATTAAACGCCTTGGTCAGCAATAAATATACAGATTTCCAAGTAGTCACACCTCCTATGACTGACATTTGTACATCGGATAACTTTAGATAAAGATACTGATAGATGTGGATACTGACACCTGGAAGCAGTAAATGTGTCATTTGTCCCTTGATCTTTACTGCCGTATTGTAATGTTTATTTCAATGATAGTTAAATCACAGTCTTCCTCTTCTCACTCTCTTGCAAAGTTGATTCATGAATGTAAGTCTACAATAGATCTGATAAGTCCAATCAGTTGGTTTTCAAACAAGTTGTTTCCCAGTCATTCCTCTGTGGATTGCTTTACTATCCGATATCTCTTAGAATAACTATGCGTATGATTATTTTCTGAAGTGTTTGTAAGATATTGTAATGTCCTCTCTAATTACTTTTTACAAAAAAATCAAAAAACAGTTGTAAGTATTGTAAAGGGAACTGGTATTTGTTTCATTTTCTGATACATTTGGTTTATGGACGGCTGTTTTGAAGTCTAATAATTGCAGGATCACTTGATTTTGTAATCATTTTGACATAGCCAAAATTTATGAGGGACATGTATCTTTCAGACTAATTAAAACACTAATAGATGTAGTCAAAACATAATTATTTTAAGATTAATCATGTTATTAATGATTTTGTTGTTGTCTGTTTTGGTGCACACGACTACAAAACTTCCACGAGTCATGGTTTCTAAGAATGATTTCTTTTAGAGACAGCCTGAAAATAAGAAACAAAATATATGACTATATAGATAAAGTATATATAAATATACAACTTAATTTCTTTTTAGGCCCTGATTTGAAAAGAAAGTTCCTTTTATATTTAAAACAAAAGTTTACTTTTTATCTTTGACATGCATGCTGATTTATTGTATTTTTCTTAAAAAAAAAAAAAATTGAGCTGTTTATAGTTATACTGTAAATGTCAGTCATGGAAACAACAAAATCAAGAATACAGTGTGAGTAGATTTAGGCTTGTTTATTGCGATACGGGCCGGAGGGTTAGGACGTTGGGTCGAGGAAGTGGTAGAGGCAAACATTTGATGTAACTGCCTACCTGGAATGTCTTGTACATGGGGTACTTTTTTTTTTTTTTTTCATAAAATAAATGACAATTGCCTTTTATTGTGTTTACTTTCAATTTTTGTTGAAGCTTTTTTCAGTATTTTACCATAGAAGCTTACTTTATTCATAGCTCATCCTTTGATTAGGTTGTAACATTAGAATGATAGAAGCTATATGGATATTCTGATATTTGGTAAAAGTAGTAGAATCACTTTTAATGATACAAGTGTCATTGAGTTTATGACCACTGAACTACCACCTCTGACCACTAGATGGTAACAGTGTCCCATTTCTGCTAGAGTATGGTATGATTGATAGTTTTACTGTAATGTTACAAATCATTCTAAGAGTAGTTTTATATTAATCCTCTGAAAAAAAAAAAAAAAAAAGCAACGGTGTCTTTGGGTGTTATATAACCCCAAATGGATCACATTCATTTTATTTCCTATAAGCAGATTTTACAAACTCATTAACCAGTGACACTGGTTAACAGGGAATAACAGAAGTGATACTGGCCCATCCTCACATCATGTATATTGTACATCCTTAGAGTTTATAGTCACACTTTCTGAGATGAGATACATGTGACCTTGTTGCTGCAGTGTTTAGAACATGGTACCCACTAACACAATACTGCAGGGACCAAGATGGATCAATGCTTTGAGTCTTGTGACAGCTACTCACATCTGCCTCAAAAAGCCATCTTTCATCCTGAATGTGCTTTACCTAGTTTTAATATTGGTCGCAGGGCAAAATAGTCACACTACAGCAAGTTTCCATCACAACATACATGTTTCATCTATGTAAATACTTTCACTGAGGTGAATTGAGGGGCTCCACGAAAATGGAGTGAAACTTTTACTGAAATGTATTTGGATTGCACATGTGCTATATAAGTTACTTATAAGTAACTATAAGTACACATATTAAAGGGGTCATGACATGAGAGATCAAATTTGGCATATAACATCCTGCAAGTTTCATACTTTAAAGGGTAACTTCTCCCCAAATTGAAAATTGTGTCATTAATCACTTACCCCCATGTCGTTCCAAACCAATAAAAGCTGCTTTCGTCTTCGGAACACAATTTAAGACATTTTGGACGAAAACCGGGAGGCTTTTGACTGTCCCATTGACTGCCAAGTAAATACCACTGTCAAGGCCCAGAAAAGTAAAAGACATCGTCAAAATAGTCATCTGCCATCAGTGGTTGAATCTGAATTTTATGAAGCGAGGAGAATACTTTTTGCAAGCAAAGAATATAAAAATAACGACTTTATTCAACAATTCGTCTCATCTGCGACACCGTAGCGCCATTTTGGAGAATATCCGCTGGACGCAAACTGCATACGCTGTTCTGTGTCAGCCGCGCTTCACAATACGGTCTCTCTTCTGAAAAGCTCCAAAAATGGCTCCTTTGGATCTGAGGTGCAAGGTGACGGCACAAACATCTGCATAAACACTGCCTCCAAAGCAAGGCATCCTTAAAGGGGAAGTCCACTTCCAAAACAAAGATTCACATATAATGTACTCACCCCATGTCATCCAAGATGTTCGTGTCTTTCTTTCTTCAGTCATAAAGAAATTATGTTTTTTTGAGGAAAACATTTCAGCATTTTTCTTCATATAATAAACTGATATGGTGCCCTGATTTTGAACTTACAAAATGCAGTTTAATTGCGGCTTCAAACAATCTCTAATGCGGTTGTACGATCCCAGCCAAGAAAGAAGGGTCTTATCTAGCGTAACGATCAGTTATTTTCATAAAAATAATACAATTTATATACTTTTTAATGTCAAACGCTCATCTCGTCTTACTCTGTCTGGACTGTTTTTTTTCCCCCAGTTTATGACAGTTAGGCTATGTCGAAAAACTCCCATCTCATGTTCTCCCTCAACTTCAAAATCATTCTATATCGCTGTTTTACCTTTTTTTGTTAAGGGTGTTTGGTCTTCTTTGCATGTTAACTTTGCAAAGACTGTGTCGGTACTTCTGCAATTATGTAGGATGATTTTGAAATGTTTTTTGAAGTTGAGGGAGAAAATACGCTTGGAGTTTTTCACATACCCTAACTGTCTTTAGCCAGAATACACAGAGTTCAACGAGAGGAAGGCAAGACGAGCGTTTGAGAATAAAAAGTATTTAAATTGTATTTTTTTAATGAAAAGGATCGATTGTTTCGCTAGATAAGACCCTTCTTCCTTGGCTGGGATCGTCTACAACCGCATTTGGGATCGTTTGAATCCGCATTTAAACTGCATTTTGGAAGTTCAAAATCAGAGCACCATATCAGTCCATTAAATGAAGAAAAATGCTGAAATGTTTTCCTCAGAAAACATTATTTCTTTCCGACTGAAGAAAGAAAGACATGAACATCTTGGATGAAAATAGGGTGAGTACATTATATGTGAATCTTTGCTCTGGAAGTGGACTTCTCCTTTAAATAGTCATCTGCTCACCATAGGCCCCGCCCACTGGCGTTCAGTCGCTTAACGGCTGAAACGCTGAATACGAGTGTCGTGTTGCATCAAAAGCGAATAGCAATTACAATCACTGCCGCTATCTTGTCTACCCTGGATACAGCATACAGATGCAGGTTCGCTTTCTGACACAGTTCACACGCTTGAGTCTGCCGTCAATAGGACAAATGGAGTGAAAGAACTTCACTTTGACGCGATTTGTTTAAACAGCTCGTTCGCACTCTTTGTACAGATATCAGAAGGATCCCAGTGTAAGGAGCAAGTGGATAGTTTATTTTTAGTGGCATCCCGGATCGTGTCTGAGGATTGTTCGTTTTGTAAACGGGGTCATTGTGAGTTCACAAAGAAACATTTGTTGAAAGATGATGTGGTGCTAGATCTGATTGCAGCTGCATCACAAACGGTAAGTAAATGATTTCATAATGCTTTGTCTGGAAATTACATTTTTTTTATCATGTTGTCAAAACACTCAAATGCAATAGCGAGGGGGCAGGGCACTGATACTGTGTCCTATGCAGTGACGTTAGCCAATCATAACATTATAAGTAAATCTCAAGGAACATATTAAAATAATAAAAAAAATCCAATATGAAAATTATTATAAAATAACAGTTGTAAATGTGTCATTTAATGACACATTCCACGCCCTTGAGTCTGTCGTCAATAGTTGAAAGATGAAGCAGTACTAAATCTGACTGCAGCTGCATTACAAACGGGAAGTAAACGATTTCATAATGCTTTGTCTGGAAATTACTGTTGTATTTTAATCATGCTGTAAAAACATTCACATGCAATAGTGAGGGGGCACGGCGTTGATACTGTTTCCCATGCAATGACGTTAGCCAATCATAAAAGTGGCCGATTCACGATAAACCTTAAAGGACCTGCCCCTTAAAACAGGTCATTTTATACATGGAGTCACAATGAGGGTTGAAAATAATCATTTTTTTCCCACATATTTATGTTTTTTGAGCAAAAAACTTAAATAGGAACTCAAGGAACATACATTACATGATTGAAGTCAAACCATTCCATAGAAAAAGTAGCCTGGTTTGCATAGCAATAACAATATGTAAATCATTATAAAATAACAGTTGTTAAGTTCATTTGATTATAATTTTACATTTCAAAGAGTTTAAGCTTTAGGGCAATCTAAAAGCAAGATGTTAAAATAAATAATGAGTCAATATAATTGATTTTGTACAGTCAGATATTTTTGCACAGTAAACCTCTTAGAGAATTACATGCAAGATGATAAAACAACAAGCAAACAAAAAACACATTTTCTTCACGTTCGTTTTTATTGTGATGTCTCCGGAATTTCCTGAATAATAACATTAGTAAAAAACCTTTGGGTTTGTTCTTGTAGTGAGACCTACCCTCTCCTCCTTCTCACACGTGGACGAGCGCGACCGGAACCCAGATGCGATCTCACCACCGCGCGCCCTTTCTCCTGCTGCTGCGCGCGCGCTCACGCTTGCTTCTCGCCCGCCCGCCCGCACTCACGGCTCACGCGAGCGGAGAAATCAAAACACTTCAACCATCTACACTGAGATGAACTGAGAAACAACCGAGAAACCATCGCGGCTCAACGGACGACTGTCCAGCAACAAAACCTCGCGGCGTTTCTCTTTCTGTGGAGGCGAAAGAAGCGGGACGAAAAACAGTTTTCGCGTTAAAAACGCCAGAGTTTGTGCATTTGACTGAACGCTGTGATATTTCCCTCAAGAAGTTTTAAAAACAAGTTTGGACCGGATTCTGTTTGGAGTTGGACGTTTTTTGACGCGCTTGTGAGGAGCTAACGTTATCTACTGAAGAACATGGATTTATTCCTAATTTTAACGGTAAAACTTTGAGAAACCGTCCGACATTGCGTGTAGCAGCTGCTTTGCGGTCTTTTCCATCATTTGTTGTTGTGAAAATATCTATTGTAGTCCTGAGAGGCACATTTTTTTGCTGTGACAGGACGCGTTTACAAAGCCAAATATGTCAGTCCATGATGAAGAAGAGGAAACTCATTGATTCTCTGAGGGGAAAACGCTTCCAGATCATATTTTAACATTTTACTGCACCTTATTTCTTCGAATTCGCCTTTAATTTAGGTTTATAATTGGATTATTTCGTTATACAAAGTCTCGTATAGCTCTACAGTGCATAGCACTAAGCTGGATTTAATTCGTTAAAAAAAGTTGTTACGCTTACATCCTTTTGAAGACCATCCTTACGCGATTGACCTTAGGCACTCTAGTGTCCTTTGGACTGAAGAGGAACTGGGATAATTTTCCCGTCAGCTTTATCTTGGTACGTGCGTCAGACTGCCAGGCATATATAGTTCTTATTTCTGGCCAATATTCTGCATCATTTCTGTCAGTATGGAGGAGTGGAGACAGTGCGGTCGCTGGCTGATAGACTGTAAGGTTTTGCCCCCCAACCACCGGGTCGTTTGGCCCTCAGCGGTGGTGTTCGACCTGGCTCAGGCGCTCAGAGATGGGGTGCTCCTGTGCCAGATGCTGCACAATTTGTCTCCTGGATCCGTGGACCTAAAGCAGATCAACTTCAGGCCTCAGATGTCACAGGTACGTTAATGTTCATGACTGTGTTTTTAATGGATGTATTTTAATATGCAGGAATGATTGATGATAGTATTGACAGCCGGAGAATGTGCAGTATTGTTCCCTTAGGTTGCCACTCTGGTTCTTATCAACAGGGGTCGTTGTCGAGCATTAATAGCTGAGCAATTACAAATAGAACTGTCATAATCGATTAATCAATAATGTTATCTGAACTGCACCTTTGAGGGTTTGTAGTGTCACTTTAAGATGTTGACGTTTTACCCTTGAAAGCTTATTAAGTATCATTATAGGCTCTCACAAACACACGAGTGTCTTTGAAACTTTACTTAGATAATACCATGCGAGTATAGCTGAACATCCTTTTGTGTCACTCTGCATACTGCATAGAGTATAAGCCTGATCATTTGAATGTAAGTATATAAAGCTGTGCGGGGTTTAAAGGTGAATGTTTAGGGTGGGCCGAAGCTCTTATCTCTATAAGCATAAACCAGGAAAAAGCAGCAAGTTCTTCATGGATTACAGGAATTTGGCTTTCAGCCAGTGCTTTTTGTGAAGGAATGTGTGGCAAAGGCAGTTCCTACCCGTAAATGTGACGTGTCTGAGAAGTATGATGTAGCCATTTGTAAGTGTTGACTGTGTTGAGAGGTTTTAAACACACGTCCCACTGTCTCCCACCTCTTCAGCATGTCTTGTCAATGTTGAATAGGGTTTCTGTCCAGAAATTAAACCCTTATGTCATGTAGTCTGCATAACTGTGCTGTGTTGATTGAAATTTGCATTAGTGTCTACTCATAAAGACATGTAATTACTAAGATGAAAATGAATCCTCATTTTATACACATTAAGTTTTGCTTCCAAATCTTTCACAGCTTTTAAATTACTGTAGTGATTTGCAGATTTATGTGTAGTTGGCAAGTACTTTTGAGAGTGTGACATCATGCAGTATGTTAGGAATTTGACATGTCATGCAGTGTAACAAGTTATACTTGATCAGAAACTCTTTAAAACCATATTGCAGTTATTTTCTAATTATGCGTGCAGCTTTTAAGTTACTTTTTTTTTCAAAACTTCAGGCTGATGTTGCTTGTTTGTAGTGTAAAATTTAGATACTAATTTAGTTTATGGATACTGAAAACACCAGATCATGAGCTGATTATGTATAAATGATCACAGTGCAGTGCTTCACTCTGAAACATGCAGCACATATTTATTTAAATAAATCACAGCATTTGCAATTTGATAATCACACTAAAGGCCCATTCACACAGAATGTTTTTTTCTTTTTTGAAAAAATTGAACTGTAAAAGACACAAGACTCAAGTGCAAAAACAGTACAATTTTTAAAATATTTTTTAAAATAACTGTTTTCTATGTAAAAATATTTTAAAATGTAATTTATACATTTGATTTCAAAGCTGAATTTTTAGTATAATTACTCTGGTCACATGAGCCTTCAGAAATAATTTTTATATTCTGATGCTGCTCAAAAAACATTTATTATTATTATTATTATTATTATTATTATTATTATGTTAAAAATGCCTGAGTAGATTTTTCAGGTTTCTTTGACGAATAGAAAGTTCAGAAGAATACTATTTATCTGAAATAGAAATATTTTGTAACGTTATGTCATTATCATCACTTTTGATCAATTTAAAGCATCCTTGCTAAATGAAATATTAATTTCTATAATTTCTACAATCCCCAAAAAATTTACTGACTCCAAGCTTTTAAATGGTATAGTGTTTAATGTTTCAAAAGCTATTAATATAAAAAATGCTGATCTTTCGATCTTTCTATTCATCAGAGAATTCAGAAAAAATTTATTCAACTGTTTTAAATAATAATAATAATAATAAAATAAATGTTTTTTGAACAGCAAATCAGCATAATAGAATGATTTCTGAAGATCATGTGATACTGAAGTCCAGAGTAACGATGCTGAAAGTTTAGCTTTGATTACAGGAATAAATCCTATTTTGAAATGTATTCGAATAGAAAACAGTTATTTTAAATGGTAAAAAAAATTCAAAATTCTCTTTGCTGTACTTTGGATCAAATAAATGCAGGCTTGGTAAGCAGAAGAGGCTTCTCTGAAAAACATTAAAAATCTTACTGTTCAAAAACGTTTGACTGCTAGTGTACATAGAAAGACAATGTGAAAGTAGCGGAGTGGAATGGAAAAATGCATTCTATGTGGAAAAAAACCCTAAGCCATATCACGATTTCATATAAATTTTGACCTAAAATATTTATGTAGATTTAAGAAAGTCAATGCACACAGCCCACATGCAAATGCTAATCTTTCTTTTCACAGCAAACTTTGACCAGATACATACTCAGCAAAAACATAAAAAGTTTTATGGTCTTAAAACGTAAAGAGTTTTATGGTCTTCTTTCGCTGACAGCAGCATGATTTATGCTGTCATATGACTGTATAGCTGTTTTACCCAGCTCTTGCAGGCTTTTGTTTTAGCTGTTTTTTCATAGGGACCTTTGATCCTCCCACAACAGTAGCTTCCTCAGCATGGAAGGGTTTTGTGTGGTATTACGTTGTGACAAATTGGTTGAAAGGTAGACCTGGCAGGACAATGGAAGCTGTGATTTATACGCAGCAAAGGTCACCGTGTGCTTTGATACACAGTGGTTGTTAATTTACTACCTCCATTAAATCAGGATGAAGTGATTATGTGGGCTGTTTGTGGTGGATGTTCATCGATACAGAAGCTTTTGCTGTTCTGCATGCTTTGCATGTTCCTTTGCATGTTCCGTGCATTAGGTAATAATCACGCCCTTGTGTTCGAACCTGCTGATTGGCTGTCATTTATAAACAACTATTATACCAGTAAAGTCTGGAAGGACAGCCTGAGGTGTCAGCTTACAGACAAGTGTTTCCAAAAAGAATTTTAGTGAGCAAACCTTCAGGCGCTGTACCTGCAAAGAGTGTTGTAATAACAACAAGTCCAAGTCCACGTGCCAGTACTGGTATCAGCCACACAGAGAGGTGCTTTTCTTCTCTCTCAGATAATAATTGCTTACATCACATGCACATGAATGTTTTATTTGTCTGTGGAGTGCAACCATTTGCTCTCCTCTCAGTTAAACGGGTACTATTCAAATCAGTACTTATGTATTTTGCAAAGATGAATTCTAGTGTCTGACAAAAAGGTTGATTTAATAGATCAGCTCTCCTAAAAATGAAAATGCAGCCATTATTTATTAGCTTTCATGTTGTTCCAAACATGTATGCTGCTTTTTTTTGTAGGAAAATTGTCATAAAAATATCCATATCACAAAATGTGCTAAATTTCATGCTGAAGAACTAGCTATTGTGTGAGAGACAGACCCAGAATAGCATGTCACGTTCAATTATTACCCACCCGTTACCTGTTTTTGCCATTAGTGATTTCAATGACAGCGTGTAATCAGTATAAACATCCAATGGAAAGAGCTCTGTAAAGATGCTTAAGAAATTTCTCATTTTTTGTATGTGGTGTTAAATGACATGAAGATGAGTAAGTAATGACCCAGTTTTCATTTTTTGAGTGAATTATCCTTTTAAAAATGATTGCGGAGTATTTATATTTAAACATTACTTACAGGCATTATTCGTTAATAAAACTATAATGTTAAGTAATTCTGCCTTTTGATAAAGTGTGGCCATAAACACAATACATTGAGGTGGATCTGAGGTCTCACGAGGACGGGCAGTTTGTTGCCTCTGGCTCTGTCTGACAGACGTAGCTTGGTGGGTTTTGATTTTTTGAAGTCTGCATTGTTCTTATATTTTCCCTACTTTTATTTACCTCAGGTGGTTGGTAGCAGCTAATACCTTAGAGATGATTCAGGCACCAGTAGTGTGAATGTGTGTGCGTTTGCATGCGATACCTGCGTGTTTAGTTTCCATCACCTCCGGCACGGCCCAGGGACTGTCTTGGGACTTCAGTTTTAACAGTGAGATCTGGCCCCTCTCTCTTCAGGGCTTTGGGGAATTTGCAGTGTCTGTTGTTTCCTCTTAGAAAATACAGCCTGTCTTTCAGCACGTACACAGGGCAGAAAGAAAGAGAGACGAGTCATTGCTCACTGTAGCACTTTTATGCATTTTATTGTACCCCCCATTTGCCTTTAACAACCTATTCATTTTAGCTCTGTTTTTAGATACGTTCATTCTCATAACTCTTGTATTTCTGCAGGAAGGATAATGAGTTTCATCTTTGAAATTTTGCTCTGATTTATTACACATAACCGCCCCCACTCTCTCTTGCTCTCTCTCTCTCACTTGTGCTCGCTTCTTCAGCCCCAATCTCATACAAGTTACTTTTGTTTTCAGACATTGACCACACTTCCTGGCCTCTGGCATCTGTTGGAGGTCTCTTTGTGCTGGATCCTGTTTCTTTTTTATTATTGTGGATTTGAGTGGCGTTACTTAAACAAGCCGAAAGAGCAGCATGAAGATTAAATACACTAGCAGAAACCATCATCAAGCGTGCATTCATAAAAGAGAGTATAGGCTTTGATGATTAAGCTCTGAGACAAAAGTGAATGGAGATGTGGCATAATAGTAGGGTGAGCGACTGGAGTGTTTGTAGGCAGGCATCACTGCTGTTTAATTGACACTCAATTCACAAAACTGTATTGCACTGGTCAGAGCCTAGCATTTCAAAAGGGAAGCTCCAAAATTCAGCCTTTCTAAGGGAGATAAGTGGATGTGATGTAAGGTCAGCCTTTCTCTCTCACTAGGTTAATTTAATCTATAAGCATGGCCTTTTTTTTGAACTTTGACCCCTGGCAGCTGGGCACAGGTAATTTCATCAATATAGCTTGTTAGGGACACTTCCTGCTCCATGCAGCTGTGACCAGCTGCATTAGAGGAAGTGAACAGAATTGTAAAAGGATCGGAAATATGAGAATACTCAATTAAATTACAATATACTCAAATCCACTTTATTTGCAGGCAAAAGACGGGAGGTTAGACAAATACAAGGCTGGTCTGTGGTTGCCAGGGCTTGATCTTTCATGTCTGTGTGCCTTTGTGATCCATCAGGTCTGTTAGAATGTGTAGAACGTTTAACTCGCTTTATTAAGCAACAGAGAAAGAAGTGAGTTCACAGGAATTAAGCAAGACCTCACACCATGACCGGACATGTTTAGGAGCTCAGGCTTCACTGTATGTTTCATTAATCTCATGAGAGGATATTAATGCAATTCACGGTAGCTCCGCTAGGCCAGATTGCTGTTGTTTAGGGGGCGGATCATGTTGAAGAGTACAAGATATATGAAACCTTTCAGAGGAATTCAAATCCAAGAGCACAGCGGGAGGAAATCCAAGAGCATGGCATGCAATCAACAGGATGTCTGCATAAGATTTATTTATTTTGTTTGTGATATTGCTGTAATAAAATTCCATAACAATGTTATACATAAGCAATGGGTTATCTTAATAGCTCTAAAATTGGTGCCCAGGGAAGAAAAGTGATAATTGAGAGACTGAACAGTTGCATCACGTTTCAAGCTCTCGCAGCAAATTATTTCTCATTTTAATGCCCAGATCATTCAGTGGCCTTTGGACTCAGACGAAGTCCCTGCAGGGATTTGAGACTGCAACTCCATCACAAGTGACATTCTGTTCACAAAACGAGATATGAAGTAAAGAGAAACCCACACAAGGAGCTTATGTTCGTAAATGAGACCCCATCTGTGAGCAGTTTGTTGTGGAATATTAACACTGATGAGCCGGGGAGTCAGTCCTGACTTTCAGAGTGCACTGAGCCGGGCACGAGTACACAACGCCCAGAGGCTTAGGCGGGCGGTAAGGCACAACCAACAGATGGCTGTTTTTGACAGGAAGCATCTTCATACACCATCCTTGCAAACGTTCAACCTGTCTTTTCTCATTGTCTCATCTTCTGGTGAAGTCTCAAGCTCCTAAGCATTCTTGATTCCTGCCTCAGGATGTTTAAGACATAGAAACTGTAGCTGTCAATGCTCAAAAGACTGTCTTTTTCACACTCCCACATTTCTCTCTTGTGCTCTTTTTTTGATGCCGCCTACTGTGGTATTTGCTGAGGATTGATTTTAGCTTCTGACTGGGGTGGAGATGATAACCATCAGTATGGTGTGGAGAGGAGAAGCAAACAGTCTTCTCCTTCTGCTCCAAGTACACTTCCTCCGAGCACTTCCTCCTGCCAGCCCCTCAGTGGATATGACGATAAGCTTCTTAATATTTTCTACTATCTCTATCAACAACGTCAGAGATAGGATTGTCCTTAGAGACCTGCTTCTTGTTTAGTAACATTTTAGGATGCACTCATTTTTTTTTTTTTTTTTTTTTTTTTCCCACCAGCACAAAGCTAACCAATATCCCATTACTGACCAGAATTGATCATATCTCATAAATGGCTTTGGTACAGGAGGAGCGGTATAGAGGAAGAAATTGCAACATTAGAGGGTCCTGTAAAAGGCTGCTGTGTATTGATCTTATCCTCAGCTTGCGAGCTCATTAATCATGCAAACAGGAAGTTGTGTGTTGTTTCCACCCTTCCCCTGGTTGCTTCTCTGTGAGCAGATTCTGGATTAGTGGCAATCTGTTGTTAAAGTGAGATCAAAATAGAGAAAATTCAGAGTTATGTCAGCTTTATTCTATATATTTATAGCACTCTTTTAACAAATTTAATAGCAGGGTTTGTACAAGGTGCTTAAAGTGATTGAAGTACTTGAATTTGACGAGGCCTGGAAAACCCTTGAAAATAGCAATATTCCTGAAGAGGTACTTGAAACCTGCTTGAATTATTGAAAGACAATGTATCTATGAAATAAGTGTTTAATTTTTTTTTATATTTCTTTAATATCTTTTCACGCAAAATTCATGCAATTCAAAAAACAAAACACTTTTTTCACATATTTCAGTTAATAAATCTACTTAAATAAATAAATAAAACAGTAGTACTACTGACGATGTTGTGTAAACCTGGCTCAAGAGGAAAAGAGGAACAGATGAACTGAAACAATTTAATTTTGAATTGAATCAAAGTCATTTACGGTGGGACCGCTCAGATTGATTCAAACTTGTAACTTCAATCATTCTTTTTCAAGTGATTCACTAGCAAAAAAAAAAAAAAAAAAAAAACAGATAAAATCAAAAGAGCCAGTTATTTTTGAATTTCCACATTGTTGCAACAATTTTAGAAAGCACCTAGTTATGGGTGAAACTGAGTTTTTCGAAACTCCAAATCAGTTAAACCATTGCGTTGCAAAATGATTTACTGTTTCGAAGCACTCCAATCAGAGCAAATAATTTGATTCAGATCGGAACTTCAGATCACACATCACAAATCATTTGATTTAGATCAGGACTTTGAAACAGGTTTGCGAATCATTTGATTTAGATTAGAACTTCACATATTGCAAATAAACTTTGGAGCATGTATCGTGAATCATTTGATTTAGGTCAGAGCGTGGATCACGAACCATTTGATTCAGATTGAGACTTCGGTGCAGGTTCGCAAATCTTTTTTTTGGCCCTTTTGCCTTTATTGCGATAGGACAGATCAAAGCTGACAGGAAGCGAAGTGGGAGAGAGAGAAGGGGTTGGGATCGGTAAAGGTCCTCAAGCTGGGATTTGAACTCAGGACACCTGTAGCGCGGTGGCGCTGTATGTCGGCGCCGACAGGTTTGCACATCATTTGATTCAGCTTTGGGCTTCAGAGCATGGATCGTGAATCATTTGTTTCAGATCAGGTTTTTGGAGTGGTTTCTCAAATCTTTTTTTTTTTTTGGATTAATTTAACAGAAAAGATAAAACCATTAGGTAGGCAGTACATTTATAAAAACAAAACAAGCTAAAAAGAAAATGAATGTATATGCAAATACAAATTAAAATTAAAATATTATTAAAATAAAAAAAAAGAAAATTAACCGTAGTATTAATTTAAAAGAGACAACATTGATAAGATCTCTGATTGAAGTCCTTGAAAATCAAAAAAAGTAGTACTTGAAAATTCCTGGAAATTAATTTTACGGTATCTGTACAAACCTTGTAATAGTCAAAATTAGAAAAAGGAAGATAAAAGAGGAAACATTAAATAAGATGTTTTAGTAAGCAGATTGTGGTCTGACATGCTACTTTTTTTATGAGTTGCCAATAAGTAATTGGTGAATAATGAAACATTGCAGCTCAAGCTGCAGTTATTAAAGCATTTTTGTTAACAAGAATATGATAGAGGGATCTATCAGTGGGACACGACTACTACAGTGAGATGATTTGTAAAAAATAAATAATATTTACTTTGATAATTAATTATTTGCTACCCTGTGTGCATTTTCTTTCATATTGCAATGATATACTGGTAATGGTTAATTATTCTGTTCCAGATAATGTTGGATCCTGTACAATAATGTTTAAAAGAGATTTGTAGTAATCTGTCAGTCAAGATTAATCAGTAGATCAGCACTCCTGAATGCACTTATTATAATCGGTGAAGCTCAGAATAAATCATGTATCGGTTGTAATGCTTAATGCTGCAATTTAAATGACTTTGTAAATAGCAATGGGAGTAGATCTAAATGAAATTACACCTTACTTGTGGCTTACCTAATCTTATTATTTATTTGTTGATTAATTGTGTAGTCCTAGTTCCCAATTATGTCACATTTGATTGTAACAGTGGGTGTTTTCTTTCTCAAACAAAGCTTGAATGGAACCTTTCTGGATCAGGAACAAAAAAGTTTGTTGCGTGTCACCATCTGTTCGATTATAAATATGAAAATCCAGTATGATTTTCATCTCTGCTGTCAGTCTGGTGTGTGTCAGTAGGCAAATGTTCCATGGTTTCTGTGCAGGGCCAGCTGCTGGCAAAGGGAAAAGACTGTAAGATGCAAACGTATCTGTCAGAGAGAGTCAAAAGAGGTTATTTATGCATATGAATAAGGAGTTTGTAAAAGTGAGTTGTTGAATTACAGACTGTGTGTAATAAAACCATATTATTTTGTGCAAAGATGCACCAAGTGTCTACAGAATGCAGAATAATAATTAACTACACTGTACTTTGCAAGTGATTGCATGTGATCACTGTACTTTCTGCTTACAGTTACTGCACTTGTGTTCCTCAGCAGGCTCTATTCAAAACAGTCATCACGAATGCTAGAGCCTAGATTCATTTTCTCTACCCAGAAAAGGCCACGCAGCCCGGCACGAGATAATCACCTCTCTCCACAGTGGATGATGGGTTATCTGATCATGTAATCATGCCCAGCGTCCGGTTTGATAGGCACTGCGTTCATTTTACTCGCAAATTGGATTCCCTGTAGACAAACGAAGGGAACGCCTTACTCCACAGAGCACGTTTAGTCACAGTTGTTCAATACTGATGTCTATCATTTTACAACGTTTTGTGATGAATTAGTAATGAGTGAAAGTTTTCCCAAACATGCTTTTGTTGTTAAAGGGGACCATGTGTCCAATCTTGATGGATCGTACCTGCAAAAGCAATTTCCTGGGTGCTGAAAGAAGACATTGTAACAGCGGGTATGATTATGGAGAGGCTGTTTCCATTAAGGAGGAGAAAAGTTGAGAAATGTGGCAGCAATAAGGCAGGCTGGTAATGAAACCGATCGGCTGTGAAGGGATTAGAGCTGAAACAATTGAGAATCCTGCAGGAAGCGACGTGGAAGGGAAAACAACAATAAAAAAAAAAAGAGCTGGTGAAGATCTAATGTAATCTGAGGTGAAGCCGTCTCGGTGAAACAGAGCATTCAGAATGAAACTGACCCGTCCTCCTTGATAGTCTTGAGGAGGGGGTTTTCCGGGAATGTCATTGGTTTAGCAAAAAACAAAAAAACAAAGATCAGTAGGCCGACTAGCCTCTGTGGACTTCCTTAGGCCCCTAGTCTTCCGGCTTTTCTCTCGACTAAGGGAGAGGAGCAACGGTTGTATAATCTCTCCTCCCTCCTCTCATCTAGACAACAAGAAACATCTGGAAGAGGAACAGAGAGTTCAGAACACACCCATCCCCACCCCTGAGGAGCTCAAAGATGAAGAATGCTCTGAAAAACTGGACACCATTGTGTCTGGAGGCCGCTCTCCCTCACTTCTCTTTTTGGTTGAATGTGTCATAATAACTTTTTGTAGCCAGGGGGATTTATTCTTCTAGCTCAAGCTTAGATCTTTCTGCCGCTGTCTCACTCTCTTTCAGATTCATCTGAGTAGTATCATGTCGGCAGTGCTTAGTGCAAGGACATGCGTTTGAAAAGGACTTTTGAAGCATTCAGTGATTTTTTTTTTTTTTGACACGGTATTATGATCTTTAAAGCTTTACACACTCCATATCTCCACTCTCATAAAAAATGTTTTGTCCCATCTTAATCTCATTTAAATGTTTGTTAATTTTTGCTGTGTAATTCAAAGAGTCACGTTTGAGAGATGTGAGACTGATTCAGGTCATTTGCATTAGCAAGAAGTGAAACAGATCCACCATCAGTTTCTTATACACTACCAGCCAAACGTTTTTGGACTGTATAATTTTTTAAAGAAGTCTTATTATTCCAGTCACATGATCCTTCAGAAATCATTCTAATATTCTGATTTGTTGCTCAAAAAACATTTCTTATTACTATTATTATGTTGAAAACAGCTGAGTATAATTTTTTCAGGTTTCTTTGATGAATAGAATGTTCAGTAGTGCACATTTCCGCAGGTGCAACAGCTTAAAATAGTTTTCTGAGAGTGAGACAAGCATTTCTGCTTTTAGTATATGAGACTAGTGTTTCCATCTTCAGTCATGTTTTGTCATCTTGTCCTTTTTCCTGAGGAGATTTCACTGCGGACTCTCTGGGTTAGACATTCATTATTCAGAAACTGCAGCACAGTGTAGTTTGGTGCCTTCATTTTATGACAAAATTATAAAGGTTTTGTTGTGGACAGAAAGCACTCATCAGGGAGGCTGGAGGTTTAGACTTAGTATATTTCTCCAAGTGAGAACAAAAGCATTTTATTTTCCTCCTTTTATTAGTGCTGGATAGCACCCAGTGGAGTATATTCCTGGTGAGTTTCTTCTGTTCTATGTATCGTCCTTGGCAGAACACACCAATCTACCCCCATAAAGATTCTCTGTGCTGAGAAAGATCGGTTTTCATTTTGTAGGATTAGGTTGTCTTTGTGGTGTTTCTCAGCCCCCTATTATGTTACACCAAGTCCTATTTTTATATGGGTAATATTCAGCTCTTGTTGTCCTAAGGAAGAGTTTGACACCCACATAAAGAGTCAAAATAACAGGATAAGCATCTTGTTACCTTTCAAGGATAAGCTGCAGCTATGCTGCAGACAGAATTTGCTGAATTACAGTTGAGGTGTTCAATTTGTGTGCTTCTTTGTCTTCATGCAACAGAGTAGTTCCTTTAAACAGAAAGGAAAATTTGATCAGTTGACTGAGATGCAAATTTTGGAAAAGTTGAAAGAAAACACTGCCTTCTGATTTGCTTGTAACAGCTCCATTTGTGTGTCCTCCTCTGCATGTTGTTTTTAGGAAATACAGTAGGCTATTTTAAGCAAAATGGAGCATTTGAGTCTGGTCCATGACAGGCAAGCTTTCGGCCATATTTATTGTCATAATGAGACAAACTAGCTTTTAGCTCTTTAACTGGCACATCATAATCTTAATATTGGGAAAGGATTACTCCTCTTCCAGAATAACAATTTCCTCATAATTTACTCACCCCCATGTCATCCAAGATGTTCATGTCTTTCTTTTTTCAGTCACAACGAAATGAAGTTTTTTGAAGAAAACATTCCAGGATTTTTCT
This sequence comes from Cirrhinus mrigala, assembly GCA_036247105.1. NCBI lineage: Eukaryota > Metazoa > Chordata > Actinopteri > Cypriniformes > Cyprinidae > Cirrhinus > Cirrhinus mrigala. The sequence continues at coordinate 20,055,152 of CM070027.1, read as the reverse complement.
CCATATAGTGGACTTCAATGGTGCTCAACAGTTTGAAGGTTAAAAATGCAGTTTCTGTGCAGTATCAAAGGGCTCTACACCAGCTGAGAAATAAGGGTCTCATCCAGCAAAACGATTGGCCATTATCTTTAAAAAATAATATATACACTTTGTAACCACAAATGTTCGTCTTGTCTAGCTCTGCGATGCACATGCGTACTCTGTGCACTCCAGTTCAAGACAGTTACAGTGTGTTGAAAAACTCCTATCTCATTTTCTCCTCCAAGTTCAGAATCACCCTACATTGCTGTTTTACTTTTTTTTTTTTTTTTGTAAAGGGCATTTGACCTTCTTTGCACAGCCACTTTGTTAACACTGGGTCGGTACTTCTGCAGCAATGCAGGATGATTTGGAAGTTGGAGGAGAAAATTAGTTGGAAGTTTTTCGACTTAACCTAACTGTCTTGAACCAGAGTGCACAGAGTACACATGTACATGGCAGAGCTAGACAAGAAGAGCATTTGAGGATAAAAAGTATATAAATTGTAATTTAAAAAAAACGAACAACAAAAAAAAAAACAATCGCACCGCTAGATAAGACCCTTACTCCTTGGCTGGGATCGTGTAGAGCCTTTTGAAGCTGCATTGAAACTGCATTTTTTTACCTTCAATCCGTTGAGCACTGTATGCAGAAGTCCACTATATGGAGAAAAATCCTGGAACGTTTTCCTCAAAAAACTGAATTTCTTTGCGACTGAAAAAAGAAAGACATGAACATCTTGGATGACATGGGGCTGAGTAAATTGTCAGGAAATTTTTATTTTGGAAGTGGAGTAATCCTTTAATCCATTAGTTCTGTTGAAAACAATGTAAACATTTGTGTTTGTACATGATTGTCCTTGTCCCTTCGTCTGGTTTCATTTCACTGCTTCGATTTCACGCTATCATCTTTGCTCTTCTCTTCTGTGACCTTGGCGGCAGAGAGTCGCTGGAGTCTGGAATAGCATTTAGCGGCTTTAGCCCGACCAGTACTTCCAGACGGACTCCCGAGATGATGAACTGCGGAGCCTGGGCACATTAATCTTTCTCCCAATGCTTCATCTTTCTGCTAGACCTCACCCAGGCCTGCTGCCGCATGGCATTACAAACAGACACACATGGCTAAACCAACATACGTCACCCTTATGCTGTATATAGCTCAGCTCATCCAGATCACTTCTGCAGTGCTTTCTTGATGATTTGCCATAGTGTGATCAGTCACTTTCATGGAATGCCCTCTGGGGTTTCTGTGAGGGTAATATGCAGCACATGTTAGGTAAAATACTTGAATGGGATATGAATTTATTTATCAGTGTTTCTCTTATTGTTTCTGACATATTGGATTTAATTCTTTGTCTTTGAATTTGGCTTAAATGCAGTCTTAGAAGGCAGTGTAATTACGTTGCCTATCAGTATTGACTTAAAACTCTGCTTTGATGGGCTTCCCCACTGTGTTTTAGAACACTGCAATTGTGGCTGCCTAACAGTACATAAAAATCATATCCATCATAGCTCAGGGAGTCATCAGCGGTGGCGTAATGTGATGGTTTCCCTTTATTCAAATACTTTTTCCTGCATTTGTATGCACGTTATTGCGCACATGGAAATGAGGATTCGACATTCTCCAACACTAATGTCACTTTGTGCCACTGCTTCATAGGGATGTTTGCCATATCTCACCGATGTTTGATATGTTTGTTTAAATGTCAAGCACAAATGCCATGATGAGGTGGAATTATTGACTGTTTCACACTGCTGCTCTGTTTCCAGGCAAAGGCCAAATTTAGGCCCTAATTAAAAGGATTAGTTCACTTCCAGAACAAAAATTTACAGATAATGTACTTACCCCACTGTAATCCAAGATATTCATGCCTTTCTTTCTTCAGTCTAAAGAAATTATGTTTTTTGAGGAAAACCTAGTTTGCGTGTTTGAACGTCCAAAATGCTGTTTAAATGCAGCTTCAAAGGCCTCTAAATGATCCCAGCCGAGGAATAAGGGTCTTATCTAGCGAAATGATCGGTCATTTTCTAAAAAAATACAAATTTGTATACTTTCCAACCTCAAATGCTTGTCTTGTTTACCTCTGTCATGCGTCGAAATGTTCCATCTCATTTTCTCCTCCAACTTTAAAATCGTCCTACATCGCTGCAGAAGTACTGACCCAGTGTTTACAAAGTAAACATACAAAGAAGGTCAAACGCCCTTTACAAAAAAAGGCAAAACAGCGATGTTGGACAATTTTGAAGTTGGAGGAGAAAATGAGATGGGAGTTTTCGACCTATCCTAACTGTATTGACCCGGATTACACAGAGTACGCATGAGCATGGCAGAGCTAAACAAGATGATCATTTGAGGTTAAAAAGTATATACATTTTTATTTTTTTTTTTAGAAAATGACAGCTTGTTTCACTAGATAAGACTCTAATTCCTCAGCTGGGATCATTTAGAGCCCTTTGAAGTTACATTTAAACTGCATTTTGTACGTTCAAACTCGTGGGCACCATTGAAGTCCACTATATGGAGATCATTTCTGAAATGTTTTCCTCAAAAAAAAAAACAATTTCTTTACTACTGAAGAAAGAAAGGCATGAGGGTGAGTATCTGTAAATTTTTGTTCTGGAAGTGAACTAATCCTTTAACCTAAACGTCCCGTTTGAGCCTGAAATGGAGCATGTTGATTAACTTTTGGTGCTTAAATTAGTCTGTAATCAACAGAACCTTTACAGGTCATTTAGCATCACCTGTGCCTAACTCCAGAGGAAAAAAAGGAAAAGCATCCATATTCAAATCCCTCCTCACCTGGTTTAATGAAATTCATTTGGCCTGTGATGCATATCTCTCTAGTGAGGCCTCCTATTAAGAGTTCATTTCCCTACTGTGTGCATGCCCTTATTAATGGCTAGAATGAGTGTAGTCCCTAGGCTAGAATTAGACTTGTCGGTTCATTAAATCAGCGTGTTCTTTGTTAGCGTGCCATTTTTGACTGATTATGGTCTTGTGCTTTATTTTGTGTAGGTTGATACCATGCAGGCAGTTTTGCCTGCAGGGCGGCGGGATTTTCAGGCCTCTGGTTGTCTTGGCAAGTTCATGTAATGGACTAGGCACATTGTCTGGGCTCTCAGACACACAGCCTCCATGCAAACTGACATCCAGATGTTAGAAATGCTTGACCCCTGAGACTTTGCTGACACCCCTGTCTCTTTTCACTTGCATTTTCAGTAATTAGACATAGCCAGGTCAGACTGAACCTGCAAGGTTTTCACAGGTTTGGGAGAAAATGTGCTCTGAGGTGAATCGTAGTAATGTGTTAAACAGACTTGAGTGTGCTAGACTTTAACTGACAGCTGAAAGCCTAATCAGTTCAACCAAATGATTTCATAAACAAACTTGGAAGAACTTTTGGGAACTTAAGGAGGGAATTTTAATTCTGCAGAGCTTCCTGGCCTTCACATTAGTGCCGAAGTCTTTATTAGTGCGAGGTGGATGAGTGGTAACATCAGTATGCCGGTAATTTGAAAGCACACTTATTCAAGAAAATTTTCACAGGGCATCACAATGAAGTCCTTACTGGAAAGAAAACAACTTTGCTTGGGCCAGTAGCTTTAATAGCTTAATGTGCAAGTGTTTTTAGATGTTGTCCTTGTTAAGTTTGTTGAATGAAAGCTTATGGCATTTGCAGGATTTTTATCTGTTTCTATGTGCTGCTTAATGCCAAGTTTAGCCAAGTTAATTAGGTAAAGTTAATTTGTTACACTTTAATGGAAATGAAGGAAATCCATACTCTCCTTAAAATAAAAAGGCAAACAATGGTGGGAAAAAAATATCTTTTAGTACAGTTTTAACCTTGAAAGTCCTAATTAAAACAATGTCCACAGGGCTTTTTTGAGAAAACATCTGAAACATTAGGACCGATCAAAACAGAAGATGAAGGCAAAAATATTTACACACTTTCTTTTTCTCCCATTGTACCATTTCAGAGCCTGGGGGAGAATGATAATGAAGAGAAAAATTAATATTTCAACAAAACGTTTGATAGGAAGCTGGAAAGAATTGATAAACTGGCCCAAGACATCGTCTGATGTTCCTTCCGGTTAGACAAAGTTAGCTCCTTCCAGTCAGCTTGTTAGCTGTAAGACTCGGAGAAACTGCAGCATATGATCACATTGAAACGAATTTCCTAAAGGCAGCTTGGGTTTTAAACACACCTAAAATTCATTAATTGCAGAAAGTTTTTGGTTTGACTAAGACACCAGAGTTTTTCTCCTTGTTAAAGCAAGTGAGTGAGCAAGAGATACAGCCAGGGGAAGAGCAAACAGATATACATGACTTTGCTTTTCACTTTATGGGACTAGCTTATGAATATTTGAATGAGCCAAAATCATCATGGCAGCACAGACAAACTTGCCTCTGTCCCTAATATTGAGCATTTGCATATACACCTGTCTTACTTCCTGCCAGACAAACATCCCTCAGGTTTAACCTAAGTTTTATCATTCAGCTGTTGGGGAAAAACCCAGAAGTGAGAGCATAATTACATTTTCCCATGTCAATAAGTGGCTTGTTCTTCATGCAAGTAGAGAAGTGAGACATTCTATGTTGAAAAAGTTTTTTTCAAATACAAGATTAAATTATGGTTGCAAACTCTGATTGTTACTTTAAAATGTATTTGGATTGGTATTTAGTGCGTGTGGACACACACATACACGCACAAAGGTCTGTTTGCAGTTTCACAAGGGATTGAGGTTTTCATTTGGTGAGTATTAAACCCATCTGTTAGTCTATGTATCCCTCAGGAAGCATCAGTGCTTTGTCTTGTTCATTGTGTTGTGTGTTTTCCAGTCATTAAAAACCATGTTAAGCAGCAAAGAGCCTTATTAGATTAGTGCTGGAGGCGCACATGAAAACACGCATTAAAACTGCCTCCGTACATCCAGTGAAGCCAGAGTAGGCGGACTCTCTTACTCTCCATCATCACTATCCTCATCTAATTTAAAACCATGTTATATGTACACAAGTCCTTGGCGATTTACAAGTCATGTTATTAAAGTGCAAGGTGAAGTCAGGTTCTTATAATCCTTTTAACCCTTAAAGGTCTTTCACATGATTTGTGTCAGTGCTTCAATGCACATTTTTGTCACTTTTAAAAAAACAAAAGCACCTGAGAAACATTGTAGATAGCAACACAGAACAGTCCTACCAGCTTGCTTGGAGGAAAAAGGTGGCATTATATGCATACAGCATGAGATATCCATCTTTATTATGCATATGCGTCTATCTCTGTTTCACCATTTCTCTTTTTATCAGTCATGGTGTACACGATTCATCGTAAGCTGTTGTGTTGCACTTGATATACAGTTGAGGTCAAAAGTTTACATGCACCTTGCAGAGTTTGTAAAATGTAAACTAAATTGCCAAAAATACAAATTTCATGTTATTTGTTTATTTAGTACTGACCTGAATAAGATATTTCACATAGAAGATGTTCACTTATAGTCCACAAGAGAAAATAATAGTTGAATTTATAAAAATGACCTCATTCAAAAGTTTACATACACTTCTTAATAGTGTTGTAACCTGTTGTAAGCTGATCCACAGTGTTTTTTTTGTTTAGTGATAGTTGTTCATGAATTATGAGACAACTTTTCTTGTTCTGAACAGTTAAACTGACCACTTCAGAAAAATCCTTCAGGTCTTACAAATTCTTTGGTTTTTCAGCATTTTTGTGTCTTTGAATCCTTTCCAACAATGACTGTATGATTTTGAGATCCATCTTTTTACACCGAGGACAACTGAGGGACTCATATGCAACTATTACAAAAGGTTCAAATGTTTTTTTTTTCATTTAGCACTGCTTTTCAGAAGCTACAGAAGATACTTACATGTTTCCCAGATGACAAAATAAGTTCAATTTACCCTAATCTTCAAATTCAAAAAGTTTTCACCCCCCGGCTCTTAATGCATCTTGTTTTCTTCTTAAACATCAGTGAGCATTTGAAGCTTCTTTAATAGTTGCATATGAGTCCCTCAGTTGTCCTCAGAGTGAAAAGATGGATCAGAAAATCATACAAAAACCAAAGAATTTGTGGTACCTGAAGGACTTTTCTGAAGAACAGCAGGCAGTTGGATCATTCAGGTAACAACACGGTATTAAGAATCAAGTGCATGTAAAGTTTTGAAAGGGGTCGTTTTTATCAATTCAACTATTATTTTCTCTTGTAGACTGTATGTAAAGATCTTTTATGTGAAATATCTTATTCATGTCAGTACTAAACAAAAAAGTAACATGCATTTTGTATGATCCCTCTTATTTTGGTACAATAGTTAACATTTTGCAGATTCTGCAAGGTGTATGTAAACGTTTGACCTCAGCTGTAGGTAGTATCTCTCTTCCATATTGTTCATGTTGCATTTGTTATGCAAATTGTCCTCATTTCCTGCGCTTTAAAAGTTCTGAGAAAAGACGTCCAAATTCATAATATGTGTTAAAATGCTCGAACTGTTTCAGGGCAGTGCTGTATTCTATGTCTGATTGTGCACTGTAATGCATTGAGGAACATTAGAATGAATCATGTGAAAGGACCTCACAGAAGTTTATCTTTTTGGTATTGACTGTACACCAGAGAATTTAACTAACTTTCAACTTGCCATGCTGCAACCATTTTAGGTTTGTTGTCTAGAAATGACTGATGGCCTCTAGACAGAGGTTTGTGATTGGTTGCTGCTGCTGCAGGGGAGGAATTTTAGAACGCTGATCATACAGTAATTATAGTGAGGGATTGATCGGAAACTGTCAGTTTTGCGGATGGGTTGTTGAACATAAGACTCTAAAAAATATATAATACATTATTAATGAGTGGATGATGATGATTCAGCACAAAGCACTGCTTCCAGCTTGAACAACTTACTTCCAAAGAAAGAGAAATTGTGTGAAATTGACTCCTTCAGAATTAACTGTCTGTGTCTCTATGTTGTGTAACATAATACTTTTCTTAGTAATCAGACAATAATTTGCAAATGCTTTTGCTCCGACAGTGGTTTGATGTAACTGATATGTTTAGGCTGGGACAGTGATTTCATTGCATCCTTTCCAAGACAACAGCTTATGTAAAGTCTGGTTTTGTTTTGTAAAACAGTCTCTCCCCTACAAAAATCAGAAGTCTCCACATTTCTTAAATCTTGCCTAACAAGACAGACCCTCATTCCTGACTCACAATGACTTAGTTTTAAAGCACATTAAGAAAGCCTAACTGTGCTTTACAGACTTATAAAGGCTCTGAGGCCTTGGAATTGAGGACGAAGGGCAAATAACGAGAGGAAAGGTGGCTCATCTCCTGTCTCTCTTAACTGTTTCTCTCTCATTATGAGATGAATCATTTGCCACAGACTGGCATGCTGGCCTGGATCTCTAACTTTTATATTAGCTTATATTTTCTATTAAGCACAATGAATTATGGATCCCCGCAATCCCTGGCTTTTGCGGAACTGACTGTTAGTGCTTTCCCCTCTCTCTCCACTGCCGGCTGAGGCGTTTAATGGATACGGAAAGCTGTGCACCAGGTCCTGTTAATGGTCCAGCACTCCTAATTTAAGGCTAAAAATACTCAGAGATATGGAAAGAAGGAAATTGGTGGGGGAAGGCAGTGGACAGCAGGACTCGGGTTAAGGGCAGTTGTTGCAAAAAAAACTAACAGCTGAGCCCAATAGAAGACTTGAGTCCACTGGGAGGGAAGGAAGTGCACTGATTGGGATGAATGCCAAGAATTCTTGTGTCTACATTCTGCATGAAATACAGGATGTTAAAAGTTTATTCTGTTTAATACAGCGGAAGTTAGTTAGTTTTTTTTTTTTTTTTTTTTGTGCTCTAGACTGGAGGATGCAATCCTTATAGGCAATCCAAATCTGTCCCTGTAGCTTTGGATGAAAATGATTATGTGTCAGTTTATGATCTTTAAGCATTTTCACAGCATCTTTTGAAGGGCTTAACAATAGTTGTGCTGATTTAAATAGAGCATAAAATATCTAGCTGGATAACAAATGATGATTTGTTGAAAATGACAAACCAATCTTGAATCAGTTTTTTTTTGCACTATTTTTGCTATTATTTTTTCAGCAAGTGCTTTAATGAATTTAGCAGAGGTGTGACAATACACTCATAAGACAAGACATGATAGTAATACATGATAGTGGATTTACAAGAATGAGACAAGACAATATTTTAAGACTATTTTTAAGAAATCTTGTCTCAGCTACTTAAGAAAAAAGGATGTTTATTTTATATAATGGAACCCTCTCAGAAGCCGCCACCTGGAGGGAACCTCATCAATTATTTAATGATTCTGTGCAAACTACCCAAATGTGCACTTTAAATGTTACTGATGCCATCACTTTACCATACATAGGGCCCTATGAAATTCATTTTATTTTTTCCATTTTTTTGTTTTCATTTTTCTAGACTCTGTTTTAATGCTTAAATAATAAATAATAAATAAAAAAATATAAAAAAATATTAATCAAAAATAATTCCTAATTATTTGAAATCATGAATATTACACAATTTAACAGCAATTTAGTAAAAGTTGTATGAAACACTATTTTTTTTCTCTCTCAAATTCAGTTTTATTTTGACCAATTCTGAAAATGAATGAAAATTCATTAATTTTCCATTTTAAAGGTTTCATTAATCTTTGCATCAAAAGCAAAGTATTAGATTCAAAAGATTTAAAAAGTATCAATCAATCAATCAATCAATCAATTAATCAATTAATTAATTAATTTATTAATTTATTAATTTAGAAGTACTGTGTTATGTATTTACATTTCTCTGGTAAATAATTGTTCTGGTAAATATTCCTTAAAAAATTTAATAATAAATTTCTTATTAATATTAGTAGTAGTAGTAGTCCTGTCATTACATCAAATGATATATTTCTGTTACAGTTTCTTTAAGTTACACCGAATTTTTATTTTGACGGGTTTCTGTGAAGACCTTTAGGTTTCTGTTTGTGTGTGATATGATGGTAGTTTTTCTAAAAACAAACAAACAAACAACAGCAACAACAAAAAAAATGCTCATGAAATGACTTTCAGAGCAGTTCTAGTTAATTATGTTTGTTCAAATGTACTCATCTTTTGAGGCGCCAGAGGTTGAAAACACAGCGAGCGTCATGTGCGTTTCAGAATGCATAGTAAACAAAACCGGGCGTCTGCGGCATTCATACTGAAACACTCAGAACACCCAGAATTTATATGTAAATGATATTTTTGTGGCCTAATATAGACACCAGTCCAGATCATGTTTTGACGTGTACTGACCTTCTTTTGATTTATTCATCCAAATTTGGCAAATTGGCATTCCACGTTAAACAGTAAATTCCATTTTTATGACTGGATTCTGCAATTCCGTCCACCTTTTCCACATCGCGGAAATTAAAGGGCCCTATACATATTTGGAAAAATTTAATTCATTGTCTTTTCAATATTTCATATCCTTTACTGACTTTTAAGTGACACACATACAGTCTGAATGTTGTCTCATGCATCTCTGTACAATCAGTTACACTGGACACGGTGTCATACACACAACATGTTAGCAGATTAGATACAGCTAATGCTGCAAAAGAGGTTGATAGAGTCACCCAGTGCTGGAACAGCGCATTGTGTGTTGGGGTACCAAGATGGAAGTCCAATCGGTAAGCATTATTCAGAATCCATTACTGCTACCATTTCCTCTCTATTAAGGCCTATTTTCTCTGGCTTGTATGGCATTTGCATGCAATCTTACATCAATATGGCTTATTCCGCAGTGGTTTGCAGTGCTTAGGTGAGCAGTCATTGGTCATATCCTACTCTGCATTTACTATTAACTCGATTTTACTATGCAAGCATAGTGCAGTTAAAGTTGTTACAAACCCTGTCAAAAATGACTCTTGGGATGGGGGGAAATCTGTTGGCAGTTTAGGATTAAAACAGAAAACCCCTCCCCCTGCCAGTTTTAATCCCATCAATGCCCTGTATTGATGTTGGTCTCTGAGGGAAAGAACCAGACTGCTCCTCTGGGTGCGGTATAAAGCAACGGATGTAAAGGACATTGCTTCTTGGTACTGATTTGAGACAGTAATAGTGGTTAAGATTTGGATTTACGTCAGAGATTGGTTTAGAATAAAAGTCTTCAGTCAAGCTAACCTTGCCATATGGAGAAGCTATTATTTAAAAAGCTATACAACCGCTTCTCACTTCCCCCACCAGATTCAGATACTTGTGTAATGCATCCCATGCTGATCTTCAGTTCTGCATCCTCGCTGCAGGTTTAGCAGTGTGCGCTAATCGCTTTAAACCTTGAGATTAATGATTGTAAACACTCTCGACTTTAGACGACATAAGCTGTCATATGAACTGTATGCAAAGACAAATGCTTGTAAAATATTGAATGTATTGAACATATGTATGTCACAAGGATAACCACAAGACTATTTATTCATTTGAAACTAGTGTGACATGTGAATCTTTGCTGTCATGAATAAGCTCATACTTATCTAAGCTGTTATTTTTATGAATGCTAAAGCACCGAGTGTGTATTCTTACCACTGGTTTAAAAAAAGCTTGGTTTGTAATGAGGTTTGTCTAGCCCTTTTTGCCTATGCACATAATTCTCAGTCTGCAGTCTGTCAAAATGTAAATGCATCCTTTTATTGCGCTAGTCACACATTAATTTATATATCACAAGATATTGCACCTGTGACGGAAAACCACTCGTTGCATTTGCTGTAAAATAACTTGCTCAGTCTAAATAAGATACCATAATGGCACAGTGAAACGTTGATACATTTTCAGAGCAAACTTGACTTGCTCAATCTCCCTCAGCTAGCTAGCCTTCAGCAGAGTCTCTTGCACTCTTTGTACCCTGTTGGTGAGTTGTAGTATTCTTCCAGACATCAATATTGGATGAGAAGCAAGTGTAATGTGTGTTTAATGACTGGTGTAAGGCAAAAGTAAGTTGAGTCTGCAAAAAACAAGTTTAGGGCTGAAACAACTCAAATTCAAAGTGTTGATCAATGGACTATTGATCATAGAGCGACTGGCTCTAGTCCTAGAGTCCTTGGGTGAGCTATTGATATCAGATTCTAAACAGAACATTCCTAGCTGTGTTTAAAACCATTCCTTTAATTGTTGGGTGAATAATTAAGTGGTCTGGTGGTTAACCTCTCCTCTGTTAGTTTTGCATTTAATTCCTGGTTTGTTTAAGACTCGCCGTTGATTGTGAAAGCAGTTTACCGCTGACTCAAGCCTTGGAGCGGGTGCAGTTGAGTCATCGCTCTCTTGCCCGGGAGGATTTGAGATGTTCTAAGAGCTTATTAATGTAGTCTGTCATATTTCTGTCAAAGAGTTTTAAGCTACTAATAGACACTAAGATTACAGACGGTTTTGAATGTGTCTGAAAACTGGACAAGATAATTTAGGCACGGAACTGAAGTCAGGGTATCTTTTTATTAGCACTCAGATGGTGGGGCAAGGGCTGTGGTGGGGCTGATGGGGCTCTTTGTGTGACCACAGTGACTCATTTCCTCCCATGCTGTACACATATAGACACCTGGCTTTCGCTGCATTAGAAACCAGACCATCTGAAAGAGAGAGAGAGGTGGGAAAGGAAAGGAGAGAGAGAGAGGGTGGTAAAAATTGTGAGAGTGTCACGGCCATGCACACAGCAATTTAAATTTTAATTGCCTAGATTTATCTTCTCAGCGCAGTGTGACGGACTGATAACTGGAGCTGATAACTCTCAAACTGTTTGTAAAGCGCTGCCACCAGCCAGATACGTGAGCTCAGAGAAGAGGAAAGCACATATTGTTACCATGCGCTGCTTGCAGCCCACACCAGCTGTAAATGACTCCCAAAGCTGCTGCCTGACTGGAACGTGTGCACAGAATGCACTGTGATACTTAACTATACAGAACTAAACTTTACCAATATATGTGTTGGGTAGTTTTGCATTGTAGATGTTTTTGGATGCTTGATAAAAGTTTTGCTACTTATGCTAAATGCTACTTATGGAAGCCTGTTTCGGCCAATAAATAAAAAAAAAAAAAAAGATAATTGCGAGTTTACATCTTGCAATTCTGACTTTTCTTCTCAGAATTGCGTGATATAAACTTGTAATTGCGAGTTGTAAAGTCAGAATTGCGAGATATAAACTCACAATTCTGACTTTTTCCTCAGAATTGCGAGTTTATATCTTACAATTGTGACTTTTTCTCAGAATCACAAGATACAAACACACAACTGCGAGTTAAGTCAGAACTGTGAGATATAAACTTGCAATTCTAATAAAATATCAGTCTTTTCCCCCTTCAAAATTACTTGCAATTACAAGTTTATATCTCATAATTCTGAGGAAAAAATAAGAATTTTGAGATATAAACTATATATAATCATTTGCAAGTTATAAAGTCAGAACTATGAGATAAACTTGGATTTCTGAGAAATGAAGTCAGAATTGTGAGATATAAACTTACAAAACTTAAAATATCACACAATTCTGTCTTAACTCGCAATTGCGAGTTTATATCTCGCAGTTCTGACTTTTTTCCTGGAAATGCGAATTTATATCTCGCAATTCTGACTTTTATCTCAGAATTGTGAGATATAAACTCGCAATTCTGACTGTTTCTCAGAATTGCATGATATAAACTTACAAAACTTACAATATCACATAATTCTGACTTTATAACTCAATTGTGTTTATATTTCGCAACTGAGAGAAAAAAGTCAGAATTGCAAGTTTGTATCTTGCAATTCTGAGGAAAAATTCAGAATAGTGAGGTAAAAAGTCAGAATTGAGAGATATAAACTTGCCTTTGTGTTATAAAGTCAGAAATATGTGATATAACCACACAATTCACAGACTTTTTTTCTCAGAATTTTGTGATATATACTTACAAAACTTACAATATCACACAATTCTGACTTTATAACTCGCAATTGTAAGTTTGTATCTCGCAAATCTGAGAAAAGAAGTCCGAATTGTGAGTTTGTGTCACAATTCTGAGGAAAAAAGGTCAGAATTGTGAGATAAAACGTTTTTTTAATCAGTGGCGGAAACGGGCTTCCATAACTGCTTTATCATCAAAAGTTTGTATTTATTATTTATTTATTAATTAAATGTAATGTGTTTATGTATTTTTTTTTTTTATTGTATATTATTTATAGAATTTTAATTTTTTTTTATTGATAGAACGTATATGTTTGTATGTATTTGTAATGTAAAGTTGGCCATTGCTTGGTTGAATCTTTGACTAACCAAGGACCTATCGTCTTGGGTAGCTCTGTAGTGTTTTTTTCTTCAAACTGTCATATTAATGGAAAAAATGATGGGATCTCATTTGTGACCTACATAAACCTCACACTGCAGATTTTCACTTATTAAAGATTCAAATGCCCAAGTTTTAAAGTGTACCAAATGTCTCCTGCCTTAAATGACCGTGCCTTTCAACCGTATGGTTGCCGAGCTAATATTTTAGTAATCAGCTGCCTCTTATGCTGTGTGCGTGTTTTCGGTGAACACATGGGACTGCTTTGGCCTGCTATCAGTTTAGCACCGTGATAAGCTGAAATGAATATTAAGTGTGACAAAGCACTAGCCAGTGCATTCACTCTCCTCTCTCCTTGTTCATCTTGTGATAGCTGTCACTAGATTTCTTCCTTACTCTCACTCACTCCCTCACCCCCCGCCTGCCAGTCAATACATCAGTACAGGTTACAGAATAGATTTTTCTTTTTCAAAGTCTGGGCTGTGTTCCCAAACTTCCTTTTTTATTCACAGAGCTTCACTCAGCAGGCATTGAACCTCACACGCCTCTAATGAGAAAACCACAACGCAGCCTCCCGAACACAAGTGCTAATTGAACAGTACACTTTTGGGATGCAACCTGGAATGTCAGCAGAGAATTTCCTATTTCCTTTCCCCGTAGTGTTGCACATCAGCCATCGTCTCTCTCAGATCCCAGCATGTTCCTTCCCTGCCTCATTAGTGCATATTCACCGGCGTGAGTGATGATGATGAATAGTTACAGTGAGATTCATTGTTTACCCCCTTCTTATTTTTTTGGCTTGCCACATGAATAGCAATTAATCTAGAAAAATGTACTTAATTAACCAGTACAATAAGAGCTTAACTATCTGTTATTGGACAGTAAATGAAGTGTGCTCAGATGCCAAAAACCCAACAAAAACTGACTGCTGCTTCACTTATCTTCACACTCTGCTCATGGGAAGCATAGATATGGATGGAAAATGATATTTAATGATAGAAGGCTTCCCATTCTGCTCCTGATTGCAGCTTTTTTTGTGATGGTTAATATGTTGTATAACAGTAGGGTGCCTTATTCAGATTGCTATGAGTAATAAATGGATTGAGAGAGGAATGTTTTCCACTTGTCAGGCTCTAACTAATTAGATAGTTAAATCATGTGTTTTTGTTATAGTTATGTCATTATACATTTGCATGCTTTTTTACTAACCACATTATTTCTGACCCGAGCTGACTGCACAGACCCTGACATAAATGGTTTTGCATCTTATTTAGTCCTTGCTTTGCAAAACATGTTGTTCAGTCATTTAAAGAACTACTTCTATTGCATCATTCAAATTTAGAATTCAAGCCCATGCAAAGCCATAACATCGGTGTTATTGCAGGTTTTTCTCTAATGGAAGGAAATATGTTCTTTTGTGTATGTATGTTCACATCCGGCACCTCTATGGATTGCCTGATGTGCAGACAGTCACAGACCGGTGGATTGATGGGCATTCTGCTTGCAGCCATTACCGCCCCATCTGAGTCCACATAATTATCTCTCTATATTAATGCTCATATAATACAACCTGCTGTCGTTCCTGTTTCTTTGAAATGCAGACCTGCAAAAAGTCACTTGGATAGCCTTTGAAATGGTATACAGCTTTGCTGAAAGTCACTCACTGTATTATTCATGTCCTGTAAATGTCAGGACACTTCAGAGGGTTGTCTATGCTCTTGTCACCTAGCCATGCCATGTTTAGATGGTGGATTTGGGTTGAGTCCCATACGGACTCATTTCAAGTGCTGAGATTTAAGTAAGCAGCGCAAGGTGTTTTCGGCAGAGTTCGGCAGGGGCTGGCAGGGACAGACTTTTGCTAAACTGCTAAAATTGTGCGAGTCAGCAAGGTGCCAGTTTTGGACTGCTTGTCTTCAAGCTGATCTTTTCTCCAGCCTTGAGCGAAGGAAAGTATGAAAACGCCGCACGCTTTATTCTGAGTAGGAAGTGCAGTTATTTTCATTGTGTCGGTGTAAATGATATAAAATTCAAGAAAAAATTTCTCCGTGCCTGATTGTGCCATTTCAGGCTGAGATGATATCATCAGACAGAGACAGGGATAAAAAAATCACAGCCTTTTGTTTGGTTGAGGCTTAGGGAGAAGTGTCTTATTACCGCGGTGACATGTGGTAAATCATCAGATGTTTTATGAGTCATGCAAAATGCAGATAAATATCACAAAGCTCGTATTTATATTTCATCTCGGAGGAAAGACCGCAAACCAGTGGAGGTGAGTTTTCCAGCTCAGCCCAGTGTATTTATAGGCTCTCCCGGGGCATTCCCACATACGCTGCAATAAAACGGGTCAATTATGTGATGAGCGATTCCACTTGGTAGATGGCAGAGAGAAACCGATTATTTTTTTGTTTAAAATTTAAAGGGAAACAAAACTATATTTGCTGTCAGCTATATTGTTTGGTCTTAAATAGATGGGGTTTTCTAGCAATAGGAATACCTCAGGGCGTGAATCTTTCATAGTTTATTGTCAATCCTGAAGGGTGAGTAATGGCAGCGACCCAAAGAAAATGGATATAGAGGTATAAGAGATTAGATCATCCAAAGCTCTGGATAATGCTGCACCGTGCAGTGATTTTATTGGCGGTGGTGTGTGTTTGCTTTGTTGGAAGAATCCTCACAAGTTCTGACTGGAATAATATAGGAAGAGGTTTGCGGATTGTTGGGATTCTTAATGTCCCCTTTGTTCAAATTTCAAAGTGTTGGTGGGAATATGAACAGGATGTGCAACATGCATGCATTTATGTGCATATTTAAAGATCATGACTTTGAATTACTCTTCAGTAGTAAATAAGAGTCATTTGCTCATACACTCTTGAAACGTTTCATTAGGTTGCACACCAGTGTTATGAGTACAAGATAAAACATGTTCAAATAGTGTTACATTCCTAGTCATGTTCCAAATAAATGACATGCTCCCTGGCCCGTAAGAGCTGGTGATGGATTTAAGAGGAAAGAACAGGGACACACTGTAACCCTACTTTGCGAATCACTGGCACTGTCAACTCTTTTGTCACACCAGATGAATTGAGTATAATAGAATCTTAATTTATCGCCACATGACCAGGACTGGTGGAATTAGTTTCCACAGAATTTAAATGAATGCTAGAATGGTGCAGTTAGCTTATTAAAGAAATACAGTTGAAGCCAAAAGTTTACATACACCTTGCAGAATCTGCTAAATGTTAATTAATTTACCAAAATAAGAGGAATCATACAAAATGCATGATATTTTTTTATTTAGCCCTGACCAGAATAAGATATTTCACACAAGACGTTTACATATAGTAAAAAAACAAGAAAAAATAATAATTTAATAAAAAAAAGACCCTGTTCAAAAGTTTACATACACTTTGTTTAATACTGTGTTGTTACCTGAATGATCCACAGCTGTTTTTTTTTTTTGTGGTAGTTGTTCATGAATCCCATTTTTGTGTATTTCAACCTTTTCCAACAATGACTTTATGATTTTGAGAAACATCTTTTCACACACCTGGGGGACTCACATACAGTTGTTGTTTCATTCAGTACTGCCCTTCAGTAGCTACATCAGATACTTACATGTTTCCCAGAAGACAAAACAAGTAAAATTTATTTTGATCTTCAAATTCAAAAAGTTTTCACCCCCGGCTCTTAATGCATCGTGTTTCCTTCTTAAGCATCAGTGAGCGTTTGAACCTTCTGTAATAGTTGCATATGAGTCCCTCAGTTGTCCTCAGTGTGGAAAGATGGATCTCAAAATCATACAGTCATTGTTGGAAAAGGTTCAAATACACAAAAATGCCAAACCCCACCCCCCCCACCCCCCCCAAAAAAAAAAAAAAACACACACACCAAATAATTAAAGGGACCTGAAGGATTTTTCATAAAACAACTATTACTTAAAAAAAAAAAAACAACAACACATGGCTGTGAATCATTCAGGTAACAGCAGTATTAATTATCTAGTGAATGTAAACTTTTAAACAAATTTTTGTAAATTCAATTATTAATGTCTCTTGTGGACTATATGTAAACGTGTTTTATGTAAAATAACTTATTCAGGTCAGTACTAAATAAGAAATAACATGCATTTTGTATACCTCTTATTTTGGTAAAACAATTAACATTTTGCAGTTTCTGCAAGGTGTATGTAAACTTTTGACTTCTGTAATTATGGTGATTCATGATTTTATCACCTTCATGTTTTTTTTTTTTTTTTATTCCTTAGAATGTGGAATTTATCAGAATGCCCCAGCTTTTATTTTCTATACAATAAGAGTGAATGGAGAAGGATGCTGTCAAGCTCCAAAAAGGCGCTGTGAAAATGTCCATATTATGCATTTTATAAATCTCTTGACACTTTGTGTGGTCATAAAACAGGCCAAATTGTGAGTTGTTGTTTGCTGTAAATCTTTCCTATTTAGGTCTGCTCCTTTCATTATTGTTTGGCTTCAGAAGACTTTGATTATAACATCCTTTTATGTTGATTATGTCATTTTTGGAGCTTGATAGTGTCATTGTCCATTGCTTTCATTATAATAAAAATCTATCTGAACAGTCTGCCAAATTTCCTCCTTTGTCTTGACACAGAAGAAAGAAAGTCTCACAGTTTTGGATCAACATGAGGTTAACTGATGACAGATTTTTCATTTTTGAATGAAGTCTACAAGTACTCTATTTGTGTGAGAAACAGACTTGAAAATGGGCATTGTTGCCTTCAAATTGGCTAAAGCTTGAAAA
This sequence comes from Cirrhinus mrigala, assembly GCA_036247105.1. Classification (NCBI taxonomy): domain Eukaryota; kingdom Metazoa; phylum Chordata; class Actinopteri; order Cypriniformes; family Cyprinidae; genus Cirrhinus; species Cirrhinus mrigala. Next base: position 20,037,054 of record CM070027.1, on the reverse strand, counting down.
GCTTGTCTGCTGTTTTGTTCAGCATTTCGTCTCATTAGGATCATTCCCAACAATCCCTGAGGGACGGCCTGAAATGCACGGGTTGTGCCTCTGGCATAAAGTGAGCTGCATTTAGGCGATGACAAAACACTGCATAAAGTGAAAACGCTCGGGAGATGTTGAAAACCTGTCTGCTGTTATGAATTACATGATGTGTAGATGGGATAATATTTCCTTCTTTATTTAGTGTGTCATAGTTCCAGGGGAGCTCACTTGGCATGTTTGGGCTAGTTGACGTGTGCCAGTATTCTCATATTTTGCTCTCTCATCTTTCTCTTCCCTTTCTGGCCTGTGAGGTTCCTCCCATGAACCTCTATTCCCTGTAATCAAACTTGTTATGGTAACATGTAATCTCCGCTGACCAGCAACAGTGTTGCCATGCTCATGGTCATCATAAAATTATTTAGCTTTGTATCAGCAGAGCTAAAATCCTATTCAGAATTGATCACATTTTTTCTCTCTTTTCATCTAAAGCTTGCATTTGCTTGTTTGGCGCTCAGCTCTGGCTTACTCTGGCTTAGGCAAAGCTTTTTTTTTTTCTCCTCTCTTCTTTTTTACCATCTGCTTTGAAATTAATGGGCATGTTGGAAACTAGGCTAAATCTAGAGTGACATCTTTTTCTTTTTTTTTCCTTTTTCTCCCCCATGCCCTTCCTCTTTCTTTTTTTAAAGGCACGCCAATGTGCTGCCAGCTCCTGTCCGTCTAGTGACTGCTCATTGCGGATAAATTCACACGCACCATCTCAAAGGCACAATCCCTTGGACTTAGATTTACCCGGCACGCATGTGCCCTCAGTGTCATCGTAAGACCGATCCGATCCTACCATGTTCCTCTCATCTCACTTTTTGAGTTCTTGCGTTTTGATACCTTGTTGCATGTTTTGCTTTTTCACAGGGTGGGGGGACTATTTTAGGTATGTCACTTTGATTGGATCAAACATGTGCTGCGGTCTGTCGTCTCTGTTGTAGAAACACGACTAAAGGATTTGCACTTCAGTTTAACATTACGTCTCCTAAGGGCGTCGAATCATTAGCATTTCCAACCCTACCATCACAGCCTTTCGCATTAAAACATTCTCTTTTAGTCTGGCTGCATGTCCTAATTGTGCTTCAGTGTTAGAAGAGCAAAACACTCTCCTCTTGGGCTCCGGGCTCTCTGTCTGAGTCTGTATGTGCGGCTGCAGCTCTGATCCTCCTCACCAGCCCCTGGCTGGATCTGCAGCCTTTTGATGAAAGCACAAACGCATCCGGTGAGCAGAAGCCAAAGCGAGACTGTGATCCCTACTCTCTCCCCCACCTCCTACCTTTCTCAAGTGAGATCAGTGATAGGGAGCGCCTTTTTGATCCTGCTAGCTCATGCTCCTCTTTTCCACATCCCCCTGACAAAGCCTTCTCTCTCTCCTACACTCTTTTTCCTTCCAGCGTCAAGCACTTTCAGCTGCAGCGTGTGGCTTCGCTCCAGACTCATCGGATTTGCTTGTTATTACTGAAGAATGTCAAAGATTTATCGGGAGTTAATTAAATTACACTGTGCCGTAATGAAAAAGAGTGGAGGAGAGATGATGGATTTTGTTTTGGCAGCTTTTAGGAGAGATTGTTTGTTGTTGTCACGTAGAGAGAAGATAAACCTGCACCGCTGAGAGGTGTCTCCGGGCCGCCCAGCCTATTGTGAAGTCTTTCCCTGGCTGCTGTTATCTCCTGCTGTTAATTCCAGAGGTTGCTGCCAAAAATCTCTCAAACCAAATTCCACTGCATGTGTAAACAGGAAGTGTGTCTTAAACAGGATATTGGGACCCTGTATTTTGAGTGAGTGTTTTATATAATACACTCTACCAGTCAAAAGTTTTTAAACAGTAAGTTTTTAATGTTTTTTTAAAGAATTCTCTTCTGCTCACCAAGCCTGCATTTTTTTGATCCAAAATACAGCAAAAGCAGTAATATTGTGAAATATTTTTACTATTTAAAATAACTGCTTTCTAGTTGAATATTTAAATGTAATTTATTCCTGTGATCAAAGCTAAATTTTCAGCATCGTTACTCCAGTTTTCAGTGTCACATGATCCTTCAGAAATCATTCTAATATGCTGATTTGCTGTTCACAAAACATTTTTATTATTATTATTATTATTATTATTATTATTATTACCATCAATTATAGAAATTAATACTTTTATTTAGCAATAATTCTTTAAATGAATCAAAAGTGATGAGACATTTATAATGTTACATAAGATTTCTATTTCAGATAAATGCTGTTCTTCTGAACTTTCTATTTATCAAAGAAACCTAAAAAAATCGACTCTGTTGTTTTCAACATAATAAAAATATATATGGTTTTTCTCTGAGCAACAAATCAGAATATTAGAATGTATTCTGAAGGATCATGTGACTGGAGTAATGATGCAAAAAAATTAGCTTTTAAATCACAGGAATAAATTACATTTTTAAATATATTTAAATAGAAAACAGTTATTTTAAATAGTCAAAATGTTCTGTACTTTGGATCAAATAAACGCAGGCTTGGTGAGCAGAAGAGATTGCTTTAAAAACATAAAAATAAATTTGACTGGTAGTGTAATATAATATTTTGTAATTAGCAATTGTTATAAATATTATAATATAATATTATTCAATGTATTTGTAATGGTAAATATTATTTTGTGTAATTAGTCATTGGCTTGTAGATGAAATGTAAATGGGTCACGCATGCACTTTTAAAATTGTGTCTACTGAATGAGCCAGAATGACTCAGTACTGAAAAGGTTGTCCAAGAATTTAGGCAAGTGCTACAAAGTTGAGCTGCCCACACATGGGCCTAGGTTTATGCTAAAATGAGTTGTTTCAGGATATGGGCAGGCTGTTCTAGATTTGAGAGCTTGCATTGAAATATTCATTGGGATCTCTATGAAGATATACAAGGGTAATCTTTCCTCTAGGCTCCTTTGCTTCACTTTTGGGAATATAATTTTTGCAGTGTTTTAAATGCGCTGCAGAATATTATGTGTGGTTTAATTCCTGTCTAAAACAGAATCTGAGATTCATTCTCAAAGAGTTAAAGAAATAGGTCAACCAAAATGTTTTTTTTTCCTTAACTCATTCCAAACCTTTGTCCACCTTTTTTTCGCATAAGAATGGAAGCCATATGGGTCTGGCTTCCGGTCTCATCCACGTCCAGTTATTTTTAGCTGTACAAAACAGCTCGTTTTGCTGCTGGATATTGCAAATTGGTGTAGCTTACCATATTATTTTAATGTATAATTTTAATTATGAGCACACTGGTTTGTAGTGCAAACAGTTTTACCGTTTACTGCATGTTTGTTATTCTTCACGTTATTTCTCTATAGCTCATAAGCTCACTTCAGCGTTGAAGAAAAGGGTGGATAACTTAGTTGTTTTCTGTGAAACACAAAAGAAGATATTTAGAAGAATGTCAGAATTGCTCTTTTTTTAAAAAATGAATTGGGAATTAAGGTTAACAGCAAAAAAAGAGGTAAAATCTGGCACTGTGCATCTTGATAAGTTGATTTGGAACAGCATAATTTTTATTTTTGGTGAACAATTTCTGAAAGATTAAAGTAAAATATTTACTCTCATCCAAAATTAATTTGTATGTTTTTGATTTTGTTTCTGTTTGTCTGGGTAAATATTCACATCAGTGGCTCTCGGTTTGCTTGTGTCTCACTTATAAACAGGCTGTTTGTCAGGTTGTATAGATGTTGTCTGGGGTGATTGAGTGGTGACTTAGCCGGGGTGTGAAGATTATTATTTAAATGATGACATGCACAGAAGCCATGGAATCAACTGAGTGATTAAGAGGCCATTTTCTATGTTAATGACATTAGCTAGCTCTGAGATAATGGCAGCTAAGTGCTGAGAGCCAGCAGCTGCTCCCAGAACCAGACATGAGCTGTGTCAAACACTCCTCAAGCTGCTCGGCTGAACGGCTGTTTTTATTAATGTAAAAAGAAAAACAATTCTTACAGTTATACTTGTAATACATTTCTTGTTAGAAATGCAATAAAAAGTTTGCAATACAGGACATTGTGTGTGGAAATGATGAGAAAAAAAAACAATATGCAGCAAACGGTAAAACTATTTGCACTACAAACCAGTTTGTTCATAATTAAGACACATCAATTAAAATAATATGGTAAGATACACTAATTTACAATATCAAGCAGCAAAACAAGCTGTTTTGTACAGCTAAAAATAACTGGACGCAGATGAGACCGGAAGCCAGACCCGTAAAATTTTCAATGGCTGGGCCCACTCTAACGGGAAAAATAAGGTAGATAAATTAGTGTCATGACCGCTAGCTGAATGTCCGGTCTGTTATTAGGGACATTTCCACGCCCCTAAACATGACATGGCACAAAATGAAATGTGATTGGTTGCTTTACCTGTCAGTCATATGGCTTCTTGGGTGGTCCTTAGCCATTTAAAGCAGCCATGGTTCGCAGGCCTTCTGCTGTCTGGCTACGCGAGACCTATATACTTATAAGTAGGTAGGAAAATGATGCAGTCTTCAAAGAAAATGGTTGGGAACTGAGAACCAATTTTAATTCATTTAATTTTTCTCCCACTTAAGTATTTCTTCCTCAAAGTACTAAAATATTTATTAACTCTTTTTGCCATAATTGGCAGTAGAAAAGCAACTTGCTCAATTTTAGACCAGAGCATTAATCTTGTAAATCTAAAATAAGGATTGATTGTTTTCTGTTGCTGTCATTACAGATAACCCATATTTTTAGCTACCATCAACCTGACACGCCCACTCAAACCATTTCATGGTTGTAGAATGATTTTGCCCGCTGTAATTGGATTGGCTGTTTCTAAAGAGGCTTCTGTCGCTGATGGCACTGATGCGGCAGAGTGATGCTTTCTCTTTTTATGCACGCCCTTCGGTTATGCATTTTCAAGGCGTGTAATAGGCACTGGGCCACACAGCAAAGAAATACAAGATGATGTTTACAGAACACTTGCTCCGTTAAAAAACGTTTGGCTGTGCTACTTTGTATGGGTATTTCAAATGAGCGTTTCCAATGCTAAAGTCACTTTGCATTTGTATAAACAGAAGCATCTATTTTCCAAGTAAACAACACAAGAAACGAAGCCTGGCACGTTAGGATGTGCCAAAGATGTCTTCTGGAAGAAGAATGAGAACCTACAGCCGGGTCTAAATCACAGATATGAGGAACCACTGCCGAAAGAGAGAAATGGACTGCGGAAAATGGATGCGGCTCCCGGCTCCCCGCCCTGGCATCATAAATAACCTCACCATTGATCGGCTGTAGTCTGTGATTCTCCGCAGCCCTTCTCTCCACATTCATCAGCCCTGCGTCTGATGTGTTTGCCGGCTACTTAATCCACCGATTACTCAGTTGGCCTTTGCCCGGTGTCTACAGCTCTACCTAGGTGTGATTTGCTGGATGCCCAAAATAGAGCATGTTATGGTGCTAATCTGTAATAAATCTAAAGTTACAGTGCCTTCCGAAAGTATTCATACCCCTTCATTTTTTTTAATGATGTTGCTGCTTTATGTTAAACTGTTTTAAATTACTTTTTTCCCACATCAATCTACACTCCATGCACCATAATGACAACGCAAAAACAGAATTGTCACAACTTCATAAATGTTTTAAAAATAAGAAAACTGAAATAAGTACATTGCATAAGTATTCATACCCTTAACTCAGTACTTAGTTAAAGCACCTTTACAGTCTTTTTGGGTATGATGCAATAAGATTTGCTCATCAACATTTGGCAGCTATTTGCCATTCTTCGCCTCACCTTTTCACCCCTCAAGCTCTGTCAGCTTGGATGGGGTCTGGCAGACATTTTCAGGTTTCTCCAGAAATCTTTGGTGGGATTCAAGCCCAGGCTGTAGCTGGGCCGCTCAGGGACATTCACAGAGTTGTCTACAAGCCGCTCTTGCTGTATGCTTAGGTTCATCTCAATATTATGGTGCAATGAGCTTTTCTTCTAGCACGCTTTACTTTTGGGATGGTACTCTGCAGGTGATGAGCAGTACCTGGTTTCCTTCAAACATGATGCTTGGAACTGAGGTTCATCAGACCACAGAGTCTTGTTTCTCACAGTCTGAGGGCAATTCCAAGTGTGTTTTCATGTGTCTTCACTGAGGAGTGGATTGAGTCTTGCCACACCACTATAAAGCCCAGATCGGTGGAGTGTTGCATTGATGTTTGTCTTTCTGTAAGTTTTTCCCATCTGCATATATGATCATGGAACTCAACTAGAGTGACCATCAGGTTCTTGGTCACCACTCTAGCCAAGGTCCTTCTCCATCAATTGCTCAGTTTGGCCAGGAGGCCAGCTCTAGGAAGAGTCGTGATTGTTTCAAGCTTCTTTCATGAAGGGTAACAGAGACTACATGCTACTGTGAACCTTCAAAGCAGCAGAATATTGTTTTTAACCTCAGGACTTGGTTTTTGCTCTGATATGCATTTGCCACAGGTTAACTTCACTTGAAGTGTAGTAACAAGCAATATGAATGTTCCGGAGCTAAATTTCAGCTGTCCCAGTTAAGGGTATGAATACTTATGCAATGGAATCAATTAAGTTTTTTATTTTTAATAAATCTGCAAATATGTTAAAAATCAGTTTTTTGCTTTGCCATTATGGTGCATGGAGTGTAGATTGATGTGGAAAAAAGTAATTTAAAGCAGTTTAACATAAGGCAGCAACATAACAAAATGTAAAAAAAAAAAAAGAAAAAAAAACTGTTGCACTGTATTCGAAAGTGGACAGCCCTGAAGTCATACAAGGTTTATGCAGCACTGTCTACTTGCTAAGCCGGACACTGCTTCCTTCTCCAATTCAGGGATCAAATTTAACTTCTGTAAGACATTCATGCCCCAAAAGAACAAAAGTTGAGTTGAGATCCTAGTTTCACAGTCTGTATTTCTACACTGTGAGAATTGAATTGATTTGAACAGACTTCTCAAGCAGCAAAATGTGTAGCCTGGCAACAACGTGAGTACATGAAAAAACAAACAGAAACAGGAGTGAAACACTCTCTCTGGTGCTTAAGCATACATTTTTTATAAATTCTCGAGAGTCTAAAAAAGGGATTTATTAAAGGAATTTCGAAGCAGAAATGGGAAATCAGGTCAGATTTTGATAATAAAAGATTTTGACTTCCTTTGTTTTTGTGTCCCCATCTTCCTCCAGATCAGACCGTCAGGCATCCATTCATTCTCTTGACTCAGTTGAAGGGAATCTGGACGGATGAGTCCAGATAGTGCTCTATGGCACTGAAGAGCTCCCATTGTCTTCTCACAGTGCTGTACCAGAGCTCTGACAGTGGACATGTTGATACACGGTTCCCTTTATCTTGCCAGGTCGGGCCATTTATTTTGTGAACGCTTCTGAATGTAAGGAGCTTGCCATTTTCCATTATCTGTGAGAGGCTTGTCTTTGTTCCTCTGTGGAGGATTCCTCTGGTTCAGCTGGAAGGGGATCTTTGCAGAGGGACATGCCTCTCAGTGGACTTGTGTGAATTGGACGGACTTGGAAATGGCTATTCGTTTTTGAATAGATTTTCGGCATTTGCACAAATGGTGTTGTGTTTTGAAGACAACTCAGCAGTTTTCTGTGTTCTTCTTTTCTGGTTTTACACAGGCAGATGGGATTCCTATGAGTACACCGTATTTGATTTGATCACGACTTAGAGGGGTTTCTGTGATAAATTGGGCCTTTTGGATAATCCTATCAGATTATCATTTGCATAGCAGCATACATTATTCATTTAGTGTCTGCCTCTCCAATTAGTCGAAGTCAGGTTTTTCTCCAGAGAGGTTTTAACATCTGTGCGACCCTGGAAATCCTGCAGGAGATTTGAGCTAATCATCAGCCTCATCAGCTCTTCAGAGGTGTGTTTGCCTGTGTGTTTACTCTTTTGCTTTTCATTCCCTCGCTCTTTCTTGACCTGTCCTGGGCACCTTGCTCTAGTGGGAGCTTCCTCTCTGTGAGCGAGACAAAGGATCAGAGCGCTTGACAAAATGCCACTGCCATGGCTGTCAATGAGGGCGGCGCCCCCTCACATCCCCACTCGGCTCAGGATCGACCCTTTGCCAGTTTCCTTTGAAAGATATTTTTGCTGCCCTTGCACCTGGATTCCACCCCTTTAACATCTTGTTGAAAACCATCCGGCCATTTATGTGGTTTGTTATTTTGACAGTTTGCTTACATCTTTTATGCCTTTTGCTCCATGGATTCATGCCATAGATACAGCAGATTCTCTGAAGGCTGTCTGGCTGCGTCTCGCCGCAGTCTAGACTCCAGTGCTTCACCCGCTGACTCGCTGTCTGCTTCTGTGCCTGCCTTCTTCCTGACTGACTGTCTTTCTGAGTCGCTGCTTCAAGGCTCAAAGCGCCTGACTGCTTGACAGATTGTTTGACTCTTTGACTCCTTCACTCATGCTTTTGAAGTGAATCATTGGCTGGATTGATCTGTGCTCTTCATGCCCCTGTGGAGAGTGATACTCCCTTGCCCCGGTCTCACTTTCTTTTTTTCTGCTTCTCAGACACAACAATCTTCCCTTAGGACTTCATTGCTTTTGCATTGCTTTTAAACTTGTCTTTCTTTCTGCTCATCCCTCTCTTTAATGAAAGATTTAATTTTTGTTGATTTAGTTTATTAGTGGATGCTCTCACAGTTTGGAAGTCTCATCCTGCGAGGGCGGTGCACCAGATGGGGAGAGGGTAATTCTTTATTCCCTGTGTGTGCACCCGTTCCTGCGGGATGAGAGTGTTAGGGAATGACAGCTCTTTGTAACCTGGTTTCTTCCCCTAGCTGTTTATCCAGGAGCTGTCTTTCCGTCTCCTATTTGGTTTTCATTGAAAAAAGCAGAATTTGAGTACTTGTGCTGAATGAGACAGGTGGTGCTCTGATCTTTTCATGTAGTCATCACTAGAATCTTAATGCAAAGAGAGCAACAGCCACATGAACCTAACCTGGGATTGAGGTGTGCATTCTGAGCTTTAGATTTGCTCAGACCCCTGCTATGACACTGCACAGCCAAAAGCGATACCTTTGCGCTTCCCGTAAGCAATTGAAAGACGTAGGAAAGGCGCGATTAGAATGAAGAAACAGTAGCCTATTCATCTGAGCTGGATACAGCTAAACAGGGTGGAAAATTCATACTTTAAAAGCCAGAGTGTGTTTTTAACGGTTAGTGGGTTCAGAACAGACTGAACTTCTGGTCTCAGAGAGAGAGAGAGAAATTACTGAAGCATCTCTTTTAAGAGACCACTGTCTGCTCCAAAAGCAAGTAACTGCACACCAGAATGTTTAGTATTGGGTCCTTATAGGAGGACATTTTCAGTATGACCTGGGAATACGAAATGAGAACAATAAACTTCACACATTTTTGTTGGGTGTGCTGTTTTAGTGGTGCTTGCTAGGCACTTTTACCCAGTGGTCATTTTTATAGTTTAAAATGTGGTTTCCAGTGTTTTGACATCATACATATGTTTTTTCATATTAATGAATTTAAGTTAATTTTGCTTGGACTAAAATGGCATCGGATTTTAATCTACAAAAATATTATTTATCAGTGCCTATAGTGCAACTGTCCTGACCTAGGGTCCTTTGCCAATCCAGCTGCGTTTATTTGTTCATAAATACAGAAAAAACTGTAATATTGTGAAATATTATTGAAATTTAAAATAGTGGTTTTCTGTTTTAATATACTTTAAAATAGATTTTTTTTTCTGTGATGCAAAGCTGAATTTTCATCAGCCATTACTTCGGTCTTCCATGTCACATGATCTTTCAGAAATTATTCTAATATGCTGATTTATTATCAATGTTGAAAACAGTTGCTTAATTTTTTTTTTGAAACCTGTGATACTTTTTCAGAATTCTTTGATGAACACAAAGTTAAAAAAACAGCATTTATTTAAAATAGAATTTGTTTCTAACAATGTAAGTCTTTACTATCACTTTTTATGAATTTAACACTTCCTTGCTGAATAAAAGTTTGCTGTTTGTCAAACAATGAAAGAAAAAAAAAAGAAAAAGTTTACAGACCCCAAACTGTTAACAGCAGTGTATATTGTTACAAAAGTGTTTATTGATGTTTATTCATCAAAGAACCCTGAAAAAATATTTACAAAAAAAAAAATTCAGCATATTAAAATGATTTCTGAAGGGTCATTTGACACTGAAGACTTGAGTAATGATGCTGAAAATTCAGCATTGCATCAGAAATAAATTGCATTTTAAAATACATTCGCATAGAAAACAGTTATTTTACACTGAAATAATATTTCACAATATTACTGTTTTTTCTGTATTTTTGATCAAATAAATGCAGCCTTGAAAATTTTTACTGATCCCAAACTTTTGAACGGCAGTGTATATAATGATGTATAGCTCTTTTGTATAATTATCGTGGTCTTTTTGTCTTGTGATTCTCTTTGTCCCTTATCTTGACATCACATTCTCAGTCATCCTTAGCCATCTTTATCTGTTCTGATAAATGAACTGGTGTTTTCCTGTGTGTCACATACTAAGCGTAGCTATACTCTTGTGTTTCCAGCATAATGCTGATCCTGACACGCGTAGGGTTGTCTTACAGCTCTCATTAAGGGCTAGTTTTACAAGTGGCATCATGGCTGTGAGAATTTAATCCGGCTTGTGTTCTAAGGGTGGTTATCTCCATTGTACTGGGTTTAATGTGACAAATAGGCCTCCGTTGTCCCGCTTTGCACAAGAAACAGAGCTGCTAGTGGTGGGTTCACAATAGGGGTTGTGATTCCTGCTGAATAATGGTGGCATGCTTGTAATATCTCTGGTTTACTGCCCCCTTCGCTCCTGAATCATTACTAGTACGGAATGCTCTATTCGCCTTAAGTGTGCTGTTGCGAATACAGCTACCAGTATTTGTTTCAGAGTTTGTTTCCACCGCCATCTCCATAGAAATGCAAACCCATGCACATAATTGAATTATATCGGAGACATGAATTAAACATGAGACATGATTCATTGACATTTGGTGGGTGGAAATAAACAATGACAAAGTTGTTATTGTTTAGTGCCTGTTTGTGTGGTTGTATTGGTTTCACCCAGCTCAAGTCAATTATATTAGACAAATTCTCATTACAAGGAACGTTTATGCATGAATTCTCTGAAACAAATAAGGAGCGGGAGCCAGCGTTGTGTCATACTGGCATCAGTGTTACTAACGGTAATGATTGTGCAATGAAAGAAGGATCTAGTTTTGCTTCAGAGACCCTAAGGACAGAAGGAATGGTAGGTTTGTAGCCTGGTAAGAGAACAGTGACTCTGCTAGTTTGTGCCAGAGGCGATCCGTCAGATGCTCATTGGCTTATCTAAGCCAAGCCTGGGCCTGGGGATCCAAATCACAGTGTGTGATAACTGTTTGCTTAATCACTGGTACAGGAAGAAGGAAATGAGCTGACTGTCAATAGGCTCCAGGAAATTAAATATGCTCCACACGCTGCAAAAATGAGATGGTGTCAGAGTTCTCCATGCCTTTGAAGTGACAGTATTTTAATGCTGTTAAATATGCAAATGTTGCCTTAGAATTGTAGTTATTTTTCAAAAAGACTGTTTATTCCTTTTTTTTTTTTTTTAACAATCAAAATGATTTGACATTCTTTGTCTCCTTCTTTTCCAGTTTCTGTGTTTGAAGAACATCCGAACATTCCTGAAAGTGTGCCATGATAAGTTTGGCCTGAGGAACAGCGAGCTGTTTGATCCCTTCGATCTCTTCGACGTGAGGGACTTTGGGAAGGTGAGAAACGGTGGTTTTGCTGAGCACGCAGGAGCCTATTAATCATTTTACATGGTCATGTTTAAGTCTCCGCAGCTGAATGACATTAATGTTGTGTGCACTTTTATGGGAGATTAACCCATAAGTGAGGCTATTGTGCATAAGCTTTGTTCCACTACTTACAGCCCTCTCACACACAATCCATTAATGCCAGGGATAATATAAAAGTGTGTGCAATGCTTAATCAGCCCTGTGTGGATTTCTTCCCCCTAGTGTTATCTTCTTCACTGTGCGTTTGAATATTCACATGCACATTTGATCACACACCTCGGGGTCACAAGCGTGCCTGTGTGTGCCAGTGCATATCTGTGTCGCTACCCATATGCCTTGTGTGTGTGTGTGTGTGTTTATGCATGTTTGTAAGGATTTAAGCAGTACTCACTTTAGGTGACTGATGATCAGCTTTTACAGTGATTTATAGGGCCCTATGATTTCCACGATGCTGAAAATGTGGACGGAATCACGGAATCCAGTCATAAAAATGGAAGTTACTGTATAACGCGGAATGTCACAGAATTTGCCAAATTTTGGAAGAATGAATCAAAAGTAGGTCAGTACGCTTAGATCAAAACGTGATATAGAGTAGTGTCTATGAATATTAAGCCTCAAAAATACTATTTAAATATGAGTCCTGCATATTCTGCATGTCTCTGTGTTCGTTTACTACACACACTGAAGCATGCATAATGCTCACAATGTTTTCTGCCTCTGCCGCCTCAATATATGTGTACATGAACACATGAACATAATCTCTAGAACTGCTCTGAGGGTTTAACTTGAAGAAACTGTGACAGAAAAATGTTACTTAATGTTAATGATTGTACTACTACTAATAAAATTATTATTAAAACATTATTTTATAAGGAATATTTACCAGAAGAAAATATTTACAAAAATTTGATTAAAAGAAAAATGTAAAAACAGTATTTCTGAAAAAGACATTATTATATATATTATAAATATGATAATATATTAAATATTAAAATATATATATTGTGTATCTGTGGCACCCATTAAAGTGTTAAAAATAAATATATATATATATATACATATATCTCCCATAAGATAAAAATGAATGTAATTAATTAATATTGTCATTGTTTAAAATGCTGTAAATCGTTTTTTTGTCCTACTTGGAATTGTTGTTAAAAAAGCTGCAGGGTTATTCAATTTGTTTAATTTTTGAGCCAAATGTCAAAATTGTCCTATGGAGTGACTGTCTCAGGTATGGTTCAATAAACTGCAACTTTTATAAATTAAAAAAAAAACATAAAATTGTTAATGAATACCTTTGGAATAATTGTACAGGTGTCTATTTTAGTTAATTGCAATCATTTTTTTCATCTATATAATTCTGAAAGTGTAGGAAATTGATACATTTTGTCTCTGAAAACGGTGTCCTCTGGTGTGATACCATATCCTGATTTTAAATCGGCCAATTTCAGAAAAAACTTTTATTGGTTGAAGGACCCCATTCATGGTCATGTTACTGAAGCCCCCTGTCAAGCCCATGACATGTGCACATGGTAAATTTTTGCCTCTGAATTGTTCAAACATTTAACCTTTTTTTGAACCAGTACAAAAGTGTTATGTTTTGTTGTCCTTTGGTGTGACACCCCTAGATTATTTAAAAAAAAAAAAAAAAAAAAAAAGGTATGTTAAACTACATACTCATGGAAAATTATGCAAATGTGTCTTGCAGACTGCTAATGACAGGTTAGCTCAGGATAGCAAGGTCATTAATTGACACAAAAGGCTGAAACGTTCTATGGTGTGACACAAAATGTCCTCCGGTTTGACGCCTATACTGTCACACCACAAAACAAAGATGTCACAACAGAGGACAAGGTCTCTTTAAAAAGCATTTTAAATGATTAAAAAAATGTTTATTATTATGAAACAAGCTCTCGGCTTTCAAATGATGTCATTTTGTAAGAAATTCAAACAATAAATACCATTGTGTGGCTCTTTAATGTGTCGTGACTGATCAGTGTATTGCCTTATTACATCAGTGACACGTGAACCTGTCGTCTATTCTTCTTTACATAAGCATGTAAAAAAACATGAATAAACATCAGAACGTATTTTATTTTAACCGCGGAACGATATCAGTACACACAATGTTTCAAGTTTAAGTCCACCGAAGTTAATCTACACTCCTGTCTGATTTGTTTGTCATATAGAATGGCGGATTCGGCGTTATGATTGGTCAGATCGCCTGTCAGTCGAGCTGTTTGCGAAGGGTCAATTTGGGAAAAAATAAAATGGATTTCATAGGGCCCTAGATCGAGGAGTGAGTTGTGTGAGAAAAGATCTCGTAACTATTCACAGTACCATCTAGCTCAGGGTTTTCAATCTGTGGTCCAAATATGATACTCCCCTTGCAGATGAGAAAAAATGGAATTCCTGCTTGATGTCAGATTTTCCACACACTTAAAAGGCATCTTGTACATTTCTAACTGTCAAATGCTCTGTCAGAGCTTTCTCTGGTGCGTAAGCACCCATATGCTGACTTTGCTTTGATGGTCATCCAAGTATTGGAGAAAATGTGATGTCCTTAAGAACAACTGAACCCTGATCTTTATATCACTATGGCAGTTTAGTCAATGCTCTGACCTCCATGATAGAAGCTCATTGTTAATTTTGTTTCTTAGTGCTAATTCAGCTTAATGTCTGCTGTTTATATTGGATATGAGCTCTTTCTTTTATCAGTATAGTTTTAATAGTTATAAAAAGTGCTTTAAAGGTTAGCAGAATTAAAGAGAAGACAACTTCCTTAATATTGATTGTTTCGGTTGCATGAATTGATTGGACTTCATTAAGTATTTACAGGTGCAAAGCACTTGTTTGACCATTGAAACGTTTCCAATCCAGTAGTTCCGGTTAACTACAGCTCAGCAAGCGTGTCTGGACATTTCCAATGCCTCGGTCAGGAAAGAAAGGAGCGGCAAGACAGCAAGAGCGTTTTAAAAGGGAGGGGCGTAGACAGTGAGATTAAGCCTTTGCCAGATGCTGAGCTTTAATGGATAATGTGGAATACGGTGAGTGAGAGTCAATGAGCGCACGGAAAACAATATTAAAACCCTCAAGCAGTCAGAATCAATCACACACACCCTCCACATGTCAATGTGTAAATTGCGTTTGCGTCGACTCGAAGGTGACGGGCTTGTCCCATCATTGATTCTCCATTAAGAGCATACAGCACATTATAATATATTGAAGTAGGCAGCTCTATGTCAGTACGCTATACATGCAAATCGTTCACCTCTTTTTGAATGAAGAGAGATGGATGCTTCTGAAGCTTTAGAGCTGAAGGATGGAAAGCATTTTTAATCTTTCAACAGCACCTACATTGTTGAACTTTCACCTCCAGGCTGTAATATATCTCTCTGGCCTGTCAAGCTCAGGGTGCCTTTAATTGGAACGGAGAGTCTCAGTCCTTTGTGTCCTTGCAGTGGGACGGTTGAAGTGTCCAGGTTGTCACATCCTAACAGCTTTGTTTGAGAAGAGAGCTCAAATCTGTCCATTTAGTGTGAATATTTAGTCTCTGCATGCTGTCCATTCATCAGCACTTCATTACTCTTTCCTGGGTGGAGCAGCTTCGAGACACCTGTCCCTCCTGATGCTTCAGGTAATTGCCTCTCATTGCTTTCTCCATCTCGCTGCTTTTAGGTCTTTTAAACAGATGGCTCACCCCCACATCTCTCACTAAACTCGCCAGAGCGCTCCTGTCAGTGCTCTGATGTTTCATGCCCTCCTCTATCCCATCAGCCCGTGGGACGCATCCTTACTACAATCACAGATGGACCCGGATTCTTCTTGCCTTTCCATTTTCATCATTACTCATAAACACACAGCTCTCTGGGGTTCGCTTTTGGTTTAATGTGGCATTCAAACTAAACTGCTTCTGTCTTTTCCCCCCCTAATTAGATCTGGATATGCAGTTGTTATTATTTAAATTGATCATTTTGGTTCGCGTCTTCGTCTTCGTAACAATTAGCATGATGACACTCCACCTGTTCGCAACCTATTTATAGCTTTGTGATTTGCAGTGTGTGAATCAGACAGGTTGAAGATGGTTGTGATTATCATAGGGTAGATAAGAATCAGTTGACCCCTGTAGGCCAGCTTTGACTTGGCTGTTCTACAAAATCTTATTGACCTGGTCTCTTTTGTTTAGTGTTTCATAATTATCCCTCGTCTTTATTCAGAGACCGAACAACCTCCCAGTAGACTCAAGTGGGCGTGCTCTAAATTAACAGTCGGTTCATTTGAGGGCAGGATCAGTGAAATAGCTTCTTGACTGACACCACTGGGGCCTTTTGGAGACCACTGGGAGGCAAATATTATTTCCTATATTTATTAGATTATTTATTAAAATATTTTAAAATAGATTATTTCCTAAATATTTATTAGATTAAATAAGAACAAAGATTGAGACTTTTTGAACACATGCACAGATTCAGTTTTTTTTTTTTTTTTTTTTTTTCTTAATATTTATTTTGTAGTAATTTGTTTGGTCTGAAAAAAGGAGAATCAGATTTTCTATCTGAATTGTTTTAATTATTTTCTATTCAAAATATATTGATTTAAAGTAGTGTTGTCAGTTAGGGCTGGGAAATAAATCAATAACGCTAATTATCGGGCAATATTAATTTCCTCAATTTTTATGCGGCAAAGACGGAATGAAAGAGCAACTTTCAAATTGTAGCCAAAATCCTTTCTTTAAACTTGAAAAAAATTATCAATACTGACTGATCTGAAAAAAATTATTGTGATTAAAAAAAAAATTAAATTATTAAAAAATTATTATCGTAATTAAAAAAAAAAAAAAAAAAAAAAAAAAATATATATATATATATATGTATATATATATATATATATATATATATATATATATATCGTGATAATTTTTGGATATATCGCCCAGCCCTACTGTCAGTTGACTTAAAAAAAAAAAATAAAATAATAATAATTTAATTAAACTAATTTTAATTAAACTAATTTCACATTCTTTTTGAAATTAATCGCCATTAAAATTGTCATTAATCCCACCTAACTTTAATGTCTTTAAATATACGTTAACATTGCAGTAATTTCACATTCAATCTTCAAATTACTGTAGAAACAGCATAAAGACAGCAAGTAGGAAATATTCCAAAATTGAATAAAGTTATCAAACACTAAATACTAAAGTTAAATATAGATGAATCCCTAAAGCTAAAAAAAAGTTAATGATTTCCTCTTTTTCTTTTGTGCTTTAATTAACAGGCATCAAAGCAGCTGGGTTATTAGCTTATTTGCTGCTATTACTCTAAGAGCTACCGCTGCTGAACGTGACGTGGATCTGACACACATGCTCGTAGTTTCATTCGCGCTTGAATATGAAATGATCCGGCTTTATGCGTTCAATTGAAGCACACGTGCTACGAGCACAGTATAACGGCTGACAGGTATATTTGTTTTAACTGACATATGACCTGGCAACATCTCATCTGACCGCAGTTCACTGTAGTTCTACTGAAGCTCCTTCGACACCTGTACCTTTCTTGCACTTGTTTGACTAGCGCCTGGCGCTGAAGTGAAGTTGAAGTGTACGTCTGAAAAGTCTCCCATTTGATGTGGTCGTAAAAACGTTCTGTGACTAAAATAAGCACTTTTTGTCAAGAAAAAAAAAAAGAGATGGAAGCAGCAGTTGAGTAGAGTGGCCAACCCTAGCCCCATCCATGCGTTAACTGCGTTAAATATTTTTAACACCATTAAACTGCAAATTAAGCGCCTGCGTTAATGCGCTAACATTGACTAAAAATTATTTATTTTTGTTATTTTTTTTAATATGACAAGCCCCAGGGCTATTTATTTGACCTGCAAACAGGCTAAAAGGTATTATTTAAAATATTAACATTTAAGGCTAAAAATAGAAAGTTACACTTTCTCTTTTTTATGCACAAAAGTTATTTGAAGTCATTTGTTGACTGCCTCTCCCCTGCAGGCTTCCTCTTTAGTTTCTCAGCATTGTGCTAAAACTGTTTGCAGCAGAAGTGGTATTCTTTTGAACACACAATTACAATTCAGTTACCAATTGTGTGTGCACTCTCCATATGCATACATTTTTCTGCTCAAGTATACTTGAGCTCCTCTCCTCTCCTCTCCTCTCTTTAAACGTTGTCTCAAAATAGCTGGTTGCCAGGCACTCTTTACTGCAGCAGAGCACTGCTCAAATACCTGTAACACTGCTTTGAGAAAGTTGCTAAGGAACAATGGTGACATTAAAGAATGGACTCTCTGTAAAGGTTATTGCGGTGGTTTGAATTTTAGTTTTAACAGCATGCTGAGGCAGCACTGATGCATTTGAGAGTTGGCTGAGGTTTTATATCAGACTGTGCTGCTTTTGTGTTTCATCAGTGGTAAGGTCAGTGCCCTTTTGACCTAACAAAGTGTGAAACCGATTGACCAAACGAAACGTGCTGTTAAACATGCATGATTCCTTTGAACATGATTCCTTTGCATCTGCAAAAATGATTATTTGTGACCCTGGACCACAAAACCAGTCATAAAATGAGATTTATACATCATCTAAAAGCTGATTAAATAAGTTTTCCATTGATGTATGGTTTGTTAGCATAGGACAATATTTGGCTGAGATCGAACTCTTTGAATATCTGGAATCTAAGGATGCAAAATACTGAGAAGTTTTGATACATTTACAGTAGGAAATTCACAAAATATCTTCTTGACTTAATATCCTAATGATTTTTGGCATAAAAGAAAAATCAATCATTTTGACCCATACAGTGTATTATTGGCTGTTGCTACAAATATACCCATGCTACTTATGACTGGTTTTGTGATCCAGGGTAACATTTAGAACATTTGAAACAGTGAAACAATGTTGTCTCTTTAGACAAACTGCTTCAGCTTAGTTTGGGATTAACCCTAGGCCATAAAGTACTTTCAGTAGCAAATGGCTTTTTCAAAATCAATCTTGTTTTGAAAGTTTCTCTTCCATCTCCAAAGGCATCCTGTTGTGAATTAAACGATATTGAGACAATAAAATTTATAGGCTGTATTTGTTGTAGAAAGCCATTTCGCCCCGCTCGGATCATTAAAGCAAATGTTCCTGAATGCATGGAGCTCTCCTCCTCCTCAAAGCAAGTGACATGTTCCTCAGTATCCCTGTCGCATGCTGTTCCCCAGCGACTCCTGTCCATCAGGAGCCAGGCTGCATGTTTTAACATAAAGCTGCCGACACAATCAATTATTCATTCAAAACGCCTCACTCTTGATGATAATTCTCCTGCTATGAATAATTGAAGGGAAGTACCTGCTTCACTTCGGACCTTCCCCTTGCCACTCTCGCCATCAAAATGCCTCATTAGCTCTTACCTCGTTATTGAGGTATCTGCCTGAAACAGGTGGTTGTCAGGTGTCATTTGTGCACTGAGACAGCCATAATAATCAACGCTGGCATTCTGTCGTTCATTCTCATAACAATTAACATTAGGTTTACCAAAGATATGTCCTAGAATATCTAAATAACCTTTTCTTAAGATAGGAAAGTATAGAAGTGTTTGTGTTTGTGTATGCTTTGTATTTATAATTTAAATATATTATTTAAATTTAAATTACTTTTGAATTTAATTGAATTCATATTTAAAGGGATAGTTCATCAAAAAATGACAATTCTGTCATTAATTACTCCCCTCATATTGTTCCAAACCCGTGAGACCTTTGTTCATCTTCAGAACGCAAATTAATATATTTTTGATGAAATCCGAGAGCTTTCTGACCCTGCATAGACAGCAACGCAACTGAAAATGACTTTTAACAATTTCTACTTTTATGTGTAAGTCTCAACGCCAATAAATTTGAGTAATATTTTAATAATGTTTTTTAATTTGTTCTAATTTTACATTATGGACATGAATGTAGTGAAAAACAGACTCAAATTCAAACTTGCAATGTTTTAAAGCATGTGCCCTATTGTCCACATGCTCTGTTTCTTTTTCTTTTCAGTAGAATAAAAACTGCCCCCCCCCTCCCCAAACTAAATCTGTATTCTACTGCTAGCTATTATGTCAACAATAAGTACGACATCAAATTTTAGTCAGCACCTGAGCCGCACACATGTAATAAGTTCCGCTGTGTTTCCAGCACAAAAGCAAAACGGGAGCAATATTTTATAAATCTGCCGAGACTGTTTTTCCAGAATCAGCTCTTTGTTTTTCTGGCGATTCGGTTCTCTGACAGGAGGTGATGACAGGCAGCAGCATTTAATTCTGTGGGAAGGAAAGTGATGAACTGCTGAACACATTACACGCGGAGACCGAAAGCGCCCTGCACAATAAAATCTACATTGTGGAAATAATTGCTGCTCTTTTGTCTTCCCTTTGAGAGCGTAACACTGTGGCAGAACCGCACAATGGCCTCTGCCGGGTTTCTGTTTGAACATTCTCCGCACATTGTCTCGCCGCAGAGTCTAAAACACACTCAGATGTGGAGTAAAGAGTGACAGAAAAAAAGAAAGCGAGGGAGCTTTTGCAGCCATGCAGTTTGGTGTGTCTCCGGCGTGCCGTGGCAGTAAAGAGGAGTCATCCAGGAAGAGCAGCTCCCCTCCAGGAAGTACTTCCACATTCAGCTCCAGCCGTGAGCAGCGTGCAGAGCACTCTCATTATTTTCCTTTCTCTTTCCGTCCTGCTCTGTTTCTCTTGCCCTTTAGTTTGCTGCAAACCTAAAGGAATTCCTCTGACAGACAGGTACATTTTTTTTGAGTTCGTGAGCATGAATAAGCAAACCTTGAAAGTGCATATAGCGTGTTTGTCCTTCACTATAAACTCCAGAGTATGAAATTGTGTAGCCTAGGTATATGCGAGTGATAGGTTTTGCTTTTAGTGACCTCTCTGCCCTAAAGCTTGAAGAAGGTGTAAACAGGAAGTCTGCAATCCATGTTAATCCTTTAAAAATGACTCTGGCAGCGAATACCCTGGCAATGACCTCCCACATAGGGATTTCAGAGCACGGGATGCTATGTATTAAGTTCTCACGTTCAAGGTGAAATCTACTTTAGCCTTATCCAAACTTGCTGCAAAAACGACAAAAGGTGCACCATGACTCAAGATGTGCTTGGCGGAGCAACTTCAAGGTGTCTGATCATGCTAATTCGGTTAATTCAGCCAAAGCCTAGAAGGCAAAATAACAAATGCAGAGCACTGAATCTGAGCATTAAGGAGTTTGCTTTTAATGCTCTCTTTGGTGAAACTTTGTAAAGGAGTTGTGCTTGGAAAAATAACCAACTTGTGTAAATGTCAGTGGGTGTACATTAATTCCTCTGGTGCCTATTAAAAGCCACTATCTGCTTCTCACTCTCTTTTTCTCTCGTGCAGTCGAACTAATCAGGAACTCTGCTGCATAAAGCCTGCTGTGCCACTCTGGGTTTCAGGCTACTAAAAGCCATAAAAGTCGACCACAAGTGGATCTAATCTGCTTTCATATTCCTTATCAAAGACTTGTGATATGTAAATTGGAACTAATGCATTACGTGTATATCTATTACTCCTTTGCATGTTTATTACAGGCCTGCAAAGGACGAAGACAGACGCCTGGGCTTCTATTTGCAGGGGTCATAGTGCTTCTTAATGTAGAGAATTCATTAATCTGACATTATGCTCTGAAGTGTGTCAGCGTGGGGTTCTAACCATGAACTTTTCTTAGTTTATTACAGCGTGAGAGCTCAACAGTGTGCATTAGTGCCCTTCCACTTTTTCAATGGCTTTAGTTCTAGGAACTCTTTTTCTCATTCATTTTCCTCATAGAGATTTTAATAGGTTATAAGCCATGAACCAAACCAGCCAACAGTGAGGTAAATCACAGCATTAAAGGTGGCATATTATACCCCTTTTTACAAGATTTAAGTCTCAAGTGTCCCTAGAATGTGCCTGTGAAGTTTCAGATCAAAATACCCCACAGATCATTTATTATATCATTTTGAAAATGACTATTTTGAGTGGAAGCAGAAGCATGCTGTTTTCGAGCAACATTCTCTTTAAAAGAGTCATTGGTCATCAACATGCTTTGGTTAAAATTTCTCAATGCTAGTGTAAATGACACCTTTTTTACCTTGCCAAAATCAGCTCTGCAAAAATCATCCTGTTTTGGCTGAGGTTGCTTTAAATGTTAATGAGCTCTGCTTGCCCCGCCCCTCTCATCTCTTTGTGGAGTGACGAGCCTGTTTACTTTAGCCGCTAAACTTGTTATTAGGAAATGTCGATCGCAAAGATTCATAAAAAAAACCTTATACTCACTTCTGCTGTAAGTGGAGCTGTATCATGAATGATTCAGTGCGACTGAAATGGTCGCACTGTAGAGCCCTGTCCCGTAAGATTTGCAAATGACAGTCAAATTAAAAATGATAGAGAAATGTAAATCTATATATAGTGTTTTATATTGTAGCATTATTTTTGATTCGATTATATGATTCACAGTTCTTCATGTGTTTTTTCTTTTTTTGTTTTTTTTCAAGCTTTTCTATACATGGCACTAGGTAATTTGATACGGATGATAAATGTTTGTCCTCTCTTTTTCTGTCTCTTTCTCTTTGACTTATTGAATCTTGAAGATGCCCTGCCAGGTGGTGCGAGACCTCATGCTGTGGGTGCTAAACTGTGTCCCACCCTCCTCCTTCGCTGTTCATTTCTCACCCGTAGGTTTGCTGCTGCTAGGTAGCAATAATAACCACCGACTGCTATGCTGTGTTAGCGCAAGATGGCACAAAGAACCGTGTAAGCACCTGTGTCCCACAGTGCTCCTCACTAACTCTCTCAACTGCAGACTTGAACCCTGTTGGTCGACAGCATTCACAAACTCACAGAAAAGTAGTGATGTTTGTTTTAAGGATTTCAGTTGAGATTTATATTTATTAATATAGATGCAAGTTCTGGCTGATACCGATAAGCTGATTATTATGTTCATATTATGGCTTATATTATTTCCAATAAATGCCCAATATTCTACATTATATTGACTAAATAAATACTATAAAATAACAATTAAAAAACAAATTTTAAATTATTTAGAAAGTTCAGAAAGCTATTTAATATTGGCAAAAGATCAAATAAAGTATCTTCTGTGCTATTGTCAGAATCCATGGCTGGCGTGTTGACAGGAAGTTGGTGCAGACTTTCGCTTAGCGAGTGAAAAGGCAAAATTATAGTTTGTTCTGTTCATTTCTTTCTGCTCTGTCCATTTCAAATGAAAGAAATCCAGGATAAGTGGTTGTTAGTAGGCTAACTCTTGATCACTGCTGTTATTTTGTCAAATTTTTCGTTTCTTTTCATTCCTTGGTTGTAGATTACAGGGAGACGGAGAGAGCTGTGCTACCAGAGAAGGAAATAACACAGATACAACAAGAAGAAAGAATACAAAGACATTCACAGCTTTAGTTTTGGACATGTTATGACTCCCTACTCTTTCATCAAAGAGAGTGGTCTTGGCCAAGGATGTCTGTGTGCATTGATGCCAGAGTATTGAGTAGTGAGGGCCTGACGGTTCGTCTCTGAACTCTCAATTACCTCAGCATGAGAATGAATGGACTGCCTCTTTTTACAGTGTGTGAGCAACATCAAAGACCATTGGAAAGTGGCGGGTGGCCATTGTGCCGTGTGAGAGGCTTGTTGTCCTTCAGAATGCTGATGTAGCCAGAGGCACCGCAGAGTTTCTTTTCGTTGCTGGATGATTCTTTTCTGTTTTTCGTGAATGTTAACCCTTCACAGCGCCCTTGAGACCAGTCACCGCTTTGTAATACCATGCCTAGTCAAGCATACAGACACCAACACCCTGTCCAGATGGTCAGGCCAGACTGTTTGCTTTGAAATTATTTGAATCTTGCAGAGTCATAGCTGAATCCTGTAATTAAATAATTATTTTCGTAAGGTTCCAATTTTGTTGAAATGAAATGAGACCGTTACCCTAAAAAAGCCCCTTTGGTGCAAATTAGTTCACTCAACGGCTGTCTTGGCAATGCGTTTGAACAGCTGATGACCTTGCGAGCAAGTGCAGCCCTCCTCTGCTTGAATGGACAAAGACTGAAATATTTACTTTTTTTTGCCAAGTGTACATAAATATTGGACAAATATAGGTTGGGTAAAAATATTTAGATTTTTTTTTTTAAATTTATTTTTAGTGAATGAAGAACAAAGTGCAACCAGCGTAGTCCGATTCACAAACAAATGTCTCCTCTAAGATAAACATTTAGATAGATCTGAAATAATAAACCTTGAAGAATCAATTTTTAAAGACGGATGGATGGGATATTTTATACAGTTGAGGTCAAAAGTTTACATCCCCCTTTCAGAATCTGCGAAATGTTAATTGTTTGACCAAAATAAGAGGGATCATACAAAAAGCATGTTATTTTTCTATTTAGTACTGACCTGAATAAGATATTTCACATAAACTCCCTGCTGTTCTTCAGAAAATCCTTCAGGTCCAACAAATTTTGGGGTTTTCCAGCATTTTTGTGTATTTGAACCCTTTCCAACAATGACCGTATAATTTTGAGATCCATCTTTTGTACACTGAGGACAACTGAGGGACTCATATTCAACTATAACAGAAGGTTCAAACGCTCACTGATGCTTCAGAAGAAAAAAAACGATGCATTAAGTGAAAACTTTTGAATAGAATGGAGATGTGTACATTTTTCTTATCATATTTTTTTACTTAGTACTGCCATTGAGAGCATACAGAAGATAGTTACTTGTTTCCCAGAAGATAAAATAAGTAAAATTTTACCCTAATCTTCAAATTTAAAACACCCCCCCAATAGTTGCATATGAGTCCATCGGTCCTCAGAAAAGATGCATCTCAAAATCATACAGTCATTGTTGGAATGGGTTCAAATACACAAAAATGCTGAAAAACCAAAGAATTTGTGGGACCCTCTTATTTTGGTAAAATAATTAACATTTTTCAGATTCTGAATGGGGAATGTAAACTTTTGACCTCAACTGTTTATACACAGTGTAATGTTTTATTTTGTGTTGATTTATTATATCTGTTAAATAAGTAGCTATTGATTTGCATAGTTTGGGCCTTGAACTCTAGTCAAATCAGCAGTAAAATAGTTTAATGATTATGTATGATACGTGTTACTTCACCTCAAATTAACTTGGTTTAGCTATTGTGTATGCGCAATAAGGAGTGAGGTGTTGACCGATAGTATAATTAGCTTTTTCAGCCATAACATACTCCATCTTGAGCTTTTCTAAGCACCACTGTTTTTTTTTTTATTTGTAGCACATTATGCAAGAGAAGAAGCTCAGGGAGACTTGCTCCCTTTGAAATGCCATTCATGTACACATGGTGTTCTGAAAACACTCGTTGTATGGTTTATTGTCCTGCTTTAAGCCTCCGGCCATGTGTTTTTGGATTTCTGCTGTGATGTGTAATAAGATGTATTTGCTATCTCCTAGACCTCACTTGGTGTATCTGCTTTCTTTTTACACTTTCTCATCCTTCGTTTTTCTTACTAATGTCTTAAGTAATTTTTAAAAATTTGCTCTAATTAAGTTAGTAGCCCTCAGCCAAACATGTTCTGGTTTGTGAGCACATCCCTAAGATCAGCTTTCTTGTGTGGGTGGACTGGAATTAGATATGTGGTGTGGGATTTAATAACCCATTTCTGGTTTGCATTATTAGTATGTAGTCTAGTCCAGATTTTGCTGTGGAGGCATTATTTCCTGTTTTTTTTAATTATTATTATTATTATTTATTTATTTTTAGCTGCATGCTATGCTCTGTTCCACATATGTATGTGTTCACACCATCTTGTTCTTGTCTGCCCAAGGGATGCATTCTCCTTTCTCAGATTTCCCCACTTCTTTGACCTTCGTGGGCAGACGAGGCCTTCGACTGCGAGTGGTGTTATGCAAGCTCTGTGGCCGTCTTCGCTATGGCTTTGTCCCTGTTTGACTCTCCAGGGCCGCGGGAGGAGAGAAAGTTCAGCTAGTTTGAGAAACTTCCAAGAAATCCTCCAGAAAGGAGGTCAAAATGTTGATGTAGGAGAGGGAAACTAACATGTATAAAAAGTAGGATGAAGTCATCCATCAGAAACGCAGATTTCAGATGCTCCTTTCACCAAAAGAACCATACAGAGATCTTGGGGGTTCCCTTAGTCACAGCTAAAGAGCTCTTTAAAGACGGCCTTAAAATCAAGGCAGGCTCTTATTCAAAGCCTACTGGTGTTTTCACCAAAGCACAATAATAACAGCCTCACTTCACTAGCATTACTCAGCTCTTTGATCTGAGAGCCATCTTGTTTTTGTTTTGGCTCTTGCCAGCGAGACACTGGGGAAGGAAAGTAAAGAGATTTCTGCAGCCAGAGGCAACAGAAAGCTTTCAGGTACAGTAAAGTTTCAATGTCCTGTTTCAAAATATTTCCTTTTTTCCCATGCTCTCAGATCCTTTTGAAGGTGAAATTAATCATAAGTCTATTCATAATGGATTTATTAAAACCTGTTTTGAGTCCCCTCATTCATCTCCCTCACGTTCAATTGTGTCTCTTGCCAAAAAGTTAGTATTATTTATTTACCCTTATGTGGCACAGGTGGAAATTGTGTAAACTGCATTGTTTGACCAAGACGCCAGCCCTTGCGTGTTTGCACAGCCGCCTGCTCACAAACGTTCATCTCGCTGTCATTAATGCTGGCATCAGAACGATTCATTATGCAGTTTGATTGCAGCTGCCAGATCTCAGCCACTAATGCTACATAATCTGCAGGCTCCTCCCAGGAATCAGCCTGGGTAGCAGACCCCGCGCACCTGCTGAAGGTCAACTCTGGATGGGGTCTGAAGAGTGTGGATGTGAGCACCTGGCTGAGGCCTCTCACCTGTGGTGATGCAAACAGCTCGAGCGGCTGCTCGCTTCTGTCACAAAATTGACATTTTCAAACCATACATTTTTACACGCAGAATTCTTCAGAATTTGAGTTGTGCAAAGGACCTCTGTTTTACACCACTCTCAGGCAGAACCTTTCACAGCCATGTGTGATGCTCTCAGGTGAACACTGAGGACATTTGTTGACTGTAAAAAAAAAACAAAACATGGACGTAGTGTCCGTGACATCACCTGTAGGTTTCTGAAGGGCATTTTTGTAGCCCAAAGTGGGTGGAGCTGGGCAGAGCCATTTTTGCACTCCTGGGTAATCGAAAATGGACAAAGAGATGGGATGTGGGGTGGAGTTGGTTGCTGAAACCACACCCATCTAATTAGACGTAGTGACAGTGGCGGCAATTCACCTGTCACTGAAGTGACCATGCTCTTAATTATGCAAAACTGTAAGGCTTAATATAATTTAAACAGTTGAGTTAAAATTATATTAAGGAAAATTCACTCCCCTCACAGCTGTCATGAAGGGCAAAATTAGCTATATAGACCAAAACCACTTTTTGTACCAGGGTGTAAACATATTTTTTCTGCAGTAAAATTGGGCATTTTAACATGGGGTGTCTATGGGATTGACTCCCTTTTGGAGCCCGTCTCTAGCGGCCAGTCGATGAATTGCAGTTTAAGTCACTTCCGTGTTGGTTTCAAGACTGAGACTAGAAGATTGCTGCTTGGTTGAGACCCCAAGACCTGTAGACTTGAATTTCCTCCTCCAACCTTGACTCTTGGCCTTTAGTAGCTTGTAGGTAACATATTCTGTTTAGGAATGCATCAATACTTATAGTACTTACTAATAATACTCTTCCTTTTTGTTGTTTTTTTTTCACCTTGATCCATGAAGGTTCCTGTAGGGCTGTGCCAGTATAGTACATTTGTTTCAGCCTTTATTTAATTTAATTTAATTTTATTTTATTTTATTAAACATAATAATTTTGATTATTATTATTGTGGTAAATGCTGTTAATACAATATAATAAAAAATAATAATACAATAATTTATTATTATTATTATTATTATTATTATTATTACTTCTAATTATTTCCACTTATTTTTCCAGTTATTTATATGATAATATTAGTAATAATAAAATTATGTTGTAATTAGGGGTGTAGCGATACACGTATTGTACTGTTCAGTACGAGGCTTTCGGTTCAGTACGCATTACATACCGAACGATTTTGATTTGTTGGACTAATCCTATTACATTTGGAAAATAAGAGCTTAAAGTGTGTGAAATATAATGTTCTCAGTGCAGCTGTGCTCAGCAAGGCAGGTTGTGATGGTGACGTAGTTTGTTAGAGTTTTCCCTCTTTTCCTCGCTTCTATTCACTTTTAAATAGCTTGTAAATGCCTGTGCGCATTTTACTTTCACTTTCGAATTAGCGACAAGTCTACATCAATTAATTGAATTGACAATAACAAAACAGACAAACTCACAAACAAACAGCATAGAATGTTTAATTTATTAACAAAATGAATACAAATACACCATGCTGTAGGCCTAATATAAAATAAGAAATAAGTTACTCAAAGTTTAAATATAAAACACTGAAAATCAGCAAACACGGTTAAACAAAATAAATAAGAAACAAATGTTAAAAAAAAAAGCTTAATAGATAAATGGCAAAAGGCTTCCCAAAGTCTAAAATATTTTTAAAGCAGGTGATTTTGTATTTCGCTTCGAAACTAAATCTTTCGCCAACTTTTTGTCTTTCTTACCTCACTCATCAGCTCGACTCGCTCTCCTCACGTGATAAATGAAATTCAACTCCTGCTGCTGATACGAGATGCGACAGTTGTTCGGCACTGCATTGTTCAAAGTAAAAAAAAGAATACTTTATGATGTTAGTTTTAAAAAATAAAAAATTTCAAAAAGTTTGGAAATTTCTTTGGCATTTCTTTCTTTTTACTAAATCGTAAACGTACCAAAATGTGACAGCACTGTGTTGTCTTGAACCAAACCATGAATTTTGTGAACCGTTACACCCCTAGTTCTAATATATTATTATTTTTTTTTAATAACTTTTAATTATTTCTATTTTTTTTTTATTTATTCTATGCAGTTCTTTAAGCAAGTTTCCCAAAAAGTAAAATACTAGAAAAAGCCTGCACACTCTCAAAAAAAAAAAAAAAATCACAAGCGAGATTAAAGCAATGTAAGCAGTTTACTGAATAAAAACAAGGCAAACGTTTCGGTTACATGTCGACCATTTTCAATGCCAAGCTAACAGTTACTTTTTTGGTCTACGCACCTCAGTTGGATTGTTTTGAAGGCGCGGTGAGTTTCTGGCTGCTTTAAGCAAGTTTCCCATTATGGCAGAGGCTTTTCCAGGCGCAATCTCTGCCTCTGTCTACACTGTATGCATTTGTGAAACGGCACCTTGCAGACATGCATTTCTTCCCTTTATCTTCACTCAGCTCACTGGAAGTGAATTAATGGTTAATCTCTCCAAATGTGACTTATTGCAGACATAAAATTATTTGAATGGAAATGGAAATGCAGTCACAGTCTGGGTGTTTCTCTTTGTGTGTTTGGGGGTGTAAAAAATTATTTCTTATCTTTTAAACCCCCCCACCCAACCACCCACCCACCATGCTTGTCGCACAACAGCAGAGCACAGGCACAAAGCTCTTGAAACCCACTAGAGCTCTCCCACCTTTAGATAGAGTCTCTCTGGGTTTGTAAGTGACACAAATATATGCAAAGTCAACCGAATACAGAGCAAGTGTTTACTAGTTACGATGCTGCTCTCGACATGTGTATTTTGGCACGCTTAGGTTTTGTTTCTCTCTTTCTTTAAAACTCTAGCCGTTGACAGTTCCGTCTGCAGTATTCTCATTTGACCTACGTCTAGACATTTTTTTTTTTTTCGCTAAATCTGTAGGTAATTTCTCTTGAATTCTCTAGGAACAATGCAGACCTTTCAAATGCAGAAAAGGTTCTTTATAGTCGAAAAAGGTTTTTAGATGTTTGAAATGTCCTCCAAAATGTTTTTTTTAAGAACTGTTCACTGAAAGGTTCTTTGGGGAACCTAAAAATGGTTCTTCTGAGGCATCAGTAGAAAAACACCCTTTTGGAACGTTTTTTTTTTAACGAGTGAAATCTATCGAAAAACAGTCCTTGCTGTAGTCCACAATGGTGTTTGTGGTTTTGCTAAATCAGTGGGGCACATCTGAAAAACCCTCCTCTCAGAGGCAGGCACGACCGGCTCTCAGCTAATAGACATCACAAATGATATGTTTACGGCCCTCCAATCATCGTACACATGATTTGCCCAATTGGGTCTAATCTGCTGTGAATAGAGCCGGTCTCTTGGGAACTGAAGCAGGCAGACCTTGGTGCCTGGTTGTAAATTGCAATGCTAATAGAGGGACTCTAAGCGGCCTGCGTCCCCGATAGAGGCCCGTTTAATGGAGATATTCGGGGGATGAGCATTTATCAGACTTTGACAGACAGACGCCTCTCATCCAGATGAAAGAAGGGTGAGGACCCACCCCCACCAGCTTGAAGGAAGTGAGGCGTGTCTACAGGATCTGTTCAGAGCAGGCCTAAACAATCACATGCTGTATGCTACAGAATTGGTCGCAGAAGAATGAGTATTGCAACATTTCCTCAAGATAACTGGAGTGATTTGCATGTGCTGCCGGCCATGGCAACTCCACCTTTACATCTGTTGGCGTACATCTTTCACTTCTCCTTTATGTTATTGTAGGATGCCAGTTTGTCTCTCAGAAAGCAAAGCTCAAATAGAGGGAGGATTTGATGACACGTCCTCTTTATGCCCAAAACAAATCCCTATTTTGTCCTCCTTGTTCGTCCTTTGACCCAGCTCGACCCGTAAGAGCGTGTTTGCCTCCTCTCGTCCGTCTTTCATTTTACAGCCGTCCCTCGAGGCTCCATATTCACATCCGTCTTTCCTCTCCCCCTCTTTCTCTCTTCCAGGAACTGCTGATTTAATGAAGGCCCCTGTGGTCAACATTACAGTCATTGGTAACGGGAGCCCCTGGCTCCATCGGAGCCTGTTTGTGTGTTCTCAAGTAAAAACACATAACTATGATGCATGTTCTCTTTGCATCTGTGTTCATGTTGTGTACAAGTGTGCTGATTTATTTCAGTCTGTTGCCTTTTTGACCACAGGCTTATTACAAACCACCTCAACTTGATCCTCAAGTCTGAGCTTCCTCTCACCGGACAAATACTGAGAAACAGAAGCTGCGGGAGCGTTTTTATAGGCCTGAGCCAAACAGCCTGTGGAGCGCCTCATTAAAAGAGAAAACAGCTCTTTTTCGGTCAGATCAATACATGTCCGTACTATTCTTTGTCTCTGTGTTATAAAAGAGAACGAGGCACGTCATAATTCCTCGTAACTGTTGATTGTTGCTTTTTATATCATTTCAGGAAATCCTATTGATTCATAATCTGTTATTTCCTTCAAAGACGCTAAGGTTTTTTCTCAGCAGAGCAGATGTTATCTCTACAGGTCTGGGTTGTCATGGCACCAGTGGCCAATTTTAGTCTCTGAACACTGCACACAGAAACATGCACTGCTGTATTGTTTTATCTTAATAATGTCCCGCTTTGATTTTCTCTAGCTCGATCCTGCTGTTTGGATAATGCTGTAATTATTGGAGCAATGCGACAGGATAATGAGGTTCTCAGTGTTCCGAGAGGCAGGGCAGAGCAGATGCATTTACCTTTGTGCCCATTTGACTCGGCGTATTAATTACCACCACACTGGCACATCAGATGCTCCTTGTTATAGCTGCTGGTTGCAGAGGCCCTGCCCTGTGGTGGAGCATGGGAAGGGGCTTTGCGACTGGATCTCATTAACATTAGCTTTCTGATATAGACAGGTTGTCAAAGCTTCTGATTTGTAAACAGCAGTTGTTTTGGCAAATTGCTTTTGTATCAGATAAAAGTTCTAGTTTATAGAGCAATGTATCTGTGGTCTGGACTGGCCGATTAAATGTAACTAGGGCCCTATGAAATCCATTTTATTTTGAATTTTTCCCCATTTGTCTAGACTCTGTTTTAATGGTTAAATTAAAAAATATTAATCTAAAAAAATATTAATCCATTAATTTTCTGGATTGTATTTTAATGGTTTTAATAAAGTTTAATAACCAAAAGCATCTCTAATTAAGTTATTGTATATTAAAAAAAAACCTTATTATTTAATTTATTTTATTTTTTCCCCCAAGAAATACTGTTATGTATTTTTCTGGTAAATAAATTCTGGTAAATATTCCTTAAAAAATAATGTTTTAATAATAATTTTACTATTAGTAGTAGAGCAAGTTAAACCAAACTTTTTTTTTTTTTTGAATGGTTCCTGTGAAGACCTTTCTAAGTTTCTGTTTGTATATGATGTGAAAACACTGCGATTATCATGTGTGCTTCAGTATGTATGTAGTAAATGAAACCACTCGTCTGCGCCATTCATTCACACAGTGACACGCAGAACATGCAGAATTCATATTTACATGCGGTTTTGTGGCTTAATATTCACAGAAAGTAGTCCATGTTTTGATTTAAGTGTACTGACCTACTTTTGAATTATTCATCCAAAATTTGGTGAATTTCAATTATAGGACCATGATATAATGGTAGTTTTTTCTTAACAGAAACAGTAAAAATCCTTTATGAAAAGTAATCTAGCAGTTTTTAAGGCTTTTCTGTAGGATAGGGTACTTTCCCGCCATGTAATACAAAATACCTCTATTACGAAATACTTCAAAATACATCTGAAAAGCGAGAGAGAGAAATGGAGAGGGAGAAAGAAAAGGAAACGTTAGAAAATTCTGAGACATTCTGTGTTATGCAGTAAATGCCATTTTTATGACTGGATTCCAAATTCCGTCCACGTTTTCCGCGTCGCAGAAATCACAGAGCCCTATGTAACTATTTTTTTGTGTGTGTGTTTTTAGTATTGATCCAATAATTGAAATAGGCCAATAAATTAGAGCCAAATGATCATGGAATCTGTTCAAACAGAAAGACAAGAACCTGTAATTTTTTTCTTTTTTTCCTGAGTTCTTATCCTTTATCCATAGCTTATAGGCATTCTGTTTCTTCTGGTGTTATTTGAAGCACTCCGAGATCTTGACTTTCTACAATTGTTTTGATTCTGCTTAAAAATGTAAATAATTATTGTATCAACCAAAACTTCCCACAGTTTCTTCCTAAAATTTGTCACCATTTTTGGAGCTTGTCACCATCTATGTACCATTGCTAATTTTTGATTTGTCAACATGCTACCCCTGTCCGCCCATTAAATTGGAAATGTCATGTCCTACAGTTTATAAGTGCCAAGATATGCTGACATCTGTCCCAGCATGCGCATCATTGGCTATATATGTCCTTTGACCTGTCATTTTTGGCCCATTCTTGTGGAAAACAACATTTTCCATGTTCTTGGTCCTCATCAGGAAGGCTTCAGGCTCTCCCCAGCAGCCTCACCACTTTTATGCTTCCCTAAATGCCCCAGGGATGTCATCCTAACCCTCAGACAATCCACGTTTTAAAACATCCCAGGTTTGCCTGCTTTTCTCATTGGCCAGTCTGATTGACAACACCCTTTAGAAGATTTAAAGCCAGTGCCCATTATTTTGCCCCTTCCCTCTTACACAGCTGGTGTTATTGCCTTAGAGGCATCCACCAGTGTCTAGTGCCTTGACTCCGTTGCAGACAGACTGGGTGACGAGGCAGTCTTGTCAGCCAGAAATCATGGTTAATGCCCACAGGCAGAGAACTGTGACTGCTGCCATTGGCCCCTGTGCTCCAGTTGCAGCTTTCAGACAGGAAGTGTCTTTCCAGCCAAAATCGCTGTAGGTCAGCACTCTAGCCAGATGTGTACAGCTGTGAATGTTGTCCTCAATCTGGCGTACGATTCATTCAGCATACAATCTCCCACGTACACACGTATCACGTGAAAATACAACCATGACGGCATGTCTCAAGAACATGTTTTCATGCTTTCTGCACATGCTAACAGCACGTCACATGGCTAAAGTCATGTTTTTCAAATGAAACGTGATTTCATTTTTAAAGAAGTGACTCATGTGATGTATGTGCACCCATGTCGGGTCAGATCACGTCAAGCATATTAAATCTCGTGTTTTCCTTTCCCAGCCTCTCACAGGCAGGATTCTAGCATAACCTTGTATGTGTAACTACACAGTGCGTATTAAATCCATAATTTAAATGCTGATTAGATTAGACACCCAGAATTGCACCGACTGAGGCACTGAGGTAGGCATTGATAGGGAGAAGAAAAAAATGGTCAAAGAATGGGAATGAGATACTAATATCCCTCAGCGGGGTTTTCCCTCATACTGAACAGAAGGCCGAATTGTTACTCCTCAGAAAAGGAAGCAATTGTTTCCACGGTGACTATTGAGCGGAAATCAATATCAGCTTCTAATTTGTTGCGTTTAGCAAAGATACGCATGAAATTGATTCTCCTGTCGTCAAGAGCTGTGGTTAAACCAGTAGGCAATTGTGTGTGACCAGGCATAGCAGCCTGCCACTTTCACCGGCTCAGCTGAGACCAATAAAACATTATGCACATCCCATTTTACCACTATAGTGTCGCAGGTATTGTTAAAATTACTAGCTGGGTCTCAAACCCACGTCCCGGATGTTTCCGTGTCTATCCAGATGATGCTTTCTTATAGGCTCAGGTGGGTCTGTTGAGCAGCTGGTGTTTGGTGGACCATAAGCCTCCTGGCATCTTTAGCACAGGTCTGTGGACAGGGAGCTCTCTAACTCAAACTGTTTTAAAGCTTTTACTGTCATTCTCCTGCTGAGAAAGGATCAGGCTGTGGCTCTCATATGTCACACCAGAGTCCCAGCGCAGTAATACAAACGCATGCACAATGAGTCTGAGACCTGAGGCTTTTTGAGTGTGTTCTCTTTTCATAGTCTGAACAAATGGTTTTATTGGCTTACATAAACCTTTAATTCAACATTGAGGGCCGAACTGTATCAGCTAGTCTCACGGAGTTCACCATGGGGTTTACTGCTGTCTTGGCATGTACACATTGGGAGGTCTCCTTTTGCCATGAGTTGAAGACTGATGGATGCATTTTCATACATTTTCATATATACCCAATTTAACTGCAGTTTATTAAAAGTTTAGCAAAAATGCTAGACTTTACGACAAATGTTTTTTTTTTACATTTGTCGTAAATAACTTTTCTGCTAAATATATTCCTTAAACAATAATGTTTTAATAATACTGTTATTATTAGTAGTAGTACTATCATTACATGAAGTGTTATATTTCTGTCTCAGTTTCTTCAAGTTAACTTTTATTTTGACGGGTTCCTGTGAAGACCTTTAAGTTTCTGTTTGTCTGTGATATGATGGTAGTTTTTCTAAAAAGAAACAGTAAAATTCCCTCATATCCTACTAGAAAAGTAGTCTAGTAGGATAGGGTACTTTCCCGCCATGCAATACGAAATACCTCTAGTTTTGTTTTCTTCAAGCTGCGCTCCATTTTCCGGGCTGCTCTCTTTAGGGCGCAAATGTGCTTGTTATACCAGCCTAACTATTTCCCTGCATTTATCACATGTGAATAACAATAACAGGTGAAGACATTACTCACTCTGATTGTTAAATGAATCAGACTTACCACCGTTGTTTGGTGACCTTGTAAAAAACTGAGCGGGAGAATGAAAAGGAAACGGTAGAAAATGTGAGTGAAAATGAAATGGAGCGAGAGAGAGAAAAGGAAGCATTATTAAATGTAATAAATATATGTCATTAATGTATCAGTTATTGTCCATAACATGAAATAGTTCTCGCCATTGCCAGTTTTAATATTTTAACATCGACACAGTCCTACTATGTCGTCCTCCAGTGATACAATCACATGTGGTCATATGGTAGAATGTCACACATACATGCATGCACACATACATACATACATATGTTGTGTATTATGCTTGTTTTCCTGTGACTGCTTTGTGCTGACTTAGTAAAAACATGTTTTATTTAGAGTCTGGTCTTGAGGCTTAATGTATTGCTACACAAGCTTACATTTCAATGCCAAATTTACTAAGGGAGGATAAACCTCTATTAGCATTGCTCTCAACCTGAAATCAGAGACATTGACATGTCCCAACACAAATACCCCTTTAATTTCTACTCAGTATGACACAGTCAATGAGACTCTCCACACTGCTACTTAATGGATCTTCTGAATGTGACAACATGCTCTCATCTAATGAGAGAGAGAGGTGGGGGGTGGCCATCTATAGATGTGCAGATGGTTTGGTAAGAGGGAAAATCCAAGGGGGTCTGGCACTTACTGAAGGCTATCATGGGATCCAGAACCTCAAAGCTATTAAGTCTGAGGCTGCAACCATTGGCTATTTTGATGATTAATTTGTCAGTTTTTGGTTGTTCATATTAAAAAATAGAATTTTTATTATAAGTATTTTTATTTTATATAGCTTGCTGTGTGGCCAGCACTTTTTGTGTGTGACTGTTTTTTTTTAATCTGTAGAAAGAGATTTACTATTGTAAAATGTCTGATTGACAAAGAAATTTGTCAAGTACCTTCAGTATTAGTTTTAGGTGGTTAATTAAAAATACTGATTTGTTTTCAAGCTAAATTTTACCTGCATAGTTGCACACATTAGCCTTCAGTTAATCTTTTTGCACTGTACATATTATTTTTCTATAGTTTTTCTGTCTCTTTCTTTCCTCCCTCATCTCTCATGAAAGTGAGGTTTATTGCAGATTAAGTACTCTCAAGTATAACATCAAACTCTTTTCTGCCCTTCATGTGTAATTAGCTGTGAGGTTAATTGGACAAATTGTACTTTCTTTTGTTCTGGATCAACGACTCTGCTGGAGACGAGTGCACTCACTGGTGTCGGCACTGGCGGATTGTGTGTGTGTGGGCGGACGCCCTCCTGTGTTTGCCTTCAAGCGGAAAACTGAAGTTGTTCTTTGTGGCATGTTTTACAATGTTTGAGAGTTTATGTGCAAGTGTTAGTGCACAAAAATACAAGTGTTTCTGTTAATGTGCAAACTAGCATCGGAATCACTTCAGCTTCACTTTGGCTGCAGCTTCTCTAGAATCACCATGCTTTCTGGACACCTGCAGGTGACCCTTTCATTAATGGAGATAAGTTTACTGTGCCTTCTGGAACCACTGCATTACTGCATGTAAATTAGCTGTTATCATCCAGAGTTTGTGTCTTCTTTAGTCTGTTATCGAATGCACTTGGTTCCTTTCCGTTTGCTGTGTGCGTGTGCTAGCATTCTGTAGGCAGCCAGGATGAGCTCATTCATCTTTCGCTCTCTCTCAGGTGAGAGAAAAGATAACAGAATGAAGCGGAGGGGCATTTGTAGAGATGATGGAAGACAGCTGGGATGTGTAGAGTGAGAATAAGGTTAGCAGAAGAAGAAGAAATGAAGGAGAAGTTTGAGGTGAGATTGAGAGGACTTCAGTCCTCACTGCACGCCACTGCTCGCGCATGCTGGGGGTTTGTCCTCTGCTTCCTCCACCTGTGACGACCTTCAATTCTTCGTTCCAGCTAACAGCTTAAGTACCTGTATTTGAAAGATTGCAGAATTTAAAGGGATAGTTTGCCTAAAAATTAATCATTTGCTCATTTTTTGCAAAATGCTGCTCTTTTGGA
The DNA here is from genome assembly GCA_036247105.1 of Cirrhinus mrigala. Lineage (NCBI taxonomy): Eukaryota > Metazoa > Chordata > Actinopteri > Cypriniformes > Cyprinidae > Cirrhinus > Cirrhinus mrigala. Next base: position 19,999,597 of record CM070027.1, on the reverse strand, counting down.
GACAAATGTGGATATTCACCTTTCGAGAGATCCTTAATAATATATACACTACCAGTCAAAAGTTTTTGAACAGTAAGATTTTTAATGTTCTCTTCTGTTCACCAGGCCTGCAGTTATTTGATTCAAAGTACAGCAAAAACAGTCAAATTTTGAAACATTTTTACTATTTAAAATTTCTATTTGAATATATTTTATAATGCAATTTATTCCTGTGAACAACGCTAAATTTTCAGCATCAGTACTCCAGTCTTCAGTGTCACATGACCCTTCAGAAATCATTCTAATATGCTGATTTGCTGTTCAAGAAACATTTTTTTTTATTATTATTTTCATTAATATTTCAAACAGTTGAGTAATTTTTTTTTTTTTCAGGATTCTTTGATGAATAGAAAGGTCCAAAGATCAGCATTTATCTGAAATAAAAAGATTTGTAACATTATCTAGCAAGGATGGTTTAAATTGATCAAAAGTGATAATAAAGGCATTTATAATGTTACAAAAGATTTCTATTTCAGATAAATGCTGTCCTTCTGAACTTTCAATTCATCAAAGAAACCTGAAAAAAATCTACTCAGCTGTTTTCAGCGTAATAATAATAAATGTATTTTGAGCAGCAAATCAGAATATTAGAATGATTTCTGAAGGATCACGTGACAGAGTAATGACGCTAAAAAGTGTTCTTTGAAATCACAGGAATAAATTACATTTTAAAATATGATCAAATAGAAAACAGTTATTTTACACAGTAAAAATATTAAAAAAAATGTACTGTTTTTTGCTGTATATTGGATCAAATAAATGCAGGCTTGGCAAGCAGAAAGAGACTTCTTTAAAAGACGAATTTTAAAAAATCCTACTGTTCAAAAACTTTTGACTGGTAGCTTAATAGCTTGTTTTTGTTTCTTTCAGAGTGTTTAAGTAATTCTGATGAAAATGTAAAGCTCATCTCTCTGTATTCTTTTTCTCCCACTGTCCTCCTCCCACTCACTTCTTATTTTTGCCTCTTTATCTCTCTGTCTCTCACCTTGTTCTCTAACACCTACTGTAGATGCATTGATCCGTGTGAATGTGTGAGGTGCAGTGAGTGCAGTCCTGTCAGTCTATGTTTGAGAGATGAATGTAAATCAATATCATCTGTGGTCAGGGGACAGAACCCGCTGTGTCATCCACCTTTATTAGCCATGCTGGATCGCACTCCTGCTCCGACAGTCCGTGAAACCCTCTGCTGCTCTCCACACTGAGCAATGACCAACGATTTGTCACTGTGGCTCTGGTGGTTTGAACTAATAGGATCGGATTAGCGACGCTGGCTTTTCTTTCGATACAGTTCTATCAATTTGATCGAGGCTTCAGCTCTTGATTTCCCATGACTAACTGGATTTCTGACAAGGCAAGGTCTGATTAAAAATAAAAAAGAAACAACTTGGATAGGGCAGCCTCCAGGTGTCTCAGCAGTGTAGCCCACCTGGAGGACCACTGTTGATGTCAGGGATGCCAAATTCAGTTTTACTCACTGCACATTTCTGGCTGAATTACTCACGGTTTGCCAAAGCAATGTTCCACGCCAGAGAAAGTTTAATTATTTGGAAAGATATGTGTGGACACGGAGCGAAAATGACAAAAAGGATTTCCTAGGAGATTCCTTTGAAAAATTCCAACGCGTCGGCTTCCACTGTTTCAGTGTTTAATCTTAAGAATAGGAGATTTAAATTTTGGACTGATCTGATTTCAAAGGAGAGATGAGACACGTGAAAGTCATTACACAAATTGAACCAAGCTCCTCGCTTCACAGCCAGTGCCTAACTCATATTTTTCTTATTAAAGCAATTAATGGGAAATGAAGGGCATTTAATGAAATCATTTCAACGGATGATTTAACATCTGAAAAATTGAGGCTTGTGAAATCTAACATCATCCCTCACTCCTGTCTTTGTCACCAAGGCTTGAAATGTGTGCTCTTCACCTTCACTCCCATTTTAATATTGGCGAAGCTCTTTACAATGTCATTAAGAGATTAGTTTGGCATCTCATCCAACATTTGCAGCAGATATCTGTCCTTCAGTTCTGGTTTAATGTCTCATATGTTTAACTCAATGGCTTTTCTGCTGCTATTTATCATTCTGTCTGTCATTCTAACATTCATCTGTTGTGCTGTCTGTCAATCATTTAGTTGTGATGTACGTCTGTCTGACGTTCTAACATTCTGTCATTCTTGTCTGTCAATCTGCTTCTTGTTCTGTCTTTGTCTGATGTTCTACCATTCAGTCCATCGTTTAAAGGGAACCCTAGGTATTAAGACTTGTATGGCTTAAAGCAACATGAATGTTATCTATAACTGAAAAATGTAGTAGAAAACCCATGAAAGATTCACATTATTTAAAAAATCCACATCATTTATGCATATTTTGGACTACGGGCTGTGCCATTATTTCGATGATGTGAAATGGTTTCACTCGGTGAGCTACTGGCGCTACCTGTTGTTATATTTACCACTACTGAAAATGATCACAGCTGCTGAAAGACCTTACAGGTGCCAATGGATATAGGAGTAGGCTTAAAGAAGAAGTCCACTTCTAAAACAAAGATTCACATATAATGTAATCACTCCCTTGTCATCCAAGATGTTTGTGTCTTTCTTTCTTTAGTCGTAAAGAAATAGTTTTTTGAGGAAAACATTTCAGCATTTTTTTTTCCATATAATGGACTGCTATTGTGCCCCAATTTTGAACTTCCAAAATGCAGTTTATATGCAGCTTCAAACGATCCCAAATGTGGTTGTAAACCCAGCCGAGAAAGAAGGGTCTTATCAAGTGTAACGATTGGTTATTTTCATAAAAATAATACAATTTATATACTTTTTAATATTAAACACTTATCTTGTCTTACTCTGCCTGGACTGTTTTTAGTTACTCTGCCTAGACTGATATAGTTTAGTAGAATGTACATAATATTACTACTATTATTACTAAAATTGTTAAAACTTTATTTTATTAAGGAATAATCACACAATATTTCTTTCATGTTTTAATTTTTTAATAGTAACTTTGTTTGCCAAAAAAAAAGTTTGTTTTATGTTCGTTTGATTAAAAGATAAGTGATATTAATATTATATGCCTTCATTTGATAACCAGTAAATTTTAAATATTAAAAGATTGTAAAAATAAACTTTAATAATTTAAGTTGTTTTTATGCATTCAAATAATTAGACATGCTGAAACAGAATTTGGTAACAACAATAAACTTTTAATGAATTGATGTTTAATATATAAGTTTCATAATTTTGATTAATTAGACTTCCTTTTTGATTAATAAAATGTAATTTAACCATTTAAAAAAATGTAAACGGGAAAAAATGGAATTTGGAAAAAAAAAAAAAAAAAAAAAAAAAACCTGATTTCATAGGGCTCTAGTTTCTTGTCTTTGCAATTTGTAAGCTCTTTCAGTAGCTATGTTCTACGAAAAGCATTGAAAGCATCAGGACTAAAGTGGAAAGAACAAAGACACAGGTCTTTAGGATGTTTTATTCGTCTACAGGCATCTTCCCATTCTTTTCTCCTCTTCTTATTGCTAGGAAAGCAGGGGAGACTTGCGTCGCTTCTCTTGTTGCCCTTCGACTGAAAATTACAACCAAAAGCCACACAATGTGGCATTGTATCAGTATTATTTGTGTTGCGGTAAAAATAGAAACAGGAAGTGCCAGCAGCTCAGCAAGTGCACCAGTTCACGTCATTGTAATAACAGCGCTCCCCATTATCCAAAATATGTTTAAAATGTTGAGGATTTTTTAAATAACGTAAATCTTTTATGTGTTTTCTACAACATATTTCAGTAAAAGAGATAATTTACGTTGTATTAAGTGATGCAAGTCTTAATATCCGGGGTTCTCTTTAGTGTTTTGCCATGGTATTTATCACTGTGATGTTTTTTCTGTCTGTCTTTCAAATGTTCTGTCCTTCTATCTATCCTTCTGTCTGTGGTTCAAACATTTATTCTATCATTCTGTGATTCTAGCTTTAAATTCAAATTCAGGTATTAATTGTAATTTGAAATGCACTCTCAATTGTGAATGGCACATAACCCTGGTTTGCACTGGACTTTCACTTTCACTGGACTATCTTGGAAATGTGTGGTATAGCACTTTTTAACATCTTTTTTTTTTTACTTCACTTTGTTGTTGTTCTCATTTGCATGTAACTTGGTATAAAAGTGTAATAAAAAATCCCAAATACAATTTTTCTTTAATTTCCTACCTAGAAACCTTTTGAAGTTGGCTGGCTGTGCCATACACAATTCTTTTCACATGGAGGTCAAAACGGCATGGGATGCTTTTATTGGAATGTGCACTGACTGTGAGCTGTACCACTGTCAATAACAGTCAGGGAGGTTATCTTATAGATTGTCAAACTGTACCATTCTTTCTCTCTTTCCCCCCACCCCCATTATGTATCTGATTATACAAAGGTCATGTCCCACTTTTCAGCTGGGATAGAGTGGAGGGACAGGCATGAGAGGCTTGTGGGTAAAGTGGCAGCTCCTCAGGGCTGCTGTGCCAAACAGAATCATCTAGGAACCGATTCTGGGACTGGCTAGGGTTATTTTTTTTTCATATGGCTGTAATATCACATCAGATGACTGGATTGACATCCCAGTGGTAGACAGTTACAGAAAAAGGGAGAAAGTTGCAGATGGCTGACTGAGATGGCATGTAATTTTGCATACCTATGCAGCTGTCTCTGTCAAGCACAGTGATTCTCCTTGGGTGATTTCCAGGCTTGTCTTTTCAGAGAGAGGTGTTTTTGCAAATCAATGCCGTAATATTTCTCTGACTCTTGCAAAATTACAGTAATCCAGTGTGACTCTAAGGGACGAGGGTTGTTTTTGATCAATAATATCTTATACAGTTGTGGTCAAAAGTTTACATACACCTTACAGAATCTGCAAAATGTTAATTATTTTACCAAAATAAGAAGGATCATACAAAATGCATTTTATATTTAGTACTAGGGCTGGGCGATATGGGCAAAAAAGTTATCACGATAATTTTTTTCATATCAGTCGATACTGATAATTATCACGATAAATGTCAAATCTCTATTTCTTTTAAGTTTAAAGTCAGATTTTTGCTCCAAAGTAAAAGTTGTAGAAACCAGACCATTAATTTTCTTTAACAAAGTAAAAAAATTAATTTCTGCATGTTCTAATGAGTTATATTGTTTCAAATCAAGAAACAGGTTTTGGGTTGTCTGATGATGATAATAATAATAATAATAATAGTAATAATATCACTTTTTTGTCTCTTAGAAATGCACATTTGATAGTAGCTTGAGGATGCAGAGGTAATTTTTTGTTCATTATCAGTCAGTAACATCTGTAAAAATTGTAGCAACCTCAGTTTTATATAGTTAAATTTATTCTGACCCAGTTTTTTTTTTTTTTTTTTTTTTTTTTTTAAATTAAGCATTGGTCTCCCATAGTAGCAAGCATACATTTTAAATCATGATAAACACAGTTAAAACCACACATAATGGTACCTCGATACCATGGTAAAAATATAACTACATGGTTTTATAGGTAGCCTATTTGTATGAAAAATGGTAGTCTAAAAACATTCACTATAAATGCACACATGCTATAGCTTAATCACAAATACACACATACTATAATTATATAGCGTTATTCCTGTAATAAAATTCAATGTGAATATCCCACATTGCTGCCACAATACCATGGTGCAGTGAGTGTTACTACAGTAAATCCATGGTAAATGATGGCGATGTGTAGATTGAAAAGCCTTCTGACTGTCTCGTTGCACACAGCTTTAAACTAGTTTGAATCACAGAGTCATTTGTGTTCATCGCTGAATTCAAGTTTCACACTGGATCTCACAGCGCTGTTTAGCGCTCGCGTGACGGAGCCGTTCACATATCGCGTCTTTTGCGCGTTCAAATGTAGGCGCGCGGCAGCTACGCTCATTACGGAAGCGACACGCTTGCGACACGCTCGGTTTTTCCAGGCGCGTCTGTGCCGCATCTAGATAATAAATGCATCATGTCTAGTGAGCTCGCGCAGCGCGGCAGTTTAAACTTTGGTCTGAGTGGATAAACGGTCCGTGTGGCGAGATTCAAATGAGTCGCGCTATTTCGTTCCGCTTTTGGCACATAAAAATTATATCGAACATTTATTGAACTCTTCATATCGTTTTATCGAGGAAAATTATATTGCGAAAATTATCGTTATCGAATTATCGCCCAGCCCTATTAGTACTGACCTGATTAGGATATTTCACATAAAAGGCATTTACATATAGTAATATTTATAAAAATGACCCTGTATAAAGGTTTACATACACTTGATTCTTGTCCTGACCAGTTAAACTGTCTGCTGTTCTTCAGAAAAATCCTTTAGGTCCCACAAATTCTTTGGTTTTTCCACATTTTTGTGTATTTGAACCCTTTCCAGCAATGACTATATGATTTTGAGTTCCATCTTTTTACACTGAGAACTATTACAAAAGGTTCAAATACTCACTGATGCTTCAGAAGGAAAAACGATACATTTAGAGCCAGGGGTGTAAACTTTTGAACAAAATGAAGATGTGTACATTTTTCTTATTTTGCCTAAATATCGTTTTTTTTTTTTTGTCGCATTTAGTACTGCCCTTCAGAAGCTACAGAAGATATTTTCCCAGAAGAGAAAATAAGTTAAATTACTCTGATCTTCAAATTCCAAAAGTTTTCACCCCCTGCTCTTAATGCATCATGTTTCCTTCTAAAGCATAAGTGAGTGTTTGAACCTTCTGTAATAGTTGCATATGAGTCCCTCAGTTGTCCTCAGTGTGAAAAGATGGATCTTAAAATCATACAGTCATTGTTGCTGTATTGCTGAAAAACCAAAGAATTTGTGGGAACTGAAGGATTTTTCAGAAGAAAAGCAGGCAGTTTAACTGTTCAGGACAAACAAGGGACTCAAGAACAACTATCACAACCCCCCCCCCAAAATAAATAAATAATAATAATAATAATAATAAGTAAATAAATAAATAAAAGTTCTAAAAAAAAAAAAAAAAAAAAAAGTATTTTAGTACTTGGTCAGTACTAAATAAAAAATAACATTCATTTTGTATTAACCCTCTTATTTTGGTAAAATAAATAAACGTAAACATTCGGCCTCAGTTGTACATCAAGTCAATTTCCCTTTGCATTTCCTGACCCAAAACCCATAAAACAGTTTTGTGCACAATTGAGAATGAATTCAATTCCTTAATTGGGATTTAATATGAATTAAGGTAGCAAACAGGATGCAGAATTACAATGTAATCGTAAAACTAGAACAGCAATATTTGACAAGGCATTTGATGAGAAATGTGAAGGTTTATACCATTTATAGAGAGATTGATTTCCTAGAATGCATTTACCGAATTACAATTCAGTAAATTCCTCTTCCCGTCATTCCAGTTTAAATTCTAAGTCAACGTCCTCTATGGTGTAGCATGATTCCTCATGACCCTCTGTCATCTGTTTGAAGTAGGAAGGGCTCCAGAGGCTCTCAAAGTGAAGATGCACAGATGATAACACTTCAGCATCACAAATCTGTTGGACCGGCAATGATCGGTAGAACTAATTTACCATCTTCACCACATCTGCACCATTTGAATCACATGGGTAATGTGGCATGGGGAATATGTGGTATGAGTCATATGTTTGCTAGTAAAAAGGCTCACTGCCTCTCTAGTGAAGAGGTTAATGTGATGGAACCACGAGAGAAGATGCTTCCAGCTTTTTCCTCCTGGTTGATTGATTGAACTCTGAAGAACAAGTTTAACATGTGGCAACGTGTGATTTGATTCTGTTTCATTTATAATGTCGATTTTGCTCATGTATGAAATAAATTCTTTGTTTGTTGATGCTGTAAAATATACAGGGCGGAGTTTCAGACTAATTCAAACTGTCAATGCCATTTTTTGCCATTCAGTGATTGTTAATGCCAGGAGTCAGTTGAGAGTCATTTGTTCAAGAATCAGACTTAGTGGTAAATCCAGTCATTTTTTTGTGACTAGAACTATCTGTGACTAGAAAATCTGTATTTTCACCCAGCCCTTGAGGAAATGTCTTAGTGAAATATTCTTCTATGACTTGGATACACACAGTTCTTGAGGGAAACAGGCTGTTCAGAGTACTACACTAAGTACCTAATTGGTCCTTGAAGTAGTTTCAAATCGCCAGAAGAACTGACAGAAAGACACAAGTGAGTTTTTCATAATCAGAGAAGATGTTTTGTGCCATCCTTTTGGCTTTTAATGTTCAGCAGGAAATTAAAAGTGTGCTATGTCAATGTTCTCACCCCATCAGTGGAATTATACAGCGCACACAAACCCTTCTGCCTCTGCTGTGATGACAGTTTGAGAGATGGGAGCGGTAGAACTTGTAGAGGGACTGCATTAGCATTCACCACAGGTTTGGAGAAAGCTCTCGCCTCAGGGCTACACTTTTTCTGCCATGTGGAGTTGAGGCAGAGAGAGCGAGATGAAGAGAGATATGCACGGCAGGGTGGAGTCCTCGAATAGGGGCTCTAATCATTGCTCTGTACCCGCTTATGGCCTGCTGGTTCTCTCCGAGCAGATCTGTGGGGAGAGTTGAAGGGTTGAATGCCTTTGGGCAAATGACAGCTCCAAATGGCTATCTGTAGATTCAGTTTAGGCACAAAGGGCCTCTGGCTTCCTTCACTGTGCTCTGTCCCCTCCGGACTGCTTACTTGGTTACCATTAGATTAATGAATAACGAATATTAGCTCTGACACAACGATTAACTTACAGGCTAAGCAGGAAGAAGCAGGTTTGATACATTTAGGATCACAGTCTGTCTGCTGTTTCTTGCTCCATCTGTTTCACAACTCTTGTCTCATTAATGTTTGCTAAGGCTAGACTCACTTTCGGGATTTGAATAAGCCCCTGCCCCTCAGTATTAAACATTATTTATCCATTGCTGTTCATTCTCTGGCCATGAATGATACCTTATCCATTTCTAACCTAGTAAACGTCCTTGGTTTTACCTGGAAATAAATTTATTTTATTTTATTTTATTTCAGTTGATGTTGGGTATATTTGTTAAATATTTGTTCATGGATGCTTATTTCTCTCTATTTCTCTTTTAGTTTTTGGCAACTTTTTAAAGAGCTCTTTTTCTAAAAGAGTGTTTCTCTATAATGCAGGTCTCAGCTTTATTATAGGGACTTTATCATCTCAAGTATTCAACTTTCTCATCAAAATGAATCGTTACCCATAGATCATACTGAACAATATATTGTTTTTATGCCACTCAAGCACCACAGCATTAAATTGACATTGACAAAAAATATGGATTTTAGTTTTAAGCGGTTTGTTGTTTTGTTTTTAGTGTTAGAAAGGATTGGTGTTCTTCTCATGTCCTTTACAAGGACATGTTCTGTAGAAAATGTAAAAATTTAGTTTTTTTTAATCATGGAAGGATTAATATTTATTATTTTATTTATTTATTTTTTGTAAACAATATTTTTAAAAGAAGCCTCTTCTGCTCACCAAGCCTGCATTTATTTGATCCAAAGTACAGCAAAAACAGTAAAATGTTGAAATATTTTTACTATTTAAAAAAAACTGTTTTCTATTTAAATATATTTAAAAATGTAATTTATTCCTGTGATTTCAAAGCTGAATTTTTAGCATCATTATTCCAAACACATGATCCTTCAGAAATCATTCTAATATTCTGATTTGCTACTCAAAAAAACATCTATTATTATGTTGAAAACAGCTGAATAGATTTTTTTTTTCAAGTTTCTGTGATGAATAGAAAGTTCAGAAGAACAGCATTTATCTGACATAAAAATCTTTTGTAACATTATAAATATTATTTCTATAATCCCCCCCCCCCCCCCAAATATATATATATATATATATATATATATATATATATATATATATATATATATATATATATATATATAATGTCTTTGGATCTTTCTGTTCATCAAAGAATCCTGAAAAAAAGGTACTCAACGGTTTTAAATATTGATAATAATAATAATAATAATAATAATAATAATAATAAATTGTTTCTTAAACAGCAAATCAGCAGGTTTCTGAAGGTTTATGTGACACTGAAGACTGGAGTAATGATGCTGAAAATTTAGCTTTGATCACAAGATTAAATTACATTTTTAAATATATTCATATAGAAAACAGTTATTTTAAACAGCAAAATATATTTCACAATATTACTGCTTTTGCTTTATTTTGGATCAAATAAATCTAGGCTTGAACAGAAAGACATTAAAAATCTTACTGTTCAAAAACCTTTGACTGGTAGTGTATGAGGTCTGATTTAGTATTTTATCTGTGATGTCAGAAAAAAAAAAAAAATAATTAAAATAATATTTTAATAGTAATTTAAGTTTATTTACATGTAATTGACTTTGAAGTGTTGATGGCTAGAAATACCAGTGGGAATTAGGACATGTGGAAATCATATGAGATGTTGAAGCTATTGCCATTTATTGGTGGATGGAGACAGTAGCGCAGTACACCGATCAATCAGCACTCTGGTTGAAAGCCCAGCTGTTCCAAGACACATCGTTGGCTCAAACCGAGATCATAATACATTGCCGTGGGATCATATTTAATCAAATTGACCCCATCTGATTAAACCGCAGTTTAGGCACAATTGCTTTTTTCTGGCCATTCCATAAGGTTTGGGTCAATGAGATTATGGATAGATTGATTGATGTCTTTATGCGTTAAATCGGTAATTTCTGTGAATACTGTGCCCTTGAGCAAAGGCAGTGCTCTGTGGTTCATGGCTATGTGCCATGCTGCTGTAGACACATCCATAATGGTATGCTGACCTTCTCTCATAAAGGGTGAGTGAGAAGAAATCTCAATCGTCTGAGTACGGTTGCAATATTAAGTGTTTAAATTGTCTGTATACAGACTTTTTTAAAATCTAATGAGCATTTTTTTTTGCATGAGTATTTTCCAACCTTTTCATGACCCTTAGAATTGAATGGCTTATTTTTTCGGCTGTGCGGTTAAGATATGTCATTTTATGTCATTTTTAGATTTTTAAAATCTCCCACAGTATGTCTCACAATGTATTTCTCTTTCTTTTCCGCTCTCTCCGCTCTGATTGTATCTTTGTATACTTGACCTGTGTTTCTTTTTGTCCTTGTGTGATGTAATTGTAGAGTTCTCAGACCTTCTGAGACGAGTCTAAACTGCCAAGAATTACAGCCTTACATTGCTCTTCATGTTGTTCAGGAAACAGCCTGATTGATCCATTCACTTCCTCCCAAGTCCCAATCCTCTGCCTCCCCTTCATAATGAAATACCCAGTCTTCGTTATCAGAAACGGAGCAGGTCCACGGAATCAATGAGCTCCAGTCCACCACATTGGCTAATCACTGCTCCGCGCAGCGGAAGAAGCCCGGCTCTGTGCTCAACCGCCATTGATCAGGGCCTGATCTGAGCCCACCAGCACTCAGAGCCCATCGCCACAGATACCGCCCTCCCACGGGCTGTCCCTCTCCAACTCCTCATTGCCTAATGAGGAAGCTCATTTAAATCAAGAGAAGCTGTGAATACATAATAAGGCGCAAGCTTGCTTTCAGCTGACTGTAGCACTGATACCAGAGTGGCATATTGATCTGTTTACTCTGTGCTCTGCGTCCCGTCCTTAAATATCAGTGTTCAGGAAGAGGGCTGAGCTCTGAAGTAAACACCTGCAACAGGGAGTTGAGTCTATAGGATCAGTGCAGTAATCGAGTGCTCCATCCAATGTTGCTCCAGCACTGTGTTTACCAATTTAAGAACGGCATCCACCCGGAGCTCTTGTCATCGTCTAAAGTGTGTTATACAAAATCATCAACTTATAGAAGAAAAATATTGGCACTTTCATTAAAAATTAGTGTAAAAGTTGTATTTGATTGTGCATTATTTTATGAGATGTACAGCATTACCAAAAACATCGGCACCCTTGCAGTTCTGTCAGAAAATTGTTGCAGTTGCAAATGTTTTGGTACTTGCATGCTTCTTGCATTGGAACAACACAAAAAAACAGAGGAGAAAAATAAAATCTGATACAAATCCACACAGAACCCAAAAAATGCACTGGACAAAATTACTGGCACTCTTAACCTAATATTTGGTAGCACCACCTTTGGAAAAAATAACTGAAATCGATCGCTTCCTGTAACCACGAATGAGTTTCTTACACCTCTCTACTAGAATTTTGGACCACTCTTCTTTTGCAAACTGCTCCAGGTCATTCAGATTTGAACGATGCCTCCTTCCAACTGCTGTTTTAGGATCTCTCCACAGGTGTTCTATGGGATTCATCCACTACGTTGCGCCCCAGAATTCTTTGGTAATCATCAGATTTCATGATACCTTTCACACAGTCAAGGCATCCAGTGCCAGAAGCAGCAAAAGCAACCCCAAAACATCTTTGAACCTCCACCATGTTTGACTGTAGGGACTGTCTTATTTTCTTTGAAGGCCTCATTTCTTTTTCTGTAAACAGTCCCATGATGTCCTTTACCAAAAAGCTCTACTTTTGTCTAATCTGTCCACATTACGTTCTCCCAGATGGATTGTGGCTTTGTCACATAAGTTTTGGCAAACTCCAGTCTTGCTTTTTTATGCCTTTGTGTCAGCAGTGGTGTCCTCCTGGGTCTCCTACCATAGCGTCCCTTTCAGCTTGAATTTGTTTGAAAGTTAATCAGGGTTCTTTATCCACCATTCGAACAATCCTTCGTTGTAATTTTTCATTAATTTTGCACTTTCTGTCCACATCCAGGGAGGTTAGCTACAGTTCCATGGGCTGTAAACCTCTTGATGATATTGCACACAGTGGACACAGGAACATTAAGATCTCTGTAGATGGACTTGTAGCCATGAGATTGTCCATGTTTTTCCACAATTTTTTCTCTTAAATCCACAGACAACTCTTTACACTTCTTTCTTTTCTCCATGCTCAGTGTGACACACAACAAAGGTTGAGTCAACTTTTCTCCATTTTAACTAGTTGGAAGTGTGATTACTATATTGCCCACACCTGTTACTTGCCACAGGTGTGTCTAAATACAAATTACAGGAGCATTACATGCTTGAAAAGCAATTATTTCTTACAGTTTTGACAACGTGCCAATAATAAGTCCATTTGAGTTCTGTGTGAGATTTTATCAAGTTTTACTTTTCTTCTCTGTTTTTTTTGTGTTGTTGCAGTGCAACAAAAAAAACAATAAGCATGTGAATACCAAAACGATTTTCATTTTGAACAATTTTCTGAGAGAAGTATTGCATTTTCTGACAGAATTGCAAGGGTGCCGATATTTTTGGCCAGGACTGTATATATCAGTAATTTTCCGATTAACATACAGTACTTAATCTCCCTGAATCCCTGTCATTTATCATATTGATGTAATTATGTAATGCTATTTGTTAGCTTTAGTGATCTCAAAAGCCTGAGCTTCTGAATGTTTACAGTGTCACAGCTGTGTGGGTTTGAAGGCTGGAGCGGCAGCCTTGCTAATGAAGTTTGTTGCGTTAATGTAATTAATTAGAGTAGTTACCTTGCCAGACAAAAGCTTGCCTAATGGATCGAAATTCAAATGCTACATCCTCGTCCCTTGTGGGGGCTCACTAAATCAATCTTCACTTATATGCATGTAAATACACAGCTTTAAGCTTTAGTCTGCATGCTTTTAGCTACAGTTAGATATTGCATGTATTAATTGTCATCTGATGTTTGATAGCCTCAGTGCAGAAGAATGTTTTATAATACTTGCTGTAAACATATGCTGCATGCAGTGACAGATGGTTTTTTAAAAGGCTTATTGAAATGCTCTCTCTGGCCTGCACTGTGGAGTCCATCTAGACTGCAGATGAGCTTCTGTCACACCTAGCCATCCCATAATTCCTCTCTGCCCTAGAGTGTAGAAAAGGAAGCGTCTTTATCTTCCCCATGGCCTACGCGCACTGTATTTCTTCACTAAATTACTTTTTCTGTGTCTGTGATGGAAGAGGAAAAAAAAACTCGATCCCAACGAGTGAAATGTAGAAATGATAGGTCCACAGGAAGTCTTTTCTCAAAGGAGACTTCAGAGAAAAAGAGGCGGCCCTATAGAAAGTCTGGGAGTTATGAGATTGATTGGACTGGATAAGGATTTTATTTCTCGTAGCCTGTAATTCAGTCATTCATTTCTAAACCTGACCTTTTTCTCTCCAAGCAACATTTAGATTGATCCTGGTTTCATTCACACCAGCATGAGCAAATGTCACTGACTGCACAGACTTATTTAATTTTACTTGGTTGTATTTATTTTAGACATTGACAAGTTTCCTTTAACTGCAGCTCTGCTGCAACTTGGGCAGAAAAATATTAGAATGCAAATTTGTTTGGGCTCTTATTGATTCAATACACAGTTTATTTTGGGTAAACATTCAGATTGGAAATGTGCGGAGGAGTTTATGCCAGATTAAATCCAATTATGGATGCTTGTTTGTGTTTTATCCTGTTTATGATTTTGTTATCAGTAGAATATTGCTTCAGAGAGTGAAAAGAGAGGCACATGGAGGTTTAAACTGAACAGAAATCATAATATAAACATGATTGTTGTGTCTGCGGCTTGCCTTGCCATACTTGAGGTGGATGAATTTACCTTTTAAACTTGGAGAACCCCTCATGTTATTTTATTTTATTTTTAATTTATTTTCTTTTTTAAAAGCAGCACTTCTTTTACACTCACACGCAAAAAACAACACGCTTTGGTCCCCTGAGGTGAAAGTGAAACGTAACAGCTGTCTTCCTAAGTTTTCTTGAGCTTTGCTGTTGTCCGAGCTGGTTAGGGGGTGATTATGGCCTCCCACGTTCAGGTGGGATGTGGGAGAAGAGAAGCTGGGTCTCAAATAAATGCCAGCAGATACTTCTCGACAAGCTCACCTCTGCCATGGGGGTCAAAGCAGAATCGCCAGCAGGGTCACCAGTGCATTGGTTAGAAACCAGAATTGATATATAGGATATGCAAGAGTTTATAAGAAGATGAAGTTCTTTAATAACATAACATTGTTACATAATGCTTAACAGGATGTTTATGTGAATTCAAATATTTTCATATATTCACTTGATGAACTGCTGATTTTATACACTACCAGTCAAAAGTTTTTAAACTGTAAGATTTTTAATGTTTTTTTTTTATTTATTCCTGAGATCTCAAAGCTGAATTTTTAGCATCATTACTCCAGTCACTTGAATCATTCTAATATTCTGATTTGCTGATCAAAAAAACAAAGAATCCTGAAAAAAAGTGCTCAGCTGTTTTAAATATTGATAATAATAGTAATAACAAAAATAATACATTATTCTTCAAATCAGCATGTTAGAATGATTTCTGAAGGATCATGTGACACTGAAGAGTAATGATGCTGAAAATGTAGCTTTGATCACAGGAATAAATTACATTTTAAAATATCTTCAGATAGAAAGCAGTTATTTTAAATAGTAAAAAAAAAAAATCACAATATTACTGCCTTTGCTGTATTTTGGATCAAATAAATGCAGGCTTGGTGAGCAGAAGAGACTTCTTTAAAAAACATGAAAAATCTTACTGCCCAAAATCTTTTGACTGGGAGTGTACATTATTAAACACAGACAAGCAGATATTTGTACAATATATCCAAATATTACTGGTTTTCATGTTTGAAAGAGCAGTTTTCATTTAGACAGAATTGATTTTTAGTTTTTATCTTTTGACGTTTAATGTTAATTTCACTCTTGTCAAGAAATTAACAATTCAAATGAATAAAGACCAAAAGTTCAACCAACATTTTGAAAAGTATATAAACATTTATTGTTTTAACCAAATGAAATGTGAAAGATATATCATAAAATATACAGTGAAAGCCTGATCTCCTGAAATTATAGCATATAATGCATATACTGAGGTATAAGCCAAGTTGAGGTGTTACTTTTTTCTTGTCATATTTTGTTAATAGTTTTGTTAGTGACGGTCAGTGTGTAACCTGTCTGATTTCCTCACGGCCTGGCAAGCTGAATGCTGTTTTTCACAGAGGAGCCGATGAACAAACAAATGGCAGATGTCTGATTTTGTTTAGTCCTGCTGTGAGTTTACCTTGTGGCCTGTGTAACTGCTTTTTACCAATCCCAGAGTCCCTTGGCAGTATGCATGCAGGGCAAGTAAGCACATCCAGCAGGGTTCATGTCTTGCATTCCCCTGTTTGCCAGCAGGGCAGGCTGGGCCACAAAGCCATTGCTCAGAGTTGTCTTAGATTAACTGCTCCAACTCAGCCTCGGGCTATTTCAGCCACAGTTAGCGGGCTTAATTGCTTTTTGACCTGCAAAGACAGATGATGTGCTTTTCGCGTTACCCCAAGACGCTTAGTGTAGCATATTTTATCGACACTGAAATGCCCCCACATACAGATTCATGCGATTTGTGAGAGACAAAGATGTAGGGGAAAACATTTTCCTAATTTAAAATGGAGCATCTTTTATTTTCTGTGATGTTAAATATGTCATCCAATACTCAAACTGATGCATTTTCTAAATAAAAAAACAAGTAATTTTTCATTCTTGTTATATGACAACACTGTGTCTAGAACTAACAGGGGTGCTGGTACCCAATGGTACTAATAACTAAAACATTTATTTCAGTAAAAAAAAAAAGAGACCAAAACTCTTAATTTCAACATTTTGAACAATAGGGCCCTAAAATTAATTCTTTCTTTCTTTTTTTTTTTTTTTTTTTTTTCCAGAAATTTTTGTTTTAATTTTTCTAATAATCAAATGAAGGCATTAAACATTTATTTACTTTTAATCAAATGAAAATTAAACCCTTTTATTTTTTGGCTAACAAACAGAGGTTTACTGTTAAAATTAATACATGGAAGAAAATTTGTGTGAATATTCTGTTAAAAAAGTTTTAATAATAATTGTAGAATTTTTTTTCTACATGTAAGTGGTTAATCTGCTTGTAATATTTATTTTTATAATTTATTTGTTTTATTTAAATTGAATTGCCAGAAATAGAAATTTATAAAGACGTACATTATACTGTACAAAGGTAATACAAGAGTAATACTTTTCTGTTACACGTTAAACCGCACTTTTATTTTGACAAGTTGCCGTGAAGTTTCTGTGTGTATATAGTGTGATACGATGCTAGTTTTCTCAAATGAAACAGTAAAATTCACATGAAGTGACTCTCACAGCAGCTCTGGAGATGGAGTTCATGTGTTCATGTCGTCATATAGTGAGACACAGAGGCTGAAAATCACAGCGAGCCTCATGTGTGCTTCAGTATTTGTGTAGTAAACAAAACCGTGCTTCCGCCATTCATACATACAGAGCCAAGTGGAGCATGCAGGATTCATGTCTAAACCATCTTTTGCGTTTTAATATTCACAGACATATATAATGGTAGGGGAAACACTGTGCTTTACATTTAAATGGCTGGTTAACATTCACTAGAGTTACTCTGAAACCCTCCACCTCCCCAGCTCCACCTGTCTTAAATACTCACAGCACCGTATTGGTGTATGTATTGGCAGTAGCAAGTTCCTGTACTTGCTTTGCAGCACCAATAACCAACAGCAGCAGCAGTTCGGCAGTGTAGCAGATCTATTCCACCAAGACCAAATACATTAATTTGTCTTATCCATTACCATGCTAAAATCTTCCGAACGTTGTCTTGATCAAGAGTTGTAAGCGTTTGTGCTGCTGAATCGAATACAGAGGAGAGGTCGTTCCAAGGTACATTTCAAATTTTTAGCAATGTTGCGGCCACTATTTTTAGCAGCAGATAAACCCAAGGGCCGCTCTGCTGTGGTGGAAGACCCAGTCAGGGTGGCTTATTGTCATAATGTTGACACCCAGCCCCACTGTCCCTGTGTACAGAGAGGAAGATGAAACATGTCAGTGGCCAAACCGAGGTCAGAGTCATTACCGCTCATAAGCGCACTCACCCTGTTCCACTAGAGATGTTTGATCAATTTGATTTGTTCAAACAGTATAACGATTTTTGTGTTTTCCGTGTCTCCCCTTCCGCCTTCTCTTAGAGCACTGTTCATTTATATTTAATGGAGCCCCACTGCGGTGGTGGCCACAAACACTTCCTGCTACAGTTATGCAGGCCAGAATATGAGGAAGAGGTTTAAAAATTGGCCTCTTTAGAGTTTATTGGCCGGCAGGGTGCCTCCAAAAGGCCACAGAACCACGATAAGTGTGGTAACTGTCAAACCAAAGAGGCTCACGTCTGTGAACTAGACGGAAGGTCTGGAAAGAAACTGGACACACACTCCTCTGTCATCTGTTCCAGAGAACTGCTCTTGCCACTGCTGCCCACTCACTGTAGACAAAGCAGCTTCTGTGTTTGATTGAAAATGAAAGAGAGAAGGAGGGAGACCGTTGCAGCTCTATTATAGACTCAGAACGTTTGAGTCACTCAGTTTAGCACAACACAGGCCAACTTTATTTGCTCCAGTGTTTTTGTGCCCATTGTACTGACACACACATGAACATACAGTGAAATCTCATCTTTTTTTTTTTTATCCTCCCCTCCTGCTTTTATCTGTTTTTTTAACTGTGTGGCCACTCAGTAGTTGGAGACCAGAGGCTCTGTGGGTTTGGTGCTCTGAGCTTGTCAGCAGAACTAGAAACAGCTTGATTCGGGTACAGAATGAGCCTCTTTCTCAAGCAAACCCTTTTTATTCGTGCAACACTGACCTCAGACTGATGTTTTTTTTTTTTTTGTGAATTCACATCAGGGAATAATGACGATCTTCGTTTTATAATATTTTTCTCAGAATTGCAAGTTTATGTCTTGCAATGGTGACTTTTTTTTTTCCCTCAGAATTGCGTTTATATTTTGCAATTCTGACTTTAAAATTTGCTGTTGCAAGTTTATATCACACAATTGTGACTTTTCTCAGAATTGCGAGTTTATATCTCTCAATTCTGACATTATAATTTGCAGTTGTGATTTTACATCACACAATTGTGACTTTTTTCTTAGAATTACTAGTTTAAATCACGCAATTTTGACTTCTTTCTCAGAATTGCAAGTCTATATCTTGCGATTCTGACTTTTTTTTCTCAGAATTGCGAGTTTATATTTTGCGATTCTAACTTTATAATTCGCAATTGTGAGTTTATCTAACTTTTTCAGAATTACTACTTTAAATCATGCAGTTGTGGCTTTATATCTTGCAATTCTGACTTTTTTCTCAGAATTGTGTTTATCTTGCAATTCTGACATAATTCGTACTTGCAAGTTTATATCATGCAGTTGTGACTTTTCCCAGAATTGCGAGCTTATATCTCTCAATTCTGACTTTTTCCTCAGAATTGTTTATATATTGCATTTCTGACTTTATTCTCAGAATTGCGAGTTTATATCACACAATTTTGACTTTTTTTCGCGGAATTGTGAGTTTATACCTTGCATTTCTGACTTTTTTCTCAACATTGCGAGTTTACATCTCGCAGCTGTGACTTTTTCTGAAAATTGCAAGATTATATCATGCAATTGTGACTATTTTTTCAGAATTGTGAGTTTATATCTCGTAATTCTGACTTTATTTCTCAGAATTAAGTTTATATCCCGCATTTCTGACTTTATTCTCAGAATTGCAAATTTATATCACACAATTGTGACTTTTTTCTCAGAATTGTAAGTTTGTGTCTCACAATTGTGGCTCTATAACTCAGTTATGAGTTTATCTCTCACAATTTGGAGAAAAAAAAGTCCATATGGTGAGATCTAAACTTGTAGTTGCGAGGGAAAAAAAAGTCAGAATTGTGAGATAAAAAGTTGCAACTACCTTTTTTAAAAAAATGTTTATTCAGTGGCGGAAACAGGCTTCCGTATGTGACCCTGGACCACAAAACCAGTCATAAGTAGCACGGCTATATTTGTATTGTCCTTTCCTAACGAACCATACAGCAATGTGCTTATTTATTCAGCTTTTGGGTGATGTATACATCTCAGTTTTTAAAAAATGACCCTTATGACTGGTTTTGTGGTCCAGGGTCACGTGTGTGTGTGTGTGTGTGTGTGTGTGTGTGTGTGTGTGTGTGTGTGTGTGTGTGTGTGTGTGTGTGTGGTGTGTGTGTGTGCATGCATGTTGGGAAAAAAAACATTGTCACTACCGAGCAAATAAATCACACACTGCAGCTTTAATGATTCTAGCTACTGATTTGAAAAGGTCCACATTTTAATAAACAAATTTTATTTTATAGCAGCTATGAGTGCAAGTCTGTAGTATGTTTTATAACCTCTCATTATGTAGCCATATTTAGCATTTATCTTCCCCACAGCTTTTGCATAGAGATAGTAATTATGTGTGAACCTTTGCTTGCAATCTGTTAGACAACCTCAGATTCATCTCAGAGTAATTGCATTCGGCCAGTTTCTGAACCACGTAAACTCCAGTGACCTTTTAAGTAGGTAATCACAGTTTTTAACATTTCATCAGAGTTATTGAGTGTTCAAGCGCTATTGTTCGAGTCCATCATTTCTGAGCTGTAATGCTTCCAGTTCTAATAAATTTCTTAGAGCAGTTGAAAGAAAGGAAGGGAGGGGGGAAATGGCCTCATAAATGAATAAACCGTCTGCAACAGATTAATGTGGTAATAAAATATTGGGTGTCTCATCTTTGCAGAGAAATCCGAACATTAGATTCAGTGCCATTGGTGTGCTCTTTCGCTGAGATTAAACTTTTCCTCTTCTGTAATCCTCTGCAGATGGAGATGAGGTCCGTTTGACCTGGTCACTGTCAACAGCCTAGGCTAGAGAGGCTGACGGTGATCTGAACCAATAGACAAAGGAGGAAAACGTATTACTTTTGGTCATGTGTCCCAACCGTAAAATATGAATACATGCAACCAGTGTACCTGTGAACATATGACTTGACTGTCAGGTTTGTAAAACAAACAGATTACTTTTATGAGCTGAGCAAGGTTGGTTCTTTTTAATTTTCAGTTCTGTATTTATAAATATACTTTTATTTGGAAACATCCTGTGGTTCCACATAAATGCATATTAGCAATAAGCAAATAAATATGGCTTATTTCTCATGGTTGCACAGGCGGACTATTTTATTTAAAATAAAACAAAGTTATGGAAATGACTGACGGAGGTTTGCATCTCTGACATTCCAGAGCAAAAGGTGAGTAAGAGGAAACTCGCCCAACTCTGAACAGGCTGGCAGGCGCTAAAAGATCGACACTAGGAAAGAAATGTCAGTATGAATAAAATGAGGAGACATAAAAGTAAAAGGCCAGAGGGTAAAGCTGAGCACTGAAGGGAGGCAGACAGGAACAGCAAATAATGGAGTGTGTCAAATGTTTTTTTTTTTTTTTTTTTTTTTGGACTCTAGGCTGTTTTTTTATAGACTGTGCCGAAACGCTGTCTCTATGTAGTCATGGTTACAAAACACTGTACAAATTCCGTTCCGGCAGTTGGCACTGCAGTTTACATTCATGTAATGTCATTTAAAGCGGCGATCTGATATTTTTGCCTCCAGCACTTATTCAGTAATGTAGTGCACTTAATGGTTATATGGTTGTTCTGGCAGTGGCCGTAATCTAGAGTACTATGCATGCCTATAACACTCAAATGCAGACTTGATGATCTCCGCACGTTTCAGAGTTGTTTCCCAACACCAGTTCACAGACTGGCATTTCAATGATTTTGAATGGCATCGTACATATTTATAACCAGTCTGGTTTCAAAACAGTTATTATCAGTTTGGATGTTTAATTTAGAGTTTTATTTCTGTTTAATTTTTATAAATTTAGTATTTATTTCTGTTTAATTTTCAATTTGGTGTTAGTTTAATTTAGTTTTTGTTTGTTATCTAAGATTACTAGGTTTGTTTTTTAGCTGCGGTTAGCACAATTAATGCACTAGAATCACATCAAAATGTTAAACAACATCAGAGGTTTCAAGTTTTATAATGTACCTTGTCTCAACTACAGTAGTATTAATTTTAAGTCTGTTTTATGAGTCATGAAAATAGATTTTAGTTTAGTTGTTATTTTAATTTCACTAATAAAAGTAAGGCTGTCACTTACGATTATGTTTGCAATCAAGTAATCTTATTCCGACGAATTAATCAAGTAATCAGATAATTAGAATACATTTTTTAAGGTAATAAAAATAAACCTAAGCAAACAAAAGCCTTTTATTTAAAATTACTTAAAATACATAAAATAGTGATAAAGGCAAAAATAATTGTTCAAAAGCATGTACTTGTATGGTTTCATTCTCGTCCGTGGAATGCGCCACTTCCGGAATTTTGGCAATCTGTAATTAAGGAATTTTTTTTATAATCGAGTACTCAAATTGAATCGAAAAATTGTGAAAGCCTATTTATTTCAGTAATGAAAGTAGGGCTGTTACTAACAATTATATGGGTAGCTGATTAATTGGTCGATTATTCTGCCAATTATTAGAGTAATTAGATAATTATAATACGTTTTTTGAGGTAACAGAAATAGACCTAAGCAAACAATACCAATACTTAAAATAAATATATGTGACCCTAAAACACAAAACCAGTCATAAGGGGCAATTTTTTGAAATTGAGATTCATACATCATCTGGAGGCTGATAAATGCTTTTTCCTGTGATGTATGATTTGTTAGGATAGGACAATATTTGTCGAAATATAACTATATGATCTGGAATCTGAGGTTGCAAAAAAATCTAAATATTGAGAAAATTGCCTTTAAAGTTGTCCAAATGAAGTTCTTAGCAATGCATACTAATCAGAAATTAAGTTTTGATATATTTATGGTAGGAAATTTACAAAATCATATCCTAGTGAAAAATCAATAATTTTGACCCATACAATGTATTTTTGGCTATTGCTACAAATATTCCCTTGCTATTTAGGACTGGTTTTGTGGTCCAGGGTCACATATAATAGCAATAAAGGCAAAAAATAATTGTTCAAAAGGATGTACTCAAATGGTTTCATTAAACAAAACTGTGAAAATAAATAATTTATTGACCTGATGATTGTTTTTAAACTTTACAGTGCAGTCTAATCCTTGTTTAATATTAACTAAACCACATTTAATTCAAATATTCTCTTGATCTTTAATATTTGGCAATTTCTTTATGACAGAAATGCTACTGCCACTGTCATTTCTTGAATATGTGGACATCAAAGCGTGTAAACTCAGCATGAGGGTTTGAGCTTTTATTTTGAAATCGCAATGAACAGTTAGCATATTGAGAAAGATTATGTATTCTTACAAATGAAATGAAATGGTGCATGTTACATTCCCAGATGAATGTTATAATAAACCCAAACTCGTAACGTTCCACACATGTAAATGACAACTGTTTGTGTGGAGCAGCATTTACTGTGAACGGAGCCAGTCTAAAATACATTTAACCTACACACATGGAAATAAAGCGCATATATTAAACTTGCATTGCAAATATTTTTTTTAATTGAACACAGGGTTTGTGAATTCACAATAGTATTATGCATTTTTATGATTTTAAGTGGGTTTAATATATAATGCAGCATTAGAAAATGGTCTAATAATGCATTTCATGGATTCTCGTTTGTGGAATGTGCCACTTCCAGTATTCTGGTGGTCACTCGACACAGTCAAACTGCAATCAAGGATTTTTTTTTTATTATCGAGTACTCGAATTGAATCGATGAATCGTGACATCCCTATATTAAAGTGTTTTTCAGTTAAAGTTTTCATTAAAAAAAAAAAAAAAAAAAACATTGGTTCAGACCTCCAGTATCTTTGATGGAACCTCAAGTATTATCTCAGCGAATCGATGGAGGAGGATGTTGTGATATCCAGGTAGTTAAAATCACAGCCTTGTGCCTAAACAGTGTGTGCCATCCGTCCATCCACTCACTCCTCAAATACCTCCTTCACTCCCACATGTTTGTCAAATCCTATTTCCTCGAGTGGACTTTGGCTGATCTGGATGCAGGGGCTCAATTTCCAGAGATGTATGAAAAACAAGCACCAACCAACTTTATTTTCTTTTTCCGGCAAAAAAAGGAAATGGAGAAAGAGAGAGGTGGAGGAGAAAAAAAAGTAATTTAACCAGCATGTAGGTCAGCGATCTAGAAACTGTAATATTGCTTTTATGTTCGGCCCCATCTGCCGTATCTCCTATGGCGGTGGCGTCTTCCTTTCATTCTCTCCCTCGCTGCCTCTCTTCTCATTCTCTCTCTCTGTTCTCATTCCCTCAATTGCATTTAGGCTAATGTACCGTTATACGGACCAAACTCCAAGCCTGTTTTAGTGCAAGTCTGTAAATTTGTATATGCACCTCATTCAAAAGGCAGTATGGTAAGGGTTAAGTCACCTCTGTCACATGCGACCTGGCTTTCTAGATGTGTTTGTCTGAGTGTGTGTGTTTGTGTGTATATGTCAGTCTGAGATGAGATCTTCAGAGCGGAGAGAAGCAACGCCAGGGGCACACAGAAGGTCAGTCTCCCCATGTAGCCAAACACCGCACTGCAGGTCTGGTGGAACAAAAGAGTGAAGGATGCATTATCTTAATGGCTTTTTTTGCTTCAAAGCGAGGCATTAAACAAATTACAGCATCATCTCACTAATGTAAAGTTGCAAACAACAGGTGGTGCTTTTGAAAAGAACAAGTTTGGATTTTTTTCTCCAAAGGAAGCTGCAGAACCACAATGCTACTGGCTAAACATTGCACAGACTCAATTACATTTACTCCATTTCCATTTAATGATGTAATGTCTCATTCGAAAAAAGTGATTGATCAACTAGTTAAGTGTTGTGACAAGCGCAGTGGAATGCGAGATGAGGTCGAGCCGAGAGCTTTTACTCCGTCGGAGGAGATGAGGCTCAGATCCTCTTTATGAATCAGATATGTTTGGATTAGCGGGTGTCCAGAGATGCTGAGGTCAGCGAGGTGCTGACAGGAAGCAGGCACACAACTTCTATCCCAAACACAGGATGTCAGGATGCGTCGCTGCTTCAAGGCTGTGTGTTTTGTCCCCAGCACTGTGGTGGTGTTTCTGGCAAGAATTAGGGGGTCTTGAACGTTACAGAGGATAACGTGAGGAAAAGCACTGTACTGTTTTGTGGTATCTGCCTATCCGCTCTTATTTTAGCTGTGGTTTTGGAGACAGTCCGCCCATGTTCCTGTGTTCCCAGGCGGGTTACGTCAAGCAAATGGTGGTTGTGGTTGACTAGCGCCACAAATGCTCCTTCAATCAGCGTGTTTCTGGCCCAGAGTGTTCTAGCACACAGGCGCAGCGTCACAGCTTGGCACGCGAAACTGCGGTGCGTAAACATAAGCGAGCTGGAATCGAGCCCACGTGTGGATTGGGCTTCGCTGCTGCATGTGGCATGCTTCCATTTTCACACTCCACGGTCAGAAAGTTCACATCTCACTTTTTGGAGCTTTTTAGATTAGCTTGTTTGGATTTTTGTGCTCCGTGAAGTTTTTGTAGGAGTTTTCTTCTAGTGGACAGATGGTAAATAGCAGGTGAAAACGGGTGGCTCTTTCCTCGGATGCCCAGCTGATGAGCTGAACTTGACCCCAGCTTGAAATGCCAGCCACTGTGTGCCATCCCAGCTTGGCATCGATTCAGGCCTCCCAGCTGAGATTGGCACGGCCTCTTTCTTTGTGGAGGTTGAGCTGCATTTCCTCCGGGCTCACAGAGGTTTGCGTGTCTGGCTTCTTTTCCGGCAAATGAACAGCAGGCCGAGCAGAACGTACTGAGAGTGCTGCATTCAGAGATGTGAATGCATCACATCAGGCATGCAACATGCCCACTCTCAGTTATCTGAACAAAATTATCTCCCGCAATGCCTCTCAGATTTGCAATTAGAGAACAGAGCATTTATGCAGAATATATCAACACCATAATGCTTACTGGCTGATGTTAGTGTTTTTTGTGGTTGATATTATATTGGTATTAGATCATTGAAAATTTTCACATGGACCATAAACTACCTTTCAAAAGTCTGGAATCAGATATTTTAGTGGTTTTTAAAGTAGTCTTTAATGCTAACCAAGGGTGCATTTATTTAATCACAAGTGCAGTAAAACATATTAGAATTTATTAGAATTTAAATAAATGTTTTCTTTCTTAATATACACTACCAGTCAAAAGTTTTTGAACAGTGAGATATTTAATGGTTTTAAAGTCATTTTTTTTTATCTAAAATACAGCAAAAACAGTAAAAATGTGAAATATTTTTTACTATTTAAAATAACTGTTTTCTATTTGAATGTATTTTAAAATTTAATTTATTCCTGTTATCAAAGCTACATTTTTAGCATCATTACTCCATTCTTCAGTTTCACATGATCCTTCAGAAATCATTCTAATATGCTGATTTGCTGTTCAAAAACATTTTTTTTATCAATATATAAAACAGTTGAGTACATTTTTTTTTGGAAAGATCCAAAGATCAACATTTTTCTGAAATAAAAAGCATTTGTAACATTATACATTATACAATTCAAAAGCTTTTTTTTTTTTTTTAAATAAATAAATTATAGAAATGAATACTTTTGAGCAAGGATGCTTTAAATTGATCAAAAGTGATGATATAGACAATTATAATGTTACAAAAGATTTCTATTTTAGATAAATGCTGTTCTTCAGAACTTTCTATTTATCAAAGAAACCTGAAAAAATTCTACTCAGCTGTTTTCAACATAATAATAATAATGTTTTTTGAGCAGCAAATCAGAATATTAGAATGATTTCTGAAGGATCATGTGACTGGAAATCACATTCAGCTTTGAAATCACAGGAATAAGTTACATTTTAAAACATTCAAATAGAAAAGAGTTATTTTAAATAGTAAAATATTTCAAAATGTTACTGTTTTGCTGTTCTTTGGATCAAATAAGTGCAGGCTTGATGAGCAGAAGAGACTTTAAAAACATAAAAAATCTTACTGTTCAAAAACTTTTGACTGGTAGTGTATTTTAAAGTGTAATTTATTAATGTGATACAAAGCTGAATTTTCAGCATCAGTCTCCGGTGTCACATGATCCTTTAGAAATTATTCTAATATGCTGATTTTATGCTCAAAAACATTTCTCATAATCAATGTTGAATATAGTTGTGCTGTTGAATAATTTATGTGAAATAGAAATATTTTGTAACATTAAAAATATCTTGACTGTCACTTTACTGTTGTGATGCCTGATTTTTAGTTTTTTTACAATATCATTTTGTATTTATTTAGGTAAAATAGTATGGAATTAATGAAATGAAAATAATAAACAATGAAAACAAAACATCATAATAACTTTTAGATTGGTATCAGCCAGAATTTGAAAATTGGTGAATACCTGCTACAAACATATTGTACAGCTAATATCAGTACATGCCATTATTATGGTATTTAGTCTACTTTTTACTTAGTTATTTGTAGTTTTTTCTCTTGAAATTTGATAAGCACTTATTTTAAGGGCACTTAAAGTTAAAAGTTGTTGAAAGAGGGATGAAAGAAGTGCCAATTTAAATTGATATGACTTGCCCTCAGCCTGTGGGCATCTTTTGTGTATATGTGTGTCTCTGTGGTGTGTCTCTTCTCTAGGTTGCTGTTATTTCTGTTAGCATAGAGTGATCGAGGTCAGTGTTGTCCTGGGAGGAAGAAGACATCACACTGATATTAAAAGCGCCGTCAAATTGCATTGTATCAGAGGGAGCGGAGTGAGAGGACAAAAGCCTGCGTCCCCATCATGACCACCTAGCTGGGGTTTAGGAGCTTCACAGGAAATTGCCTTTTTGGGGATGGGCGTGATTGTTTTGAGAGTGTATGACAGTATTTAATATGACATACTCAGCTTTTTCCTTTATAAAAAAGACACTGTGTTGGAGCAGTGGCCTACTGTAGCTTTCGAAAATTTGTTGGCAAGAAGTTCAGGTCATATCATTTCCTGGTTCCGTTATACTGCGCCCCCTCTTCATTTCCTGCCTTATCTTTATTACAAAAGTAGTAAAGTAACAAAATTAGTATTTTTGTCTAGGACATGTTTGACCATAAAATCTTTTTTTTTTCTCTTAAAAAGAATCCCTTTAATTCCCTAAAGAGTCACTTGTTCAGGAATTGGAGAATCATTTATTTACTCTGTCATAGAAAAGAGGAAGACAGATACATAAAGAGTGACAGGATTTTATTTTTTCAAGCAGGCTGGTTCATCCTTAAGCATACCTACTATGTAAAAAACAGCCATATCTCAGCTCTTCCATCAGACAAGTTAGCCTTGTCCCTTTCTTTTCTTCAGCAATTGACATCTTAATGGATTTCCCTGGTTGAGGGTTGACTAAAAACACCTAACGGTGCAGAGAGGGAAGCAGGCAAAGGAATTGGTGTCAGAAGCATCACATTTTCACCTAGTGAATAAGGCCAAGACTAAACAGCAGTTCCTGATTTTTTGCAGTGTCATGGTGTTTTATTCTCCTGTCTCTAATGGAACACTGCCACATCAGGTCAATTCAGCCGCAAGGCAATATCCCCAAAACCACCAGTTTCCCATTAAACACTGCGACGGTGAATCCACATGAATAGTTTGATAGCTGCTCTGAGCGTAAATCTGGTTGGCTGGAATGTTCAGAGCATAAGATTTATACATTTATAGCCAAAAGGGCTTGCATTAGTTTAGGATATAATTCAAGACTGACTAATATTACAGCACTTTTATTAGTGGTAATACTTAAAATAAATATTGCATTTTTTTAATGTACAAATGAAAGTCAAAAGTTTACATACACCTTGCAGGAATCTGCAAAATGTTAATTATTTTACCAAAATAAGAGGGATCATACAAAATGCATTATTTTTATTTTAGTACTGATCTGAATAAGATATTTTACATAAAGACTTTTACATATAGTAATAAATAATAGTTGAATTTATAAAAATGACCCCTTTCAAATATTTACATTTGCTTGATTCTTAATACTGTGTTGTTACCTGAATGATTTTTTTAGTTTGTTTAGTGATAGTTGTTCATGAGTCCCTTGTTTGTCCTGAATAGTTAAACTGCCCTTTAGGTCCTACAAATTCTTTGGTTTTTCAGCATTTTTGCGTATTTCAGCCCTTTCCAACAATGACTGTATGATTTTGAGATCCATCTTTTCACACTGAGGACAACTGAGGGGCTCATTTGCAACTACTACACAAGGTTCAAATGCTCACTGATGCTCCAGAATGAAAAATGATGCATTAAGAGCAGGAGGTGAAAACTTTTGAACAGAATATATTATGTTTTTATATCAGTATTAACTGATGATCACAGTTCATACAGGAGCAGTACTGAAGTTCTGGTGTCTGACAGGATCAGACATGTCCATTGCTCTGGCTGTATGCTGTGCAGCACACTTTCATGAGCAGGGATTGAGAGGTTTCCCTAAAGACTGCATAATCATTCTAGCCAGCTCATTAGACCCCAGAGCAGTCCAGTGGCCCTGCTGGGTGTTCGCGTCGAACTGGCACTCAGCCCACACATTCAAGGCCAATCAACCTACTCCAGAAGGAAAGACGGGGGAAAGAGATGCAGAAAGGGAGAGATAACAAGATACAGAGAAGGAAGGATGGAGATCTACACAGAGGGGGGGTCATATCGTTCGTTCCCACCCCCTCGAGGTGCAGAGGAATTGAATAATCAAGCTGGATTTCAGAGTACCTCTGACAGCGTGGCAGCACTTGCAAAGGCTGTGACGTCTTCCGTTAGTGTAAACAGTATCTAGTCCTTGTCCCAAGAGGGGACGTACAATAAAACCTGACTGGGACTAGTTCCAAAATCTAGTCACTTTTCTAGTCTTGCTGTTCACTACCACCAAACTAATTGTGGAGATCAGTTCTTTCTTTCTTTCTAATATTGACCATTTATCCTACCTGATCTCATGACAAAATGAGAGTACCAATGAGAGTACCAATAAGTACATATCCCTGCAGTTTTCAACAGAAATGAACACTAGAGGCGGTAAAACAGCAAGCACTTGTAATCGTTTTCATACACAGTTATGATTACAGCTCCATATGTTTCGCTTTCCGGACATAACAAGCTTGCTCAGTAGCTCAGCAGGCACAGAATTGAACTTCCTCCTTGAATCCTTGGATACGAATCTTGTGAAAAACGTGACTCACGATGAAAGATTCACATTCACTTTTGTTCATACTATTGGGTAGGTTTAGGTGTAGTGCAGATGGTCCATTATTTTAAAACGTCACAGAGCATTAGAGTTACAGTACACAAGTCAGAACTGCAGTAACACGTACAAAACCAACGTCGCATAAAACATACTATATGTACGTTCAACTGTTCTGAGTGGACATTTCACATTGAATATGTCACGACATGGCGGTACGTATTTTGTGCCTTGCGAAAAGGTTCCCACAGGTATGTTTTCACCCTGAGATCAGGTTGCAGTTATTGGCTGTTGGCCAGGGTTGCCAGGTTTTCACAACAAAGCCCACATAATTGCTACTCAAAGCTAGCCCAAAACAAGCCCAATTGCATTTTGGTGTGGGGTCCCTTTGTAAAAATTGCATTCTGGGGTAAAATAGGCATTTTTTTTGCCAAAGGTCCTCTGAAAAAATTCACATTCCAGGGGCTAAATATCACCTCATTGGGGTCACTTCAACCTGCGGACATTAAAAACAGCCCGCAGTAACAGTGTTAAAGTAGCCTAATTCTGCAGGAAAACCGCAGACTTGGCAACACTGCTGTTGGCCAAAATGTGAAAATAATTATCGGCTTATTATTATCAAAAGGATTTTTGTTTTTTTTTTGTGGCATCCCTAAAGTATTCGGATATGTAGATATAAGCCTGTTAAACTAATCTATGTGTTTTTGTTGATACAGAGCAGGAGTGTCAGTGTGCTGAGATTACAGGGGATATAATATGATTAATATAGCAGGATCTGCTTCCTGTCACAATTTTTCCCTCTTCCTCTTGATTCGCCCACAGAGCTGAGCAATTGGAGCAAACCAAAAACACCACACTTTAAAGGGATAGTTCACCCAAAAATGAACATTCTGTCATTAATTACTCGCACTCATGTCGTTCCAAACCCGTAAGACCTTCGTTCGTCTTCGGAACACAAATTAAGATATTTTTGAAGGAATCCAAGAGCTTTCTGACCCTGCATAGACAGCAAGGCAGCTATCACGCTTAAGGCCCTCAAAGGTAGTAAGGACATCAATAAAATGGTCCATGCGACATTCTGCTCCTTGAAAGTTATATTTACATTGCTATCTATGCAGGGTCAGAAAGCTTTTGGATTTCATCAAAAATATCTTAATTTGTGCTCCCAAGATGAACGAAAGTCTTACGTGTTTGGAACGACATGAGTGTGAGTTATTAATAACAGAATTTAAATTTTTGGGCAAACTATCCTTTTAAGTTCCTAAGCTCTGATAGATAGATTTTATAGTCTCGTTTTTGTAATGTTTGACAGAAAAGATGAAATTAAAAATAATGCATGTTGATTGTCAAAACTGTGGATGTCTCAAAAAGCTATTCCCTTACTGAAGAATCTGCAAGCCTCTCGCAGAGCATTTGAGCTGGGACAGGTGAATCGTGATAGCCCAACAATAGAGATTGTGTGCATAGTAGAGCCCTGAATCACCACCGAGAAATGAGAATGAATCGTCTTCTGTGTTGCATGATCTCCATTACAAAAGAGCCGGATGGATACGCTGCTGTATCCACAGACAGAATAGACTCCACATGCACTGGATGCTTTCTCGGATGGGTCCGTCTGGACATGTTCCTAGCCAGGGGCTCATTCATCAGCTACTCTGATGTGAATAAGCGACTGTGTGTGTGTGTGTGTGTGTATGTGTGTGTGAGGCTCTAGCAGACTCTGGTGACAGGCTGAAGAGATGAGTACTGGAGATTTATGACCCTGATCTGAGATCCATGATGGACTGAATGTGGAGCTCAAAACCTTTTGATAAACTCTCTTTCTTTACCACTTCCTCATTTAGTGGTTGACTTCAAAGAAGTTGAGATTGATTTACAGACAAGTTCTGTTTTATAGCCTTTTTGTCTTTTCTGTGGGCTGCAAACTATGTAAGCCAGTTTCTACCACAAAGTTGAAAAAAAAAAAAAAGACTTGTGACTTTGTTACTGCAACTTTATATATCACGATGTGACTTCAACCTTCAGGGTTGGTAAGATTTTAATAATATTGAAGTCTCTTATGCTCAACCAAAGCTGCATTTGTTTGATTAAAAATACAGCAAAAACATCTGTATTGTGAAATATTTGACCCTTGACCACAAAACCAGTCTTAAGTAGCATGGGTATATTTGTAGCCATAGCCAAAAATACGTTGTATGGGTCAAAATACAATTTTTTTTTTTTTATGCAAAAAAAATCATTAGGATATTAAGTTATATTGCATGTAGATATTTTGTAAATTTCCTTATGTAAATGTATCAAAACCTAATTTTTGATAAGTAATATGTATTGCTAAGAACTTCATTTGGACAACTTTAAAGGCAATTATCTCAATATTTTGAATTTTGAATTTTCTATTTTTTTTTTGCACCCTAAGATGACAGATTTTCAAATAGTTGTATCTTGGCCAAATATTGTCCCGTCCTCACATCAAAGCTTATTTATTCAGCTTTTAGATTAGGTATAAATCTCAATTTCAAAAAAAAATTATTACAGTATTACAATATTTAAAAGCACTTTCTAATCTATTTTAAAAAGTGATTTTTTTTTTTTTTTAAGCAGCCATTACTTATACTTGTCTTTATAGCCGTGTTTGTTCAATTTAATGATTCATTGCTAAATAAAAGTACTATTTATATTATTTTTTTTATAGTCTTACTGTCAAAATGTGAATTAAGTTTAAACCTATATATACACTGTCATTTAAAAGATTTTTAATGTTTTTTCAAGTCCTTTCTGCTCATCAAGGCTAAGTTTCTGTATTTTTTTAATTAAAAATACAGAAAAACAGTAATATTATGAAATATTATTGCAATTTAAAATAGTGGTTTTCTATTTTAATATATTTTAAAATAGAATTTATTCTTGTGATGCAAAGCTGAATTTTCAGCAACATTACTCCAGTCTACAGTGTCTTGTGATCCTTTAGAAATTATTCTGATATGCTGATTTATTATCAATGTTGAAAACAGTTGTGCTGCTTATTTTTATTTATTTATTAGTATTATTAAAAAGAATATGATTCTTTAATAAATAAAATGTAAAAAAAAAAAGTGCATATATTTTAAATAGAAATATTTTGTAACATTAAACTACTGTTCAAAGTTTGGGGTTAGTAAATTGTTTCTTTCTTTCTTTGAAAGAAATTTATACTTTTATTCAGCAAGGATGTGTTAAATTGATAAAAAGTGATTGTACAGACTTGTACAGACTAAAAAAAATTCTATTTTGAATAAATGCTGTTCTTTTTAACTTTTTATTAATCAAAGAATAAAAAAAGTATCACAGGTTTCAAAAAAATATTAAGCAATACAACGGTTTCCAACATTGATAATAAATCAGGATATTATGATGATTTCTGAAGGATCATGTGACGCTGAAGACTGGAATAATGGCTGTTGAAAATTCAGTTTTGATCACATAAATGAAACTGATGAGCATAAGAGACTTCTTTAAAAAACATTAACAGTCTTATTGATTCCAGTCTTTTTAATGGCAGTGTACATATTTTATAGTCAACAGTTTTGTGTGTGTGTCATATTTTAGTCTGAGAAACAGGGGTACAATACAGAATAGCCACACATTATTCACATGCTTTTTGAATGTTCTAAACCATCGAAATTCATTGTACAAATTTCAGATTTCACCACCCAGAAGCAAATGTGCAGACAAATCTATTAGAATCCGTTTTTTAACTTCCACACAGCAGTGATCGTGACAGAGAATGTTATTTGTATGGAATGCTTGATTGACACATCTAAGCAATGAGAAGCCTATTTGCACTTGCCATAAGAGAGAATTATTAACCATCTATGCCTCGGCCACCAAACTTTGATTCTCACTCTCATTAGCATTATTCAGCAGTTGGTCTGTCATTTTGAGTTGGTAATCCTGCCTGCGGGAGAAGCCATCATGGAATGCAAGCCTGAATTTGTACTTTCAAACAAACAAAAAAAAGCGGGACATCAGGGTGTGTCTGTTGCCTGGGTAGTATGCTAACACCCTGTGATGTGTCTGGCTATCTCCAAAGGTTAACCGCTGAAGAAGTCACCAGCCCAATTTGACATGACATCTCCACCCCCAAGAGTTTTTGGTGGGTGTCGGGTAATATAGCACCCTCGCATTCCCTCAAACAGAATTGTAATGTTGTGATGTTGTTAGTGCTTTTTTTGTTACATTCATATTCAGCATTTTAGTCTAGTGTTCGCTTTCATTAATGAGTGGCATGACATGTTTGCTGACTCCTCAGACAGAAACCGGCATATGTATTTGGTGAACTCTCCAGAAGAGGTCATGACCTGTTGAAAACTGTCACAGCGAAACATCTCTGTGAAGTCAGGCTCTTTTTAATGAAGACGTAAGCCTGTGCTTTTGATCTCATTCCTGGAGAGGTTGGCAGCACCCCTTTCTTCAGTCACATCTGAGTGAGTTACAGGATGATGTCTCATTGGGGTGATTCCAAATCTTTTTATTTATATATTTTTTTTGTTCTCCCCCCTGGGCTCTGAACCCACCTTGTTATTTTGAGTCCCCCCAGCTGGGAGAGAATAATGCAACCTGACAATCTTGTCACAATCCCTTCCAACACCTCCTTCACACACACACACCCACACACTTGTTTTGCTGCACCCCCTTCTCTGCGTACTGAAGATCAGAGAGTGGATATATCAGTCAGTGAGTAACACGACTATCTCTCAGTTCTGTCAGGATGGAGTGTCAGCTTTGATGAGAAACTATAGTGTTGATTCTTTGTTTAATCACCATTATCATTAGAGTTCTCAGTGGCATTATGTTTTGAACGTCTTTACAAACGCTCATGGCAAATTTCTAAATTAGTTGTTTAAATGACAGCTGTACGGGCATTGTCTAATAAGCTTGCCTAAATTAGATTGGTACAGCGCTACTCTATACACTTAAGGTCAAAAGTTTACATACACCTTGCAGAATCTACAAAATGTTAATTATTTTACCAAAACAAGAGGGATCATACAAAATAACGAAAACTTTTGAATTTTAAAATCAGGGTAAATTTAATTTATTTTCACTTCTGGAAAATATGTAAGTATCTTCTGTAGCTTCTGAAGGGCAGTACTAAATGAAAAAAAAAAAAAAAAGATATTTAGGCAATATAAAAAAAATATGTACGCATCATTCTGTTCAAAAGTTTTCACCCCCAGCTCTTAATGCATCGTGTTTCCTGTTGAAGCATCAGTGAGCGTCTGAACCTTCTGTAATAGTTGAATATGAGTCCATTAGTTGTCCTCAGTGTGAAAAGATGGATCTCAAAATCATACAGTCAAATGCACAAAAATGCTGAAAAACCAAAGAATTTTTGAGACCTGAAGAATTTTTTTTTGTCTCTTCAGGACAAACAAGGGACTCATGAAAACAAAAATGAAACTAAACGAAAAAAACAAAAAAAAAAACAGCTGTGGATCTTTCAGGTAACAACACAGTATTAAGAATCAAGCGTTTGTAAACTTTTGAACAGGGTCGTTTTTATAGCCACTGTTATTTTCACATGCATGCATTTTGTATGATCTTTTTTATTTTGGTAAAATAATTAACATTTTGCAGATTCTGCAAGGTGTTTGTAAACTTTTGACTTCAACTGTATGTATGTGTGTGAGAATACAGCATGCGTTTCTTTTATTAGCCCGTAAGGAACCAAATTCAGCACCCAGTGGTAAAATGTCTTTTGGTTTGGCAGCAGAGACTGGCTCTTTCACACCACGTTTTTCAGTCCCCCAGATTTAGCCTTCTCCTTTGTGGTTTTTCTGTCAAAGAAATCTCTTTATTCTTGTCCACCGGGGACATTTCTCCGCTTTTGTAAAAGTGTATGCTTGGAAGTTGTTATCATAATACAGTTCTGTCTTCAATCCTCAAAGGCGCAAAGTTAATTTCATCCCTAAGAGAATTAACTTTATTTTAGACTGATATACCGAAGCATCCCTTTTTTTAGACTCTAATGCTGTTTTTATTGAATCGTGTTGTGCGAAATGGGTATTATGTTTCATATGCGGTATTATGAGATGGTGTATAAAGGTGCAGTTGTTAGATATGAAGTCATAAATGGAAGAAACAAAGTCACAGTTACCTTTCTGGTTTTTGTAGATGTGCTAGTTTAGATAACTGATCATTTTATGGGCAGTGATACAAAAAAAAAAAATGAACGGTTTAAATTAGGTACAAAATAATACCTGCTTCTATTCACCTTTTTCTTTAACGCGGAAGGCTATGGATGAGACTTCCGGTTCATTATCCGCTTTAGGGAAATGAGGAGAAGAATAACAATGTGCAGTAAATGGTTCATAATTAAGATAATACATAATACACCAATTTGCAATATCAAGCAGCAAAACAAGCTGTTTTGTACAGCTAAAAATAGCTGGACGCGGATGAGATTGGCAGCCAGACCCATAAAATTTACAAATGACCACACTCGTTCTAACAGGGGAAAAACAAGATGCTGATGCAGTAACTAAAAATACTATTATCGCCAATGTGTTATTGTACGGTGTTGGATTCTAGATGCTTGAAAAAGATGTTTAATCTCAGTGGGTGATAATCTTCCATTGTGGCCTCTGCATCCAGTGACCTTATTGGCAAAATCTGCAGCGGCAGTGTCATGTGACTCTGCCCTCAGGTGTCCATCATAGTTGTCGCTGCGACACAGAGCGGTGTCGCCAATTAGGCCAGTGCTCCAAATGGAAGCCCTTTGTCCTGCTGTCACGTCAACTGCCACTGGAGAGACCTCCCGCGGGCCTTCGTTTGACTCCCACGGACACTCCTGTACTGTAACACAGAGAGCAGCAAGATCAGAATAAGATCATTCATTATGTTTGTCCTCTGTCCTTTTTCCTCTCTCACTGTACTTTCCTTTAGCAAACAGAAAGGGTCACTTCTCACAGCAAGAGCAGGTCAGGAGTTGTTCAGTTCTGCTCACCATTTATTTGGTCAAAATACAGTAAAACAATAATATTGTGAAGTATTAAAATAACTGTTATTTTAATGTTTTAAAATTGAATTAATTTCTGTAATGGCAAAACTGAATTTATATGATGTCACATGATCTTTCAAAATTGTCTTATGTTGCATTTTTGATTTCTAAATACATTTTTGCATTTAAGTCTTAGATACCATAGACAAAAAGTAGTTTTATTAGTATGCACAACCACACTCATCTTACTAACAGACATAATAATTTCTTGGGGTATAATTTTGATGAATACAAGATAAATACATAGAGCTGTGATCTAATTTAATGGATTTTCAGTGCCTCGACCCGTGGATGCTTAGCTTAAGTAGCCGTTCTGTACTTGACCGCTGTGGGCCTTGTTTGAACGTGATAGAAAAGCTCTGCATGGCTGACCTGCCACATTAGAGCGCTCTGACCCTGCAACTGTGAGATTGGATATGGAATAAATCCATCTACATTACAGAGAGAGAGTATCAGTGTTCTACATCTGACTGAGATGGATGAAGCAACGCTGCTTCTCTGATGCTCTGCGTTTGCTTTGGCTTGGTATAAAGAGAGGGGTTGGGTTCGATTCAGGGAAGAGGATCCGGGGATCCTCGCCAGACACAACAGTCCTGGGACGGTCTGGAGGGCAGAGTCAGAGGGAACATCCGGCCGTTTATTCTCCCCCCGGCTCGCCTTTATCTCCTTCAGCGCAGAGCTCCAGCCCTGGCCTTGCTCACTCATCCTTGGACGCTCAGATTAAACCCAAACTAATCCCATCCACTCACACACACTCAGAGGCGTGAGAGCCTGCCCAACGGCTGCCTCAATCTACCCAGCATCCCCTGATGTGTGTCCCTGCAGGTGCCCTCGCTGATAAAACCGTATGTGGAGGAATTAGTTTTAACTTCAAAAACACGGTGCTCTCCGAAGACACGCCCTACAAATCAAACCTGCAGCGGAGGTACACAGAGGGAGAGAGAGAAGGAGACATGGATACAGTTTCTAGGGAGTGAAAGGACACTAAGCTCATATCACTGTCCCATAATCCCTTTGTGTTCTCGGATTCCTTGGATTCCAAGAGTAAAATCCCTCCTTTGCTCTGTCTTACACAATCCATTGTTGTTATAACAGACTCACTCAGTGATCTTTTACAGCTGAACATTTTTCTGACCTTGTGGTTTTCACTAATCCCATCATGACCTTAACCTATATTTTGCGCTGGTAGGAAATGATTACAGTGGTTCCAAGGCAACATTTTGTCGAATTATCTTTCTTTTTGTTTTGTAAGACATCCACCCCCACTGATACTGCTTGTGCCTTACTGAATGAGATACAGGAATGCTGTAGTGTGTATTTTTTGGTAATACTTATTGGAGTTCAACCTGATCTTACGGCAATTTTGTGAGGTGGCTGATTCATACAAATTCGTACAACCTTGTATTAATTCGTATGATTTTTGAAAAATCATATGGATTTTACTAGGTGCCAAATTCGTAGTAATTTGTACGAAGGACCACCCCTAACTCTACCCCTGAAACCTAACCCTTACACAAATCATACAAAACTGAACGAGTGAGGTTGTACAAATTCGTACCATTTAGCCACCTTGTAAAATACCTACCTGGTCTCATGACGAAAACATAACCCTGGGAACTTTTTTGCACTTTTTCGCTGCAGTTTCCAACAGAAATGAACACTAGAGGCAGTAAAACAGTGGGCATTTGTAATCATTTTCTTACGGAATTATGATTACTCAATAATTACTGTTTTTGCATTATTGTAAGCGTTGGGTTTCGGGTTGGCGTAGGTGTAGACGTTTAAAAAAAAAAAACAATGTTATAAGTATAAAATGTCATGTACTGTTAGTTTCTGGCCACAGCTGTATCCCTTCTAGCCACAACGTCACATAACAGCCTTGCTCGATAGCTCAGCCGGCACGGAATTGGACTTAGGATGCGGAATCCTTCAGTACGAATCCCGTGAAAAACATGACTCATGATGAAAGATGCGAGATCGAAAAACAAGCTAAAATGACATGCTTGCAATTGCGTTTTTTTGTCAAATTCACTTTTGTTCATACTATTGGGTAGGTTTAAGTGTAGTGCAGATTGTATGTTATTTTAAAATGTCATGGAGCATTAGAGTTATAGCACCACTTAACAGACATTTCAAGTCAGAACTGCTGTGACATGTATAAAATCAACGTCACATAAAACGTATTATGTACGTTCATCTATTCCAAAGAAATAAAAACAAACACTATTTTAGCACCACGCAGTGAACATTTCTGTTGGAAACTGCAGTGATATGTACTTACTGGTACGTATTTTTGTATCTCACAGGTACGTTTTCGTCATGAGACCAAGTTGTAATTCGTATATTTTGTGAAGTGGCTAATTTGTAATAAATTCATATGACCTAACTCAATTTTTAAAAAATCTACCCCTAAAGGGACTACCACTAAACCTACCCTTCGTACAAATTCGTACGAATTAGCCACCTCGTAAAATGCGCAAGAATTGGTCGTGAGATAGCGTTGTCTAGTTTAATATAGTATTATATCCCAAAATATTCTGTTTCAGCTTAAAAGGATAGTTCACTCAAAAAAGAAATTTCTGTCATAACTTACTCATTCTCAAGTTTCAAACCTGTATGAGTTTCTTTTTTCTAAACACAAAAATGATAGTTTAAAGAATGTGGGTTAAAAAAAGTACTATGGAAGTCAGTGGGGATTCGAAACTGTTTGGTTACCCACATTTTTTTAAAATATCTTCTTTTCTGTTCAGCAGAAGAAAGAAATTCATAGAGATTTGGAACAAGTTGAGGGTGAGTTAATGATGATGGAATTTTCCTTGTTGGATGAACTAACCCACTTGTAAGTATGTATGTAGGACAGGCAGAACTGTAGTGAAATTGATGAATAATTTTCATGCAATAAATATTGAAATAGTTTGTTTTATATTATCACAGATTCTCATTGATTTTTATACTGTATTACCACCTTTACACTAAGATGGTGTCACCTTATTTGTGTCGACAGAAAATACTTAATGGCTGCATTTACACTGGTAAGAAGTTGCACATTCAGAAGCTGGTTATTAACCCCTGCCCTGTGAATTTCATAAATACAATAGCTTCACTACTAAAAGTTACATTATATTTCTCAGCAATGAGGTGATAACTTAGTAGTTTTTGTAATTAAACCAAAAAGTTTCTCTATCTTTCTCTCTCTCTCGTTAATTCATTTGAATTTATTTAAATAAATATCATCTTGGCGCTACATCTAACAAGCTGTAGATAAAATAACAAATGAAAATCAACCTACCATTATTTTCCTGTCTTCATTCATTCATTCAGATTTTGTGCTGTAAAACATCCATGACAGCTGGTGTCCATGCTAAAAAATAATAGCCTAATGGCCACTTGACATGAATTATATAAATAATTTTAATAGCACGGCCATTCAGAATCCGATGGTCTATCGTGTGCGTAGTAAAGCGATCACTGACAATAATTTTGGACGGGAATTATTGTAAACACAGATATCGGATACCAGTCGTGTGAGTTTCATGACAATGGCAGCACTAGCTACAAATTGAATTTACCAGAAGCTTCTTTTCTAGCCTGCACACTTGTACGTGTTGTGTAAATGCAAATGTAGTTTGAAGTTCTGCCTTATGCTGTATTTGCAGAACAGAACAAGCTGTCTGGAGCATTAAACTCAATGGCTTTAAAGCCAGTCACATTTCACATTGGACCAATCAGCTTAAACAGCTCCAACAATTTACCCGTTTTATAAACAAGGATCAAATGTGGTTTTGACTGTGGCGTCTGGCGCTGAGAGCGAGAGATGGTAGGGTATGCTTGGCAGAACACACCTCTCATTTCCTTTGTTAACTTACGAAACAAAGTAGGCCTTTTGTCTGTGTTTCTATTCGATACGAGTCAAAGAACATAAAAAGTCTCAGTCTTCTTATTAAGATCTTAAAAAACTGTGTGAGGCAACAGCAGACTCAGCTAGCATAAACTGTTTTATATATTGTGCTTTCTGTGTGTTTTCCCCATTTCCTTTTAACAGGAGAATGCATTGCAGAATGTTCCCTCCGTAATCACAGATATTATGGCTCTGTTAAACCTTTTTAGAGAGCAAAGCTTACGCAGAAACATCACTGTTCACTTTGTGGTAATACGGCAGTGTTTTCCCAGTGGAAAAGCAGGTATGAGACAGGCGGGCGTTCACAAGTGTCTGCGGTTGAAGTAAATAGCCTTTTGCTTGGCTAGCACCATTGCTTGGTGGATTTGTAAACACAGGGAGTCAAGCCAAGACCACAAGAGCCCTCCATCTGATAAGAGCCATGTAATGATTTTCAAATGGGAATTTACCCTCGACATTATTTGAGGGGCCACTTTTGTCTGGTTATGCACCCATAATATACCACACACACCACACAATTATCTGATATGACTTTTTTTATATAGTGTAGTTGATCTGTTTGTTGGCTGAGAAGGTACTGAAGTCCTTTTCGGTGTGCAGGTACAATTCTTTCACATCTTCTTTTGTGTTTATACTGAAGCATATGTCATCCTTTCATGCTCAGGGGCCGGACTGGGTCTTTGGGGCAGCGCCATAGACATTTGGGTCACGGCCCAAGTCCCCCTCCCTCGTGTAGTAGGGTTGACTGTGGAAAATCCCTGCTAAACACGCAGCAGCTGGAGTCCTCTGAGAGGATTCGGCTCCGGCTCAAACTCTATTGCCAGCATGTTCGTCATGTCACCACGTCAGCTGATACCCCATACTGCGGCCCATGCACATGGAGTGATGACATCACTCCTCGGGCTGATGTGAAACAGAAGGCTGTGTTTGTTTGTCCTTTGTTATGTTGGTTAAGTCTGTTTCTGACTACTCAGCAAGCTAGACTGACAAACAAATCATGCATTTAGTGTTTATTGTGGTTTTTGCATACATGTTTGCATCACTTTGCAATCAATCAGTATTTTTCAATTAATTAATTAATTCTTCTATTCACACTGCTTACACATTTGGTGCCATTTCAATCATGATAGAGTTGCATTGTGGTGTATTGACATATAATCTGTGTCATATTGTAAGATTGACCGTAACCTAGCTTAACAGTGAGAATCAGGGGACGTTTGATGGATCTGGTGTTTGTGCGTAGTTTATTTTGAATTGTGTGAGTTTGTGCTGGTTGGTGTCCTGTGCTGCTGGGTCGATTATAGATGAGTGCCAGGACTCAGTCTTACTCACTGCCATCTGTTCACACATCTCCTACCATTCTCAGCTCCCCGCTGAAACTCTGAGACTTGCTCAAACTATCATTTAGAGTACATTAGTGTAGAATATCACATTTAAGCATTTGTTTGTATGGCTGTTTTCCCTCATCAGATTTATTTGGAATCACATATGCGTAAGGTTGATTCAGAGCAGCATGATATGAAGCACTGACACTTTTCATTATGTTGCTGGAATCATCTGTTCTGCTTGTGTATTTGCAGTCATGGCGGTGTGAACTTCATCTCTTTTTCTCTCCTCTTTCTGCCTTGTATTGCTTTAAAAAAAAAACTTTACTAACTCTTGCATCATATTCTATTTTTCTATCATCTTGTCTTTTTCTGTTTCTAGTATACGCATCTACTATTTTTCACTACTGCTTGCGTCTTCTTTTTATTTCATCTTTTACTTCTCATGTTGTCTTCTATTTTTCTGCTTTCTCTGCTTCTTTTTGTATCTTTAGTTTTCTTGTATCTAGTTCAGGGGTGTCCAAAGTCGATCCTGGAGGGCTGCTGTCCTTCAAAGTTTAAATTTAACTTGCCTCAACACACTTACCTGCAAGTTTCTAGTATGTCTAGAAAGACCTTGATTAGCTGGTTCAGTTCAGTTCCAGAATAAAAACTTCCTGATAATTTACTTACCCCCATGTCATCCAAGATGTTTATGTCTTTCTGTCTTCAATCGCAAAGAAATAAAGGTTTTTGAGGAAAACATTCCAGGATATTTCTCCATATAGTGGACTTCAATGGTGGCCAATGGGTCAAAGGCACAAATTGCAGTTTTAATGTAGCCTCAAATGGCTCTACACAATCCCAGCCAAGGAATAAGGGTCTTATCTAGCGAAACGATCAACCATTTTCTTAAAACATTAAAAATGTATATACTTTTTAACCACAAATGCTCATTTTGCACCACCCTGACCTCATGCACAGTGTTGTCAAGTTCATTTTCCCGCAGAATTAGGCTACTTTAACACTGTTGCCGCACATAGTCTTTCATGTCCTCTGGTTTAAGTGACCCAATAACGTCATATTTAGCCCCTGGAATGTGAATTTACCAGGGGAGAGTTTTGTCGTAAAAAGCCTGGCAGCCTTGCTCACGCATTACGTAATCATGTTGGAAAGGTCACACATGATGTAGGCGGAGGTACTGACGAGGGAAGCACGATATTGGATTTTTGCCTATATTTTTGAACTCATTTTGGCCGATGCCAATATATTTCCTTTTGTCTCTCCTGTGCAGAAATGATAAGCAAATTGTTTTTAGTTTTGGTTAGTTTTTAACAAGAACTTATTTGTTAGAATTAAATAAACAATAATGAAGTTCTTTTATAATGACAGTACACTGAAGCTTTGAAAATTACTATAAACTATAATTACTTTATTTTTCAGAAAAATGCAGTGGTAACCCTAACATTTTATTTTAAGATTTAACATTTGTAAATGGTCTAAAGCAACAGAGTTGTAAAAATTCTGAAAATCTTTTAGGGCTCATAATTTGTTTA
Source organism: Cirrhinus mrigala (assembly GCA_036247105.1). Classification (NCBI taxonomy): domain Eukaryota; kingdom Metazoa; phylum Chordata; class Actinopteri; order Cypriniformes; family Cyprinidae; genus Cirrhinus; species Cirrhinus mrigala. The sequence continues at coordinate 19,955,613 of CM070027.1, read as the reverse complement.
TAAAATTTAACATATTACACATTCATGAATAAATCACCATATATAAAATTATTTAATGTACAAATGATGTTTGTGTTTTTTTTTTTTTTTTTAATTCATGTAAGCTATAGCTTCTGACCTTTAAATCAAAACATACTCATGATTTTATGACATCAATTACTGCTTTATTTAATCAGAAATACAGTCTAAATGTCATTTGGGTATTTTACTTTCATAAGTAAAAGTCCTTACCAAACGGGAATAAGGACCTGGGGGAGGCTGCCGCTGCTACCATTGCACATACTATTACGGTTTACTCTATTGTACACTGAACACGTCATTCTGTATGTGCATTCTCAGATTAAATGCAGCAATCCAAAACAGTGAATGTAATCATCATTCAGGCAAAACATTGCTTCAAGAATGAGCCACACTGTTAACAATCACATCCTAAGCACATGTGACATATCTGCATAATTTCTCATATCGGGCCAATTCTAATATTTACATTCAAAGCCATTATTGGCCGATTTAGATATTGTTCCGATAATACCGTGCATCCTTAGTACTGACCCAGTGTTTACCAAGCGAATGTGCAAAGAAAGTAAAATATCCTTTACAAAAAAAGGTAAAACAACAATGTCGAACAATTTTGAAGTTGGAGGTGAACACGAGATGGTGTTTTTCGCCCTACCCTATCTTTATCCAAAGCACACAGAGGAAGAACTAACAATGCATGATGTAATGTGTAAAGTCGCGGACGCACATCAAGCAGCAGTTGTGGTTAAAAAGTATATAAATTTGTATTTTTATTTTTTTGGAAAATGGCCAATTGTTTTGCTAGTTAAGACCCTTATTCCTTGGCTGGGATCGTGTAGAGCCCTTTGAAGCTGCATTGAAACAGCATTTAAAGGTCATCTAACATTTCTTATATCATCTACTTTTTGTATTATCTACTTTCTCATCTCTCGCCTCTCCTCTTGTGTCTTAACTTTTCTTCCCTTCTGTCTCTTCTCTTCTTGTCTTGTACTACTTCTATCCTCGATTTTTCCTCCTACTACTTGCCTTCGTCTTGTCTTGTCTCGTCTCATCTTGTCTTGGCCTATCTCACCTCATCTTGTCTATTCTCTGTCTTTCATCTCTTCTAGTTTTACCTCACCTCATTTTGCCTTTCTGTTTTACTTGTCTTTTCACTCTATTCCTCTCCTCTCAGTCATGTTGTGTCTGTGGCCACATATGTTGTTCTGTTGTACAGGTGGATTTGCCATGTGTTTGTAAACCCTGCACACATTACAGCTGATGTAGACACAATGCTGGCGTATCTTCACCTCAGATAAGTGGCTGTATAACATTAGTAAACAATCTACGATTCTCTCTTTCTCCGTCGCTTCTGTTGTAAGGTGATGGACAGTATTGTGTGGTGATGCATGTTGCGTCCAGACTCTGATCTGATGCTCCTCATACACACCGAAGCACTGAGATGAGGGAAAAATCAATATTATGAGACAACAGAGCGAGAGCTGTTGACCTGACCTAAGGGAGAGATGAAGAATGAGAGACAGAGCGATGAAAGAATGAAGCGCTGTGCTAGAAACACAATCCTGAGAAGAACAAGCCACAGATTTGATGGATGAGTCACATATCAACCCCGCAGGTGATGTTGTGTTGAAGCTCCATGAATATTTAGACACATTAGCAGATGAACACAAGAGCAATACGCCTAACAGCCTAACACATAGACTAATTTAGCTCTATTGATCCCTCCATCATCTGTTCTCCTGCCTGGGCTGATTCTGCTTAATGCAAGCCAGAAAATAGGTGGTAGAATATCAGATGCAATGCGTTATGGTCTGTCATTATGGCATTAATCCAATCCTGAGTGCCAGCATTAGGAGACATCCTTTGTTTATATATTTGAGCAGATATACACAATTCCTGCTCTTAATTCGGTGAATTGGATTTGAGTGTAAAAAGTACTACAGATTTTGTTAGTAGCTAAAAACATGATCAAATTAGACATGATTTTTCATAAACAAACACTCAGGGGCTGGGCAGAATGTATAATTTGGTCAATGACAGGCATTTTAATTCTGCGGAAATGTGCTGAGTTTGTGGTGTTTTGTAGCCACAGATTCTGTGTGGGTGCATTTAATACATATTACTGAAGTTTACCATGTACATTTTGGCATTATGTGATTTTTACAGACTGGCTGTTCTTAGAGAGCTTGTATATCCTTTACTAAAGCTCATCGCCATTTATGGCTGCATAATTGTTTAATCCCGTTACTGATTTATTGGCAGTTTTCATACTGTATTTTCTCATATGTGACCCTGGTCCACAAAATGTCATAAGGGACAAATTGAGATTTATGCATCATCTGAAAGCTGAATAAATAAGTTTTCCATTGATGTATGGTTTGGTAGAATAGTACAATATTTGATCGATATACAACTATTTAAAAATCTGAAATCTGAGGGTGCAAAAAAATCAAAATATTGACCAAACCTTCTTAAAGTTGTCCAAAATTTCTTTGCAATGCATATTACTAATCAAAATTTCATCATTTTACAAAATATCTTCAAGGAACATGATCTTTACTTAATATCCTAATGTTTTTTGGGATCTGTAATTTTGACCCGTACAATGTGTTTTTGGCTATTGCTACAAATACAGGGTCACATATATCACCCATTACCTGTACTAAGAACCTTGAAGCTCCACACACATCTGCACTGTGTTTTGCACTGACTGAGGAACAACCAATGTCACCATGGCAGCAGGCAAGGCAAGCGGAAAACACGCCTATGAGCATTTAATGAGGCGACACGGCACCATCTTCACTTTTACATATGCACATGTGCTTTCCTGTTTGTTTGTGTGTTTGTGTGTGTGTGTGGCTTCTACATTACCCATTTGAGACCCTCTAGCGCACCATCTGGAAGCCTCTAGAAGGGCCACCAATAAGCCTACTCACATGTGACTCATGACTGGCATTAAATCAGTGTAAATACTGTGCACGTTTAACCCTGTTACCCTGGCACTAATGCAGCTGGGAAGAGGGAGGGGCCTTCACAGATCTGTGAAAAGCACTTCACGTCTGTGATTTCATTGGAGCGTTTCATCCCACATGTCCATTAATGTTGTCATTAGTGGAGTAGCATGATCCGTGTGTGCACACAAGCTGCGCCACCAAAACCCATCATAAAACAAGGCAAAAAAACACAAGATACTCTGAATTGCTGGAGATCTTTATTAGTGGCATCACTTTTTGTTTTTATACTTACACTTTTTGTTTTTGTTTTTCTTAAAGGGATATGGTTGAGGTCAAAAGTTTACATACACCTGCAGAATCTGCAAAATGTTAATTATTTGGCCAAAATAAGAGGGGTCGTACAAAATGCATGTGATGTTTTTTTGTTTAGTACTGACATGAATAAGATATTTCACATAAAAGACATTTACATATAGTCCATGAGAGAAAATAATAGTGGCAATAAAAATGACCCTGTTCAAATGTTTACATACACTTGATTCTTAAAACTGTTGTTACCTGAATGATCCACAGCTGTGTTTTTGTTTTTAGTCATAGTTGTGCATGAGTCCCTTGTTTTTCCTTAACAGTTAAACTGCCTGCTGTTATTCAGAAAAACCCTTCAGGTCCCACAGATTCTTTGGTTTTTCAACATTTTTGTGTATTTGAACCCTTTCCAACAATGACTGTATGACTTTGAGATCCATTTTTTTCACACTGAGGACAGCTGAGAGACTCAAATGCGACTAATACAGAAGGTTCAAACGCTCACTGATGCTTCAGGAAACAATGCATTAAGTGCAGTGAACACTTTTTGAATTTGAAGATCAGGGTAAATTTAATGTATTTTGTCTTCTGGGAAACATGCAAGTATCTTTTGTAGCTTCTGAAGGACAGTACTAAATGAAAAAAATATGATATTTATGCAAAATATGAAAAATGTACATATCTTCATTCTGTTCAAAAGTTTTCACCCCCGGCTCTTAATGCATTATTTTTCCTTCTGAAGCATCGGTGAGTGTTTGAACCTTCTGTAATAGTGGCATATGAGTCCCTCAGTTGTCCTCAGTGTGAAAAGATGGATCTCAAAATCATACAGTGATTAGGCAGTTTAAGTGTTCAAGACAAACAAGGGACCATTAAGAATCAAGTGTGTGTGTGTGTGTGTGTAAACGTTTGAACGGGGTCATTTTTATAAACTCAGCTATTATTTTCTTTTATGTGAAATACCATATTCAAATCAGTACTAAATAAAAAACATGTATTTTTTATAATCCCTCTTATTTTGGTAAAATAATTAACATTTTTTAGATTCTACAAGGCGTATGTAAACTTTTTACCTCAACTGTCATTAATTACTCACCCTCATGTCATTCCAAACCTGTAAGATATTTTTGATGAAATCTGAGAGCTTTCTAACCCTCCATAGACAGCAAGAGATTTAGCACGAGTTATTTTTCTCATCAATTATTCTCTTCCATGTCACTTTCCGCCACCATTCAAGAAAGTACTATGACTCTTGTGTGCACTCTGCTGCTTGTAAGCAAGCATAAAGTTATTTTTGATTTATGTTGATCTTGAAATGTTGCAATCTAATGATTTTTCTGTAATTTGCTTCAAGTGACGTTTCTTTGGCTAACCCAAAATCTTCTCTTGTTCTCACAGGTGATCTCTGCGCTGTCCAGAATCTCCCACAACAGCATTGCACAGATCAAAGGCATCAGGTAACTGAGTTCCTCCACACATGCTGATTGTTTCCTTTCATTTGTTGCGTGTCTCGAGTCTTGAGGGATCTTTCACAGCACTCTCTGGGGTTACACCTTTTATGTGGCTCTATTCAGAGGGCCTGGAAGGGAGAAGCAGTTGGCACAGACTTCCACATATGTGTGAAACCTGTGGGCCAAAACCTGTGAAGTATGCGGTTGTCACTTCCCTCAGGTGTTTTAGCGAGGAGGGAACCTGCCTCCCTGCTTTACAGGCGACTGGGCTCACTTCCCGTCTCATTATTTGCGCAGTCCATTCGCCCCGCTCCGCAAATAAAGCCTTTTATCCGACAGGGTAATGAGCTGATGGAGCGAGCCATTAGGCGTTTTGCCAGAGCGGGGCGGAGGCGAGACAGGTCTGCCATTAGTCGGTGCGGCGTAACCGACTGAGGGGTGCCTAAATCACTTCCTGTCCCTGGGCACGCTGCCGCAGAGAGAAGACCAAAATACTGCCTGTTGATTTGTCAAAGTCAGAACTCAGTCATTCGAAGTGGAAGAATGAGATGATTCTTCGTTGTAAATGTTGTCTGAAGTAATTAGAGGAAGGATCTGAAGATGGATCTTGGCGGCAGGCGCATCCACTGTGACTAATGCAAGTCAAATTTGCACCCTGAGCAAGCCATTTTAAGTGCATTGGTTTTTGGGAGTTCACATAATTTCCTGGCTGTATACAGGAAGCTATGAAAGGCAGCTTTGTTTTCATCGACGCCGTGGCGTGTGTCTCAGCTTTGAGGGAGGAAACAGCATGCCTCTTTAGTGGTTAGACCGCCGTAACCCATATTCCTTTAAAAACTCCTTTATTTCACTCTATTGTTGGTGGTGTGTTTTACAGTTTTGTGGCATAGTATGAATGATGCATAAAAATTGCTGTCTGGTTTATTTCCCCTTCAAGCATCTCGCAAAGCAAGAAATCTTTCAGTCTTGTTTGGGAACATTCCTCGCACACCCTTTTGGATTCGGTTTAAAGCTGCACACGGATGTTTTTTTAGACAAGGCTTGAAATTCAGCCACATTCCGGCACGCAAAATGCTAATCAATATTCGCAAGGCAGGATTACTTCAGAGTTACTCTTAGCACAGTTTGGTTGCGTTGTTTTATTACTGAAAAACCCTAGGGAGAGACGCTGCTGTAGCATCTTTTTGCCTTTTGACCTCTCGGCTACATTGGTTAATGGTTATTCTCAATGCCTGTTAATTAATTAGCCATCAAAAGACACAGAGTGCCGCTTCACGGAGGGAAACTCTGACATTACACAAACAAATTTTGTTTCTATTGCTGTTTTTTCAGCTGTGACCACATGCTTTCCTGCATAAATGCATTACTCTATATTTATTGTTGAAATGCTGCTTGTTTATTATTGCACACATACACTGTTTTAAGTCACGCACACCATTAGATGTCAACCGCTGCTTTTACAAATAGAGGTCCTGCTTCAATAATAAGGCTTTTACTGAGTAGCAGGAACAAGGAAGGGCAAAGTGTAAGTCATTCATCATGTTTTCGCTCTGTAGTGCAGCACCTGTTGATGTGATCTCTGGTTTCCCCTTTCTCAGCATGGTGTGTATCTCTCTCAGATTCTGCTCAGATTGTATGGTTTGTTACATGCTGATAGTGGTTATGTTTCTCATAGTCTATGAGATCAAATAACCCTCCTTTTGCTATACGCTGTTTCTACATAAAACATGTTCAGATGGTCATCATTCATTCATACTATAGTACTTTTTTTAGCACCAGGAACACAGTAGCTCTTATCTGAAACCTGCAGTCTGTCGACTAGCTTTCTCTAAATGAAATGAAACTTCATAAGTTACTTATTTGGAACAATTTACATAGAGCAGAATTCTGTGCACTATGCAAATAGCACACAAGGGACCTGACTCAGGTCAGTAAGGATGCTCAGTAAGCGTATGTAAATATATATATATATATATATATATATATATATATATATATATATATATATATATATATATATATATATATATATATATATATATATATTAGTAAATACTTGTTTAAATTCTACCTGCTTACTAAGTTTTGGACCAGAGCTTGTGTGTCCTCAATGGAAGTCTGTTTCTGCCACTGAATAAAAAAAAAAAGGTAATTGTGACTTTTTATCTCACAATTTTGACTTTTTTTCTTGCAGTTGCGAGTTTGCATCTCACAATTCTGACTTTTTTTCTCAGAATTGCATGATACATTGCATGATTCTGAGAAATGAAGTCCGAATTGAGTCACACTTTATATTAGGTGGCCTTAACTACTAAGTACTTAGATCAAAAAATAAGTACAATGTACTTATTGTTGTCATATTGCATATTGTATTGCAAAACACTTTTTTTTCTATTAAAGGAGAAGTCCACTTCCAGAACAACAATTCACAAATAATTTACTCACCCCCTTGTCATCCAAGATATTCATGTCTTTCTGTCTTCAGTTGTGAAGAAATTATGGTTTTTGGGGAAAGCATTTCAGGACTTCATTGGTGCCCTGGTTTTGAACTTCAAAAATGTAGCTTAAATGCAGCTCCAAAGGGCTCTAAACGATCCCAGCTGAGGAAGAAGGGTCTTATCTAGCGAAACAATCGTTTTTTTTTTTTTTTTTTTTTTTTTTTGGAAAATAAAAATTTGTATACTTTTTAAGCACAAAAGCTTGTGTAGCACAGGCTCTGGGATGTGCATTCACGACGCTACTTACTATTGAATCACGTCGAAAGGTCATGCAGAACGTAGGCAGAACTACAGACCCAGTGTTTACAAAGCGAACGCGCAAAGACTAAGAAAGTGCAAGTAAGTCAAACGCTGTTTACAAACAAAAAGGTACAACGAAGTTGTAGGAGAAAATAAGATGGAGTTATCGACATACTCTACCTTTTTGAGCCAGAGCACACAGACAATGAACTTAGATGTGATTCGTAGTAGTGATGGGAAGTTCGGATCATTTTGGCAACTCGGACCTTTGAGTCTCGTTCAGCAAAATGAACAAATCTTTTTTTGAGTCATTTCGTTCATTTTAGCAAAATCAGCATCACGTGACAGCCCCATAAGATGAACGAACAACTCGAAAAACCTGAAGACTCGAAACAGGTGAACTAATTCCAGTACAGAACTTAATAGGATATTGCGCATGCGCGACTGAACGAATCACTCCCTGAGACAACTCGTTCTTCCTGTCACATTAAAAATTTATTCAAAATGAAAGAATCGTTCAAGAACGACCCATCACTAATTCGTAGCATCGTGGACGTGCATCCCAGAGCCTGTGCTACACAAGCTTTCGTACTTAAAAAGTATACAAATTTTTATTTTTCGAAAAAAATGACAGATCGTTTCGCTAGATAAGACCCTTCTTCTTCAGCTGAGATTGTTTAGAGCCCTTTGAAGCTGCATTTAAACTACATTTTGGAAGTTCAAAATCGGTGCACCAGTGAAGTCCATTATATGGAGAAGAATATTGAAATGTTTTCCTCAAAAGCCATCATTTCTTTACGACTGAAGACAGAAAGACATGAACATCTTGGATGACAAGGGGATGAGTAAATTTTGGGTAAATTGTTGTTCTGGATGTGGACTTCTCCTTTAAGGTGGTAATTTTAATGACAGGTTTGGTGGTATGGGTAGGGTTAAGGGTGGGTTAAGGTGTAAGGAATGGGTCAACAGTGTAATTATAAATGTAATTACAGAAATTTATTACAACTGTAATTACATATAGGTATTTTTGAGAATATAAGTACAACATTAAAACATGTGCACAATAAGTGCATTGTACCAAATGATTAATGTAAGTACATAGTAGTTAAGGCCACCTAATATAAAGTAGGACCCAGAATTGCATGACATAAACTTGCAGTTGCGAGTTACAAAGTTAGAATTGTGAGACAAACTCAGAATTCTTAGAAATAAAGTTGCAATTCTGATACATTCGCAATATAATGTCAAAACTGCAAGATATAAACTTCATTCTGACTTTTTTCTTAGAAGTGCAAGGTTATAACTTGCAATTGTGACTTCTCAGAATTGCATAATATAAACTTACAATTGCAAGTTATAAAGTCAGAATTGTGAGACAAACTTGCAGAGATAAAGTCATAATGCTGAGAAATAAAGTCAAAATTGCAAGATATAACTAATAATTGTGTCTCACTTTGTGAGTTTATTTCTTGGAATTTGTGAATTTTTAACCTAATTTAATTTTTTTTTTTTAAATTTAGCACAGTCAAAAGATTCAGGAGCACCTTTTGATCAATAATCAAAAAGTCTGATAAAAATTAGCCTATTACGAGGTGATATTCGGCTCCTTAAAGTGATTTACAGGGGCTTTTTTATCCTTCATAATGGTGTTTTTCTAATTTTATTAAAAGTATGTAATCTTTTATATCAGATTCAAAAAATTATATTCATAAGCTTCTTAAAATTTCTAGTTCAAACAGTAGAATAAGAACAAGGAGAATAAGAAGTAGTTACCAATCATATGAAATCAGTATTAGCTAAATTAATTTGTATTACAGAGGTGGCACAGAGAAACAAAAATGACTTGTAGGTGTATTTTCAGACAGTTAAATGAGTCTCAGAGGTGGCATGAGTGCAATTAAATGCATAAATTCATATTGAGATTAATGTTTTAAATATTAATTTTTTAATATAGAAATATTAAATGATTTAAATAACTGAAATTATACTTTAAAAATGAAAGTAAAAGTCACTTGATTTTATCACTAAAACATTCATTCATTTGATTCGTTCAAACAGCTGATTCATTCAGGAATAAAGCAAGTGACTATCTTTATGAATGGGTAATCATGAATAACTGACTCACTAGATTGGTTTAAAAATGCGCGTTCATTCATAAACGAAACAGCTGTGTTTGCTTTTAGAGATAAGCAGCTGCTCAATTCTGACTTTATAACTCGCAATTGCAAGTTTATATCTCAATTCTGAGAAAAAAAGTCAGAATTGTGAGATGAAAAGTTGCAATAACCAAAAACAGCTTACATAGTCCTTATGGCATAGGTCAGATAATGAAAAAGAAAATAGTTTTAAAATAAACAGATTTAAAATATTTCTGTATTTATATATACTTACTTATACATGTACAGGATGTCGCCCACTCATATGCATAATGCCATACTGTACACATTAAATATGCACTAGCTACATTGACTAATGTACATAACAGCCCAGTAACATGCCCAATTCACCTTGACCTATTTACACATGCAAGATGATTGCTGTGCATTTTGAAGGCATATACACACACGCATTGCATGAAAGATGGTGTTGTCATGTTTTATACAGAGACAAGCGTAGCAAAGGAATGACAGAGAGCATAATGTGCAGAACATGAATGATTTTGCTCCTGGTGTTTGGTAGAATATAGTAATTGCAGAGCAGATTGAAGCTGCTCGTAAGCATCAGATAATCCTCTGCATCCGCTCTCTGTTTTATTGATTCCTGTGGTGATGGACACTGCTCTTCTATGTATTGTGAAAGTGCTGTATCTCACTCAGTCTTTATCAAGTCCAGAGAGAAAACCAGTGTGATCAGATGGATGCTCTCCTCTGACCATCCCTCAGTGATTATTCCAGTGTGAGCCAGACAGGATCAGGTGCTCTAGGCTGCTTTGGATACAGAGGGATTACTGAGCCCTGCTTTTTTTTTTTTTTTTTTTTTTTAGAAGATCAATATAATCGTACCTTTTGCTTGCATTTTAGCTCGGATGATGGGAAATCAAAGTTATTACTATTGAGAGAAAAGTAATAGGAGATATTAAGAAGTGCTTTTTAATGAAATTTCAGTTTTGCGATATTGTTTTCTAAATATATATTCCTAGTCCTATTTTTGTCTCAGTCTCTTATTTGATCCACCTCTGTACATATACATTATAATATAGCAAGACTGAAAAGTATGAACAAATTAGTTCAAAATAGAGGTATAAACTTATTTTGATTTACCAAATTAATCACCATTTTTTAACAAATCAGTTATGATTCAGTGACTCGTTCATAAAGAATTTGTGTGTTGCCACCTAATGGAGTAACAATGAAAAAAATAAAATAAAGTATTTATTTTATTTAGTGCTGTCAGTCGATTAATCGCGATTAATCACATCCAAAATAAAAGTATTTGTTTTGTCTATTGTGTATATTTATGTATATATAAATACACACATGCATGTACATATTTAAAATATATATATAAATACATATATATATATATATAATATATATATATATATATATATATATATATATATATATATATATAGGATGCGATTAATCGTGATTAATCGTTTAACAGCACTACTTTTATTTTATTTTTAATTTTAGATTTTAATTTATTTTATATTTGTGTGACAAAAACGTGTATTGTCAAAGCCTTGCGTTCATACAATAAAAAACTGTGCAAAATAAGGAAATTAACAACACTACAGAAAGATATAGATATTTATTTTAAATACAAATAAAATATTGAATAATCGCTATTATAAAATTACATTGAATATCAAGAGTAGGGGTCGACCAAGATGTGCTTTTCAGGGCCGATGCCGATACAGATTATTATAGACCAGATAGACCGATAACCAATATTTTGTTTAACCAATATTCTGTTTAACCAATATTTTGTTTAACCAATATGTATGTTTAAAAATGAAAATTAATGTCAAAATTAAGAATAAGAAGGACAACAGCTTCCAAAATCGGTTTTGAAAATGACAGATAACCATAAAAATGCTTAATATTGGCGCCAATAATTGGTCACCCCCTAATCAGGACTAATTATTGTATAATTTGTTACAAAAAAAACTCAGTGACTGTAATGCTTCTGTTAGGTTGTGTAAATGTTATGTGTAGTTGTATAGTTGTATGTTTCAGCATGAATGAGAAGCTTTAGTTGGTTTTGTAATCATACTGTAGTATGTTTTCTAATCTTGTGAAATCTAATAGAAAAAGAATCAGTTTCACATTTTTTTTCATCTGTACATCTTTCGTTCACTTCATGGAACAAACTGCTGAACGCTTCAGATGTTTCAATATTCTTCAAGCTCTTCTGAGCCGTCACTTTCAGAATAGAGAGCAAATATCTGTTTCTGTGAGATAAAAACCCAGGGATACTGTTTGCTCGGACATAAATGAAATTGGAAAGAGACTGATGTGCCTGCCAAATCCAATTAAAGCGAGTATTGGCCTGATGTGTTTCAGGCTGCAATCACTGAGGGATGGGAGCAGCTTTTGTATTATTCTGATTTCTAATGATCAGGTTTGTCACAGCTCCTGACTTTGTGTGTGGGTGAGTATTCCGTGTATGTGTCTGTGCATTAGTGTGTGGGTTTATTTGATTGTCAGTGTACAGTGTGTCTGTTTATGCTGCTAATGATGCCTGAGGGATTATTAAGAAGTAAATGGTTTCAGCTAAAACAAAGACTCTTAATTGATCCTATATGAATGTTTGATTTGAACTAATTAAGCACACCACAGTAGGGTATTGTAACGTGCACCTGCACCAAACCTTGGACACACGTTACTGCCCAATAGATGCACAATAATGCTCATAAATGCTCCGAGATACAGTAACTAGCAAACCTGTAAACTGTTGGTCTAACATTGCTTTGACAGGAGATGAGGAAACAGTGTGTAATTCACGTGATTAATTAGCGTGACATTTGTGAGCAGGTTTAACCTTCTTTTATTATAAACGCATCTGTAGCAGATGAGGAGGAAGTCCTTTTGAACCGAGATGTTTAATTAGCGATTGATTTGATGAAGCCTTGTAAGCAGGCTAATTATTTTGCTATCAGCAATTATTCCATCATGTGATACAACATCTTTGTGTTGTGACTTCAGCACGGTGATAGTCGCTCATCAAAATACGTCTGAGTGGAACGTTTATGCTTTCACCTCAAAGACATAATGGAGGTTGTTTTTCTGACAATGACTGTGATGCATTGTAATAAGGAAATAAATGATGTGGCCACCATCTGCAATTGAGCTTGTCATGGTGATGTTTTAAAATCTTTTTACCTTTGATTGCATGTCCTTAGGTGGTCCTCTAAGTGGATGCTGAACGCAACCCACACAGTAAAGCATTCCACTCTATTCATGTCTATTTTTATATTTCACATGGGTGTGCATTTATTTGACGTATGTATGCATCCATATGGTCTGTATTTGTCTATAGGGCTGACTGGCGGCAGCTTTAATGTTAAAGCTAATAGTGATGTGCTCTGTTAGCTGTCAGAGAGCATCTTTTTCTCTTTCTGTTTTCTCTGTCCATCAGAAGGCATAGCATCCTTGAGTGTCGTGTTGTTGGGAGGTGTGAGGTGAGGAGTTGGTCACATTGTCAGGGTGTATGTGTGTTTGTTAGTCTGCTATTGTGTTGGTGGGGATGTCCGATGTCAGCATTGGTTAAGAAAGGGGGCTCTTTGTGTGCCTGACCTCAAAAAAAAAAAAAAAAACAAGTGACAGTTTGCTTAGATCATGCATTAAAGCCATCTAGTAATATGACTCAAGGTCAGAGCCTTTCCTACCCTATAGCTCTGCATTTCTCTCTCTCTGCTTTTCTCCCTCCATCACTGCTGTTTGACAGCTCCGTAGGGACAGGAATACAGGGTAGTTATGATTGAAGAGATGGCCCTCTGTCAACATGATGTTGAATTTGATTTTTACATTTTCTGAAGAAAATGTCAACGGTCTATGGCGGTGCTTAATTCATTGTCACAATGCAAGAGTGTTGTAGGTAATTGTCAGGGTTCATCATACCTGGGTGCTAATCTTTAACATTGACTTTATAAAAGTCTTAAAAAATTAGAATCTGAATAAAACAAACTTAATTTTATATTTCTTTAAAAATTCAGTGTTCAAAAACACAGATTCATTCACAAACAAAACAGCTGACCATCCTTATGAGTGAGTTATTCAGGCAGTCAAATTGATCTGTTCAAAAACACGGGTTAATTCACAAACAAAACATCTAGCAATCCTTACAAGTGAGTCATTCGCTCAATGGAATTGATTTGTTCAAAAACACTGATTAATTTGCAAACAGAACAGCTGGATATCCTTACGAGTGAGTCATTCACTCGATCAAGCTGATTTGTTCAAAAACACTGATTCCTTCGCAAACAAAACAGCTGGACATCCTTAAGTGAGTCATTCACTCAGTTGAATTGATTTGTTCAAAAACACTTATTCATTCGCAAACAAAACAGCTGAACATTCTTATGAGTGGGTCATTCACTCAGTCGAATTGATTTGTTCAAAAACAGATTCATTCGCAAACAAAACAGCTAAACATTCTTATGAGTGAGTCATTCACTCAGTCGAATTGATTTGTTTAAAAACACTGATTCATTCGCAAACAAAACAGCTGAACAATTCTTATGAGTGAGTCATTCACTCAGTCGAATTGATTTGTTTAAAAACACTGATTCATTCGCAAACAAAACAGCTGAACAATTCTTATGAGTGAGTCATTCACTCAATCGAATTGATTTGTTTAAAAACACTGATTCATTCGCAAACAAAACAGCTGAACAATTCTTATGAGTGAGTCATTCACTCAGTCGAACTGATTTGTTCAAAAACACTGATCCCTTCGCAAACAAAACAGCTGGACATCCTTAAGTGAGTCATTCACTCAGTCGATTGATTTGTTCAAAAACAGATTCATTCGCAAACAAAACAGCTAAACATTCTTATGAGTCATTCACTCAGTCGAATTGATTTGTTCAAAAACAGATTCATGCGCAAACAAAACAGCTGAACATTCTCATGAGTGAGTCATTCACTCAGTCGAATTGATTTGTTTAAAAACACTGATTCATTCATAAACAAAACAGCTGGCTATCCTTACGAGTGAGTCATTCACTCAATCGAATTGATTTGTTCAAAAACACTGATTCATTCACAAAAAAACAGCTGAAAATCCTTTTAAGAGAATCATTCCTTAAGCCGAATTGATTTGTTCAAAAGCACTGATTCATTCACAAACAAAACAGCTGGATATCCTTACGAGTGAGTCATCCACTCAGTGAGACTGATTTGTTCAAAACCACTTACTCATTCAGGAACAAAGCAGCATTTTTTTGTAGGTTTGTTTAGGTCTATTTACCTTAATGGAGCAAAAACAGATAAAGTGTCTAAAACATATTTGCATGAAGACCAACTAGTGCCACCCTTTTGAATACAGCATTATTGAGCGTATATAATGTAATATCTATACTTTTTGGTTGCTAGGGTATTTGGTAGGGTCCTAGACTATTCTAGATTATTACTTGGAGGATGCTTGGGTGTTCTGGTTTATTTGAATCCGTAATAATCAGCCATAGTAGAAAAAAGCATTTTTATGGAAGTGAAGCCACATAAAAGCCTGTGTTGTACCATTTATGGCCTGACAAATGTAGCATATTAAATGCATATATAGCTCATTTCATTTCACACAAGAGCAGCAGTAGCAGCTCTTTCCAATCTTGATGTGAAGAGCTTCATAAAGCCATGATGTTTTGTGTTGGGAAGAAAGACTGCTTTATTCAAAGGTGTGAATCACGTCTATTAAATTGTTGTGACTTTGAGGTGTACCCTATACACGATAAAGCGAAAGTGACAAGGCTTGCTTCAAAATCACTTTATTTTCCATGCCTCATGTTTTTTGCATGCCGCGCAGCACCTTTTGCCCCACATAATGTGCGAGATTAAGTGATTTGATGAGATCTCTGGAGGAAGAACCATGCCATTAATCGAATAATTGATCGCTCCTCCATTTGCAGCTTTCTAATTGGCTAGTGAATGTTCGTGAGCCCTGGATTTAAAACCCCAGTGGGTCGGCTCTCTAAGGAGTCTAGAGTCTGACCCGCAGTTATTAAGAAAAGGGCTGAAGTGTTTGCATTTAGGTGTCCCTGTCAAACTGCAAGAGCCCGTGTCATTCAGTCCTGCCACGGCCTTTTCACTGTGTCTGCTGTATTCTGTCGGAAATCAGATAAGTGTCTTTGAAACATCTGTCATATTGTTACAAACGTCAATCATGGAGGAGGTGGATGGCTCATGAATAAACCCACCTGTTGAATTATGGATGTTATAGCAGTCAGTCATGCTATATTCTTTCCTTCTCTGCGTGTGGTGCCTAATGCTCTCTTTCTCATCTCTTTTCTCTCTCTCCCCAGGCCTTTTCCATCAGAGGACACTGCGCTGAATGAAGATGATGTGTACCGGAGCTTGGAGGAGTTGGCAGAGTAAGTGTTTTAAATCAGAGAAACAGAGTATAATGGCAAGGAACAAACATTCTTTCATTGTAACTGTTCACAGTCTATTTTCAGTTCACTGGCTAATTTCCTTAAGGTGTGGTCACAATTTCAATTGTCAATAGTGCAGCAAGTTAAAGGGATAGTTCACCCAAAAATAAAAATGACCCCATGATTTACCCACCCTCAAGCCAAAGTAGGTGAAAAAAGACAGACATTCTTTCTTGGGATGGCTTGAGGATGGCTTGAGGGTGAGTAAATCATAAGGTAATTTTCATTTTTGAGTGAACTATCCCTTTTAGAAGTCACTTTCTAACCAGAAAGCTCTTTGTTGTTCAACACAGTGATTTTTGTCTGTGTTGGGAACTTTTTTTACAAAACTGTACACTTGGATTTCTGTTGAAATAACTAGGCTTCGGCCACAAAATTTTGGTAAGAAACTGTAAATGTGAATGCATTTTTAGTAGCATTATTCCAAGCAAAATTTACTCTCCTAAGGTCGTACATATGTGCCATTGTTACATGGTACTTTATATTATTCTCAGCCGTAATCAGTATGAACCAAACACATTTGTTCATGATTACTAGAAACGGATTAGGGATGTTTTTTTGTGATTTCTGGCTGGGATTTGTTTCCATTTGTTCCATTTGGATTTACTAATCCTTGGAATTAATTTGATTTAAAAATGATACTTTATAATGTAACAATGTCATTCTTCTTTAGTCACTATGCTTTAGTTTTCCAAGAACTTGTGTGCCCACTTAAGGAAGACTGCTTTGTGTTTCATTGGAAATTATGCCACATTCAAGACAAAGTCGGAAGTAGCAATACTCGAGTTGAAATTTCCTGTTTCCAACCTCTAAACATTCCAGTCGTGGTACTAGGAATTCTCAGACCTCCTACTGAATATGCTCAATGGACCATTGCTTTACAGGGCTCTACACTTTTCATTTTAGGAACACTTTTTCAAAATTTCAGGAGCACCTTTTAATCAATAGTCAAAAAGTCTGTATATATATATATATATATATATATATATATATATATATATATATATATATATTATAACCTTTAAAAATTTCTAATTAAAACAACAGAATAAGAACAAGTAAAATAAGAATAAAATTAAATGAAATCAGTATTAACAAAATTAATTTGTATTACAGCGGTGGCACAGAAGAACACAAAAGTGGCTTGTAGGTGCATTATCATTTTCAGTTTAATGAGGCTCAGAGGTGGCATGAGTGAAATCAAATTCTTAAATTCATGTTAAGATTAATGTTTTAAATATAACATTTTGAATATAGAAATATTAAATGGTTTAAATAACTGAAAAGATACTTTAAAAATGAAACTAAAACTGCCAGTATGTGGCGGCAAGCCACTGATTTAATTACTGAATCATTTATTCATTTGATTAGTTCGAACGGCTGATTTATTTAGGAATAAAGCAAGTGACTGTCTTTATGAATGGGAAATTGAATTATTGACTCGCTAGATTTGTTTAAAAACGCACGTTCATTCATAAACAAAACACCACTCTGTTTGAATGGAGACTTGTTTCAAACTATTTTTGACAAAAAATAGAACAAAATCAGGCAATAGTGTTATAATCAGACAATGTAAGTCACTTAATATTAACTCCTTGTTTATTTGACTGTATTAAATCAATATCTTATTTACAAACTTCCTTAAAAATCATTAAAATCTGTCACTCATCTTAGTTCATTGCAATCTCTTATTTACACTCTCTCTACACTTTGTTTATGAAAGATATGTCTGTGATACATTACTTAATGTTGCAAAAACACATAGAAACCTTTGAAGCTCCCCTTAGCACAAACACAATATGCTGATAGGGTCACTGGCACTGGTGCTCCTAAATATTCAGTCGCAAATGCTATTCCAGTGGTTATTTTAACTATTTAGGTAACTAGGAAGTGGTAGAATTCTAAATTCTCCATAAGAATTCAGTAGTTTATGGAGTTTTTATTAGCTAATTAATTTAATGCAATTGGAATGGAATGGAATTTTATTTATTAGTCACATCTACACCCCACCCTCCCAGTCTAGTCAACCTGGTACAAATACCCTGGTGGTAAATGCTCTTCTGGTTACCATGGCAATGCCATGCCATGCTCGGAGCGTGGCAGGATGGCAGTGTGGGCGTTAAGAGGAGTGAGGGAGAATGAGGGAGGGGGTTGTGACAGTGGTGACAGGCCCGATTCCTTGCTGATTAATTGTGAATAATTAGGCAGCTGGGCGGATAGGTGTCATTCATCAGAGGAGGACAGCGTGACACGGGCGTGTTAGTGCAGACTGCATACATTAAATCTCTTACAATGCCTGTTAGAATCTTCTGTGGGGCTGTCAGTGGAGATGAGCTTAAGTCAGACCTTTAATAGCAACCCAAAGAAACATAGCTTGTGTACGTGTTGTTGAGCCAATGTGAAGTGAGGGTAGACAATCAGCGCAAAAAAAGAAAAAAACAAAGCCATGAGGGAGTGAAATGTGGTCTGTCCTGGTGGACCTTATTGTCACAACCTTGTTTTGTAGGAGAATTTTTATAGGGAATTACAAAGAGACATGACAGTTGAGGGGGGACAGGATCAGGCTGGATTTGAAGCTAGGATCCGGACTAGAGATTTATGTATTCTTCTGTAAATATATTTGGTGGCTATCAGTGGACAGAACTGGTTTATGCTTCACATTTTCACTTGAGAGCTTTTTTTGTAAAGAAATTTATTTATTTATTTTTGACCAAAACTAAATTTTTAATAATGTTAATTTTCCTATTTTCCTATTTTTATATATATTTCCTATTCTTTTCCTATTCTAAATATTATTCATTAATTTACCAGTTAAAAAAAAGCACTGGAAATCTGTTAACAAAAGTCTTGTTTTTTTTTTGTTTTTTTTTTTCTTTTCACTTACATCCAAATGTTTAAAGGGATCGTTCACCCAAAAAAATTAAAATTGCCATTAGTTACTCCCCCTCATGTCGTTCCAAACCCGCAAGACCTTCATTCATCTTCAGAACACAAATTAAGATATTTTTGATGAAATCCAAGGGCTTTCTGATCCTGCATAGACAGCAATGCAACTTACACGTTCAAGGCACTGAAAGGTTGTAAGGATATCGACTGATATGGAAGAGAAGAAATTGTTGAATAAAGTTGTTATTTGTGATCCTGGACCGCAAAACCAGTCATAAGGGTAATTTTATGTCATTTATATATTGAGATAATTCTGAAAGCTGAATAAATAAGCTTTCTATTGATGAATGGTTTGTTAGGATAGGACAATATTTGGCCAAAATACAACTATTTGAAAATCTGGAATCTGAGTGTGCAAAAAAAATCAAAATATTGAGAAAATCACCTTTAAAGTTGTCCAAGTGAAGTTCTTAGCAATGCATTTTACTAATCAGAGTGTCAGAGTCAGTTACATTGCTGTCTATGCAGAAAGCTCGTGGATTTCATCAAAAATATCTTAATTTCTGTTCCAAAGATGGACGAACGTCATACAGGTTTGGAACGACATGAGGGTGAGTAATTAATGACAGAATTTTCATTTTTGGGTGAACTGTCCCTTTAAGTTTGCAAAGCATAAAAAACGCGATCAACAAACGTAAGCATAGTTCTGTCAACTGGCCCAAAACTTTCTCACTCTGGCCCCGGGCCTTTGGGTCATCTTTACTGTTGAGTCCTGGTATATGTGTGGCCATATGTGGACCTTTGACATTTCCAACGTCGACGGCCTCTTGCGCTGATCCGTATCGACTTTAGACGCTGCCTGATATGGCCTCAAGTGATTGCTGACCTCTTTCAATGTTCTTGATATCTCTCTGCCATCTGACCCTTCTTTACATGCAGATTTGTGTCGAAACACATTTCAGTGCCTAATCTAATAGAGGTTAAACCCACGCCCAGCGCTCAAGCACTCACTGTACCGCCGGTGACGGAACAGTGAATTTGAGTGAATTAATGAAACTACCCATCCATACGGACCCATGACCTTTTAGAGCCGTAAATATGGTTCAATTCCAACATAACGCTGCTGCCTGATTAATGGAAAGGTTCCCAATATGATGCGACGGGACACAGCTTAACAAGCACTTTCATCAGGCTGCTCTGAGCTCTCTTAATTGGACTGTGATATCATTGTCTGCTTTAATG
Organism: Cirrhinus mrigala; assembly: GCA_036247105.1. NCBI lineage: Eukaryota > Metazoa > Chordata > Actinopteri > Cypriniformes > Cyprinidae > Cirrhinus > Cirrhinus mrigala. The sequence continues at coordinate 19,935,425 of CM070027.1, read as the reverse complement.
GAAATGTGCATGAAAGGGTTTGCTGCAGTGCTACTGAACCTCAGGAAGTCATGCGGCTTCAATAGGTTTATTCATATGAGCCTTGTGTCTGTTTCTGTTAGATTGGAGATGTTTCTCAACATTGTGGCGTAAATGGGGCCAAATGCAGTGCGAATGAGAAGACTGCTGATTGTACTCAATTATAGTGTTGTATCTTTGGGTTATTGAAGTAAAGCGCGTGGTTCACTCAAGGAGATAAAAGGTAGAAAGTGCTAATCAAGGCGCTTTTGTGAAAGGTTAATGGTGTTGAAGAAGCTCTTTGGTCGGGCTTACTCTTGAATGTGAGAAATGACTCAGACACTCATCTTCAAAGGAAATTTAAAAGACAGACAGCGTTCACTCATATTGCTTACGGCCAGCAGATTTAAACTTTGAGATTTACGAGACTGTGAGGGATGAAAGTCCAGTCAGTTCAGTATGTCACACTTTCTGAAGGTCCAGAATGCAAGTTTTTTCTTTGTTGTTTTCTGTAGCCTGTAATTTTCACCTAGGGCTCTCACTAACGATTATTTTGATAATCGAGTAATCGGTCGATTATTCAGGCAATTAATCGAGTAGTTGGATGATCATAATTACTACTTTTTTTGTAATAAAACTAGACCTAAGCAAACAATAGCCTTTAAAATGACTTAAAATACATATAATAGCAATGAGGCAATAATAATTGGTTAAAATAAAGGATCAAAAGCAAGTAATTGTGTTTTTTAAACAAAAAATACATAATGTATTATAAACAATAGAGCTAATGTACATTACGTATTATAACAAGCATATAACTGCAAAGGGCACCAACAGCCTGACAATTGTTTTTACACTTTACTGTATGATCTAATCCTTGTTTAATATTGACTAGATAGCATTTAATTCAAATGTCTACTTAACCCTTAATATTTGGCCATTTCTTTATGACGGAAATGCTATAGCCGCTATAATTTCTTGAATATGTGGACATCAAAAAGTGTAAATGTCTGGTATTCTCCCGGTTACTCGACATGGACAAAATGCAAGGATTTTTTAAAATTGAGTTCAATGACGGCCCAGTGTGTTTGTAACAGTGATGTAACAGTGGTTCAGAAGGGAAGCTCCATCACAAACTATTGTGTTTATTTTCTCACACACCTCTGTATTTTGACATGTTAACAGGTCCTGAATCGAGGACTGTGGTTTTGAGTGCAGTGGATTCAGGCATGCACTGATCCAAACTGACTGCTGTTGCTAACTGAGTGGTGTAAATATGGCAGGGTTGTTAATTCTGAGTTATTATCTGTGAGTAATTTGTGAGTTCACATCCAATCCAGCCCTATTGGATTTCCCAGCATCATCATCTCTTTCCACTATATTTAATGTGTTCATCCAAAAACTGACAAAGCATGAAATTGTTCAATTTTAGCAAGCAGACTGTGTCCCTTTCTCCATCAAATAGCAATCAGATGTCTGGATGTACATCATGTCAGCAATGATTTACTTCATCCTAACCGGTTGCTGCTATGTTACATTCTCACCTGAGGCATTGTGGGTAGTGGAGCCTCGGGCTAAAGCACTCTGTGCTTCCAGGAGGGACAAACAACCGCCATTGGCACCTGTCTCTCCTGGCACCTCAGACTAAACTCAACGACCTATTCAGTCAAAATGATGGACATGTTCGGAAATTTGACAAACATTCAGTGGAATCCTCAAATGGTATACAGAACGTCTCAACCAAGTTTTGCACTGGGAGTAGCTGCATGGTGCTACGTTGCTGCTTATTCAGCCCTCACTAGCCATTTTATAGGTACCCTGAAACAAAGATTTCATTAAAGTGAGAATTATCGGTAGCCCACATGACTTGATTTTCACATATATAAGTAATTAAGCAGTTTAAGTATGTACAGTTGAGGTCAAAAGTTTACATACACCTTGCAGAATCTGCAAAAAACTCATTGTTGGAAGACTCATTTACATAATGCAGCTGAAAAACCACATAATTTGTGGGCCCTGAAGGATTTTTCTGAAGAACAGCAGGCAGTTTAACTGTTCAGGACAAACAAGGAACTCAGGAACAATTATCACTATTATTTTCTCTTGTGGACTATATGTAAACATCTTTTATGTGAAATATCTTATTCAGGTCAGTACTAAAAAAAATAACATGCGTTTTGTATGATCCCCCTTATATTTTGGTAAAATATTTAACATTTTTGCAGATTCTGAAAGGTGTATGTAAACTTTTGACCTCAACTGTATATTTTTAAGAAATAATTTTGATGATAAATTATTTTGTCTATGGCTGTCACTAATGATTATTTTGGTAATTGAGTAATCGGTTGATTATTCTAACGATTTATAGAGTAATTGGATAATTATAGTAAAAAAATGTTTAGTAATAAAAATAGACCTATGTGAACAATAGCCTTTCAGATTACTTCAAATATATAATAGCAATAAGGCAATAATACTCCACTCTAATTTCTTGAATATGTGGACATCAAAACGTCTAAACTCAGACTTTTATTTTGAAATCGCAATGAACAGTTAGCATATTGAAAAAAATTATTGATGTATTCTCCTGTGTTTGCTTAGGTTCATCAGTGATTTACCTTACAAATCTGATGAAATGGTGCACGTTGCGTTCCCAGATGAATGTTATAATAAACCCAAACTCGAGATGGAGTTTAAGATGCTCAACACATGTAAATGATAACTGTTCGTGTGTAGCAGCATTTACTGTTAATGTAGATGCTCTGACACGCACGTATGTAACCTGCACGCATGTCAAATAAAGCTCATATATTAAACCTGCATCGCATATATTTAATTGAATCGCAGGGTTTGTGAATTCACAATAGCATTATGTTTTATGATTTTTAAATTGGTTTAATATACCATGCAGCCTTGGAAAACCAGTTACCAGTTGCCAGTTAGTCAGTGTGGGCAAAATGCAGTCAAGGATTATTTTTTAAATCGGGCACTTGAATTTAATCGAGTTGAATTTATATTTTGTCAGTCAACTTAATGTATTAAGTATATATCATATACTTAATATACTTAATTTTTTCCTCCAAAATGTAAATGCATTTAGTTTATTTTGTTTCTGGTCTTTGAATTTGATTCAAGTCCCAATAGAGGCTAATGGGGAGCTTTTTGCCCCCAATGTGCAGTGCAGTTTGTCGACTTTAAAGAAGCTGAGACTCAAGGTCACATCTTCTGACAGATATGCCAAATGCTACCTGATAACATATGTACTGATCTTTACACCATGTCGGTCTCTTCTAGTACACGGGGTTAGTGTGGCTGGGTCAGTGTGCTAGGCAACAGCATGTGGTCCTTTTTTCTTGCCATGCCCTGAATCCATATAGTGTGTTTTGGCGGTGTTATGAACTGTTTCCCTAATCGTCCCCCTCATTACTTCATCCCAGATTACTGGGATCAGTTCTAGTATGACATTGTGCGGTGAAGTTAAGTTTTATTGACATACAGCTATGACTTTGGGATGGATCCTTTGCTCTGCTCTAAACATGGTTTTCCCTTTCTGGGTTTGTGGTTGGCTAAGCGAAGGAAACAGTCAAGAATGCTGTTACACAAGTGAAATCAGCACTTGTGAGTGGTCTCAGAGCAACCTCTGCGGTCCTGATGGTTTAGACAGCATGAAACCCCAAAATATTTCGTAATTTCAGTAAATTCTTGATTGTGGCCCAAATGGAATCGCACTCCGGTATGAGAAAGAATCTTTCCACATTTTCAACATACAGATTATGACTATTTACACCATATTGAATCATAAACCATTCAGGATTTTTTCCATTGGCACTCATGGATGTATATATACTGTATAAATGCCCACCCACCAGAGCCACAAGCTGGATCAGCCTTAATAATATCCATTTGACAGCGAAGCTGGTCTTTCGGTTTGATGTGTTCTTGTATAAATATGCATTTGTGCTCTTTCCATGCATGTGCTCATACTGATTATGGCCAAAAGTTTGATTTTACAGTGTATAATGATATCTAATGGGGTTCTGTCATTGCATGCAAAAGTGGGCAACTTATTTTTGACTTTCATATTTAAACAATAATGAGGAAAAAAAAAAAAGCATTCGTTTTTTGACAGTCTGTCGTCTTCAATTCCATGCAATACACACAGAACCTCACAAGCCACTGTACAGATCACTGCACCTCACATAATGCAGCTAATGCTCGTCCTCAGGGATTTGAGGTCACACGATACAGCCTTCAGAATTATTTTTGCCTCAGTTCCTTTGCAGTTTGGGACTAGTGTGATTCAGAGGGACAGTGTGTTTTTTCTTTAGTCCACTGTGCTGTGACAGACAGCAGCTCTGCGATTGGGGAAAGTCAACTCAACTAATGAGGGAGGACAGCAAGCCATCCGTCCTTCAGGGTGAACTGTACAACCTCAATTAATACTTCAAACAATCCCTTCTCCATGTGGACACAGTGCTGAATGTTAGATAGAGGCCAGCACCTTTCTTTTTATTAGCTTGTCCGTTTCTACCTGCTGTTCAAACATGCATGCCATGTTTTGTCATTATGAAAAAGGAATGCCATTTAAATCATGTTCAAAAAGGTAATTATTTTGAATTCCGCAATTTCATGGTTCTCTTAAAGGATTTTCAAAGTGAAGGTAGTCCTGTCCACGTACTAGTCCTGCTGTAAAACACTGTTTTAATGAAAGACCCTTCTAGTGGCCTTATAGAAACTACAATAGTTATGTTAATTTATTGCTTTGCTTTTGTTACAAATGTTTTGTAAGATTTTAATGTAAAATCTTACTCTTATTCTGAACAGCAATGTAAGATGTAAAGAAACATACAAACACAGACAGACGCCTTTGTACGGTATAGCATAAACAAACTCTCCAATAAGACCTTCTAGCAATACATCAAATTACCCACAATGCCGCAGGACATCTAATTTCAAAGAATTCCTGAATCCACACATTGTTCACAGTAAGTAACAGTGGATTTGCTCTTATTCAGCAAACCAAAGCATACCAAAAAGAATTTCAGTCACTCAAATATATAAAACACTCAATAATTATACTCTTGAGTATTATTTGTTCTGAAAGCCATGTCAGTGATGGAAGGTGATGAAGTTCCATATAAAATACTGCAGCTGTTTGTTTAGTTTATATTTCAGGCAGCTGTTCTAGATGTGCAGGTATGGAAGGTCACAGATGGATTAACACCCAGCAGTTCTTGCCAGGCAAACAATCCTCCAACTATTGGCAACTCACTCCAGCTGGCTTCCATCCATCTATGCCGGTCTTGATTCAGATTCCCATGATTCAGTGAAACGGTTATGGATATAAACTAAGATGGTGATGGCTAAGATATTTATGTAGCCTACCAGCACAGTTCCTAAATATACTATAGTTGTGTGTTGAGCAGCTAGCAGCTAAATAAAATTAACCAGCCTGTGTGCTAGTCAATTTTAAAAGAGATAGTTGATTTAAAGAGATAGTTCACCCAAAAATGAAAATTCTGTCGGGGTTCATACAAACTGCTTAAAGTGCCTAAAGTACTTGAATTTGACGTTTTGAAATTTAAGGTCTGGAAAACCCTTGAAAATAGCAATATTCCTGAATAGGTACTTTTAAAAAAGTACTTAAATTATTGAAAGACAATGTATCTATGAAATAAGTGTTTAAGTTTGCCAATAAGCACTTATCTTTTCACGCAGAATTCATGCAGTTGTACTTTTTTCGCTTATTTCATTATCTCGATCCAAGTAAGTAGTATTCCTGACAGTGTTCTGTAAACATAGCTGAAGATGCAAAAAGAGGAACAGATGAACAAAATCAGTTTAGCCATTTACACTGGAACCGCCCTGATTGATTCAAGCTCGTCACTTCGATCATTCATTTCAAACGATTCACTAGCAAAAACCAGATCAAATGAAAAGAGCCGTTTATTTTCAAATTTAACCATTGTGTCAAAATTAAACCATTGTTAAACCATTTAAACCATTGTGTCAAAATTACACACTCTTTGGAAGCACTCCAATCGGATCGCTTATTGCGAATCATTTGATTCAGAACGGAACTTCAAATTGCGTATCAAGAATCTTTTGATTTAAATTGGAACTTTGCTTATCGCAAATCATTTCATTTTGATTGGAATGGGTTTGTGGATCATTTCATGAATTGAATGATTCAAATCAAATGATTCACAATATGCAAAGTTCCAATCTAAGTCAAATAATTTGCAATCCATGTTCCGAGTCCTGATCTGAAATGATGGATCGCAAATCATTATCATCATAGTTCACGAATAATTAGTTTCAGGTCAGGATTTTGGAGCGATTTCGCAAATCTTTTTTCTTTTCTGATTTTTTCCTTAAACAGCAGAAAACATCAAACCATTAAGACAGTACAGTAATAAAAACAAAACAAAGAAAAAAGAAAGTATACACAAATACAAATCCCTTAATAAAATTAACTGTGGTTTTACTATAGTAAAAGTGTGCATGTGCTTTATTTTTGCCATTTTTTTGTTGGTATATTTTTAATATTTTTATTATTTTAATATTTTTTTTTTATTTGAAGTAGAAGGCATTACTGAGATATCTAATTGAATTCCTTGAAAATAAAAAGTAGTCCTTGAAACTTCCTGGAATTTTATTTTGCAGTATCTGAACAAACCCTGTAATTACTCGCCCTCAAGTTGTTCCAAACCCATAAGACCTTCATTCATCTTTGAAACACAAATTAAGATATTTTTGATGAAATCTGAGAGTTTCTGACCCTGCATAGATTGCAACGGTGCTACCACATTCAAGGCCCATTAAGGTAGTAAGGACATCAATAAAATAGTCCATGTGACATCAGTGGTTCAACCTTAATTTTATAGAACTACAAGAATACTTTTTGTGCGCAAAGAAAACAAAAATAACGACTTTATTTAACAATTCAAATGGCATGAGGGTGAGTAATTAATGACATAATTTTCATTTTTGGATGAACTATCCCTTTAAGCTGGTGGTTTTTATGCTAATTTTAGCCGTTTTAAAATATTCCCTGCAAGCTGAAAAGTTCTCTAAATCCCTCTAAAAATCAGCAAAATGATCAGCAAACCAGGTTTGGCTCGTTTAAAATGTATTTTCAGCAGGGAAGTATTGTGTTCTGTGAAACAATTAACGTTTAGTTTGTCGCAAAATAAATCGTTTTGGCAAGGGATTGCTGCAGCAAATCAAATCACACACACTTCCCGAAGCCAGCAGGATGTGGACCAGTAATTTCTTAGCTTTGTTGTTCCCCTAGCAAAATATTTCCTTAGTATTAGTCTTCATTTGCATTGAAATAAACATGTATTCTGCTAAAGAACGTGAAGTGTTATATAATAGCAAAGTCATGGTACATTACTGCATGGAAGTAATCATCTTACTAGCTAATTAAAAACTTCTAAAGTGGGAATATGGCTTTCGAGAGCATCCTAGCACACTCACACAAGTTGTTAAATGCTAATTAGGATCTCTACGGCAAACTTCTTTGTTATCCACTACACATAGATGCAAATATACTGCTGCATCTCATTATAAAAGCAAATGTTCATTTTGCTATCATTACTTGTTTTGGAATGAAGGGCTGAAAGAAGGATGGAGGGATGCGTTTGTATGTCTGAGACAGTGAGCTAATCTCCCGGGCAGGCGTTTGATTCAAGCCGCATTAGCTTTTCACACTTGTTTTAGCCTGCAATTGGACACATCAGCAGAAGTGAGGAAGGAACTTGTTGCTGTCTGGTCGCAAAGCCGTCTGGTGTGTATGTGTGTGTATGTGTGTTTGAGAGAGTGAGTTCTTCTCTTAGGGGGGGATGGATGACTGATTTGATTGTTGATGTGAGACACAGCTGGGACCAGGACACCTTCTGCCATGGCAGCCCGCTTTATTTCAGCCGTTCCTTTTCTCCCCTGAGAGAACAACGGCAGAATGTGCAGTGATGAATGGCATCGCTGTGTTCTCAGGGCTCTTTCTATGTCTGATAAACACATACACAAGGCCGCAAACTGTGTTATGGTGCAGACTATATCCCAAATATTTCATACTTCTGTCTCAGACACTTTGCAAAATGTCCTAACCGGGATCGATATGACTTAGTTAGCCCGAACTTTTGAACGGTTGTGTGCTTCCAGTCACTGAAAATTCTATTCTTTTTCTTGCGCAGTGAGCACGATGTGGGAGAGGACGACATATACGACTGCGTCCCCTGCGAGGACGACGGGGATGACATCTACGAGGACATCATCAAGGTGGAGGTTAGACAGCCCATGGTGAGTGAGCCACCATACGGACGACGCTCATTGGTGCGTGTGTGTGAGAGAGGATATAGATGGATTGTTTTCCTGTCATTTTCCCACGGCTGTGCGCGAGTTCACTTGCTCTGCTTACATTTGCTACTTTGCCTCCTTAATGCTGCAGATCAGATACATGCAGGTAAGTGTCATGCTGAACCGCACATGATTTTCTTATGCTCCTTTAGTGGTCCTCTTTCCTTTCCTTTAAATGTGTGTCGACGCAAGCCCTTGACCCCTTGCTGAGCAGGTCTAGAGTCCCAGTTCATTGAATTCCCAACTATTTTATTTATTAAAGAAATAGGTGACCAAAGCTAAAATATTTTGACCTTGGATGTTTTAAGGAATGTTTACGCTGCTATTTTCCATGCAGTGAAAACCTAAAAGATCTTGATAGCATCTGAAATATCATTTGCACGTTCATATTTAATCTTGCCACGTGAAGACACTTCACGCCAGACCATTGTTGCATATGTTTGTGGACAAACCAATTTGAATATGCAGAAGCCTGGGGCTACATTTTTAAATTGCACATTTGATCAGATTTGATCCTGAATACCATTGATTCTGTCCTGCATTAAAAGTGAGGAACAAATTGATTTATAAATGCAGAAACTGACATGATAATGTTCTTATGTGTAGAGCATACAAACTGTAGAGCATACAAATGGTTTGACTCTCATATGTGACCCTGTACCACAAAACCAGTCATAAGTCAAACGGGTATATTTGTAGCAATAGCCAACAATACATTATATGGGTCGACATGATAATTTTTTTTATGCCAAAAATCATTAGGATGTTAAGTAAAGATCATGTTCCATGAAGATATTTTGTAAATTTCCTACCGTAAATATATCAAAATTTAATTTTTGATTGGTAATATGCATTGCTAAGAACTTAATTTGGACAACTTTAAGGTTGATTTTCTCAATATTTTAATTTTTTTCTTGCACCCTCAGATTCCAGATTTTCAAATAGTTGTATCATTACCAAATATTGTCCTATCCTAATAAACCATACATCAATGGAAAGTTCATTCATTCAGTTTTCAGATGATGTATCAATCTCAATTTAAAAAAAATGGACTCTTATTTCTAGTTTTGTGGCCCAGGGTCACGCATAGCATTAATTTGGTTAATTCAATGTTTATGGAAACGTAAAGATAAACATACAATTACAATATGCATTAATATGTGCAACATATTAACTACATTTAATAATTACATCACTGAAATTAATTAATCTGTATGAATGATTTGCTGAAAATAATAATAATTTATGCCTACCACACATACAATGTACAAAAAACAGAAACTTGAAATTCAGAACACGTTGTTTAGACTACTTGTAGTACTTTTACAGTACTTTTTGTCATTTTTGGAACTTAACAGCATGTGGTCTCTGCTTTCTAAAACAAGTTTGCAAACCCACTTACATGACTTCAAAACAGGCTTGGAAATTAATGAAGAATTTTGGCAAAAATGCCACCAAAATGAACAAAAAATAAATTCAAAACAAAGGGGCAAAGAAGCCTCTGGACAATTAAACAATGCTGTCGCCATTGAAATGAAAAGTGAAAATTAATGAAAAGTGTCAATTCACGGAATTACATTTAGATTCGCTCACACTGCATAAGATTGCTTTTTGTGCTGTTTTGCGTTTCTGTTGAACTTAGGAATGCATTGACCAAGCAGAGGCGCTTAGATTAGTCAGTGCTGAAAATGCCGGAGCTATTGTTGAGTGCACACACTTGAGAATTCCCTCATTATGAATAACATTGTGCAGATATGATGTAAATAAAAGATTTCATAGCTTCAGTGATTATAATGGACGTTTTTTCATAACTTGTGCTAGACTTGGCTAACGTCATGGACTGACATGTTTGTCTATGAAGCCAGAATGTGGCGTGCCCAAAACGAAACAAAAATCGATATCCTTTTTAATAATCATTATTACAATGTAAAGAACAATAATCTACAATAATGATTTTTTTCATAATATTGCAGCCCTATAAATGAATGATTGAAGTTATTGTGTAAATGGTTTTTATAATAATAATAAGGTGATTATAAAAATTGCCCTCACATATGTAAAAAAATGCCCCTGGAAATCAATTCCAGAAAAATTAATTTCTGACCCTGCACCAAAAGCAAGTGATTATACTTAATCAAATGCTCTATTAGGTCATATAGATCTATTAGATCTCTTTATACATCTTTTTTTATGGAAAGGAGCAGTGTGAACATTCTGCAAAACATCTGTCTTTGTGTTTCACAGATAAAAGACTTTTAAAAAAATGTGTTAAACTTTTTAATTTTTTTATTAACTATTCTTTTTGATATGTGGGGTATTTTATTATCCTTTTTAATATTTAGGGTGTACTGTATTTATTATCCTTTAAGCTACATATTTTTTCAGCATATTTAAATCCATCTTACAAAATACATCAAAGTACTAGCATTTATTTTATGGCTGGAGCATCTGCCCTTTGCTGGAAATGTAAAAGGAGGGGAGGCTGACTCAGAGCTAAAGTGTCTGAGTTTAAAGTGTGTGCTGTCACACCGAGTGAGCTAATGTTAAGTTGTTTTAAACCCACGAGGGGGGAAATCCCTCCTGCAGACAGAGAGAACTACTGGGTCCCGCCTTTATAGAGATACACACACACACACATTCTATATCAGTATCAGAGAGATGCTACAACAAGTACACATTAGATTCGCAGTGGGACAAATACAGCAACTCAAATGAGGGAGAGAAAGAAACATGGGAGAAAATGAGTGTCAGAGACTAAGACAGAGGTGTTTCTAAACTGTTGTTGTTGCACTTGTTATATCTACATGTCAGACGATTTCCAGATTTACCACAATAGCCATTATTCAGTTAAAGTCACAGATGTATTTGCCGTTCCCAATCCTGGCTGCTTTCAGTGTTGCTAGGCGGATCTTTGGAAGGATTTTCCTTTCCCTTTCTTTTTTTTTTTTCATCTTGCTTTCTAACGAAACAATTGTTTGTGATCTTGAATTTCTCTGGATGTGGGCAGGTTTGCTTTGGCTTTGTGCACCGCCAAGCCCAGATGTTCAAATGTGTGTTGTGATGTTCATTCCAGCTCTGGCCTTCAGCTGGCGTGCACTTTCCCCCGGCTCCAGCGTTATCGCCACTTTCTTAAACAAGCTTGCAAACCCGCTCGCATTACACCGAGAGCCAGTGATTACTCTTAATCAAATGCATCATGTTCTATTAGATCATTCTGTTGTTATTGTTTTGTGAATTGACCTCATTTAGTTCCTCAACCCTCATCAAAACCACATTTATGGCTTTCCTACAGTTCTTTGTGCTTTAGACTTAGACGTGTATGTTGTTTTGAATGAATGAAAGACTAAATTCTTGCTTGAACCTCAGCATTTTAACCTACAGTCCTTGTCAGCGTTGCCCTTGAGGTTTTGTTGTGAAATACTCTCTGTCCACCTCTGTCTTTTGCACTGTAGTGTGCTTTGGCCATCCTGATTGTGACCTGAATTTCCTTGATTTACAGTTCGGTACCTTGTGCAGGTGTTTAAAGGTGCTGAGCTGGCATCCTGCAGGATGATACCAACATGCTTTTTGTGTCTTTTTCTTCTTCCCATAACAGAAAATGGGCATGACGGAAGATGATAAGAGAAACTGCTGCTTGGTGGAGATTCAGGAGACTGAGGCAAAGTACTACAAGACACTGGAGGACATTGAGAAGGTGAGTGGAGAGCGCAGAAAGATTTAGAGCTGGAGAGAGTGGAAATGAAGGCCTGGAATTGGGTCAAGGTCTTGATAGGCTTCTCTGCGGATAGTGAGGTAACTCAAAATAGATGGAGGGAGAGGACAAAAGATGAGAAATGAGCCCTAGGTGACAACTGTTCTTAGCCTGTTGAATTATTCTGATTCCTTAAAGTCATCTTGAAATTTAAACTTAACTTAATTTATTGTGCACAGACCACTGATGCATCTTATTCCAAAGAACATACATTTATCAATATTAAATGTTAAGTTGTTCGTTCTCATTTCCATATTTTTATATATATTTTACCTTAATATGAAATTAAGAAATCATTCTATCATTCTTGTACTTTGGATCAAAAAAATAGATAAAAATCTTACTGTTCAAAAACTCTTACTGTTCAAAACCTTTAGACTGGTAGTGTATATTTGCATAGTTTACAGTAGAGTTGTGATGTGTACATTTACATTTAAATCCACTAAATCCACTGATTTTATTGATTTCTTTATTTTTTTTTTTTTTTATGTTTATTTTTATTTTGTATCAGCCATGAAATGAGAATAGTCACTGATATCCGCCAGATAGTAATTGTAGTCTTTTAAAGAAACTAAAATCTGAAACAATTTCACTTTTTGTCTAAGGTTACTCAGACCATTTTGGCTGGGAAAACATTTTAAAGTTTTGAAAAACTTAAAATTGTTGCAGCGTCTTTATTGATATGTGTCCTTCCTTTGCCCTAAAGGCTCATGGGTCATTCACAGGGCAGAAAAACCATGCACTGCCCACAAAGTGAGAAAACGTGCCCGTTTAGTAAATCGGTGCTGTTGGCACGAGATTAAATCTCACCCTCGAGCTATTGCGTGCATTCATGCTTATATGTACAAGTCGTACAAACTCGAATGTGTGATGTTTTATCCTGCCCTGTTTCCAATTGCGCTGTCACACACAACACAGAATTCGAAGCGTGACAAAATAAGCCAGTGTTCTGTTATTAGAGGTGATGAATCCCTGTCAAAACAGTGAGGGGTCATGCAGATTACATATTCCAGACAGAGGCTTTGTTTACTGATTATCGCTTGATTCATTTCTCCCTTATTAAGCCAAATGTGTCAGCATTGCTCTGAAATCCTTTCCTGCTTTGCAACTGAAACAAATAGATGCATTTGCCAGGATTTCTCAGGGTTTATTATGTTTGAACAGCCTGCCCGCAGCCATGCTAGACAAATAGTATTTGGCTTTTGTTTGACAAAGACAATTACCAAACCGCAGCAAGGTGTAAGCAGTTTTATTACACGTGTTTGATTGTATGCTTTGACTTTGAATAGATTTAATAAATGGACTTTTTAATAAATGCTATTTATGAAATTCATTTCTGACTTTTTCTGCCAAATATTATGACATTTTTAAGATTTTCTTCTCTTTACCTTTTTAGAATTATATGATCCCCCTGAAGCAAGTATTAATGCCGCAGGATATGGAGGCCATATTTGTGAATTTAGAGGTGAGTGAACATTTACTATATGCATTTACCATGCATTTACCTGACCTGGCTGTGTTAAGTGATTGAAATGGTGTAAATGGTGTCTTTTACATTTTGCAACCCAGACAGATAGGCAAAAGCACGAGTCTGACAGCAAATTAATAATTCTGACAGGGCAAAAGTATTGTACAACAAATGGATAAATAATGCTTGGCTGGGATTTCTTGGTAATTCTTCCACAGGACATCATCAAGGTCCATTTTGCTCTGCTGAGGGCCATTGACCTGACCATGGTGAGCGGGGGCAATGGCTTGGGAAAGATCTTTCTGGACTTCAAAGAGAGGTCAGTACCTTGATAGAGTATTTTGGTTTATCAGAGTCAGTACTATTATAACATCTCTCTGTTTTGTCAACATCTTAAGCCTCTGTTGAGCTGAAATGACCTCAAGTGAGGCAAAGTCTTGTTGCTGTCGCCCACCCTAAAAAAATCCATCACACCACCAGGGCCTGACCACAGCAGCTCAGCTATTTTAAAATAAATCCTCATCAGAGCCCACAACCCACAGGGCTTAAAAAGAAAATAGACCTGTCTGTGAGAGTCTGCTGCTTCAGAGCTGAACGCTTCCTGTTTTGAGTGCTCTTTTTGTCTCCTGTAGCTGCTGTATCAAAAATCAATAACTAGATAATAGAGAACGTTTTAGGTTCTTTATCCACAATGGATGACAGATACCCAGGGGCTCTGGTAAAATCATATCACCATTTCATCTGTACCTACAAAAGATGGAGGATTTAGCCAGCTGGTGTACAGTCTTTTTTTAAACTATCGCAAAAGAGCATGACATTAAAGTAATAGTTTAACCAAAAATGAAAATCAAGTCATTTACACCACTTTTACTATACTTTGACTATAATATGCATATAAAGTAATAAATATTGTAATGATATGTCAAAGTTATTTATAGGTGCCAAACTTCCTGCTACCAGGTGATTGCACTATGACTATAAATGGATATTGGCATGTAGATGTCTTCAGACCAGCACTTTTGTAAGTCATATAAGGTTTGGTGCGGATTGAACATGGTATGTTTGATGTATCCTATTGCCAATGGGTGGTGCTATGATTAAAAATGAATACTGGCCTTTAGATGTCTTCATGGCCTTTAGTCCTACCAAACATTTGAAGTTTGGTGCAAATTGGACATTGCATTGTTTAAATGCAAAATAAGTCATTTCCTGTTGCCGTCAGGTGGCGCTATGATTATAACAGAATATAGGCCTTTAAATGCGTTCAGGCCAGGATTCTTATCGATAGTGTGAAGTTTGGGGCAGATCAGACATTGTATGGCTGAGCTACAACACCTATTAACATGGTGAAACATTGAATTTGTCAGGACAGCCACGGACACGCCCTTGAACGAAAACTCGAGATCTTCACAATTTCACATTGCAAAGGCCTTTAGAGTAGACTGACCAAATATAATGTTGATCTCATGAAATCTTTTTGAGAAGTTCGTTAGAGCGCAAAACATGCCACTTCCTGTTGCCGGTGGTGCAATGACTATAATTGATTATGGGCATGTGTTCAGGACAGGAATCTTATCAAAAGTGAATTTTGGTGCAAATTGGATAATGTATGCCTGAATTATAACAACTTCCTTTTTTTTTTTTTTTAAGATTTATTTTTGGTGTTTTTATGCCTTTATTTAGGTAGGACAGTGTAGATGGACAGGAAGCGAAGTGGGAGAGAAAGAAGGGGGTGGGGTTGAAGTTTGTCAGATCACCACGGACAGGCCCCTTTAACGAAAACTCAAGATCTTCGCAGTTTAACATCACAAAGGGCTTTAGATTACACTGACCAAATTTGGTGTTGATCTGAGTTTGTTAAAATACAACGCCTGGAAATGGCAAAAACAGCACAAAACTTGCTGAGAAAGTTCAAAATAACTGACTTCCTGTGGGGTTTCGGACTTTGTACTGGAGGACTTTTTTTTCTGTAAGTACTGGTGTGTTACATGTGTCTACTGAATTTCATACATGTATGTGAAACATAGCTCTAGGGGCACTATTTTATAGGTGGTGCTATCGAGCCAATTTGCCACACCCACTTCTGAAACCCATATTAAATTTATTTTTCACCACTTTATGGTATGTGTGCAAATTTTCATGAGTTTTTGAGCATGTTTTGGCCATAAAAAATATGATTCATTTTGGAGAAGAAGAAGAAGAATCTGAGCAATTTTAATAGGTGCTCGAGCCCTAAATATCTTCTTTTATGTATCCCTTTGCTGTACTCTCAATTACATGCTGGACAATATTAAAATGCAGATAAGTCACTCATTTTCTCTCTGAAGTTTGAATGTGAGTGGCTGTACCTGGTGTACTCCAGGTCACTGGTCTGGGACTGCTGCTGATTCAGCTCAGTAATGTGCAATTTCCTTGCAGTTCCCTTTGGATTTAGAAACACTGAGGCCTGACTAAGTGACAGGCACTGTAACAGTCAGCTTATTCTAGTAATGCCACACTACATTAAACTCTGCGTTATCAGGCATTACTGAGACCCTCCGAATCCATATTTCTGTATAAGAGTTCTGCTCTTGCTGTGCTCAGCACAATTGCTGTTTTTTATCCCAACTGGGACCTACTTAATAAAACCAAGTAGGTGTAACACAAAATTATGACCTCACTGCAATTAGAGTGCATGCGTCCTCAGAGATGAGAACTTTGGTCTAGTGTTCTGGTTTATTAAGCAGCCAGATGACCTTAGAAATTAACGTTGCTGCAATTCTCGAATCATGATCTCCATGGGCACAGTGTTTTCAGACACCAGGGATATAAAAATCTGCTTTGTTATACATGCAGATTTTGATGAAATCAAAGTTCTAGACTTGCAGCAACTTTACTTGCAACCCTAGTCAGTTCAGTAGACATTTCTGAGCTTTTTAGAATTACAAAAATGACATGCATCAGATGTAATTAGGGCCCAAGCACCAGTGATGTGAGGACCCTACTGGAATTGCTTAGTTTCTTCTTCTTCAAAATTCTCACATTTTTGAGGGCCTAAATGTGCTTGAAAACTCCACAAGTGGTGAAGCCACAAGTTGTGAAAATTTACATCTAATATAGGTTTTAGAAGTGGGTATGTCAAAATGGCTCGATAGCACCATCTATAAAATGTTAACGAAGTGCCCCTCGAGCTATGTTTCACATACATGTTACATGTATGAAATTCGGTATACACATGTAACACACCAGTACCTCCAAAAAAAAGTCCCCTGGTACAAAGTCTGAAACCCAACAAGAAGTCTGTTATTTTGAATTTTCTCTGCAAGTTTTGTGCCGTTTTTGCCATTTTCAGGCATTGTATTTCAACAAACTTTTCTTAGAAATTCAAACAGATCAACACCAGATTTGGTCAGTGTAATCTAAAGCTTTTTGTGACATTAAATTGCGAAGATCTTACGTTTTCGTTGAAGTGCATGTCTGTGGTGGCCTGACAAATTTCAATGTTGAAATGAAACAGGAAGTTGTTGATCTGCCCCAATATTGCATTATAATCATAGCGCCACCTGCTGACAACAGCAAATGACTTGTTTTACACTAACTTAAACATGCAATGTGCAATCTGCACCAAACTTCGCCTGGCCTGAAGACATCTAAAGGCCAATATTCAGTTATAACCTTGCCTTGTTGGCAACAGGATACGTCATGCTTTGCACTAACTCAAACATACCATGTTCAATCTGCTCCAAACTTCATATGTTTGATAAAAAAGCTGGCCTGAAGACATTTTCATGCCAATATCCAGTCATAGTCATACCGCCACAAGCTGGCAGCAGGAAGTTTGGCACATATAAATGACTCAAGTCTGATATTAGTGTATATCTATGGTTTGAAATTGACATTGGTTAAAAGTAAAGAAAGTAAACTCCAAATATAAATGCGATTAATACGAAATCAAAATCAACTGACATTCGAGTGATATTATATCATAATATTATATTATATTATTATATTATAATACAAACATTTTTAAAAAGGTCCGGTTTAAAATGACACATGGGTGGCTTGAGTAGTGTAAATTATTTTAATATTTGGGTGAACTATCACTTTAAGAGTACTAAGTAAAGTTTGTTTCTAATTTTCAGTTTTTCTAATAGTCAGATCTATCGTTTGCTTTTATTGCAACAACTTGCATTGCTTTAATGTGCAAGATACTTAGTGTTGATTTCATGTTGACTTTAAAGTCTTCAGTATGCCCTTTATTGCAGCCACTTGTTCTAATGCACATTAAAGACTTTGTTTCTCTTTTATCTTCCTCTCTGCTGTAGACATCTAATTTAAACTCCGCTTGAGTGCTTCCATAGATATCTTATCTCTCTGGTGGGCAAATGACTTCTCCCGATGAGAATTACTGTATAGGCTCTTGAGAGAGGAACTGAGACTTGGTTCTGCATCAGATTCATTGAATACAGCAGCTGCGGAGGGCATTTGCATTCTCACAGCGAGAGGCTGATCTCTACATTACTGTGGTGTAGGTAATGATAATCACAGGTTCGGTTTCAGTAATGACAGCACGCTCTGACAGAAATCTCTTGTAAAATGCTCTTTAAGATCCAAGGGTTGTTGTTTTTTTTTTTTTTAACTCCCATTAGCTGAAGCAAACCCACTCAGGATGTTTATATGCTGCTTACAGTTGTTTAACTTGCTGACAGGGATCGATCACTTCCAAAAAAAAGCATGGAAAAGAATAGAGATTGAGGAGACAGCCCTATTGTTTCCATTTGTCAGTTTGCATAGGTAATTGGCCATTACAAGGCTCTTCCCCGAACCCAGCGGGCAGCATCACGCAGAGTCGGCATGACAGCACCGCCTCTCTCGCCCCTCTCGCCCGCACTCTTTTGTTTATGTAATTCGGAGCCTGTCATCTCATTGAGCCAGTCTTCCGTGGGTGCTCGCACTAACATGCACTTTGGCACGACATTGCAGTGGTGCGGCCCTGTTCTGACACGCATGCCTTATCACTGGACTTGCTTTCTGCTTGGTTTTATTTCTTACTTTCTACACCTCTCGCCATTAAGCGGCAATTTTTTTTTACATTTTTAGATTATTGCTCTTTATATCATAATGATTATTATTATTGTCAATATAGGCATGTCACATTCTGGCTACATAGACAAGCATGTCAATCCAAGACGTTAGCCAAGTCTAGCACAAGTTATGCAAAAACTCTCATTATATTCACTAAATCTATGAAATGAATCTTTTATTTACATCGTATCTGCACTGTGTTGTTTATAATGAGGGAATTCGCAAGGGTTGCACTCATCAACAGCTCCGGTGTTTTCAGCGCAGACTAATCTAAGCGCCCCTGATTGGCCAGTGCATTCTAAGTTCAACAGAAATGCATTTGATTGGTTATAAGGCTTAACGCTGCACAAAACAGCATGTAAAAGCTGAAGCAGTGTGAGCGAATCTAAATGTAATTCTGCGAAATGACAGTTTTCAGTCATTTTCACATTTAATTTCAATAGCGGCAATTGTATGGTTTTTTCCTCTTCTTAATAAGAAGAAAGAAAGAAAATATTTGAGAAGAGAAAGAGGGTGGCTTTTATGAAAGTTTATCCTCACAATGAAATCTGACAGGATATATTTACATTTGGTGACATTAAGCATTAAATAACACTGAGTATTTTTGGCAAATTATTCATTTCATTAAAGCAGGGCTGTGTCATTCGCCTTTGCAATTTTTCATCTGATTGGCATGTTTCTCTTTTTCATTATGGGATGCGCAGTCCCTCTCCCTTTCCTTTCAACAAAGAGAGAAATGGCCAGGGGATTTGGCCGTTGTGCAGCCGCTATCTTCCACACCTCCGTCCATTGCTCCAAAAGCCCAGCTGGCTTTAATTAATTTTGTTATCTCCACTTGTAAGTCCCTGCGACCTTTTGCGGCGCTGCGTTCCATAGAATGAAATAATTGAGAAGCTTTTCAGAAGCTGTTGACACTGTGAAGGGCATATTGAACAGTGAAAATACCATCTTGCTTAAAAACAAATCGTCAAGCTGCTTTCTAGGACGCCACCTCAAGAGTGCAAAGGAAATCACAGCTTTTAAACCATGATAGAGGTCGTTAATGTGTCAAATTGGAATTTTTTTGCAGTGTTATTTCCAAACTAATTTCTGTGATACTGACGGAATGTACTCAGAGTTGCTGAGGAACATTATTAGTTGGTTTGCGTTGTGATTGAGCCGCTATTCACTTCGTGCGGGCTGTGTTAGAGTGAAGGTGAGGGGTCTTCAATGCCTCATGTCAGAGACTATTACTTCTCTTACCAGCCTGTCACTTCCACTTTGCTTTTCGTTTTCCCTCGCTGGCCCGGGTCTTTTCCAATAGACAGATAGAAGCTGGAAGGAGAGCGTCTATACCAAATTGTATTTTCTGTGAAATAACATGCATGACAGATTTGCCATAATGAGAAAGTTCGTGCAGCGGGTGATAGCACCGGAAGAGAGTTGAATTCAAAGAGCATGTGTTTACACAGAGATGGCAAAGGCTTTCACCCTAGGGAATATTCACACTTAAGCAACCCAGGGCTTTCTCTCTCTCTCGATCGCATCTCACCCTCATAGTCCGAAGTGCCAAAAGAGAAAGAAACCAGGATGAACTTCTAGAGAGGAGTCTGAATAGCCTTGACTGTTTTGCCATTGCAGTTGTCAGGATGTTGCATGTCTAAGGTTGGCTGGCGTTGTAAAGCCAACTAGACAGTGGCAACAAATCGCAACATTTCTTTTCATTTCAACACCTTTCTCTTACAACTCTGATGCCTTTGGGGAGGCAGAGGCCAAGTGTTTAACACTCCAAGCTGGATCAGTCAACAGAATTGGCCTCATAAAGAGCACATTTATTTGAGGCTGCACTGCGTTGCTTCTGGTTGTTAATATGTTTCACTTCTATTCTGATTGCATTTAAACACACATAATTAATGGGTCATTAAAGAGTGATCTCCGTTGCACACTAATGTATGTCCTGAATGCAACCATGAATGAAAGAGCATTTGCAGCCTTCCTAATCAAATCTGCTCAATGGATGTGTACGCCACACTTCACAACATTATTTCTAGTGCTTGTAAGATTTCTTTTTTTTTTTTGTGTTAATGTGATGCTAGCCAATTTAGTACCATTAGATGCTTAGTGGATGGACAAAGCATGGTCTGAGTGCATGTATGAAAGAACATCCATTTGTGCACCATGAATGGATAATGGAGATGGAAGGGAAAAATATCACAGATGTCCTTATATAAAGTATAATAGTACCTATAACAGACATGGTTTAATGGTTTTACTCTTGTGCAACTACCATTGTCTCACATGATCTTTGGAAGGTAATAAACAGAGTAAGTTATAGTTGATCTGTGAACTTTATGCACACATGTGACTCGTGGTTTGGTTGTAAAGTTTAACCATCATACAGTAAAAGTTTATCATTTGCATTTGCTTGTAGGTCTTGCCTTTAAACATTCAAGTGTTTTTTAAACCATTCAAGTGCAAGTAGATGCAAAAGACAACTTGATTTGGTATTTATGCACTGTTTTAAATTTTTTAATTCTCTTTCACATCATCTTGCTCTTGAATGGATAGATATACACAGTATTGTATTAAAATACCTGTCTTTGCAAGTATCCTCGCACATATAGTCTTAAGTGAAGGTAAACTGCTGAAAAAAGAAAAATTGAACGTGAGTCGCTATATCGAATTAGAGCATTCGGTCTTGAAGTGACAGCACCCTAATAACCTTCTGCTGTCTGTCTCATTAATGTTAATTAAACAACAAAAGCAGAGAGAAAATCGTTCACTGCTCTTGACTGAAAAACTGTAGATTTAAGAGATTAATCTATATTTAATGTACACAGTGAGGACTATGTAGTGTTATTTTACATTTGATTATTAAGTTTCTGTATCTGAATAATGCTGTTAAAAACACCTTTTGGTCATCCAAATATTTTTTAGGATCTGTTGCAGCCCTAGTAAAAAACTTGTTCCATTATTCTTGCATTGTTTCAAGTCTCCTACATAAAGCACCGTCTCTCCCTTGCAGCGCTTTTTACGAGGCACCTGAAACATTTAATCTGGAAATTGCCTTGTAAAGAAGACCTTCATGTTCAATTATGCCTGTGACATCTGTTATTACAGCTAATTCCCGACACCTGCTCCCGCATTTTCAATATGCCGTTGAATGTGCGTTTTGGCTCATAATTGAGCGGGGCCGCCATTAATCTCCATCAGTCCATTTCCATGAGGAACCAAGCCGTCTCTCTTGTTCCAGATTAGCCTTTAATCAGGCCTGCTTAGTCCAAGGGCACGAAGGCCCAGACATTAAGCAAAGCAGGCAGGGATGAAGACTACCATTTCTTACAGTAGCAGATCTTAACGTGTGGCTCGCATGTCAACATAGAGAGGTGAGACTAACAAGAGGATTGTAACACTCCAGAGACCAAACTTAATGAGCTAGAGTTGAGTTGGTCCTCATCCTTTGATTCATTCGACCTTATCCAGATGTATTTTGCCTTAGAGGATAATCCACTTCGGATTTAGATCAAATGTATCTTGCTTTGATCTGACCACTTTTCTTTTCAGATTTTATCTTTCTTCTTTGGAATTCTATGGGATTACAGGCAATTTCGTTCTTTTGATCAAGGATAACTAAGCAGTGATTATATATTATAAAGTGAAATTAGCTTAACCAAGACCAGAGTTAAAAGGCAGGCAAGATGAGAGCATCCAAGGGTTTGAGCTTGCCAACTGTGCCAGTGTCCTACTTAAATCAGAGGCAGAAATCTGTGCCATCATCTAGATGAGATGACTTTGAGCTGCTTCCAGAATGTGCTGATCACTATCAGGAGTCCATTGTGAAATCTAATAAATGTGTCTTAATGTTCTTAGAGCCCCAAATTAACTTGTACACAATCCAGAATCCACAAAATGCTTCATTCAGATTAATTAGATGAAGAGAACACAACAGATGTAGCTCTTTTATGAAATTATGTAACACTAACTATCTGATTATCACTTGTAGCACAGATTTTTTTGTCTTTTAATGGTTTCAAAGATTCAGGTAAACGTGAAAATAAACCCAAAGAGAAAAATTCTGTCATTATTCATTGACCAGACCCCAATAACACTTGTTTTCCATATAATGAAACCATTCATTTTGTATGTTGAGACTGAATATTGAATGTCAAGGTCATGGTCTCAAGTCTTTGATCTTTCTTTTGCAGACTGCTGATCTATGGCCAGTACTGCAGCCATATGGAGAACGCTCAGAAGACACTGGAGGAGCTGATTGCCACACGGGAAGATGTCAAGTGTAAAGTGGAGGTATGCATATCCACCGAGTGGCATCTAGCGTTTCTTGTCTCTGCCGTTTGTAAGCTCTTACAGTAGCTGTGGCCTACTAAAAGCCTCAAAGGCATCAGGACTAAAGTGAAAAGAACAAAGATGTTGGTCTTTAGGAAGTTTTATTTGTCCACAGGCATCTTCCCATTCTTTTCTCCTCTTCTTATCACTAGGAAAGCAGTGAAGACTTGTATTGCTTTTCTTGTTGCCCTTCAACTAAAAAATTACAATCAGTAGCCACACACAATGTAGCATCGCATCTTTTTTCTCAGAGATATGTTTTGCGAACTGGATAAGTTCCTTGAAATAGTCTGACTCAAATAATTTGTTCATTAAACTGAGATTAGGCTGATCAGTCTGTGATCAGTCTGTTCCTCACACAAATCATGTGGCTTGGAGAAGACTTGGTATATACAGTGGTATGCGAAAGTTTTTAGGAACCCCTTGCAGAATCTGTGAAAATGTGAATAAATTTGACAAAATAAGAGAGATCATACAAAATGCATGTTATTTTTTATTTAGCACTGTCCAGAGTAAGATATTTTACATAAAAGATGTTTACACATAGTCCACGAGACAAAAAATAGTTGAAATTATTAAAATAACCCCCTTCAAAAGTTTGGGAGCACTTGTTTCTGAATACTGTGTGTGGTTACCTGGATGATCTACTACTGTTCTTTTGTTTGTAATGGTTGTTCATGAGTCCTTTGTTTGTTCTGAACAGTTAAACTGAGCACTGTTCTTCAGAAAAATCCTCCAGGCCCTGCAGAGTCTTCAGTTTTCCAGCATCTTTTGCATATTTGAACCCTTTTCAGCAGTGACTATATGATTTTGAGATCCATCTTTTCACACTGAGGACCATTGATGGACTCAAACACAACTATTAAAAAAGGTTCAAACATTCACTGATGCTCCAGAAGGAAACACGGTGCATTAAGAGCCGGGGGGTGAAAACTTTTGAACAGGATGAAGATGTCCAAATTTTTCTTATTTTGTTGCAATATCTCTTTTTTTTTTCATTTGGTACTGTCCTTCGGAGTCAATAGAAGGTACTTGAATGTTTCCCGGAAGACAAATTAAGTACAATTTACCTTGATCTTTCAATTAAAAAGTTTTCACCCCTCAGCTCTTAATGCATCGTGTTTCCTTCTGGAGCATCAGTGAATGTTTGAATCTTTTTTTAATAGTTGTGTTTGAGTCCCTCAGTTGATCTCTGTGTGAAAAGATGGATCTCAAAATTATACAGTCACTGCTGGAAAGGGTTCAAATATGCAAAAGATGCTGGTAAACTGAATCTGCAGGACCTGGAGGATTTTTCTGAAGAACAGTGCTCAGTTTAACTGTTCAGAACAAACAAGGGACTCATGAACAACCATCACAAAATGAAACAGTCATAGATCATCCAGGTAGCCACACAAAATATTCATAAATGAGGGTTCCCAAACTTTTGAAGGGGGTTATATGTAAACATCTTTTATGTAAAATTTCTTACTCAGGACAGTACTAAATAAAAAATAACATGCATTTTGTATGATCTCTCTTATTTTGTTTCAAACTTATTTTGTTTCAAACTTATTCAAACTTTCACATGCCACTGTAGCTGATGAGTCAAACTGGCAACTTTCGTAGTTTGAAAGTTCCATTACCCACTCATTGTTATTGCATGAAAAAGAACAATCAGGACATTTTCAGGACAAATCAGCTTCCTTTTTTTTGTGCAATTGAAACATGAGTGTGAGCTGTCTCTTTAAGTGAATTAATAATGCTCAAAATCTACTAAGCAACGTGCAGGTCTCACTCTCTCACTGAAACTGTATTTCTCATCAGCCAATGCTGAGGCAGCGACACCGCCTCAAAGAGGCTCTTTTAACAGCTCTTTCTCCCACAGACTGCTCCATTGGTCAGCTCCAGCAGACTGCTGTTGACAGTTTTGGGACATGAACTAATTTTGCTCTCTGTAAATGCTGCTCTGGATGCAAAGACTATGGGGCTGTTTTTATGCCTGCCAGTCTAAGGCAGTGTGGCTTACTTTAATGACTCCAAAAATAAAAACTGGCCAGAGAAGCCATTATTTCCACACGGGATTAGAGGAGATTACAGTTGAAATCACAGCAACCGCAATTCTGGACATGCCTGTTGACAAATTCACGTAATTATTGTCCTGTTATCTCACACACAAGAAGGGCTCTGTAATCGGGTACAGTCCATTCAGCCCGTGGTTATGAGACCTCTTGGAAAGAGGTGAGTGGCTCTTGTGGTGGATTAGTCAGAGATCCTTCATCAGGAGGGACGTGGAGTCACTGATAGTCATAGAGATGATGAACCTCTTCCTCAGTCTATTCTGAATGTCAAGCATGACATTTAAGTAGCCTGTCCTACTTGCTTGTCATTTGAGAACAGGGAGATTAAAAATGAAGTGATTAACACATTAAGTGACGATAACAAATCGTGCAGAGGAAAAGATATTGCATGTGTTTGTATGCAGTATACAGTTAATACACTTTATACAAAATGAAATCAATTTTTAGATAAACAAATACTCTTTACTTAATAGTTCTGGTCTTATTGTGTATGATTAGGAACTGCTAAAGCCGGTTTCCAGGTTCCTTAGGTAATTGTGTTTAAAATATTAAATAAAGTCACAATAATGTTGAACTTTGTGTTTTTTTTATGTACACTAATTTAACCCTTGTGTATCAATAAAAAAAGGTTACACGTAGGTCCTTAGTGGACAAAAATGTCCATGTCAAAAAACTGTCATAAAAATTTGAAGCTTGGTAGCACGGACTTAAGTTTGGTCTCATTTTAAAGAAAGGTCCATGGCAGATTATTGTTGAAGTAGAAAAAGTTTAAAAAGTGAAACCAAAAAAAAAGTTATAGAGTTTTAAGTTTATGAAAATGTTTTATGAACAAAATTTTATATAAAATATATATTTTATGAAACATGTTGAATTCTAAACTTGCTGGATAATCAAAGCCATAAATCTAAACAAGTTGTGTTTCAAATTTGAGGTTGATATCTCCAAAAATGAGCTTTGAGTAAGATTTTGTTTAGGCGCAGTACCATATTTTCGCAATTAGATGCCAGCAAAACTCCACTGGTGCGCACAGTGGTTGGATTTGTGATTTGCAGTAGTTTTTCTCTCTCAAATATTACAAGAACACACATGCACACACACAATTTTTTCTTTTTTTTTTTTTTTTTTAATGACATACAAACCACACTTTGAAATCCATACCAACAGACCCACACAATTATAGATGCATTATCTATCAGTTGGCTCTATAATATGCAGAAGCAGAAAACAGTAATAAAGCGAATATTTGCTTTATTGGCCAAATCTGAAAAAATTAAATTCAATTAAATTCAAATTTATTTGTATAGCGCCTTTCACGATACATATCGTTGCAAAGCAACTTTACAGCAAATTAAAGTTTTTACAATATATTTAGTAGTAGCTTACTAGTGGTGACTATGTCAAGTTGATGTACATATGCTAGAGATGTATGGTAAAGATCAATTAATGATGTATTCAAACAGACAAAGAACACTATAAACCAAAAATGGCACCATCTGGTAAAAAATGGTAAAAAAAAAAAAAATACATTTTGAAGCAAACAGAATGAAAGTCTTTTAACAAAAATTGCATTATTTTACAGTTAAATGGCACTGTAAAAATAGCAGTTTTAATTGGTTTCAATGGGGACATTTTTGTCCTTAATGTCCTGAGAGGAACTATATTTTGTAACTAGTGCAAAATAGATTTATTAAAGGAAATGGGGGTGAAATAGTAAAATTCCAATAAAAATACACACCTGTGCCAAAATTTAAAGGACAAAAATGTCCAAAAGGTCACACAAGGGTTAAAAACATGTTTTCATAATCATAAATGCAAATTTGGAGAATAACATCACTAACCAATATAATACAATGTCATAAATCCAGTCAAATGCTAATGGATAAAATCAAGTCTTGTCTTTTATTATTTATAAGTTTTTCGCTTTGCAGAAAGCCTTGTTGTGTCAGTTTAAATTCCACTTTGTATTTCAGTGTGTGTTATTTGTTCTTAGATTTTCCTTTTAGAAACCTGCTGAACTGTTGCAATTATCTTCATCCACAGGAGTGTACCATGAAGGTCCAGGAGGGGAAGTTCAAACTGCAGGATCTCCTGGTGGTCCCTATGCAGAGGGTCCTCAAATACCACCTTCTGCTTAAGGTGAGAGCCTGCCATGACCTCATCTGTCATTAAAAGTGTTATAAGAAAAATGAAGGTACCTGTTCAACTTCCATGTATTCCAATTTAAAGTTTGAGAGCAGCAGGACAGCAGTACCTTGCGAACCTCAAAACCCTATAAAACATTCAGATCGTTTTACCTCATCCAACAAGACCCATGTGGCTCTCCACTCTGCTCAGCCACTGCTAATAGAGATCATGTATAAAACAGGACGCCCTGCATGATACAAACCATCATTAATTCACAACACACATTAATAATGGATACGGTAAGAAAGAGTGTGACGTGTGACAGACGGCCAGGATACAGCGGAGAGGGAAGTGAGCATTGGGAGGTGGATACAGTGACACTGCTTAAATCAGCCATGCTTAAATCATATTATCAGCAGCCCATTTCATACACTCAAACCCAGGGAGAGTTGCAGTGTGTGAGTTGTGCTCGAGATGGCATGTACTTGTTATTGAAAAGTTTGCTAAAGATCTACAAGTAGTTCATTTGCTGTTTTTTTGTTTAGTGATAGTTGTTCATGAGTCCCTTGTTTGTCCTGAAAAGTTAAACTGTCTGCTGTTCTTCAGAAAAATCCTTCAGGTCACACAAATTCTGTTTTTTCAGCTTTTTTGTGTATTTGAACCATTTCCAACAATGACTGTATGATTTTGAGATCCATCTTTTCACACTGAGGTCAACTGAGGGACTCATATGCAACTATTCCAGAAGGTTCAAATGCTCACTGATGCTTCAGAAGGAAACACAATGCATTCAGTGCCGGGGGGTGAAAACTTTTTGAATTCGATGTTCAGAGTAAATTAAACTTATTTTGTCTTCTGGGAAACATGTAAGTATCGTATATAGCTTCTGAAGGGCTGTACTAAATGGAAAAAAAAAATGACTTAAATAATGAAAAATAATGAAAATGTACACATCTTCATTCTGTTCAAAAGTTTTCACCCCTGGCTCTTAATGCCTCGTTTTTCCTTCTGAAGCATCAGTGAGAGTTTGAACCTTCTGTATTAATTGCATATGAGTCCCTCAGTTGTCCTCAGTGTGAAAAGATGGATCTCAAAATTATACAGTCACTGTTGGAAAGGGTTCAAATACACGAAAATGCTGAAAACCCAAAGAATTTGTGCGACCTGAAGGATTTTTCTGAAGAAGAGCAGGCAGTTTAACTGTTCAAGACAAACAAGGGACTCATGAACAACTTTCACTAAACAAAAAAACACAGCTGTGGATCATTCAGGTAACAACAGTATTAAGTATCAAATGTATGTAAACTTTTGAACAGGGTCATTTTTATAAATTCAGCTATTATTTTCTCTTGCGGACTATATGTAAATGTCTTTAATGTGAAATATCTTATTCAGGTCAGTGCTAAATAAAAAATAGCATGCATTTTGTATGATCCTACTTATTAACTGTACATACAATATATATATATACACTATTAAAATAATGTCTTTTAGAGTGAAATATCACCATAAACAGGCTAAGTGTTGTGTCAAGGTAAGTATGTGTAACTTATCATTATGTTGTCTGTCCGCAGGAGTTAGTAAGTCACTCTATGGACCGCCCGGAGAGACAGCAGCTTAAAGAGGCACTAGACGCCATGCAGGTTTGAACTCTTTTATGACCATCATATACACATAATAGCCCAATACAGTGTTTGATGTCAACAGTTGGTTTGCAGTATAATTATGCCTAGCAGAATGTTTAATGTGCAATGATCTGACAGGACAAGTGGCTTGGATCTTTTTTTTTTATCTGAGTGTTTTGCTATCTGTCTTTGAAGGACCTGGCAATGTACATCAACGAGGTGAAGAGAGACAATGAAACCCTCAAGAAAATAAGTGAATTTCAGAGCTCAATAGAAAATCTAGTAAGTGTTCATGAAGTTGTGCAATACCCTGGCATAATATATGGCCTAATTGTTTCTGTTATTACTGATGCTGGGAACTTCATAGCTGGTATCAGCATTTTGGTATTGACTTGACGTTAATGCATGGTGCCTTAATGAAGAGCTTCTATGAGAATTGCGGAAATATGGTTGGTCCCCTCTACTGTGTCAAATGAAAGACTTATGATGTCTAAGAATGTGTGCATTTCAGCATTCTGGCCAATTCCTCTTTATCCCCAAACATTTAGTTTTTTACAAGCCTCCACCTGCCCCCCATCTGTCACTTCTGTTCAGTAAAATAAATCCTGAAAGCCTCCAGGCCATAAGCACTGGCAGGACATATTTAGGACTGTGTTTAAAGGGAATGAAAGCAGTGTATCCTCTCCC
The DNA here is from genome assembly GCA_036247105.1 of Cirrhinus mrigala. Lineage (NCBI taxonomy): Eukaryota > Metazoa > Chordata > Actinopteri > Cypriniformes > Cyprinidae > Cirrhinus > Cirrhinus mrigala. The sequence goes on along the minus strand of CM070027.1, from coordinate 19,905,965 downwards.
AGTAGCTAATGTAGGAGTTAGTGTATCAGCTCTGGTTTATTTATGTGAGGGTCTGTGGTGCAGATGACGCCTGTGGCTAAACATCAATGAGCCAATGAGGCATGCCACTTATGGACAAAAGACATGCACTGTGGGCTTTGCCGTGCCTTTAATAGCTTCTAATTTAGCAGCAACTGTAGTGTGATATATATTTGCAGGTGCATGTCCACTACCAGTCAAAAGTTTTTGAACAGTAAGATTTTTAATGTTTTTTTAAAAGAAGTCTTTTCTGCTCACCAAACCTGCATTTATTTGATCCAAAATACAGTGATATTGTGAAATATTTTTACTATTTAAAATATCTTCGTTCTATTTGAATATATTTTAAAATGTAATTTATTTCTGTGAGCAAAGATAAACTTTCAGCATCATTATTTCAGCCTTCAGTGTCATATGATCTCTCAGAAATCATTCTAATATGCTGATTTGCTGTTCGAGAAACATTTATTATTATTATCAATATTTAAAACAGTTGAGTACATTTTTTTCAGGATTCTTTGATGAATAGAAAGATCCAAAGATCAACATTTATCTGAAATAAAGAGTTTTTGTAACATTATACACTATACCATTCAAAAGCTTGGAGTCAGTGTAATTTTTATGTATGTATTTATATATTTATTTATTTACTGGGGGAAAGAAATTATAGAAAATAAAACTTTTATTTAGGAAGGATGCTTAAAATTGATCAAAAGTGATGATAAAGACATTTCTAATGTTACAAAAGATTTCTATTTCAGATAAAGGCTGTTCTTCGAAACTTTTATATTTATCAAAGAAACCTGAAAAAATTTATTCAGCTTTTTTTTTTAACATTATTAATACACGTTTAATATATTAATATTTTTTTTTTTGAGCAGCAAATCAGAATATTAGAATGATTTCTGAAGGATCATGTGACTGGAGTAATGATGCTAAAATTCAGCTTTGATCACAGGTATAAATTACATTTTTTTTTATTTAATTCAAATAAAGAGCAGTTATTTTAAATACTACAAATATTTTTACAGTTTTTGCTGTACTTTTGACTGGCAGTATTATACAGTTGTTTCTCCCCACTTTAGAGCAGTAGTTGATACATAAGCCTATTTTTGTTAAATAAATATTACAGAAATATTTTTACAGTAACAAAATACAAGCTTTTAAACCAAAACATAGCTTTTTAGTAAAAAAAAAACAAACAAAAAAAACAACGAGATTTGAGAAAAATAATCAGGGGTGTTGCAAACTTTTTTTTTTTTTTTTTTGAGGAGATGCACAGTAAAGGCAAAAAATGAACTTCTTATAACTATCCATATGAGAAATCTTTTTACAATTCCATGACGCATTCAAATTTAACTTATATTCACCTGTAATATGCATATTGTATACAGGAACAAGTGACGCTTTAATGTCACAGAGTAATGTTTAAAATTCCTCAAGCCTATATAAATAAATGCATCAACTGTATTTTTTTGTTTGCGTGTGTGCGTGATTGTGTTATTCACAGCAGGTGAAGTTAGAGGAATACGGCAGGCCAAAGATAGATGGAGAGCTTAAAGTGTCCTCTATAGTTAACCGGACCAAACAAGACAGGTACGACTGCGCCTTCATTGTATGTTTTCATATGCAGCAAGAAGTAGCGCTTAAACTGTACTGCTACAAACACTTTTTATTTAAAAAGATAAACACTTTATATTAAAAGATAACTTTTTGTTATCTTTTTTCCGTGTTTTCTATACGTAGATACATCTTCTTATTTGATAAAGTTGTGATTGTTTGCAAGAGGAAAAATTATAACTATGAGTTGAAAGAGATCATCGAACTTCACCTCTACAAGATGTCCGATGACCCTATGAATAACCGTGACATGAAAAAGGTGAGAGGCCTTTGATTCGCCAGCCATCGAGCCTGTTTCAGAATAAATACACCTGATTTTATTGCTTTTATCAAATTGATTCAGGCAATGATCTTTATGTATTGCGTGTTAACCGTGCAGAGGCAAATGTGACAATCTGATCGTTTGCTTGGTGAATAGCGCAGATGGATTGCGTTCATTATACGTTTGTCCTTGAGTGTTAAAGCATGATGCTTATGATTTCAACCAATCAGACATGATGCACTGCCCTCTTGGGTGCTCTAGCATGTGTATGTAAATTCAGAGAAACCAATGCATTCTCCATGAATCTAACAATCAGGAATTTTTGCATGGATATGAGAATGCATGTGTAACAGGGTGTCTTTCTCTCCTTTTCTCTCTCCGCCTTCAATCTCTTTGCATGCCCACCAGTCGAGTGGAAAAATGGTAAGCTGAATGATCATGTACTCTAAGCATTGCTGTGCTGTGATTGTGCCTTTCACTTCTGTGATGTTGTGATCTGTTTTCTGTCATCTAAAGAGTTCTACAGCAGCTTTGCACTGCCAGAATGGAATCATTGTGTTTACAAATTGACAATTTAAAGGATTAGTTTACTCCAGAATGAAAACTTACTGATAATTTACACACCTCTACGTCATCCAAGATGTTCATGTCTTTCTTTCCTCAGTCGAAGCAAAATTAAGGTTTTTGAGGAAAACATTTCAGGATTTTTCTTCATATAGTGGACTTCAATGAAAGGCGACGGGTTGAAAGTCCAAACTGCAGTTTCAGTGCAGCTTCAATGGGCTCTACACGGTCCCAGCCGAGGAATAAGCAGGGTTTCCGCGGGTCTTAAAAAAAAGTCTTAAATCGCTTTTCCATAAATTAAGGCTTTGAAAAGGTCTTAAATCAGAGCAGCAAGTCTTAAATTCATATGATCATGGCATTACTTTTCATTAGGGATTGTTTCCTCATGTGTTTTATTTTAAAGTGAAGCAAAAGTGTAATTTCTGTGCTACATGGCTTAGGTCGCTCAATATTCATAACTGAACACGGCTGCTCAATGCAGAGTGCTGAACGACAGTCACATCACATTTGATTTATCACGTGAATAGAGTGAGTCGAGCTGACTGACAAGAAGAGAGAGATGAGAAAGACAAGACTATGTCGGAAGAGTTTCGAAACGAAATGCAAAAGGGCCTGTTTTAAAAATATTTTGGATTTTGAAAAGCCTGTTGACTTCTTCCATTTATCTAAGGTGATAGTGGAAGTTTCATATTTATTTGGTTCCACAGTGTTTGCTGATTTTTATTTATTTAAAATGTGTAATTTATCTTTTTATTTTATATTACATCAAGGTGTATGCTGTGCTTCCAAGCTTTCTTATTCGTTTTGCTAATAAACGTTCTACGTTTCTTATCTATTTGGTTACATAGTGTTTACTGATTCAGTTTTGTATACCTATTTACAGTTTGTGCAAGTTATTATTTTATATTAGGCATATAACATGGTGTATTATTATTCAGTTTGTTAATAAAAGTTTGTTACGTTACGTTAATACCGCTGATTTAAAAGTGAAAGTAAAATGCACACAATGCTTATACAAGCTACTTAAAACCGAAGGAAAGTGAAGAAAAGAGGGAAAACTCAAACAAACTAAAAACAAACAATTGCTTAACGCCGAATTGCCGCTAATTTGAAAGTGAAAGTAAAATGTGCACTGCACTTTTACCGAGGTAAAGCGAGGAAAAGGGGGAACACTCAAACGAACTAAAAACAAACAACTGCTAGACGCTGAATTGCTGCTAATTTGAAAGAGAAAGTAAAACTCGAACTATACTTAGAGAACATGTTGTATTGTTTTCCCTTCAATTTATTTTTTCTCCTTAAATTTTCTTTAGTTGGTCTTAAAAAGTCTTAAATTTACCCTCATTAAACCCACTGAAACCCTGAATAAGGGTCTTGTCTAGCAAAACAACCGGTCATTTTCTAAAAAAAAAAATAAAAATGTATATACTTTTTAACCACAAATGCTTATCTTGCACTAGCTCTGTTTCCACGTCTTCACACATTACAGAATTACGTTGGAAAGGTCACACTTGACGTAGGGAAAAGTACTGACCCAGTATTTTCAAAGCAAAGGTGCAAAGAAAGTCTAACGGCCTTTACAATAAAAGGTAAAACAATGCAATGTCAGATGATTTTGAAGTTGGAGAAAATGAGAATTTTTCGCGGTTATAATGCGTGAAGTCGTAGACGTGCATTGCAGAGCTAGTGTAAGACAAGCATTTGTGGTTAAAGTATATACATTTTAATTTGTTTTAGAAAATGACCGATTGTTTACTAGATATGACGCTTATTTCTTCTTATGTCTGGGATCATGTAGACCAGGGGTGCTCAACCCTGGTCCTGGAGATCGACTTTCCTGCAGAGTTCAGCTCCAACCCTGACCAAACACACCTGAACCAGCTAATTAGGATCTCAAGGAGCACTTGATAATTACAGACAGGTGTGTTTTATTAGGGTTGGAACTAAACTCGGTAGGAAAGTCAATCTCCAGGAACAGGGTTGGGCACCCCTGATGTAGAGCCCTTTAAAGCTGCACTGAAACTGCAATTTGGACCTTCAACCCACTGATGATCCCCATTGAAGTCCACTATATGAAGAAAAGTCCTAGAATGTTTTTTTCGTCAGAAACCAAAATTTCTTTTCGACTGAAGAAAGAAAGACATACACATCTTAGATGACATGAGGGTGAGTCAATTATCAAGAAATTTTAATTTTGATGATCTGTAGAATCCACTGAGATATATTTTTTAAAATTCAAGGTTCATCCAAAAATGAAAATTGGCATCATTTACTCACCCTCATGCTGATCCAAACCTGTATGATTTTTTTTTCTTCTGTTGAACACAAAAGAAGTTTTTTTGAAGAATGTTGGTAACCAAGCAGTTGCCAGTAGCCATTGACTTCCATAGGATTTTTTCCCTACTATGGAAGTCAGTGGCTGCATTCTTCAAAATATCTTCTTATGTGTTCAGCAGAAGAAAGTAAGGTGAGTAAATCATGAGAAAATTTTCATTTTTGGGTGATCTATCTCTCTAAAGATCACATGAATTCAAATTAAAATTTTGTGACTTTTAGTCCACATTCTTTAGCTTTGAGTTCTATGTTAGTGTAGCATTAACAAAATTAAATTTGCATTTAGCAAATAAACACTACCATTTAAAAGTTTGGGGTCAAAACAAAAGCTTTTTAGAAATGAGAAAGTTCCTCTCACTAATGCTATAGACTAGCAGTCAGTAAATCATTATTGAGAGCATTATGTAGCTAAAGCCTTTTGGCTATTTTCAAACATCCTGTTTCAATAGAAAACTCATCAATATAGAACGAGAACATCAAGTGAATTCATGTGGCCTTTTGAAAAGCAATAATTGTAGCATGAGATGCAATGGAAAGGCCAAAGATACATAACCCTTTACACATTTTCAATCCTGCTGCATTCTCTTTATCTCCATCCACCACCTTTCCCTCCATCAACTATCTTCTCTCCACCCATAGTGGTCCTATGGCTTCTACCTGATCCATCTGCAGGGAAAACAGGGCTTCCAGTTTTTCTGCAAGACAGAAGACACCAAGCGCAAGTGGATGGAGCAGTTTGAAATGGCCATGTATGTTAGAACCACATCTGAGTCAAAATTACGCAGTATTTCGATTTTTGATTTTTTGCCATATCACATGTGTTGATTATTAATCCACACAGGTCAAACATCAAACCCGAAAGAGCCACTGCCAACCAGCACAACTTCCAAATGCACACGTTTGAAAAGAACACCGACTGCAGAGGCTGTAAAAAGCTGCTGAGGTGAGGGCTTACCCACAAACACCACTTCCCCAAATTATGGCAGTGCAGTGGACTAAGACGGGCTTCAAACCATGTTACTAGGCTACTTGTCTGACCTCTATTACATGAGCTGCTTCACTCATTGGCTGTATTGACTCGTGTGAAATCATAGCGCGCTGACCTAAATTTGCCACTCTGCAGCACAGGTCAGTGTGCACAATGGCTGCTAATTATAACAGCTCTGTATTTCAATCTGTGTGCAAACTGGCCTGGGATTAGTTTGGATGTTGAATGTTGCTGCTTAGTTGTGCTGACATATGGAGTCACATGGGGTGATTGTAGTGGTATTAATGCATAATAGGCTTCCAAAGCCAAGTGTCACTGTTATAGTAGCTCATGCCTTCAGTTTGAACAAGCCTCTAAGTAACACATTTTTAACACACCATTTGTGCTATGGACATTGTTGATGCCTGAAATTGTGGCAAGCAATTAAATGCATGATTTTGGACCCACATATAATAAAATGGTGCTATAAGAGGGAAAAAAAAAAACATAAAAATGGCTGTAACTACGCAACCATTTGTTCTATCGCTCAATCTTAAAATAAACACTGCAGTACAATTCTCTGGACTCTCTAGGTCAATAATTATCAAAATAATGTTGAAATTTACCCTTTGGGAAGCTATAACAGCGTAGTTTAAAAAGGGGCATGTCCGAATGTACCCCAAATCCTATAAAGCCTAAAGGAAAACTCAAACCTTCACCAAACCTGGTGAGCACATGTGACCGGTGATTCTAAACAAGCATGCAAAGTTTTAAGGAGATCAGACCACACCTGGTGCTATAACAGTCATAACCGTTAAAAAACATTATATTTCTGTGGTAAATCCTGGATTTGCCAAATATGCTTTTTTAAATAATTGATTTAGGTGGTTACAAACTTGCTAAATGTCTTTTTTCATATAATAATTACATTGTTCATGTAAAAATGTAAAAAATAAAATAAAATAAACATTTTTTGTTGTGATAGTGTAAGTAATGCTTATTTAACCAAGAAAATGTGACTGAGGCATGAATTTACATTTGATTAAAAAAATAAAAAAAAGGATATGGATGCAATGCTAATGCAACTGCTTACTATACAACACCCTAGCAACATAGTGCTGAGTTATGCATGCATGGGCGAGCATCATTCAAAACCATAACGAAATCTAGTTGTGCTGGATGAATTTGAACTGCAGTAGAACCTCAGAAAATGAAGACATATTGTTAGATTCTATTGACATTCTCATTGTTTAATGCCCTACAGTAGCTGCTTTCAGACCCTGACAATTTATCATCAGTATGAGTCTCTCACTCTCCTTCTATTCTTGTCTTTCTTTAGGGGTATTTTCTACCAAGGATACTACTGTTCACGCTGTGGGACCGGTGCCCATAAGGAGTGTCTGGAGATCATTACCATCTGCAAAATAAGTGAGCCTCTAACAGAAACCTGCTTCTCAAAAAACCACATGTACATCTGCTCTAATTAAAGAGATCAGACCACTGACCATGCTCTCTCTCTCTCACTTTCATTATTATTTCAGGTCCTCATGATTCGGTGAGTTTTTAGTGCCCTGTACTAATAAACTTCCATCTCTACCATAAATTAATTATGGTCTCTCATAGACTCGACCCAAACTTTACTACTTGATTTAATCTTAAAGTTCGTCCTTAACTTTAGGGATGTTTTAAATAATGCCTGCTTATATAAAAACTGTTACACTTTGAAGTGCATTAAATCATAAATTCCACTCTGTCTTTCACAGGAGCCGGGGCTTCCACAATCAGGTAAGAATATAAGTAAAAAGAAAATATGGTGTGATCCAAATGTGGTTATGTCAGTATGAAAAATTTAGATACTGCACGCAGCTTCAGGCTGTTAAACTGAAATCGACCACATTCAAGTGAATGCTTTGAAGAAATTGCACATCAGCTCTCTGCTGCCATCTAGTGTATAGTTCACGCATGCAGTACATGCAAAGTGTGGGTGTGTTTTAAGATTATGAATAAGCGTCCATATACTTTGTTCTTTGTGCAGTTAGGATGAACCTTTTTTTCCAATGTGCTCTTAAGGTCCAAAGATGGTGGCCATCAGAAATTACCATGGTACCCCTGCCCCGCCAGGCAAGATCCCTCTCTGCTTTCAGACAGGAGAAGTCATTGAGCTCCTGAAGGGAGATCCAGATACATCATGGTGGGAGGTATGATATTATAAAATGATAATTTACTATGTTTACAAATTTTACATCTTCCAGGTGCCATATGTGACTCTGGACAACAAAACCAGTCATAAGTAGCATGGGTATATTTGTAGCAATAGCCAACAAGACATTATCAATTTTTCTTTTATGCCAAAAATCATTAGGATATTTAGGATAGGATATTTCCTACCGTAAATATATCAAAACTTTATTTTTGATTAGTAATATGCATTGCTAAGAACTTAATTTGGACAACTTTCAAAGTGATTTTCTCAATATTTTGATCAAAATTATACATCAATGAAAAGCTTATTTATTCAGCTTTCAGATGATGTATCTGAAATCTCATTTTCAAAAAATTGACCCTTATGACTGGTTTTGAGGTCTAGGGTCACATATGCTAGTGAAAATAGCCATGGTGAGTAAATTAAATGGAGTAAATGGTCAGTTAAGAAATATTTATTCTTAACTAACAGTTAAGAAATATTTATGACCAGTAAATTTCTTAAGTTTTATCAGGTTATCTTTGAACTCTGGTCAAACTTAATGTAGTTTCTGTAGTATAACCCGATGTCTTGTTCTTTTATGGCTTGCTTTTCTTAATTCATTAATCTTTACCTGTAAATCATTGGATTTTTGTCTCAGGGCAAACTCATCCAAACCCAAAAGACTGGCTTCTTCCCAAGTTCCAGTGTGAAACCATGTCTAGACCCTAAGGTACAAGTTCATAAAAGTACCCAGCAGGCACCGACGTCAATATAACGTCAAGTTGACGCTGGACCCCAACGTCAGACAGATGTTGCATTTTGGTTGAGAATGAAAGTCGGGTTTACGTCAGTATTTGACGTTGGATTTTGGTTACATAACCTAAAAGCAACAAAACATCAGCACCCACTGACGTCGGTATTGGACATCAAATTAACGTTGACAGTAGATGTAATATTCACATTGAATTTTGGTCACCCGACGTCACAACGAAAATGTAACCAAATATCAACGTTTTATGACGTTGTGTGCTTGCTGGGTAAAATCAAATCGTTTTAACATTTACATTTCCTTTAATTATTCCTAACTTTTCTTTCAAATATATGTATATTAGAATATTAGATTGTTCTTCACTATTAAAAATTAAACCAGGGCTTGTCTCAAATCATTTTATGTTGGATTTCTTCTCTACAGCCTTTCCAGTCATTTTCCAGCCGTCAGTCCTCCAGAGAGACCGATTACTACGTTTATCCCTGGTATTTCATCCTGTTTTAGAGCACATTGATTTTTCTGTTCTTACTCTTTACTTTACCAAGATACTACACGATTTGGTTTGTTTACAATATTCTGTTCACAGTCTCATATGTTAATATTATAATTAGCTTATGCTACTGTCGTTTGGCCTAGTGAAATTTGCATGGAATTACATGTGTCACAACTATAATCAATGATGATGATTGATTAGCTTTAGGCTAATTGTGAAGCATGTTAAGGGGTTATTGTCTTTTAATGAGGTAACGACCTCTGAGAATTGCTGTAATGATGTACAGTGTATTGAACAGGCTTGTGAATGAGGTGTGCGTTTTCTCTGTGGGCTTCAGGTTTGCAGGAAACATGGAACGACAGCAGGCCGACAACCTGCTTAAGTCTCACAGCAGCGGCACCTATCTGATTAGAGAGAGGACGGCAGAAGCAGAGAGATTCGCTATCAGCATCAAGTAAGTGTTACGGGGAACGCATGTATTCATGTCAAGAATCAAACATTCTGTCTGTCTTTTAGTATTTTGTCATTTACCATTGCTGTGTGCCTTTTAACAGGTTTAATGATGAAGTGAAGCATATTAAAGTTATTGAGAAAGACAACTGGATTCACATCACAGAGGCAAAGAAGTTCGAAAGCCTCCTGGTAAGAGAAATATTTCGCCGTTAAAAGCATAATGGGATTTTATGCTTGCACAGTTAAGACTGAACAATTAATTCACTTCACACAATTAACTAAGTTTTTTTTTTTTTTTTTGCAAGTTTTATGTTGTAGATATTATTTTAATGTCTGTAGATATACACACTAATGTTCAAAAGCTTAGTGTATAGAACATTTGTGACTCTGGACCACAAAAAAAATAGTCATAAGGATATTAATAATTAATTTTTTTAAATTAATAAGCTTTCAATTGATGTATGGTTTGTTATGATAGGACAATATTTGGCTGAGATACAATTATTTGAAAATCTGGAATCTAAGGATGCAAAAAATCTAAATATTGAGAAAATCGCCTTTAAAGTTGTCCAAATGAAGCAATGCATATTACTAATCAAAGATTAAGTTTTGATATATTCATGGTAGGAAATTTACTAAGTATATTCATGGAACATGATCTTCACTTAATATCCTAATGATTTTTGGCATAAAAGAAAAATCAATAATTTTAACCCATACAATGTATTTTTTGGCTATTGCTACAAATATACCTTTGGTTTTGTGGTCCAGGGTCACATTTATTCAGCAAGCATACATTAATTTGATCAAAAATTACAGTTTATATTTTTGGGAATATATATATAATTGATATGTCTTCAAAGGTTATAGGTATCCCAATCAGTTATGATCCTAGAGTTTGAATATTAGGGGATACTGAATTATTAAAATGTCTCATCATAAAAAGCATTTCATACTTTTGGCTGGTACGGCGGGGAAAAAAATGTATATTAGTGAATTGGAAGTTGACTCATTCTCCATCTAGAAAACATTGGATCAACAAACACATTTCATATTGCACCCCTGAGAAAATATTTTGAAAAAATTTGGGGCTCTTTTTTGCAGCAAGAATGTACATTATTTTTAGATTTTATTTAATCTTTTATTAATAATTAAGAAGCTAAATTGATTCTTTTTAAGTTGTTTTTTTCTTTCTTTGTTTCTTTATCTCTCTTTCTCATGTTAGTTTTGCTTTTGTATACAATATTTATACAATATATGCTTTGTTTCACATTATATCTGAAAATAAAACCATATATATAAAATAATGACAGTTTATAATGTTAGTAAAGTTTTCTATTTCAAATAAATGCTGTTCTTTTGAACTTTCTGTTCGTCAAAGAATCCTGAAAAAACTTTTTTTGCCACAGAAATATTTAGCAGCACAACAGTTTTCAACATTGATAATAAGAAGAAATGTTTCTTGAGCACTAAATCAGCATAATGATTTATAAAGGATCATGTGACACTGAAGACTGGAGTAATGGCTGCTGGAAATTTAGCGTTGCAATCACAGGAATAAATGACATTTTGAAATGCATTGAAATAGAAACATCTGGAACTTCAAAGTGCTGTAAGTAACTTTAGCTATGTTTCCTTTTTACAGGAGCTTGTGGAGTATTATCAGAGTCATTCACTGAAAGAGAGCTTCAAGCTGTTGGACACAACATTACGGTACCCTTACAAATCCAGGGAACGCTCAAGTTCTCGCACCAATACCCGCTCACCAGGTAAACATTTGCTGCCATAATCCTCCTTGGCTTTCTATCTCCCTCTGTCATTCTCTCCCTGTCTCCCTTTTTTATTTTCACCCTTTTGCTTTCTTGCTTTTTCTGGCACACATTTTGTATTGAGCCCCCACCAGTCTGGCCAGCAGCCTTCTTGGACACACTCTGGAAGTCTGAACAAACAAACTCTGCCAGCTGGTCCCGCCCTCACATTCTGTATGCCCCGCCTCCTGGCATTTCAGCTGTCAGTCATCTTGGGGTTGGCTGTCAAAGAGCCGCCCACTCTGACCGAAGCTGAGGCCTGACTGAGACTTCTGGCTCCCGGGGCCAAATTTTGCTCGGCCAGCTGAATAGGTTCCAATAAACAGATGCTTCATTTAGATGTATTATAAATGATGTGCCTTTGTTCGTTTTCCAGTCAAGCTTAACTGGTGTTCACTGATATTTTTATGCAAGTGCGTAAAGACAATGTCTTTTTGTGCGGGGCTGAGAATATGGAAGGCTTGAAGATCTCCATATCTAACACAAGAGCTGCTTAAAGGAGTCATTCATCCAAATTTTGTCATTCACTCACACTGATGTTGTTTCAGACCTGTGTGACTTAATTTTTCTGGAAAAACAGGAAAGGACACTGAATGTTCACTGTGTTCTTTTCCATACAATTAAAATAAATGAAAGCTGATACACACACTGACATTCAAACGTTTGGGGTCAGCAATATTTTTTTTTTAATGTTTTTGAATGAAGTCTTTTTTGTGCATCAAGGCTGCATTTGTGACCCTGGAAGACAAAACCAGTCATAAGGGTCATTTTGTCAGTCATTTTTTGAAAATTAGATTAGATTAGATATGGTTTGTTAGGATAGGACAATATTTGGCCGAGATACAACTATTTGAAAATCTGGAATCTGAGGGTACAAAAAAATCAAAATGTTGAGAAAATCACCTTTAAAGTTGTCCAAATGAAGTTGTTAGCAATGCACATTACTAATCAAAAATTAAGTTTTGATATATTTATGGTAAGAAATTTACAAAATATCTTAATGGAACATGATCTTAATATCCTGATTTTTGTCATAGAAGAAAAATGTATAATTTGGGGCCCATACTATACGTATAGTATACATATACTATACATATTATTTTTGGCTATTGCTACAAATATACCCACGTGACTTAAGACTGTTCTTGTGGTCCAAGGTCACATTTATTTATTCAAATATACAGTAAAAACTGCAATACTGTGAAATATTATTACAATTAAAAATAAGAGTTTTTTTTTTTTTTTTAAATAAATTTATTTCTTTGATGCAAAGCTGAATTTTCAGCAGCTATTACTTTAGTGTCACATGATCCTTCATAAATCATTCCAATATGCTGATTTGGTGCTCAGAAACTTTTCTTAGTATCATAAATGTTGATCAAAAGAGTTGTGCTTCTTAATTTTTTTGAGGAAACCGTGATACAATTTCCAGGATATTTTTGACAAATTAAAAGTTCAAAAGAACAAAATTTATTTGAAATATATTTCAAATCTTTACTATACTGTTCTAATAAATGAAATATGTTTTTGCTAAATAAATGTATTAATCTCTTTGAAAAAAAAACTAATATGTAATTTACCTAAAATCTTTTTTATCCTGTTGAATTTATTTTGATTGTGACTATCAGAATTCTAGTTACTTTTTTAAAGAACACATATACTTTCTCACAAGCACATATGAACACCTTTCTGACTCTAAAACCATGTCCATAAAGTCTGTGTAAAGCAATATTAAATGTGTTCTAAATTTGTCACACCACAGAAAATTTTATTAACCACCCAGCCAAATTTGAATTATATAAAAAAGCCAAGTAAATAAAATAAGTTATTAAAATCTTGAAAAAATAAGCAGTATTTTCTGCTCTCAAATGCTGGGGGCGTGTCCACTGTTGGCTATGAAGCCACACCCACTTGCGGGAAAGCTCCGCCTCTCTCAACTGTCAAATACCGCTACAACCTGAATGGATGGCCAAGCTGTTTTGTAAATTATCACAACCAGGTAATATGAAACTATAGACTGTAGTAACTAACGATAATGACAGTAACTCACGATTTAGCGGGCGAACCACTGATGCTAATGTGCTCTAGTTATTAAGTGTGTTTGACTTGAAGCAGCGCTGCGCAGATCGATTGGTGTAGATTCAAGAGTGATTCGAAAGCATAAGGAGCCATCTGCTTTCTATAGATCTCACTTTACTTTGATGTCCTACAGCGATTGGTCTGCGCAGCGCTGCTTCAAGTCAAACATGCCTCTCATAGTGATAGTGTAGGGGCTATGCTCAGCAGCTCCATTGAGTCATCGAGACATGATTTTAGCCCCATCCAAAAAATCCTGAACACAAAAATGTGGGCATATAAGCAATTCACATTCAGCATTACAATTTTAACATTTATAATGTGTTTAGAAACAATTTTCTTAATTGCCTTTACACAGGCTTTAAACTTTTATTTTTTACCCTGTAATTTTGTTGTGCCCTTCCTCTTTTGTTTGTTTGCGCTCTCTCTCACTCTCTGCCTGTCTCTCTCTGTCTCCCCCTCTCTCCCCCATACTGTCTCAGCAGCCACCTGTGCTTCCTACAACTTCTCCTTCCTCAGTCCTCAGGGCCTCAACTTCTCCTCTCAAAGCTCTGCTCCCTTCTGGTCAGGTATTGCGCTTCTTGCTTGTTCGTGCTCTTGCATCATCCATGCCGCCTTCCCCAAATCCTCTTCACTTTCAGCCCTTCATCTCCCCATCAATATGTCTCCCTGGATGTGTTTTCATCATCATCTCGTTAGTGCTCCAGATATTGATAGTTGATTGAATTGATTGAAGTTCCTGTGAAAATACCCCAGCATTAGTCACAAGCTTTCATTCATTCACATCTCGCTCACAATGTCACAGTTTCAATAAATCTATTGTTTAAAGGGTTAGTTCACTTCCAGCATCAAAGAAGATAATTTACTCATCCCCATGTCATCCAATGTCCATGCCTTGTCATGTCTTCCTTTTCAGTCAAAAAGAAATTAAGGTTTTTTGAGGAAAACATTCCAGGATTTTGTAAAAGACAGATCGTTTCTCTAGATAAGATCCTTATTCCTCGGCTGGGATTGTGTAGAGTCCTTTAAAGCTGCATTGAAACTGCAGTTTGGACCTTCAACCTACTGATCTCCACTGACATCCAAAATGTGGAGAAAAATCTGGGAATGTTTTCCTCAAAAACCTTCCCTTCTTTTTGACTGAAGAAAGAAAGACATAAACATCTTGGATGACTAATCCTAGAACTAATCCTTTAAGCATTTAATGGTGCTTGACATCATTTTACATGCGCTAATCTTGGGATGTTGCTGGCCTTGTACAGTATTCACACCCAGGGTAGTGAGCACAGCTGTGGCGCGATACAACTTTGCTGCTCGAGACATGAGAGAGCTGTCCCTGCGAGAAGGGGACATTGTCAAGATCTACAGCAAGATCGGTGGAGACCAAGGCTGGTGGAAAGGAGAGGCCAATGGCAGGGTAATAAAACAAGCAAATGATCTGAAATCAAGCTTCAAATACAAGCTTCAAATACAGTTGAGGTCAGAAGTTTACATACACCTTGCAGAATTTACAAAATGTTAATTATTTTACCAAAATAAGAGGGATCATAGAAAATGCAAGTTATCTTTTTAGTGCTGACCTGAATAAGATATTTTACCTTAAAAGATGTTTACACATAGTCCACAATAGAAAATAATAGTTGAATTTATAAAAATGACCCTATTCAAAAGTGTTGTGTTGTTACCTAAATGATCCACAGCTGTTTTTTTTGTTTAGTGAAAGTTGTTCATGAGTCCCTTGTTTGTCCTGAACAGTTAAACTTCCTGCTGTTCTTCAGAAAAACACTTATGGTCCCACAACCTTGTTTGTGTATTTTAAACACTTTCCAACAATGATTGTATGATTTTGAGATCCATCTTTTCACACTGAGAACAACTGAGGGACTCACATGCAACTATTACAGAAGTTTGAAACACTCACTGATGCTCCAGAAGGAAAAATGATTAAGAGCAGGGGGTGTAAACTTTTGAACAGAATGAAGATGTGTACATTTTTCTTATTTTGCCTAAATATCATATTTTTTCATTTAGTACTGCCCTTCAGAAGCTATAGAAGGTACTTAAATGTTTCCCAGAAGACAAAACAAGTTAAATTTACCCTGATCTTCAAATTCAAAAAGTTTTCACCCCCTGCTCTTAATGCATCGTTTTTCCTTCTGGAGCATCAGTGAGCGTTTGAATCTTCTGTAATAGTTACATATGAGTCCCTCAGTTGTCCTGAGTGTGAAAAGATGGATCTCAAAGTCATATAGTCATTGTTGGAAAGGGTTCAAACAAACAAAAATGCTGATTTGTGAAACCTGAAAGATTTCTCTGAAGAACAGCAGGCAGTTTAACTGTTTGGGACAAACAAGGGACTCATGAACAACTATCACTAAAAAAAAACAAAAAAAAAAAAACAGCTGTGGATCATTCAGGTAACAACACGGTATTAAGAATCAAGTCTATCTAAACTTTCAAACGGGGTCATTTTTATAAATTCAACTATTATTTTCTCTTGTGGACTATATGTAAACATATTATATGTGAAATATCTTATTCAGGCTAGTACTAACTAAAAAACAACATGCATTTTGTAGGATCCCTTTTTTTTTTTTGGTGAAATTTTGCAGATTCCACAAGGTGTATGTAAACTTTTGACCTTATCTGTATTAAAACATAAGCAATATCTCCATGTTTTCCATTCAGATTGGATGGTTCCCCTCGACGTACGTCGATGAAGAGGGCGTGCAGTGAAACTCTGGCGTCTCACATCGTCCGATAAATCCGCAGCCCTCTGAGAGGACTCTCTGGAAGACTTTTTTGCTGGAAACGTATTTTACAATGATTATTTGTACTTCTGTCTCCTTTCGTCACGTACGAATATGCTTTTTTCCCTTTCTCGGAATGTCTGTGTGATCTCTGTGAAGAAAAAAAAACTGCTCCAAGTCTGTTCGTTCTCAGCGTCAGGAGGAGGAAAACTGTGAACAGAGCGGAACTTTGCCTTGAAGTGGCCAAAGGACAAGCATGGCTTTAAATTTGTACAGAAATACCTGTAAGGTGCGCTGCCGGCCACACGGGGGTATAATTGGGGGTGGGGATGTATAAAATTATATATAAATATAATTTATTAAAGAGATATATCTATGATTAAAATGCAATGTTGAACAATGTTCAACAGCAGCGGCGCAAAGAATATACGAGAGCAGAAAAGATGCACTTTGCATTTCTTTACAGAGAGAATTTGCCTTAGTAAATGGTAATGCCTTTAGAGGTGGAAGTAAAGAGATGGATTCAGACTCATCTTGCACATACACACTCGTACATCTGCCCTGTCCAGAAATACGGTGCCTTTTCGTACATGTTCTTCACTCCCAACAGCGTCTAGTTTATATAGCTGCAACAGCGGTGCACTCTCACGGCCCTGGACGCTGCTCTACCAGAAGACCATAAACAAGACTGAACATTTCTTGAACTGGAATGAACAGATGACCAGATCTGCTCATCATCTCACTGGATTGAAGGGGCAGCTAACCGAATTGCTTTAGCTGACTTGGACAATGAAGGATACAAGCACCATCATGTCTTCCTCAAACTTTAAGAGGATGCATTGAAGTGTCAGGAAGAGGTTCAGCGAACACTGTTTCTGTGATTAGCATTTCTTTCCACATTCTCAGTGGTCCGAATTTGGACTAAAAAGGGAAAACTGAATGCTGTGCACTGATTTATCATGAATACCCAGAGGATTCTGTGAGATTTTTTTTTTGTCGTCTTCTACAAGCACATACATTTTGCCATTCCACGTTTCTCATCTGCAGCCTGCCACATTATCTTACCACAGTATCTTGCCTTACTGGTGGACACATCTGGTGCTACGTATTGAAATCCTTTGAGTTAGGGCAGAATTTTCTTTTATGCTGTTGTGGACGAGACCCACTGCTGAAAAAACCTCAGCCATCAAGTGCACTTTATACGTCCAGAGACCTTTTAACACAGGACACCACACTGCAGACCTAGACATTAAAATGTCATATTATTTAAAAAATGTTTTGAAATGTCCTTGTTTTTACCTCTGGAGGAAAAAAAGATATCATGACACTATGAGCAGCGATCCCTCAGAGTCTGATATTGAACATTACCTGTAAACTCCGTAAGTGCATGGATGTGTCCCTCATACAGTCCTTGGAGAAAAACCTTTCGCTGTTGCCGGCCATCAGAAATTGAACCTGTAAATCGAGGCGGGAGAGTGCTAGACTGTAATAAAGCATCGGATGTGTTTTTGCTGTGCTCCAGGCTGATAGAAGAGTGCGGCTCAGGTCGAGGTAGCGCTGGCTTAGGGGCTTAGTACCTGTTTGTGTAGTGGACAAAATCCCATTGCATGTGGTCATAGATATTACAACTGCTGTCCGTGAATCCTAAAAAAAAGATGTTTAAAAATCAAGAAATTGTGTACATTTTTTTGAATGGTCAGTTATTTGGAAACTGAGGTCTATCATGAAATAAATATTTCTTTTTTGCCTATTTGTGGTGTACATTTCACTGTTAACAAGATACTCCAACAGCACATTCTCTGATGCACAGTTGAGGTCAAAAGTTTACATACACTTTGCAGAATCTGCAAAATGTTAATTATTTTACCAAAATACGAGGGATCATACAAAATTCATGTTATTTTTTATTTATAGTCCATAGTCCAAAATAGAAAATAATAACCCCGTTCAAAAGTTATATGCAAGTACATATGCTTGATTCTTAATACTGTGTTGTTACCTCAATGATTTTTTTTTGTCTTATTTTGTTTAGTAATAGTTGTTCATGAATCCCTTGTTTGTCCTGAACAGTTAAACTGCCTGCTGTTTTTCAGAAAAGCCCTTCAGGTCCCACAAATTCTTTGTTTTGTTTTTTTTAGCATTTTTGTGTATTTTAACCCCTTCCAACAATATGTAGGCAAAATCTTAATGCATGGGTTTTCCTTCTGGAGCATCAGTGAGCATTTGAACTTTCTGTAATAGTTGCATATGAGTCCCTCAGTTGTCCTCAGTGTGAAATGATGGATCTCAAAATCATACAGTCATTGTTGGAAAGAGTTCAAATACACAAAAATGCTGAAAAACCAAAGAATTTGTGGGACCAGAGTATTTTTCTAAAGAACAGTGGGCAGTTTCACTGTTCAGAACAAATATTACTAAACAAAAAACAGCTGTGGATCTTTCATGTAACAACACAGTATTAAGAATCAAGTGTGTGTAAACTTTTGAGCACTTGTGGACTATATGTAAACGTCTTTCATGTGAAATATCTTATTCAGGTAAGTACTACATCAAAAATAAAATGCATTTTATGTGATCCCTCTTATTATGATAAAATAATTAACATTTTGCAGATTCTGCAGGGTGTATGTAAACTTTTGACCTCAACGCTATGTTTAGAATCGCCACTAGGTGGCGCCGTTACTTTTTTCATGACAGAAAGCACCTGATTTGATTTTGAACAGTCAGACTGGTCCAACACACATGGTTACAGTTATGCATAAAATGTAAGGACGTGTGACCATCTGTGCATGATCTTACCTCTGTTCTGCTCATCACAATCAATTCCATCATACTTTGTTTGGCAACTAATGCAGCACCTGTTGACAGAGAAAGAAATAAACATGGCATTTCTTCATCTTGGTTTCGTTAGAATCAAAAGATCTACAACAAATGCAGTGGGAACAAAGAGCCATCTTTGTGTGGTTAGTCTTGTTTGAGGATGTTCATTAGCATTGGCACATCCAATTAAAAGAGATCTCCCTGAGAACAGCTTGTGTCATGCCCAACTAGCTTTCTTTTTTCTAATTACCTCAGTGAATACAGCTAGGTTGAGATTTGTTAGATGATTTATCAGCTGTTTTCCAAACATTAGATTTTCATGACACTTTTATGTCTTTATTAAAATGAGATACTAAAATAGAGTGATAGTAATTTAATTAGAAGGGTTATATTTACTGTAAAGATTTTGCTTACATCTACTTTGTAAATATATTTTTTGCTATTTTATTAAAAATTGTTCAAAGGTAAATCAATAACAATTACATTTTTAACAATATTTCAAGTTTAAATTATGGGATTTGTATTTTTAATCCAATTTTTCTTTATAAAAAAAGTTTATCATATTGATTTCAAAGTTAAGAATTAGTTTGAATATGCATTGGTCCAAAAACTATCATAATATCTTTGTTGATAATTCAGTATACTTTATTATTGACAAAACATCTCATGTTTTGGCAGTGACTGCATTTCAGCAGTGACAGTAATGTTTTGGTAGTAACCACATCACATTACAGAATTTTAACTTGCATGCTAAAACACTAGTACTTCCCTTTTGTCACTACTGAAACGATGACATGTTTTGGTTGTGCATGTTACGGGAGTGTCAATTTTATGGGATAATGCCCCAAAAAAAGATGAAGATGTCACAAACGAAACTCCACCAAATGTTTTGGCTGTGACTGTTTTCATAGTGACAATTTTAGATACTTCTGGACCTAGCTCAAAGATGCAAATCAGCACGTTTAGTTGGCACAGTTCTGAACAGTGGTAAACACATAAAAACTAAATGCTATGAAATAACTCCCCAAAAAAAGTGTGCTTAACTGCAGAAAAAAGGTGTTTGGTAGTGATGTTCCTTAAAGACACAATTTTTAAACACATTTATGTCAAAATGATGGGGCCAATCTATATACCATGTAGCTATGAGAGAAATAAATATTTCCTGGTCATAAATGTAGGGGTGTAGTTAAAAACTAAGAAATACACTGTTTCTGAAGTGATATAAAAATGCAGGACACATTTTTACATAAAGTTTCATAATTTAAAAAAATATTAAAAAATATATATATATATATTTTTTTTGAACTTCGCTTTTTAAAAGAATCAAAAAGATACTTAAAAAAAAAAAACAATGGCAAAAAATACCAAAAATATTTCAATATTTTCACAAGTGGAAATTTAGGAGTTAAAACTGAAAGTACCTAAAATGATGATTTTATATATATTAAGCTTACTAATATTTTAAATATTATTGTGGGTATCAATGGATGATAGAAGGATCTTAGTAAACATCTACGATTTGAATAATTAAATGCTTTTTAAATGTTTTTTGGTTGTGGGACAGCAATTTAGACCAATTCTGTAGAAGAAAACTCCTTTGCAGTCCATATTTTGTACTTTAATTGTAGGACATTGACCCATTATAAAGAGCACTAAATTTAGGCGAGGGCGCTGTTGTTTTGCGCACTCTTCGATAACAAGAATGTCTCTTTACACTTTAATGTAGAGTTTTGTTAATGCTTTAAAAAGCTAATATTAATCTATGTTTACCACCGTGCTCAGTCTCCCAATGGTTTTCGCCGCACATCCTTATGCGTCCCGTGTTTTAGGGATTCATTCGCGTCACTGAAGCAGTGGAGCTCAGCTCATCTCATGCTGCTGCTGCTGCTGCTTCTATCGTATCACACTCATGGATCATCATATCCACACAGGTGCCGTGGAATGCTGTCCCCCTCTAAAAGCTTGTCAACATCGTGCTTGTGTTTATCGGGTAAGTCTTTAAAGTGCTTATTTGCGCCATGATGAACGGAGTGTTAATGTTGAACCGAGAGAAGTCTCGGTTGCTGTTTTGACCTGCTTTTTTGGTTTAATGTGTTTTGCGCATTATTTTAAGATCATTTGTCTCCAGCGATAGTGGTTTTAAAAGATTCGCTTTCGACGTAAATCTTGGCGGGGTTTTTACGCGGGGTTTTTAAAAGGTAATCGCATTATTCAACCGATTTTCACAATATAAATTAAAAAGTAAGAGTAAACCGACGTACTCATACGAATAAGCTCACACAAATAAATGAACCAGTGACGGTGTTTTAAAACCTAATGAGCTGAAGGGACATAAATAGAGGACACGTTCTGTCTGCGTTATTTTATTTATTTATTTATTTTTAATCATTAACTGTAATTATTTTCCATATAAACACACGTCTCACCGTTGCGTCGCCTTTCGCGCCATAAGCGTGGCGTTTGAAGTAACTTTTAAAAACGATTCTACACAGACTTAAGCGGTCAGGAAGTATGTATAGATCATTTTAAAAGCAAAGGCACGTCCTGAATGAACGCGTCTCGGACAGCATGTTTGGTTATGATAGGCATGCCTCAAAATGCTGTCTAGGTAAGATATTTATATATTATACGCTTTAATTGTGTTCACCAAAAATGCTAATATTTTCTGTTGTGTTCCACATGTAAGTCACACAGGTATTCTTAATCTTAGTTGCCTATTATAAATGAGCTTTAGTCCTAAAAAATGTATTAAATAATTCTATAGCAGTGTGCTGGCATAATAAAGAACAAGGAGTTCTTTATATAAATGCAAAGGGACTATTACCTTAATTCTCTGATACAGGGGTTTTCAAACTGGTCCGTAAACCAGTCAATGATTACCAGCAGCTGTTTGGTTACCAACATTCTTCAAAATATCATTTTTTTGTGTTCAGCAGATGAAAGAAACACAAAGGTTTGGAACAACTTGAGGGCGAGTGAATGATGACAGACTTGTCTTTTTCTGAGTGAACTACTGTAAAAGGGTCAGAAAGCTGTAGGATTTCATCAGAAATATCTTAATTTGTGTTCTGAAGATGAACAAAGGAACGACACGTGGTTGATTAATTAATGATACAGTTTTCATTTTTGGGTAAACTATACCTTTCAATAAATCCATCTCCACTAGTTCTAAAAGTGCTGCCAGGGGAACCTGATTTATACCGCCGCCAAAACAGAACGTGTTTGAAGAGGATGTTGGTTACCGCGGAACAATAGTGATATGATGTGGCATTTTGATGCAGTCCGTAACGCTACATTTAATGTCACACTTTGACCTTTCCTCACTTTGTTTGCCATTTGCTTTATGTCTATCTTTCTGTTAGTCCCTCTTTTTAAATGTCAGAGCTCCATTACAGATTGCAGTAGTTTTTTCTGATGATGGTGACATCAGGGGTGTAAGTTAACTTTTTTTTTTGCACGTAGCTCGGGTGCTACAGAGGTTGAAAGATTGTGTCACCATCTCTGATAACAACCAAGTAGTGCGGTTCATTAATTAGTTTAGAATAGTTCACTTCCAGAATAAAAAATTCCTGATAATTTACTCACCCCGATGTCATCCAAGATGTTCATGCCTTTCTTTCTTCAATCAAAAAGTAATTAAGGCTATTAAGGAAAACATTGCAGGATTTTTCATCATATAGTGGATTTAATTGGGAGCCAGACATGAGTAAGGGTCTTATTTAGTGAACAATCTGTCATTTTCTTAAAACAAAAAAAAGGTATACCACAAATGCTGGAGAAAAATCCTATAATGTTTTTCTTAAAAACCTCTTTTCGTCTGAACGAAGAAAGACATGAACTTATCAATTTTTATTCCGGAAGTGACCTTATCCTTTAAACATGTCACATTCGTGTTGAATACAGTTCGGAAAAAGAAAATTATAATTAATTATTTTTGCTGTACTGACAATATGTAGTAGTCTGTGTAAATACATCTAGACTGGCTTTAAATTGCTAGTAAATTCCACAAATAATTAACATTTAATTATGAAGTAGCACATTGAATTAAACGTAAAATAGAACCTCTGTAATGTTAATTAGTGTATACAATTAAATTCTGTGCAACTTTAACTTAATTTTTATGAATAATTATGAGAAGAGTGCCTTTTTTGCTTATATTTACATACAGTAATGTGCACAAAATGGCTCTCATTTCAGAACCATAAAAGCATCAGTGTATATGAGATGGAGTGATTTTGTTCGTAACATGAGTGAAATATGAGCAGCATTACACGAGTACCAGTGCGATATGGCTGTATATTGGCACGGCCGTGATTCGGCCATAGACACAAGGCTGAGTGTCGTAGGTAATCACAGCATTGTGTTTATACAAAATGCCACAAGTGTGTAAACACATAAGAAACAACAATAGAGAGTCTTTAAAAAACCCTCTATTGTGCAAACTACTTCCTTCCGCAACGGATTCAAATCTTAGGCCCTGTTTACACTAGTGCGTTTTCATTTTAAAACAGCGTTTTTAAAATTAAAACGATCCCCATCTACACTGGCATTTTCACTGCTTTTCAAAAACAAAGTCCGTCTGCACTACACAACTGAAAACGCATAAGACTATTCATGCAGGTACAACCATAGATATGTATAAGTAGATGCCCTATTATTTAGATGGCGGACACGTCTACGTGCTGGAAGTTGTTGAACGGGGAATCTACCTATACATATCTATGGGTACTACAATGAGCATGATGTTATTGTTTACATGGTCATCAAGGATACGGAGAGCGAATGTGGGCAGCCACACCATCGTTATCAAAAGTCTCCGTTTTGTTTTCAAACTAAAATAGGGTCTGCAGCATTTTCAAAAGTCTCAGTTTTCAAGGGTTAAAAATGCTGGAGTAGTGTAAACGACAGGTGTAACTATAGCAAAAGTTGCGTTTTAAAACAAAAACACACTAGTGTAAACAGTCTCAAGTTGACAGTTTAACAGCTGAGCCCAAGCCTCCGTTACTCCCTTAATCCAAAAACGTCACTTTAGAACTAGTAACGAAGGAGCGTTGCGTTGCTTCATTGAAAGCTTATTGTATTACTGTATTAAAAGCTCAATGTATTATGAAGAGCATTATGAGAGCGAGTTTTTACATAAATTAGAACGTGAAGAGCTTTTGCCCTCAGCCAAAACTTTTTTCTCCAGAACAAATTTTTTTTTTTTAAAAAGATTGAGATCAAACACTGGCTGTTAGATTTACCCAAAACGAATTATCTCATGTTTAACCACTATAGAGACATTAGAGACAGTGGCAAATTCCAGAAGATCTGTCCGAGGTATGGCTGCTCTCAGCGGGTTCATGAGCACTGAATGCCTGCTGACGCCCTGGAGTTCACACCTCCGAAAATACTCATACTCAAATCTAATACATTCTCACTTAAAAAACTCTTAAAGCTACATTTTTATAAAATTCTAGTGGATTTAGGCATTCACAGTGGCACTCGTTGTGAGAAATGCACTAAGCGGAGCGATACAAACGGTGAAAAGGTTGTAGTTCCGATATCACTTGAATATCGAACTCCTCTCAGCCAATCAGATTCAAGGACCAGAAAGAACTGTTGTATAAGCATATATATGTCACACTGTACAGCCCTGGACGGAGCTTTCCTGCTCAGATGGTTGAGGGCGCTGACGTCTGTGAACTTCTCATAAGAGTCCTTGAATATGGCCACTGCCTGCCAATCCCACGTCTGTTCAGATGTTGTGTGCTATGAGAGGAGAAAT
This sequence comes from Cirrhinus mrigala, assembly GCA_036247105.1. Lineage (NCBI taxonomy): Eukaryota > Metazoa > Chordata > Actinopteri > Cypriniformes > Cyprinidae > Cirrhinus > Cirrhinus mrigala. Next base: position 19,881,079 of record CM070027.1, on the reverse strand, counting down.
CAGGGAGCAGGCCCAGCGCAGGGTGACTGACTCACTGAAAATCATCTCAGATGGATGGCTACCCAGTCATGCATTGAGCTCTGAATGAGCTCTGTGCCACTCTGGCTCTGGCTCATGGCTGAATTTGATGGCAGTGCTAAATCCCAGCAGTCAGGACGTAATGATGAAATAGACATTGAACTCTCTGGAATGGTGTTGGCGCAGGTGCCTCCAGATTTGCGGCAGTTGGTGAGGTGGTTTGTTGGTATATTTAATGAGTTGGGTTCATGAGTTCATGTTTTTCATCGATTCATCATGTTTCCCTGCATGCCTGTCTAGCACCAGCTGTTAAAGTGCATTGTGTGACTTATACATCTCCCTGACTTATTACTGAATGCACAGATGAGTAGTCTGTTGCAAACTGCATTAAGCAATACTCCATTCATTTTCACCGATGCAAAAGAGTTCAGTAAGTCATGTTGCTCTCTAATGCTGAATTCATTACCCGTAATTCAGCAAAATTGAAAATAACTGGAGCTCCTTTCGCCCTAAGCAGTTAAATCGAGGATTTTTGTTAATGACGAGCCAAACACAAGCTCATTTAAACAAAGCACTAATGAGAAGCATGCAGTGTTAAAATGTCAGGATGACTGAAATAAGTTTTATTTCACCATGTTCTCTAATTCAAACAGCGCAGGAGAAATTATTAGAACAGCTCTCAGTTTACACTAGTCAACCCCCACCTCTACAAGCTATAATAACAATCAAGGGGAAACACGCCTCGTGAGGTGCAAAAATACTGACGTTTTATATTATACACTATGGCTGTGCTGTCACAGTAAAAACAGGGTTCAAACGAATGGCTATATAGGAAGATGTTGCGTGCTGAATGGGTTTCAGGCAATGTAAGGCATTATTATGATGCACTATTTGATATCTCATGCACACACCATGCCCATGGCAGTTTCCATCTGGCTTTGGAGAGCTGCCGTTCTGGGTAGCAATCTGTGTGCATTTGTGCTCCCCCACAAAGAAGGGGACATCTATTTTCCGTTCTGCAGCTTGATGCTGAATTGAGTTTGGATGTCATTCAGGGCTCTAGACTGCACCTATACTAGAATTCACCTAATTGCCATAGATTTGATAGTACTATAATGTAGTCGCTAGTAGCGAAAGACATGAAACTTTTTTGTGCATCCATGAGCGGTTTTGTCAGATATGTGACCATGGACCACAAAACCAGTCATAAGTGTACATTTCTTGAAATTGAGATTTATACATCATCTGAAGGCTGAATAAATAAGTTTTCCATTGATGTATGGTTTGTTAGGACAGGACAATATTTGGCTGAGATACAACTATTTGAAAATCTGGAATCTGCTGGTGCAAAAAAATCCAAATATTGAGAAAAACACCTTTAAAGTTGTCCAAATGAAGTTTACAGCAATGCATATTACTAATTAAAAAATTAAGTTTAAATATATTTACGGTAGGAAATGTATAAAATATCTTCATGGAACATGATCTTTACTTAATATCCTAATGATTTTTGGCATAAAAGAAAAATCGCTAAATTTGACCCATCCGATGTATTTTTGGCTATTGCTACAAATATACCCGTGCAACATAAGTCTGGTTTTGTGGTCCAGGGTCACATATCATCTCATGCGCCAGTTATCTACAAATAGCAACGTGCACAGCATGAGCCCTAATATCCAATTCGCAAACGACTCTTATGAACCAGTTTTTGAAAAAAATCACTCTATCTATCTATAAACACAACTATCTATTTGGAAATTATGAGAGATGCCTACCTATTCACCTTTTTCTGAACATGGAAGTCTTGCCTGACTGGAACGGTGCTTTACATTTACAGTCTCTGCTGTTTCTAGTCAAATTAACACATTCTGTCGATCTGTCTGTCTATCTATCCACTGTATAAACACAACTATCTGTCTATCTATAAACATACATCTGTCTCTATCTATAAACAGACAACTATCTATCTGTCCATAAACACACATCTATCTATCTATCTATCTATCTATCTATCTATCTGTCTATCTACTGATCTTTTTTCTTTCTATCATCTAAATATATGACTATCTATCATCTATCTATCTACAAACACACGACTATCTATCATCTATCTGTCTATAAACAGACGACTGTCTGTCTATAAACAGACAACTATCTGTCTATAAACACGACTATCTATCTATGTATAAACAACTATCTATCTATAAACAGATGACTGTCTAACTATCTGTCTATCTGTCTATCTCTGTCTGTCTATAAACACATGACTATATCTATAAACACGACTATCTATCTGTCTATCTATCTATAAACACAGCTGTATATCTGTCTATAAACAGACGTCTATCTGTCCATCTGTCTGTCTGTCTATAAAGACACGACTATATCTATAAACAATTATCTATAAACACAACTATCTATCTGTCTATCTATAAACAGATGACTACCTATCTATCTACCTATCTATCTACTGTATAAACACACAACTATCTATCTGTCCATAAACACACAACTATCTATCTATCTGTCTATTTATAAACAGATGACTATCTATGAACACAACTATCTGTCTATCTATAAACAGACAACTATCTATCTATAAACAACTGTCTATAAACAGACAACTATCTGTCTATAAACATGACTATCTATGTATAAACAACTATCTATCTATCTATAAACAGATGACTGTCTAACTGTCTGTCTATCTATCTCTGTCTATCTATAAACACAGCTGTCTATCTGTCTGTCTGTCTATAGACACGACTATATCTATAAACAACTATCTATAAACACAACTATCTATCTGTCTGTCTATCTGTCTATAAACAGACGTCAATCTGTCCATCTATCCGTCTATCTACCTATCTATCTACTGTATAAACACACAACTATCTATCTGTCCATAAACACACAACTATCTATCTATCTGTCTATTTATAAACAGACGACTATCTATGAACACAACTATCTATCTGTCTATCTATAAACAGACAACTATCTGTCTATAAACATGACTGTCTATCTATGTATAAACAACTATCTATAAACAGATGACTGTCTAACTGTCTGTCTATATATCTCTCTGTCTAAAAACACGACTATATCTATAAACACAACTATCTTTAAAACAGATGACTGTCTAACTGTCTGTCTATCTATCTCTGTCTGTCTATAAACACACGACTATATCTATAAACAACTATCTATAAAACAGATGACTGTCTAACTGTCTGTCTATCTATCTCTGTCTGTCTATAAACACACGACTATATCTATAAACACAACTATCTATAAACACGACTATCTATATGTCTATCTATAAACACAGCTGTCTATCTGTCTATAAACAGACGTCTGTCTGTCCATCTGTCTATCTATCTGTCTGTCTGTCTATAAAGACACGACTATATCTATAAACAACTATCTTTAAATACAACTATTTATCTGTCTGTCTATAAACAGATGACTATCTACCTACCTATCTATCTATCTATCTATCTATCTATCTACTGTATAAACACACAACTATCTATCTGTCCATAAACGCACAACTATCTATCTATCTGTCTGTCTGTTTATAAACAGACGCCTATTTATAACACAACTATATCTATTTATTTATCCATAAACAGATGACTATCTATTTATAAACACAACTATCATATATCTGTCTGTCTATCTAAAAAAAGGCAAAATGTTCTTTTAAAACAGTGATTTTTTTTTATGGCACAACATTGTTTTCATCTGGAGCGCTGGATGTGTGTCTTGAGGGAGAATTTATATGACCTAATGTTTGCTGTGTGAATCATCAGACTAATGAAAAAATGCATGTGTAAGGACAGCCATGTATTATCGATTTGATTTCTCAGCACTACACAGTGCTGCCCTTTTTGCATAAGTATGTTTTGCATTGTAAAGTTGCTCCCCACTTAATTTGTTTGATTTCAGCAAACAAACTCTTATGATAAAGGAGGTCAGGAATAAAGTGCTCTTTCTTATTAAGCGGCTCACTGCAATTTTAGGTATATAAATACATGAGAGTCACCTCAGCTAGGAGACCCTCAGGAGGTTTGCACAGTTATTGTGGAAGCCACCCACCACTTGCAGCGAAATGAGTTCAGGACACACTGGCAGCACACACACGTACACACTTCCGCTCAGATGACACCCAGAATAGTACAGCTATTCTCTCGAAGCATCTCAGTTTAATATGCTGGCTGGCAGTGTATGCGAGGCATGTCGAGGGTGGGTTTATGGGTAAAAGTCATTGTGTGTGGTTGACAAGCACTTTTGTAACAGACTCTTTATGGGGCCTGTGTAATTACATACTGTACGTTACACTTGCCCCTGACAGCTTTTTAGCATGACCCCCCCCCCTTCCCTTGCTCTTTCTCCTTGTCTGGAAATGAGACCTTCGGCATCCCACCATTATTTCCCTACAGCGAGGCAGCAAAGTCTCCTCGTAGCATTGTAAACACACACAGCCCTCCCTTTACAGCTGTGCTGGGTCGGAGAAGGCAGGTGATTCATGGTCGTCTCAAAATCGATCTCTGATGATTAGAGAGAAGATAAAGCTCTGTCGTTGTGGATGGGAGTAAATTAAATAAAAAGTTACACAGGTTATTGGAAGCTTCTGAGATTTTGTTGTGTCAAAAACAGCAAGTATTGGCGAGTCTACACCCCTGCTGACGGGACCTCGCTGTTGTTCTCCTTCCTTTTATGACTGGATGGAAGGTTGACTCAGTTTAGTTGGAAATGGGCCTTGTGGAAGAGTGCTCTAATCTTCTCAATGTCCCCTTTTGGAGACACTTTCAATTGAGATGGGTTCGCTGGGGCATGAAGGGAAGCATGAGCTTTGTGTGTGTTTGTTTTTGTGCATTTAAAGGGATAGTTCACCCAAAAATTCTGTTGCATTTATTCACTCTTTTGTCATTCCAAATCTATATTCCAAAGAAGGCTCACTATGCTATTTCCCAATTCAACGGAAGCATAAAGTGACCAGGGCAAAAATCCGAAATTGGATATTTGTGCATGAATGCCTATTTCCCCTATTTTTACATTTAGATTACCTTTGCCATCAATAATTTATTAACACTCTTAAGTAGGGCTGGGTATTAACACAAATTTTACGATTCGATTTTAATATCAAATCATTTATATCAGGAACAGTGTACATTTTGTAATGGGAAAAATATATATATTGAAAAAAACTAATGCTGTAAACTATAAAAGGAGCCATGTCACTTTGTAAGGTTAAAATTAACAACTGATTTGTATACTAACATTTAAATTACACGTCAAGCAGTTTTATAATAGGCCTAAAAGCTTTATAAAATACATTTTAAAAATTATCTTTTTAATGATATATAATGGATATATAAACATTTAATCAGTAGCTGTCATAAAAAAAACTTTATGACAGATTTATTTAAATGGTAACACTACAATAAGGTGTCATTTGTCAACATTAATGTATTAACTAACATGAATGAACAATGAACAGTACATTACACTATTTAATGCTCTTTGTTAATGTTAGTTAATAAAAATACAGTTGTTCATTGTTTGTTCATGTGTTTGTTCACAGTCCATTAACTAATGTTAACAAACACAACTTGTGACTTTAATCATGTATTAGTAAATGCTGAAATTAACATTTAACTATTAATTAATAAATGCTGTATAAGTATTGTTCATTTGTAGTTTATGTTAACTAATGAACCTCATTGTAGCCTAAAGTGCTACCATTCAAACTACACAATAAATAGTGAAGAACAGGTTAAGTAAAATAAAATGAGTAATGATGTAATAAAGCCAAGTGAATATACTGAAATGTTCATCTCTAGGGTTAATTTTTTAGCGAACTATTGAGCTATGCTCATTTAATGGCTTTTCTGAGGTAAATGTTATGTGAGGTTTTGTTTACACGCTGTTTTACTAACGTCTTTCAGCGGGTAAAACTCTGATTGACCGATTTCATGAGACATGATACATTTTCGGTAAGTTATGTAATGTATCTTTCAACATACCTTCTAATATTCATTCATGCATATTTCGTGCCGTAACAGGAAAGAGAAGATCATCGGTTCAAGTGCGCTCCATGCTGTCTCACGTTCTGAGGCGTCTACAGCGATCTGTCACGCCACATTAAAGAGCGCCAAAACTGCATTTGTTATGATTTTATTTTATTTATTATTTCCATTATTTGAATTGACCGAATTTGAAAGCTGAGGCTTTGTTTCATGTCAAAAATAACAGCACGAAGTTTGAGACTTGTTGAATAGGAGGCACAATACAAATAATGTTTAGTTAGCCTATGAGAAAAGATTCAAATCGAGAATTCGATATTGTCGACCAAGCCCTGTTGTTACTGTTTCGTACTATGCAGATTTTAGTTTTGTTTTTAATCTATTTAAACAGAAAAGTAATAATTTAATTAACATTAATTTTGATATTAGCCATTTATAAATATTTCCTCTGTGCTATAGTTCTTAAAAGGATAGTTCACCCCAAAAATGAAATTTCTGTCATTAATTACTCACCCTCATGTCGTTCCAAACCCGTTAAAACCCGTTCATCTTCAGAACACAAACTGATGCAGAACATCAGAAACTTAAAGGGATAGTTCACCCAAAAATTAAAATTCTGTCATTAATTACTCACCCTCATGTTGTTCTATACCCATATGACCTTTGTTCATCTGCAAAACACGAATGAAGATATTTTTGATAAAATCCGAGAGCTTAGGTCATATAAATTCTCCCTCAAGACACACATCCAGGGCTCCAGATAAAAACAATGTTGTGCCATAAAAAAATATCACTGTTTTAAAAGAACATTTTGCCTTTTTTAGATAGACAGATAGATGATAGTTGTGTTTATAAAATGTTCAAGGCCCAAAAAGGTAGTAAGGACATTGTTAAAATAGTCCATGTGTCATCAATGGTTCAACTGTAATGTTATGATGCTACGAGAATACTTTTTGTGCTCAAAGAAAACAAAAAGAACGACTTTATTCAACAATTTCATGAGTGCCACAAGGTATGTGCGTGGTGCTGCTGACACAGGAGCCGGCGTTCATCTCTTTTAGTTCATTGTCTGTATATTCTGGTTCAAATAAGTAAGGCTGGGCAAAAAATTGCAAGTCGTCCTCTCTGTGGAAATCTTCAGACATGTTTACAAAGACTGTTTTATGTACGGCGTTCGTCTTCTGCTTTCGAAATTGTTGAATAAAGTTATTGTTATTGTTTTCTTTGTGCACAAAAAGTATTCTTGTAGCTTCATAACATTACGGTTGAACCACTGATGTCATGTGGACTATTTCAGCGATGTCCTTACTACCTTTCTGGGCCATACAATGTTTCAGTTGCATTGGGTCAGAAAGCTCTCGGATTTCATCAAAAATATCTTTATTTGTGTTCTGAAGATGAACGAAGGTCTTACAGTTTTGTAATGACATGAGGTTGAGTAAGTAATGACAGAATTAAAATTTTTGGGCGAACTGTCCCTTTAAGTTTCTAAAGTTCTGCGTCAAAAGTTTGACACAAGTCAGCTGTTGCTGAAGAGCCGAGATTTCACAGAGGGGAGCCCCACACAGTAAATAAGTAAAAGTGTTAAGAATGACAGGGTGAGTAAACGATGACAGAAATTTCAATACTCTGACCATCATATTATTCTGATATAATACTTAGTTTAAAGCGAAGGGGATGAATTATTCATCTAACTGTATGTGTGTAAACGTGCTTGTGGAGGAGGAGCCCCTCTTCAGAGACACTCACAGTTCTGTGCCCCTCTCTACACGGCTGAACTGTGGAGGAGTGGGCCTGCTAGGACTTCCCACTACAATCTATGAGCTACACAGAAGAGAAATCATTTACTGCCTCAACACATCCTCTCGTATGGTATTTCTTATTTTACCAAGACTGACTTGAGACTGTTTTGGGGGTTTTTTTCAGGTAGCGCATAAGCATGTAGTCTTCTTTATGCAATGCCAGATCCATTGTGCATTCAGACAGTTTCAAAGACAGAGAGTAACCAGGCAGAGACTTGTGAAAGCTTCACTGAGCACACCAGGAAATAAATGAGATTTTAAGGCAGTTCCTCTCTCACACCACTGACTTAGGCTCGAACAAAATCAAAAAGCTGCCGACATAATTGAATGGCACACAATGCAGTTTCATCCTGCGGATTTTATGAAATACAGTATTGTGATACCTGTTTTAAACTCCTCGTTCTTTCTTTCACATAGGAAAGGAAGCCTAAGATGAATGCTGGTGACGACATTCAAAGCCTCATACAAACGAAAGCCACCCTTCTGTCCATTGCCACCTACCTCTCGGAACAGCATTGAGCCGTCCACCAGTGAACGACAGCAATGTTGTACAGTTGTTAGCTCTTAAGACCAAAAAAAAAAACATCAGGCTTCACCTTGATCCATTTTCAAAGTCTTCCTCTAACACCAGAACACAGTGTGTCCTTGATCTGTGAACATAAGAGATGTGAAAAGTAGGACGCACTTGTTCACACAGGATCAGACGATCGGGAGGACCCCTGGGTGACAAATAATGACAGCAGAGTGATGGTGACATCAACAAGCGGGGCTTTGAAGCGCTGAGCTTTACAGGTCACAGATCAGAGCCGAGTCTTCTAGGGCTGACAGCTGGTCTGAAGGAGGGAGGCCTCTGTCTCTGTGTCAGCGATGCAGCTATGTGACCGCGAAGACTCCATTTCCTCTACGGGACTGTCCACCGCCGCACTGGTGGCCATAGTGTGTAACATCCTGGTAGCTGTGCTCATACTGGTTTTGATACTGATCCTCTGCAAAGCATGCAAGGTTCCCTCCAGCCAGGAGAGCGTCCCGGTGCTGACTCTAGAGAACGCACATCAGCGGAACGAGCAGAGGTACTTGCTGACGGCGTGAGATGAAACACTCTATACATTCAACTGCGGATTGGGCGGCATGGTTTGTTATGAATTAGTAGTGTTTTGAACATGATTTCATAGATGTTTCTATTCATGGAGGCCTGCGTAACTGAGGCGTCATGTAAAAATGCTCGAGGACGTGGAGTGAGTTGGCTGAGCGTGGGCTGCTGGGATTGTACCTGAGCTCTCTTATACTGTAACACTCTGCCGGAGAGTTTTATGTAAAGGTAAAGAGACTCTCAGTGCCCTCTTTAGAGTCATCCAGTAGTGCCTGACGGCGTCAGTGAAACCCCACACCTGCAGCTAACCAGCTAGCAACCAGTGTTATGCTAATTAGCAAGCAAACAAATAAAAGCTCAAGTGCAAGAATTAAATTTTAATAAGAGCTAAATTGTGCTGCTTTGTGTCTAAAAGAGGAATTTTAATACGAAATGCATGTTTTATCGTGGTTGTTTGCTTGTGCAGTAGGCCAGAGGGATTGGTACACTATTAATATGCTAGCATCTTTTCTTGAGAATATGAGAGAAAATTAAATGGTAGATAGATTATGAACGTTTAATAAATACGTTGAAATATCCATAAAAATCTTGGTCTTTTTTAACATTATCTTGTAAAGTTAAAGACTATTTTCGGCTCCTCTCTCTCTCTCTCTCTCTCTCTCTCTCTCTCTCTCTCTCTCTCTCTCTCTCTCTCTCTCTCTCTCTCTCTCTCTCTCTCTCTCTCTCTCTCTCTCTCTCTCTCTCTCTCTCTCTCTAGGGATGCCACAATTCTCAATATAATATCGAACCATTTAAATTTAAATTGCATTTAAATTACTTACTTGTTTTATTTCTCTCGGAATTTGCTGTATGTGTGCCCGCGATTTCACCTGCTGAAATGAGGAAAGGCTTCCCCGCTTATATTTGAAAAAGCAAAACACGCAGAGCATCTTCCATTCTAATGACATGCAATGATAAGCCTTTTTAAACCTGTCCAAAAAAAGAGTTATAAAAAGAAAAAACATTATAACTTGTTTTTAATTCACAACATCAGTCGAGTGATTGAAATAACTTCCTTATGTGATCTGATATGGATTCTTAATCACAGAATGAGGCAGACCATAAATTCTATACTCATATTCTATGTCAGTGGTCGATAAAAATATACGAGATGGCCTGAAGAACACAGATAAACCATATATTATTGCAGACGAGTGTTTATTGTCCTTACATTTCATCATTCAAAACGTTTAACGTTATATCTTGTTTTCATTCAGTATGCCTTTTTCAATATTAGAGATTTCCTGGCTGGAAGGGAACGTAATCAGTGCTACTTCTTTGAGGCATATGTGAATTTTCTACACGAGGGCGCCTTCTAGCGTCCAGTATGAATGAAACCCATCCTATTTAGCGTAAAAATAAAAAAATAATACTTCTCACAAAAGAAATATTAAGCAGACATATAATAACCCACGCTTTTTCAGTGTACAGATGTTTACATAAGTATTTTGTTATTAATTTGTTGCAAAAACAAAAAAAAAACACTGATGTGGCAAGCTATTAGAACCGAACCGAACTGAAAACTGTGGTTAAAAACCGAGGTACATATTGAACCGTTGACTAACTGTATTGTTGCATCCCTAATATATATATAGAAACGTATATTATATATATAAACACACAAATGCAGCTTTTTGAGATGAAAACAAATTATCCAAGTAAAATAATGGTCATTTTTTTCCAGTTTTACTGTAATATTGAATTGAACAAAATTCATGTTAAAAAAAATACAAAAAACAAACAAACAAGAACTTTTAAAGGAAAAAAAAAAATTAAATATACCTGGTTGCATAAATGTGCACAACCTTTTGTAATGGAGCATGTACTTGGAAATCAGCCAATCACAAATTATTTTAATAATCCTCCAGCCATTATTTAAATAAATAGTTCACCCAAAAATGAAAATTCTGTCATTAATTACTCACCCTCATGTCGTTTCAATCCCATAAGACCTTTGTTTATCTTTGAAACACAAATTAAGATATTTTTGATGAAATTCGGAAGGTTTCTAACCTTGTATAGACAGCTACACAACTAACAAGTTCAAGGCTCAGAAAGGTAAGGACATTGATATGGCATCAGTGGTTCAACCTTAATTTTATGAAGTTACAAGAATGTTTTAACAATGTCCTTACTACCTTTTTAGGCCTTGAACAGAATGGTTGCGGTGCTGTCTGTGCAGGGTCACAAAGCAATAGGATTTCATCAAAAATAACTTAATTTGTTTTCCCGAAGGCGAACAAAGGTCGTACGTTTTTGGAACGACATGAGGGTGAGTAATTAATGACAGAATTTTAATTGTTTTGGTGAACTATCCCTTTAAGGGATGCTGATTAATCATAAATAATAATAAAAAAACTGGTTTCTGTAGGATTTTCTTTGCATCCTCTTGGTTGTATCTTATTGCTGAAGCCACAGCCTGCTTACAAAAAAATGTGCAGGATCTCATTGTGATAAGATACCAAACAGGAGACGACTACAAAAGTAATTCCAAGAATTAGATGTGCCATGGAATGCGGTGACAACAATCATCATGTGAAGACAATGGGGCGCCACAATGACACTGCAAAGAACAGGGCACCTGTCAAAAATAGATGAGAAAACAAGATGAAAAGTTATGAAGGAGGCTGCCAAAAGACTTCAAGTAACATTAAAGGAGCTTCAGAAATATCTGGCAAGTACTGATCGCTTGTATGTGACAACAAAATTCTGTATTCTGCTTCTCTTGCGCTGAGACTGGGGCAGTAGTCAAGATAGTGCCAAATACCAGACCATTACTTTAGCCCTGATGGCGTCCCACATAGTCCAAAATATGTGTAAAACGATTTGGATTTTTTAAATAACGTAAATCTTTCATGGGTTTTCTACTACATATTTCAGTAAGAGAGATTATATTAACCTATACAAGTCTTTTCAACCATTCAAGGCATTTCAGCCAAATATTAGTTGAGTGCACACCTGCGCATCCAGGATATTTTATTATTTTTTTCTTTCTTCTTTCCGTAAAAGTTTCTGTTTGTCTGTTAAATGAATTTTATTGATGACAATATTACATTAAATGTGGAAAAAGATCTGACATGCACTGTAAAAAAAAAAATCCGTAAAATTTAATTTTAAAAATACGGTAGCAGCGTTTTACGGTTTACGGTTTTCACTTAAATTTACACTTAAACACCGTAATTTCATTAACTGATATAATGTTAATGTACCAACCTACTGAAGAGCTGAAATCTGTTTTGTACCGTTGTAATACACCGATAGCCACCAAAAGCAGGTGGTGATGAGAAAGTGACATGATGAACCAAAGCCCATCACAAGCAGCTTTTAAATATTAACATATATAGAAGGTGCACAGTGTCATTCACACAAACACTAAACACCATCTTGGTAACGCACATGAAACTGAAATAATGCAATAAAAATTGATTTAACAACATTAGACATAACATACAACCCTAATGTACAAAACTAAGAAGAAAAAACTAAGAAGAAAAAAATCCATAAAATAAAAAAAAAAATGTAACACAGGGAATTCTGGGAATATCAATTTACGGTCTTTTACCGTTAACCATTTAACAGCATTTTTACAGTTTTTTTTCCCGTTAAATTCACGGTCATTTTTTACAGTGTGAGTTAACCTTAATATATTTTTTACATCTCAAAAATCTCGTAATTTCAGCAGGGGTGTTTTGACATTTTGTACCCACTGTACAATTGGTAGTATTTGCAGTCGTTCTGGTCTTACTGTGCCTCAGTTCTGCTGGTTGTTCCCAAGCTATCTCAGCGAGCTCAACAGTTGCTCCATCTTTGCTATTTCCACCTCCGGCCCCTTCGGCATTTCCTGACCCTTCTTCTCCTGTGGAGCCAACGAGAGAAATGAAGAGGACGAGATGAGTCAGCTGCTGCTAGTGAGAGGACTGACCCAGGGGTGCCACTAACAATCACAAACACTTCTCAGTGTGAAGCTCCCATTTAAACGTTTCTATCTCGACCGGCGGAGGTAATGAGAGAGGTGTTAGCAAGGCGTTATTTCCTCTGTGTGCCGTGGCAGAACAAAACCGTCAGAGACTCGCTCTAATCTCGCATGACATTTGTCTGATACGATTACAGTGACACATTGCTTCCTCAGGGGAGAATAATCAAAGATCACTATGGTTACTGACCATGCCAGGGTCGTAATGAACTAAAACCAGAGACCAGATGAACTTCTCGGCAGAAATATTCACTTCCACTAATTAAACACTCTCCAGTTCCTGTCAATCATTCAGTGAAATTTTAAGCAATTATGAGTCTGGTAATCACTCTGAGAACATCTGCTGAATTTGCTCAGCAGAATGCTAATGTTCAGATATCCACCGAGCTGCAGTGGAGGGGAAAAATCTTCAATGAGCTTCAATAAGTAGTTCAAGGTTATAGCTATTCATAAAATCCATCAAATCCTAATCAGAGAGGCCGTTAGGGAAATACATTTGGGCGAGTGAGAAGTGTCAGTCAAAGGGATTTAAACATTTCTGATGTTGTTTTTCCTCTGTAAAATGTCTCTCTCTCTTTTCTTTTTTTTTGCTCTAGATAAGCATATGCTAGTCTTTGTCTAGTTTCCGTCACTTCAACAACAAAAAAAAAATGCAACAAAAAAAAGACCTTCAGACATCTTTATTGACCTCATTCGCTAAAAAAAATCTCCACTCTTATCTTTATCCTTCAGAAGGAAACCCGATACATTAAGAGCCGGGGGATGAAAACTTTTTGAATTTGAGGATCAGGATAAATTGAATTTGTTTGTCTTCTGGGAAACATGTAAGTATCTTCTGTAGCTTCTGAAGGGCAGTATTAAATGAAAAAAAAAAAAAAGATAGTTAGGCAAAATAACAAAAATATACATATCTTCATTTCTGTTCAAAAGTTTTCACCCCCGGCTCTTAATGCATCATTTTTCCTTCTAGATTATCAGTGAGCATTTTTTTGATTTTTGAACCTTTTGTAATAGCTGTGTTTGAGTCCCTCATTTGTCCTCAGTGTGAAAAGATGGATCTCAAAATCATACAGTCACTGTTGGAAAGGGTTCAAATACAAAAAAAAAAAAAATGCTGAAAAACCAAAGAGTTTGTGGGACCTGAAGGATTTTTCTGAAGAACAGTGGGCAGTTTAACTGTTCAGGACAAACAAGGGACTCATGAACAACTATCACTAAACAAAAAAACACAGCTGTGGGTCATTCAGGTAACAACACAGTATTAAGAATCAAGTATATGTAAACTTCTGAATGGCGTCATTTTTATAAATTCACTATTACTTTCTATTATGGACTTAACATCTTTTATGTGAAATATCCTATTTAGGTCAGTACTAAATAAAAGACGAAATGCGTTCTGTATGATCCCTCTTATTTTGGCAAAATAGTTACCATTTTGCAGTTTCTGCAAGGTGTGTATAAGTATTTGACCTCAACTATATATTGAATATTTCTGATACAGAAATGCGTTCTGAAGTCATGCAGAGTTTCATTTTCTAATGACTGCGGCATGTGAAGCAGATGATTGTGAATCAGCAGAGAGTTTTTATGTACGTGAAGAGGAAGATTTTACTGCTGTTAAGTGGCTCCCCTGCCAAGAACACGTCTAATGTTTATTGTAATTGCGGTCAGCGTTGTGCAATTAGAGTTTATTCAGTGACCCTGTTACTTCAAAACAGCATTTTTTTTTCTGCGAAGTTGCGGACTGTCGAGACTGTTGTGGAACGAAGTAGATTAGAAAATAAATCAGCAGCCGAGACGGCAAACTGAGGGCTCTGGAATGAATACTGGCCCAACTATTCATGCAGTGAATATAAAACAGTCTGTAAAAAGAGAGCTAGCTACAGGATTAATATGGATACTGTGATTGATGAGTCACAGGCAGAGAGAGACATGGTGGAAGGAGAAAATATTCTGAAGGCTCAGGGAGGTGAGACGTGTGTGTTGGTGTAGTGTCCTAACCTGGAAAACAGCTGACCATTTCTATTGAGTTTGGAACATGCTGTTTTTAGTCGGCGTCTCAGACGCCACACCATGGGTCCCACAGACATTGCTTTAACATATAGCTTGTAGACAGGTATACATGTCTGGCTTCAGCCAGCATTGACCTATTCTCACATTAGCACAGCTGGAATCCTGCAAAGGTCAGGTGCTTTATCCAAATAATCAATGTCATCGCAGTCCTTCATAAAGGTTTGTATTATAAAAGTAGTTTTTGTTTTGTGATGCTATTTTTAAATATATGAAGGTGAAGTGTGTAATTTTTCATTTCCGAATTTAAAGCTTTAAACTAACATAAGGTGCAAATCATCCTCTTGAGAAAGTTAGGTCGGTTTTAAATTAATTTATCTAAGATCAGCCACTGCATCAGGGGAGTAAGTGTGCTCTTTCAGAGGCAATAATGACATTAGGTTGTGGAAAGCTGGTGATTAATGACTCGAGGAGACGGTGAACGTGTTGCACTGCTGACTCTCATCAGTCATATTAGACACTGCACTCAGGAGTTCTTTCTCTCTGTTTAAGGTAAGGACAGCCATGGCAGCAATAATACAGCTTCTTGCTAATCAAAAGCATTAGTGGACATAGCAACCCAACCTGTGACACTGTGTGTCATTAGAATGAACCGTTTCAGCCAATCAAATATAATGACTGTCACCAACAAAACACATCAACACCGAGGGCTCGCACTGACTGAGATCTCCAAACAACAAATTAAACATTTCACAAGTCGAGCTGTGACAGACAGCAGCTTGTCTGTGTGGCCAAGAGATTTTAATTATGTGCTGCCATTGTTATAGTATCTGACTGTAAGCTGAGGGCTCAAGACAGTGGGTTGGTTTCTCTCGATGCAGGATGGAAACAATGGCATGTTAGCCCCCAAACCTCCACACTTTTCAAGAGTAGTGTACATTAAACTTTAAAATTGAAATGTATAATTTTGTGGTTGCTGAAATTCTTTCTCTTATCCTAGAATGATGTGCAGAAACAACTGGAAGTGCACATTCAAAACCTCTGATTCAACATGATCAGCTAAAATTGTAAAGAGTGATCGACTGTCACCAATAACACACTTGATGTTTAATTTCTGAAGAGATTTACTGACAATTACTCTGGAATCGCTGCAAAACTTCAAAGACCTTTAGATCATTTTTATTTCTGCATTGGCTTTAAGGCTGTCACTAACGATTATTTTGGTAATCGAGTACTAGGTTGATTATTCTGACGAGTAATTGGATTATTATAATGAATTTTATTATAGTAATAAAAATAGACCTTAGCAAACAATAGCCTTTAAAATTTCTTAAAATATATAAATTATAGCAATGAGGCAATAAAAATTAGTTCAAATAAAGTATTAAAAGCAAGTAATCACATTGTTTTATTTAACAAAACTGTTAAAATACATCATGTATTATAAATAATAGAGCTAACATACATTACACTTTCCCAGCAGGAACACACCCAGGTTGCGACGTTGGGTGAGCAAAATTCAATGTCAATTCAACGCCTATGGTCAACGTTAATTTGATGTCCAATACCGACGTCAGCTGACGTTGATATTTTGTTGTATTTAGGCTGTGCAACCAAAATCCAAAGTTAAGTCAATGTCAAATATGACCCTGGACCACAAAACCAGTCTTAAGTCGCTGGGGTACATTTGTAGCAATAGCCAAAAAAACATTGTATGGGTCAAAATTATTGATTTTTCTTTTATGCCAAAAATCATTAGGAAATTAAGTAAAGATGATGTTTCATGAAGATATTTTGTAAAATTCCTACTGTAAATATGTCAAAACTTTATTTTTGATTAGTAATATGCATAATTAAGAACTTCATAATATTCATAATATTCGGCCAAATATTGTCCTATCCTAACAAACCAGACATCAATGGAAAGCTTATTTATTCAGCTTTCATGCAATGTATAAAGCTCATTTTCGAATAATTGACCTTTATGACTGGTTTTGTGGTCCTGGGTCACAAATTGACATCAACTCAATTTTTTATTCTCAACCAAAATGCAAAATCTGTCCGACTCTGGGGTCCAACGTCAACTTGACGTTATTTTGACGTCCGATGCCTGCTGGGTTACACCAAATGACCACAGAGGGTGTCAACGGCCTGACGACTGTTTTTACACTTTACTACATGATCTAAACCTTGTTTAGTATTGAGTAAACAACATTTTATTCAAACGTCCAGGTAATCTGTCAGTGCCGATAACTGTGCTCGCGGCAGCCCGAGTTCGATTCCTTTCTCGAGGTCCTTTGCCGATCCCACCCCACACTCTCTCCACCTAATACTTTCCTGTCTGCTCTCTACTGTCCTATCTAATAAAAAAGCCCCAAAAAATAATTAAAAAAAATTCTGGGTAATCTATGATATTTATTCACAACAGAAATGCTACAGGCACTGTAATTTCTTGCTTATGCGAACATCGAAATGTGTAAACTCAGAGTGAGGGTTTGAGCTTTTATTTTAAAATCACAATGAACAGTTAGCATATTAATAAAGATATTGATGTATTCTCCTATGTTTGCATAGGTTTATCAAATATTTACCTTACAAATCTGACATGCAAGTACATAACCTACACGCATGTAAATAATTAAAGCACATATATTAAACCTGCATCGCATATATTTATTTAAATGAATCATAGCATTTGTTAATTCACAATAGCATTATGCTTTATTATGATATTTAAATGGGCTTAATATATTATCCAGACTTGGAAAACGGTCTAATAATGTGTTTCATGGATTTTCGTCCATGGAATGCGTCATTTCCGGTATTTTGACTCGACATGGGCAAAATGCAATTGAGGACTTTTTTTTTTTTAATTGAGTACTCGAATTGAATCAAGGAATCCTGACAGCCCTAATCGGTTTGTTACGAAAGCAGTTGTCCCACAGTAGCAAACTAATGATATTTGAATTTCTGTTCAATATGCTGTGTTTATGTGATTCCAAAACACTCTACTCTAATGTCAGTAAATTTTAATGTTCAATAACTCTGGTAACAAATGATTTTTCTTTGAACTGCTGTGGCTTCTGCGTGTGCTGTAAATTCATGTCTGAAACTGTCACAAAGATGCAGATACAGCAATACAGCACATGAAGTATGTAGCACAGTAGTGATTGAAACAGCACTGATCGATTATGCATGTTGTTTCATTGGAGGCCTATATAAACACAAGCGCATCTCTTACCTTAGGTTTCTTGCGGAGGTTGGGAGAGAGCTTTAGGCTGGTGACATGGCCGCGGTCATCGCCCACGATGATGATAGGATGGACAGGGTTGAATTCGATGTGCAAGAGCCTGGTCTTCTTGGACACAACTTTTTGCTGGCAAAGAGCCTCATATTTGTTGATGTTGAGGTCGAACACATGAACCTGAGAGAGAAATGGAGGAGGAGCAGGGAGTTTTAGTCTCAGCATTAATCTATATTGCATGAGTTTCTATTTGATGTTTTCATTGTGAAGCAGACATTAGCACCTCTATAATGTATTCTTTTTCTTTGGCTTCGAGTGTCAATAAGCCTAAGATGCATTTGAGTTTGTGTGCGCTTGTATTTTAATATATTCATATGTATGAGCACAAGAATACTAGTGACTGTGGAGGTGTAAGAATGCAGACCATCTGCTGTAAAGGATCGTATTATTTGTGCGGTAGTATGTATAGAGGGGTAGTATAAATAATTTAAATATATATATATATATATGTCATATTTTACACTGTAAAATTTTATTTAGATAATTTAAATATATATTTACATATTTTTATTTATATTTGTATTACATATAAAGTACTGTATATTTGCTGTTTGTGAAAAGTTTGAAATGTGTGTATGTGTGTAATTGTGATGACGACAATGTCCTGTGCGACAGATGCAATCTGTG
The DNA here is from genome assembly GCA_036247105.1 of Cirrhinus mrigala. NCBI lineage: Eukaryota > Metazoa > Chordata > Actinopteri > Cypriniformes > Cyprinidae > Cirrhinus > Cirrhinus mrigala. The sequence continues at coordinate 19,862,184 of CM070027.1, read as the reverse complement.
GATGACAGTATTTCATGTTCTGCTACATTCAATAAAAAAAAAAATCCAAATGATACAGAGAGAGGAGTGAGGGAGTGAGTGAGGGATAGGTGATTATTCCCATCATCCTCATTGTCATTCATGTATCATGCTGCCCACCTAAGCATACTCTCTGCTCTGGCAGATGAAAGACAGAGACGAGAGATGAGGACACAGGATACAGGCTTGGATTCTCATTAGTAAATATTTGTCAAGCAGCATGGCTCATAATTAGTCAGTGAGTGTGAATCTATCTTAACAGACCGATGATATTCTGGGAGGCTGACGCAGCGATGCAGAGAACACGCACTACGTCAGGACTAATGATGCCATCTGTAAATGCAGGAGTAACACCAAATCTAACACAACATCTTTGGAGCTAAGAGCTTGACGGAAGAAAGCCCCTTTAAAGATTTGCAGTCATGCAGTTTGGTCTGTGTTCTGTTGTTTGGAGATATGTCAGCAATGTTTATTTTTGTAGATTTGGCTGCAGTGAATTTGGAAATGGCTGAGGTAGGCGACTGGCAGCAGAGATTTGGACCCATTCCAATACTAGTGCGATACTGGCAAACATCAAATCACACAGTGTGTCCCAACTACTGAGATAAAGAAAGAAGCACAAAACAAGGGCTTCTTCATTTCTCTTTGTCCTTTTACAAATGATCATTTATTTGTTTATTTTTAACAAGGGACGCTCATTATTTTTCATGGGAGGACTGATATCTATTATTCTGAATGGTGTGCATTTCCGCATTTTTCATTGCAATACTGACTGCAGTAGCACTGGCAGTTTCTGTCAGAACCTGACTGATACATACATGTATGTAGTTGCAATAAAAATTTTTCTACCTCCTTGAAATCCAAGACATATTTCTTCCCTGATTCTAAACTATTGGTCTCAAACTCAGTTCCTGGAGGGAAGCAGTCCCGCAGAGTTTTGTTCCAACCTTGCTCCAACACACATACTATGTAGTTTTCAATTAAGCCTGGAGGACTTGATTAGTTGGATCAGGTGTGTTTAATTAGGGTTGCATCTAAACTCTGCAGGCCTGCGGCCCTCCAGGACCAGAGTTTAACATCCCTGGTTTAGCGCCAACCCTAATCAAACACACCTGATCCAGCTAATCAAGGTCTTCAGGATTAGTCGAAACTTCCAAGCAGGTGTGAGTTGGAGCTGGTTGGAGCTGCAGCCCTCCAGGAATTAAGTTTGAGACCTCTGCTCTAAACAGTCATGTACAAAACTATTTAACACCTGAAAGTCAAATTTTGTGCAGAATCTTTTATTCTATAATCTCCAATAAACACTGCCTGCAAGTGCTTAGAAGCTTCTATCACCTCTCTACAGCAATCTTAGCCCATTCCTCACATGAAAAAGCTTCCAGACAATCTTTGATTTTCACGTCGCTACTGCTCTCTTCAAATTCTACCAAATATTTTCAATGAGATTCAAATCTGAAGACGGAATGGGTCACTCAAGAACATTCTACGACCAAACAATACTTAAGTAGATTTGGATGTATACTTCGGGATGCAGGAAAGTCCACTGATCATTAACCTTGAGTATCTGCACTGAAGGTGTCCTCATCTTTGCTAAAGTGGCCTGATACTTCAAAGAATCCATGATGACCTTAATACAATCAAGATTTCTAATTCCCTGAACAGCAAAACAGCCTTGTAACAAAAGTGGTCCACTTCCATGTCTGACCATGGAGATGGTGTTCTACTGCTTATAAGCTTTGCCTTTTTTGCACCAAACATATACTGTGGATCCATGGGTCAAAAAGTTCCAGTTTGGTCACATCACTCCATAAAACATTTTTCCAGAACTCCACAGGTCTCCACAAGTTTGCCTTTTATGTTCTTCTTGGTCAAGAGTGGCATTCAGCAAGATGTCTCAATTTGAAAGCTATGTTTGTCTGGAGTTCTTCTTATACTCTGTATTGAAATGTTTGTTTTTTTTTTTTTTTCCTTTCATCAGGTAATTTTGCAAGTCTTTGGTAGTAAATTAAGGGTTTTCTTAGTTGCTCTGATCAAACATTTTATTCCCCTTGATGATATTGTGCTTCTTCTTTAATGCATTCAAAGGTTTTCTGGTACGTCACATTTTAAACTTACAAATAAGGCTGCCAGCTATGTCTCTAGGAACTTCTAGTTTTTTGAAAATGTTCTCTATAGCTTCTGTAAAAGCTCTCTTCACTTGTCTATATTTGCTACTTAACTGTAGCACATGCAGGGGCTACTGTAAATGTAAATATGTGACCCTGGACCTCAAAACCAGTCATAAGGGTAATTATTTGAAATTTTTTACGTTTTACATTGATGTGTGGTTTGTTAGCATAGGACAATATTTGGCCAAGATACAACTATTTGAATATCTGGAATCTGAGGGTGCAAAAAAAAAAAAAAATCAAAATATTGAGAAAATCGCCTTTAAAGTTGTCCAAATGAAGTTCTTAGCAATGCATATTAATAACCAAAAAATTAAGTTTTGACATATTTACAGTAGGAAATTTGCAAAATATCTTCATGGAACATGACCTTTACTTTATATTCTAACGATTTTTGGCATAAAAGAAAAATCGATAATTTTTACCCATTCAATGTATTTTTGGCTATTGCTACAAATATAGCTGTGCTACTTAAGACTGGTTTATGGTCCAGGGTCACATATGTTAAAAAGCTTAAGCTATTTCAGTTTTGTTATAGTTTCCGAAGTCTTAATTGTGTTTTAACACAATTTTGTACCACACTCTACAAATAAGTAATTCAGCAGCATTGAATAGGGGTTGAATACTTATGACATATATTACCAAAAAATCCTCTGACTCAAAAACATTATATTATATATTGCTAAAATATATAATATTATGTAATATGTATTACATTTATGTCCACCTTATTTTTCCCATAAGAGCGGGTGCAGCCATTTGTAAATTTTATGGGTCTGGAATCCAGTCACATCCACGTCCAGCTATTTTTAGCTGTACAAAACATTTTGTACAGCTTTTGCAAATAAGTTTCTTACCATATTATTGTGCACACATTATAGTGCAAACAGTTTTACCATTCACCACGTTGTTATTCTTCTCGTTAATTCCCTAGAGTGGCTGAACCGGAAGTCTGTCCCATGAGCTTACTTCTGTTTAAAAATAAGGTGGATAGATGCAATGTTTTTTTTTAAGGATGTTTAGCTGCAGAGATCCAGAGAAAGCTTTGGATCTTTAGAACAGCTATATTCTCTGAGGGATATATATGCATATATATATATATATATATATATATATAAGATAAAAACACCACACTGAACCTGTTACTTAAAAAGGAAACTACATTCTCAGCAGTTGCTGACATTGTACCCTTGACATCACAGTGAAGCAGCATTCAGGCCATTTGATTTTGTTGGGGAACAGAGTGTGGTCTTTATTGCATCACGCTGTAATGGGCTTCCTGTAGAGGGCAGGTGTAATTTAGCCCATGGAGTTACGGTGTTAGCAAATAACAGCAACAGCCGCCTCGGCACGGCAGTTTAAACCGATCAAGACTGCGAGACTGACAGGTGATGCCTGAAGCAGCCTCAGACAAGAGCTCGAGACCAGCTGTGTGATTTGAGACTAATTGCTAACGAAGGGCCACAGGAGTGTATGTGTGTTTGTGTGTATGTGTTGCAGCTTACAGGTGCAGTCGAGCGCTGTTGGAAAGACATCCCACAGTCTGGCTGCTACTGTGTTTCATTAGCAATTATTACATTCCTCATAAGGGGGCGTGTGTGTGAATATCCCTTGTGTAAAACTCATATGCGCAATTGTCAGACAATAAGTGTGCTGTGTCATAAAATTTAGTGGGTTTAATGCAGCCCTGAGCAGCAACTCCAGACCTCTTGGTGAAATAGGTTGCTGCTGGGCAGTTGTTAGTGAGACTAGTGAAGGTGCCTTCTAATAATTCCCATATATGAACTGATCATTCTGTTTCCTGTGTGTGGGGAGCGTTTGCTGCATTATTGCTGTTGGAGAAGCTATTTTAAAAAAAGGACACTTAAAAAAAAAAAGAAGGGCTTTGTTTTTCTGAATCATTCAGGTACATGAACCTTACAAACAAATCTATTCACTAGAATGAATCAGACTGTTCAATACTACACATGAGAGACAGGACTGGTTAGGAATGCATGTTAGTTTGATTGCTGAAAAATGCTGCTTTGAGTGGAAGTATCCAGAAACTGCTGTTTTAAGGAATTATTATTAATTACTAGGTTGGAATTGGCTTGGAAATTGGATGGATGGATAGATAAATGATTATGATTACTTTTTTGTTGTTACTATTATTAAAACAGATTTGGAAGCCTAAATTCTAAGAATGCAGAAATTGTGGATTTTATCATTGTTTCTATTAGAGGACTGTTTACCTTTCCATCAGTGGTGACAGCAGCAAAGACAGTAGAGGAATATGGAGCCCAGGCCACATCTGTCACTGACGTTTTCAGTTCAAAGGTGAACACAGGAGACCTGTGAGAGACATGTATTGTTACTTGTGTAAACTTATATTCAAACAAAACAAAGCTTTAAAAAAAACTACAGTGCTCCCATTCTGAATTCATCTAATGTGGGCATGCAGAGAAAAAAAACAGAGATAGAGCCTTTGTTCAAATGTGGGCTGTTGGAGTAACTGATGTCTAATTTGTAAAGCTGTAAAGTGTAACAAAGGCTGCATTTACTTGATCAGATCCTACAGTTACTTCAGAAGCGAAAGCTCCATGGCAGTACAACAAAACTGGACATGCAACAGGCATCAGATATCCACTGCTGATCTGTTGCAAAGCACAAGAGCTCTCTGTCGGTGGTTTAGCGATACTGCATCTAAAAAAACACTTAACCCACTACTAACATACACAAAATGTGCACTCAAGATGACAGATTAATTCATTATAGGGTGTCTTTTTGAGGAAAAGAGACACCCTAATTGGTTTGTCAAATAAATGCACTGACAAGCTAATTATGTTTATTTTAATTGGAAGAGCAATGTGTGCAGAATTAAATTAAGACAAACAGGGCCTGAATTTCACAAGATTGCAGGTATTGTGCATAATTTTACTAATAGCACAAAGTTGTGCACTTATAATTTCATAAAATTCCTACAAACATTTATTCACAGTTTTATGTCTAATGGTATATACACACTACAAGGGATGATCAGTTTATTAAAATTTTATGGGAGCATGATACAGCCCACCTGTAATATTGGATATGCGAATACTAAACTGATATGTTCAGCCAATTATTGCACCAACTGTGAGAGAAAAATAAATTCTGTGATCAAAAATGTAGGTGGGATAATTGTAATTGTTTTTGTTAAAGGTCTAAAATATGACTCAACCTGCTCTAACTTTTTCTGAAATGCAATTCAGGCCATGCCAACTGAAGGATAAGTAACAGGGTGCTATTTTTAGAGGCTGGAAAAGGCTGCAGTAGACATAGGGCTGTAGGGAATGGTGCTCTTACTTCATAGTTTGATCCCAAATTTTAACCATCCAGTCCCAGCCGCAGGATATAAAAACGTCGGGATGGAAAGGATTCCACCTCACACGAGTGACGGTCATGAAGTGGGCATCATATGTTTCTAGGAACTTGGTAGAATAGTATTTGGAGCCCTGTGAACACACAAACACGTTGCTATTATTAGATTACCATTACAAAACTGCTGTTTTGTACACAGCACTCTTGCTCCTGTTATACTGCTTACAGTAACTAACCACTGGTGGTTATGAATAACATTTGCAGAAGTAGTAGTGACATTTAAAACATTCTTTGCAAAGAGAAGTGTAGCTCAGGAGAAGTGCTTGATGGATTGAATTCATTGTTCCCCAGGCAGTGCATCACACGACAGAAGGGCTTTGAGTTTAATCTGAGAGATGAATCTAAAGAACACGGAGCTCTGCATCAGCTGTCAGTCTTTAGGGAGACAGGGGCCAGTTTTTGCCCAGCGGTATGTCTCTAGCATTCTAGCATTAGATGAGGCTCCAACACAGCTGCCCAACATCTTTGCCAATCTGTCAGAGGACACAAGGCAAATCTCTTAAAACAACAAAGACTGTTTTGCTCCAAAGTCTGATCATGTTATTGCATTACATTTATTGCTATTATAGTAAAGTGAAAAGGGGGTCTCCCATCAAAAATTTAGGTTGAGTTACACTGTGTGCATAATTATTAGGCACGTTGATATTCTGGTCATATTTTTTTTAACAAGCACATTTTACCAATTCCAAGCCACATCAATCTTAATAACTACTATTATTTTTGTATTTAATCATTTATACGTGATATATATTTGTCCATGAAGGCTGGAAGTGAAAAACTCCTTATATTCAGGTGTGCATAATTATTAGGCACGTTTTCTTTTACATATAAAAAAGCCAAAAAAAGAGATTTAACCCAGACTGAAAAGTCAAAAATTATTAAATGCCCAAGAGAAGGATGCAAAACTAATGCAATACTAGAATTTGCAAAGTTAAGGCATGACCACTGGATAGAGAAATGCTCGTTGGGTCAGCACGGTGAGAAAAAAAACAGCGGAGAAGAAAAGACATGTTAACTGCAAAAGAATTAAGAATTAAAGTAAAGAATTAGCTGTGAAACCATCGGGAACCATTTACTCTCCAGCGCCACCATTTTCCAGAGCTGCAACCTACCTGGAGTCTTCAGAAGTTCAATGTGTCAGGTTCTCAGAGACTTTGCTTGGGTGACAAATCCTAATAAATGTGTTAAGAAATACATGAAGACAGTTTTTTTCATAGGCTTTATAGACACATAAGTTGAGAGTGACTCTTGAAGGACCAGCACCACATCCTCTTGTACTTCTGATACAAGAATTTGTCTTCCAGAATCTAGCAGTACATTTTGGGAGTTCATGTTTAGTCTATCTCCTATCCTGAAAACTCTGACTTGCAGAGATGGACCAAAATGAACTCCCAAAACTTACTGCCAGATTTTGGAAGATAAATTCTTGAAAGAGTGGTATAAGACGATTTGATGCTGGTCCTTCAATAGTCACTCTCAACTTATCTGTCTATAAAGCCTATAGAAAACAGTCTTCATGTATTTCACAACACTTCAGCATGTTATTCTCTTTAAATGAGGGTCATTTTTTAGGATTTTTCACCCAAGCAAAGTCTGTGAGAACCTGACTAATTCTTCACTTTAATTCCTAATTCTTTTGCAGTTAACATGTCTTTTCTTCTCCACCGTTTTTTTTTTCTCACCGTGCTGACCCAGCGAGCATTTCTCTGTCCAATGGTCATGCCTTAACATCGCAAATTCTAGTATTGCATTAGTATTGCATCCTTCTCATGGGCATTTAATAATTTTTGACTTTTCAGTCTGGGTTAAATCTCTTTTTTGGCTTTTTTATATGTAAAAGAAAACGTGCCTAATAATTACGCACACCTGAATATAAGGAGTTTTTCACTTCCAGCCTTCATGGACAAATATACATCACGTATAAATGATTAAATACAAAATTAATAGTAGTTATTAAGATTGATGTGGTTTGGAATTGGTAAAATGTGCTTGAAAAAAAAAATATGACCAGAATATTAGCGTGCCTAATAATTATGCACACAGTGTATATGAGTATTACAGTGGAAAACAGCAAATAACACACTGAGTTTAAAATTATAACTAAAGATTTAAGTTTAGATATTAAAACTAGCTCACCTTTACACCTGGAATTGGTTGAGTTTCCAGTTTGCTTAACTATTTTTGTTTTAACATCTTTTTTGTCTTCTATCCCCTTCTGTAAGAATTTTACTGTCACAACAGAGCTAGTGTGATCGGCAGCTGTACTCTCTTGTGTTTCGGATCCAACTTGCATTTCTCCAGCAATGTTTTATGTTTTTTCTAACCATCCACCAAGTGCCAACAATGATATAATTGGCCATATAGTATATTTTTTTGGTAAATCCTGAGACTTTTTAACAATATGTCGAAAACAGAGCAGTGGTCGCTCTTTCACTCTGGCTTATGCATTAGCACAGCTGGTTTTATTATCAGAATTTCAGCAGAAAGCATTTTCAGATAATGTTCTGAAAGATAGCGAGTTGCTTTAATTGAGCCGTGCACAATTATCAATAGAAAATGATTTTATAAAGAAATGCCATTTTTATCTGAAGGTCAAGAATTTGAAAGCGGGTCCTGGTGCTGTGACCTCTAATCTCTCATTAAAGGTGGGCAATGTGAGAATGTGTGATAGGGGCATCTGCTTCCTGACAGAGCAAGTCTGGTAATGTCAGCGATAAGATACAGAATAAATCCTGCAGCATCTGTTTAGCTTCAAGGGCTGTTGCATTAGCATAACACATGCACAGAAAATGCCTGTTTTAATAAGGTTATAGTATTTAGAACCAATTGAAGTCTATGGAATGTCCTCATTTAGAGTGTGTGTTGTGTTAAAGTGGAGAGATGTTAAATGTTGGAGACAAATCTAAGTGAAAATTTAAAAGAAGAACATGGGTTTGCATGTGATGTTTGTAATTTAGAACAAAACAAGGCATACAGAGTACAGTGCGGCATACAGATGAGAGACAAAACTGGTCTGGTCCGTCAAAGTTAATAGTTTGAACGTTAGTATACCCCTGGCTGACAGAGTGAAAAATATAAATAAAAAAAGGATAGACAGAGACGGAATGTTATTAGCTGATGCCGCCCCGTGCTGCCGTGATAGCAGTGCGGAGACAGGCAGCTAATAAGAGTACTTCCTGTCTGTTTGATGACAGGGATATTATATAAACAGTGACTGCTCAGCAGGAGACAAACACCACAAACACAACAATCTCCTACTCCCAGATTCAAACCCAGAAGAATAATGAGATGACTTAAGACTGCAGACCTTCAGACAGAGGGCAGGATGTTCACAGGGCATTTGTTAAAGCAAAATATATACCCTAACAGTCAAAAGTTTTTCAACAGTAAGATTTTTAACGTTTTTTTTTTTTTTTTAAATAAGCCTCTTCTGTTTTGCTCTTCTTTCCTATTTGAATATATTTTAAAATTTAATTTATTCCTGTGATCAAAGCTACATTTTTAGCATCATTACTCCAGTCTTCAGTGTCACATGATTCTTCAGAAATCATTCTAATATGCTGATTTGTTATTCAAGAAACATTTAAAATACACTTACATTTACATTTTAAAATATATTCAAATGGAAAAAAGTTATTTTAAATAGTAAAAATATTTCACAATTTTACTGTATTTGCTGTATTTTGGATCAAATAAATGTAGGCTTGATGAGCAGAAGAGGTTTCTTTAAAAAAAAAAAAAAAAATCTTACTGTTCAAAAACTTTTGACTGGTAGCGTATTTAAAAAAGTTTGGTTGATTTATTGTATGGTTGGCCTTGGTCCAGATGATCATCTTGCCTGTGATGGTGTATGACTGACCTTGTGAATCTTTCCATGCTCAGTGCCAACAAGAAAACTGTAGTCCTTTTGTTTGTGAAAGTCCAAAGATGTTCCAACTAGACAGATAGAGAAAATGTCTTCAGTGAGTATGATAATACATTATGCATGCAATTTTTTACACCATTAACACATTTATTCAGTTTGACATTGTAACTGTTTCTTTCTGTTCTGCATAATTTGTAAAAAACTATCTGAATATAATTGGAACTGATGAGAAGCATCCTTGAGATGTATGTGTTAATTAAAAAAAAAACTCAAACATTTAACAAAAGTCATTTGCATTCTTTTTATGGTAAAACTGAATTATCATTGAACAAGTGAAATATCACCCATGATGAAACACCAGCTAAAGACCAATCTGCAAGTCAGTTGCAAGAAATATTTACTTCTATATTATGTGCATTAATTATAGAAAAAGTTGTTTTATCATTGAACTATTGCAGATTTTTGTGTCCTTGATTACATTTTCTGTACTATATTGTAAATATAACCACAGCTGGAGGGCCCCTATTTTTATACTAAGATAAAACCCCACTCACATCATCACTGCATGTTTTTATAAACATTATTGTGTTCATATCAGTTGTGCAATATAGAAAGCTGCCAATAATGGAGAATTAATGTATTAAATCTTTAAAAGTTGTAATATCTGACTAGTGTGGTAAGATGATACATACCTGTAGGAACAACATCCTTAAGGTCATCCGGAATTGTGTCAATGACTGGAAGCTTGATAATGTCTGTGAAGACTAGTTCATGCTAAAATCCAAATGACTGGCATCAATCAACCTCATACAGTAATGACTTCCTTTGGAATTAACATTTAGATATTTCCTTCCATACCTTTACCAGAGTCCAAGACACCACTCGTCCACCAGCAGACACAGAGATGAAGTTGTGATTACTGTCCAAATCATCTTTCTGCCACTTCACCTGTAATAAAGACAGCCAAAACTTTCTTATCAGCCAAGCATCACAAAAATTACATCCTACAAGCACTGAATAAAGAGTGAGAGTAGTATGGTAGTATTCTATTACGAACATTAAATGTACAGCTCCATTGTTATATAAATTTTGTAGGTAATGAAGGTGTACAGTTATTGTTTTGATTATTTATACCTGCATCACAGCACTTGTGTGTTTGCCAGAGCTGGCTCTGCTGTTATAAATGGGCTGATCAGTCTTTTTCTTCAGGTTGTACACTGCAACACAGCCGTCATACAATCCCACAGCCACCAGGTAGGACAGATGTTCATGGATGTCTACACACATTACACCTGAGGCCGTGTTAAAGATGAATTCTGGGTGACTGGGGTTCTTCAGGGTGTAAAAAAGAACCATGCCACTACCCTGTTGAGTAAATTCATCTAAATGGGAAAGATGAAACACATCAGAGTCATTTAACTTACAAATGATTGCTTGTAGAAGGTAAATAGTAAACTTACGTGAACCGAGACCAACAGCAAACAAATCATTGTATTTGTGATTCCTGGAAATAAACAAATACAAATTTCACTTAAAGTAGTGATATTTTAATTTGCTCAGAAAATAACAGCATTTTTTTAATACAGTGTGAAGCTTACCAGCAGAGGGCAGCCACAGACAGACTTTTGGCTTTATCATACTGGAACGTCCACAGTGGGAGAAGAGTGCCCTTCTCTCCTCTAAATTCATCAGATGCATCATCAAAATACATGAAATCTGAGGTGAAATAAAGGCGTTTACATCAGAAAATTGCATGCTCTTTTTTAAACACTTTTTAATTTCTATCTAAAACAAGTGTTTTTTTATAATTACCTTGTGCAACGTCATCAAATATATTTTGATTCACCATACGCTCGATGATCTTGACCGCCTTAGTGAGCTGAGATATGTCATCATTCTATAAAGCATAAATTTATAGTTATACCATCTGTACTTTAAAATCTGTCAGATCGTATTTGTTGTCTAGCCACCTGAGTCTCAGCTTGAATCATCTTCTTCTTGTTCTTGTCCTCCTCCTTATTTAAAAACTGGCCTTCATGCTTCTCTTTACTTTTCTCACGCCTTTGAAGTTCCTCTGCATAAAAGTCATAGATCTCCCACTGCAGAAAGAGCAGAGCATGCTAACATTACATATGTCCATATTTACAATTGTGCTGTTGCACCGCAGGTGTAGCACAAAAGTGTTGCTCAAAATCATTTACAAGCACGTGCAAAGATTTTCCTACCTGATTGGCTGTAGCTGAGAAGTTTGCACGAGGAGGGGGCTCAGTTTGACAACTTATGTCCTGCAAAACATAATTTTGATTAAAAAAAGCAAAATGCAGTGGGTTATGCATAAACTGAAAATACAGAAAATTTAATTACAAGCTTGTAAAAGGAAATTTGCAAATCATTTGCTAAAACCATTCAAATGACTACTTAACAATAAAAAAGAGGCTGATAAAACTTCAGAAATTTAACCCATAGGTCCTCTCACTCTTGGAGGGTTGTTTAGTGTCTGAGAGGCTCTCTCGTTGAAGTTGAACTGGTTGGTGAGTTTCTGCTCTCTCTTGCTAGCTTTGATGGCCACATTGTCTGGCCTCTCATCTCCTCCACCATCATCAACTTCAGCTTGTTTAGCCATCAATCTCCGACCTTCGTCAGATTCCTTGTGCACAAGATTTCCTTCTAGTTCAAAGTGGATAGCCATTTGATCCACGAAGACAATTGGTTTATAGCAGCCCTCCTGAAAAGACAACAGATTTTAGTGATCTGTTAGGCTGATGAATTTAAATCATCAAGGTTAAAGGATTAGTTCACTTCCATAATGAAAATTTTCTGATCATTTACTCACCCCCATGTCATACAAGATGTTCATGTCTTTCTTTCTTCAGTCACAAAGAAATTTAGTTTTTGAGGAAAACATTCAAGGAATTTTCTCCATATAATAAACTTCAATGGCGGCCAATGGGTAGGAGGTCCAAATAGCAGTTTCAGTACAGATTCAAAGGGCTCTACACAATTCCAGACAAGAAATAAGTCTTATTTAGCGAAACGATCGGTCATTTTCTAAAAAAAATAAAAATATATATATACTTTTTAACCACAAATGCTCCCTTGCACTAGCTCTGTGATGTAAGTCAATCGTGGTTAGTTCTTTGTCTGTGCACTTTGGTTAAAAAAGGTAGGGTAGGGCAAAAAACTTGCCATTTTCTCCTTCAACTTCAAAATCATCTGACATCGTTGTTTTACCTTTTTTTGTAAAGGGCATTTGACTCTCTTTGCACATTTGTGTGGATGCGCATCGCAGAGATAGTGCAAGACGAGCATTTGTGGTTGAAAAGTATATACGTTTTTATTTTTCTTAGAAAATGACCAATCATTTCACTAGATAAGACCATTATTCCTTGGCTGGAATTGTGTAGAGCTCTTTGAAGCTGCACTGAAATGGCAATTTGGACCTTCAACCCGTTGGCCACCATTGATGCCCACGATATGAAGAAAAATCCTGGAATGTTTTCCTCAGAAACCTTAATTTCTTTTATGACTGAATAAAGACATGAACATCTTGGATGAGAGTGAAAAAATTATCAGGAAATTTCATTCTGGAAGTGAACTTCTCCTTTAAGGACCATCATTTTGATAAGTTGTAGAGATGCAGCAATTTTTTTTTACTTTGAAACTGTATCTGACAACGTTCTGTGGAGCATTTGGATTGTTTGCTGTCAGTACTCTGGTAATCTCTTCATTCAGCTCCTTTTGAAGACAAGAAATAGAAAAGTCTGTAAATAATCATCCCAGCACCACTATAATGTGACATTATGTAGGCAGTGTCAGACCACAGGTCCTCTCCAGGTTTACGCACTGCCTCAGTTAAGTCCAGCTGGTCTGGAGGCTTCACGAGAGTCTTCCCCTGCATCCATTCCTCTCCTTCGCCTGTGTCTAGTCCTTCCTCTTCATCCTACATGACAAAAGAGGCTCCTTTTGAAATATATGTGACAAAACATTCAATTCTTTTTTGATAAAAAGACATTTGAAAGCTACCTTCTTTTTTCCAATGGCTTTGACACCCTTTGCCACAGCTGCCTTTTGCTGGGTATTAACATTAGGTGCCTGCATTTTAAGAGAGAAAATATAAACCTTCGGGTCTTTCCATCAGTGCAATGCAATTCTTAAGTAAAATAGCAGTTATTTACTATATTTTGGTTTGAGAAAGCCTGTTCCAAAAGTTTAAAATGAAAGTTTTAAAGATTTTTTGTCCCAAGTTTGATGGATTCAGTAACGCCAGAGTGTTTCAGAATAATAATATGAACATATTATCATTATAAATCAGTTTAAATAGTAGTTTAGAACACAATTATTTATTCATCTGCATTCGTAATAATAATATCGTAAACATAACGTTACCTGTTTAGATTTCATTGTCCCAACTTTGTGAGGAACAGACATTTTTTGCTTTCAAATAGGTGGTAAATAATTTCAATTTATCAGTATGTTGATCTGTTATGCAGTCGAAAAATTTCTGGAAGCGCTTTTTAAAACGTAAAACGTATTCGAAAAGATAAAACAACTGCTCTCTTCTCTCACAGCAGTGCTAGTGTGTTTGTGTATAGACGTTGTCATGGTAGCGGCATCTGGCTGACACGACACGACACGACACTAATGCGCATGTCCGTAGTGAGATATTTTTTTACCTGTAACTTGCAGTCCCATGACCTTATTATTTGTGACAGCGCCACCTAGCCGACTTTATTCCAAAGAATAGATGCTATTGCTGGATGCTATTGCAAACTGATATTTATTATCCAAGAAAAATGAATTTAAAACCCGAATATAGGGGCTCATATACTGAACCGTTATACTGAGGTTATAACGTTATAAAGAGGGTATTATGTTTAAGGTTATGGTTAAATTTAAATAATTAAAAAATAAATAATTCCTAATAATACAAACACATAGAAAGTGTTCTAAAATCCATATTAACTACAAGTACATACAAAATAAAAATGTAAAATATAATGTAAAAAAAAAAAAAAAAAAAAAAAAAACAGTCCTAGAACTGCAGTCCTGAAACTTATACTCGGCACAAGAACTATGAGGCAACGCTTTTGTTTTCTGAATAGTAACGAGTCACACTCGTACCTATGTTTACCTTAATAACTGAAGTACTCTGATATCTAATCTGCAAGCGTGTATAATGTAAACCAAGAACGACTATGTTTATTTGGCGCACCTATATGTACGGAAGTAAAACAAGGCGGGGCTTTGTTATCTTTCTTTGTTAGGGTTTGTAAAGTCCGATTCTTTTTTCTGCGAATCGGTTCTTTTGAATAGTTTGAATCAATTCTCGGTACACTTTAAATTAATTGTTCAAACCGATTTTGTGAATCATTTCAACCGAATCTTTGAAAAAGATTCGACTCAAAAGAACGATTCATTCACCTTAGTTTACCAACGAATCATTCTGTCATACAGTGCGTGCTGTAGCGGGTGAGAAACTAATTTGAAGCTGAAATGAAGGACCGTCTGGGCGATTTAACAGCCGTGAGACTTCAAAATATTTATTGAATTCATGTTATTTAGATGTAAAATACTAATGATAATAATTTACGCTTTCTATATGTATAATTAGTTTCACTATCGCAATATAGCTGGATGTATTTGGATTTCTTATGATTATCCACTGTTGCATTATATCAAGTTTTCTGTTAAAACGAAGTTTGATACGCTGAAAATATTTAAAGCGAGTGTTTTATACGACAGAAAAGCCATTTTTCTTTTATTTGTTTTGACTGTAACCCTTCCCCGATCAGCTCTGCCATGACAGCACCATCGCTGCTGTGGAGCCTAGTGCTTTCCTAGAGGAATTCCTTCCTAAGGTTTGTTTGTGTGCACATGTGTTTAAATATTCATGCCATTTTATGTGTGGAACTGTCAATTAGTCTTTGCATTGTAACTAAAAACTCGAAGAACTATTTTACTCATGCATATCAACGTGTACAGGTTAATGAGGTTCAGCAACTTATTGAGAAAATTTCCCTCTGTGTGGAAGAAGTGAAACAGAGACATAGTACCATTTTGACAGAAATCAACCCACCGAGTTGTGAGTACATTGTGTTTGTGTCTGTACAGTTCTAAGTGCATTAAGCACCTATGAAATATTAGAAAATGCAAAATGTTTTACAAGCTTTTAATATCTATTAATGATTATTGTTCAAAATGTGTGGGAAATCATTTCACTTTTGCTCTGTTAATCTGTGCAACATTTTTGTGTCTATTTTTATTAACAGATGTGAGAGAGGAGCTTGAGCAGTTTAGCAGTGAAATTAAGCAGACAGCCGATGTAATCAAGGTTAAACTAAAAGGTAATTTATAATTTTTTTGGG
The DNA here is from genome assembly GCA_036247105.1 of Cirrhinus mrigala. Taxonomy (NCBI): domain Eukaryota; kingdom Metazoa; phylum Chordata; class Actinopteri; order Cypriniformes; family Cyprinidae; genus Cirrhinus; species Cirrhinus mrigala. The sequence continues at coordinate 19,846,369 of CM070027.1, read as the reverse complement.
GGGGGGGGTGTAGAAGTTGTGATAAGGTTATACTGGCCTACTTTCCCGATGGGCCGATAACATTTACAGAGGAAACAGGGGAAATCATAAGAGGATTATTTGACTTGCAAATAGTGGAAGCTCACTTCTGTCAGTTTGGGCTAATTAATTTACTCTTTTTTTTTTTTTTTTTTTTTTTATGTGTAAAATATATTTTCTCTTCTACTATAAACATTCTACTAAACCCATCTTTATGTCTCCCTGAAAGAAAGCAGTCAACTCTGTTGTCTCTGGTTTTCAACTTCAACTATAGTCTTGACCAGTACACTGCAGATTGTAACATTTTTGTCATCCTTTTTGTCACTGAATCTTTGGTTTCACATTTCAAAATTTGACTTTGTGATTGTTCATGTAGATTTAGAGGGAAAATTCTCAAAGTATGAGAACACTAACAGCAGCTCTGTGTATTGCCGCATTCAGAATACTCAGGTGAGATGCCACTCTGTATTATAAATTCAGTATTGTTCTTCATATACACTACCAATCAAAAGTTTTTTGAACAGTGAGATTTTTAATTTTTAATGTTTTTAAAGAAGTCTCTTCTGCTCACCAAGCCTGCATTTATTTGATCCAAAGTACATATTTTTTACTATTTAATATAACTCTTTTCTATTTGAATGTATTTTAAATATAATTTATTCCTGTGATTTCAATGCTGAATTTTTAGCATCCTTACTCCAGTCACTTGATCTTCCAGAAATCATTCTAATATTCTGAATTGCCACTCAAAAAAACATTTTTTTATTATTATTGTTATGTTGAAAATAGCAATTTTGATCAATTTAAAGCATCCTTGGTAAATAAAAGTATTAATTATACTTACTCCAAGCTTTTGAATGGTATAGTGTATAATGTTACAAAAGCTATTTTGTAACAAAATGCTTGGATCTTTTTATTCATCAGAGAACCCTGAAAAATGTACTCAACTGTTTTAAATATTGATAATAATAAAATGTTTCTTGAACAGCAAATCTGCATATTAGAATGATTTCTGAAGGATCATGTGACACTGAAGACTGGGGTAATGATGCTGAAATTTAGCTTTGATCACAGATATAAATTACACTTTAAAATATATTCAAATAGAAATCAGTCACTTGAAATAGTAAAAATTTTGCTGTATTTTGGATCAAATAAATGCAGGCTTGGTGAGCAGAAGAGACTTTATAAAAACATTAAAACCCTTACTGTTCAAAAACTTTTGACTGGTGGTGTATTTGTTTTATTCATGTTTCTCTCTGTCATTATTTTGTTAATCTATAGCACACAGTACTTTCACTGAGGTTTGCAGAAGTAATGAATATGTACAATCAAGAACTGCTATCTTTTCGGACAAGGAGTAAAGATCAGATACAGCGACAGCTGGAAATCAGTGAGTAAACTAACACACCAGAAAAAAATGTCTTTGGTCACCACTGCCCACTGCCCATTGTTATTATATTATATTATATTATATTATATTTTTAATTTTTAAAAGGAATTAATACTTTTATTCACTAAGATCAAAAGTTAGTAAAACAGTAAAAAGATTACTAATGTTAAAAGAAATTTCTATTTTCAAACCTTATTTTTTTTTTAAAGGTGGCAAGGTCATCACTGAAGAGGAGACTGAGGATTTACTACAAAGCAGCAACCCTGCTGTCTTTACCTCAAATGTAAGTTTCAACGTTAACGTACAGCTGAATGCACTTGTTCACATAAGCTTCCTTAAATGTTAATAATAATTCTTTGTGTGCAGATCAGCGGTGGTTCTTGTATCACAGGGCAAGCACTGAATGAGATCGAGTTACGGCATAAGGACATTCTCTATCTGGAGGCCAGCATTCGAGAGCTGCATAGCATGTTTATGGATATAGCCATGTTAGTCAATAGTCAGGTACTGTAAGCTTGCTGGAGAGTTCAGTGAATTAACTAAAAAAATGGTGCACCATGCCTTAGAACAAACCTTTCGGTGCATTATCTAGCAAGAATAGTTGATTTACACAAGTGTCGTATTAAAATGAATTTACTGATAAGTGCTATGGGACTATTACCTTGGCATATCATAATTTAAGTTTTCATTTCCCTTTTTTATAGGGTGAAATGGCAAACAACATAGCAAAGACTGTAATGCAAGCTGGAAACTATGTAGATCAAGGGAAAGAGAACATACAAAAAGCTGCTGAATACAAGAAGTCCTGGCGGATAAGACTGCCTATGCTCAAGAGCAAAGCGAAACCAGCAACCAGCAAGGGCTCTTGAATGAATCTTGAACTTTGGAATGTATGCTGCTTGCTTTTGTGTTCTATAAAAATGAGGGATTCATACTCCTTGCGTTTTTCTAAAAAATCCCATTTTGTCACTGCTCTTATTCTACACCCTGTATGTTTTGCTGATCAGTTCATTTTAAACGGTCTGAGGGATTTCCTCAGCCCATTTACAAGCAAAAGGCTCTTATTTGTTTCTGCTTACATGGTTAATAATTAAGCTTTCACTCAGTTAGACAGCACTAGCAGGCTTTTTCTGATGCAATATGTCAACAATCAAGTGAGTGTTGAGAGGTGTGATTACATACACTAATTTTCTTCTTTAGGAATATGCATGCTTAATTTGTTCCTGTTTTTCAGGTCTACACCACCCCTTTCAATCCAATTGAAATTTTATTAAGATTGACTGAGGTGTTTACATAAAGGCTTTTCAGTTCAACTGAGCCATCTTCATGGCAAACAAACCTATTGTGCATTTCCGCCAAACCGAACCATCAATCTGATTAAATGGATTATTTGGGTGCATGTAAACCCACATATAAAAACCCAATTGTATTTTCTTTTATTAGTTATGTTTTATTTGTTAATTAATCACCCATATATTGTTCCAAACCTGTATGACTTTTTTTTTTTTTCTGAGAAACACATACAGTCATAACCAAAAATACTGGCACCCTTGCAATTCTGTCAGAAAATGCTACGCTTCTCTCAGAAAGTTGTTCCAATTGCATATGTTTTGGTATTCACATGCTTATTGTTTTTGTTTGCACTGTAACAACACCAAAAACTTCAAAAAGTTTGAAGAAAAGTCAAACTTGATAAAATTTTACACCGAACTCAAAAACAGACTTGAGAAAATTATTGGCACCTTGTCAAAATTGTAAGAAATAATTGCTTTTCAAGCATGTGATGCTTCTGTAATTTGTATTTAGACACACCTGTGGCAAGTAACAGGTGTGGGGAATATACTAATCACACTTGCAACCAGTTAAAAAGGTGAAAAGTTGACCTAACCTTTGTGTTGTGTGTCACGCTGAGCATGGAGAAAAGAAAGAAGTGTAAAGAGTTGTCTGTGGATTTGAGAAAAAAAAAAATTGTGGAATAACATGGACAATCTCAATGCTATAGTCCATATCCAGAGATCTTAATATTCCCGTGTCCACTGTGCACAATATCATCAAGAGGTTTACAGCCTATGGCACTGTAGCCAACCTCCCAGAACATGGACGGAAGAGTAAAATTAATGAAACGAAAAATTGCAACAAAGGATAGTTTGAATGGTGGATAAAGAACCCTGATTCACTTCCAAACAAATTTAAGCTGATCTGCAGACACAGCGTACAACAGTGTCAGCTCGCACTATCCGTCGCCATCTGAATGAAAAAGGACACTGTGGTAGGAGACCAAGGAGGACACCACTGCATAAAAAAGCAAGACTGGAGTTTGCCAAAACTTATGTGACAAAACCACAATCCTTCTGGGAGAATGTACTTTGGACAGATGAGACAAAAGTAGAGCAACCACAGCTGCCAAAATAATTTTAAATTAATAAAATATAAACTTTCATAATCAAATCAAAATAAAATCAAAATAAAAACTTTTTTTTTACAGTGAAAAAAAATAAAAATAAATAAATACAGTCCACTAAAACAGAGCTGAAACTATGTTGGTTTACCTTATAGCATGTAATCTCAGGAGGAGCTGATACGTTCAAACACACAGATTTAGTCTCGACCCATATGCAAACATGAAGATATTAATAGTTCTTTATTCCTGACAAAGGAAGAATAGCTCAGCAGGAATAGCTCTGTTGTTCTAAATATAGATTTACACTTGACTCACACTAGCCTCATTACACTAAAAGTGTTTATTATAGTACTCCACATTTGAGCATATCACCCAAACAAACCACAATACTTCTGTCCATAGAAATACCTGCAGCATATGTTTTGTTTAAGGTCTTCTGGTTTATTTCTTCATTGCTCATTTTGACTCATCTCTGTCCATCTTTACTCTGCCATATGGTCACTCAGCAAGTGGTGACTGTTGTGGGAACTGTAGGAGGGGAAGAAGATTTAGAAGCACATACTCTGTCTTTGCTGTTTGTGTTACGAAAAGCAGGTTAATTCTGCATCTTTCAGCAACGATACACAACATGGAGAACAGGCAGTTTCTCTCTCCCTATTTCTCTTTAATTTTGCACACTTTCTCACATTCACACCGTGTTACACCTTGGAGAAAATGTCAAGGTCTCACTCGCACTCGACCTTCCTGTACCGGTTAACTTGCAGAATGTAACAGAACACACAGTTTTCCTTAAAACTGAGTTGGGCTGCTCAGAAAAGGGCCTCAGTAAGAGAAGAAGAGAGAACCAGCAGACATCAAACAAAACGGTAAGGAAATGAGATGAATATAGGCTTTAATAAAATAAAAATTACAGCTTTGAAATTGAATCTTAATTTGTGGGATTTTTAATGAGGAAACAGTAAAAATCTTTACTGCAGATGTTAATACACATGGTAGTTGTGGCAGTTTTCACTCTTGTATACTTGCTAAAGATTTAAAATCAAGAGAAACATCATTCTGTGTGATTTTAAGTTAGTTTTGTATTAGTAACTACTCATTTAAAGATTATTCAGGAATTTATGCCAGTGTATTTCAACATCTGGCTGTGCTATATACTGTCCTGGGTAACCTGTCACTTCTAATAGCTGTTCACTGCAGTCTGGTTTGAATAAGGTGACATGTCAGTCTCACTGCTGCCTGTGGCGAGGTGGTGAACTGTATGCAGGTGTAATGTGTCTCAGTAGGGGTCTTAAGAGCAGGGCAGAGGGCAAGTGCAGCCATTTTCCTGTCATTAAACAGCTGGGATCTCCCTTTCTTTCTCACACCTAACCACCAGGAATCATTTATATAAATGTATATATAGTGAGGAAATATTTTTAAAAGTAGACAGATGAAACTAATCACATTTATTAGGGTATTATATTAATTTTTGTATTTGTGTCTGCAAAATCACAGGTTTATAGCATGAATGTGTTTCATGTAGTTTCAGTGTACTGTATAGTAGTCCAGACAATATTTAAGCCTTTTTTAGAAGACTTTAAGACTTGCTAAAATGTCTTTGCATTTTATACAACAGTTTGTACCATCACTGATCTAAATAATGATCTGTTATAGATCAGTGACTAGCATACTACTCTGACTATTTCTGCCATGTCAGTAAAATGGAAAATGTAAGTAATACACTCCATAGCGGATTTCATGTGATCAAGGGCTTAGGACATTAGTGGTTCCGCCAGTAGTGGCCACTCTTGCAACGTAATCAAGGACGTACATCCGAGTCAACAAGATAGAGGGAAGTTAGTAAGGGAAGCGCATAAAAAACGAACTGTAACCCAATCTAAATAACAGAACAAGAGTGAATCATTCACTTAACTGATTCATTAAAACAAATATTGTTTCAGGAATGAAACGCCACTACTGCGTCCGCACTGTTTTGAAACGCAACTGTTACCAGTAAGTTTTCTCAGCTAACCATTTCTATAACTAATTAAGATGTATATCATTGTATTACTCGTATATGTAAGTAGATGTATTTTGTAATTAATCTGGTAACTTATATCATTCTATCCACCTTATTTTTCAACGCGGAGGAAAGGCGTTTTCTGTGTATGCGAGACTTCCGGTTCATTAGTCGCTGTAGGAAAATAAGGAAAAGAAAGTGCAGTACATGGTAAAACTGTGTGCACTAAACCAGTGTGTTCATAATTAAAATAATACATTAAAAAAATATGGTAAGACACACCAGTTTGCGATATCAAGCAGCAAAACGAAAAAATAGCTGGAGGCAAATGACACCGAAAGCCAGACCCATTAAATTACAAATGGCTGCACCCACTATTATGGGAAATTAAGGTGGATATGATAATCACCCTTAACAGGACGCGTGGTCCAGTGTTTACAGTGACTTTGTCAGGAATAATTTTGCTGAGGGACAGAAATAGACAATATAACTGGCAATATTGTGCCTAAAAACATAAAATACATAGTATAAAGTATGCAGAACTATGTCTGCTGAAAAATACAATAGAACCATCACAGAAAATTCGAATGGTTTTCGTTACAAATAACATTACAAACGTTACAAACCATCAACTTTTAACCATTAAACCAATAAAAATGGTTTTCTGTGGTGTGTTTTGGGACATATTTCATTTGGATTTATTGGTTTTAACAAGCCACCAATAGAAGGTGACCAATTACCAGTAGAGGGTCCATTCCATTAAAAACCAATACAAGTCCCATTATAACCAATAAAACCATTACAAATTTTGTGATGTTGTCTATTGTTTTTTTTTTTTTTTTTTTTTTTTTTAGCAGGGCTATGACTTAGTATAGTCTTATCTATGATGTCAAGGTTAAATACAGTAGCACATTGTGCTTAAATGTAACAAATTGGGATATCAACACACTTTTAAAGCAAAGTGTTTTCTTAAAAGTTTGTTAGGGTTCAAATGATAAATTTGATGGCAGCTAACGTAATAAATCAACTAAAAAATCATAAACTTGAGACAAATTAGTTAGTAGTAATTGCAAAAAAGTTCTGAGAAAAGACCTACCATTATAGAGGGTTTGCACTTAAATCAAATTTGGTAAGTTACCCAGATGCACGGCCATATCAACGATACACGGACATAAACAACAGCATGGATTGCAAGGTTAATGTACTACTGAATACATTGTTCTGCTAATTTATGCTGTCTAAACCACAGAAAAAAATTGTGGTAAAGATATGTATGAGCAGTATTAATTAAGATATTAGCCTAATATTTCACCTACCTGACCACTGATAAGAACAAACACAAATCTTGTCAACATTCTTGCCCTGGTTCAGTTTGGCCAACCACAAAAAGACAGTTTTTTGCACTCTTCTCCTTGATTTGTTAGAACTTTTGGCAGTCTATGGCACTCCAAATGTATTTACAGCCCCAAACATGACAATAATTGAGCATTTTCAGCAGCAGTAATCAGCAAAATATGCAAGTTACGTTTGGTTCAGTGGCATTGTTTATGTTCAGTGCCGCCAATATACTTTGTTTTTTGTCACTAATTATCTAATGCAAAGAATTTCATACTGTACATTTTGGCAACCATGACCTACTCATTCAAATACTTTTTAGAACCAACATGTTGTCTTGAGAAATGAAGTGTAATTCATTGTGTTGCTGCTGTAGGAGATGCGAGGCCAAAGGATTGACATAGAGCAGCTCCTCAGGCAGTCTCAGACCGAACTGCTGTGGATCCAGCGACAGCTATCAATCATAGCAGCAGCAGATGCCAATTATGCCCGGGCCCAAAAGAAGGTCAGCAATCTTGTTACATTTCCCCTTAAACATTCTTATCCCTAATGGCTTCTCATACACAATACTTCTAGTAGCAATAATGGTTTTTGTACACAAGGTGGTGCCATCCCGCTACATTTACATTCATGCAGCCTTAACATCCTCAACCTCCAATCAGATTACAAGAGCCAGTACAATGGGCCACACCAGCCAATGGAGGGTGTGTTTGTGTCATGTGAGGAGATGACAGGTGATGCACGTAGATAGAGGGTGTGGTTGCAATGCAGTGTCCTATCAGGATCATCTCGAAAGTGTAGGCCTGGTCCTCTCTCTTGAGAATAGACATGTCATCTTAAACTGACGCATTTGTAGAGGACTGCCCCAGTGCAGGGGGATGGGGAGGAGGGGGAAGAGGTCAGGCAGCACTAGAGGAGCAGCTGGGGTTGCTTGGCAACAGAGAAGGGGAGACTGTAACACATTCCGTATTGGGAATCTTTTTCCTGTTTTTTTTTTTTTTTTTTGCCTCCAACGAGACCTGATTCCTCAGCACTAAGAGTGTCTAATGGCCAGGATGCGTCTACCACACTGTCTAAGTAATCCCTCTTAATGCCCCTGTGTGCATTAAAATCTGATGTAACTGTGTGATATTCTGAGACAGTGAACTTAATTTCCCCTTGTTTGGTGTCGCTGTGGGATGAATAGAGTGGAACGGCCCTGTTTTTTCCCATCTGTACCTTGAGATAACGCAAAGAAATCACAGTAGGGCAAGATAGCAATACCAGCATTTCTAGGTGGGATATAAAGAACAAGATGAATGGCATAAACACAGAGATAATGAAATGCCAAGAAATTTGCGGTATAACCCATATACTTACTGCCTTATTTTAAAATGTGAAAAATTAAATATGCCGTCTATCTTAAGGTGTATGAAGAAACCCAGCAGGAATGTCTTGATTCAGTTTTTCTTATGTACTTAAAGCTAGGGCCTTATGAAACCCTTTTTATTTTCCCCCAAAATTCAGTTTTTTTTTTTCATTTAAATTTTTCAATGGTTAGTTTTAATGGTTAATTAAAAAAATATTAATCAAAAAGCATGTCTAATTAATTGAAATCATGAAACTTTTTTAAACACAATTTAACAGCAATTTATGAAAAGTTGAACAAAAATGTCAATTTTAATTTTCTGGAGTTCATCTGAATGGTTTCAATAATTTTTCTCTGATTAACTGATTTTCTAAAAAACATTATTTATTATTATTTTATATATATATATATAATACTCAGTAATACTGTGTTGTGTATTAACATTTTATTTGGTAAATAAATTATGGTAAATAATTGTTCTGGCAAATTTTCTTTCAAAAATGACTGTATTCTGCAATTCTCTGCTTTTTCTGCATTGTGGAAATCATAGGGTCCTAACTTAAAGCCTTTATAAATGAACCTCTAAACCTAGATCTAAACCTGTATATACTTGGGTGTCAGTGGAAGGGTTCTGAGAAAATTGTTTAAAATGTAAATGATTAAATATTAAAAAAGACGGGACGTAACAATAATAATAAAAATGAATAAAAAAAAGGTAATAATACAAAGTAATAATTAAAAAAAAAAAAAAAAAGCAAAACAGATAATAAAACAATAAAAATTTAATAAAGTAATAATTTACAAATTCAACATTTATTGTATTATTCTGAATATATTAGGGCTGTCACTAATGATTATTTTGGTAATTGAGTAATCGGTCTATTACTCTGACGATTAATCGAGTAATCAGACAATTATTTATTTATTTTTTTGTGGTAATAAAAATAGAACCAAGCAAACAATAACCTTTAAAATGACTTGAAATATATATATAATAGCAGTGAGGTAATAATAAAAATTCAAATAATGAGCAAAGTATTAACAGCAAGTAATTATATGGTTTTATTGAACTAAACCAACATTTCTAGGTGGCATATGAAGAACAAGATGAATCGCATAAAGATGGAGATAATGATATGCCAGAAAATTTGCAGTATAACCCATATACTTAATGCCTCATTTTAAAATGTGAAAAATGAAATATGCCATCCATCTAAATGTTCATGGAGAAACCCAGGAGGAATGTCTTGCTACAATTTGTTTGATTCAGTTTTTCTTATTTACTTATAAAGCTGCTTTAATTTTTTCCAAATTTTTAGTTTTAATTTTTCTAGATTCCGTTTTTTTTTTTTTTTTTTTTTTTTTTCTAGACTCTGCTTTAATGGTTTACTTAAAAATATATATTATTATAAAATATTAATCAAAAGCATGAAACTTACACAATTTAAGTTTAACAAAAAGTCAATATCAATTTTAATTTTCCCTAATGGTTTCATTAAATTTTCTCTGATTAACTGATTTTATATAAAACAAATATTTATTTATTAATTTAATTTCAGTAATACTTTGTTGTGTACTTAGATTTTTCTGGTAAATAAATTCTGGTAAAAAAATTGTTCTGGTAAATATTCTTTAAAAAAATGACTGGATTCCACAATTCCGTCTGCGTTTTCTGCATTGCAGAAATATAATAGGGTGCTAACTTAAAGCCTTTATAAATTAAAAATCTAAACCTGTATATTCTTGTTAGTTCAAATGGCTAATGGAATGGGAATTTTTATTAACATGGGAAAATTTATTAACATTTAGTAACTATATAAATAAAATAAACCAGGGTTTTCAAACTGTGGTATCCTGCAAACGGTGTAATGTACATTATGCATTATAACAAAACGGCTTTAATGCATCATGCAGTCTTGATAACAGTCTAATAATGCATTTTATGGACTCTCATCTGGTTACTTGACATGGGCAAAATGCAATCGAGGATTTTTTTTTAATTGAGTACCTGAATTGAATTAAGGAATCATGACAGTCCTAGAATATATTCATAACAGTACTCTTAATTAATGTGGTTATGTCACAAAAATAATACTAATAGCATTACTGCAAATGATTAGATACATTGCATTGCCTTTTGCAGTATTAGAGAGGCCATGCGTGAAAAAGGCAAATGATTTACACATCAGTGATGGGAGTGGCTCTACACTTCACTGCTCTCTTGATGTGTGAGTGTACAAGTGTAGGATAGAGAGAGCAAACCTGTGTGTGCGTACTGTATGAAAGCAGGAGAGAGTATATCGAGGAGCATGCGCAATTCTCTATGACCGTGTGTGTGAGAGAGAGACAGAGAGAGACACACAGGGAACGAGAGCAAGAAAGGAACGCACCGTTCTGTTGCACCACTCCTAGAGAGCCTGGAGACGCTCTCACACTGTCTGTCTCCTGTTCCAGCTCAGGGCTTCTGCAGGGACACACATGCACGCATGAGCACTGAGGCACGCACAAACACACACCACAGACGTGTCGTCACTGCCACTCCTGGCAGCCGGTGATATAAGGGAGTGGGAGCGCTAACGAGGAGAAACAGAGGTGGATACGGCTACCGTTAAGGTACAGTACACACACGTAGATCATGTTTGATATGAATGAGATCAATAGCAAAGAGAATGTCTGTAATGCCGTGCTGTTATGCCTACATGTCGCCCTTCCTTGGCTCAGAACGGAGCGTGTGCTGGTTCATTCCAGCTCTGGAATACTGCAAAGAATGCAAGAGAGCATCCTACAGGAAATGGCATGATCCAGATGTGCAGGGAAACGTTTGACCTGCCGGCATCTGGAGTCAGGTGGTGGACTGCTGTGATGTCTTGTTGCTCAGTCTTCTACAGGAAGTTCAGAGGATGCAAACATGCAGATAACCTGAGGAGTTGATCCGTGCTTGTGTTTATTTTGGGGGTCTCAGGCAACAGCTGGTCAAGGTCATGGTTAGGTGTAAATATGCACATTAGGTTTTTTCTTTTCTTTTTTTTTTCCGTCCAAATGCAGGTGTCACAGTCCCCGGAGCAGTTGGCACACACATGGAGCGAAAAAAATAGTGTTTCTTCAGTTCATTTTCCAAAAAGCCTGCTACTATGGAGCTCCATTTGTGAATGGACATTTCTCTTTTTCTAGGAATTGACGGTCAGCTTGATTTGTTGGTCTAATGGTTAATGCTTCCGTCTCGCTTGCAGGGTTTTTACTTGTTATACGTGAGAAGTTGGATATATTGAGCTGTGTGTTTGACCAGCCTGTGTTTCCGTAGCTCTGCTGGCTCTGGTTGGGTTGGTACTGATGGGGCAGTAGGTTGACTGGCTGTGACTGAGTCTGCTAATGTAGTGTAGCATGCAAACCAGCTGGAGACCTGGCACACACACCACAGTGTGATTGGTAGTATTACTATTCTGATACAGCAGACTGTTTTCTGAGATTATGTAAGATCTCTCAGTTAAATCCACACAGACACACAAAACAGACGCGAGAGCTTTGAAACACACATAATGTGATTGGCAACTGTTGTGTTTCTGGCATTGATACTACAGACCAAAATGCTGGCAGTCGATTTTACTGTTTAAAATGTGTTTATGGCTTAATTGTATGTGTGTCTCGTAATTAATGATGCTATATTTGATCCACCAACTGTTATTAATGTTGGCGAACACACAAAAAGTCCAGTAATCCTTTTTTGTTTGTTTTGCATTTTCTTAATCTTGATGGAAAAAAAAAAAAAAAAAAAGTGTAGGATTTTCTTAGTTTTAAAGAGAGGGAAAACATCTTCTCCTTAAGATATAATGAAATATTATGTGCTGCATTTTGTTGGTTGCAGAATACAATATTCTAAAGAGAAATGGGGAGACCCTAGTAAAAAATAATAGTTTTAGTATATAGTATATAGTATATAGCGCTTTTAACAATACAGATTGTGACAAAGCAGCTTTACAGTATTAACTAGGAAATAGTGCATCAATAATGCAAAAGGACAACAGTAAACACTCAATTTTACGTTTAAGGCAGTTCATCATTGAATTCAGTGATGTCATCATCCAGTTCAAATAGTATACGATTCAAATAGTTTACAGTATCACAATAGCATACGATATCGCCAAAGTTCTTAGCAATGCATATTACTAATCCAAAATTAAGTTTTGATATATTTGTGGTAGGAAATTTAAAAAATATCTTCATGGAACATGATCTTTATTTAATATCCTAATGATTTTTGGCATAAAAGCAAAAACTGTAATTGTGACCCATACACTGTTTTAATGGCTATTGCTACAAATATACCCGTGCTACTTTTATGACTGGTTTTGTGGTCCAGGGTCACAAGTATGTTTTAATATCACTAATGTCACTTGATGAGGATTGTATGATTTTTAAATAATATCTTTAAATTAAAATCTTTGTCTTTACAGGTCTTTTAAATATCTTTAAATGCAAAATATTTAAAGTGTACCTAAAGTATTCTTGCAATAGTTCCATTTTAGCACAATTAAATATACTGACTCACAGATTTGTTTATTTCTTTGATTGGACTTCAGCGCTACTTCTGTGCATTAAAGTGTACAGAAGTGCATTAAGTATAAAATTAGTTGTTCCAATTTAGCAGACTTTAAATATATCAGTTTAGTGTACTAAAAGTACAATCGCAGTGTATTTTAATTAAGTACATATTATGTAAATGTGACCTTGGACCACAAAACCAGTAGCATGGGTATATTTGTAGCAATACCCAAAAATACATTGTTTGGGTCAAAATGGCAGATTTTTCTTTTATGCAAGTGGATATTAAGTAAAGATATTCCATGGCGATATTTTGTAAATTTCCTACCATAAATATATCAACACTTAATTTTTAATTAGAAATATGCATTACTAAGAACATTTGGACAACTTTAAAGGCAATTTTCTCAATTGATTTTTTTTTTTGCATCCTCAGATTTCAGATTTTCAAATAGTTGTATCCCAGCCAAATATTGTCCTATTCTAACAAACCATAAATCAATGCAAAGCTTATTCAGCTTTCAGATGATGTATAAATCTAAAAAAAAAAAAATTACCTTTATGACTGGTTTTGTGGTCCAGGCTCACACATGTATTTACGGTATATTTAGCATGAAATAAATGTATTTTAAATACATTTAAGTATATTTATTTTTCTTTAGGAGAGATGTCAAATGGACAAGAGCAGCTTTTCAGGTTGCATTTATGTGAGCCAAGACTTTAGCTTAGCTATATCTTGCTTTTAAAGCATATAGTTTTATTACGTTTGTTCTCAGGGTTCAGTGAGAGCCACATTGGATGTTTGCCACCATTTGCTTAAAGGTCCACTTCCAGAACAAAAATTGACAGATAATGTACTCACCCCCTTGTCACCCAAGATGTTCATGTCTTTTTTCGTAAAGAAATTATATTTTTTGAGGAAAACATTTCAGCATTTTTCTCCATATAATGGACTGGTATTGTGCCCCGATTTTAAACTTCCAAAATGCAGTTTAAATTTGGCTTCAAATGATCCCAAATGTGGTTGTAAACGAGCCCAGCCGATGAAGAAGGGTTGGTTATTTTCATTAAAAAATACAATTTAAATACCTTTTAATGTCAAACGCTCGTCTTGTCTTGCTCTCCGTGAACTCTGTGTATTCTGGCTCAAGACAGCTAGGGTATGTCGAAAAACTTCAAAAATCATTTCAAAATCATCCTACATTACTGCAGAACTACTGACACAGTCTTTCCAAAGTGAACATGCAAAGAAGATCAAACACCCTTAACAAAAAAGAACCGGAAAAAACAGCTCAGGCAGGGTGAGACAAGACGTGCATTTGACATTAAAAAGTATATAAGTTGTATTATTTTTATGAAAATAACCGATCGTTTCACTAGATAAGACCCTTCTTCCTCGGCTGGGATCATTTACAACCGCATTTGGGATCGCTTGGAGCCGCATTTAAACCATACCTGTCAAGTTTTGGATTTGAAAATAAGGGAAATTTTCCGGCGCCCGCTGCGAGCAGTCCCACCACCCCAACCAAGCTCCAGTATCCCTTACATTTTAAGACAGGTGACAAGAAAGCTAAAATCACCACTTGTCAACCACTTATAAACTACAATCGGCTTTATGCACAGCTGCACTACTTCCTGAACTTCAGGCAGCTCCTTTGTTTCCTGTCTGCCATTATTGGACAAACTGATTAATCCAGGTGATCAGTTTGTCCAATAATGGCAGACAGGAAACAAAGGAGCTGGCTGAAGTTCAGGAAGTAGTGCAGCTGTGCATAAAGCCAATGATAGGCCTACCTTTGTTGACACTGACATGCTGTGAACATTCATAGCCTAAATGAAAACACAAAAGGGTATATATGAAGAGCATTTATTTAAAGGCTTATTTGCATATTTTCTGTTCATTTAACATTGCTTGTCTTTACATTTACATTTCATTTTCATTCCACATTCTTTTCACATTCCCATTGATCGCGGTATTTACATGAGGGTTTTGGTTTTTTGTCAGGAGTGCCTTCCTTCTCTGTCCTGGCGTCCATCATCTGTCTGTTTTTTCTTCTTTTTTCCCGCGTCGTCACTCATCAACTCATCATCTGACCTCACACACTAACCTCGCGACAACTGCCACCTACAGTACCTGTAGTAGGCTACTGCAGGTGGCAGATATCGCGAGGCTAGTGTCAGAGCTCAGATTTTTTTTTTTGGGGGGGGGGGGGGCGGTTTTTTTTTATTTTTTTAATAACGCAGGTTAAAATACGGGAGATTTACGGGAAAATACTAATACGGGAGGACGGCGGGAAAGAAGGGTAAATTACGGGACTTTCCCGGCCAAAACGGGATACTTGACAGGTATGATTTAAACTGCATTTTGGAAGTTCAAAATCGGTGCACCATAGCAGTCCATTATATGGAGAAAAATCCTGAAATGTTTCCCTTAAAAAACATAATTTCTTTATGACTGAAAAAAGAAAGACATGAACATCTTGAATGACAAGGGAGTGAGTACATCATCTGTCAATTTTTGTTCTGGTAGTGGACTTTAAAGGGGTCATCGGATGCTAAGTTCACTTTTACATGTTGTATGAACATTAATATGTGTTGGCAGTGTATGTACAAATCTACTCTATAATGATAAAAATCCATGCAGTGGTTTTTAATTAACTAAAAATTAATTAAAAATAATATTCCCTTTTTCAAATCGAGCCATTCTCAGATGCCTGTCATTGTGGCGTCACACCGACAGAGGCCGCTCCCACGATAGTTGATTGACATGAGCTCTTACCTTAGATCAGTTGTAACAGTCCGCCCTCTTTGTTTCGATGCCGGAGCAGAGATATAAGTTATACAAGAATATCTCAGATTGAGCGATTGAGGTGTTGTGTTGCTGGGTGTAATAATGAATGTAGTGGTCGTCATTTACTCCCGACATCTGAGCTGCCTCCCGATCTACATATATCCGTCTATGTTCTCGCGAATCATTCATGATCCAGCTTCACTTACAGCAGAAGTGAGTATAAGGGTTTTTTTTATGAATCTTTGCGATCGCCTTTCCTAATAAAGTGCTAGGTAGCAAGTTTAGCTAAACGCGGCTAAAGTAAACAGGCTTGTCTCTCCACAGAGAGAAGAGAGGGGCGGGGCGAGCAGAGCTCATTTGCATTTAAAGCAGCCTCGACCAGAATGAGATGATTTTTGCAGAGCTTATTTTGGCGAGGTAAAAAGGGTGTTGTTTTACACAACCATTGAGAATTTTTAACCAAAGTATATTATAGACTTTTCATTAAGACCCTAAAGAATCATATCTACTTGTGGAAAATGGGCATCCGATGACCCCTTTAATAGTCAGTACTCAGTACTTTTGCTAAACTGTTAGAGGCTGTAATGACGGGGACAGAAAACTGCTCATTTTTCATCTGCATGCTTCAAAACTTGATTGGACATTCAAAACCTTGTTTGATCGCACCAGCCTGTTAAATAAATGTTAGGTATTTTCTGCTCTGCTGATCTGGTTTCTGTCAAAGAAGCATGGTTTTATGTCTAGTAAGTCTTGTGAATGTTTTCATAATGGTTATATTGAAAACACAGGTTCTGACATATCATATAAGTGCATTTCACTTACGCATTAACTAATGATGTGCTCTTTAGTTTAAAATGTCCTATAGAGACTTTGGTACTGTGCTGCTTAGTTATGATATGTTATATGTAAATATAATTAATTATGTATCTGGCTACAGATTTAGCGCTGATAACATGAATTATGTACTTCAAAAGGGATTCAGCAATCTCAGAAGGGATAAAAGTAAAATAAAAAGTAATAGTTTTCAACAAGGGAGCTTTTTATGGTGAATTTTTTCTGGTATTTTTCTTGAGTGGCCATGAGTAGGTTATTACTAATGTATTGGTCTGGTTTGGGATCAGATCCCTTCTAATGCAGTACTTCAGCTTCATTACAGTGCCAGTGTTCCTGTCAGCACTGCACAGTTGGCAAGTATCAGAAAAAAACAAGCAAACGCTCGATAATCTGGGCGTGATTCTTTGCAGCTTAAACTGTAGCAGTGTAATGCGTAAGTAGCATCACAAAGATTGATTTTTAACTAGAACTCTTGTGGTTACACCCTCTTTTTAAAGAAGTTTACCCACACTGATTATTTATGAATTATGAATTTATTATAATATGAATTTTAGATGTTTGTTTATGTCTTAAACCTTAAAAAAATATACTGTGTAATTTTTGCATCACTAAAAAAAAGTAATGACTGTTTTCGAACAGGCTTCCTGAACTGTCTTATAGTCCCTCACCATACTCACACCACTGGTTGAGCCAAAGTTGCGTTAGACTGCTCAAATTAGCCCAACAACATCCAAAAGTGCCACAGAGACAGATTATTTTACAGCGAAATACAGGCGTACAAGTAGTTTACTTACGTCCACCGTGTTCATCCTGAAAGTTTGCTTGGTAAGTCACTGACCTGTCTGCCCTCTTCCCCTGCAGCTGAAGCAGGAGGCCCAGCCGTCGCACCTGGCCTCTCACGCAGCTCACCATGTGAATCGCTGCCGCCTCTTGGAGGACAAGAACAGAGCTCTTAAACTAGAGCTAGCCGCTCTCAGACAGCAGAAACAGCAGCGCCGATCCCTGGTAAGTCAGTTTGTGGTGTGATTTTGTTGCTTGTTTGTGCAGTTTTTGGCAATAATCACACTTCTGGATTTCAGCATGTTGTCTGAAACTCCTCTTTCCTGGTGAGAAGCTTAATGAGTGACAGCAACAGTTGTTTTCTGTAAGGTAAAATGCTCAGGAAGTCCCTGAATCATCTACTGTGTTCCAAATGGTGTGATGCTGGAGCTGTTGCCCTGGCAACAAGCCCACTGGTGAGGGAGGACAGGTTGGTAATGGAAAACTGACAGACCATAATAATGGCTTTTGTTATAAGCCTCAATTGCAACAGATCAATTTCGTCCCACTGAATGGAGATGGGAAGTGACATGCACAAATTTAAGTGAGCTTGAGCACCGCTGAGAAAGTTTGCTGTACTTTAGAGCACGCTTTAGAACTGTACCGGAAATTAAGCAATTGCGCTGAAGCAAAAAGTTTTTTAAGGGGATGGGGAAAGGATGAAAATCGTGTCATGACTTACTCACCCTCATATTGTTCCAAACCTGTATGACTGTATTCCTTGCAACTCTGAAGACTGATAATGTTCCCCTTCAGGAAGGCTGTTTACCATTGCAACTGTGAATATCAGCCTGATTTATTCAAATCGTTCAGACCAGTTTTGTAAACTTTATTAACTAATTTTCTGTTATTAGAGGGGTATTAAAGGGAAAATTCTGTCATTAATTACTCACCCTCATGTCGTTCGTTCATCTTCTAAACACAAATTAAGATATTTTTTATGAAATCCGTGAGCTTTCTGACCCTCAATGCAACTGACATGTTCAAGACCCAGGAAGGTAGTAAGGACATCATTAAAATAGTCCATGTGACATCAGTGGTTCAACCTTAATTTTATGAAGCTACAAGAATACTTTTTGGTTGCAAAGAAAACAAAAATAATGACTTTATTGAACAATTTCTTCTCTTCCGTATTGAATCACTGACGTCACATGGACTATTTTAACGATGTCCTTAATACCGTTCTGGCCCTTGAACGTGGTAATTACATTGCTGTCTATGCAGAGTCAGAAAGCTGTATGGGTAAGATGAGCCATTTTTTTTTACTAATGTGGTCCTCAAGATAAGGGAAAATGAGGCAGAATTACAATGAATGTATCTAAAGTAATTTCAGGATGTTTCCTATTATTTTAATTTATCAGAATGTATCTATAACAACAGGTTCTAAAATGATGGCTTCTTATAAAAAATGTTCTTGTGGCTCAATTTGCCCCAGGTTAGGGGTAAGTTGACCCGAGTCAGTGGGTAAGATGAACCAATCAAATAAAGTTTAATTTTCCATCTTTGTTTGCATTTCTGAAACAATATGTTGAACACCAAAGTTCTAACCTTCCCAAAAACAGACTAAACAGAGAGTTTGTTGAGTAAAATTAATTAAAAACTGAATTAGAGTGAAGAAATAAATGTCATTGAAACTAATAAACATTTTAGTCAAAAGATTCATGACATGGTAGCTTTTCTGCAATGTCAAACAGACCATTAGGGACCACAGGTGGAAAGATATATTTGATTATAATGTGATGAAAAGCATCTTCTGGTTCTCAGAGAAGGATTTGGTGCACTTGTACACTGTCCCTATCAAATAAACCTCAAATATGATGTACTGTGTGTATATATATTTATAATATATATATGATAAACTAAACCAGTTGTGTAAGACCACATTAAAATACCAGTTTATACTTCAAAGATTTAACTTAGCTTCGGTAACTTATGGTGGGGTAAGTTTAAAGTGTTGGCTCAACTTACTCCACAGCATTTGGCTCACTTTGCCCCATAGCTGGCATTTTGGAACTAGCTGGTTTACCAATTCAGGCTAATATTTAGCTAAATGACTTGCATGGTTTATATGTTGCTAAATCACCTATATGGATCATAAATATTTTAGACCTGGATAAATTTGCTTTGATGGAACAGCCATTACATCTGTAATGCTTAAATTTTACTTTGACAAGCAAGAACATTTTTTAAAGTAAATGGGTGCCGTCCACTCCTTCCATGTTCTCCTTTCCACAGTCTGACAGAAATTATGTTTGATTTCAAAATACATGGTCACATGACAGTAAAAGTGTACAGTTGCCAAGACACAGGGGGTGGGTCAACTTACCCACTGGCTCAACTTACCCCACACTCCCCTATGGCCAATTTGAATGATATTATGATTTTATATTACTTAACAGATAGTAGTGCTCTAAATGCAACAGCACCGCAGTAGGTAATGCATACTATCAATTATTTATTTAATTGTATTATAAGTTGGCATGGGCAACTATGTCTGCGTGAGTTTTAAGAGCACACTCGTAGCATATTTTCAAATATTGTGGGTTTGTGTTTTGCTTTGAAAGTGTGTTCATTTAAACAAACTTTTTTATTAAACTGTTAGATTTTAATGCAGAGTCCTTTAATTGAAAGAGAGAGAAGGGAACGTCAAGTCTGCCAAGGCTGGCATTGGTTCAGATTCAAAACGATCACACCTCTTCATTTATTAGCTTCAGTTGTGATAGCGGTAAACTGGACGAATATGTCGTGACAGTCGTTGCAGCGCGAGTCCTATGGATGGTTGCCAGGCAACCATCTCTGACGGACAGCGCGGAGAGTGAACCTGTGGTGAGGAATGACCTTCTGTCTCTAGAGGAAGTGTCTCACGCCTGCTGCTGCTTAGGAACCGCCCACCTCATCTCCATGGCGCTGCCTGTCCTGTAGAGAAAGGGAGGCCGTGGAAAAGCCTGGTTGTAGTATAATTAGTTTCATGAATAACAGTCATGACTATAATGACAAAAGCAGATAATTAATACAGAGTAATAACAGTCCGGAGAGAAGCACATCTACTTAATTAGCTGAGCCAAAGTATGTTTCAGTAGAGAATTTAGATGAGTGAAAGGAGTACAGAGTGTTTTTCTGGAAGGAGGTTGCCAGTCAAGAAAAGAGAAGGTTGTATCTGAAGGGTTGGGCTCTGGCTTGGGTTGCCATGTCCCCTAATAGAATTAGACTCAGACAGTGATCTCTTAGCCGGGCCATGCTGCTTGCTTAACTGTATTTTCCTCTCCATTGCATCGACCGCTGGAGTCATTTGGAGCAGGAGGTCCATTCCATTCCAGATCCTTGTCTCATAAGTTAGACCAGAACAGGAAGCATCAGCTCCAGCTGAATATGTGCCCACTCTGTCCTTGTCGTTAATTGCAATCTTGTGTTGAAATGTGAACGCGATATAACTTAAAGTAAACGTTTCAGGATGTAGGCTGATACTGTACTTAAAGGGATAGTTCACCCAAAACTGAAAATTCCGGCATTAATTACTCACCCTCTCATCGTTACAAATTCGTAAGACCTTCGTTCATGTTTGTAACACAAATTAAGATATTTTTGATGAAATCGGAGAGCTTTCTGACGGTGCATAGACAGCAAGGAAAACCCGGACGGAATTCAGACATAAAAATGGAATTTACAGTTTAACACGGAAAGTCATGGAATTTGTCGAAGTTTGGATGAGTTAACCAAAAGTATGTAATCAAATTAAATCAAATCGCGACATGGACTAGTATCTGTAAATATTACGCCGCAAAAAGAAATCTTAAATATGATATCTTAAATATCTTAAATATGAATCCTGCGTATTCCTCTGTGTTAATGAATGGCGCAGACACGGGTTTTGCCTACATCCCGTACCAAAGCACGCGTGACACTCGTGGTGATTTTAGTCTCTGCTCTTGCAACAAATGAGGACATAAATACATGAAAAGCATCTTCAGAATTGATCTGACTTCATTAACATTTGACCGTTCCATTTGAGTAGAATGTATTAATAGTTTCCCCCCGCAGCTGTGTAGCCACAACCAGCGTCAGATACAGGTATTCACGGCAACCCATCAAAATAAAAGTTCGGTTTAACTTGAAGATGTATATGCCAGAAATATTACTATTATTTAGAATGTACGTAATACTACTAGTACTGTTGACTACTACTTTATGTTTTAAAGAAATAATCACACAATATTCCTTTCATGTTTTAATTTTAATAGTAAATCCCCTTTACTTTACTATATGTTTAATTTTCATTAATTAAAAGATGAATTAAATTAATTTTTTATGCCTTCATTTGATAACTAGAAAAGTATTAAATACACAACACAAAATTTCTGAGGAAAAAAAATTACAACTGAAACATTCAAGGGCCAGAAAGGTAGTGATTACAGGTTTGAAACGACATGAGGGTGAGTAATTAATGAAAGAATTTTCATTTTTGTTGAACTATTCCTTTAAAAGTTAGATTTCAACATGCACAATTTTAAAATTCAGCTGATACAGATATGCCGATAATAATTATTGTAATAAATAATTTGTTTGATTTTAGTGAGTCACTACCTTTCTGGCCCTTGATCGTTTCAGTTGCCTTGTGAATTTTTTCCCTTCAGAAATTCTGTGGTGTGTATTTAATATATTTCTAGGTATCAAATAAAGGCATAAAAAATTAATTTAATTTATCTTTTAATTAATAAAAATTAAACATATAGTAAAGGGGATTTACTATTAAAATTAAAACATGAAAGAAATATTGTGTGATTATTTCTTTAAAACATAAAGTTTTATTCATTTTTCAACAGTAGTAGTAGTGTCATTAAAATGGATAACCATTTTGAAATTTGCAAAATGTTACATTTAAGAATTTTATTAGATTATTAATGTTTTAAATATTCACTTAGATGACAAAAATGTCTGTAAATGTAATATGTATGTAAAAATATGGTTAATGCACAATTAAATATGTGATGTAAACCAATATTGATCAATTAAAATCTCTCTAATAACTGATATGGTACCACTTCCTAGTTACACTTTAAATATTTTGTGTTTAAACAAAAAACATTAAAGTTCCTTCTTTAAATTATGGTTTTGTTAATCACTTGCTTAATGTCTTTCTGACCCTGTATAGACAGCAATGAAATTTTCAAGGGCCAGAAAGGTAGTACAGACATTGTTAAAATAGTCCATGTGACATCAGTGGTTCAACCATAATTTTTTGAAGCTACGAGAATACTTTTTGTGCGCAAAGAAAATGTAAACCGATACTGATAAATTAAAATCTCTCTAATAACTGATATTGTACTACTTCCTAGTTACATTTTAAATATTTTGTGGTTAAACAAGAAACATTAAACTAAAGTTCCTTCTTTAAATTACTGCTTTGTTAATCACTTGCCTAATTTCTTAAAACCCACGGCATTATGTGGAAGTCATATATTATGAGCATGATTGGCCATGGGGAATAATATTGTGACCTCAGTTCTCTGAAAGCAATTTTCACAATTGATTTCTGCATGCCAGTTGCCAAAACAGAATGAATCACTGCCTGTAAACTAAAACCTGGGATTAATATTTATTCCTCCGCTGCTTGTAAATTCCCATTTTTAGAGTTGTGCCTCTGTGACTCTGTGTATGGAAGGGAGAGGAAAAACAACAAAACACCTTCAGGGAAGATATTCGGTTTAGTTTCTGGAGCGAATATCCCTTCTCTCGTCCTTCTGCTCTTTCACTAATTGAAGCATCCCTTAGAGATACAGACAAGGGTTTAAAACTCTCTGCTATGTTCATATTAACATCAAGTCCGTAAGGGTGTTTTCTTTATTCAGTTAGATATTTGAGTTGAGTATACAATTAAATAAAGTTCAGCAACATAATACATGTTTGCAGCTTGTCTTACTAACGTCTGTCTGAAGTTAGCCTTTGTAAAGAAGCTTCTTTCATGAACATATTGTAGAAATAAATGTAAATAGTATCTTTCCAAACTCTCCCAGACCTCTCTAGAGAGTTACTCCTACACTGTTAACCTCTCTATGCTGAATTGAGATACTTTTATAAGACTATAAATATTTCAAACCATCAATGAAACTGCATCTGTGACCCTAGACCACAAAACCAGTCATAAGGGTCAGTATTTTGAAACTGAGATTTATACATCATCTGAAAACTGAATAAATAAGGACAATATTTGGCTGAGACACAACTATTTGAAATCTAGGTGCAAAAAAAAATCGAAATATTGAGAAAATCACCTTTAAAGTTGTCCAAGTGAAGTTCTTAGCAATGCATATTACTAATCAAAAATTAAGTTTTGATATATTCACAGTAGGAAATGTACCAAATATCTCAATGGAACGTGATCTTTACTTTAATATCCTAATGATTTTTGGCATAAAAGAAAAATCGATCATTTTGACCCATACAATGTATTTTTGGCTATTGTTATAAATATACCTGTGCTTCATTTTTTATTTTTTATTTTTTTTTGATTATTCTTTTTTTGGTATTATTTAGCTGTTGTTTTCCCCTTGCCCATTAGCAACAGAGAGCAGAAGTCATTACTTCAGATTAGCTGCCACAAAACCATGACACAGTGTTAAGTTTTAACTTGTACATATATTTTATTATTTAGTGTGCTTGTCTACACTGTTTCTGCAATGTATATGCACTCCCTTTAACTGGAAATCTATATAGGCCACCCCCATACATATGGAATCCCACAATTTTATCGGCGCTTTAAAAGCTTTGTGGTATGATGCTTCGTATCCATTACACCAGCAGCTCTATTTCGATGCGGCGCATAGACCTCCCTCTTAGTGCGAGCCGAAAGCCACATCCTGCATCATTTTATACCTAGTCATGTTTGCAAGCAGAAGTATCAGTCTGACTGCAGGGTTTCTCAGATGTGGGACTCCCTTAAAGCAGTGCTGATTACAGCAGACGGTGAAGAGGCCAGTACCTCTGAAGCAGGGTAACACGAGCCTCTGTACATGTGTCTTTGTGTATGTTAGTGTGGTGATTTTGATTTTGCTTTGTTAAAGAAAGCATAAAACAGAAATGATCATTTAAAATAAAAATTCTGAGCTCTCAGATATGTTAAAGGGACAGTTCACCCAAAAATGAAAATTCTGTCATTAATTACTCACTCTCATTCGTTGTTTCAAACCCGTAAGCCCTTTGTTGATCTTCGAAACACAAATTAAGATATTTTTTTGATGAAATCCGAGAGCTTTCTGATCCTGCATAGACAGCAATGAAATTTTCAAGGGCCAGAAAGGTAGTACGGACATTGTTTAAATAGTCCATGTGACATCAGTGGTTCAACCATAATTTTTTGAAGCTACGAGAATACTTTTTGTGCACAAAGAAAACAAAAATAACAACTTTATTAAACAATTTCTTTTCCACGATGCATGCAAGTGATACTGCTGACGCAGGAGCTGGCATTCCGACATAGAATCTGGATGTGCTGTGCCTTGTTTACAAGCGGAAGATACACACTGTACATAAAACAGTCTTTGTAAACATGTTTGAAGAGAAGATGACTCGCAATTTTTGCCCAGCCTTACTTATTTGTGACCCTGGAACACAAAACCAGTCTTAAGTAGCATGGGTATATTTGTAGCAATAGCCAAAAATACATTGTATGGGTCAAAATTATAATTTTAAACAAAAAATAACCACAGGTTATTAGAATATTAAGCATAGATCATGTTCCATGAGGATATTTTGCAAATTTCCTACCGTTAATATATCAAAACTTAATTTTTGATTAGAAATATGCATTGCTGAGAACTTCATTTCAACAACTTTAAAGGCAATTTTCTCAATATTCAGATTTTTTTGCACCCTTTAGATTCAAGATTTTTAAATAATTTTATCTCGACCAAATAGTGTCCTATATAACAAAGCATACATCAATGGAAAGCTTATTTATTCAGCTTTCAGACGATGTACAAATCTCAGTTTCAAAAAATGGACACTTATGACTGGTTTTGTAGTCCAGGGTCACATTTGAACCAGAATATACAATGAACTAAGGCTCTGTTTACCCTGGTGGGTTTTCGTTTTTAAATGGCGTAGAAAACGATTCTCGTCTACACTGGCGTTTTCACTGCTTTTCAGAAACGATCTCTGTCCACACTACACGATCGAGAACAAGTCACATGACCATTCATGCAGGTATAGACTTGTATAGGTAGATGCCCTATTATTTAGATGGCCGACGCATCTACGTGCTTGGAGTGGTCGAATGGGGAATCTATCTATACATATCTATGGCTACAAAAATGGAAATGATGTTATTGTTTACACTGTCATCAAGGATACGCAGAGCGAAAGTGCATCGTTTTCAAATGTCTCTGTTTTGGTCCGTTTACACTGAAACGCAATCCTGAAGATTTCAAGCTAAGGCTACATAAGGCTACACTAAGCTAACCACAGCAACAGTGACCAAAGTAATATCCAAGATGGTGACGTCGTAAAACTGCTCCAATCGAGCCGCGAGTTCATTCACCACACCTTTATTAACCGACAGCAGCTTTTATATTTGGGTGAAGAGCGGAGCATTTGAGTGAAAACAAAAACTGACGGGAGCGGCTCCGGTGGAGACTGGATATAAAACTTTAGAGTGACACATCCCGTTTCTCCATCACTCACTGTAATTTACCGAAACCACACGTGAAAGGACGCAACTCGCGGTAGACGCGCGTTCATGCGGCAGAGCGGCTCTCTTGCACTGAATGACCTGATGTGACAACCAGTTGTCCAGTCCTGTTCAGTTCACATAGAGCGTGCGTTCCAAGAATGCGGTTGTAACTCCTCAAAATTTACGGGTGTAAGTTCGGTAATAGTATGCGGTTGTCAGAACCGTAAATAACCGTACTCTATGTGAACGTAGCCATATTAAGGACTCAAATACAGGACTGACAACCGTATTTTGCTGCTGTGTAAACGTAGCCTAAAACGGGGTCTGCAGCGTTTTTAAAAGTCTCCGTTTTCGAGGGTCGAAAACGCCTGAGTATTGTAAACGACAGGCGAAATCGTTATGCGTTTTAAGACAAAAACACCAGTTTAAACATAGCCTAAGAGAGATGGACATTCTACGTCAGAACGCCGGTTCATGAATAAAGACGTTATTTTTTTCTTCGTGCACAAGAAGTATTGAACCACTGCTGTCACATGGACTACTTTAACGATGTCCTCCTTACTACTCCTGGGCCTTGACTGACTTGCTGTCTGTGCAGGGTCAGAAAGCTCTCGGATTTCATCAAAAATATCTTAATTTGTGTTCCAAAGATGAACGAAGATCTTATACAAGTTTGTATAACGAAATGAGGGTGAGTAATTAATGACAAAAATTTCATTTTTGTGTGAACTACCCTTTTAAACATTTATCAGCATTTATTAATAATGGTTAATGTTAATTCAATAATTTATGCGAAAGTATGTAAATGGAGTAGTAGATAGATAAATTCTGCAAAAGTATTGTTCATTGTAGTTGTTTATCAATTAATAATAAATAACTTTCAGTATGAAGAGAAACATATTTCAGTCAACGTTGGGCATCAGTCCCAGCTGATGTGGTTGTGGTGTACATAAGCCAAAAACACGTTAATGATTTTTCCCAATTAGCTCCACCTACTCCTTGCGTCTGTTTCACTTCTGCATGGAGGTTTGGTACCGGCAGGGAGGGATCATGGGTTTAGGAGTTGCCGCCCACTCGACAGCCTATTTCCATCATTTCCCCTCCCACTTCCTCTCTCCTCCACCCGCACTCAGCATCAGTCACTCAGGGAGGGGATGGAGGGCAGACCGTAGCGTATGGTGGGGGAGCACTGTGCCTCTGCTTCTGCAGCATGCAGCAGGCCTTGTAAAGAGAGAAGGAGAGCGAGAAAGAGAGAGAGCTGCCGATACCGCTGTCTGACATTTGCACGCCCAGAGGAAGCGAGACGGAGGAGGAGAGGAAGAGTGCAGAAGGGAAAGGAAAGAATATTTTCTGAACAGGTTTAAGAGCCTTTGGAACTGAGACGGTAAATGTTTCCTCTTCTCATTTATCCCTTTGCTGCAGTTCTCTGTTTCTCTCACTTTCCTTCCTCTGCCTGCAGCTTGGCTGTGGGGATTCCAACGTGTGTTTCTGCATGAGGAGCTGTGCAGCATAGTAAATCCTCTCTCTCTCTCTCTCTCTCTCTCTCTCTCTCTCTCTCTCTCTCTCTCTCTCTGTATATATGCTCATAGCTGGGTATTGCCTCAGTTCATACATCATGTATTTTCATGCTTTTAGATGCATGATGAACGATGATGCAAGAACTCAAGTGATTTTTCTCAAGCATGATAAGAGACGAAGGGTTTCTCTTTAATCACGTACGCATGCATTATCAAAATTTGTTACTTTCTGTGCAGATTGGAGATTTTCAAAACTGTGATTTTAGGTTTTATGGGTTGTCCTGGGTCAGACTTTTTAAACCGGGCAGCCAGCTTCCTCACTGCATCTTGCCGGTTGTCATGGTTACAGCGAATCCCCCGCCTATGCTGAGTGACACCTGCTGTTCAATAGTTATTGACTTATTTAAAAATACCCCACGCCCTGTGTTCTCCTTCTGGTCCTCTCACAATCCACTCAGACGGACATGTGAATGCATGCATTATTTGCTGTTTGCAAGATTAGAATATGTCAGTCAGCACATTGTCTCAATTAAACATGTCTTTGTCTGCTCACTACCTTTTAAAGTGAATGTTATTATGTGCATAGTTAGAGCAAGAACCATAATCGTCTTTGTAAATGTACATCATTAGTATAGCATTGTATATTCCCTTTGGAAATGTAAATCTTAATGTAAAGTCCTCTGTCTTTGTCTTAATTAAGTGGACCTTTGCTTTAGGACATTTGCAAGAGTTATCATGCAAAGACGAGAGCATATCCTAATACATTAAGCTAGCGTACATTCAAAGTCAGTCAGGATGTTCTCAATGCCAAACCAAGCCTTGAGTCTCAGCCAGATTCATCACTGTTTCTTTTTTAGGATGGTGGGGGAAACAGGCTTAAATGACGGTACTCTAATACCCAGCTAACAAGTCATCCTGAGCTGCTTCAAAATCCATGATGCTGTCAAAGTGATTCAAAGTGGCCTATTTCTAGTGATAATGCACATAAATGTTAAAAGAGACTACCGGTTTCATCATCCCAAAGTCAATGGCGTTTTTTGAATGCGTTTTGGTTGAATGCCTGCAATAAGGCCTGTGGTTAACACAAGCTTAAGATGTTTTCATGTTTTATTCTACGACACAAAATACGTCATTACTACCCCACTTTTTACCCTGATTTTTTAAAGCTTTTATGTGTCTTTAAAAAGATGATTGCTAACAAGTGGCTAAATGGGACTACAGAGATTTTCAAGGCGATTAAACTTCATCACACGGAATAGGAAAATGCATCTACTCGTTAGTCTGCTTTTAGTGCCTCATGGTGTTTATAATCACTCTTGCAGACTGTTCTAGCTAAAATTTGTAGATTTTAAAGAGTTGTCAGAAGCTTAATGGTGGTGATGTTGAAGTTGTGCAATCGTGGTGTAATTCACTTATAATCTAAAGTTAGTATTTTACTTCTGGTGGTTGTATTTAGCCTTCAAATTTCTTAAAGGGGACATCAGATGCAAAATTTACCTTTACAAGATTTGCATAGAAATGTGTCTTAGCAGTGTGTGGATACAACCACCCTACAATTATAAAAAATCCATTCACTCTTTCTTAATTCTCAGAATACCTAAACCGTCTCAATTATAAAGCCGTTTTGATTTCCTGAGCAGTGTGATGTCATACTGCTCAGGCCCCGCCCACGACTGCTGACAAACTCTCCCGTATTAACATATTTCCGCCCTCAGCCAGTTGTAAGCCACGCTATTTTTTTCTGTGCTTGAACAGCTTTAGCGACAGCGGGCCTACTTTTTAAGCAATGCAGGTGTTGGTGAACGTGAGCATAAGAGTTTTAATTATTTTTCCCGACATCGGAGCCACTGAGGACGCAGTGGATTAGGTTTGTTTTTGATGGTAATGCACCACCAAATACACAAAAATCAGAAGAGAGGGGGTGGGTGAGCAGTATTCATTATCATTTAAAGAGACAAAGAGGTAAAAAGGATATTGTTTTTGTCCGACCATTGTGGAATTTTAACCAAAGTATGTTGACATTTGATGAAGACCCTAAAGAATCATACCAACTTGTGGAAAATGGGCATCCGATGTCATTTTAAAGGTTGTGTTCATTTACGAAGATTATCCTAACAAACAAAAACCATAAACCTTTATTGGTCACAGAGCTTATTTTTAGCAATAATTCAAAATCCACTGAAAAAATTTGATTGGCTGCCAATCAAATTTTTAGCTTCTAGGGTGTTCTACAAAAATATGTCAAAATGTGGCAAACCTTTATAGATGGTTGCGGTGTTGGGGGTATCGCATTACAAGTAATGTGAGTTACGTAATCAGATGTTACTGTAGTTCTAGACTAAATGTGAACAGGCATTAATTCATCTCACTCACAAAAAACAGATTCAGTATTCCTCAAAATGAATAAAAATAGTAAATGCAAACTCAGAATATGATGCAAACCTGCAATAATTAAATGTTAAATAACACAAATATCCTTTATGTATTGAATCCCATTTTATTAACCAGAGTCTTTGCTGCTGAGCTTTAATGATCCAATTTAACCATACTAATAAGCAAAAGTTACTGTAGATAATCTAACATTTGTGCCTTTTTTTTTTTTTTTTTGCTAAAGAGTGTTGAACCTTCTTCTCCTGTGTTCTACTATATAGACGTGGATTTACTTTTCCTTCAGCCTGAGTTGTATTCATTTCACTTTTGGTGTGAAAAGGCTTTTCTATTTGCCAAAAATAGAACTTTTTATATTAAAAAACAAACAAGCAAGCCCTGGCCAGATTTAAAACGTAAAGCAAAAGTAATGTAACGTATTACCATAAAACATAACTAAGTAACGTAATTAGTTACTTTTTTAGGGAGTAACGCAATATTGTAATACATTACTTTTAAAACTAACCTTCCCCAACACTGGATGGTTGCTTGAAACAACCTTGAACCCTACATAGAAAAAAAAATGTCGTACAGGTTTGAAAAAATATTAGGCTAAGTAAGTGATAAGTCAAGTGATAAGTCAAATTTTCATTTTTGGGTGAACTATTCCTTTAAAGTTTTGTTCAGAGCCTTATCAAGCAAAAAACACAGAGATGCATTGATAATCACAGCCTAACAAACAGGATGCTGAGCCTAGAATAAATCAATCACCATGTTGACATCCTGAGCACTGTAGCATCATTATCACACCCCATGCATATATCTCTGGGGTTCACAGGAGGAAGCTTCCACCACTACATATGTGAGTGTCATGAGAAAGACAGGGAGATTAGAAGTTAACGATTAAGTTTCTCTGTGGCGTTAAGTTTGAAATTTTTGGTTTTTTACCTTTAACATGCTCTCTGTCCCTCCCCTCACTTACCCTCTCTTCTCCACTGAATGGGAACCGGTTCCGGTTATGAGGCACAGAGGAGGCGGGCACACCACACATGTCTATTTTGAATTCCCAAGCAGTGTCCCTGTAGTCCCCCACTCCAGAGATTATCTCGCAAAACGTGTAGGAGAGAGTCCTGAATAATCCTACGCTTCCAGAGAAACCCTTTTGCAAACATGGACCCCCTCCGAGGCATCTCTGCCCCCATTTTGCATTAGACAGACGTATATAAATTGATAACGCAGTTGATGCGGTTAATAGATCCATCACGGTATCTTATAATGATAGAGCAGCTAGAAAGGTGAAACCCGAGATTTCCTTCCCAAAGAGATCCACTTCCTCCTGTTGAAATGACCCACGTCATGGTGATTCCTTTCAGGGTGTACAATTACACATGAACCATTTTGTATTTTCACAGTCTTGGACCGTTTTCCAAGTGGAGGGAGTTTGCTGTACCCGTTGCGTTTAACAATGAATTGTGAATGAGCGCCAAATAGGCTGCTCGTACTCATGGTTAACATGCTACCTGGATGAGTAGGTTTCTATAGCAACCCCAGAGTCCCCTCCCCCACTGTAAAATGCACAAGAGCACGCAATGCATACCGCTTTGACTGCTCCCTCCGACTTGCCAGAGATGATGCTGTCATTTTGCCAGTCGAGCAGTGCGAGGATATACTGTACAGTGTTAATAGCTCAGATACATGATCGGTGTTTTCTCGTTCATCTCATTTAATGAAAAGTGTTGTCTTGTTATAATGAGGTTGGTTTGGGTGAAAAAGCCCTCGGTTTAGGAAAGCTCAGCTGTATAACATGTTGACACAGATGAAATGGTTGTTACTTCCACACCACTAGGTTTGAGCTCCCAGCTGTTCCTTCTCTGCCCCTGCCTCAAGAGCCCTAATGCTACGCATCGCTGCTTTGAAACACCCATCGTTAGGTGTCGCACGCCCTCACACACTTGCAGAGCTTTCTTTCTGGCATACCAAGATACATTCTTTATGCTAAATGCCTTGTCTGACACTGTTCTTGAAGTAATACTGCCCTTGAAGGACTGGGATGAGTCTTTTCATTTGTGTGAGTTTGCTGTTTCATTTGAGTAAATGTGGTATCTTCCCTGTTTAAGGTACTGTTATAGTATCTGGAATCTGCGCCAATGCAGTTGTTTTAAGTAAAGGGATAGTTCATCCAAAAATGAAAATTCTGTCATTAATTACTCACCCTCATGTCGTTCCAAACTAGTAAGACCTTCATTCATCTACGGAACACAAATTGAGATATTTTTAATGAAATCCGAGAGCTTTCTGACCCTGCATAGACAGCAAAGCAACTACTACGTTCAAGGCCCAGAAAGGACATTGTTAAAATAGTCCATGTTACATCAGTGGTCCAACCTTAATGGGTTAGTTCACCCAAAAATTAAAATTAGCCCATAATTTACTCACCTTCCAGGCATCCTGGGTGTATATGACTTCCTTCTTTCAGATGAATCCAGTCGGAGTAATAATAAAAATCATCCTGGCATTTCCAAGCTTGATCATTGCATGGGCAGATGTTTCTCCTTATCAGTCCAAAACAAGTCCAAAAAAGTGCATCCTTCCATAATAAAAAGTGCCTCACATGGCTCTGGTGGAGAGATCAAAACAAAACAATGGTCACGAATTAGAAGTTCAAAATGAGGATTTGTAAAGGAAAATGTCTGGGGATTTCGATATAAACAAAGAAGAGATTGGTTTTGCTTTGCTAAAGTAAGGAAACTTTGCTTCTTTTGCTCCTGTAAACAAACGGTGGTTTTCACAAGACTCACCAGCGCATGCGCAACACCGACGTCCTACGTCAGCTGCCTGGAGCTGCTTCCGGGCACGACCAGCTGGTACAAGCTAGATTAAAGTGATTATTAAGTTTTAGGTATGGATATTTTCCTTACAAAATTGCATTGATTCGCTACAGGAGGCCTTTATTCATATGGATAGATGCACTTTATTGGACTTGTTTTGGACTGATGAGAATAGACACCTGCCTATGCAATGGTAAAGCTTGGAAAAGCCAGGATAATTTTTAATATAACTCTTCGTCTGAAAGAATAAAGTCATATACACCTAGGATGTCTGGTGGGTGAGTAAATTATGGGCTAATTTTCATTTTTGAGTGAATTAACCCTTTAATTTTCACATCAGAATGCTGGCTTCTGCTTCAGCAGCACCATGTACATGCGTGAAACTGTCGCGCGTCGAAGACTGACATGGAGCTTCTCGTAGCTTCATAAAATTAAGGTTGAACCACTGATGTCACATGGACTTTTTTAACAATATCCCTACTACCTTTCTGGGCCTTGAATGTTTCAGTTGTGTTGCTGTCTATGCAGGGTCAGAAAGCACTCGGATTTCATCAAAAAATATCTTAATTTGTGTTCTGAAGATGAACAAAGGTCTTACAGGTTTGGAACGACATGAGGGTGAGTAATTAATGACAGAATTTTCATTTTAACGTGAACTATCCTTTTAAATGATTAAATTCACTTCATCTTTCATGCATTCTTTCATAAAATATGTATTTAAATCTTGTTAAATTGGTTTTTATTAATCGTGTCCTTTATTTTTTTTTTTCTACTTCATCATTCTAGGAGTCAGAGGTCAACGAGCGGAGGAAAAGGTGTCAGATCCTTGAAAGGGAGGTGAAAAACAAGACGTTAGAATGTAAGACTTTGGTAAGTACAAGCTACGCAGTGCATAATGTCATGGCTGATAATGTCAGAAAGTCATTTGTTGTCTTCTGGTGCAGTACATAAAGGATAAACCACAGTTGATACACTGGTCTGTACACTTTAAAGATTGTTCTAGCTTGAGTATTATTTCTGAAATGCACATCCTTCCTTGCTAAAGCTTTCAATGCTCTCAACAACCAATTCTGTTGCTCCAGCACCTTTGGCTTTGCTAGTCATTCTCTTTTCAGACTTATTTCAGACAGGTTTACTGAGCACTCCAGTCTTTCGTTAAAGGGATAGTTCACCCAAAAATAAAAAGTCTGTCATTAATTAACTCACCCTCATGTCGTTCCAAGACCTCCACTCATCTTTGGAACACAAATTAAGATATTTTTGATGAAATCAGAGAGGTTTCCTTACTACCTTTCTGGGCCTTGAATGTGTCAGTTGCGTTGGTGTCTATGCAGGGTCAGAAAGCTCTCGGATTTCATCAAAAATATTCTAATTTGTTTTCCGAAGATGAAGAAGGTCTTACGGGTTTGGAACGACACATGAGGGTGAGTAATTAATAGCAGAATTTTCATTTTTGGGTGATCTGTTTCTTTAATTATTAATCATTTGCATAGATTTGCCTCAAGGCTTGTATATAGACCAGTTTAGTGTTTGCAATGGAGCCATGGAATAAAAGAACAAAAAAGGGTACGTTTGAGTTTATATTTCAAAATTCTGACTTTATTCTCGCAATTCTGAGATTAAATCTCACAATTCTGATAAGAAAAAACAACTTGTCATTCTCTCTTTTTCCTTCAGCTCTGGCTTTTTTTCCCCTGAGAATTAAATATGATCGGAGTTGTATTTTCTCCCTCAACTTCAAAATCGTCCTATATCGCTGTTTACCCTTTTTTGTTAAGGCTGTTTGATCTTCTTTGCATGTTCACTTTGCAAAAACTGGGTCGGTACTTCTGCAGCGATGTAGTTCAGGCAGAGCAAGACAAGATGCGCATTTGAGATTAAAAAGTATTTAAATTGTATTTTTTAAATGAAAATAACCGGTCGTTTCACGTTTTCTTCCTCGGCTGGGATTGTCTACAACTGCATTTGGGATCGTTTGAAGCCTCATTTCAAATGCATTTTGGAAGTTCAAACTCAGGGCACCATATCAGTCCATTATATGGAGAAAAATCCTAAAAATGTTTTCCTTAAAAAACACTATTTCTTTACGACTGAAGAAAGAAAGACATGAACATCTTGGATGACAAGGGAGTGAGTACATTATCTGTAAATTGTGGACTTCTCCTTTAACAAACTCACTATTGTTAAGTTAAATTATAAAAAGTGACAAATCCGAACTAGCAGATATAAACTTGCATTTGCGAGAAAAAAAGTCAGGATTTGAGATAAAATAAATAAATGTTATGTAAAATGTTAATAGTAATAGGTTTAAATATTATGTCATGCTGTAACTGTAGGGCTAATACAATGTGTCCCCTATGAACAGCATATGTGAATATTATGTAGACGTGGTTTAAATCAAATTTATGCTTTAAAAGTAGAGTAATCATAGCAGGTTTTATCCATTAGTCTGTCTGTTTAAATGTCTGCTTTTAAATTCAGATGTCAGTATTCAGAACAATATTCTCTAAAAATTATTTGCATTCCGATTCTGGCATCAGATGGCACAAAAATAGTTTTTTTTTCTCTTATTCCATGGATTTTACCCATTTCACTTGACTTGTTACAGTGTTTTTCTGCCACCACTATGCAGCTGCAAGTGACGTAACTGTGACGTCTACTCCAAATTGGTCTATTGATTTTTAAGAGCATCTGCAGATTTTAAAGCCTTTGGACTACATGAGAGCTACATTTTGAATATTTGGTCTCACATGTGTAAAGGGCACGTAAGATACCCACCATCTCCCTGCTGTTTGTATGAATGAAGCTACCGCACACCACCTCATTAGTGGAGATCCTGTGGGTGTTTAATGGGAAAGCACAGGAATAGCATGTCTGATCTTAAACCACATGTTCCTTGGTAGCATATGCACAAATGTGCTTTCAAGACTCCCTGAGAAGCATCTTTATCATTTTGTCAACTATGTTAATTTGATAAAACCCTTGTGTTGCAATTAAAGTAGCACCGCTAGCCCAACAGTTGATTTACTCTAATAATTTCTATGAGCTGGGGGGCGTTAATTAGCGTGTTCCATGAGAAACGTGTTTTGCGACTTCTAGAGATGACATGTCAAGAGGTCACAGAGATAGTTGCTCTGAATAACAAACAGTTGTCTAATTGGATCAAATCTGTCTAATGAGCATTTTTTCATCATTGTGTGCCAAACAGCTAAAGTGCCTTATTTGCTTATTGCGGTATATACATTAGTGCAGTGACAGGATAAGGGAGGATGTGGCCTCCCTCCCGACCTCCTGTAGCTGTCATGGCAACCACCTGCTCTCAGCGGGAGAGGAGCCCTGAGCTTTCACAGCAGGATCAGAGGCTAAGATTTCTGTTTGTTACAGGTACAGACTGGAGATGTCACCTAAGATTGACAGTTCTGCCACTACAGACTGCATGTTAAAGAATTGAGTGTGTTGTGGGTGAATAAAACGTGCGCAGAGCAAGCATGTTTTAGTAAGAATGAGTGTAGTACTCAGTGCACCAGTGCTGGTACACTGGTACAGCAGTGGATATATAGATAGTTGACATTAAATATTTTTGGGAAGTTGGCATTCTTTGCTCCATCAGAAATTATTTTGGGAATTTTTTCTGCACTTTCAACAAATATGGTATACTTTGGTGTCTTGGGCTGTCACTATGTATTATTTTGTTAATCGAGTAATTGGTAGATTATTCTGACGATTAATTGAGTAATTGGATACATTTTGTAGATACGTTTTCTCAGTGTCTTATTTTTTATTTTCAGTTTTTACACAAGTGCACCCATTCAGACCTGATACCCAAGACAAATGATCAAACAAATATAATTTTTGTTTCATTTATGGATACATTTGTAATGCTATTACCTATTCTGGTCTCTTTGTTTTTCATACAGACCATTTCAGAAATTAGAAAAACAAAATGGACTGTTAGACAAAAGTTTTTGAACAGTAAGGTTTTTGATGTTTTTTAAAGAAGTCACTTCTGCTCACCAAGCCTGTATTTATTTGATCCACAGTACAGCAAAAACAGTAACATTTTGAAATATTTGTACTATTTGAAATAACTGTTTTCTATTTAAATATATTTTAAAATGTAATTTATTCCTGTGATTTCAAAGCTGAATTTTTAGCATCATTGCTCCAGTCACATGAACTTTCAGAAATCATTCTAATATTCTGATTTGCTGCTCAAAAAAAAAAAAAAAAATTATTCTTATTATTGTTGAAAACAGCTGAGTAGAAAGTTCAGAAGAACTTTTGTAACATTTTATGTCTTTATCTTTACGTTTGATCAATTTAAAGCATCCTTGCTAAATAAAGTATTAATTTCTATAATTTCTTTTCTAAAAAAAATGGTATAGTGTAAAGTATGATGTTACGAAAGCCTGAGAAAATTGAACTCTGCTGTTTTAAATATTGATAATAATAATAATGAACACGATGAGTGACTGAAGACTGTAGTAATGATGTTGAAAATGTAATAAATTATTTTTAATAATAATTTTTTTATATGAAATTATTTTATGATTTTTTTTTTTATATTTTAAACTATATTCAAATAGAAAGCTGTTATTTTAAATAGTACAGATATTTCCCAATATTACTGCTTTTGCTGTATTTTGGATCAAATAAATGCAGGCTTGGTGAGCAGAAGAGAAATCTTTATAAAACATTAAAAATCCTACCGCTGAAAAATTTTATGACCGGTAGTGTACCTATTTATGGTAAAAGTAATTTATTTATCATTTTTAAAATAACAAATGTTGTAATTAATATAAATTATAATATTTGTAACTTTGTTACAAATTTTTTATTATATTTATTAAATTTGTTATTATACTGTTTATATATTATTAGAGGTCTATGTTGAAATAATATTTTAAATTAGGCTTCTACATACAATAAAGGTGTCTTTTTTTTTACAAACATTGTTTAAACATCATCAGGATTTAACAGAGAATCATCTCCTCAGTTAATTTGCTTTAACGTAACTGTATTTGTATTGAAAATCTCTTCACGGTTCGGCTTGACCCACAGATTTACTGCATCTCTGTTTCTCCTGTTATACGTCTGTGGTTGTATAACAACACCCACACACCCTATATGCATCCACAATGCTGCAGTGGTTGGCCATGTAAAGAGCCTCATCTCAGTGAATGTTGTGGAAGGATGAGCAAAGCTTTTCTGAGCAGCTGCAGAACCAGGGGCCAAACTGGAGGGTGGGGATCAGGCAGCCGTGTCTGCTCGAATTAGTCCATTCTTGTGGCACGCTTTCGCTCTCTCTCTTCCCAAGACCGCCTCCTTCTTTCGCCGTTCTGCTTCTTTCGCCATCCATATGGAAATCAGAAGCAGGATTCCTGGGTATGATACGTGCCGCTGCTTTAACTCACATCCCTGTGAGAGTTTCAGTTGATAATCCCATGGTAGTCTAATCTTTACTACATTAAAGCTGCGTTTAATCAGCCGTGACTGCGCAGCGAACTGCATATTTTTTACTCCTGGTTTCAATGTGCAGCCAGTTCGGCGGCCTCTTAAAGGTCCCTTGAGCAGAGGTTAAAGACTGTCCTTTCATTTGAGGTAATAGAACATGATGGCTGAAATGTTCCCAAATGTATATGCGGATATGCTACACGTGATCCCGTGGGAGGTCTGCGGTGGTCACCGTTTGCAGGCAGCCGACGTGTGCTGTAGCTGTCATGTCCGGGTTGACACTGTGGTTGACAGACAGGGCTACTGACAAGGAAGTTCAAATGCTCCTCTAGTTGCTGTTGAGCAAACCTGCCACCTGATATACTGTGACATGTGAGCCAGCCAGGAAGGGACAGGATGCTGAGTCAGAGACGCTCACAGAGTTCAGCCAGGGTGTGGCACTTTGAAAACTTCAAGAGATGGATGGCTGTGTTAAACAATCAAATTAGTCGGTTTGAAATAACTTTCTGAGCTTGCTCTCATGCACTTATGGGTAGATATAGTGCAGTGAGATACAAGTTGTCTGCTCAGAAGTGAGATGATTTTCATTGCATTTCTCATTTTTCTAAAGGTTGTTTAAAAGAACCCCAGGTATTAAGACTTGTATGGCTCAATATAACATAAATTATCTCTCTTACTGAAATATGTAGTAGAAAACCTGTGAAAGAGTTACGTTATTTAAAAAATCCACATCGTTTTATACATATTTTGGACTATGGGGGGACGCCATTATTTCGATGACGTGAAATGGTTGCACTCGTGAGCTACTGGCGCTAATTGTTGCTATTTTTACCGCAACTCAACTTGGAATACACAATTGTAAATAAAATACTGATACGATGACCACAGCTCCTGAAAGAGCTTACAGGTGGTGATGGATAGTGTAGGCTTAAACCAAATGCCACACAATAGAGTTTTTTCCCCAAAACGAGTCTTAACACCCCCAAATATCGAATGAAATCCACCCTGAGAAACTCCTTTAGTGGCTGCGGT
Source organism: Cirrhinus mrigala (assembly GCA_036247105.1). Taxonomy (NCBI): domain Eukaryota; kingdom Metazoa; phylum Chordata; class Actinopteri; order Cypriniformes; family Cyprinidae; genus Cirrhinus; species Cirrhinus mrigala. Next base: position 19,807,029 of record CM070027.1, on the reverse strand, counting down.
GTCATGACAAGCATCGGCATTAGGAATTTTGACCGATTAATACAATCAGCTAAACGGTTTAAAACAGAGGTCACCAAACTTGTTCCTGGAGGGCCGGTGTCCTGCAGAGTTTACCTCCAACTTTCCTCAACACACCTGCCTGGAACGCCATATCGTAATTACCGTAATTTTGAGATGACAACATGTGACGTTCTACTTGGAGCTGTTCACGTCCTCAGACTTGGAATTATGCTTTTCTATGGCAACACTATCAATGCCTAAACCGAGCCTATGTTGGTCAGGTGGTACAGCGGTCATGTGGTACAAGTCGTAGCTCTCAGAAGACTCCCAGTTCACAAGTTGTAATTACGAGTTCTACGAGGACGTGAACGCTTTTTACAAGTTTGATTCTCATAATTACGGGAATTCCGATATGGCGTGAACGCACCTTAAAACCTTGATTAGCTGGTTCAGGTGTGTTTGATTAGGGTTGGAGCTAAACTTTGCAGGGACACCGGCCCTTCAGGACCAGGTCTGGTGACCCCTGGTTTAAAAGGTCATGTAATTTTTTTTTTCAGTAATTTATCAAAATATTTTAAAATGTTGACTGGATTGTTAAAATAATATACAATTGCATTATTGAGAGAAAAAAAAAAAAATAGATAAAGATAAATTGCGCAGACCTATAACGTTAAGTCACATTTTATTATTACATTCAGAAATAGACCTGATGCCGACGCGAAATGTTCACACACACTATAAACATAAAGCTAGGCTATTTTATTTCCCCTCACTCCACAAAAAAATCCTTTAAATTTAACAGTATTTAGAAAAGAACAAGAATGAAAAATATAAGATATATTATACAGAACAAATTCATTTAGGCTATAGTAAAACTGAAACTAACGTTGTGTCTCTCATAGGACGCAAATCCAAATGTTTCCGTATTCAAGATGTATTTGAATGCCAAAATATAATTTATTATGTAAACCTGGTTTTGTACTTCACTCACATTCCAGTATCCACATAAAAAAATAGTTTGGCATAATATCATGGCAGGACGTTGATAACGATTAAGCAGTGTGATTTTTTTTTTTTTTTTTTTTTTCCATTTGTTTGGCCGACTTTATTTTATTACGATAATGGAAAAGTTGCATTGTAGTTAGAAATGTTTAAACGTGTGCGTGTGTGGCGCCGGTGCAATTACTTGATTTTTTCCCTTGTAACAGTGGAAACGACTCCTTCTAGTCTTACAGATAATCAAAACTCTAAATGGTTTGCTTATATTTGTGTCATTCATAATAAAAACAAATCTTTGTGCTTTTGTAAAATAAAGCAAAATAGGAAGCCACTTTCAGCTATCTTCCTTTCGCGCAGCACATAAATGACCCAAAACTGCATGCTAGCTACTTTTCTCCTCTTCTTATCGCTAGGAAAGCAGTGACTTACATTGCTTCTCTTGTTTCCCTTCGATTGAAAATTACAACTAAAAGCCACACAATGTAGCGTCTTATCAGTATTTTATTTTCTGAGTTGTGTTGCAGTAAAAATAGCAACAGGTAGCGCCAGTAGCTCACCAAGTGCAGTCATTTCACGTCATCAAAATAATGGCACCCCATAGTCCACAATATGTATAAAACGACGTGGATTTTGCATTGGAGTCGGTGCCGATAGCTTTGTGGGCAGAGTGTCGACATACAGCGCCGTTGTGCTATGGGCGTCCCGAGTTTGAATCCCAGCTCTAGGACCTTTCCTGATCCCGCTCCCTTCTCTCTCCCACTTTGCTTCCTGTCAGCTGTGATCTGTCCTATTACAATAAAAAAAGGCCAAAAATAAATCTTAAAAAAAACAAAAAAACAATTTCAGTAAGAGACATCATTTACGTTATATTAAGCCATACAAGTCTTAATAAGCCATATCATCACACCTCAATCCCTTTAAACCTAAAGTATGCAGTGTTTTACATTTTAAAATGCTATCCTAGTTGTAGAGATATCTGTAAGCAAATTAGTTATTGGTTGACCTGTTTGAAAACAATCATTATTTTTGCAGTTTCATTTAGTGACGCTAGTGGCGAAAAAAATTATACACTTCAGAAAAGAAGCATAAACGACCTCAATCCAATTAAAAAGGTAATCTACCAACAAATTGAATCTTGGTCTGTGGTAATTGCTGCAGAGTGCCATTCTCCATGAAGTATTGATTAATTTTTCATATACACTGTGTTAGATGTCTTGAGATTTGGGTGGCTCTTTAAACACAGCCAGCGATGAAAAACAAAATGAACACCCACCTTCATTCCCTATAGGCTAAAGAGATTTGTGTTTTATCACTGTGTTCATCACCCATGGGTTTATGAATTCTCTAATCACTTGTTATTATGCACCCCCTTGTTCACAAGGAGATTTATATATTGATCTTTCTTTCCTTTAGATGATACAGCTTGACGTCTTTGTCCAAAATTGTATTTCTCTGCAGTTGCACTTCTCATTGGTACCATCAGTAGATAGATAGATAGATAGAGTTGAAGTCAAAAGTTTACATACAAATCTGCAAAATGTTAATTATTTTACCAAAATAAGAGGGATCATACAAAATGCATGTTATATTTATTTAGTACTGACCTGAATAAGATATTTCACATAAAAGACGTTTACACAAAGTCCACGAGAGAAAATAGTAGTTGAATTTATAAAAATGACCCTGTTCAAAAATTTACATACACTTGATTCTTAATACTGTGTTGTTACGTGAATGATCCACAGCTGTGTTTTTTTGTTTAGTAATAGTTGTTCATGAGTCCCTTGTTTGTCCTAAACAGTTAAACTGCCTGCTTTTCTTTAGAAAAATTCTTCAGGTCGCACAAATTCTTTGGTTTTTCAGCAATGCACACTGATGCTTCAGAAGGAAACATTATTGAGAATCATTAAGAGCCATTAAGAAAAGTTTTTGAATTTGAAGATCAGGGTTAATTTAACTTATTTTGTCTTCTGGGAAACATGTAAATATCTTCTGTAGCTTCTGAAGGGCAGTACTAAATGAAAAAAAAAAATGTTTTTATGATCCCTCTTATTTTGGTAAAACAATGAACATTTTGGCGATTCTGCAAGGTGTATGCAAACTTTTGACTTTAACTGTAGATACATGAGCTGATGACACTGAACTGGCTCCTTTTTGCTTTTTCCTCTTGACAGAAGAATGAGCTTCAGGATGCTTTGCTGGAGAGGAAACGGCTCAATCGTGAGCTGCTTAGTCACATCCTGAAGGCCACGGAATATGAGAAGGTAAGAGATGTCCAGCATCACACGCCAGCTGAGCTCATACGATCAATGGCTGCTCATTACACGGCTCTTCAAGGAACATGTGCCCAAAAGGCTCTTCTCTGCATCTCATCACCAGTATTGATCTCTTCGCGTCCCTTTCTTGTCAATATGTCCACCTTGTTTGTTTTGACGAGATTTACTTCAATGAAACTGAGTAAGGTTTTGCCTGTATGCATTTATTATGGTTTGAAATCAGCCTTCGTGATGTGACAAGCATGCCCAAATATACACTAGAGATAATCAGACTTAAACTCGATCATACTGTGAAAGGAATCCAATGTAGTGAATCTGCTGATATTGGCAGCCCATTGGCACTCAATGTGTTAATAGTATCATTTTCACTAGGGCTTTTTTTGCAAGCCATGCCATGGTTTGGCAGTCTCTTTCTGAATAATCCACAGGCGGCTCCTCTCCTCTAACAGCAAAAAGGGCCATCTGTCACAACCCCAGACAAGCGTCTGAGATAAAATGTCTTCTGTTTAATCAGGTAGTGCTGCCCGCTTCCATTCCCATTCCCTCAGTGATCAAAGGCTCATTTCCCAGCATTCAGCGGTGCTAACAAGGCCGAGTAGAGTAGGTAAATAACCCCAAGTGGGACGGGTCAGTTTGTCACACGTGTCGGCACCAGGCGCAATCTCATATACCGATCTTAGATCGATACAAGATGCGAATCAACCTCCCCAGCCGGAACGGATGAAATGTGTGCTAATAAATGAGAGAGAGTATGGGCGTGTGCCAGAATGATGCCGCCACAAGTGTGTGATATATTGAGTGGTAAATTTTGATTGGTGGATGGATTCCTGCTTGACTGCGTCCTGAGTTGACCCTCTTCTGCAGTCATCAGGTGATTAGTTGTGTTTCTCTGAGCTCTGCTTGTTGTGTTGGGAGTGTTGTGAGTCAATGTAAATGACTTTTTTGAACACTTTATTTTTAGAGCTGTTGCCTTAGATACAAATCACCTGGATTTTTTTTATATACAGCAGCCTAGAGTGCGGCAGAATTATGGTTCAAGCCTTATAAAGAATCACTGCACTGAGAGTGAAAAATAACTACTGAAATAATCTTTCAAAATGATTAATTCTGTTTCAAAAAATTCTGCTTAGACTCACACTCATTGTACAATATGCTCTCACGGTCCATTGTAAGCACCATTGCAGACTCAGCCATTTTCTTCTCTTTGTTGTGGTCATAATTAAATGTCTAACATCTGAAGTCTGGCCAAGGTTCTTCTATTAACTCTGCTTTTCATTGTTTAAGTGACAGTTATATAAGTTTAGATGGATTTTTGTGACTTAAGATGGTTTATATATCCTCACTTTGTTTCCTACTCTTAGGTAAAGTCAGACTATGATCAGCTCAGAAAGGCTTTTGGTTGTGTGAGTCAAGAGAGAGACTCGGCCAGACAGGAGAAGGCTCAGCTCCAGGACAAACTGGAGAACCTTGAGCAGGTCCTAAAGGTAAGATCATTTTTGGATATTAGATTAATTTAAATCCAACAAGTATTCAGTACATATTGAGAATATGCATCTCAAACTTTAATCTTAAAGGAGAAGTCCACTTCCAGAACAAAAATTTACAGATAATGTACTTACCCCATGTTCATGTCTTTCTTTCTTTAGTCATAAAGAAATTATGTTTTCTGAAGAAAATTTTTTTCTCCATATAGTGGACTTCTATGGTGCCCCGAGTTTGAACTTCCAAAATGTAGTTTTAAATGCGGCTTTAAACAATCCCAAATGCGGTTGTAAACAATCCCAGCTGAGGAAGAAGGGTCTTATCTAGCGAAACAATAGGTTATTTTTATTAAAAAAATACGAGTTAAACACTTTTTAACCTCAAATGCTTGTCTTGTCTTGCTCTGCCTGGACTCTGAGTATTCTGGTTCAAGACAGTTAGGGTATGTCGAAAAGCTCCCATCGTATTTTCTCCCTCAACTTCAAGAATCATTTCAGAATCATCCTACATCGCTACAGAAGTACCGACCCAGTCTTTGCAAAGTGAACATGCAAACAAGATCAAACACCCCTAACAAAAAAGGTAAAACAGTTATGTAGGAAGCTGAGATGGGAGTTTTTCGACATACCCTAACTGTATTGAACCGGAAAAAACAGAGTTCAGGCAGAGCAAGACAAGATGTAGATGTAGATATAGATGTATATAAGATGTAAGACAAAGTATATAAATTGTATTTTTTTAATGAAAATAACCAATCGTTTCGCTAGATAAGACCCCTTTACAACCACATTTGGGATCGTTTGAAGCCGCATTTAGACTGCAGTTTGAAAGTTCAAACTCATGGCACCAATGAAGTCCACTATATGAAGAAAAAACCTGAAATATCTTCCTAAAAAAACATTTCTTTACGACTGAAGAAAGAAAGACATGAACATCTTGGATGACAAGGGGGTGAGTATATTATCTGTAATTTTTTGTTCTGGAAGTGAACTTCTCCTTTAAGAAACCAGTCATTTAGAAGGAGTTTTAAAAACTCAGACAGCCTTGTGAAATATTGCAAACTGACTTTATTATATCATATAACTCTTTTTTTCCCTATGGCAACTTTTCTAATATCTAATAAACTATCTATTGTTTCATATCACATTTCCTAATGATAGCATCTTGCTTTTAAAGGAAAAACTGATACCAGCTGAGATAGTGATGTTTCATTTATCTGACTTGTTTCTGCCAGCGTCATGTTGCTGACTCATTGTTCAATGAAAAGTGTTCCTGCACTTGTCACTTTATCGACTGCTTGTGTCATGTGTCTCAGGAGGAAAAAAGCTCTTATAACAAGAAATTGACGGCTTATCTTTGAAATGAGAAATATGTATTTATCTCTCCTACCTTTCTCATTATTGACTGTGTGATAAATGATTACGGAAGAGATGAGATGAGACAAAGAAGTAGAAATAGTATAGCAACGAGCAGAAAACAAGAGGTTTTCTGTAAAATTTCAGGAGTCTTTTTGATGTTGTTTGAAGATGTCTTCTGCTCCTCAGAAATGCATAATCGTTGCAGATAGCGTTGCAGCAGCTGAACTGAAATAAAAAAGACTTCTTTTAAAGAAAAAATAGAACTTCTTGAATTTCTGTCTAAAATGTTTCATTTGAACTCATCTATTTTAAATCCTAAGTTCTTAAAGGGATAGTTCACCCAAAAATGAAAAATTCTGTAATTCACTGACCCTCATGTCGCTCCATTACTGTTTTCAGTGAAACCAGAAATAAGTTTTTTTTTTTTTTATAAAATGTCCCACTGTTTTTTATTAGTATTTTCCCCCATGCAGTTAAAGACAGTGTGGTCCAAAAAAACATTGGACAATTGTGTGGACAGAAACATCATTCAAAATGTCTTTTACTGCAGAAGAAAATAATGGTTTGAAATGACATGAATTTAAATTGATGTAGCTATGTTTAGCTTATGATTTTATATGCTATTATGTAGCTAATGAATTTCAAGATTCACACAAAACCAGTCATAAATAGCACGGGTATATTTGTAGCAATAGCCAATAATACATTGTATGTATTGATTTTTCTTTTATGCCAAAAATCATTAGGATATTAAGCAAAGATCATGTTCCATGATGATTTTTTTTACAATTTATATATATTAAAACTTATTTTTTGATTAGTAAAATGCAATGCTAAGAATTTCATTTGGACAACTTTAAAGGCGATTTTCTCAATATTTAGATTTTTTTGCACCCTCAGATTTCAGATTTTCAAATAGTTGTATCTCAGCAAATTTTTTGTCCTAACAATCCATACATCAATTGAAAGCTTATTTTTTTCAGGTGATGTATAAATCTCATTTTAAAAAAAAAAATTGACATTTATGACTTTTTTTTGGTCCAGGGTCACATTTGTAAAAAAAAAAAAAAAACTATATATATATTTATATATATATATATGTATATATAAATATATATATAAAATAAATATAAATATATATATATATATATATATATATATATATATCTATAAAAAAAATTAGTTGTTCCTGTCCACTGAAGCTCTTCAGCTGCTTCTATTTTAATCAATATGCAAAGCTATGAGTGTATAGCCACGTGAGTGTGTGAGGTGTGTATGTGCGCTTAAAACCCTACCAAAGTCAGCAAAGAAAAGAGGCTTTAACTCTCTTGAAGGGGATGGAGATAAGGACAGTAAGAGAAATGGGGAGAAAAAATGAATCTTAGACCTTATAAGCTTAAGCTTTTAAGCCTCACAACAAATCTGATATGTTTCAGTCCTTCTCCTGTCCAGTTTAACTGAATCTTGAATAAAGGAGCCGGAAACTTGAACCCAAACAGTCTGTTAGACATTGTTTATTGTTTTTACATTCATCAGTTTTTATAATGCCGTTCTCAGTTTTCAGTATTTTCGCGGAACACGTTGTATTTACCAAGTGCTGCTCCATCAGTGTCATCATTCACTCTCACTATATCACTTAATGTGTCTGTTAAAGCGGCTGTCTGGTTATTCATGATGCGTTTTCCCAGATCTTTGTCCACAGCCTGAAAACAACAGCTTAGAACAGTGATCAATGGTTTGTTTTATAATGCATCTTTAAGAAAGCAGGTGTTTCTACCGCATGTCAAATGTGTCCTAATTTGAATTTCCTTTGTTTTTTTTTCTGTTTTTCTTTTTCTCAGCATATGCGAGAGGCTGCAGATCGGCGGCAGCAATTGGAGGCAGAGCATGAGCAGGCCTTGGCTTTCCTTAACTCCAGACAGCAGGAGATCAACCTTCTGCAGAAGGTAAGAACCTCAATGAACTTCAAACATGCCTGCACACATATTTGGGTGTTTCTTTAAACACAGTAGCTGTATGAATGAATGAGGCATTTATATAGTGATTTAATGTCGTACACCCAAAGTGCTTTACGTTCAAATGGAGGAATCTCTCCTCAACCACCACGTGTGCAGCATCCACTTGGATGATGTGACGGCAGCCACAGTACAACGGTGCCAGTGCGCTCACCACACACCAGCTACAGGTGGAGAGGAGAGAGTGATAGAGCCAATTAAATGAATGGGGCCAATTAAGAGGCCATGATTGACAGGGGTCAGAGGAAGGAATTTGGCCAGGACACCGGGGATACACCCTTACTCTTCACGAGAAGTGCCATGGGATTTTTAATGACCACAGAGTGTCAGGACCTCAGTTTAACATCTCATCCGAAGGACGGATTGTCCCAGGGGTTGACTTTTATTTATTTATATAACAGATTGTGCCTTTGAAGGTTACATTAAAACAATCTTGGAAACTTTATAACCGTCGGTCATCTTTTATGCTATTTTTTAGATCTCTTTTATGTATGGATGTTTAATAGATGTCTTTTATGCAGACGTGTGAAATAAATATTATTTAATTGTTAGTAGGGCTGCAACAAACAATTATTTTAATAATCAATTAATCCAATGATTATTAGAACGATTAATTGACTAATTGTAGATTATTTTACAGATTAATCAGTAGGCTTTGATCTCTTGTTCAGTTCAACATTAAGTTACACATATGTGACCCTGGACCATAAAACCAGTCATAAGGATCAGTTTTTTAAGTTCACATTTATACATGAATAAATAAACATTTCACTGATGAATGGTTTGTTAGGATAAGACGATATTTGGCTGAGATACAACTATTTGAATATCTAGAATCTGAGGGTGCAAGAAAATCTAAATATTGAGAAAATCACCTCAAGTTGTCCAAATGAAGTTCTTAGCAATGCAAATTACTAATCAAAAATTAAGTTTTGATATATTTATGGTGGGAAATTTATAAAATATGTTCATTGAACATGATCTTAATATCCTAATGATTTTTGGCATAAAAGACAATGATTTTGACCCATACAGTGTATTGTTGGCTATTGCTACAAATATACTCATGCTACATAAGACTGGTATTGTAGTCCAGGGTCACATATTTTATACATATTCTATATTATATATGACATTCATACATATATATAGCTGCTTTATATCAGAAAATCCAATTGTACTTCTTACAGAAAGTGACAATGACACTTTTTTGTGTTTAATGCCTTAAAGCTGCTGGCTTTAACTCAATGTATTGCATGAAATGATATATGAATTAGGGCTGGCAAACGATTAATCGTGATTATTCGCATGCAAAATAAAAGTTTGAGTTTGCCTAATATATGTTTGTGTACTGTGTGTAATTATTATGTGTATATAAATACACACAAATTAATGTATATATTTAAAAGAAATATGTTATTTATGTAAAAAATATTTTATTTATATATAATATAAATTCTATAAAAATTATAATAAATACATATACTTGTAAATATTTCTTAAATATATACATGAATGTGCTTGTATTTATATATACATAATAATTACACACAGTACACACACATATACTAGGCAAACTCAGACTTTTATTTTGTATGTGATTAATCGCGATTAATCGTTTGCCAACACTAAATAAATGTGACGTGACTTCCTAGAGTGCCAATTGCAGAGCTACTGGAAACATCTCCATCACTATAATCAGATGATTTCTTAACTGCTGTTTTCTCTCCACTGGCATGAGTGTTTATTTTGTTATTGAGAGAAAAGAACACATATTTGCAGCACCTATTTACATATTCATTTAAACGCCGCTCTTGGCATTGTCAGTATGTTTGGTAACCGTAGTGTTGCTTGTGTATATCAAACTTGTTTTTACCTCTAACCAAAGAATGAAAAAGAACTCCCCTGTGAGTATATCAGGGCCTTTATACATGAAAGCTTTTTTGTTTGCAGTTTTGTGAACTTTTCTGCTAGGGCTAAATCGATGCATCACAATTCGTGGATCGTTTCTGAGATTTTCCGAATGCATCGCATAGCTTAGTTTGTAACAGCAGATGGCGCTCTAATCAAATTTTTATTTACGCACTCAAATGCTTATGAAGAAGAGTGCTGAAGAGTGCTTGTGCGTTCGGCGGAGTCATGTAATTGCATCTCGGCTCAGAAAGCTTTTATGAAGCGAGATTAATGTAAACAGCCCACTGTGAACACCCTTGTAATTCGCTTCAACCTTTTCGAACTTTATGAATGATTATTTTAGGTTCAAGTGTGTGTAAGCAAGCAGAGAATGGCTGTTTCTAAAGCATGCAGTTCCATCTGCTGTTAAAAACTATGCTCAGAATCGATAAAAAATCGCAATGCATTCGGAAAATATCCGAATCAACGCAGAATCATTTCTCGATTTGCAATGCATTGATTTATTTTTTCACTCTACTGGTAAGCGTGTCTTATTGTAGTTCATAGCAGTCTAAAGGGCTGAATTACAGTCTTCCACTACAGCGCCACTCTGGTCAAGCCACGTTATTGCAGGCTTTTCCATTACGCGATATGAGATTAAACGACTATTCAACAAATAAAATATTTGTCAGCAATGCTGACTAATCATTTCAGCCCTAATTGCTAGTGTGTTATATAAAATGATTTAAACTGTAAAGACTTCTAGCTATGACATTAGATTTACTGTAGCAAGACAAAGGAGTTTAAAATGAATGATTTTTACAGCACAGATCACTACTATGAATGAGTTCAGTTACTCACGCCATTATCTTATTAATCTGTTATTTATTATATCATATCTAATGATCATAATATGCCATAATTTCTTTCCAGTCCTTCCGCCGAAGTTGACGTAAGGATAAGAAAATATTCTTCTGACGTAACAGCAGTAGATATTCTGGCATAGTAGGGCTGGATAAAATCAGTGCAGTCACATAATAGGATCATGGCTGCAGAACTGTTTGCTTTTCTTTGTGTCTGTGGCCTTTCAGGAAGAAGCAGCGACAGGCAAACAAAGCAATTAGAGCCGACAGCAGACACCGCATCAGTGCAGATCCCTAGGGAGGGGTTTGACAGAGCTTTTACCTCACTAACATACACGACACAGGCATATATGCACAAATGACTTGCTGATACAACTTGAACGGCAATCATAGCCTGTCTGTATCACCTCACAATTTCCTGTTTGAGTACAAACAAAGAGTTTTCGTTGTAATTGTACTCACTTAGGAGTAACGGCTGTGAACTGTGACTCACAGTTTTGCCCTTCAGATGCTGAATTTTCCCTTTGGGATCAAAAAATCTGTCTGAAATTAGATGAAGTAGCTTTGCTATCCAAATCTTGGCAAATCTTTTAGAATCAATGTGAAATTATAATGTCCTACTGACATTGCAGTTGCTTTCAGAGATTTGGGTTTGTAAGGTTTGGGTGAATGGATTTGCATTAGTACAGCTAAACTAAATATGCTATCTCTTATTTTCAGGTTCAGGCTGAAGCTGAAAAAGAACGTGAAGAAGTGGTGCATCTGCTAGAGGTAAAATGTAATCTACTTGGTTTCTTTCTGTCCTATGGCATCCTACTATGAAAAGCCTAATTTACACTCTTGGCTTGGTCAGCAGAGTCTGCCTTTCGTGCAAAAACGACCCGTCTACCCAAATTATCTGATAAACCTAGAAGGGACCGATGCAACCTGTCTGGATCCCTCATGTGTTTGATAAAAGACCTCCGTGTCTGACAGTCGGTCCACTCTGAGAAGCTTCTGCTTGTCACCTACTATCAGCTTGACTTTCGAGGAGAACTTATGTCCCCTATGGGGTGTTTCTTTATTTTTACGACCTTCATAATTTTTGCCTTTTCCCATCTTTAATATTGTTTTTCGATACCTTGCAATTTTGTTTCAAGCTGTTCAGTTTATCCTTTTTTCCATAGTTGAATATTTTGTTTGTTTTGTGATATTTTTCATCTCTGACCCCTGTCATTCTGATTTATATTTTTTTTCCTTTTGTGTTTAAACAGAGCCATATGGACAAAATGCAGGTACACACACTCACTCATTCAGACATTTTTATTTTGAACTTTCCATACCTGTTTTTTTCTCATGAGAGGCATACAAAAACACAGGCCATGACACTTTTAAAAGAATAATTCACCCAGAAATAAACATTTTTGTCATCATTTACTTGTTCCAAATCCTTTGATGAATTTTCTTAAGTAAAATTGAGGCTTTCTAGCTTCAAATAGGACACAGAAACATTATAAAAGCATCAAAAGCAAGACTTTTTTGAGACACAGTGTAAAAACAGACTGAAATTTAAGTCATTATTAACCGATTACCTTCCAATATGAACAACATAAGGGATGAGTAAATAATGACAGAATTTTCATTTTTGGTGAGCTGTCCCTTTAAGATCATTGCATTATTGTGTGCTCTTTGAGTATCTCTGCTGCTACACTCATTTGTGTGGCTGTGAATTGTTGCTTTTAAGGAGTTTAACAAACAAAATTAAGTTTCCCTGTGATTGTGACAGGTTGTTGCATCAGGTCCTTTGTTGTTGGGGTAAAACTAGGGCCTGGTGAAATTATGTGACTGTATCAGTATTAAGGTCTGGTTAGATAATACACTTAAACACACAAACACACACACAGAGGTTATTTAAACCTCTAATGCCTTTGCCACTAAAAAACATCTCTGTTTTTTTTTCAGTGTCTCATTTATGAAACAGCGTTGTAAAAACAGGGTTCTCAGGTTAAAACTAGGGATGTGTGCCATGACAAATTTCATTTTTGTTTAAACAGAGATTTTGTATTTTGTAAATTTTGTATGCAATCTATTTAAAAAGCCAAATTAATCTATGAAAACTGTTATATCCCATACTGAATGTTGCTGATATATATATATATATATATATATATATATATATATATATACACTGCTGCTCAAAAATTTGGGATCAATAAGACTTGTAATGTCAATAAGATGGGATCAATAAGACTTGTAATGTATTTTATAGAAGTCGAAGAAGAAAAAAAAAAACTGTAATATTACAAAATATTTTTAGTATAGTATTACAATATAAAATAATTATTTTTATTTTATTTCTAATATGCTGATTTATTATAAATGTTCAAAACAGTTGTGCTGCTTAATATTTTTTGAACCTGTGATACTTTTTCAGGATTCTTTGATCAATAAAAGGTTAAAAAGAACAGAATTTATTTAAAATAGAAAGGTTTTCTAATAATATACACTACTGTTTAAAAGTTTGGGGTCAGTACATTTTTATTCTTTCTTTTTTTTTTTTTTTTTTTTTTTAAAGAAATTAATACTTTTATTCACCAAGGATGTGCTAAAATAATAAAAAATGATAGCATAGATTTACAATGTTAGAAAATATTTATATTTTGAATGAATGCTGTTTTTTTTTAACTTGTTATTCATCAAAGAATTTTGAAAAAAAGAATCACTGGTTCCAAAAAATATTATTGATCATTGATAATTCTGATAATAAATCAGCTTATTATAATGATTTCTGAAGGATCATGTGACACTTAAGACTGGAGTAACAGCTGATGAAAATTCAGCTTTGCATCACAGGAATAAATTATATTCTAAAGTATATTAAAATAAAAACCATTATTTTATATTGTAATAACACTTTGCAGTATTCTGTATACAATGTGCTTTACTTGCATTATGATCATTGTAAATTAAACTTAATCAGTGTTAAACAATATAGACATAGTTATTATAATCTTTAAACCTGTATAAAAGTTTATATCAGTAGGCTATTTTCACTCATAACCTGTAGTAGAATAAGCCTGACTAGTCTCACACATCCCTAAAAAGAGGTTAAATTTTGAAAACTGCGACTCTGGTACAAAAATGTGTCATGTGAATGGCCCCTTAGGATATCAGAATAAATTAGCTTCTAAAAGGGGAAAAAACAATTCCAGTAACATGTTGTTATTGTCACAGGCTGTGCATCCAATCAAACTTTACAGCATTTTTTTGCAAGTTTATGTAATGCTGGGTCAAGGGTCTAATAACAGGGATTTTGTTAATAATACAGTATTTTGCCCAGTGTTTGTTCAATATCTCAGGTTGTTAAATTACATCGCTGCTGTGAATGCATTTACAAAATTGTCAGTTTTTCTTTTCAGCCATGTCATGCTAATAATTTTGCACATTGCTGCTTCCTAAAGTAAAACCATTTTAGAGCTATTGCTATAGTTCAGTGTATTTCTTCTGCATTTTTAATTCCTATTTATGTTATAAATGATTTGATTTCATCGTTTTGTGTTTTTCTTTTTTGTATATTCCTTACCCTTCCTCTGAAAGGTGAAGGTTCATGACTTAGAGCAGAAATGCCGGACACAGAGTGAGCAGTGCAATATTTTGTCGAAAGAGCTGGAGAAATATCACCTGGGGTCGGACGCAGAGGATACACTCAACACTGACTCACAGGAGAAAAACTTGTGCAACAGTAACAACAGCCTGCAGCGCCAGGCTGAAAAAAGTGAGTGAAGCATTTTTCAAACAGTTGGAGGTGTATTTTCTCCCACATGAATTACAGACATTTCAGAATGTTGTAAACAGTTGTTATAACACCTTTTTAGAATTTCTGTCATTCCTTAAAATGCTTACTTAAGTAAAAATATCTTTTCATGTCACAGCCTTTTGGATTTGACTTATTTTTTTGCTTATTAGCCTATTTCATGCAGCACATTGCATTTATCTCATACATCAGTGTACATCAAAATCATAGTGCTTTTTGTACAGGGGAACATTCAGAATGCATAATACTTATTTTTTTAGAGTGCTGCAAAGATGATTAAAACGTTTGAAACTGCCAACCATTAACCCTTTAACTGTCACATCCACTCTGTGGGACGCCTAAGCTTACTTCACCATATTACAAAAAAATCCTAATCTAATCATGACATACATCGTTGGAAATGTCTAAGACTCCTAAATAGATATATTACCATATTTTTGTGTTACAGATTATGTAGGAAAAGAAATAGATTAATATATGTCAAGAGTGCAACTTAAAAAATCTACATCATAACAGGAGTTCTGACCTTTGTCACAAAAGACTTTCTTTGTTGCCTTTTTTCCTATCCCACTTTAGAAATCATAATAAATTATATATCAGTTCAAAACTTAAAATCTCAAAATTCATCCTTTGAAAGGCATTTTAAAATCAGATATTGTATTACCATGGAAAATGTACATCAAAATCATATTACAAAATCTTTTCATTCATGAATTATAAAAAAATTATAAAAAGTCTGGATAGTGCATTTTTATGTCTGTGTTCAGAAATGGGAGTGACAGTTAAAGGGTAAATCTGTAGTGATATATTTCTTAAATATTAAATAAATATTTAATTTTTTATTTGCAGATTATTTTTAATACATGTGTAGATAAGTAAAACCTCCATTTTAAAATAGAAGTCCACTTCCAGAACAAAAATGTACAGATAATGTACTCACCCCCTTGTCATCCATTGATGTTCATGTCTTTCTTTCTTCAGTTGTAAAGAAATTGTGTTTTTTGAGGAAAACATTTCAGGATTTTTCTCCATATAATGAAAATGCAGTTTAAATGCGGCTTCAAACGATCCCAAATGCGGTTGTAAACGATCCCAGCTGAGGAAAAAGAGACTTATCTAGTGAAACGATCTCGTCTTGCTCTCCCTGAACTCTGTGTATTCTGACTCGAGACAGTTAGGGTATGTCGAGAAACTCCAATCGTATTTTCTCCCTCAACTTCTAAAATCATTTCAAAATCATCCTACATCGCTGCAGAAGTACCGACTCAGTCTTTGCAAAGTGAACATGCAAAGAAGATCAAACAAAAAAAGGTAAAACAGCGATATAGGATGATTTTGGAGTTGAGGGAGAGTTTTTCGACATACCCTAACTGTCATGAACCGGAAAAAAGTCCGGGCAGATAAAGACAAGACGAGCGTTTGACATTAAAAAGTATATAAATTGTATTATTTTTATGAAAATAACCAATTGTTTCGCTAGATAAGACCATTCTTTCTTGGCTAGGATTGTTTACAACCGCATTTGGGATCGTTTGAAGCCGCATTTAAACTGCATTTTGGACGTTCAAAATCGGGGAACCATAGCAGTTCATTATGTGGAGAAAAATGCTGAAATGTTTTCCTCAAATGCACAATTTCTTTACGACTGAAGAAAGAAAGACATGGATCTTGGATGACAAGGGGGTGAGTACTTTCTCTGTAAATCTTTGTTCTGGAAGTGGACTTCTCCTTTAACACATGACTTTAATTCCTTTAATTTTAAATAAATCTATTTCCTATTTTTTTTCCCTCACAGCTTTAAATCCATTTGTTCAGATCCATCCTATTGTTCAATGATCAAAGTCATTGATTTCCATTGTAACTCATGCTTGCAGGTGATGAGAGATCTGACGGATCTCCACTGGTCTCAGAACTGCCCATAGTACAGCAACACAAGAGAGAAAAGCCAGAGCAGCTCTCAGTCAAACCCACCGTCCAAACCCAAAGTCGCTCCAGCAGCCCCATGCAAGCATCCCTCTCAGAGGTTTGTCATGCTTCACAGCTACACTGTGATCATTCAGTTAACCGGTTGCCGCGAACAGATAACAGTATCTGTTTATCTGTCTGTATTTTACTCAGGAGAAAAGAAATGTGCTCATTTCATGCCTTTATAATTGGTCTCTCTCTATAATTAGATCCATAAATGACCTCATATCAGATTGTCTGATGCTTTAAGAAAGAAAGTCAGTTGTTTATGTGAAAACTCAATCCACTATTCCACTGACAGCTTAGAAGCCCGAAGTATGGAGTCAAAAAATTCATTTAATAAGTAAAAGTGAAGTGTATAACTGTTTTGTTAAATGTTACAATATTTTCTCCTATCTGAACTGTAAACCATTTTTATGTTGCTTTTTCCATTGTGTAAACACCATGACTAGATCAAAAAAGACGTTTGAGCATCTCACCCAGCTTGACACAGCAAATTTGGCTCAACCAATGACAAAAACACTGTTTTTGCAATTCAGATCAGATCACCACCATAGAAATTACACACTTCAGCCTTATATTTTCCCTGACTATGAGATTGGCATCAATGCAAATAGGTAATAATCATCTCCGCTCTGTGCATTTAATCATACATGAATCAAATCATCCATGAAGACATGCATGCACTGTGCACATTGGCAGCAGGACTGGAAATAAATGGATGTTATGTAATGATCCTCACACAAACCTTGTCATAGTACATTCATGTTAGGACGTTCAATGTGGAATTTAAAGATCAAGATCAAGTGGGATTTCCGTTGTCTGTAGATGGACGATGAGGTGAACCCAGCTCCGAGGTCCAAGACAAAATACACAGGCCAGGTCCGTCTCTGCACTGCCCGATACAGGTAGTGAACTCTTATATAATATACAAACATATGCATATATATGTGTGCGTGTGTGTGTATGTGTTTGTATTTCAATCCTTTCTTTGTTTCTTTTTCTTTCACTCTCTGATCTTTTGGTCAGTTATAATCCCTATGATGGACCTAATGAGCATCCAGAAGCAGAGCTCCCTCTTGTGGCAGGGAAGTATTTGTACGTATATGGGGACATGGACGATGATGGATTTTATGAAGGTAACTGAGTTATGTTTTGAGAGGTGTAATTATTATTGGAGATTAAATTAAGAATCTACATTTGAAAAGAACAGGTCTCCAATTTTTCAAAATCTAAAAAAATACCAACAACTTATTTGCTATTGGACATAAATAATTGACATATATATGTAGGGATGTGCTATATATATTGTCTGCAATATTATGAAAATTGTTATTTAAACGATATGCAATTTGACATTATGGAGTATATCGCAAAAAAGCGAGTGCACACATAACACAGAGTTCACGCTTTCATTGCGTGATTTAGTCTATTAAAACACATTTAGAATTCCTCCAAAATTTAAAATAAGGGGGCAATAATGTGTCTTTTATATTTATATCATCTGATATAGTTAATATCACACATAAGAATGACGTTTTTCTCCAAATATCAGCACGGTTGCAAATGTGATTGATTTGAAGAACAAGAATAAACAAGAAGTTAATATTAAGTAACTTACATTTTAGACACAACAGTTCTTGTTTTTGCAAAGCCACAGCAGAAAGGTTTTGCGTCTAAGCAACACACACCGGTGTTTCGTTACTGAATCAATCAGCCGTTTGAACGAATCAGTTGAATGAATGACTCAATGACTCACTCATGCAGTGCTTTGCCGCCACCTACTGGTGATTTTAGGTTTATATTTGAAGTATATTTTCTCTCCCCCCCCCCCAAATCATTTCACAATATCACTGTTCAACATTTTTTAAAAGATCAAAACATTAATTGTGCATTTGTAACTGCAGGTTAAAGGCATTCATGCCCTGCATTAATGTCTGTGTGAATGCATCTAAATGCCACTTCAGATGCAGATTCTGTGCCACCTCTGCATTGCAAACACAAGTTTTGTTTATTACTGATTTCTTTTGATTGGTAACAGCCCTATAGTGTCTTACAATTTGAATTGATTATATTTAGGAATTTTACACAAAAGATGATGCATACATTTAATTAGGTAAAAAAATGGCCTTATAAAGGTAAAAATGCCCATAAAAGGTACAAATCAATTTAAACTTATTGGAAAAGTTAATTTATGTAACTGCTGCAAATTAACCATGGCACAGAATATGAAAAATATTAAAAGCTTTGGGATTCAGCTGTCTGTGCCAGTTCTAAACCTGCCAAAGTACCAACACAACAACATGCTTAGCAAAATATCATCTACTTATCATTACCAACAAAATTCCAGAAAATATCGAGATATCATTTTTTGTCATTATCGCACATCTCTATAGACAAGTAACAGTGTATTTAATCAGTAGGCATCACCTGGCAGCATGTATTAAAATGACATGCTTACAAAATGCATCACAATTACATTTTATGTAATGAGATCTGCTGCAGCTTATGAGATCTTTCTATTTCTGTTTGTTCCAGGAGAGCTATTGGATGGCCAGCGTGGCCTGGTTCCCTCTAATTTTGTAGAGTTTGTCCAGGACAAGGAAAAGCCAGCTATTGAGGGTGGAGAGGAGCAGGGCAGACTAGAGCAGAGCTGTCTGAGCTTAGCGACCATAGATGGAGGCGCTCCTCTGGACAGCCTTAGCAGCGACGCCCTCGGCCACTGCAGCAACGGGACAGGCACTCTAGATGGAGAGGAGCTGGGTGACGACATCGTGCCTTACCCCAGGAAGATCAACCTGATCAAACAGTTGGCGAGAAGTGTGATAGTGGCCTGGGAAGCACCTCTAGTGCCCCTAGGCTGGGGCAACATTAATGGATACAATATTTTAGTGGATGGGGAAGTACGTTCCTCTGTGCCATTTGGAGGCAGGACCAAACTGCTTCTCGAAAAGCTGGACCTGGCTGCCTGCACATACCGTGTGTCGGTACAGAGCGTGACGGACAGGGGGCTCTCTGATGAGTTGCGCTGCACCCTGCTGGTGGGCCGCAATGTTGTGGTGGCACCCACCGGCCTGCGCATGGATGATATTTTACGTGACTCAGCTGAACTTTCATGGCTGCCCAGTAATAGTAACTACGCCCATGTTGTGTACTTAGATGGTGTGGAGCATGCTGTGGTAAAGCCGTGCTCTTACAAACTGCGTTTTGTGAACCTGAAAGCCGCCACAGTGTACAAAGTAAAAGTGCTGGCCAAACCTCACCAGGTGCCCTGGCACATGCCCCTGGAACAAAGAGAGAAGAGAGAGGCTGGGGTGGAGTTCTGCACCCAAGCTGCAGGTGAGATTCTGTTCTAAAATTATTAAAGGGAAGCCTGGGTATTAAGACTTGTATGGCTTAATATAACATAAATGATGTCTCTTACTGAAATGTGTAGTAGAAAACCCGTGAAAGATTTATGTTATTTAAAAAATCCACATCATTTTATGCATATTTTGGACTTTGGGGGCGCCATTTATTCAATGACGTGAAATGGTTGCACTCGGTGAGCTAGTGGCGCTACCTGTTGGTATTTTTACCACAACACAACTCAGAATGCACAACTCTGAAAATAAATTACTGATACGATGACCACAGCTACTGAAAGAGCTTACAGGTGGTGATGGATATAAGCGTAGACTTAAACCAAATGCCATACCATTTTTTTTCCCACAAGGAGTCTAAACGCCCTGGATGTGGCTGCGGCGTCATGACAAGCGTTGCCATGTTTACATCCTGCCTGGATGGCATCTAGCATTTCTTGTCTCTGCCGTTTGTAAGCTCTTTCAGTAGCTGTGGTATTTTTATTCGTCCACAGGCATCTTCCCATTCTTTTCTCCTCTTCTTATTACTAGGAAAGCACTGAACACTTACATTGCTTTTCTTGTTGCCTTTTGACTGAAAATAGCATTTCCAAGTTGTGTATTCCGAGTTGTGTTGTGGTAAAAATACCAAGAGGTAGCGCCAGTAGCCCACTGAGTGCAACCATTTCACATAATCAAAATAATGGCGCCCTTATTGTACAAAATAGGTATAAAACGATGTAGACATTATTTACATTATATTTAGAAGTCTTAAAGGAGAAGTCCACTTCCAAAACAAAGATTCACATATAATGTACTCACCCCATGTCATCCAAGATGTTCATGCCTTTCTTTCTTCAGTCGCAAAGAAATTATGTTTTTTGAGGAAAACATTTCTGCGTTTTTCTCCATATAACAGACTGGTGTGGTGCCCCGATTTTGAACTTCCGAAAGGCAGTTTAAATGCGGCTTCAAACGATCCCTAATGCGGTTGTAAACGATCCCAGCCGAGGAAGAAGGGTCTTATCTAGCGAAACGATTGGTTATTTTCATTAAAAAAATACAATTTAAATACTTTTTAATCTCAAACGCTAATCTTGCCTTTCTCTCCCTGAACTCTGCCTTCTGACTCAAGACAGTTAGGGTATGTCGAAAAACTCCAATCGTATTTTCTCCCTCAACTTCAAAAATCATTTCAAAATCATCCTGTATCACATGGATGGAACATGCAAAGAAGATCAAACACCCTTAACAAAAAAGGTAAAACAGCGATATAGGACGATTTTGAAGTTGAGGGAGAACATGAGATGGGAGTTTTTCGACATACCCTAACTGTCATGAACCGGAAAAAAAAAACAGTCCAGGCAGAGTAAGACAAGACGAGCGTTTGGCATTAAAAAGTTTATAAATTGTATTATTTTTATTAAAATAACCGATCGTTTCGCTAGATAAGACCCTTCTTCCTCGGCTGGAATCGTTTACAACCGCAATGAAATGTTTTCCTCAAAAAACAATTTTATTTACGACTTCCTTCTTTAAGACGAATCCAATCAGAGTTATATTAAAAATTATCCTGGCACTCCCAAGCTCTATCATGGCAATGGGCGGGTGTTTCTCTTCAACAGTCCAAAAAAAATCTAATAAACTGCATCCATCCATAATAAAAAGTGCTTCACCCAACTCTGGGGGTTGAATAAAGGCCTCCTGTAGTGAATAAATACATTTTTGAAAGAAAAATATCCATATTTAAAATGTAATAATCACTTTAATCTAGCTTGCGCCAACTGGTCATACACGGATTCAGCTCCAGGCGGATGATGTTTGACGTCGGCGTTGCGCATGTGTCGGTGAGATATGATGAACGCGAACACGCCGTAGAGAAACCAAAACAAAACAATGGTCATGAATTAGATGTACAAAACGAGGATTTGTAAAGAAAAATGTCAGAGGATTTCGATATAAACCACATGACTAAACAAGACAAACAAACTGGTTTTCCTTTGCTAAAGTAAGGAAACTTTGCTTCCTTTGCTCCTGTAAACAAACAGTTGTTTTCACGAGACTTACAGGAACGTGCACAACGCCGAAGTCCGATGTCATCCACCTGGAATGGCTTCCGTGTATGTCCTTTTGGTGCAAGCTAGATTAAAGTGATTATTACGTTTTAAATATGGATGTTTTTCTTAAAAAACACATCGATTCACTACAGGAGGCCTTTATGGGCCCCAGAACTATGTGAGGCACTTTTTATAATGGATGGATGCACTTTATTGGACTTGTTTTGGACTGTTGAAGAGAAACACCCGCCTATTGCCATGACAGAGCTTGGGAGAGCCAGGATAATTTTTAATATAACTCCAATTGCACTTGTCTGAAAGAAAGAAGTCTTATATACCTACGATGCCTGGAGGCTAAGTAAATCATAGGCTGATTTTCATTTTTGGGTGAACTATCCTTTTAAACAATTGGATTCCAATTTGATTAATTTCTGATTAATTTGACTGTATTTTATTTATAAGGTGTACTCTGAAAATTCTGCTTTTTTAATTATTCATTAAATGAACTGGCTTTATTTGTGAATCAATCTACCCTGTTTCACTTTATTTTTGAATTCACTTAAAAGAACAAGGTCATAAGAGTCATTTGTTGCATTACACTGTTGCATTGCATCTGATTCACTTAAAATAAAAAAGTAATTTGTTTACAAATTGGACTACAGTAGTTGTGTTGAATGCTGTTTTTTGCAGCCTGTGAGGATAACTCAAAAGAAGTCCATTATTTTTTTATTGCATCACATTCAATACAGACTGTGAAAACACTTTTACAGCTAAGGTAAAATGAATGCAGGAGTTGCTGGTAACACTGATACAGGGAATCATTTGACTTGGTACAAAAATATTAATTGTAAAAATTAAGAAAAGGGCCTAAACTGTATAGCCGAGTTAGTTCAGCAGAATGCAGTGATGGGAAATGCTGAACAGATTTTCCCACAGTAGCTGAGAATTTATTTTGGGATTATGAGAATCAATGTCAGAATTGTTCAAATCTTAATTAATCAGAAAATCAGTATTTTTACCCACTAATCTCCTTTGAGATGCAAAAAAGACAGAAAACGCTATTTGTGTTGTTCTGATTAGCACAACACTCCGCTTAAAATAGTCAAAGGCAACAGAAATGGGTTTAGTGAGGCTAACTGGATTAATTAATTAGCTGAAATGCTCAGACGCTTGAAAGTAATGTTTGCCCTTATCCCATTATTCAGCTGTGAATCTGTTGGAATGACCATATGTACACAAGTGAATGAATCTAGTGAACAATCCTTTATTAACATCATGTATAGAATGTCAGGTGTGTTACTGTTACTTACTGGTGGTTATCTGTCCTTCCCCAGGACCCCCTATGCCTCCTCAAGAAGTCCAGGTCCAGTGTGGACATGCTCCAGGGGTCCTCCAGGTCCGTTGGAAGCCTCCTCCAATGACACCCATGGGAACCTCCAATGGTGCAAATGTCATTGGCTACGCAGTGTGCACTAAGGGTCAGAGGGTAAGGATGCACATGCATCAGCAGTCATATCTGGTGATGTTTATGTGACATAACAGTTCTTGACTGCATGAAGGCTAAACAAGAGTCATCACAAGCTATTTATATCAAAAACTAATACTGATGCCCTCTGTTGGTGGAGTGGGGTGATTCTAAAAACTTTGAATTCAGTTTTCTGGTGATTTTAGGTGACGAAAGATTTTCACACTAAAGGTTTGTTACATTATTTTAAATAAATAATAAGGAGAATGATGATTGTAAATGTGTGGTCACATGCAGTCACAAAATAAGGTCCATTATTTATAGTTTACTATTGAAATTACAGAAATTCGCCTGTAAAAATACACTGAAAATGTGATGTCATCTTAATGCTTTACACTAATGCTATTGCAGATCGCTGAGGTGTTGTATCCAATGGCAGACTATGTGGCAGTAGAACTGAACCGTCTCCAGTGCTTGGAGGCCCATGAGGTTATTGTCAGGACTTTATCAGCACAAGGGGAATCTCAAGACTCCCATGTCGCCGTCATTCCAAACCACCTGCTGGTGCCTCTTCCTAAAGCCCTTCCTCCTTCTCACCACATGCAGTCGCCTCTCCCGCCCCAGCAGTCTCAACCAATGCCTCCTCACCCCCAAATCCGGGCCCTTCCCCCTCACCCTGGACCCCAACCACCTAGCCATCTCCAACCCCTCCCCGTTCGCCCCAGCCAGCCTCCATCTCATCTCCATCCCCACTGTATGCCCCATCCCACACAGCCCTCTCCACCCCACCTCCAGCCTTTACCACCACACCCCATCCCTCATCCCCAGCCCACCATCCCAATGCCTCAGCCTCAACCCCAGACCATGCCCATGCCCCAACCCCAACCCCAGCCGCCCATGCCTATGCCTCAGCCCCAACAGCCTATGGCGCTGCCACCACCCCAGCAAGCCATCCCCATGCTCCAACCCCAACCAGCTATCCCAATGCCCCAGCCTCACATTCCCCAACTGCCCCTTCCCCCATCCCAAAGACCACTAAGTGCCAGAGAGCTGGAAACCAAAGAGCCAGGGCCAGGAATGCTTCATCATGGAGGGGGCCCACCTCAGCCATGGGAGCCTGGCTGCTCCCCATCAGGCATGCCCACGGGCCTGCCACATGGACACACCCTGGATGCCCCGGCTTGCCCGAACCGCCGCTCCCCATCACCTCAAAGGATCCTCCCCCAGCCCAGGGGTACGCTCATTCCTGACACTGTGGCTAAGGCTATTGCCCGAGAGGCAGCCCAAAGAGTGGCTGCAGAGACTGGACGGGTGAGTCAAGTCAGCAAAAAGCATGTTATATAAAGTAGATGCAAATACTTAACCCTAGAATGCATGATCCAAAAATTTACATGAATAACGAGGGTCAAAATGACCCGTATCAAAGTCAGTGTTTTTATATATACATCTGAATTAATTTCTTCTTTTTCTTCATCTTCTTTTTTTCTTTATTTATTTTTTATTTAGATTTTTAACATCTTTATATATTAATTTATTTATTTTTTGTCTTTAAAAAGGTATTTCACACAAAAACGAAAATGAATCAAATAAAGCAACCATATCTCTTCACAAGACTTGGATTAAAGCACTCAATTCATATGGATTCATTTTACAATTAATTTATGTATGAGCTTTTTGGATATTCTAAGTTTTGGTTACCTGGTCTTTCAATGGAGGGAAAAATGGAGCAAAAACTCTCTTAATTTATTATTATTATTATTTTTAAGTCCTATCAATTTGGAACTGCATGAGGGTGATTAAATGATGACAGAATTTTCATTTTTTGGGGTGAACTATTCTTTTAAGTGTAATGAAATTATTTAAGATTTTATACTTATAGTATTAATAATTTGATCATATGCAAGTTTAAATGTTTCAGTAATGTTCATTTGTTATTTTCTGTCTATATATACAATAAAACAAAGTAATTAAATCTAACAAAGTATAACTAAAACATGTTTATGTGAGAATTTGCTGACAGTTTATTTATAGATTATTTTATTTATAGATTATTTGACAGATCTATAAATAAATCTATAAATATTTTTTTTTTTAGATAATGTTGTGAAAAACTTTATTATATATAAGCATTATTATTATTAAGCATATTATTATTATTATCGAAGACTTAGGTAGTTTTTTTAATAATTTTTAATTAAAAATTTATTTAATAAAAATAATTTTTTGCTGAGGGTTACATACATACATTTATGAGAAATTCATCAAATAAAAATGAATCAGATTTTTTTACTGAAAAAATAAGCAAATAATAACATCCTACCGGGTCAGTTTTGACCCTTTATGCATTCTAGGGTTAAAGGGATAACTCACCCAAAAATAAAAATTTGATGTCCATCTGCTTACCCCCAGGGCATTCAAGATGTAGGTGACTTTGTTTCTTCAGTAGAACACAAACGAAGATTTTGAACTCAAACCATTGCAGTCTGTCAGTCATATAATGGCAGTCAATGGGATCCACGGCTTTGAGAGTCAAAAAACATGCACAGACAAAACCAAATTAAACCCTGCGGCTCGTGACGATCCTGACATTGAGATGTTAAGGCACTTGGCACATGTTTTTTTGACTCTCAAAGCCGTGGATCCCATTGACTGCCATTATATGACTGACAGACTGCAACAGTTTGAGTTAAAAGTCTTCGTTTGTGTTCTACTGAAGACACAAAGTCACCTACATCTTGGATGCCCTGGGGGTAAGCAGATAAACATCAAATTTTCATTTTTGGGTGAACTATCCCTTTAATATGTGCAAATGAAAACTCTTTTAAAGAGTTAACGAACATACATACAGATAATTAGCTATCTTGTCAATACTTGACCTCAGCATAACTGTCAGATTTCTTTATTAAGACTTCTGAAAGCACTGTAATATATTTAGATGGAGAGGAGAAGCCAGGGCTTCCACTCTCAAAATTCAGATGAGGAAGAGGATGAGGAAAGCTATCAGGCCCGCAGAAGAGGAGCATCTGTGGATGACTTCCTCAGGGGCTCAGAGCTGGGCAGGCAGGTATGGCAGTTGAAGTGATTGCCTTACCATACAACAACAGGCGTAAGAGGCAAATGTCAGCGTTGAATGTTTAGGTTTGCTGCATTAGCTTGTGTATCTTCTCTCACGATCTACATTTCACAGTCTCATTACAGTCACAGCGAGGAGTATCATACGGAGAGCAGTCGAGGCTCGGATCTCTCAGACATCATGGAAGAGGACGAGGAGGAGTTGTATTCTGAAATGCAGCACGAAGAAGGCCGGCGACGAAACTCCCACAACGCACTCAAGGTATTTCAAAAAGGGAAAGACATCTCACAATATCCCAGTGACTTCTTGGTTTGCATGGCTTTAACTCGTTTGGTTTCTTCCCGATTCAAGACCGGAGCCAGCACTCCATCTTCGAGTCAGCTGGATCGGGAATCATACCGGAAGCCATCTCACCGAGGTCCTCAACCTCAGCGCCGACCCCTCACGGTCCCATCCATTGGTCAGTGCTCTCCCAGTAAGAGACAGGAGTCTGAGACTTGCGTTCAAGGCCTGTCTGTCCTCCTGCTCCACATTTTCTCTGTTTGAACTGTTCATAAGCTTGTCAATGTGTGCCAGATCACCTCTGTGTGTTTCAGCCATAACCATATCCTGTTGCTTTCAATCATTATAACCCTCTCTGAATCGATGAAAATAGAGTAGTTAGGTGTCTCCAGCCTGGGCAGGTTGACGCAGAACAGCCTTCGCCATGGTATAACGACTCTCTGATTGGTGTTTCCCTCAGAGATAACCACTGAGAGTAACAGTGAAGGGAACCTCTCTCCCGTCAAGGAGGATGTTTACTATGGCAGTGTAGCGCGACACAGGACATGGTCCTCCCGAAGGCACGGGGGACGCAGGCCTCCTTATGGTACGTGCTTTTAGAGCGAGGTCCGAGGAGAAAGACAATGGCCAAACGCATGAAACTGCACTGGACTGCACCGAGATGGAAGCTTGTGTTGGAAGCGGTGCTGTGAGATAGCCAATAGCGACATGTTTGCACAGAGAATGCTCCTCCCCCTTTGCACTGCCCCACCAATGGATGCCTGCCAAACCCCTCCTCTCTTTCAACCTGACCACAATCATACTTTTACTTTGGCCATGCATGACCGAATGGTGAAAGTTAAAGGGCGGCATCTCGCGCCGAACGAATGCCACCGAATATGTGCGTAGGTAACGGGTTGACCAGGAAGAGAACGCAAACGGTTCCTTGGCATCGACTGCGAAGGCAACTGTGTGGAATGCACTTTGGGCATGTTGGAGTCACAATCGAGCACAGCTTCGTAGATGCGGCAGGGACAAAAGGAAACAGGTGTAGTTTTATCCGGGGCTAATGTGCCCCATCTGATGGGTCTTTCTCGGATCCAGATCTCTGCATGGTTACAGTAGCTCAGACTGCGTGTGCTCCCCTCTTCTTCTTCTCTCTCTCTCTCTCTCTGTCTGTCTGTGTGTGCGCCTGTCAGGAGCTTCATGTTTGGCTTGCTGCTCATCTGTAATTGGCTGCCATATGGGTGTTTCACTCCCAATCACCACACACCCACACACACTGGCAAACACAAACAGTGACACACATCATAACCATCATATTAGTGTAAGAAATGTCTGTTTTCTTCAACCCACCCAAGATGTGTTTGGCAAATAAATGGATTGTGCAAGTATGGAGGGGAATTTCACTCCATTGGACTGAATTGCATGTTTATTCATATTGTTTGGTGTTACATACAGAGATGAATACATGTATGTTGTTAATTACTTGTTTGTTTGCCTACCTTCAAAAGTCTTGAATGCTTATATACCCTAAAGGTATGCGTATTGTATATTGTTTTGTATTCCAGGACAAGTGGACAGCCATTTTTGGGTAGCTCACAACATCTAAATAACATCAAATAACGTTAAATTTGCATTTGCATAAATTTGCATTGGGCTACGGGCGTCCCGAGTTCGAATCCTGGCTTGAGGACCTTTTTCCGATCCCGCCTCCTTCTCTCTCTCCTACTTCGCTTCCTGTCAACTATGATCTGTCCTATCGTTAAAAAAAGCAAAAAGGTCAAAAATGAAAATAATAATAAAAATTGCATATTTATACACTGCCGTTCAAAAGTTGGGGATCGGTAAGATTTTCAGTGTTTTTGAAGAGTCTTTTTTGCTTGTCAAGGCAGCATTTATTTGGTTTATAATACAGAAAAAAAATTATATTGTGAAATATTATTTTGATTTAAAATAGTGGTTTTCTATTTTAATATACTTTAAAATAGAATTTATTCTGGTGATGCAAAGCTGAATTTTCAGCATCTTTACTCCAGTCTTCAGATTCACATGATCCTTCCGAAATCATTCTAATATGTTGATTTATTATCAGTGTTGGAAATGGTTTTGCTGCTTAATATTTTGTTGGAAGCTTTCATACTTTTTTCAGGATTCTTTGATGAATAATGCTTAAAAAGAACAGCATTTATTCAAAATGGAAATCTATTCTAACAATTTAAGTCTTTACTATCACGTTTTATCAATTCAACACATCCTTGCTGAATAAAAGTATTAATTTCTTTCAAACAAACAAACAAAAAAAAAATTACTGACCCAAAACTTTTAATTTTAACTAATTTTAACTTTTAAAATATTGCATTGTATATTGTTACAATATATTTATATTTTAAATAAATTCTTTTGTTTCCAACATTGATAATAAATCAGGATATTAGAATGATTCATTAGAAAATGCATCTTTTTAGCACAGAAATAAATTATATTTGAAAGTATATTCAAATAGAAAACTGTTATGTTAAATTGGATTTCATAATGTTACTTTTTTCTCTGTTTAATAAGCATGAAAGAGACTTCTTTAAAAAGCATTAAAAATCTCACTGATCCCAAACTTTTGAAAAGCAATGTAAAGAAATGTATACTTTTATTCAGCAAGGATGCATTAAATTGATAAAAAGTGACAGAGCTGTTCTTTTGAACTTCCTATTTATTTCCAAAAAATCCTGAAAAATAAATTTTATCAGTTTTACAAAAATATTAAGTAGTAATACTATTGACATTGAAGACTAGAGTAATGGCTGCTGAAAATTCAACTTTGCCATCCCAAGAATAAATTACATTAGTGTTTTTTGATTGAGTAGATGCATGAGAGACTTATTTCAAAAATCTTGCCAACCTCAAACTTTTATATAAATTTAATATTTTTACATTTTATCATCCAGTTACTAGAATAACATAGCAATAACATAGAGTAGCATTCATAATAATTATACAATAATTGTTTAAAAAAAAAGGATATACATATTACACTGTAGGACTTTGCTATCCAACTATCCATGAAAGGGGGTAACATGGTGCCAATTAAACCTGTCTATTAGACATCTTGGTTTTTACCCATCTCTCTCATTTTAGATGGATACCGGGACCGTCGCCATTCTCCCCCGTACTACGATGAGTCTGAGCAGGAGGATCCGTTTCGAATCTTTGTGGCGCTCTTCGACTATGACCCTCTCTCCATGTCCCCTAACCCTGACGCAGCTGACGAGGAGCTCCCTTTTAAAGAAGGACAGATAATCAAGGTAGCGCTCAGCTGGAGTTAATGATTTGTTTTTAAATGGCCCGCCCATTGTTTCAGCATCAACCTCTGTTTGTGTGTCTAAGGTGTATGGGGATAAGGATAATGATGGCTTTTATCGTGGGGAGATCCGGGGCAGGTGTGGACTTATTCCCTGTAACATGGTGTCGGAAATCCGTGCCGAGGATGATGAAACTATGGAGCAGCTCATGAAACAGGGATTCCTCCCTCTCAACACTCCTGTAGACAGAATAGGTAGGTGGTTTCCATGTCACAGATATCTAAACCTGTTATAATGTTACGAAATACTAAAACCAGGGTTGCCAGATTGAATGGACGATTTACAGTCCAAAAGCAGCCCACTCTAGCAAAAATGGCCGAAACTTAAACTGTCAAAATCATGTGATAGAATGTAATTGCAATGTCAAACAAGGTTGATAATAGGGATAATAGAGCTGAAACTGAAAATTCTGGGTGCACTTAGCTGAAAACCGAAACCGAAAATGCCTTTTATGTATTATTTCATTATAAAATATAAAAGAATTTTGTTAGACTTTTTAATTTAATAGGGCTGTCCTTTACTAAAGATTTTTCTGATCAACTAGTAGTTGTTCATTTTAAGCATTAGTCTCATTAGTTGCACGTTTATTAATTACCCATATTAATCGTAATAATGAGCGTTTAATTGCCTACATAGCCTAATAAGTGCTCAAGCGCAGACAAAAAAAGCTTGCCACAATGCACCGCCAGATATAATAAAAAAACAGCAAGGAGACAGCAATAATGTTTTAATAATTTATTGATAACCTAGCGCTGTCTCTGTTTTTGGTTTAAGAGATGAAGTTGGCCACTTTGATTCAACATCTCTGCAGTAGTAAATGTGCCTGTTTGCATGTTTCATACAGATCACATAATCTAAAAACATTTGTTTTTCATTTGAATTGGTTCATTTGAAGGTAGACATTTCGCTCTCAATAGATATATTTTTCATGTCTGTAAGCAGTATACACGGAGTTTCACGCTCAAGTTCACAGAAACTGAGACGGCAGGAAGCGCATCCTGTTTCGTTGTTATTGTGAGTGCACACAAATAAACAGAGTCTTTACAGATTCGAAAGATGCATTACATTTATCTGTATGAGTGTTTTAAGAGCAAGTGGCTGCACCGGCGCCTCCATCTGTCATGCAGTAGCGCGCTTCCACACTCCGCACAAATAATGCACATTTTTCTAGGTTAACATTAGATTGAGCAGCTGTTAAGTTGCTACTACTTACATTTTTCAGATGAAAAGCCATATTTGAGTTTGACTGCGTGACTTTGCAACTTCCTGTACGTTTTTTCTGCAGCTAAGCGACTAATAAAATTTTGGTCGACCAGGCCTCTTCTCGTCCACTAACGGTTATCGCATATTAGGGGGCAGCCCTACTAAATACTGAAACCAGTGTTGCCAGATTGGATGGACGAAATTCCAGCCCAAAAGTTCACCAAAATAACAAATAAAACGCTCAAAACGTTAACTGTCAAAATACTGTGAATGTTATCACCATGTCAGTCAAGGTTGATAATAGGGATGCATCGAAATGAAAATTCGGGGCTGAAATGAAAACTGAAAATTCTGGATGCACCGAAGAACAGAACAGAAACTGCTTTTTATGTATTATTAAATAATATAAAAAATTTTTGTAAGACTTACTTAAGACTTAATTTAACTCAACAATTTATAAATTAATAAAATACAAGCCAATAAAATAACCACACTTTTATTGAAAGTAAAACAATAAAATTGAACCAAAAATATATTAATAAATATCAGTATAATATTTTTATTCAGTTCTATGCAACAAAATCAGATTTTTTTTATAGTTATCCAAATAATGTACGGTCCTACAAAGCTATTATTATCAGAACAGGTGAGCAGAGCATAGTGTCACAAGAGCGTAGCGTCATTTTACCAGCGTTGCCCAGCATAGCATATTTTTGGCTTATGTTTTCGCCCATTTTTCTGTTTTGGCCAAAAACTGAAAATGCATTTTCGGCCAATAATTTTCAGTGGCCAAAATTTCAGTGCATTTTTAACTCCTTAAACAAAATAATAATAACAAAATAATATAAAAATGATACATTTCCCAGTAAAACGGATCAAATCAGGACATATACATTAAAGAGACTTACCAAATATGGCTAAAATACTGTATTCATGCAGACAGTATGTCAAAGCGGCAATCAAGAAATTAACCAATACCCTCCAAAAAACGCATTCATTATTTTCAGTGTCAAAAGTCAGAATAAGCATTATGACTGATTGGATACAGTACATGCACACTTTTGTTTCGTTTGTTGACCAATTAGCTGATACTGTTTAGATGTTTGGAAACTGCCAAACCCAAATCAGCCCAATTTTCATCCACCTGCCCAAGCCAATTTTTTCTGAACAATCAAATTCAAAACTGCCTAGTTGGGTGAGAACCTGCCCAATCTGGCAACAATGTTACTGACCCCTAACTTTTGAACAGTAGCTTTGTGACTTTGTTAGAATACATGGCTACCAGGAGTGACTATCTAGACCATCCTAACCAGTCAAACCAGCCTGTCTCTCTTAACAGAAAAACTGATTGTCTCTTCCCAACAGAACAAAATAGGAGAGGTCGCCACCCAGTGGCTACAAGAAGAATGGTTGCCCTGTATGACTACGACCCCAGAGAGAGCTCTCCAAATGTGGATGTTGAGGTGTTAAACACACTCCCATTTATGTATTTATGCACTCCCAGGTTCTTAATCTGCTGAATACGCATGTCTGTATAGTTGCTGATCGTGTGCTTTCTGTGGCAGGCTGAACTGACATTCTGTGCTGGTGATATCATTGCTGTTTTTGGGGATATAGATGAAGATGGCTTCTATTATGTAAGTATCACTGTAGTGCTGACCGCTCACACTGTTTTATTCTGAGCCTGCAGCACAATTGTATTTTTTTGTGTTTCAGGGTGAGCTGAATGGACATCGGGGCTTGGTTCCATCCAACTTTCTCGAAGAAGTGCCTGATGACGTGGAGGTCTATTTGACGGACACTCCCTCCCACCACGGTCAGGACGAGCCCAATCCGGTACCGGCGCCGCGCCCAGAGACCAAACGGGTACACCATCGCCGTTCTCAGCGCTAGGCCCTGTGTCCATTCATCCTCCGTTTGAGTTTCGGTCCACTCGCCGTCTCTGTGTTTTCTTGTGCTTGTTTGTTTTTTCGTTATGTGACCGTGGTGGTGATTTCCAGTCCAACCTTTCTTGCTCTAGGAAAGGGAGAAGCAAAGCCCACTGCAAACAGAGCCTTTTTTTGAGAGCATAGAGAGACAGGTACAAACGTGACTCTTACTAAGAAAGCCAATGCTCGTAGAGGGTCGCCAGAGGACTGTGGAAAAGGCCAAATTCCGTTCCTGCACCGGACTATGAATAAAGCATAAAGCATTTTTGCACTGAAACACAAAACCCTACTTAAGTGAAGCTGTTTGCATTAGTCAAAGTGCTTTGTGAAGTCCATAGGGTCTGTGGCTCGTGATTTGTGACCCTGATAAAAAGACTTGATTTGGAAACTCACGTAGTTGACGCATGCCTGTTTTTTCCAGAACAGACCTGTAGCTTTTATATAAAAGTAAACTACATTACCCCAAATGTTGTATTTCTTTGAGGAGGCTTTGTTTCTTTTTGTATATTGCACATTGTCAAAAAAATCTATTTTTCAGATCATATGAACTAGCAGAACATATATTACTCATCCCATCTCTTTCAGAGAGACTAAAATAATATCATTCATGATGTAATTACAATAAATTAAATAAATGAAAAACTGAAACAAATATGTATTTTTGCTAGTGGACGTTTAGTGAATACGTATGTTTGTTTTTGTGTATGTGGTGTTGTTGTTTTTTTTCTCCTCATAATTGATGTTTTTTCTTTTTTTTATGATGTCGCTGCATTCTAATTTCCTTTTTTCCCCGCCGGCTTTGCCAAAAAAGAAAAAAAGCTGAGGAATATTGTTCATTTCCCACCCTAGCAGGCTTTTGTCTTGCTAGGTAAGTTGAGCAACTGGCGATACCAGTGATCAGTCTCATGCATGGGATTTTAAACACAGCCTTTATGCAGATTTTTAATGCATTTTTATGGATAAAATATATTATTGGTGATTTACTATTATAATGCCTTTATATGTAGCATGTAAGCGTTAGTTGATATGATTATGAATGATCTGTTGTCGTCTAAAGATAAACTTTATGATTTATCTGTTTAAAGGAACAGTTCACCCCCAAATAAAAATTTGCTGAAAATTTGTTTCTTCACTGTAATATTGAAATTTAGCGCTACAGTGCATCACTTGCTCACCAGTGGATCCTCTGAAGTGAATGGGTGCCGTCAGAATGAGAGTCCAAACAGCTGATAAAAACATAATAAAACACAAGTAATCCAATAACTACATTCTATGAATTAACATCCTGTAAAGCAAAAAGTTTTGTAATGAACAAATCCATCAAGACATTTTTAACATCAAACCATTCCTTTTGGCTAAAATACAAGTCCTCTATCCATAACATTTTTTTTATTTAGTGAAAAAGTAATCTTGTCTGAATCAGGAGATAAATATGCACCATTTACAAGTGAAAACAGTCCTAAACAAATATATATGCTGATTTTAATGTGAGAGTACAACAGGGGATGGACTGGAAGAAGCATTATTATGGATAATGGACTGGTATTTTGGCCAGAAATTACATGTTTCTTACAAATTCACAGCTTTTTATATTCATTGATGGACTGGAGTCATGTGGATTACTTGTGGATTATTTCCATATTTTTATCAGCTGTTTGGACTCTCCTTCTAACGGCACCCATTCACTGCAATGGATCCATTGATGAGCAAGTGATATAATGCTACATTTTCCAAGTCTGTTTCGGTGAAGAAACTCACCTACAAACTCATCTACATCTTGAATAGCCTGATTATAATTTTTGGGTGAACTATTTCTTTATTAATGTTTCCAAAACCAGCTTTCTGCTTAATATGCCAGTGCATTAGACTTGTATGGTATCTGCAGTTGGTTCCCGTGCTGTGTGCAGTCCTTGTCCTGTTACTGTACGTAGGTCTGTCTACTTCAGTGCTGTTTTACAATATAAAACCCCCTCACCCTTTGAGGTTTCTAACAATTCAAACAAATTAAATTAAGGAATAATTCAGATTTCTTATCTATATTAGCAGGCAAGAAGAAATGTAATAAAATATTTGACTTAATTCAGGGGCCAACCCCATTATCTGCCTTTTCTCTAGAGTTCCAATCTGTATGTAGTAATATAATTTTTGCTCTTACTTGCTTGATCATTTGTTTCAAACCTCAGAACATAAGCTGGACTGTTATGTGTGAGGAAGGCAGATAATAAGGCAAAAGATAGTCTTGCTGTATAATATCCCACAATTTTCCCTTCCCCGTGGATGTTTCATTAGGTGCCTGTGGAAAGTACAGTGCCAGCTCCGGCCCCAGGAAGACCCGCCTCTCCCACTGTGCGCCCTTTGCTTCCTGTTGGCCCAGTCAGGCCGCTGAGCCCTGCCAGGGGTCCACGAGACCTGGCGTCTAAAAAGAAAAAAGGACTGCTCTCTAAGGGGAAGAAACTGCTCAAAAAGTTCTCAAAGTAAAAGGATGAGATTGATTTTGAATTCACATGGCTGCAACAGCATACAGATTTCTCTCTAGAAAGGGAAACCGCCAATCCCCAGTGTTTCAAAAAAGTCTATTTTTTCTCACACATACAAAAAATAAATCTAAATGGCTTTCACATTAACATGCCACGTATATATTATGAAATAGAGCAACTATCCAGATGAAAAGGAATGACATATATAAAGATGTCACTCAAGCTTGCTAATTGGCTGTCAGAATGAAAGCATCTCTTCTTACTGTGATGTAGAGGACAAAGAGACATTATTAATACTTAAGGAATTCCTTCCATTATAATTTCCATATTTCAAATCAAAGTGCCGGAACGAAATATTTAATCTCATAGATTTTAAAGTTTGGTATAGCACTTGGTGATAAAAACAGTTCGAAAGCACTTCAAATGTGGTCTGACATTGTCAGTCAAATAGCAGTAAATGATATAAACCTCCAGACCATAGTAAGTGCATTATACGGTGTCTACACCGGACGCGATAGTTGTCGCGTCGCTCCGCGCTGCAACAGCTTTGAAACCGGCGTGAGGCTGTCTACACTGGACGCGACAAAGCGACCGTTTCAAATCATTCGAACTTATTGTCAATACGTCATAAATAGAACGAGGCTATCTGGAATTTGTCGCGCTGCG
Source organism: Cirrhinus mrigala (assembly GCA_036247105.1). Taxonomy (NCBI): domain Eukaryota; kingdom Metazoa; phylum Chordata; class Actinopteri; order Cypriniformes; family Cyprinidae; genus Cirrhinus; species Cirrhinus mrigala. Next base: position 19,770,558 of record CM070027.1, on the reverse strand, counting down.
TCGCATCCAGTGTAGACAGCATCACTGATTATAATGGGTTCTACTATATTTTGTCGCGCCGGTGTAAAAACAAAAAGGACCACAATCAAAAAACATATTTCCATAGAAAGACGGGCAAGGTGCAAAATGGCATAACTGACCAACACAGTGTACGAGCAAATCCTTTTAAACATTGCTGTGGCCTTCATCTAAACTCAGTAAGTACAGTATATTACCTGCATCTGATGTTTCCATACATCAGTCGTTGCCAAGTACTCTCCCTCTTGCTTGCTCTAAGATTTCCCTCTCCTGTGTTTATCACGAGAATGACTCTGAAGTTATAAAAATACAATGGAAAGTTTCTGTGTTTGCCTTTCAATGCACAATCGTTTTGGTGAATGGCTAGTGTGTGGGTGTGTGTGGGTGTGGGTGTGTGTCTTCCCTCTGCATCCATGTTCGTGCAACCCCTTAAAACCGAAAAGGGACAAATGTTGTTCTAAACTTTTGTGATAATGTGACGTGCTGCTAATTACAAGTTGTTTCCTGTTCCTTTCTAAAGTCAATAAGGGTGGTGTCGTCTTCATAAGAAGAAATATTTAAGCAAAGGTGGTTTCTTGGTGTCTCCTCAAATTTCACTTTCTAAGAGCCGGTTTACACAGAATGCATTTTTGCGATGGTTTTTCTATGTAAACATGCGAAAGACTGACATTTGACATATTTTGTCGACATTCTAAACATTCTAAAAGTAGTTTAGAACTGCGTTCTCTGCCATTCGACTTTAACCGCAAGAATGCGTTCTGTGTGAACAGATTTTCACCCAAAAATGAAAATTCTGTCACTATTTAGGCTACCCATCCTCACGTCATTCCAAAACAGTATGATTTTCTTTCTTCTGTGGAACCTAATAAGATATTTTGAGAAATCTCTCTCTCACCTTCTCTCTATTTTGTCCATACAATGGAAAACTGTTCAAAACTGCTCAAAATAGGATTTTCTTTTATGTTTTGCAGAAGAAAGAAATCATACGACGTGAGGGTGAAACTTTCATTTTTAGGTGAACAATCCTTTTAACACTGGTTTACACAAATGGGTCATGGCTGGTTATGAGAACATCATCTATAGGCCTAAATGACATATCCTTGCTGCCGTTATCATTGGCTGTTTTTCCTGAGGCCTTTGCTTGCTATGGTAGACCCAAACTCCTTGTGATAGTCTCTTTGCAGAGGACCTTATAATACAGCTACCAAAATACAGGTTAAGTAAAAGCCCCAGGCAAAACTACCTTTGGTAGCTCAGTTGTATCAAGCTATAATCTAGTAGTTTACATTAAGGGCAAAATCTCTTGCATTTATACAAAACATCTTGCCCCTGCAACTGGAAATGCGAGGTTGAGCCAGTATCTGGTGGCATCTTACAATAATGTGGCCAGTTGGATTTAGATTGCACTCTTGAATGGTTTGATCCAGGGTAAATACTGTGTGTGTTTGATTTCTTTCTTTCTTTCTTTCTTTTTTTTTTTTAAAAAAATCTTTAAAAAAGATTATCTTAAAAGTATTCTATATTTAAGTATTTTAATTAAAAAATACAACATTCATTTGGGGTGAATGGTGTTTATTTATTGTAGAAGAAAACATGGACGGTTCTAATAATATATGTAAAAAAGGTTGGATAGCCAAAAAAAAGGAATGTATGAAATGTTCAGCTGCCTGTATAGCTTGCAACATCGTTTTGCCAAAAGAAAAATAAATAAAAGAGATTACATATATTTTCATTTAACAGAAATATCTCTATTATTATCATGAATCCGGAGTGTTCGTTTGTGACTGGATGTTACGTGTTCATTTCTCGGTTACTCTTTTGTACTCCATTTGTAGATAATTTATAAATGTTTATACTTAATTTACAGATTTTCAGACTTTTTTAGTGCTTTAAGATTTAATATTCAACAGTGTAAGTGTTCTCCATGGTGTCTTTAAGAAAAGAAGCTCAAGTCTGCAATTATGTGCTCGCTCTGTGAATTAAAGAGAAAAAAGTTGAACTTGTTGGTCTATATTTACTGATATGGACTATTGTCTGACTGTGCATGTGTAGAATTGTGTAAAATATACATTTTCTATGAAAATAAATGTGATATTTTTCAAGATCAGACGTGAAGTTTTCATGACAAATCGCTTAGCGTCTCCCAACAGCAATGAATATAGCAACAACCCAGTAGATGGCAGCAGTGACTTCAGTATCTCCGTGCTTCTGAGGCATCACGGGTAAGGTGGGTGAATTGATATTTCTGTGTTGTGGATGAAGGGTGCACTTTTCTCAACTCTGTCAACATGTTTCAAGAGCCGCATTTATCACATTTAATGATGGGTTCCAACCGGGCAGTAGAATTGGTGATTATTTGTATATATTGTGACAGCTGTGTCTTATAATGATGTACTTTAAAAAGAGTAGAACGGCACATTCTAAGATTATAATTATTTAGCTTTTTAACTTCTGAGGTGTCGTCCTGCCATTTTGTATCAGGCAGGTGTTACTCACACTGTAACGTTTAAAAATTAAAATCGTTTAATAAACAATATGGCGGGTTAAAGGAATAGTTCAAATAGTCAAAACTGTATGCTGTTATTGTTTTCACGGAACACAAGAAGTAGATATTTAAATTAAAAAAAAAAAAAAAAAACGCACAACAACAGTTCATAGTGACAGTTCAAGTCTCTCAGGGTTCAAACAAACAAACAAACAAAGTAAAAGTATAGACCATTTTTCTTGTCTTCTTGCGTCATACAATGACTTTGTTGTTACCAAAACTGACATACAACATAAAATTGGATCTAAATAATATAAATACAGATAAAATAAAATAATACACTATATTTAATTTATGCCCGCATTAGAAAAATGTAGTGTTGCGTTGAATCTCGCATGTGAAGTTACCAAATGTGACCCTGGACCACAAAACCCGTCATAAGGGTCAATTTTTAAAATTTATGAGCTGAATAGATAAGCTTTCAATTGATGTATGGTTTGTTAGGATAGGACAATATTTGGCTGAGATACAACTAAAATCTGGAATGTGAGGGTGCAAAAAAAAAAAAAAAATCAAAATACTGAGAAAATCGCCTTCAAAGTTATCCAGATGAAGTTCTTAGCAATACATATTACTAATCAAAAATTAGGTTTTGATATATTTAAGGTAGGAAATTTACAAAATATCTTCTTGGAACATGATCTTAATTTAATATCCTAATGAAAAAAAAAAAAAAAAAAAAAATACAATATATTTCTTGGCTATTGCTACAATAAAATTTTGTGGTCCAGGGTTACAAATAAGAAGTTTTTAAATTATGAACACAGATTTTTTTTTTTTTTTTTTTTGTTATTATACTTGACTTTCATCTTTTATTTTTGGTGAATTGAACCGTTGCTATATGGTAAGAGCTGCATAGCAATTCTTCAAAAATGTCTACCTTTGTGTTCCATGGAAACATTACCACTTTGAGATTTGGAAACAACATGCGGGTAAGAAAATAATGACAGAACTCTTATTTCCATTGAACTGAATTGTTGTTATATGGAAAGACCTGCATAACAATTCTTTGAAATGTTCTAATTTTGTGTTCCATGGAAAAAAATAAAATAACCACTTTGAGGATTGGAAACACAAGGGTGAAAAAATAATGCCGGAATTCTCATTTTGGGGGGCGAAGTTTCCCTTTATAAAGGCCGCTGAGAGGAAAGGAAAGTGCTTGAGCCTGCTGCAGAGGTTTCAGCGGAATAGACTGTACCAAAATGCGAGAGGATGAAGTGCGGGCCAGCCCTGCCTGGAGAAAAAAAAGGAGGAGAGCGAGAAATGATTATGCTCGTATATCACCGCGCTAGGCTTCTCTTGCTCTTGGCTCGACTCTCCTTCCATTCAGGAGTGAGCTGTAATGATCCCGGGGGGCCCTGGGCCAATGGATGTTTAAAATTCTCTCTGGCTTTGACCTCTCGATCAACGCCTTCTTTTAACAAGGGCCCTGAGCGGGGACACGGGCACCCATTCATCTTCCTGCTGCTTTCGTGAATATTTCAGAGGCTGTAAAGCAGCTCCTTTTCAGAGAGCAGTGTCTTACTGACCCCTGAATGACAGAGGTGTGTTCAATAGCAGGTAACTCAACAGATGGGTCAGGGTTGGACACAATGGCGCGCATTTGTCATCGTCTTCATGAATATGTTTTGACTGAGACGGGAGAGTCTCCTTATATGAACCACAGTGTCCATGCTGGGACTCCCTATTAATACTAAATACTGCTACGCTGAAGCATCGCTTGAGGCTTCGTCTGCAGTTAATGTCCACCACTTACTGCTATCACAGGCCCACTTTGAAGCAAGACGTCTGCCTCGTGCCACCTATGATCTGAGCGGGAATTTGCAAGGCTGACCTTTTATAAAACTAAAACAACTTTAAGCAAATTTATAGTAATTGAAGCGAACCGAGCACACGACCCCTCCGCTTCCTGAGGGAAGGTGTAGAACGACATTGCAGGTTAGCAGTAACTTATCTCTCCATCCTGTAGGGAGCAGAGTGATATACATCCACGACACGCACCGCAGAGCGCTTTCATTCATCACCTGCATAGAAATTCAGCTCACACTGAGCGAGAGCGCCTCTGTTCAACTTTATCCATAGATCAACGTCACAAAGGCTTTGACTGAGGCTCCCAAACTCTCCCTTACTACTTTTCCAAAGGGTTCCCACTGCTCCGATTGACGGACGCCTATGCCTTTGTTTGCTAAAAGTGATGCATTTGTTGTTTTATGACTTCAGCTTTGACTTTGCCCTCCAACTTGGGTGATTTTTTTAACAATTGTGAGTTTGTTAGCATAGCTTTGACACTGTAAACATGTCACATATTCTATAATATTAATATAAAAAGTAAGTTTTTTATCATACAGCCTATTGGCGGTGACATTACAGATTCTGATTTATGTGTGAAGGGTGATCTAATCATTTAGTGGCATGGTGAGATTGAGATACATGTGGTCATTGCGGTATATTTCATTCTCTAAGTAGGTTTACTGTCATTCTGTGTTATGGTAGCAACCTATCATCACATGTTCCTCTTCAAGAAAAAAAAGCTCAAGTAAATTGTAGTGCAGCTGATGCGCTGTGTTCACATGAAACTAAATTCTTAATGGAATAGGTTATCAAAATAGGTCAGATTCACTGGCGGGACAGTTTACTGACCACCATTTCGTATTATTGCTACTAAGCTGTTGTTCACCTTTGAGTATTACAGTTCACCGCTGTGGTCTGTCACACTGCTAACATCTGGACATCCGAGCAGATGGGACTGAAATGATAATGGTATGTAAACTGGGCCATGGGGGAAAATTCATTTTCAAAAGCACTTGTGTTTCTTTCCAGCAAAGGCATTCCAACTGGAGGGATCTGGCTGATTTGATTAAGATGAAATGCAGTGCTGCATCTCGAGATTCATAAGCTAAACGCATAGTATCTATTGCATAAGTTTTTACCTTTGCATGAGGGCACTAACTTTTACACCCAGCTTGCTCTTACAGTGTTTGGCATGAGCGGCCCTTTGATTTATTCTCTGCATTAAAGGTAGGTACTGTGTGTGTCCTTGCAGAGGAATTTGTGGCACTTATCAAAGAGCAGGACATAAAATCCTACTTCGTACTGGCGAAAGATGCCATCAAGCACTACGGAGCAGCAAAGGTACAGGTCATACTGTGTGTTCTGACTGACAGGAGATTGATGACGCTCCCCTTAGTGAGATCTTCTTTAGTCAGAAATCACAGAGAGTTTAGTAATTCACACTGACTCTGAATATAAAGTGAAAAGCTACAGTATATCTCTTGGGGAATATATAACCTAACATGTCATAATGATGCATTGACTTCTACCGAACATATTTCAATATGTGACTAAAGCTATGTGAGAAAGTGTTGTCACACTGCTAAGTTGTCTCAAGGCCTATATATCAGTGACTGTTAGTGTTCGAGTCAAACATCCAATTTCTCACAGCAGTGGTTTTGTATGGTAAATTCAGAAAGCTAAAACTCTTTTAAGAGATAAACAAAGGACTTAAAGGGATAGTTCTACCAAAAATTAAAATTCTGTCATTAATTACTCACCCTCATGTCGTTTCAAGCCCAGAAGACCTTTGTTCATCTTCAGAACACAAATTAAGATCATTTTGATGAAATCCAAGGCCTTTCTGACCCTGCATATAGACAGCAACAGAACTATCACGTTCAAGGCCCAGAAATGTAGTAAGGACATCATTAAAATAGTCCATATGACATCAGTGGTTTAACTATAATATTAGGAAGCTACGAGAATACTTTTTGTGCGCAAAGAAAACAAAAATAACTTTATTTAACAATTTCTTCTCTTCTGTGTCAGTTGACGTGCATTCACAAGAGTACCACGGCGCATTTTTTTCTCATAAGGGCTTCAGTTCAATCTATAAAATGCTGTTCATGCTTTTCTTTGTCATGTTCTTTGTCAACGGTAAAACTGTTTGCACTACAAACCAGTGTGTTCATAATTAAGATAACACATTAAAATAATATGGTAAGACACAGCAATTTGCAATATTTTTTTTTTTTTAAGATTTATTTTTGGCCTTTTAGCTTTTATTATGATAGGACAGATCATAGCTGACAGGAAGCAAAGTGGGAGAGTGAGAAGGGAATGGAATTGGGAAAGTTCCTCCAGCCGGATTCAAAACTAGGGACGTCCGTAGCGCAATGGCGCTATCCACAAGTTTCCTACGCCCCATGAGGCCTTGCGTCAAAAGGGGGAGCGTCTTCCGGTTCAGAGTAAACAAGCGGGACGTGACACTCATTTATTCAACAGCTGACAGGAGTGACGGGCAAATGAAGCCTCGTGAAGCACCGAGACTTTCCTCTGACTGTTTCGGGAAAAGATTCAAAGCTTCGAAAGTGTCGAAAACAGCGCGATCTGGTGGTTAGTAAAAATAAAGCAGCCAAAAGCCTGTGAAGCTCCGTCGGAAGAAGCATTCACCACAGTTTCCATAGATCGATCCATGTTATATGCACAAATAAAAGCCTAACCGTCGGTGTGTTTGTTTGTTTAATTTCTGACTCTGATAAATTAATTTACCCACTGAACAGTACCATTAAATGCCAGTGCGAATATCAATATGATGTAATAGAAGAATAATGTTCACATATATTAATCGCACCGGAAGTTGTACCCACGTTCTTCTTTTTACAGTAGCGCCCCCAGGAAACTTGTGGATATGTTGGCGCGCTGCCCACAAGCCATCGGCGCCGAGACCATTTTGCATTATCAAGCAGCAAAACTAGTTGTTTTGTTCAGCTAAAAATAGCTGGATGCTGCTAAGACCGGAAGCCAGACATATGAAATTTACAAATGGCTGCGCCCACTCTTACAGAAAGAAAAATGTGTGTGTTTTTTTAGTAAACCAAAATATGCTTGTAAAACATTAAGTCGCAGTAATAACGAGAATGTCATGACAAACCTGACGAATTGGCAAGGGCTGTTTAATGCCAGCCAGGTTCCATTCTGGCAATTTACCTCATAGTGTGTTAAATGGCCTGTCACCGCAAAATGCGTGTTAACTGTATTTTTTCCTCACGGAAAAACAATGGAAATGTCATGAATTAAGGTATCAGTATACATAAATTGACTTTCACTGGAGTAAAGTATGAACTAGCCACCTAAATTTTGCAAAAGAACAACACATCCTTTATTTAGACGGGCAACTCAAAGCAAACTTTAAGTTTTTATGTCACGCCTGTCTTTTTTTTTTGTAAATGTTGTTTTTTTTTTTGTGTGTAGCTCAAGTGTACTTACAGGCAAATTTGTTTTTGTTATGGCAGTTTGTCCGTCAACAGGGGACGCTTGCGCGCTACACCGAGGCAGCACTCATCTGAAGCCACTGAAGTGTTTGGAAGTAATACAACTTAAGCTGTAGTTTAACAACCCCGGACACAAAGTCACAAAGTTCAAGTAATAAAATACTATTTAAATATTTTTGTTTTATACCCCAGATTTTACGCAACCATATGCACCACTATGCACCAGTTGACATTTTTTTTTTTTTTACAGCCTGTAGGCTATTCCTGCATGTGTTTTCCTACACATTGCAAAGACTGTTATTTGGTTTAAATCGTCTGTCGCTTGTTTAAGGGTCATCTTTTAAGTTAATATCACTGATATTGCTGGTTGTCTGTCCACATGATAGTGAAGAGCAGTGTCAGGCGAGATTGAGGGGCTTCAGGACGACATAAAGCGCACATGTATTTCATTTGCTGAGGATTATGCTTGTGACATCTAATCGTTAAGACTCAGATGAACGTGAGGTCCAGAAACAGCAGCACGTGAATCAGGACAGCGATTAGTTTTAACTTTTATATGTATTTTTTGCTTATTTTGTGTATTCCTAAGTGATCAAGTTTGAGCCTGCTGTCTGCTATGACAACTGTTTTTACTTTTTATGTCATGTGAGGTCAGCACGTTCACTTTCTTTCTTTGATTTGCAAATTTATTTTAAAGCTCACATTTGTATTTTTTTCCTCTTTCTGCTGTTATTTTTTTAAAGGAATGCATTAGAGGAGTAAATTAATTAAGGCTCCAGTTTGGACTTGTTTGTACAAACGAGCACAATGTTGCTGATGCTTATAGCGTTGTGCCTATCCTGTGCAGAAGGTAAGAAATTCCTCTCATATCCGTCATTTCCTGCTGTTGGACATCTATATAATTTCATATAAATTCTGTATAATACAATATCTTAAGACAAATACCACAAATAGCCAGCCTTCTCGTTTATCCTGAATGATTTTAGAATCTACAGTATGAGTGTATGAGCTGAAAGACCTGTGAAAATGTTTGCATTAATATCAGTTATTTGTACATTTAAATTGAAACCTGAGTTGTGAACTTCATTGGAAATATTTTTTTGTAAGTGCACTTAAGCGAGATTCATTAATATACATGTTTCTTTAGATTCATATGGCTATTTATATTGCTTTGCATAAAAAGTACATATAGATTGCTTATATAATTACCTGCAGAATGCAAATAGCTGCTTAGTTATTACACTAAGTTGCTTATTTAATTGTGGAATTAAAGCTTTATCACAGTTGTTTTAAAGTCTATGTTATGGTTGTTAATAGTGAAACTGAGAAGTAGGGATTTTTCTCAAATTGTCTCAATTCTCATTGAACAAAACCCTACTTGGAAAGCTCCTAATTTGAAAATGATATGCTGTGGAGTTTTTAGTAATGCCAAAAGCAACAATATAAAAATTAGAGAGTCTGACAAATAGGCTTGTCATCAGTGCAGAGGCTCAGTCCTAGTTTGAGCTGTGCAAACTCAGTCACGTTTGGCCTAATGTTCTTAGACACTGCACAGACAGTAGTCCATTTTCCCCCTCAGGCTCAGCCATTAACCTACTTTGAAACATCACTTTCACACATGAGTTTCCTAGTCTGAGATTCGAATATATTGTTTATCTGACTCCTACTGCATGTCTTTCTATGCAAGTCAATAGGATGCCAAATAGGACTGATCATCACATTGATTAGCGTCCTGTTGATAGGCAAAGATAACCTGTGTATCAGACTGGAAATTAAACAAAAATCAAAATAGGTGATTAAACAGACAGAAGTGAGGAATTGTTTATAATTCATACAGTGTTCTGTATAATAGATATTTTTTTCTTCCCAGTTCTCTAAAAATTACACTGGCTTATAATGCTTTTAAAGGCCTGTTGTGGACTCTGCTCACTGCCTTAACCTTATTTACACATGGTCTTTCTTTAATTGGAAGTTGATCACCTTCAAGTGTTGTCCTGGGATTTGTGTATACTCCACTTACAGTGGATGCATAAAGCTAAGAAGCTATTTCAGCTAGAGTACACATATCAGGTGTGTAAGATCAAATGAAAGCAGATAAAACTGCCTTGCAAGCCCTTATTTTTTTTTTATCACTAAACATTTTATTTTGCACTTTGGCTTGTAGATAAAATATTTTATAGTCTATTGTATTACATATTTTTATTAATATTGTGTGTCGGCTTTTCTTTCTTTTAGAGCATGAAACAAGAACGGCTCTACTGCAAAATCAGGTCTCTTTGATTATGATCTGTCCTGTGACAGATGGGATTGACTCAACTCTGTTTAGATTAAGAAAATGGAGTGTGACAAATCAGATCAATTAAATTCAATAAAAACCCTATATAATACAGACACAATATGTGCATTATTTCAGTCAAATCTATATTTAAATATAAACAAATATAGTCAAGTTTTTCTCAAGATGTAGTTGCCTCGCTTGAAGGATTTTCGTTTAGGAATAGCAATCACATTCACGTATCAGTATGACACATAGACCAGCATTTGACAAACTCCTCCAAAAACGCACAGCATGTCAAGATCAACCTTCATCTTTTCAATGCTCCACTTTAGCAATCAGAAGGCAATGTAGCCCTTGCAGCCTGTCAGAAGGTAAAGGTTAAAGCATCTCTCCCAGATGAGTGATTTGACAAGCTGCTTGTCCGGACACACGGTACACCTGATCAGAGTGATGTTGACTATTTTTGCCTCCCCCTGCGTTGCTTTATTCCAAATCATCCAGCACCAAAAGGGGAAATGTTGTGTTTTGTGCTATTGAAGTAGCAGAAAGATTTTGTGGGCTTGACATCTATGGAAATGTTTTCTGAAAAGATTATAGACTAGTACATTGGGGAGAGGTTCATATGGCAACAGAATGATGGGTTTTTGCTGACAGTTTTAGACCAATCATTATTTTTTTTATTTTTTACTCTGACTTTGAATGAAGAAAGAACGCCATCTAGCAAATGACTTCTCTGAAATACAAGTCGGCAATAGCAAGAGCACTGAGGTATAGCTGTCTCAAACATACAAAACATTTCTGATAGCATATTTACCAAGCATAATGTTCTGTGAAAGTAACCTTGCCTTTACAGTGTTTTTGAATGAAAGGTTTTATTAGTACAGATTCCTATAGAACAATCATTCACACCTGGTGGCGTGTGATTCAAAAATGCATTGGAGTTGGAGACAGGACTAAAATGTAAATAATAAAATGCAACTAACCAGTTAATCATGCAGAATTAGGATAGAAAATAGATGTGCTTTTAAATGAGTAGACAATAATGTATTTTTCGCCTAAAAGATGTATCCAGTTAAACTGTATCCATTTTTTTGAAATTTGATTCAAAATTCAAGTTTATCTAAAACACACGTAGGCAGGTTGTGTGATATGCCCGCAGAAAACTAAGCAAGTTATTAAAACATATAATTAGATTTATATGTTCTTAGAATTGTGAGATATAAACTTGCAGTTGTGAGTTAAAAACTCATAATTGCGAGATATAAACTCAATTCTGACTTACAATTTTATTTATTTATATCTTACAATTCTGACTTAATAACACACGAAGTCATTAAGAGAATTGTGACATATAAGCTAGCAATTCTGAGAAAATATCAGTCCTTTTCCCCCCTTATAAATGGATATTATAACTCGCAATTGCAAGTTTATATCTCGCAATTCTGAGAAAAAAAAGTCAGCATTGCAAATCTATCTCACAATTCTGACTTTACTCTATAACTCAAAATTGTGAGTTTATATCTCAATTCTAAGAAAGAAGTCAGAATTGAAAGATGTGAACTTGCAATTGTGAGAAAAAAAGTCAGCATTGCAAGTTTATCTCACAACTCTGACTTTATAGCTCAAAATTGCTTGTTTATATCTCACAATTCTAAGAAAAAAGTCAGAATTGAGAGATGTGAAAAACGGTCCAAATTGTGAGATAAATATTTGCAATTACCTTTTTAAATTCTTTATTTAGTGGTGGAAATGGGCTTCCAAAGGTCCCTGGGAAAAAAAAAAACAGCTTAAAAACCCTGATTTTCTTTTAATGCACTAATAGGGATATGTGATCTGTATAACATTTACTGGAAAATAACATTAATCTCTCAATACTCTCATACTCTGTTATGCTAATCTAATTTGATTTGTTGTGTCCTCAAGGAATGAAGGTTGTGGAGTTGTCGGATGACCCAAGATCCCTGTCCCCTCTTGCTGTTCTTCCAAGTGTAAACTATCAAATCATCAATGCAGACTACCTCCTCCTCAGAGACACCAGTCAGGACGTAATGGACAACTCCAGCCTGCGGGCACAAAGGCAACCTTTCATCCTCACTGGACTCGGTGGCCAGCCAGCCATCAATGTCAGTTATGGTCCCATGTCTTTGGAGCAGTCTATACCACTGCATATGATTCACACTGGCCCCAGGATCCGACCGTTTATACTGGCCCGTCAAGTACGATCATCAACACCCGCCCTGTATGTGTTGTTTTACGCAACCGGTAGTAGGGACGATATGAGCGAGGGCCCAATGCAAAACATCCCAGGGCAGAACGAAGGAGGGTACCTTTGTGTTACAGCATACGCCTTCTGGGAATCTAGGGAGGTTAGGGACAGCTGCTCTATCTCGGCAGATGGGGGCTTCTGCTTGGTGCACCTGAAGCCTGAACCAGCATGGTTCAACCCTGGTGGTGGCAAGTCGAGCTGGGAGCAGAGAGGTGATCAAAGAGGAAATGTTGCTGAACTTTACTACCAGATCAAGACGAGTCCCAGTGGTCAGTGTGTCCCGCAAGAGAGCAAGATAAGAAGGGGACCACAGCATGGTGACCTGGGACGGCAGATCTATGGAACCTCTATGAAGAGGATTGGGACTGTAAACCTCCTGCGATCACCTCCTGGAAACCCCACGTTTATGCGATTACGCCTCGGAGGAGCAGTCATCATCCAGACGTCCTCGAAACCACTGAAGACCACAGACACTGCCACTTTCTACGTGTTCCTGTCAAGCACATCGCCAGTTGAACATTTCATACTCAGGTAGGTTGATTTCATGGATTCTTATCTGCCAGTTTTGCTTAAAAGGATAGTTACTCAAAAATCATTGACTCACCTTCATGTCGTTCCAAAACTGTGTGAGTTTCTTTCTTCAGGACACAAAAGAAGATATTTTGAAAAACAGTTTTTGCCTGTACAGTAGAAGTCAGTGGGGTCCAAAACTGCTTGTTCATTGATCCCTTTTAAAGGATTAGTTCACTTCCAGAATAAAAGTTTCTTGATAATTTACTTACCCCCATGTCATTCAAGATATTCATGTCTTTCTTTCTTCAGCTGAAAAGAAATTAAGGTTTTTGAGGAAAACATTCCAGGATTTTTCTCCATATAGTGGACTTCAATGGGAGCCAATGAGTTAAAGGTTCAAATTGCAGTTTCAGTTTAACTTCAAAAGGCTCTACACGTCTCTGCTGATAGTCTAGTGGGCAAGTGTGCCAACATACAGTGCCATTGCACTATGGGCGTCCCGAGTTCGAATCCTTTCCCTATCCCGCCCTTCTCTCTCTCTCTTTCTCTCTCTCTCTCTCCCACTTCACTTCCTGTCTGCTCTCCATTGTGGTATCATAATAAAAGGGAAAAACACCAAAAATAAAAATCTAACAAAAAAAAAAAAGGTTTCGATTCTAGCCTTTGTGTCTTATCTAGTGAAGTGATCAGTCATTTTTTTAAAAAATTAAAATTGATATACTTTTTAACCACAAATGCTTGTTTTGCAGTAGCTTTGTGACTTCATGCATTACGTAATCACATTACGTAATCACATTGCAAAATCATTGTCAGATGATTTTGAAGTACACATTGTGTACTTCAAAATCATCTGACATCGTTTTGCCTTTTTTTTTTTTAAAGGGCATTTGATGTTCTTTGCATGTTCGCTTTGTAAACACTGGATTGGTAACTTCTGCCTACATTATGTGTGACCTTTCCAACATGACTATGTAATGCATGAAGTCAAACTAATGCAAGATGAGCATCTGTGGTTAAAAAGTATATAATTTTTTTTTTTTTTTTAAAAATGACTGATCGTTTCGGTAGATAAGACCTTTATTGCTTGGCTGGGATTGTGTAGAGCCATTTGAAGCTGCATTGAAACTGCAATTTGAACCTTCAACTCACTGATCCCATTGAAGTCCACTATATGGAGAAAAATCCTTAATTTCTTTTCGACTGAAGAACGAAAGACATCTTTGATGACATCGGGGTGAGTAAATTATCAGGAAATATTTATTCTGGAAGTGAACTAATCATTTAATAAGAGTGGATGCATTTTAGAGTAAATGAGATTGAAATATGGCATAAACCAGTGTCTGGTAGATCTAACTTGGCTTTTGGGCTATAATCATTTCACATGCTGCTATCTGGAAGTCTGCAAAAAATCTGTGCACATAATGCAGTGCTGAGAAATTGGATTTACTCTGTTCAGGATTATATGGTTTTCTCAGAAGGCACAACAAATGTCAACTGTTTTCCTGGAAGAGACTTTTGGTCAGGCCAAAATAAGATGAAGAGGAGGTGCGTTGGGGATTGAGATAACAGTGTCCCAATTGGAATAGAAGTGTGGCATGGAGCCAACAGATGTGTCAAACGCCCAAGAAGCTTAGTGCGAATTTAACAAGTATGCAACATTACAGTCATACCACTTCATAGCCGAGAGAACGTAACGGTCCCACTCAGTATACAGATTACCAAAATGTAATAACCTTGTGCCGGCTCAATTCACTTTTCCAACTGAAGGAGTTTCAAAGGCACTCTTCCATAAATGGCAAAATAATGGGGAAATTATTTGGCAGCATTCATTTCTTAACATTGCATTGTTTGTGCAGCTTCTCTCCCCATAAATAATGCATCAACTTAATGGAGCAAGAAAACAAATACCTAATAACTACTTGAGTCCTTTGGGCAGAAGTGAACGTATTACGGCGAGAGCTCTATCGTACAAAAACACACAGTGCAATCTGTTTTTTTTTTAAGTCTTAACCCACAACAATGGAGAAAGGACACATAAATGAGTGAAATTGGATTTATAGGCATGTTTTGGACCAAAGGTATTGTTCTTTTCTGCATTGGCGAAGCCATTCTTTTTTCTTAGAAGTTTGTTTATGGTTGTTTTGAAGGCAAACGAAATTGTGGGCCGAAAAAAATGCACATAAGAAATAAGGTACATTGTAATCTGACCCATATTGTAAGCCAATAGCCAATAGCCAAAATCCAAGTGTAGTTTAATTTAGATAGTGTTTAGAGTAAGGATCATTTTTTTCTGTGTGTGTTTTGACTCTGGACAATATGGTTGCACTGATTTAAGACTTTGATTTGTGCTGATTATTTTGGGAAGTTGAGGAACTGTGCTTGTGATCTGAGATGTACATTTGACCAGCAGCTGAGCCGCATATACCACCTGAGCCCCCAATATCCATGCGGCCCTTCACGTGGCTCTGATAGGGTTTACTTTGCCCCTGGCCCCGGCTCAAATGGACATTCGCTTTCAGTGTTAGCAGTAAAGTGAGGTGAAGGCTGGTATCCCAAAGAGATTGATTTTATCCAGGGAAAAATCTCTGCCCCACTTCACTACTCTCTCCAAGATTGAGTCCAGACCCCTGAGGTTATGATAGATAATCCACACACTGATTGAAAATTAGTGAAGTCTTTAACCCTTCAGAGATCTGATCTCTTTTACCCAGAAAGTTATTTCAACTGAAGGCTGCCTGGACTACATAGATTAGCTCAGACACCCACTAGACATGACAAATTATGAACAAAAAGCATGTTTTCTAATGCGTCACTAAAAAGTAATAATAATAATTTAAACAAAAAGAACTTTACATTTATTAGACAATGCACTGAATATATATACATTTCAGAAGATCTGGCCGAGGTAAGGCTGCTCTCGGTGGGTTAATGAATATTTTTTTACTAGTGGATGAACAGTTCATTTATGTAAGTGAGGATACCAAAATAAACTGTGACATATTATACCAAAAAAAATACAGTGGAATACCTGTAAAATTGATAAAAATTTGAGACCAAAAATTATTCAGACACTTTGACCTGACCATGTTTTGCTTAAGTGTTTTTTCTGTAATTGCTAATGCGACATTTTTACACCACAGACTGAACAAAATTATTCATTGCTTGGTAATTGGTTGACCTAAATTGCTATTATCTAATTGTATACTTAAATTTAACAGCTGACAGCTAATCAACCTAATTTGACTGTGTATATATATATAGTAGTCAACATTTAAAGTGGATCAAAAAAGTTAATCAAAGTTGTCCTAAGACAAGAACGGGTATTGTTTTGATTTTAGGACAACTTTGATGAAAGGTTTTGATCCACTTCAAATGTTGACTACTATATATATATATATATATATATATATATATATATATATATATATATATATATATATATATATACAGTTTTATGAAAAAGTTTGGGAACCCCTCAAAATGTGAATAATTTTAACTAAATCAGAGAGATTGTACAAAATGCGTGTTATTTTTTGTTTAGTACTGTCCTGAGTAAGATATTTTACATAAAAGATGTTTACATATAGTCCACAGACCAAAAAATAGCTGAAAGTATTAAAATAACATTGTATAAAAATGTTTTGTGATGGTTGTTCATGAGTCCCTTGTTTGTTCTGAACAGTTAAACTGAGCACTGTTCTTTAGAAAAAATCCTCCAGATCCTGCAGATTCTTCAGTTTTTCAGCATCTTTTGCATATTTGAACACCTTCCAGCAGAGACTGTATGATTTTGAGATCCATCTTTTCACACTGAGGACAATTGAGGGACAAAAAACACAACTATTAAAAAAGGTTAAAATATTCAGCTCCAGAAGGAAACACAATGCATTAAGAGCTTGAAGGTGAAAACATTTGAACAGGATGAAGATGTCTACATTTTTCTTGTTTTGTTGAAGTATCATTTTTTTCCATTTAGTACTGCCCTTTGGAAGCAACAGAAGATACTTGCATGTTTCCTGGAAGACAAATTAAGTACAATTTACTTTTATCTTCAAATTCAAAAAGTTTTCACCCCCCCCCCCAGATCTTAATGTGAATGTTTGAACCTTTATCAGTAGTTGTGCTTGAGTCCCTCAGAAGTCCTTAGTGTGAAAAGACGGATCAAAACCATACAGTCACAGCTGGAAAGGGTTCAAATACGCAAAAGATGCGGGTAAACTGAAGAATCTGCAGGACCTGGAGGATTTTTCTGAAGCACAGTGCTCAGTTTAACTGTTCAGAACAAGCAAAGGACTCATGAACGACCATCACAAAAAAAAATAAATAAATAAAAAAACAGTTGTAGATCATCCAGGTAACCACACACAGTATTAAGAACCAAGGGTTCTCAAACTTTTGAAGGGGGTTATTTCAGTTTTTAGCTATTTTTTGGCCTTGTGGACTATATGTAAATATCCTTAATGTAAAATATCTTACTCAGGACAGTACTAAATAAAAAATATAACATGCATTTTGTATAATCTCTCTTATTTTGTTAAAATTATTCACATTTTCACAGATTCTAACTTTTGCATAAACTTTATATCCATATATATATATATATATATATATATATATATATATATATATATATATATATATATATATATATATATATATATATATGTATTATAATGTTTCTTTATTAACAAATAATATTAAGTGATTCTATTCAACTGGTTAACAGAACGTTAATGTAGATTAATCTAGATATAAATGTTTTGTTTTATTCAAATATTTGAATAGACACAAACTATTATATCAGCATTAATATTTCATATACTACCTATTGATGTTATGAATTCTATTCTATTCTATTCTATTTTACTTCATCCGGCAGGCAGCACCATGCAACCACATCAATATTCGTCTGTCTTTGATTTTGTGCCAGAGATTTATTCCATCAAGATCCTCATTATAGATTTGACTGAATTCTTTTGCCACTCATGCATACAGTGTTTCTTCCCCTGGCAGACCAAAACAGAACACACTCACAGACTCTCTCTCTCTCTCTTTCTCTGTATCACAATTTCTTTTCTTCCTGTCTCTTATTTTCCTCTCACGCTTTCATTGTTTCTCTTCATTTCCCTGGAATTAAAAATGTTTGGATTATCCAACTGAGAGCGTCATCTGTCTCTAAAAATTGCACGTCTGCTTAGAAGATGATGATGATACAAAATGGGTCAAGACAGAATCTGATCCCTCTCCCTTGAGTCCCAGGGGTTGACAGAGAGACACTATCCCAGAGATCTACATGCGACGTGAACAGATATCATCCGTGATATCATGTACTTATCGCATCATGTCTTCTGGGAAATAATCATTAAAATCCACATCTGCATGTGTCATTTAATGCACAGGCTCATTGTGCTCATAGCTAATGAATCATTTGAAATCCGCTGCATGAAAATCTGTTGTTTTTGAGGCAGAGTTGCAGTGTGTGGTGTGAAACGAAAAAAAAAAAAAAAAGATGGATGAGGGGATCGAGGAAAGATAATGCAGTGTGTCACAATGCTGTCAGCCGCGCTCATTCTACTTCTTCCACCGTGACCTGTTTCCTCTCTGGCCGCGTGTCCCAAGACGCTCGACTCCAGCACATGTCTGGGAGATTCTCACGTGGCAAGATTCCACGGTCTCTAAGTCCCATCAGTGGAGAGGAGGGACGGACGAACTGTCTGGCTGGTGGATAAAGCCGAGAGATACGGAAGAAAAAAAAAAGAGGAGAAAAGAAGCATTTGGCTCTGTCTTTAAACTGAATGGTGGACATGTGGTTGTGTTGGCCCAAGCCAAAAGAGACAGAGAGATTAAATTCTCCATACTCGCTCTACACCCTTGATAAATACAACATTGTTAAATGCCCAATCGCTCTTTCTCCAATAGAGATTGAGCCAAGATTTCAAACTGGCAAGTGTAACAGGGAATTGAGAGCCATGTTGACTGACCTCAACCCATGGTTACTTAAAAGCTGTCAATTATATCTCCATCTACAGCTATTAACGGGTTTGTACATGTTGTTTGTTTGTTTTTTATTTATTTATTTTTTATAAATGTGGCCCATGAGTCAGGGTGAACGGAATGGGATATCAGCACAGATGGGCTTGAGATGTGTTTGTTGATTTTCTGTCCATCAGATGACAGGTGAACACTTTCCACCTCAACCTTTTGATGCGCAGGTCAGCATCTTTAACACACATGCCCTCTAGCAAACATTCAGTTAGTACTGGACATTGTATCATACATGGATGTTTACTGTGTGAGCATGTGTGTGTGTGTTTTCCTTTCCGTAATGGCCAGAGGCAGACATAAATACTGAGCTTGTGCTTACAATTTTAAGTGTCCATTAGCCTGTAAATTAGTCTACTTTCCATCCAGTTAATGCCCAATCGTGTTGGGAATAACCTTATACTGGAGCTCTTCATCACTCAAGTGCAACACTGTATCACGTGAGCCACCGAGCAAACCTTCTGAATTAGAAAACTCATGTATATGAATCTGTATATGTGTATCATTCTATAATTGTGAGTACATCTCATGTCTGTGAAGTATATTTTTAATATATTTTCATCAGTATAAAGTTTCATCAGTATTTTTCTAGTACACAATCATATTTTTCCCAGTCATACTGCTATATGTTGAAAAAGCCTTATCTTTTGTTCACAAAAAAGTTCATATCACATACAACCCTGGTATTCAGCTGTCTGATTTTGTAAAGTTGCTCATTCTGCTCTGCATTTAAGCATGAAAATTACCTAAAATATCAATTAATTTCATATTTTTGCCTTCAGTTAGATTAGGTTATCAAGACATTCGGGTGTGCGCTTCAAAAATAAAAAGTGTTTATTGTGATATAACGGTTTATTTGTGTCCAAAAAAACATTGTCAAGTAAGTTACCCACTAGAAAACCCCCTCTCGGAAAGGAATGGTTTGTCCCATTCTCGCATAATTTGCACAGTATTTCCTTTAGAAGCACATGGATGAAACACTAAAAGTAATGTTCTCTCTCTTTCCCCTAATATTGGTTAAACTAGCAAACCTGTGTCGAGAGTGGATTAATTGACTGTCAACAGTGTATTATTGCTGCAAATTTTGACAAGACAATTTAACTAAAATTTATGTTTTATGTAAATATATTTGTAAACATACAATATGCTCAGTAGTTCTAGGCTTCCATGTTGAGTATAGGCCCAGAGCACTAAAAATGTCAACTAATTTACCTGTCAACTGTGTTACCAAGTAAAGATAACATGGCGGACAGTAGCAAACATAGATAGTATTTTATGCACATATTCCTACAGGTCACCTTTATTTATATAGCACTTTATACAATATAGATTGTTTCAAAGCACCTATGTAAGGTCATGTTTGGGTTTTTGGAAAACAGGAAAACTGTTTTCTTTACATTCGTCAAATTCTAAATGTACCCCTAATTATAGAATGACCCATGTGACAACGTGTTCAAAACTTTCAGTGTTCAAAAGTATCATTTTTCAAATCGCGCAGGATGTTAAAACTTAATATTCTGCAAGTAATTGTGTGAAAATTAGGCTTTATTAATCAAAACTCTGTACTTGTAAATCATATTTTGTGTGAAAAGGAATAAAAGTTGTCAAAGTTTTACTGCCTCTAGTAGGGCTGGGCGATAAATCAATAAAGATAATTATCACGCGGTATGAATTTCCTCAGTACACTAGAGCAGATGAGTTCAATCACTGATGAGTTGAGGTCACTAAATAGCACCAGTGTGAAGCGCTTGAATTCAGAGGAGAACACAAATGACTCGGTTTATAGCAAACAGGAGAAACATTGTGTGCAACGATACAGGTTTTTTAATCAACAAATCGCCATAATTTACCATAGATTTACTGTAGGAGCACTAACTGCATAGTGGTATAGTGTCAGAAATGTGGGTATGTTTGTGTAGAATTTTATTATATTATTAATGTAGACATAATGGAATATAATTACAGTATTTTTTGTTATTAAGCTATAGCGTTTATGCATTTATACTAAATGTAACATTATTTAGACTACTGTTTTTCATACAAATACCTAGGAACCATATTACATTTTTACCATGGTATTGAGGTGCTATATTTGTGGTTTTAACTGTTTTTATCATGATCTATGGATGATACTAGGGAAGATCAATGGTTAATTTAAAAAAACAAAAAACAGTCATAATAATTCAATTTTATCATATAAAAATGAGATTACTACAATTTTTTACAGATATTACTGATTTTGATAATGCACATAAGTCTAAATCTGCATCCTGATTTAAGCTATATCAAATGTGTATTTCTAAGAGACAATTTTTTATATATTATTATTATTATTATTATTAATATTATCAGGTAACACAAACCTGTTTCATGATTTGAAACAGTATTTCTCATTAAAACATGCAAAACTAAGAAATTTCATATATTTTTTAATTAAAATATTTATTTTGTTAAGGAAAAATTACTGGAAAAAGTGTGTAAAATTAAAAAAAAAAACATGAAGTCATGTTCTGATCATAAAGAATATTTTAAAGCCACATTTAACCATCTGGTTTTAACAACTTTCACATTGTAGCAAAAATCTGCCTGCCTGACTGATATGAAAAAAAATATTGTGATTTTGGCCATATCGCCCAGCCCTAGCCTCTAGTGTACATTTCAACTGGAAACTGCAGTGATTCGTACATATAGGTATGTTTTTTCAGTTTTGCAGGAATGTGTATAGAGGCACATTTTTCCAATGAGCCTAGGTAGAAAACAACACCCTTTTTACCTTGTCAAAAACAGCTCTGTTCACAGCGACCCGTTTCGGTGCTTGTCCCTTTAAATGATAATGCGCTACTGCTGACCCCACCCCTTTTTCTCTTAATCCGCTGTGTCCTCAGGAGCTGTGATGTCAGGAAAAAATGAAGACTCTTATGTTCACGTTTACATCCAACTACAAAACACCCACGTTGGGTGCTTGAGCAGTTGTGGGCGGAGCCTGAGCAGTATGACGTCATGCTGCTTAAAAAATCTAAACAGCTTGATAATTGAGACTGTTTGGTTTTTTGGGGGATTAAAAAAAGGAGTGAATGGATTTTTATCATTGTAGGATTATTGTGTCCACACATTGCCAAGACAGAATTTTTGTCCATTGTTAATTGTACTCAATGTAAATCCTACTAGCACCAGCCAATGAGATTCCAACTGACCACTTCAGCCAGGTGTCGTCATTTTTGTGTGTAACATGCTTCAGGCGGTCAGTCAGTGGGCTGTAGGCGTACGCCTGAGGCTGAGACCTTTCCACTGATGTCGTGTGTGTTTGTGTGTTCTTTCTCACAGAGCCACATCAAGAAAAGGCATGTCATTCAGCACAGCCAGACCCAGTGACGCCAACCTGTGGGACATCACTCTGGAACCTGGGAGAGGAAGTGACGCCCAAACCATTTCTGTGACCTGCCAAAAGAAAAGCACATTTACTAGCAAAAGGCAAGCCCTCGCTGCATCGCCCTCATTGTTCATAGAAACCACTGAACCGCAGACTCTCCCTAGTTCACATTTCGAAGGCATTTCATTGCTAAAAAGCTTTTTCTGCCCTTGCACATCGCCAGATGTGGTCTGTTTCCTCTGAAACTGTGAGAATTCAGTGACAGATTGCAAAATTATTTTTTGACAGAGAAAAACAACCTTCTAATTTCTTCCCCCCCTCATTGTTCAGGTACTAACAGATGTTCAGACAACCTGTTCACCTTTTTGCAGGATGGTATTTTGAATGAAAATTGAAAAGCATCTTTTTCTGGTTAAAAAGGTGCAGGTTAACCGCGTTTACCCTGTACAGACACTTATTAAGCACAGAGAAAAAATCTGCCACTTTGCGACGTCATGATTAATGGCACAAATCAATTCCGTAATGTTAGGTATTCATGTGGAAAACGACTGAAAATAACTTCATAAAAGTGTGATATCTTTCCATCACCTTAGCTGCTAGTAACCACAGAAAACGTACAACTCCTCCGCTGTAATTAAGAAGAATGAGCTCTGAGTTCATATTACCTATGTGCATCTAAGCTGGGGAGCGATTGGCTTAGTTTTCATGTAAAGAGTTTTGACTGTTTCTGGATCCAATTCAAATGCGTCTCGAAAACTGTGAGCATCTTGTTAATAAGAGCCTCCATCTGGGTGTCATATTTCTCTTGGTCTCATTGGCTCTTGTTCAGTGTCCATGGCAATGGGTTGTCATTATTATTGCAGAGTATAGCATATTGTGTACTGTACTATAATATAGTAGCGTGTATACTGTATATACTATTACAGTTCTAGCAGCTTGTAAGAAACTGTACACTAATAATAATGTTATTTTTTCAATACAGATTTACAGGAAGCATAAGTAATATTGATTAATTCTTTCATTTGATTATTACATTCAAATAGGAGTTTTGTGGATTTTGGTCGATGTATTTTTAAAATAACACTTACTCTCACCAAGGCTTGGGGCTGTATGATTTCCGCAATGCAGAAAACACGGACGGAATTGTGGAATCCAGTCACAGAAATGGAATTTGCAAAATTTTGGTTAAGTAAATCAGAAGTAGGTCAGTACACTTAAATCAAAATGTGATACGCACTTGTGTCTGTGAATATTAAGTCACAAAAATACTATTTAAATATGAATCCTGCATGTTTTGCATGTCTCTGAATGAATTGCGCAAACACGGTTTCGTTTACTGCACACATACTGAAGCACGTGTGACGCTTGTGGTTTTTTCAGATTCTGCCACCTCAAAAATATATTACAGAAATATATTATTTAATATAATGTTATTTCTACTACTACTGCTAATAAAATTATTATTAAAACATTATTTTTTTAAGGAATATTTACCAGGAAAACAAATTACCAGAATGTATTTACCAGAAAAATGTAAATTAATAAAAAAATTAATTAATAAAAAATGTATTAAAAAAACTGTAAAACACAGAATTTCTGAAAATAAATAATATTAATAAAATTAGTAAAAATAATTAATTAGAGATGCTGTTAATAATTAATGAAACCAGAAAAATGGAATCCAGAAAATTAATGGAAAAACACAGAATTTGGTAAAAAAATAAAATGTATTTCATAGGACCTTAAAAGGTTCATGTTTTCATTGATTCATATATATATATATATATATATATATTTTATTTAACCATTAACAGAGTGTAGAAAAATTAAAACAGAAAAAAATTAAATCCAGAAAAATGAAAAACAGAATTTTGGAAAAAAAAACAAAACAAAAACATAATTTGGGAAAAAATAAAATTAATTTCATAGGGCCTTAAATATGTAATTTTCATGATTAAGTTTCATGTTTTCATTGATTTATATATTTTTTTAATTTAACCATTAAAACAGGGTGTAGAAAAATTTAAACAGAATTTTGGCAAAAAAATAAAATGGAATTTGGGAAAAAATAAAATGGATTTCAAAGGGTCCTAAAAGCTGTAATTATTTGGTCAAAATACAGCGATAACAGTAATATTGTGAAATAGGATTATAATTAAAAATAACTGTAATTAAATTAAATTTCATACATATTTAGAAATTTCATATTAATTTTCAAACATTTCTTCATTATTCTTTTCTTATATTATCAAGAAACATTATAATTATTATACTTATAATTATCAGTGTTAAAAAGTTGTGCTGCAGTGTTTTTTTTTTGTTGAGAAAAGCATGATACTTTTTTTAGGATTCTTTAGTGAAAAGATATTTCAAAAGAATTATAAATGTCTTTACTGTCTCTTCAAATTAATGTATCCTTGCTAAATAAAACTAAAAATTTCTTAAAAAATCCTACTGAGCCCGAACTTTTGTACAGTAATGAAGTGCAATTATTGTTGACTCATCTTGCACTTGCGTATGAATCAGTTTTGTACAATCAGATGCTGTTGAAAATAAAAAACAACATAATACCACCTGTCTCTGATTAGAATTAGCAAGTAGCAAATCATGGTTTATGGCTGAGATGCAAACTATAGGCTATTTTTATAGGCTATTTAAAGGGATAAGCCTTTCGATATATCCTGCTTCAACTTCTTGTCTCAATAGGAAATCAGTACAGGATCAAGTTATTTCACTTTCAAGACAGTGATTATATTGTCTTTTACACTGAATTGAATTTTTCAAACTATAATAGCTCAACAACGGGAGCTGTCACCAGCTGCCATTAAGCAAGCGCTGTCTCTTGACTACTTCTCTCTGCGCACTTCTTTCCATGTTTTACAGCGACGACCCACTTATCTTTAATCATCCTCAGTGCATCAGTGTGTTAGACCAGCTTAGAGACCAGCACGTTCCACAAGATTAGAGCAGAGATCGCCACATTAACCAGTGAAGAGCCAAACTGAGAGGTTAACGCTGTGCTGGGAAACTTACTCGCTGTGATGGGTCATGACTCACTTGACCTTTAAGCTTTTATCGCTTAACGATGGCATTGAAAGCAAAAACTATTTAAGACAATATAGTATAAAGATCTGTGGAGTTTTAAATCAGATCCCTAAGGATCTGTCCACTCTGGGAAAGCTTTTTGGATAGCGCAGACTCTTACTTTTCTGATGCTTTCAAAGCTTCCTTTTTATGTGAGAGCTTCAGCATGCCATACACAAATGCATGAACCCTAAGAAGTTTGATTTTTGCCTTTCTGATAGTTTTATAAAAGCACTTTATCAAAGCAAAGTACGGTGTGAGCTGAATCATGTTCCTGCAGTGAACCTACTGATACACTCATTAGAATGCTGAGTGTTTAAATGCTACTGAAGTGGATGAGAAGCTCCGTCTCTTCTGCTTTCAGTATTAAAGGATAAGTCCACTTCCAAAACAAATATTCACATATAATGTACTCAACCCCTTGTCATCCAAGATGTTCATGTTTTTCTTTCTTCAGTCGTAAAGAAATGATATTTTTTGATGAAAACATTTTAGGATTTTTCTCCATATAATGGACTGATATGGTGCCTCAAATTTGAACTTCCAAAATGCAGTTTAAATGCGGCTTCAAACAATCCCAAATGCGGTTGTAAATGATCCCAGCAGAGAAAGAGTGGTCTTATCTAGCGTAACGATGGGTTATTTTAATAAAAATACATCTTGTCTGTTTTTGTTCCGGTTCATGACAGTTAGGGTATGTCAAAAAACTCCCATCTCATGTTCTCCCTCAACTTCGAAATCGTCCTGTATCGCTGTTTTACATTTTTTGTTTTACATTTTACATTTTTTGTTAAGGCTGTTTGATCTTCTTTTGTTAAGGCTGTTTGATCCTCTTTGCAAGACTGGGTCGGTACTTCTGCAGCGATGTAGGATGATTTTGAAATGATTTTTGAAGTTGAGGAGTTTTTCGACATACCCTAACTGTCTTGAGTCAGAATACACAGAGTTCAGGGAGAGAAAGGCAAGACGAGCATTTGAGATTAAAAAGTATTTTAATTGTATTTTTTTTTATGAAAATAACCGATCGTTTTGCTAGATTAGACCCTTCTTCCTCGGCTGGGATCGTTTACAACCGCATTTGGGATTGTTTGAAGCCGCATTTAAACTGCCTTTTGGAAGTTCAAAATCGGGGCACCATATCCGTCCATTATATGGAGAAAAATGCAGAAATGTTTTCCTCAAAAAACATAATTTCTTTATGACTGGAGAAAGAAAGACATGAACATCTTGGATGGCAAGGGGGTGAGTGCATTATATGTGAATCGTTGTTTTGGAAGTGGACTTCTCCTTTAAGATTCCACTCTGTCCTCTTTGACTCACTATGTCTCTTTTGACCCAAAAATGAATTTAAGTCACTTGTCGGAGAGATTGCACTGTAAAAAAATAAAAAACACAATTTGTTGAGTCAGCTTAAAATAAAATAGTTACCCTACTGCATTAAAATTTTAGGTTCAGTCAACTAAAATAAGTTTAGTCAACTTGAAATGTTAAGTTGTACTAAGTAACAACTTAGATATTTGTGTTTGCTAAACTTAACAGATGGGTAAGTAACCCAGCTGCCTTAAAATTTTAAGTTGCTTCAACTCAAATATCTAAGTTGTCACTTAGTATAATTTAACATTTCAAGTTGAATAAACTTTTTTTGAGTTGACTGAACTTAAAAATTTTAAGGCAGCCAGGTTACAAATTATTTTAAGTTGACTGAACAAATTGTTTTTTTTTACAGGGTGGGGTATGATTGTGTCTTGATGTTTTTTTTTTTTTACAGAGGTCTGCTGGAGGTTTTGCAACTGGACTTTGAGACGGAGGAGCAAAGCGATCAGTTAGAGAGCCAGATGATCACATGGCGACTGGAGCTGCCTGGAAACATGATCCGGGATGAAGGAACGATGAGGATTTACACCATTCAGAGAGACTATGTGGGAATAGCACCGCTGATCACGGTTGGCAATATTCCTTTGTGTTATGATAACACAGAGCTATTATTTTTAAATGTAAGTCATAAAAAATCTGTCATTACTTGCTTTCTTTTAGGAAAAGTTGAAACCTATCATTGGAATTTTGTCCTATGATATTCCGAAAACACTAAATTAAAATTTCAGATTAATTAAAAAATTTAAACTAGAATTTGGAATGACATGAGGATAAATAAATGACAGGATTTTATTTCTTTTTTTTTGTTGAATGAACTATGCCTTTAACTTTTGTAAGGTTTTGTGAGGTCACGTTTTGTCAGGGTGTCTGTGAAGCGTGGACATTTCAAAATGAAATCACATTGGTGTGACAAGTATTTGTCATGCTTTGTGTAAAATCCTTTGACTATAAAGCTACAATGACAGCTCTTATACATGATTTATGTGTCTTTGTTCTGTCTGTGTGTTTTTGTGAGTGTGTATATGTGTGTTAATTGTCCAGAGGCGCAGTGCCACTTCTTTCGCCCCTTTGATCCTTTCCTACCATCCCCTACCATTGGTCAAACTACTGCAGAATTTACCCTGACATTCACTTTATGAGGACGCGCACTTAATTCCCAAAGCTATCCACATGCATCACTTTATTACAAGTTCACCATCAGCCATTAAAATGTAATAATATAGCTTTTTATCATGTAGATGTTTGAGACAAATCAAACAAAAAGAGATTGTGACAATTCATTGATATATTATAAAACTAGCTGCCAGATTTGTTTACTGAAACGGTCTGTTTCACAGCGTGACCCTGTCTCTGAAATAACACCGGTATAGGAGTGTGGGATTTTTTCCGGTAACTTTTCAAATCACAGTCAGCATCTGTTGTGTTGCATTTGGAGGATGCTCGTGGACATCTGTTGGGTCTAGAAGTTAAATCTGCGCTCAAACCTAATCATCCTAGTGTGTTCGTCATCACAGCGGCACACTGTAAGATAATCATTAGGGTATTAAACTCAGACAGAGCGAGTCTGATCCACGATTGTTGCTATGACATTTTTGACCTGTTTAAGCTTTTACTCCACACCAAACTGAAACACTTCATAGAAGTTTATTAGATTAGAGTGCTTGTTCTCGGTATTAGCCTGTTTTGTTTACAGTGCGTCATATTTCTTTCATATGTACATACCATGTGCTAATTAGCGATAGGTCACTGTGAGATGTATTAGTGAAATAGACTAGTTTATTTACTTTTATTTTTACATTTTTTTTTTTTTAGTTTTGATATTTTTAGTCTAAAGACTTTACTTAGTCTGCTGTTTGTTTGCACAGTAAAAGTCTCAGAAAATTCTCTTTAAAATCATCTAATTTAAAGCACAACCATTACAGCCATATAACTCCTTTTTTTTTAGGAAAACACTTGTATGTGATGTTAATCATTACTGACTGGTACGTAGTAGGGTTGTGTGATAATGACAAAAAAATGATATCTTGATATTTTCTGAAATTTTGTAAACTAATTAAATGTACACTACCAGTCAAAAGTTTTTGAACAGTAAGGTTTGTTATGTTTTTTTTAAAGAAGTCTCTTCTGCTCACCAAGCAAAATACAGCAAATACAGCAAAAGCAGTAATATTGCGAAATATTTTAACTATTTAAAATAACTAACTTCTATTTAAATATATTTTAAAATGTAATTTATTCCTGTGGTCAATGCTACATTTTCAGCATCGTTAGTCCAGTCTTCAGTGTCACATGATCCTCAAAAAATCATTATAATATGCTGATTTGCTGTTTAAGAAACAGTTTCTTATTATTATTATCAATAATTAAAACAGTTGAGTACATTTTTTCAGGATTCTTTGATTAATAGAAAGATCTAAAGATCAGCATTTATCTGAAATAAAAAGCTTTCTAACATTATACAAATTATTCAGTTATTCAAATGCTTGGAGTCAGTATCATTTAATCAATGAAAAGTGATGTTAAAGACATTTATAATGTTACAAAAGATTTATATTTCAAATGCTGTACTTCTAAACTACCTATTCATCAGAGAAACCTGAAAAAATTCTACTCAGCTGTTTTCAACATAAGAATAATAATAAATATTTTTTGAGCAGCAAATCAGAATATTAGAATGATTTCTGAAGGATCATGTGACTGTAATGATACTAAAAATTAAGCTTTGAAATCACAGGAATAAATTACATTTTAAAATATATTCAAATAGAAAACAGTTATTTTAAATATTAAAAATATTTCAAAATGTTACTGTTTTTGCTGTACTTTGGATCATATAAATTCAGGCTTGGTGAGCAGAAGAGACTTCTTTAAAAACATTAAAAATCTTACTGTTCAAAAACTTTTGACTGGTAGTATATGCATCGTCTTTTGTGGCCAATTTTTACATTTAATCAATGAATTCAAATAGTAAGACACTATAAGGCTGTTAACAATCAAATTAAATCAGTATCAACAAAATTTGTGTTTGCAGTGCAGAGCTGGCACAGAATCTGTATCTGAAGTGGCATTTAGATGTATTTACACAGACAGTTAAATGCAGGACATGAATGCAGTTAACCTGTACTGTAGTTACAAATGCATAAATAATGTTTTGATGTTCAATAGTGATATTTGAAATGATTTGGGGGGGAAAAAAGAGAAAATATACTTTAAATATAAACCTAAAATCACCAGTAGGTGGCACCATATCACTGCATGAGTAAGTCATTGAGTCATTCATTCAAACAATTTGTTCAAACGGCTGTTTGATTCACTAATGAAACACTGTCGTGTGTCGCTCAGACTGCAGTTCTGCTGTTGTCGAAATACAGCAAAAACAACAACTGTTGTGACTAAAATGTAAGTCACTTAATATTAACTTCTTGTTTATTAAACTGTTCATCAAATCAACATCATTATTTATTGCAGTATTTGCAAAAATGTCACTGTATCCGATAAAATAAATATAAAAGATGTATAAAAGTCATACGGGGGTACTGTTGCCTCCTTATCTTGAATTTTGGGTGGATTCTGAATGTACTTTATTAGACTAAATCGCACAGTGAAAGCGTGAAAAAACAAAACCTCATATATATATATAAACCAGCTGGATCACAAATTCTTAGTAAAATTCAGCAGAATATGTCAAATACATTAAAAATTGAGATTTTGTTTCTTTTTGTCTGAGCATGTTAATTTTAGTGTTAAATGAATGTTGTATATTGTGCTTTTCCAGGATACAGAGCTCCTCAACACGGCCGTGCTGACTGGTAAGAGGGTTTCTGTGCCTGTGAAAGTTTTGGGAGTTGAGGCTGATGGCTCCATCACAGACATCACCAACTCGTCTCGCTGCAGGTCTTCGGACCAGGATGTCCTGAAGGTAATGCATGTCAAGGTCAGGCCACTTTTGACAGTTTCGGCAATCTCACACTCAGTGTGCTTCCTATTACCAGCCTTACTCTGCTTCTGAATGACTTGTCTATCAGAACTAGAAGAGAGAGAAGGGAGAAGGGTCAGGGAATTCGGCTCAGACGACCACCACTTCCTAGTTCCTCACTTGAGAAGAGAAAAACAGAGGAGGGAGACAGACGTTGACCCGCAAGGCCTCACTGAACTTGTGTTTTTTTACCCAAAGCACACCTGTCTTTTCTTCCCCTGTGTATTATGAAGAGCTTGAGCCCTTTGTTATTGCTGGATTGGTCTCTGGGTCAAGTGGATTGCCTCAGGACCAAAATCTTATATCAGACACAGTACCAAAAGTAATAAAAAAATATTACCATAAACTTCATAGGCCCAACAATATGCAAAATTATGAGTATGACATTAGCTGAATAGGATAATTTAACTAAATATCCCTTTTTGTGGTTTAATTTTCTCAGCAGTAAAATAATTCACAACACAAACCTATGTTTATCTTTTTTGCGTTGTGAACCGATATTTAATGTATTCTCTTTGACCTTGTGTGACTGAGTTTGAATGGACTTTTGATGTCAGTAACGAAAGATATAGAAATTATTTTCCCTTTCTTTTACAAGTTGATAAGCCTACTTATTTTGCTATCTTAAATATGCACAGTTATATAATTTGATTATTTGAATTTTGCATCGACACTGTCAGAACAGATCTCTCCACTGCACTAGCTCTCAATGAACTTGTTTGAACCCTTGATAAGATTTTCTTTTTTTGCATGCTTATTATGAAGAATTCAGGCTCTTTTTATTATTGCTGTATCATTCTCTGGAGTTTTTCCACCTAAAATACTGGCACTTTCTCTGCGAGTATCTGAAGATATAAAGATCTCCATTGCCCTCATGAGCTTGTTTTTTCCAGGCTAAGCCTTAAAACATAAATGGAGGGACTCACTAACTTATTCAGTGGTAAATAACAAACAAGGAATGACTGAACTACTGCACTCAAACGTATGTGCTGTCATGTGTCCTTCTTACACATGCACCTTAACCCACCACATGAATAAAACACATTACTTTGATTAAAAAAAGAAGTAAGTGCACTAGTGCTAGTCTCTCTTTTTTTGTCTTGAAAAGATTTTTATGGAACATAGATCAGATCATATGCTCTGTGGTTTATAAATTAGTCTTCAAAGTATTGGGGGTGAGTGAAACAGTGATGCAACAGTGGCCATCGATTTTTCTAATGAGACAGAACAATGTACAGTACACAGGGTTCATTACCTTACACCACAGTGAGGCTCATGTCTGCATTATCATAAAACATCTTTATCTTTTTAAATAAATGATCTAGCAATCTAAGACTGTGCAAGTTCTGCAATAAAAAGTTCCAAAATTAGAGATTTAGGTATCATGACACATCAGTGAAACTGGATTTTTGATTAAAATGTTGATTCCTCTGCTGAGAAACAGTGAATGTGGAAGATCTAGTGAGTGTTTTGTTACCTTGCTGTGGAACTGCAATGGTCAAAAACTGCATTGCACTGAGGAATAAGATACCACTTTCCTTCTAAATATCATGACTGATCTGCTGCAATGTCTTTAAACCCATGCTACCTGTTAAACTACACTAAACTTGACTTAATATTCCCTTTTCACAGGTGTCTGAGAGGTGTGATTCTGTGTATGTTAATGGCAAGGAGACGCGTGGAAGAGTGAGGATGATGGTGAACTTCACCTACAGCTACCTGAGCACACAGCTGGAGGTGAACGTATGGATGCCTCGAGTCCCCTTGCATATGGAGATTTCTGATCCAGAGCTCAGTCAGATCAAAGCCTGGAGAGTTCCTGTTACTGGGAACAAAAGGTAAGTGACAAGCATATTTCCACACTGCCCCAGCAAGCTTCATATATGGTTGGATATGTTGGAGCTTTGATATCCATATAGCAGCAGTGGGTATAAATCAAATGTATAATAATATGATTTTGTTCTTTTAAATAAAATTATTGTAAATGGGAACAAATATTAGTAAGTAGACAGTATTTAAATCTACTGTATTAGATTTAATTTAATGAGTGTAAAAATATTTAAATTAGTTTTTTGTGTTACTAAATATTATTTATTTGTTTTCAACAGTCAGTAGATTTATTTTCATTTTGAATTCCTCAATTCAATTTGAGTACTTGATTTTAATTTTGCCCATGTTGAGTAACCGTTGAAATACTGGAAGTGGCGCACAGACGAGAATCTATGAAATGCATTATTAGACTGTTTTCCAAAGCTGCATGATATATTAAACCCATTTAAAAACCATAATAAAACATAATGCGATTATGAATTCACAAACGCTACAATTCTATTAAATAAATAGATATTTAAAGAAATACGTCAGATGGATTTAGAGGCTTTTGCATCTGAACTCTTCATATGTGGGTGTACTGTGTATATTTATTATGTATATACAAATACACATATTTAAGATAAATATGTTATGTTTATGTATTAAATATATTTATATATAATATAAATATATACATGTAAATATTTTCAAAATATATACTGTGTGTATATATGTGTGTATTTATATATATATATATATATATATATATATATATATATATATATATATATATATATATATATATATATATATATATATATACACAGTACATACACATATTATTTAAACAAAACTGTTAATTTTGGATGTGATTAAATTTTCATTTTGAATACCTCGATACTTGATTTTAATTTTGCACATGTTGAGTAACTGTTGAAATACTGGAAGTGGCGCACAGACGAGAATCTATGAAATGCATTATTAGACTGTTTTCCAAGGCTGCATGATATATTAAAAACATTTAAAAAACATAATAAAACATAATGCAATTATGAATTCACAAACGCTACGATTCAATTAAATAAATACATGCAATGCAGGTTTAAGCATGTAGGCTACGTACGTGCGTCACAGTAAATGCTGCTCCACACAAACTGTTATCATTTACATGTGTGGAGCATCTCAAACTCCATCTCTGCATATTGTTTTAAGTATGGATTTATTATAACGTTCATCTGGGAATGCAACATGCACCATTTTATTAGAATTGCAAGGTAAATCATATATAAACCTATGCCAACAAAGGAGAATAAATCAGTATCTTTCTCAACATGCTAACTGTTCATCGCTATTTCAAAATAAAAGCTCAAACCCTCACTCTGAGTTTGCACGTTTTGATATCCACATCTTCAAGAAATTACAGTGGCTGTAGCATTTCTGTCGTAAAGAAATATTAAAGATTAAGTGGACTTTTGAACTATATGTTTAGTCAATATTAAACAAGAATTAGATCGCACAGTAAAAGAAAAAACAATCGTCAGACCATTGCGTAATGGACGTTAGCTTTATTGTTTATAATACATGATGTATTTTAACAGTTTTGTTCAATAAAACAGTATGATTACCTGCTTTTGATACTTTATTTGAACTAATTATTATTGCTTCATTGCTATTATATATGTATTTTAAGTCATTAAAATACATAGGCTATTGTTTGCTTAGGTCTATTTTTATTACCTAAAAAATGTAATTGTAATAATCTGATTACATGATTAATCGTTAGAATAATCAACTGATTACTCGATTACCAAAATAATTACTAGTGAAAGCCTACTTTAATTTCCCCATAAAAATATGAATATAAATATGATGAGTATAATTCTTTAAATTATCTCAGATATTTAAAGCTTGAAAACCTGATTTTAGAAATTGATACACTTTTATAAATAGTGCTGTCAAACGATTAATTGCGATTAATCGCATCGTAAAGAGGTTTTTGTTTACGTGTGTACTGTGTATATTTATTATGTATATACAAATACAAACACATGCATGTGTATATTTAAGATAAATATGTTATGTTTATGTATTAAATATATTTATATATAATATAAATATATACATGTAAATATTTTCAAAATATATACTGTATTTGTGTGTATTTATATATACACATAATAAATATACACAGTATATCTATATTATGCAAACAAAACTGTTAATTTTGGATGTGATTAATCGCGATTAATCACGATTAATCACGATTAATCGTTTGACAGCACTAAAATAAACATGGTTTATTTTCTTAAATTTGACAAAGGTAAAGATGTTTTTAATTATTAACACTTATTTAATTGTCTATGGTTTGGTTGTTGATACACAGTTCATGTTGTGAATAATTCTTGTTTTTGTTTTTCCGTTTTAGTACCTCAAACTAGCCCAGAACTTTTATAATTGATGTTCCACCTCATATAAACTTTTTTCCACTTTAAAACTGTTCCAAATCATTCTTGATAAAATAGAGAATGTGTTTTGCTGAGATTTCCCGACAGTTTTTATGTCTTTGCAGAAACTTTATTTTTAAGGTAGAGATGAGAGATTATTATAAATAAACAATGAATCTTATTATAAATAAATAAGTGTGGTTTATTTTCTTAAATTTGACAAATATTAAAATGTGTTTGAATTATTAACACTATTGGGATGGTTTTAATAATGTTATAATGCATAATTAAAATTGTGAATTGTTCTGAAATTTCGAAACTTGTATTCCAGTGTGATTTGTTTTGGTTTTTTTTTCCCTCTCATTTTATTTTTATTTTTGGTTCCTCTGACTTGCTCAGAACTTCTATATTTGATGTTCCACCTCATACAGACTTTTTCCACTTTAAAACCGCTCCAAAGCATTCTTGTTAGAATAGAGAATGTGTTCCGCAGAGATATCCCGGCGTTTTTTTATGACATTGCAGAGACTTTCATTATAAAGTAGAGATGAGAGATTGCTGAGCCTAGTCAAATAGCAGATAGCAGAAAAAAATATATTGAGAACAGGGGAGTGAGGAAAAGAGTTGTTCGTCTTCTCTCCACATGTTTCTCAGAGTGAGCTGGGACACAGAGGAAGAGGATGAGAGGAAGGGCCGAGGCTGCATGCTGCAGTATCAGCACAGTTTGATTCGAGTGCTCACGGTCTTCACCGCAGAATCGCCAGATCCAAGCAGCCCATCTCCTGCGTACTTCCTTGGCTCTGATTGGCAGGTAGATGTGACGCGGCTGGTGCGCTACTTTCTGAGAGTTGGGGATACAAGCGTCGCTCGCCTGCAGGCAGGCACCGTGCTGACAGGCAAGGCTGTGGGAGTCACCACTGTGCAGGTAATGGTGATAATGACAGAGCCGCCCGCAGCTGTCAGCTTTGTCACGATTCTCATTATTCATTAAGACAACAAAGTTTAGTGCGGGTTTAGTTAATATACAGACAGCACATAGATGGATTGCTTGTTTTTTTTAATTGCAAGACAAATTAATTAGAAATGATGCCATGCTGGGTTTGTTTCTGTTGTTCAGGTGATGTCTCCGTTGTCGAACTCGGTTCTGGCTGAGAGGATGATCCGAGTTCTGGATGATAAAGTCAGTATTACAGAGCTGGGCGTGCAGCTGGTCTCTGGCCTTTCCCTGAACCTGCAGCTCAGCCCTGGAAGCAACAGGGCCATTGTTGCCAAGACAACCACACAGGAGATCATACACTACCCCAAGCAGGTAATTCATGTAACTACATGGGCTGTCAGTCTAATTAATCGAATTATGAGCTAATTAATAATTTATATAAGCTAATTAGGAGACATGGGAAAATCCCCCCAAAAGATAATTCAAAGACATGACATTAATTGTAGTTGACACGTAAAAATTCCATAGAGCAAGTGGATTTAAATGTCAACATGTTGTTGTTTTTTTTCCATATCATTGAACATCATTGAACTGGCGTACAGGAGCAAAGCAATCTATAGATTGCATTTTGCACCATGAGCAGTGTTTTTGAGACACTTTTTTTTTTTTTTTAAATACACCAAAAAAGTAAACATTTAATATTTAATTGAATGCTTATAAAATGCTTTATTGCTTTTAATCTACTAATTAATTAATTAATTT
The DNA here is from genome assembly GCA_036247105.1 of Cirrhinus mrigala. Taxonomy (NCBI): domain Eukaryota; kingdom Metazoa; phylum Chordata; class Actinopteri; order Cypriniformes; family Cyprinidae; genus Cirrhinus; species Cirrhinus mrigala. The sequence continues at coordinate 19,733,870 of CM070027.1, read as the reverse complement.
GTTTTTTTGCTTTTTTTAAATTTTTGAATGTCAAAAAGTTAATTTTTGTGCTACATTAACGTTGCATTAACATTAAATTAAGATACATTTTAGCTACTAAAGAAATACATAATCCATTAAGTTGATTTAGTATCTTTAATGTAATACTTTTAAATCTAATCTTTAATTTAATGCTAATGCTTAATTTTAAACATTAATAGATGAAAATTATTTTTTGCAGTCTTTTTTATTTTTGAATCTGCCAAAAAAGTAAACATTTATAATGATGAAAGGTGCTAAATTAATGTTGTATTAGCATTAAATTGATACCCATATTACTAAAGAAATACATTATCCAGTAAGTTGATTTAGTATCTTTAATTTAGTACTTTTAAATCTAATATTTAATGCTTATAAAATGATATGAATGCTTTTAATCATTAATAACTTTTTTTTTACATTTTTCAATGTCAAAAACATAATTTTTTTAAATGATGAAAGGTACTAAATTAACGTTGCATTAACATTACATTGAAACGCATATTACCTACTAAAGAAATATGTCTTTAAGTATGTTAATTTAGTATCTTTAATTTAATACTTTTAAAAATAATATTTAATGTTTATGAAATTAATTTAATGCTTTTAATCAGTAATAAATATTTTTTTGGCTTTGTTTTATTTTTGAATATATATAAAAAAGTATATATATTTTTTTAATGATGAAAGGTTCTAAATTAATTTTGCATTAACATTAAGTTGAGACCCATATTATCTACTGAAGAAATACGTCATCCATTAAGTTGATTTAGTATCTTTAATATATATTTAATACATTTAAATATATTATATATTTAATACTTTTAAATCCAATATTTAATTTAATGCTTATAAAAAACTTTTAATGCGTTTTTTAATGCAAACTTTTTTTGCTTGTTTTTAAAATTTTTGAATATGTCAAAACAAAAATATTTTTAATCATGAACGGTACTAATTGCATTAACATTAAAGTGAGACCCGTATTACCTACTAAAGAAATACGTCATCCATTAAGTTGATTTAGTATCTTTAATTTAATACTTCTACATCTAATATTTAATTTAATACTTATAAAATAAATGTAATGCTCTAACTCATTAATAAATAAAAATTCTCTTTTTTTGCCTTTTTAAATACGTCAAAAAAAAAAAAAAAACTATTGATGAAAAGTAGTTAATTAACATTGCAGTAACATTGAATTGAGACTCATATTACCTATTAAAGAAACACATCATCCATAAAGTTCATTTAGTATCTTTAATTTAATACTTTTAAGTATAATGTTTAATTTAATACTTATAAAATGAAATTAATGCTTTTTTCATTAATAAATGTAAAAAAAAATCTTCTTGAAATTTTTGAATGATTAAAAATAGAAGAAATTGATGTTGCATTTACATTGAATTGACATTCATATTAGCTACTAAAGAAATGCATCATCCATCCAAGTTGTTTAAAAGAATCTTTAGAGGTCAGTACCATTAATCACTATCTACAAGAAGCACTGACCATAACGCATAAAGAAACAAGAGTGCAATTAGTACGACTATGCTCTAAATTTCTTCATATAACTGCTTGTTCCAGTGCCAGGTCTGAGTGGCATAACATGATCCAATCAATATCAAGCTATTAGTACTCAGCGAGAGGCTTTATTCGTCTCTTGATGGGCTTTGCAAGCAGAACTCCTAAGGCAATGCATAATGTATTTCACCCCAGAATATAGGACAGCCTGTGGTGCCGTTTGCTTATACTGTATTCACAAGCAGCTCTGGGTTATTGTGCCACAGCTTGTTATGGTACAAACTCTACACTGTGCCCTCTGGTGGTTAAGCAAATGGATTTTGAACACAAACACATAAATATTGATCCATTTGGATAAATGGAGCTCCATGGTTTTTTAAGCCCACCACTTGCCAAAGAGCTACTTAATATGAAATTAACATGGCCAAGATGCAGTTCTAGCTGTTATGCTAAAAGGAAGTTATATCCAAGCTGACCAGTTTTTATGCTTTAAACTTGGATGAGCCTGTTATAGTTGCATATAATGTTTAAGTAAATATTTATAACTCTATACAACAGGAGGCGGTGGTTGGCTGCTGGCTAAAGTTCAGCGATGGCTCCCAGACTCCTCTTGACCTGTACGATCCCAATGGTTATTCCCTCACCATTTCTTCACTGGATCCAAAGGTAGCATCTGTGAGGAAGATCCCGGGGTCAGTCTTTGTTGTGGTCGCTGAAGCCGAGGGACAGGGCTTACTGCTCAGAGCGGAGTTAGCTATCTGTGAGGCCTGTCAGAAGTCCAAACGCAAGAGCAAACTGGCTGTGGGTGGAGGTATGGTGAAGGTGAAATTCCCACCGGATGAGCAGCTTGCAGGGACTAGCAAAAAAGAAAGTGAACGAGTCAACGATGGTGAGGATGGAGACGGAGTGTCCAAATATATCCTTACATCCCCTCTGAACACCCTTCAACAAGAGAGCACCACAAATGCAATTAAAACGGCAACCAAATCAAGTCTTCAAGAAGCAATAGGAGGTGGCGTATCTACAATCAAGTCAATAAACACTATGGATAAAACTCTTATTACTAAGCCTGTCGCAGACAGAGCACTTGTTACCGAAGGCCCTAGAATTCCAATAAAGAATGGATATGGAAACTTGCTTGTGAACTCCAACTTCCCATTTCCACCGGAAGAACCCAAGCGAGAACCACCGCTAGTGGAGAGCGATCTGATACAGATGTTTAGCGTGTTCACAGACATTGAGGTCTGCATCTATGCATTGGTAGGACTCTCTTGCTTGGCCATCATCGCCGTCTTGCTTCACTGTGCCACAAACAGTGCAAGATCTCGCAGCAAGAAGTCTCCGGTTCAATGCCAGGGTCAAAGCGAGCACAAGCATCACTGGGTACGTCTAGGCACAGCTGCAGAGCAAAACAGAGCTGTGCCGATCGCGACTACCTCCAAGCAGGAGATGCAAGCAGCTGTGGAGATGCCAAGAGCTGTTCAAATGCAAAACAGCAGAGGCCCTGAGACGATCCAGGCGAGGGAGATCCCAGCCATTCCAGTTGAGGAGAGAACTGCCACACTTGGACGAAGAACCAACACGCTTCCTCCAAGGCGGGATCCGATGCCGCCGTTGCCTCCAATGGCGGTCAGATCAGCCACCCTGCTGGCAAGGCCCGTTCGTAGCGAACCTCTACATTCTCCTACAAGCAAAAGGAATCAAGTGCAGTTTACAACCTTCACTACTTTGGATATCAAACATCTGGCTGCTCTCAAGAAGAGCGGACAGAGCTTTAGCTGGGCCGGCCAACCAGTTGGAGGTTGTCAAGCTGCCAGTATGAGCCAGGGAGGGTTAAATGGTAAAGCCGAAAGAGTCAATCATGTACATTTTTGTAGCCCAGTGGAAGTGTTTGGTCAGACGCCGGAGTCCACAGAGTCCAAAGGGTTTCTTCCAGAAGGTCCATGGCCTGTGGCTACACCGGTGTCAAAAGTGTGATGCAGGAAAGTTGGCCTCATTCATGAAACACAAGCAAGAATTTCTGTGTGAATTGTCCACAGATATATTCTTATATAAACTGTTGCACTGAACTGAATTTGACAGTTTATAAAGAACTGTTTTTAAGAACAATTTAACACAAAAATTTGTGCAGTCGTGTCTGAAAAGTTTCTTTAAACTGAAGTTCACTTCCAGAATGAAAATGTTCTGATAATTTACCCACCCCCATGTCATACAGGATGTTGATGTCTTTCTTTCTTCAGTCAGCTTCAAAGGGTTCTGAATGATCCCAGTTTAGGAATAAGGGTCTAGCAAAATGATTAGTCATTTTTCTGAAAAAAATACAAATTTATATACTTTTTAACCATAAATGCTCATCTTGCACTAGCTTGACCTCACGCATTACGCATTACGATGTAGGTGGAAGTACGAACATGCAAAGAAAGTCAAACACCCTTTGCAAAAAAAGGTAAAACGATGTCAGATGATTCTGAAGTTGGAGGAGAGTTTTTCGCCCTATCTTTTTTAAACGAAGTATGCAGATGAACCGTGCGTGACCTTTCCAAAATTATTACACAGTGCGTGAAGATGCATGTGAGGTAGTGCAAGATGAGCATTTGTGGTTAAAAAGTATATACATTTTAATTTTTTTAAGAAAATGGACGATTGTTTCACTAGACAAGACCCTTATTCCTTTGCTGGGATAATGTAGAGCCCCTTGAAGCTGCATTTAAACTGCAGTTTGGACCTTCAACCCATTGTATCCCATTGAAGTCCACTATATGGAGAGAAATCCTGGAATGTTTTCCTCAGAAACCTTAATTTCTTTTTTCCTGAAGAAAGAAAAACATGAACATCTTGGATGACACTGGGGTAACTAAATCATCAGGAAATTTTAATTTGATGTAAACTTCTCTAAATTAGATGTAAATATTTCTGCAGCCTTTTTCAAAGTTTTTACTTTTCCTGCTTTTGTATATTTGTATTATTATTATTAAAATCAGTAGAAACTTTACAAGAAGATTACAAGATTACAAGTATTTTAAAATATATATATAAAGCCACTGAAAATATATTAAGAAACTTGTATATTGTGTTTTATAATGAACCCCTTATTGTGTTTTAAACAAGCAAATACATGTAATTTAAAGATTGAAATAAATGTATAAAAATTAAAATGTATAAAATATATTCACTACTACAAATAGAAATTATTTAATAGCTTTTTTAATATTAAAGTTAATATTAAATAATAAATCACATTTCTTTTTATGAACTGTAACTACACTGCAAATCATAACCCCAGTTTTCAATGTTAACCATTTTTATGAATTTAATCAAATAAATCATCTGATTGTGTACATTTCTACTGTTGTAGTAGTCTTTAATGACACATCATTTTGTGCCCATTGTATCTCATCCTCTATTTATGTTAAAGGGTTAGTTCACCCAAAAATGAAAATTAGCCTGTGATTTACTCACCCTCAAGGCATCTTAGGTGTATGTGACTTCCTTCTATTAGATCGGAGTTATATTAAAAATTGTTCTGGTCCATACAAGCTTTATAATAGCACTGGGTGGGTGTTTCTTTTCAACAGTCCAAAACAAGTCCAATAAATGCATTCACCCATAATAAAAAAGTGCCTTACAAACCTCCTGAGGGTGAATAAAGGCCTCCTGTAGCGAATCAATGCATTTCTGTAAAAAAATATCCATATTTAAAACATAGTAATCAATTTTTTCTAGCTTGAGCTAACTGTAGTACACAGAATCGGTTCCAGGCGGATGACGTAAGACGTCGGCATTGCGCATGCGCCACTAAGAAGTTATGAACGCAGACATGCAGTGGAGAGAGCAAAAAAAAAAAAAAAAAAAACAGGTCATGAATTAGAAGTACAAAACAAGGACTTCTAAATAAAAATATCGGAGGATTTTAATATAAGCCAAGAGGAGACTGGTTTTCCTTTGCTAAAGTAAGGAAACTTTGCTTCCTTTGCTCCTGTAAACAAACGTAAGGCATTTTTTATTATGGGTGGATGCACTTTATTGGACTTGTTTTGGACTGATGAAGAGAAACACCCGTGACACCCAATCACATTAGTGACACCCATAAAGCTTTGAAGGCCCAGAAGCCTGGCATATTTCTTATTTTATGAATAGGACATAATTTTAGGAAACTGTAATTAAAAACACACCACCATATGCAAACCATTCAATGTTGTTGAATCACTTTTTGTGCAGTACGAGTAAAGGGGGAAAATAAAGTCTTTGCAAGATTCTTTAGTTATTAAATGTATAAAATGTAAGCTTTTATAAACAGACCATATATTTTTTTTTTGACCCTGCTTTACAATTTAAGTTTACAATTATAACCATGTCAGATCATTTTGATCTGAACTTAAGAATTACATCTGCTTAATATCAATAAAAAATAAAGTGCTTACAGGATTTACAAAGTAAAAACAAAAGAATTGTAAAACAATAAAATAAATACAGATATTGGACCTTCTGAGGACCTTTTTGTTCTGAGAATTTCAAAAGTTTTGGATTTCACAAGTTTTTCAGTTTGTAATTATGCTCCGCGTGGAATCGCCGAGACCGCGATGCAAACACCGCCTCAACTGCACAAAACAGCCCCACCACGAGAAAGCGGCGGTTCTGCTGCTTGCTGCGTCCTGGAGCAAACGTTACCTTAAAAGCCAACTTGACGCCACACTTTACACCGAGGCGGGAGCAGGAACCATTCTTTCATCCTCCATTAACGCTAACATTAGTGGCGTGCCCTTATGCTAATATTTCCTGTCACTGTTTAAATTCAGAGATAAGAAGACTGCAATCTAGCGGTCAGGATATAAGCTCAAAACGAAGCAACTGTCATGAATCTTGTATGATTATTTATTTATTTTAAATATCGATATTCCGTTTTTGAGAATCGATACAGTATCGCCAAACAAAATATCGCGATACACATATGTATTGATATTTTCTTACACCCCTAGTAAATAATGGGCTCATTTTCATTTTTTGGGTGAACTATCCCTTTAACACTGCTGCATACTTGCACTGGTTTCTTGTATTATTAATGTGTATTCACCCGTTTTATCACTGCAGCAGTACAGCTTCTTATAATGCTCCACATGCCTCCCGATTGTTTCCTGGTTCGAAGGCCTTTATCTAGTCTTTGACCTGTGATATGGTTCAGCTCATCAGTGACAGCTTGGAGTGAAAAGAGAAATCTCTCCTGCAAACAAACCTCTCTGTTTTATTGTGATACCACCAGCCCTAGCTTTGCAATGACTGCCATCGCCCTCCACCTCCAAAAAACAGCCATCTCTCTCTGAGTGAGCACTGCCTTATATCTTAAAATTGCGTTCCCCTCGTTGCATGTGGAGAAATAAGTTGGACTCAAGATAATCTGATGTGTTGCACCTCAGGACTGTTGCAGATTTGCAGGGAGGGATTTATCTCCAAAAAAAAGTCACAAGTTTCTTCCATAGTAGTGAAAAGTGATGTTGGCATTTTTGGAGGTTTTTTTATTTTTTAGAATTTCATTTCACAACATTATTTGCATTTAACATTTATTCTAGTATAAAGCAAGCCAAAACAAATAGTTTTACTATAGAAGTTGGGGTTTTTTCACAAAAAAAAAAATGTTAGCAGTTTTCCTACTTAGTACATGTTGGGTCTTTTCATCTCATAAAAAAATTATTTTTTGTTTGGTTTTAAACCAAATATGAAATGCATTTTTTTTTCTGTTTTTACTTTTAATGATGCATGACCAGTTTGAGAAGCACTGCTATACTTTAGCCTTCGATAGAAGTGAACGTTTTCTTTCCAAAATAGGAAAAAAAAGTCATGCACCAGTTCTGCTGACTCTCTAGTTCCTAACTACTTAAGAATCTTAGAAAAATCTGTTAAATTCTGAGGAATAAGCATAGCACAAATAAATGCATATTCGTGTGTAGGATGTTTTAAGTAACAGCTACGTCTGTGCTATCATTACAACAGTCACCTAATCCGGAGCGTTGGATATTCTATTGACAGATTTACAGGATTGAGGTCATTGTGTTTCAGGATTAACATGCATTAGTTGATCTCCCCCTTCTCTGCCCACATTTAACTATGTGGGCCAAACAGTGAATCTGCTCTTAACTTCTTTCACTTCATGCTTGTATTTAATTCTGATCAAATGCAATGTGTTTAGCCAGCCTGTCTGCACTTTTTCAAGTACATCAAGTTTATTTATTTGAGAGAATGTGTTAGAACCTCTTTTCGTTTTTCATTACCTAGCTGAATTTAATCATAGATATATTGTATTACAAATCCAAAGACAGAAAACCAAAGATGTTTTCAGTGTTAGCTGAAGGCTTCACCACTGCATGAAAAGACCATGACCACAAAAAAATAAACATTCCAGCCTCGCTTCACACTTCTTCAGTGCGCTGGAACCATCACTGACAATCTGATGAACAAGTGCAAAAGCACTGAGAGTGGAGGACTTGGCATTCTCTTACAGAGGAGCTGTAACTGATGAAAGCAGGCGCAACAGCGAGCTTCCACAAATTGATGAGGGAGGATAGCAATAGTAAGGCAGCACTTGGTGGAGTATCAGTTATCGAAAAGAAAATGGGATGTAGAAAAGAAAGGTTAGAGGTTAATACTGTGGAACAAAGATGTTTTCATTCTTTTCGTTTGCTCATTAACAAAGTCTATAGTAGAGGTATTATAATGAAAAACAACTTACTGACTACTATTTCATCAAGTTTTGAGAGCAGGCCCTCATAAAAGATTAGATAGATAGATAAATAGATAGATAGATAAAATGATAGATAGATCCTATAGCCTATTGATTGCAACTGTCAGGTTCTAAAACTAAAAATATTATTCATTTTCTCTGTACACCCTTAAAAATAAAGGTGCTTCAAAAGGTTCTTCAAGCGATACCACAGAAGAACCACAAAGAACCATTCAGTCAAAGGTTCTTTAAAGATCCATTTCTTGCTTACCTTTTTATAATCTGAAGAACCTTATTTGCCACAAAGAACCTTTTGTAAAACAGAAAGGTTCTTCAGATGTTAAAGGTTCTTTATGGAACCATTAAGACAAAAAGGTTCTTCTATGGTATCGTGAAGCACCTTTTTTTTTTAAGAGTGTAGGGGAATTGATTTTTACTGACAACAGACCTACTGTGAGCTATGAGGTTGTTAATCAATGGTAAATTTAGTTGAAGCAATCAGTCCATATTATTTCAACTTTTTTTCATTAATGGTTTTTAAAAGTGGATATCCCAGTGAATAATTACACTACCCAAGACACTGCATAGAAATCAGCATCAATCAGAGAATCGCAGCAACGCTGTAAAAAGAAATAGATGTTTCAACTTAAAATAATTTGTTACCCTGCTGCCTTAAAATTTTTAGTTTAGTCAACTAAAATATTCCAGTATTTTTTTATTTTTTTATTTTTTATTATTATTTATTTTTTTTACAGTAAAGCAAATAACACCTTTATATCAATGGTTTTATATTTTTAATTGCTCCAAGATTTATTTTTTTTTTTTTTTACAGTGAAGCAATTATTTTATAGTGATCAATGGTTTTATATTTAGCCATTTTTAATTAAAGTCATTTGCAGTGTTTCACAGGATTCTAGTTCTTTTCCTCACTAAAGCATAAGTACACAGTCTTGTACCTTTGTCTGATTTTCAAACGCTGTTTTGCTTTCAATCAGCGTTTATAATGGTGTGATTCATTTCGTAGCTTGTTGGCTTGGTTTATGGCTTATCAACAATTAAACAAAGACTTCTTTAGATAGAGGGTTTGCACTTAGTCACGGTTTGGTCAGGTACCAGGACGCACGGCCATATTGGTGGATGCTCGGATGTAAACAACACCATGGATTGCATGGTTAATGTACTACTGAATACGTCGTTCTGCTTATTTATGCTGTCTAAACGTAGGGAAAAAACATGTGGAAGCTGCTACATCATATAGAGAAGCACTTAGTAAGCAGGAAAGGCTGCGATATTTTGACAAACTGAAGTTAACAGGTGGTAAAGATACATACAAGCAGTATTAATTAAGATATCAGCCTAATAGTTCACCAACCTGACTGGAAATGATAAGAACAAACGAAGAGTTTGGTTCCAAAATGCTATAAATCCATTTTGATTAATTTGAGTAAAAATGTGTTTTCTTTACCAAGAAAGTGGCAAGATGAAAACCACTATTTTCTGTTTTAAACTTTCACATAGCATCTTTAGGTTATAATAACATTAAAAATTCAAATCTAGATTTTGATTTTTCCGAGATTTATTATAAAAACTGATTATTTTTTCCCGAAATGCAATAAATCCATTAGGGGTCTACGCTTACTTTTCTTTTTAGAGAAAGTATAAGTGATGGAAGGAGATGGCGTAAGTGCAATCAAATTCATAAACTCTTGTTGAGATTAATGTTTTAAATATACAATTTTGAACATAGAAATATAAAATGATTTTAATAACTAAAAAGAAGATAAAAATGAAATACTGCCAGTAGGTGGCGGTAAGTCACTGATTTAATTTCTGAATCATATTCATTTGATTCGTTCGAACGGCTGATTAATTCAGGAATAAAACAAGTGACTCTTTTTATGAATGGGTAATTGATTCATTGACTCACTAAAAAAATGCACGTTCATTCGTAAACAAAACACCGTTGTGTTTGAATGGAGATGCGCAGGGGCTCAGCTGTGACTTTGTTTCAAACTATTTTTGAAGATGAGATGAGCAAAATCAGGCAATAGTGTTATAGTCAGACAATGTAAGTCACTTAATATTAACTTCTTGATTATTTAACTGTTGCATTAAATCAATATCTCATTTACAAACTCCCTTAAAAATCATTAAAAGCTGTCACTCATTTTAGTTCATCGCGATCTCACAAAATTATATTCAAGGAAACTCTCTACACTGCACATTGAATCTCTTATTTACACTCTCTCTACACTTTGTTTATGAAAGGATTCGTTAGATATGTCTGTGATACATTACTCAACGTTGAAAACTATGGATGCGGGGTGTATTTAAAGCACTGCCTTTAGTGTTTACAATGCGTGAAATGCTGCGCTGTGATTGGCTGAGCGGATGTATCGCATTTTGCAGAAAAGGGAGACTGGCGTTTGTCGCGTTTGGAAAACAAAAGGGAGAAAACATGACAGAACAACACGGTGGATATCGCATTTTGCGTAAGATTAAAAACTGCCTTATCAAACCCGACCAGATACAATACTGATTTTGGCAGGAACTCAATTTTGTAAAAAAAATGGCATTTATCGCGTTTTGGAACCAAACTCTTCAAACACAAATATTGTCAAGATTATTGCCTCGGAAATCCTGGTTCAGTTTGGCCAACCACAAACTCAGTTTGTTGTTCCTCAGTTTTTTGCACTCTTTTCTTTTATTTGTTATAACTTTTGTCAGTCTATAGTACTCCAAATGTCTTCCCGGTCGGACCAATTAGTACAGCCCAAAACATGGCAATAATTAACCATTTTTAGCAGCAATAATTAGCTAAATTTTCTAGTTCCTTTCAGTTCAGTGGCATTGTTTACATTTAGTGCCACCAATATGGCAGATAGATGACTTCTAGATGAAATACTTCTGCAACCAAGCATGCTGAAAAAAAGGACGGGCATTGTTGCATTCTATTAGGCGCTGTAGAAAACTTGATTCTGATTGGCCAATTGACCATTCAAATGGAGTTTGACTGACAGGCGATCTCAATGGCTAAATCTGCCATTTTTGTCAAACCAGCAAACCAGACCGGACTTGAACTTGAAAAATGGTATGTATTGATATCTTTCCGCAGTTGAAACAAGATATATTCTAATGTTTATTCATGTTTATTTCATGCTACAACTAGTAAAAAAGAAGAAGAGATAATCGGTTGACGTGCCACTTGAACCGAGGCGCTACAGCGATCTGTCAAGACACATTGTAAAGTGGGATAGAATCAATGTCTAAAATAATTGATGCCTGGTGTCAGAAGCCTGGTGGTTTTTCAGAAGATATAGCTTGGGAAGAGGATCTGTAAGTGGTCATATCTATATTGGCTGTACGATTTATCAGATTTGTCTGAAGTATTAGAATATTTGAAGAGAAGTCTGCTCTCTGCCCCGATTTAAGCTATTTAGAGGCTGTTGAACTGGTTTGGCTTGAAAGATTTTTACAGTGTATGAAATGCATTCCCCAGAGCTACTGACAAACTCTGCGAAGAGCATTCAAAGTTCAACAAATCTCACTTGAAAGTACAGATGAAGCATTTCTGTGCTTTTTGAAAAGAATATGAAGTCAGCCTGTATTCACTTAGCTCCACACGTATTTAATCTAATTCTGTTTGCTGAGTCATCGGGTTGTGGTTTTTTAAGATTGTACTTAGTGTTTTTTGGGAGGCTGTTAGAAAACGCTGCAAATTTAAGCAGAAGCAATTTCAAAACAGAATTTGCAAATCTTTAAAAGATTAAAAGCAAAGGGCTGGTTATCTACAGTAAAGCTTTTACAGTAACGCCACGGGAGGCCTGATGGCGGCCAATTCTCTGTAATTGCCAGAATGCGCTTTCAGCTCTTTGAGCAGCGCTGCGAAATTGTATCTAATTTGTCGAGGAACACATTACTGTTTTGCTCTAGTAGTCAAACATAATGCTGAAGTGAATCAATAAAAGGTAGAACTGTAGTAACATGTCAAATCCAGTATGAAAAGCTGCGCTTTTAGATAGAACTGAGAAATAAAGGGCTGTCTGAAGTGTCACTCATGCATTCATTAAAGCACTTCCTTAGTATTCTGACTTGGTTGAACTCATTTCTGCAATTGTCTGATTCGAGGCAATGTGGGAAATGTGGAATTAGCTTGTGTCTTGGGCTGTTTTAATTTGATTTGACATAAGAGAGAGGCGGGTGGGGGGTCTGAGGGATTAAGGCAGAGTAGCTCAGGGGGTTGTGAAAAGACGTAGACCTTAATAGAATGAATGAGCAAGGTGAAAGACTATCAAAAAAGCTGGAAATTGTTGCTTTTTGTTCAGGAGGGGAATATATTTGGACATATTTTCTGTAGCAGCTTGTGCAATTTGTTTGGAGCTCGTCTCTTGTTTTGCGTCTGGCAAGTGCTGCTGTTTATCGCTTTGATCTGTGACAGCCAGTTATTTCTCTTCTGTTTCTGAGCGCTGTCACCCGGAGTCAGGCTGCGGACCTACACATTGCTGTCTCAAACAAACATTAGCCCAGTTGTAAACACACAGCTCCCTCTCCTTCCCACTGACACATAACTTCACACTTTTTGCATTCCCCGTTTTCACACTGACTTCCATGTGTTCCTGTAAGTGAGAACATGGATAATTCAAACACTTTGGGTTTTGCTCATTTATTAAGAAAACATTTAGACTAAAGCTTTGAAATTGTGCCACAAACTGTCAGCCATCATTAACCGTTGTCAATTCAATTAACTGCCTTTTTTGTAGTATTTTGCACTCTGAGGTCCGGCATTAAAAAACTGTAAATAACTTTTGGCCAGTGGTGTATATTGATAATAAATCTATACTGAATGCCAGAAACAGATTGCAAATTGATTAAAACAATGTCAGCTACTGGCTGCTATTTTTCAGTAGCCTGCATGGCCTCGGTGACATTGTCGGAAATTGGAAATCAGTTCAGAGAAAGAGCACAGTACATTTTGATTAAAGATTATGAAGTCAACAGTTTATTTTTTTTATTTTCCAAATAACATGCCCAAATGAATTGTTCACAAAAAGCCCTGGAACATGCATTAACAAAGTAAACAGGTCATGTTGACTGTAAAGGTGCTTAGCAACAATACATTCAGAATGAATTTGTTATTTCAAAAGGATTTTACATTCAAGATGATTAAACGAAACAATCTCAAATTATAAATCGCAGGGAAATTCTCTCTCTTCATTAGTGTTCATATACCTCGCTTTTGTTAATGTTTATTAAATATACTGCGTGTGTGTGTATATATAATTCATCTGGCTTCAGAAGTGAGTAGTTTGGAGCGTGCGGGGAGAAGAAATAATGATATGACTACACAGATCAAACCAGGTATTAAAGAGCTGTCACATGAAACGGGAGCACCTGCTGCGAGAGGATGTTTGTGACAACAGGAGGCCCGCAGAAAAGGGACAGGAGGGGGTTTAGGTGTTGACAGGATCCAGTGTTGACACAAACACTTATAAAGAATTCAACTCTTTCAACTCGTGTTGTGCAATCGTTCTGTGCTGGTTGCAAAACATCTCCTGTATCATGCTAAATGTGCCGTGGCGGCAAATCTATCACAACCGGCAATGATTTAGCTTTCTATGGTGAACGGTACTGAACCTCAGTGTTACAAATGAGGGGGGATTCTTTTGGGAGCCCCTTCTGTCTTATTGTTGGAAACTTTTTACAACAGCATTTCAAATAAAAAAATCTAAGATTACAAGAATAAAGACAGACATTGCTTATAACGCTTATAACGTCATAATAGACCTTCATTCTATGAGAATAAAATAAATTGTAACATTGCAACATCAGTTGTAACAAAATATATATATATTGCTGTATAGTTTTAATATTATTATTACCTAATCAAATTATAAAAATGAATAAAATTCAGTAAAGAAATATCACTATAGTACTACTGAAATGTAAAATATTACATAATAAATATTAATATTAATATTAAATATTAAAATATGATTAATAATAAATAAATAATAATAAGTAGTAATATTACTAATTATTATTACTAATTATATACAGTAATATTATAGTGTTTTTTTTTTCTTTTTTGTTGTATAGTTTGGGGAGACACATCTAATGGCAATGTTATTATTATTATTAGTAGTAGCAGTATTAGTATTATTAGCATTATTATTTAATCAAATTATAACAAATAACAAAAATCAATAAAGAAATCACTATAATACTGAAATGTAAAGATTTAAAAATAATAAATTTAATTTTAATAATAATAATAATAATACTTAATTGAATTATAAAAATGAAAAAAAAAATCAGTAAAGAAATATAGAAATATAAAGAATATACTGAAATGCAAAGTATTTATTAATAATGATAATAATAAAACTAAGAAAAATGTATTATTATTATTGTAATTGTACTGTTGTTATATAATTGTCATCAATTGTAATAATAATAATAATAATAATAATAATAATAAATATTACTAATTATTATTATTAGGTAACAACTGTACAATTACACCACTAATATTTATAGTTTTTTTTAGACACATCTAATTAAAATGTTTATTATTATCATTAAAGCAAATATAAAAATTAATAAACATCAATGAAGAAATCATTATAATACTGAAATGTAAAGAATTTCATAATAATAATTTTAATATTGTTATTACTTAATCAAATTTTAAAAATAAATAAAAAATCAGTAAAGAAATATCACTATAATTATAATGCAACTGAAATGTACAGTATTTACTACTACTACTAAATATAATTATAACAAATTATTAATACAAATTATTATTATGATTATGATTATGATTATATTTATATTATTTTTAAATTTGGTCTTTTTTGCTGTATAGTTCGTTCAAATACAGACATAAATTAGGGAGACACATGTAATGGCAATGTTATAATTATTATTGTTTTTATTATAATAATTACTATTATTAATAAAATAAAATTAATAAAAATCAATAAAGAAACAACTATACTATTGAAATGTAAAGAACTTCATAATGATTTTAATTTCTATAATAATAATTTTCATATTATTATTACTTAAATTATAAAAATGAATAAAAACCAACAAATACCACTATAATACTACTGAAATGTAAAGTATAGGATAATAATAATAATAATAATAATAATAATAATAATATTGTTATTACAAATTCTTCTTCTTCTTATATAACAACAGTACAATTACAATCACAATACTAATATTTATAGGGATTTTTTCCCGAAGATGTTAAACCAGGCTTTTACTCTGGCAGAATACCGCAGGGAATGCTTTTTTTTTTTTTTTTTTTTTTTTTTTTTTTTTTTTTTAAATGCTTCTATTTTGTTGACAGTTACAAACTTGGAATGATATTTGCTGAATGTTGCATTTTCAAATGCACATTACAAGTGACTCAAACTCACAGCGCTTGCAGAGATGGAATTCATGTGGAGCAGCATTTACTGTGAGTCACTGCAAGACACTGAAAACACTATTATGAGCAACTCATCACAGTGCTTTACCATGAAACAGTAGTTAATCTAATCAGTGAAATGACCAAACTGAGGCTTCTGCTCTACATCAGCTTTCATAAGAATTGTACCTCTGGCCCACATAAGCTAATGATTTTTCCTTATAGTGCACAACAGATTTTAGGAAGAGTGAACTATTGTTTTACGGTGAGCGAGTGCTGATGATGACGGTGCAGTTGTCTATAGACGTATACCTTTAGTTCAGGCTCAGTGTGGATGACCTCTTGTCTCCCGCATTAAAATGCTAGATAGCATGACACAAGCATTCTCTGTCAATGCTGCTGCTGCCCCAAACGGACGAGGCCACTCTCTGTCTGTGAAGCTGAGCAGATGATTTATGCCCTGTCTATTGCAATGCATCCGTTCACCGATTTTTCCATTAAGAGCTGTTTCCAGCACCACATGAAAAACGCATCCCCTCTCAGGTCTGTTTTTAGTGCTTAATGCTTAAGATTCCCTCATTTTCACAACATTAGAAAAAGCCCAATCCCATAATGGCTAAATCAATGGCTGTCACTTGCTTTATCTTTGAAATCCCATCGTCATCTATGCCCTATGTCAAAGGTTTGGTGGGTTTGGCCTTAACTGTCTTTCAGTTATCATTCCTCCCGGCTACTCCACCGAGAGCACACTGGTTCTGCTGCACTGCAGGTCTGGCGTCAGCCGCTGATCAATGAGCTGCCAGTTAAATGCTGGTGACACAGCTGGCACGACCCTGGTCTTTCCAAAGACATTCATCATCTGTGTTTTACTGTATTGTTATGGAAAGAGAGTATTCACAGTGTGACTTACACATTCTGAATATGTAACTTGTGTCATTTTATGCCGATGCAAGTTGTAATATGCGTACATATTTATATCATATGTACAGAATATTATGCATTTACAGTTGAGGTCAAAATGTTACATACATTTTTTCACACTGAGGACAACTGAGGGACTCATATGCAACTGTTACACAAGGTTTGTAACAGTTGCATATGTTACAACGCTCATGATGATCAAAAAGGAAAAACAATGCATTAAGAGCTGGGGGGTGAAAACTTTTGAACAGAATGAATATGAGTACATTTTTCTTATTTTGCCTAAATATCATATTTTTTCATTTAGTACTGCCCTTTAGATGATACAGAAGATACTTACATGTTTCCCAGAAGACAAAATAAGTTAAATCTACCCTGATCTTCACATTTCAAAAGTTTTCACCCCTTAATGCATCGTGTTTCCTTCTGAAGCATCAGTGAGCATTTGAACCCTCTGTAATAGATGCAAATGAGTCCCTCAGTTGTCCTCAGTGTGAAAAGATGGATCTCAAAATCATACAATCATTGTTGGAAAGGTTTCAAATGCACAGAAATGCTGAAAAAACTGAATTTGTGGGACCTGAAGGATTTTTCAGAAGAACAGCTGGCAGTTTAACTGTTCAGGACAAACAAGGGACTCATAAACAACTATCACTAAACAAAAACCAAAAAAAAAAGTATGTAAACTTTTGAATGGGGTAATTCTTATACATTTAACTGTTATTTGTGGGCTATATGTAAATGTCTTTTATGTGAAATATCTTATTCAGGTCAGTACTAAATAAAAAAACAACATGCATTTTGTATGATCCCTCTTATTTTGGTAAAAAAATTAACATTTTGCAGATTCTGCAAGGTGTATGTAAACTTTTGACCTCAACTGTAGGTGAGCTAATTAACCTGCTAGTATTGACTGTTCAGCTCACCCAGCTCAAGTGGGTCATTCCTCTAAATGATTCACTGTGATTAGATTATTTGAAGCATATTTTATTCAAATCATATTTTATTCTAGATTTGTCTTATTCAAAAAACATTGTTAGTGCACTGGTAATAGCTTGTGGTGTTATTTTTTGTCATAACTTCTTGCCTTCTCTTTGTGACGTCTGACCCAGAAACACATTTTGAGTTTGCACTTAATGAAAAATAATATCATTATTATTTCTACTCCAAACAGTTGTCAAGATAATGACTAAATGGTGGCTGTGGAAAATGTTTTTTGAGGCATTGGTTGACTTTAAAACTTTCCAAACAATGTTATGACATTATTGGATTTATTAAATTATGCATTAAAAAATTTAGCATGTTATGCAAAAATATAATACATTTGTAATATTTTATGTAATGTGGTTACATAAAATAAACAGTGGTGTGGTGGTGGTGTTCTGAAATGAGGAGGCAAAGTCATCAAAATATTTTTTTTAATCAAATGTAAATTCAACTTATGTCACCTTTTCTTAGTTAAATCTCATTAAGTTAGGTTTACATTTACATAAGCATTTTACATTTATTCCAAAATAATAACTCACGACAGTAACAATTTAAACAATATATTTTATTTGTGAACTTATGTTTAGATATTCTTTTCAAAAGTTAGCTTTTAACTATTTTTTATTTTTTCAGATCATCAATCACCAAAGCTCAGGAAATATTGGTCGCATACAGAGATTTACTTGAAATTTCAGGAAGCTGTTTACTCACTAAAAACTCCCACAGATCATATTTTCATGCCATTTTAAGTCTTGTTTTGATGTAGCTAAGTGGTTATATCTAAATGTGTGAGTAGTTTACTTACTTTTTTAAATCAGTCTTCCCATTAACACCATTACATTAATTCAGACTGAATCGCAAACGTTGAACACTCAGAAAAACAAGAGGCGGGATTTTTCGCATGAGCCAATCACAGCCGATCATAACGAGTCACAGCCAATCATATCGCCTCCTCTCACACGACTTTACCTGCTGGTGTTGCTGTTGGACAATGTTTCTTTAGAAAAACAAGTCATTTCTACACTTTTTTAATGTCGTAAATATTGGCGTTGTTTTAATTTTGTACTACAAATTTTTTTCTCATCCAATATTCTTAAGGAAAGACACTCCCTTGCCTCCGAGGAAACACCCCTTGTTGACTTAATTTGAGACTTCATTACATCAAAAATAATAACAAAATATTCAAAATTGTTCATAAATGTACTTCTCCACAAACAGCTTATTTGCAAATGAAAAAGTGCTTTCACATATTTTGTCAATTAATTCAATGCAGTTAATCATTGTCATAATGCGCAAATAAAAACCCATTAGTATATAAATGTTTTTTTTCAGTAATTTCACTGACAAGATTTACTATTGTTGGTACATTACCATCTAATTGAGGACTCTGACACTTCCACAAGACACAATTGTTTGACCTTGATGCACTTTTCTCCCTCATGAGGTAATGATTGGGACGGTATTCAAAAAGTGCACCTTAAAAATCCGCCTAAAAAGTAAGAATTGCCTGTTTTGCATTTTTGATCGATGCATCAAGATACAACCACTTCATTAGCATGCCATTATAAGAATGGTGTCCCTTTTTCAGGAAGCTATACATCAAGTGTGTATGCCATATGTTTGCTGCACATCCATTTTTGTACAGTGCCTTGAAAATCATCCATTTCATTCCCAGCTATTCTCTTGGTAGCACTCCAAGTGAAGAAGTTCGGTGGTCTTCTTTGGCAGGCATATGTGAAATGTGTAAATGAGACAGCTTGATGGCAATCAGTCTGAAGTGTTTGGTAGAAAATAAGCTGGACAGCATGGTCGACGAGATGGATGTGGCATGTATAGGCATTGGTGGAAAGGTGATGAGAATCAATGAGGCACCAGGGTTGGAGTCTCACACACTTGGCTCTCATTACAGGCTGCAGTGCGGCAGAGCCAGGAGCCGTCAGGAATCATACAGGATTGTGCTGGCTGATCAAGGGGGCCGTGCGCTGGGTTGGCCGCAGTGGGGGGTCTGCCGACTTGAGGCGTCTGAAGTTATGACACCCGCTGGGGACACACAGACAGGTGTCTAACTGTCGCAGGAAGTTTGTGCGACAACACTGGAAGATGGGGATGGCTTTACACTTGAGAAACCAGCGACGGAGTATGAATAATGAAAGCGTTACAATGCCGTGGGTAAAATCTGTTTGTCTTCAAGACACTTCTAGGCCTTTTGAAGAAGTTTGAATGTCATTATGTAATGAGGATAATTTAAATGGCAAAATTTCAAGGTGACTGAATGCATCAGGCCAAACGAAGGCCTTTGCATCTTTATTAGTCCTCATGCACCTACTTAAGATTCCTACACGGTTATGCAGAAACCATTTAAATGCATTGAATACGATAGCTGCAAGATGAAATGACTCAGCTCTGAATGTATCACATGATGGTCAATCAAATGTCACAGCAATCCTCGTCATCTGAGAACCAGCGTATGTTTTTACTAATGACACAGGATGTATTTTTCACCTACATTTGGCCCTGGCTTCTTCATGCAAATAGGCTAATTTCTGAATTTCAAAAGCATGCTAGGGGTCTCACGCTGTCTTTTTCCATTTCTCTCATCCTTTTTATCTTTTCAAGTCCTTTTCGTCATCTTGTGGATCTCTCTGCCTCCTCTCTCTCTTTTTATGGACGCCCAGTCGTGATTTGTTCAGAAGTAGTTCAGACCATTAACTCATTTGAAATTCATCCCCTTTCTGTTTCACACTAACAAATTACCATGAATGCAAAATTATACACCCAAATGCAACAGGCAAAATAGTGTGGCTTCAACAATCAGCCTGCTGCTCAGTTATTTCGGTGGAGTCTGGGGAGTTCGTCTGGAGAGTGTCATGAAATATTGTGAAAATGAATGCAGCCACAAAGTGGATGGAGCAGTTGGAGTATTTTATAATATCAGCGATGCTGTGTTTGTTTCATGGTGGTCATATTTACAAGACAAAGCCTGTTTTTGAAATAATTATAGTTTTATGCCAGTAATAACATAGAGGACTTGAAATATTTTTAGCCTAAACAAACATGCACAACTGACAGCTTTTGCCATTATGGCGTGTCTTGGAGTTGTCTTAAGATGCCATGTCAAGTAAACATGTCTCAACTTTTGACAACACAGCAGATCAGTCAGGTTTAAAGCATTAGACTAGTCAGTACAATCCGGTGGCAGGATAAACATATTCACATACACTACCAGTCAAAAGTTTTTTAACAGTAAGATTTTTTTAATGTTTTTTAAAGAAGTCTCTTCTGCTCAGCCTGCATTCATTTGATCAGAAATATAGCAAAACCAGTAAAATTCTGAAACATTTTTACTATTTAAAAATAACTTTTCTATTTGAATATATTTTAAAATGTATTTTATTCCTGGAATTTCAAAGCTGATTTTTTAGCATCATTACTCCATTCACACGATCCTTCATAAATCATTTTAATATTCTCTTTAAGATTCTCAAAAGACATTTATTATGTTGAAAACAGCTAAATATAATTTGTTCAGGTTTCTTTGATGAATAGAAAGTTCAGAATAACAGCATTTATTTGGCTTTTAAATGGTACAGTGTATAATGTTACAAAATCTTACAAAATCTTTTTATTTCAGATAAATGCTGATATTTGAATCTTTCTATTCACTCAAGAATCTTGATAAAATGTACTCAACTGTTTTAAATATTGATAATAATAATACTAAATGTTTCTTGAACAGCAAATCAGCATATTAGAATGATTTCTGAAGGATCATGTGACACTGAAGACTGGAGTAATGATATTAAAAATGTAGCTTTGATCACAGAAATAAATTACATTTAAAGTATATTCAAATAGAAAGCAGTAATTTTAAATAGTAAAAGTATTTCACAATATTACTGCTTATGGTGTATTTTGTTTCAAATAAGTGCATGGTTGGTAAGCAGAAGAGAATTCTTTAAAAACATTAAAAATCGTATTGTTCAAAAAATTTTGACTGGTAGTTTATGGACAATCATAAATTGTAAATATTATCAACAAGTAAGATTTTTTTTTTTTTTTTTTTTTGTAATGAATACTTTTATTCAAAAAGACATGATGCTGAAAATTCAGCTTTTCCTTCACAGGAATAAATTACACTGTAAAAGATACTTGTGAAGCATGCACACTGTTGGCGCAATGGTGGTAAATATCCCAGAGGTTTAACTATATGCTGCCAACCAATCCAATTGCTGCTTTTGAGCTGAGCATATAAAGGTCAGTTGCTTAAATTATCCCTGATGGTATTGCTGAACTGCTTTTATGCTTTGACATTCATAATGTTTATAGTCAGAGAGTTATTGTGATGTAATCTTTAATAAATTCATTACATGCAAATTTTAAATCACTCATTCGTAAGTTGCTTTGAGTAAAACAGTCTGCTAAATGACTAAATGTAAGTCTAATCACCACAGGCATTTCATACACACAATAACACCTTCAGTTCTCTCATGAGCAATCTGGCATTTGCTCCACTAAATGTTACAGAATATATGCCACAGTCAAAGTTTATGGGGCGTAAGATAGCCTATATTCTGAAGCAAGCGCAGACAGAAACTGCTCTGTATGTCGCTGTTGTCGCCCCGCTCTGAGACCTTCCCTGTTCGCTGTCTTAGACCAGTGTCTCCAAAGGCCTAAAGGTCTTACCTGCAGGTAGGGCTCACTGATGATTAGCATGAGAACCCAAAGCCTCCTCCCTCAGCGTGCATTTGCCCTGGCTTCATTACCACCCACCTTTGTAGTAGGAACTTCCACCAGCTCATGCATGCAGGCATCCCGCTGGGGAGCAGCAGCTTAAATGATCTGGATGCATGGTAATTAGGTTATTTTCTCCACTGTCAAACATGAGAGTGGCTGACAGGGAGCATAAAGGCAAGAAAACAAACAAGCACACACACACGCACACATAGGCTGTCAAACCTCAAAGGTATGCTTACAAATTAGTTGCATTTCAGAGGTAAATACTTTGGAGAACCTCACCGAGTGCACGAGAGAATTGAGTTGTGTCTGAGGAGTCTTTTTGCATAAGAGGAAGTTAGGCTTGCAAATTGAACTGGCTCCAAAACAAAAAAAAAGTCTTTTTGAATATTTCCATATATTTTTGGCCTCAATTGAGTAAATAAATGAGAGTACTCTCCTACGTAATGTTTCTCTATTCTGACATTGATGTACAACACTGAGACAGAGCATTAAGTTTCTGGATTAAAGTATTTGGATAAAAGTAGCTTCTGCTTATGTTTGATAGAATTTTGAGTAAATACTGTGTTCATTTAATTTCAGCAATTATATATTATAATATTCAGCGTGATCCAAATATAGAAAATGTAGGGTTTTTCTGTTCATTTTAACCAGACAACATACTGTGCAGATACACTTTCTCACGGAGAAAAAAAAGGTAAGTTAAAAATGAGCAATTACAATCACATCATGTAAGATACTAAAACATAACTATGAGAAATATAAATAAAAAAAGAACCATTAAAACTGAGTACCAACATTAATTGATAATAACTGAGCACCAAATTAGCAAATTAAAAAGATTTCTATAGACTGACACTGAAGAATGGCTGCTGGCTGTCACATTTACCATCACAGGAATAAGTTAAAAATGAGCAATTAAAATCACATTGTGAAATATTAAAACCCAATTATAAAAGATTCAAAGTCAAAGGCAGAAACTGGATTCTATAATAAAATTATAAAGTAAAAAAAAAGATAACTATTTAGAATTTATATCACTGTTCTAATAATCAAACTTTGGTTTTATATAAATTTGTGGAGTTCACCTGGAACGAGTTCTGCTGTCATTAAAGGCACAGTATGTAATTTTTGTCACTAGAGGGCGCAAATTTAAAACAAACAAAGAAATAAAAGTGTAATCTGATGACACTGTGATCATGGTGGAATCATGGGAGTTGTTGTCTTCATCAACACAGCCGATGTAATCTGACGAGACTTAGACAGAAAATCGTGTTCATGGATAAGCTAATGTATTAAAGATTTATTAACGTCACCGTAGTATGAAGCAGGGTGGGGCTTAAAACTGTGGAAGCAAAACGAGGCTGCTGGAGCAAGGCTGCTAATGTGAGACGAGCACGACACAAAGCTCAAAAGCAGCTGTGGTTTTATTATGCCTCAGTTGACCACTTCTGCTCTTTCCGGTCATGTGTATGTGGGGTAAAGCAGCACTGTTTCACCGTACTAGATATATTTAAGTGTGTTTAAAGTTCTGTGGGTTTGTCACCTGTCTAATATGTAATGCAATGTCTTTTTCTCAATATAGGCCCCACCCACTGGTGTTCAGTCGCTTGACAGCTGACACTACACTTGTTTACTCTGAATGCGAGTGTAGCGTTACAAAGATGTTATTAGATTAATTAGATCTGACTGCAGCTGCATCACAAACGATAAGTAAATGGTTTCATAATACTTTGTCTGGAAATGACCTTTTATTTTGATTATGTTGTCAAAACACTCACATGCAGTAGCGAGGGGGTGTTGATACCGTTTCCTACTTAGTGACGTTAGCCAATCATAACAGTGGCTGACTGCTGATGAGCCTTAAAGGACCCCTCCCTTAAAAATAGGTTTTTTTTTTTTTTTTTTTTTTTTTTGTGCAAAAACACTTAAGGAACATATTAATATAATAAAAAATCCATGTCATGACCTTTTTAAAGGGGTCACTGGATGCAAAATTTACTTTTTTACTGTTGTACACAACTACCCTATAATGATGCAAATCCACCCAGTGCTTTTTTTTTTTTTTAATCCCCAATAATAATGATCACTTTCCCCAATCAGGCTGTTCTGAGGTTCCTGGCAGAATGATGTAGTTCTGCACAGGCCCCTCCCACAACTATTGATTGACACGACCGTTTTAGCACAGACCCGCCCTGAGTGAGCTGTGAACAGTCCGCCATTGTTTTGATGCCTGAGCAGCGGAAGACAGGAATTGTCTCCTAAGCAATTGGCATGTATTTTTGTTGGATGTAATGATGAACATAGCAGTCATCATTTACTCCCGACATCTGAGCCACTGAAGATGCAGAGGTTTACTTTTGTTTTGAAGGGTATGCGCCCCCGATCTACCTAAATGCGTCTATGTCAGAGCAAATCATTTGTGATCCTACAGAGCTTCACCTACAGAAGTGAGTATAAGGGTTTTTTAATGAATCTATGCAAATCGCCTTTCCTAATAATGTGCTAGTTAGCAAGCAAAATGAGGCTAAAGTTTACAGTCTCTCAGAGAATGGCTCTTCACCCCACGGAAGAAGGGGCGGGGTGAGCAGAGCTCATTAGCATTTAAAGGGACATGCACCAAAACAGATCACTGTGAACAGAGCTGTTCTGACAAGGTAAAAAGGGTGTTGTTTTAAACTACCATTGAGAAATTTTAACCAAAGTATGTTATTGACCAGGGATAGGCAAGGTCGGTCCTGGAGTACCGATGTCCTTCAGAGTTTAGTTCCAACCCTGAAAAAAAAAAAACTCACATGCCTATAAGCCCTAGTAATCCTAGAGACCTTGATTAGCTTGTTCAGGTGTGTTTGATTAGAGTTGGAACTAAACTCTGCAGGTCATCAGCACTCCAAGACCGACATTGCCTATCCCTGTTATAGACTTTTCATTAAAACCCTAAAGAATCATGTCAACTTGTGGAAAATGGGCATTGTGTCAACTGTGTCAACTATGTTTGCAGGGGAAGACAATAATGTCTCAGATTGAGCAATTGAGGTGTTTTGTTGTTGGATGTAATAACGAACACAGCAGTCATCACTTACTCCTGACATCTTAGCCGCTGAAGACGCAGAGGATTAACATTACTTTTTCAAATCGAGCCATTCTCAGTGTGGCGTCACACCGACAGAGGCCGCTACCACAATAGTTGATTGACATGAGCGTCTTACCTCAGACCTGCCCTAAATCAGCTGTAACAGTCCGACCTCCATTGTTTCGATGCCGGAGCAGGGATGTAAGTTATCTCAGATTGAGTGATTGAGGTGTTGTGTTGCTGGATGTAATAATGAACATAGTGGTCGTCATTTACTCACGACATCTGAGATGATGCAGTGGATCATGTTTGTTTGTGAAGGGAATGCGCCTCCCGATCTACATAAATGCATCTATGTTTGCGTAAATCATTTGTGATCCAGCTTCACCTACAGCAGAAGTGAGTATAAGTTCTTTTTTTATGAATCTCTCCAATCACCTTTCCTAATAACACGCTTGTTAGCAAGTTTCGTGGCTAAACGTGCAAAATCGGCTAAAGTAAACAACCTCTCAGAGCACAGCTCGTCACTCCACAGAGAGAAGAGAGGGGCGGGGCGAGCAGAGCTTATTTGCATTTAAATGAACAATCCATCAGAATGGGTTGATTTTTGCAGAGCTCATTTTGACAAGGTAAAAAGGGTGTTGTATTACACTACCACTGAGAAATTTTAACCAAAGTATGTTAGAAAATGGGCATCCGATGACCCCTTTAAGTATTGTGCCTTTAATTGTGTTCATACCAAATCCAGCAACTGGTAATGGTTTTTTTTTTTAATTAATTAAAAATGTAATTAAAAAATTATTACAATAAAAACTAAACTTTCATTAACATTTCTGGCGCAGCCACTACGCGCTCTTAATATTCTCATCTTCTTCAGTCATTACAATAACCCATATCAGCGGACACTAATTCAGATGCATTCTGTGCAATTGGATACGACCAAGCTCTTGTTAGAGATTTTTGTTTTTGTCTCTCTCTCCCATTTGTGCAGCGCCTGGAACAGCAGCATCAAGCTTTCCAAAGGGGTCATTCAGACTCCAAGGGTCTCCTACCGCAAAAGCCGGATTAGCTCTGACCTAATGAGTTGTGCAGGGCAGAGAGCTCCCGTCTGCTCCTCTAATCCACAGCCAAGGGAGCGCCACTGCAACCGGCCCAGTAAGCACCACCCGACGGCAGCTCTCAAACACAGCTTGAATACCTGTATACCTCATTATATGCCCGGCCTAACGTCTTTGTTTATTTCTGCGAGGCTATTATGGAAAATGCCACTGAAAATGTGTGACATTTACTAAATTTGTTTTCTTCCGCAGTGATACTGTTCGAGCACAAAAGGCTAAAGACAAAGTTTTAAAATAATCCCTCGGAGGAATGTAGCATTAGAGGAGTAATACTTCTGATATCAGCATTTGCATCTCATATGATATGAATACCAAAGGACTCGTAGCGGACTCGCGTTTGATGCGTGATCTAAGCTCTTTCGGCTAACCGGCGTTTCAAAATGCGAGCGGCATTTGATGCCACCGAGAGCAAAAAGGCGCATTTAGTCCTCGGCAGAGTTGACCTTCTGTACCCTCCGCACGCAACAATGCCCTGCCGGGGCAGCAAATACATTAATATTCTTTGTATGGAAACAGAGCCAATCTACAGTGAAGCCATCACACTGTTTTTAAAGACCAGCGCTACTCTTTGTTTCGAATGCCGCGGCAGGATGCGGGCTGAGGCCGGGTCACCCCCTGCCTCGCCCTCTGTCCGATACAGTCTGGAGCGCACTAGCCATCAACTCTCTGCTTCACCGCACACACAAACATTCTCAAAAATACCCATCTCCCCTCCTCCCTCATCCCACACATTTCAGTGCAGCATTTGCTTGGGACACGGCACGGAGACGTGACTGGGTTGTGAATGACGGAGGCGTCCGATGTCCTGAAACTGCCTGAGAAACAAATGAGTGACTTGTTCGCCGTTATATTGATCACGAGCGTCTGCTCGTCCCTCACTGTAATAAAGCGAAGGGTCAAATGGTTTATTTGTTAATTCGAGGCGACAAGACGCATCATCTTCTGTTGATTCATGAGATGATAATCATTTTAAAAATTACCCGGCTCATGAGCTCATCGTTACTGATCATTTTCCTCACGCGGTACTCGGCCCGCTCATTCTGTTCTGCTTGAAGCCTGCAAATTGCGTATCTAATTGAGTCCTACTCGGCTTTCCAGACAACAGAGGCTTTACGCAGACAGTCGAGGACCGAGGCTGCAATCGCAAAGACTCGAAATGGTGCAAAAAATAAGAACAGCTAATTTCACTCATCCAGCTTTAGTTAAAAATCCACTCACGCAACAGCGCTTGGTCCCAGTTAAGGGACCATCTGCCATTTTTTACCTTGTCTGAGTCGATTGGTAATTGCATGCTGTTTAGTCTGTCCCTGCACTGCTGGTGACCCCAGCCCCCCACCCCTAAGCACAGCCTGGACGGTCCCGCGCCACACTGACGATGATGGTGATGATGATGACCCACTCCCCCGTGATTAAACGGCGTGAACATCTGCACATGCTCGCAATGTTAACAGCTGTGCCCTGCTCTCCTCTCGTACCCAGTTCTCCTTCTTCACCCAACCAGTCTTACTGTTAAGAAAAAAGAAAAACTAAAAATAGTTTTCAATAACGGACATAAAGCTGTATTTATAGACATTTTAAATATGTGTAAATTAAAAAGCACATGACTAAAAATTGAACTAAAATTAATATATAAATCTATATTATTTATATATTAATTATATTTTAATTTGTATATATTAAGAATACCATAATAACAACAACTCAGCAGCTGACCAGTGTCATTTTAGTAGCTGTGATATTATTTGTAATTTTTTTCAATTAACATTTGTAATTAATTATTTATTATTTAATTAATTTTAATTAAAATTCTATATATATATATATATATAAGATATATATAATCCATCTGACGTATTTCTTTAAAATATATATATATATGTGTGTGTGTGTGTGTTATGTATGTATACATATATATTAATTATTATATTAATTAATTAATTAATTATATTAATTTTAGCTACAGTTTTAGCATTTTTTGTTGTAATGTTTAGTAGTTTTTTTTATTAATATTTGTAGTCAGTTTTTATTTGTATATTTTCTGTTTCCATAAATTAATTTAGTTAAAGATATGCGATTTTTGTTTTTTGTAATTTTCAGTAGTTAACAAACTAAAACTGAAATAGAAATAAATACCCCCCCTCCCCCCCCCCCGAATAAAGCTGAATAAATAAATAAATAAATAAATAAACAATAGATTATAAAAAAATTAAAAATAAATAAACTAACTGGAAAAAAATTTAAGTACTAAGATTAAAATAAGTTAAAGCTGTAGAATTTATTTAAAAAAGCACAAAAATGACAAAAATAAAGGTAATATAAAACTCTATACTATTTATATAGTAATAATTTTTTAATTGGTATATATTAAAAATGCTATTATAACAACTCGGCATCAGTGATATACTATTATAGTATTTTAATTAATTTAAATTCATTATATATATATATATGGAGATGAAAATATGAATATTTTTTTTTATAAATTAATTTTCAGTCATTTTTTCAGTAAAATGTTTCAGTAATTTTAATTTTATTCAGTTTTTTTATATTTATATTTTCTGTTTCTGGTTTTGCAATTTTTGGGGTTTTGTCATTTTCAGTAGTTAAGCTAAAAGCTAAAGCTAAAATTGAAAAATAAATTAATTGAAAAAAATTATTAATATTTAATATATAATTGAATATATATATATATATATATATATATATATATATATATATATATATATATATATATATATATATGAATGGAGAAGAAAATACGAAATGAAATGTTGCCTTGGAAACTAGCGAAAATATATATATATTTTTTCATAAATTCATTTTAGTTTTTCTAATACCTGTATACCTCATTATATGCCAGGCCTAATGTCTTTATTTCTATGAGGCTATTAAAAAAAAAATATTACAAATATTAATATAATATTATTATAATATAATAATAATAAAATAAAACTACTAAACATTACAACAAAAAAACTGAAACTTCAAACTGAAATTTCATTTTTTTTTTTTTTTTATATATCTCCATTCCCATTTTATTTTTTTATTTTTTGTATTGTAATTTTTTTTGTAGTTCAACTAGCTACAATTATTTTTTACAAAAAAATATTTTCTGTTTTAGTTAACTGTAAAACCCTGCTGGAGGATAAGAGTCCTATGCACTCCTTCAAATGCACACAAAACTTTAGTTAACCTGACAGATTTTCCTCCTGTACACCACTGCGTACATGCAGTGTATATATATATATAAAAGGAGAGAGTAGAAAAATCCCAGGATATAGGGATTGAAACACAAATCCTCCGCGAGATTTAAAAAGATAAAACTTTGTCGGGGGTTAAGCCGGGACTTCCTTGCTCTCGTGTGGATGCTGGATTCCCACTGTAGAGGATTAGGGGCAGAATGCGCGCCAATACGGCGAGAGACCTGCAGAAATGATAGAGGGACTTGTAGCAAGGCTGCTGTAGCTCAGAGTTAATGGTGGGAATAGAGGAGGAGGAGGAATAAGGCGCACGCAGCTGTCACTGCGGCCGCTTTCGTCTCCAGGGCTGGATGGACTTTTCATGTGCTGCTGGGATCTCGATCTCTTTATGGGTGTCATATTGCTCCTCACTGTGTATATGTGTTTGTAAGAGGGAGAGGGGGATGGAGAAATCTGTGAGGGTGATGAATGTCAGAGAGTTTGTTGTAGGAGTTAACATTGCTGGTATTAGCAGAAAAGTTTGTGTATGTGTGTGAGTGACAGAATGACATAGTGTTTCACTGCTGTGCGAGCTTGTGAATATGTGCATGACAATTAAAGTGTAGCATAGGGACGGTGAGAGATATGGATCTAAATGCATATATCAACACAAGAATATGAAAAGGGGGGCAAATAAATACTGAAACTCAGCAACAAACAGCCTACATACCTAGGTGCTATTAAAGGGACAGAAGCAAGAAAAATTCTGCATCATAAATTGCTTGCTTGTTCACTGTTCCCTATAATGAATGTCAAAAGGTGAATGTAATGACTGAAAATAGCGGCATCTAAATTCCTGTACTATATTGTAATATGTACTGAATTCTATGAAGAACGGTTCTTCAGGTAAGCAGGTTTATAAATATAATATATATATATTTTAATATTTAATAATATTTCCATAATTTATTTCCATAATATATAATGTATTTTCATATTATATATCAGATTATATATATATAATTAAAATATGTAATTGGTTTAAAAATCATAAATATATATATATATATAATATATATATATTTATAACATTTCTAACACACACACACACATATTTTTATAATGTTTTCTTATTTTACATAAATAATAAAATAATAAATAAAATAAAATCACCATATATATATATATATATATATATATATATATATATATATATATATATATATATATATATATATATATATATATAACATTTTACACACACACGCACACACACATATTTTTGTTTTCTTATTTTACATATATAAATAAAATAATAAAATAAAATCACCATATATATATATATATATATATATATATAATCTGCATAATTTATATATATAATTGGATACAAAAACCATATATATAATATAATTTGAATAACAAAATAATATATACATTAATAAATAATTTATAATAAATTAATAAATAATTATGAAAAAATCAGCATATCTATCTATGTATCTATCTATCTATCTATCTCAGTTTTTTGAGCTATATAGTTTTAGTTCTAGTTTTTCCTAGTTTTCAAAAAATTAATTTATTAAAATAAAATAAATAAATAAATACACACACAAATAATAATTATTAAACAAAATAAAATCAGCATGTTAGAATGGTTTCTGAAGGATCATGTGATACTGAATACTGCAGCTATGGATGTTGAATTAAAATATGTAATTGGATTAATATATATATATATATATATATATATATATATATATATATATATATATATATATATATAACATTTTACAGTGTAGTAATGTTTCATAATATTACCATTTTTACTGTAATAATAAAAATGCTGTATTACATATTATTTCTAAAACATACATTTATACAGTTTAATTACATTCCTAAGAGAATTATGTCCTCCTAAAATACAAAAAAACAATTAATAAATACATAAAATATGATGCCATATATGCATAATGTTTATGATCATGTATTTTAAAATATCATAAATTGTCAGCCATATTAAACAACTGGTTGTTTGATTTTTTTATCTAGCCGCAACTAATAGCTTTCCCCCCCCCAAATTAATGACAATAGCAGGGAATGCTAATGTGTAGCTTTCTCTGAGAGCCTGCTCACTGCATAACCAATGGGTGGAGCTTGACATCAAGCCCTGCCTCTCAGTACATAATGGGTGGAGGTTGAAAATCCAGCAACACACTTACACTTACCCTAACCATAACCATAACCCTATCCATATACATAACTAGCTCCTGCTCCGTGCATTGAGCACCACTGGACAATTTGGACAAAACTACAAAAGGGCCCCATATAGTGTAGTATGTGTGTGTGTGTATATGTGTGTGCATGAGAGAGAGAGACTACTGAACATATTTTTATCTGTGAGCACATGCCACTTTAAGTGTGATTTCGCTTAAAGTGTCTTAAGAAGGGCTTTCTTTCCCCCTGAATAACAGCAATTATCTCATGCACAGCTTGACATGACAGCCATCGCTGACAACAAAACCTTGGCTAATGTTCTGATATTCTTGGAGGATGTGAAGACTTTTCAACATCTCTCTTTTCTCTGGGATCAAAACACTTTTGAACTCAGACTTCTTCAATATCTGCAAAAGCAGGGACAACAAACTAGACTCTTACATTTTCTGAAAGAAATGTGAGCGATGCTTGCCCATACACATCTCGCCGCTAAAATGGTAAGGGGTTCTTGGTTGCAGTTAGGGTGTTGCCATGTGGTTGCTAAACGGCTCATTTGATTAGGCCAGAAGTTTTACATCAGTTCAGCTGCAGCATATATGCATCGTATACTAATCTAACACTATGCTTTGACATGCAAAACTGAAATGCAATATAATAGAAGAACTGGAGAGATGGTTTGCATGCAAGGTTTGACCCTCAGATTTGCCCTCAAGAGAACCTGAAGGTTCGGTGGTTCGGGGAGCATTAATATCGAATTAAGATTCTCTTTATTCTCCAGTCCTGGAGTTTCAGACAGTCTAAATCAGACTTGCTTGACTCTACAACAAAAAAGAAAAGAAAAAAAGAAAAACGACTTCTGTCTGATTTAGAGTTGGACTGAAGGGTTGTGGAGGCAAAAAAAAAAATCTTTTGACTGAGGTATCTTGAAAACTGATTAATTCAGAGCTGCCAGTGCATATCTGAGTCACGGTCTTTCTCATTATCCGTATTCATAAAACAGTGTTACGCAGCATATTTTAAGGCGAGACATGGTGTGCAGAATTATGCAGGTTTGATTGAGTGCATATGAAAAAAAAATCCTTCATCTGTAGACTTTGAATCACAAGTCACACTCATCTGTGAAAACAATGAGACTCATTCTCATGTCTCATTCTCAAAGGCCTTGACGCTAATTCACATTTATATGGGAAACTACTGGGGCATGTTGTCACAAAAGGTCAACATGTGTTCTGTGAACTGTACTGCAGAAATTTTCAATAGCTTTTTTTGTAACTGAGACTTCAAGGTATCCGTCTATACATAAACTGACTTTGAAAAATAAACCCACTGTGAGAACAATTCACTGCAGCGAAAGTGAGACTCCCCTATATTTATACACGCTTTGATGTACATATATCCAAGCATTATTCTTGGTTACAGCTGCTCGCTTGTCATCTACACTTGTACAAAGCAGCAGGAGGAGACAGTAGGGAAGTTGACCCTCGCTATTTACCGCGGTATCTGCTCCCAAGCTGACAAGCGGCGGCACTTTGAGGAGCACTGACACGGAAACAAATAAACGTTTTTATTTGAGAGCGCCTATCATGAGCGCCGCTTCTAACAGCGGGACAGGTTGACTTTGGCAGAGTAATGGACCTGCCAGCCGTTTCCCCTGTGTTCCTGATGGCAACCTCTCAACCTTTACCTACAAACTCCATTTCCCGAAAAGCCGCTTTCATTTAAACCCCAGCGCTGACACGAGAGGCAGACAGCAAGAAATAAGAGCGCGTTTTGAGTCGAGTGCTAATGGCTTCAGTTTTTACGGCTCCTCAAAGTGAGCTCCTTTGTGTTGCCAGAAGACGGTGATGTGATTTATTGGCCAGCCCTGAGGTACGGTTATGGAGCAGAGTAACAGTGACACAGATAATCGGATTTGTTAGTGTGGTCCATTAAATACAGAGCCACCTTCTTCTGCCACAGGCCTCTGCGTATAGGTGCGCTAACAATTTATGTTGCTTCAAAATAATTGCTCTGCAGACAGTGTGTACTGGAGACTTATTTCTTGCTCTGATAATTCGATTGCGGATGCACAGTGTGTTCAAACAATCCTCCCACACTCAATATAAACATGTATGGTCTCTAGGCATTGAATAGAGAAATCCTTGATTTAATAGTCTGCCAGGGGCCATACCACCCTGGCAGGAGGGCTTTCCTCGTATTCCCTACGTGATCCACCGCGCATGTAAACTTTTCATTAAGTTTGTTTGCATTTGCTATTTGTCAATGCATAGTAGGATGATTTCTTTTTATCTCTGTTGTGTTCTGTTGCATTTCAGAGCAGCAAATTCAGCCCAACAGTGTGATGGCGAGTGTGATATAAAACTGAGAGCAAAACCAAAACAGTAGAAACACAGTAGTGGTGTTTCATTCCTAAAAGAATCAGTGTTTTGAATGAATCAGTCAGGGTCAGAAATTAACTTGTCCATTAAGTGGCAACATTTGCCAAAACAAAACAGGAGCTCAAAGTGCTGCAATATTATGACAAAATCATTATTGTAGATTATTGCTCTTTATATTATAATAATGATTATTAAAATCAGTATAGAAAACTATATAAAATGTTTTTGTTTTAATTTTGGGCACATCACATTCTGGCTTCATAGAGAAACATGTTGATCCCTGACGTTAGACAAGTCTAGCACAAGGTATGCAAAAACTCTCGTTATAATCACTTAAGATACAAAATTATTCTTTTATTTACATAATATCTGCACTGTGTTGTTTATTATGAGGGAATGCGCGAGAGTGCGCAATCAACAACAGCTCCGGCGTTTTTAGTGCTGACTAATCTAAGCACCTCTGATTGGCCAATGTGTTCTGAAGTTCAACAGAAAAGCATTTGATTGGTTATAAGACTCAATTCTACACGAAACAGCGTGTAAAAGCAATCTGATGCAGTGTAAGCGAATCTAAATGTAATTCCACAAATTGACATTTTTCATTCATTTTAATTGCGACAGCCATAAGCCATAGTATGTTTAATTGTGCAGGGGAATTTTTTGCCCTTTTGTCTTGAATTTATGGGGCATATTTGTTCATTTTGGTGGCATTTTTGCCACAAGCCCTCGTTAATTTCAGACCGTGGAATCAGTTCAATGAATGGTTCAATGACTCACTCATAAAGCTATTCAACTTAGGGTGCTTCTGAAATGGAAGGATGCACCCTTGCTAGGCTGTCACATAAGGACATCTCAACTTAAAGGATCATTAGTAGCCAGTGGCCTTCTTTTGGCCTGCACTGAAGGATGCACATTAGACGTATTGTTTGCATCCTTCATTCACCTAGTCTTTTGATTTGAATCTTTTCAGATTACAATTTACCAAAAATGAATTGTCACTGAGGTTGTTCAATTTTATGTCTTGCGAGACAACACTAGGATGCAGCCTTCCATTTGAGAAGCATCCTTATTTAGTTCCTAAACGAATCGTTGAACGAATGATTCAAATGACTCACTCATATAGACAGTCACTTTTCGCCACCTGCTGATTCAACAATGTAATGTGCATAAAATGTTTCAAACCACTAATAGAATGTCTGGAATGCACCATCGGCCAATCAAATTCAAGGACTAGAACTCGAAATATGAAACCAATATGATTTAAAAAAAAAGATAAGCACGTTTTTCAAGCAAAATATCTCATAGTAAGACATTTGTTGGATGGGATTAAATGATAAAACGGTATATTTACAGACCAGAAGAATTGACACTGAGGTTGTTCAATTTTATTATGTCATGTGAGTCCACACTAGAATGCAGCCTTCCTTTTGAGAAGCACTCTTATTCCGTTTCTTAATGAAACAGCGTTTTGAATGAATCGGTTGAGCGAATGATTCAAATGACTCACTCATAAAGTCAGTCACTGTTAGCCACCTACTGGTTTAATGATTTAACCTGCAGAAAGGTTATGGACCACTAATACACTCACATCTGGAATAACCCTCAGCCAATGTAATTCAAGGACTAGAATTCAAAATATGAAACCAATATGATTAAAAAAAAGAAAAGAGAAAGAAAACAAGCACATTTTTCAAGCAAAACATTTCATAGTAAGACATTTGTTGGTTGGGATTCAATTATAAAACAGTATATTTACAGACCAAAATGAAGAGAATTTTTGGACTTGTCTTAATGCACTTATGCAATAAAATGAATTGACACTGAGGTTGTTCAATTTTATGTCATGCGAGACAACACTAGGATGCAGCCTTCCATTTGAGAAGCATCCTTATTTAGTTCCTAAACGAATCATTGAACGAATGATTCAAATGACTCACTCATATAGACAGTCACTTTTCGCCACCTGCTGATTCAACAATGTAATGTGCATAAAAATGTTTCAAACCACTAATAGAATGTCTGGAATGCACAATCGGCCAATCAAATTCAAGGACTAGAATCTAGTCATGGGAGACTAGAATGCAGCCTTCCTTTTGAGAAGCAGTTTTATTTCATTCCTGAATGAATCAGCGTTTTGATTGAATCGGTTGAACGAATGATTCAAATGATTCACTCATAAAGACAATCACTTTTTGCGACCTGCTGGTTTAAGTTGTAACCTGCAGGAAAAAAAGTTAAGGACCACTAATACACTAATGTCTGGAATGGCCCTCAGCCAATCAAACTGAAGGACTAGAACTCAAAACATAAAACCTAAAGGATTTTAAAGAAAAACAAGCACACTTTTCAAAGAACATATCTTATAGCAAGACATTTTTTGGCATGGATTGAATTATAAAACAGTATATTTATAGATCAAAATGAAGAGAATATTTGGACTTCTTGTAATGCACATATGCCAGGGGTGGTGAACTCCGGTCCTGGAGAGCCGAAGCCCTGCAGAGTTCAGCTCCAACCCTAATTAAAACTAACCTGCCTGTAGCTTTCTAGTAACCCTTCAGACCTTGATTAGCTTGTTCATGTGTGTTTGATTAGGGTTGAAGCAAAACTCTGCAGGGCTGCGCCTCTCCAGGACCAACGTTCGCCACCCCTGACATATGCAATAAAATGAGATGAGTTTGTTTAACTGAGGTTGTTCAATTTGATTATGTCATGTAAGCCAACACTAGGAAGCAGCCTTCCATTTGAAAATGCATGAAAAAGCATTTCGAATGAATCGGTTGAATGAATGATTCAAATGACTCACTCATAAAGACAGTCACTTATCGCCACCTGCTGATTTAACAATGTACAAAAAAAAGTTATGGACCACAAATACACTAATGTCTGATCTAATTCAAGTACTAGAACTCAGAATATGAAACCAATACAATTTTAAAGAAAGACAAGCCTGTTTTCTAAGCAAAATATTTCAAGACATTTGTTGGTTGAGATTAAATTATAAAACAGTATATTTACAGACCAAAATGAAGAGAATATTTGGCCTTGTCTTAAAGCACTTATGAAATTCATACATATTTATGTGTGACTTAAGTGTACAAACACTTCTCTGGGCCTCTGCTTGTTGGTGTCTAAGCAGATAATGCAACTTAATGACCGAAATCGTACTACCGCACGGCTCTGATTATCACATAATCCTTTTTCAGCATTCACACAATATCAAGCAAACGTCTTCGCTTACAGAACAAGAGACATCCATATGAAGGCAATGCATTGTTAAAGCTAACGCACTGGAACAACCATTCGGAAAAAAACAACCATGATAAAAGCCATGTTCAATCTTCTCGGTAAGATATCGCTGACAGAGATGGCTGCAGCTTTGGTTCAGCATTAATAGTCAAATGGAGCAACATTCGGTGTGTAGACTCTCTCGTTTCCTGTATGCTTTACTTCTATCAGCTCTTTTACTATGGTCTGTCACGCTGTTACTAGGAGTCGAACAGTGAGAAGCTCCTCTTTGAACAGCAGATAAAAGCAGGCCAGAGACGGTTCGTTGTTATACACGTTAGACACGGAAAAACATCCAAAATATATGGAGCATGCGCTGCTGCCGCAGTTCTCGTAAAAGACGACGTTCATGTCACAGTCCCAACGTGACTGATAGCTCATAAATCGACACTGACGGACATTTATGATGAGTTTCGAAAGGTTTATTGTATAGAACTGAGCAAGGGAGAAATGAAGTCTATATCGTGTATATTACATTGCTGTGTTCATATTTAGACAGCCTATAAATTTGTTTGCACGTCGGAACCTTTGGCCGTCCGTCTTCATCTGTTGCGAGAGCAGTGCTGGCATTATACTGACAACTCTGTTGACATTTACAGCAACGCCAACGTTGTTAACTAGCAGAAGGCAAGATTACAGCAAGACGCTCTTCGCGAAAACTCAGCTAATGGGAGGTTGAGAGGTCTTGTTATTTTCTCACCCTTTGTTTTATAAATCTAGAGAGCTCGAGATGGAAACTAAAGAAACTTTTCATGCAGATAATAACCAGCCTATGACATTAGCCGTATTAATATACACTCCTGACAGACACCAGCTAATGTCATGATTTAATTTAGAGTGTTCTCGCGTAATTCCTCCGAGACGCCGAGAACAGAGACCCAAATACCAAAATATCAGCTGAGATAAAAGGAAAAAACAGACCCAATTCCAGAAGCATCCCTCTGAGGGTTAAGTGTGCAGCCTCTCAATTTGGATCTGAAAAAGACTCGTCCCGCCGGGAACGATATTACGCGCGCGTGTGATTTCCACTAATGAACTTGTATTGTTTCAGTCGCCACCTTGGATAAAGTTGTGCGCCTTTGGAAAATCATTCACGGCTCTTTGTTGTGTTGACATGGTCGTCCTTTAATTTGTTTACGTTCTAGTTATCATAATGAAAGATAAATTAACAGGACTTGTCGGGAGATACCAATAAGCTATGAAACATTGTCTGGAAATGCACGTGTCAAAAATGTCTCCAAGTGGCAAGAGACGGATGGAGGCGGAGCCACGCTTCTTTATCACATGTGATTTAGAAGATGTTAATTGTCAGATCACTGTCAGTTAAATAAATACACTCATTTAGCACGAAGGGTTGCATGGTAATGTCACATTAACATGGAGTAAAGCCTCACCGAGCTGATCATTAATTAGTCTGGCCTGTCTCAGAGGGGAGGGAGCAGCACCATCCAGCATTGGGATCCTGCCTGTATAGTTTAGCACTAATGAGCCTTTAATGTGCAGGACCGAAGAAATGGACTATATCTCACAACCAGAGCTATTGTGTCTGCAATAACCTTTGAATTACATGGTGCTCATACGCCGCAACAACACACTTCTCGTTAAAGCCTGTTGTTTACTGCAGTGCAGTGGGGTAAAATTACAGTCTGCTCTGAGAACATTTATTATATGCAGCAAGGTTGAGTACTTGCACACTTACAGTATAGTTCAGCAGTTTCAAACACGTAACCTTTATTTGCAGACTTGGGTCATGCGCCTGTCAAGGAGAATGACCATCAAAATCTGTTCCCTGTTCCCTTTGAGGCAACTGGGGTTAGAATTCAGTGCCATCAACTGGTAAAAAGTGGAAAAGCAGGATGTGATGCTTTATTTAATATGCAAATAGAAAACCCAGTGATGTAATGCATAAATTAAAAAATGGTATTCATGTCGTTTGTGGCAATAGGCAGTGCTTTTTAGCTCACAAAACAGACTGCAATTAAATAAAATGAAACTAAATTCTTAGACACTTTGCACTGAAAAAATAACTTAAAATGCTACATAAACAGGGGAATGTACTATAGTATGTATTCCAAGTCAACACCACATAGTCTTGAACAATGGATGAACCTCCTCATGAACAATTATTCTTCTGTGATCTTCAAGAACATATTTCCGTTTCATAAAATACAAGACAAGCAGGGAACATCTGGGAGAATTATTAATACAATTTATACTATACTTAATACAGTGTTGCAGTGATTTGCGAAAGTATTCATACCCTTATTTTTTTCTCGTTTTATGTTGCTGCCGTGTGTTCAACTGTTAAATTACTTTTTTCCACATATCAATCTACACTCCATGCACCATAATGACAAAGCAAAAACAGAATTGTCACAACTTCATAAATCTATTACAAAACTGAAATAAGTACATTGCATAAGTATTCATACCCTTAACTCAGTACTTAGCTGAAGCACCTTTACAGCCTCAAGTCTTTTTGAGTATGATGCAACAAGATCTGCACATCAACATTTGACAATTATCTGCCTCACCTCTCAAGCTCTGTCAGCTTGGATGGGGTCAGGCAGACATTTTCAGGTTTTTCAGTTTGATTGGGTTAAAGCCCAGGCTCTGGCTGGGCCACTCAAGGACATTCACAGAGTTGTCTGTAACTCACTCCTGCTGTGTGCTTTTTATCATTGTCCTGTTGCCTGGTTTCCTTCAAATATGATACTTGGAATTGAGGTTCATCAGACCACAGAATCTTGTTTATCACAGTCCGAGGGTCTTTTAGATGTTTTTTGCAAATTTCAAGGGTGTTTTCATGTGTTTTTACTGAGAAGAGGATTGAGTCTTCCCATACTACCATAAAGCCCAGATCGGTGGAGTGTTGCAGTGATGTCTGTCCTTCTGTAAGTTTCTCCCATCTGCATATATGATCATGGAGCTTAACTAAAGTGACCATTAGGTTCTTGGTCACCACTCTAACCAAGGCCCTTCTCCATCAATGGCTCAGTTTGGCCAGGAGGCCAGCTCTAGGAAGAGTCCTGGTTGTTTTAAACTTCTTCCTTTAAGGGTAACGGAGACTACATGCATCTGTGATCCTTCAATGCAGTAGAATTTTTTTCTTAACTCTTTCTCAGATGTGTGGCTTGATGCAGTCCTGTCTCTGAGCTCTACAAGCTTAACCTGTTCAATTGAATTTACCACAGGTTAACTTCACTCGAAGTGTAGTCACATCTACAAGCAATATGAATGCTCCTGATCTAAATTTTAACTGTACCAGATAAGGGTATGAATACTTTTGCAACAGAATTTAAGTTTTTTTTTTTTTATAAATTTGCAAAGATGTTAAAAACCAGTTTTTTTGCTTTACCATTATGTTGTATGGAGTGTAGATTGATGTGGGAAAAAAGTAATTTAAAGCAGTTTAACATAAGGCAGCAACATAAAATGTGAAAAAAAATGAAGGGGTATGAATACTTTCGCAAGGCACTGTAAGTAAGACATTTGGATGACCCAGATGAGGAATTAGTCAGCACACACACTATCTTAAAGAGAATTCTTTTAAAAATAAATTGTGTTAAGGGTAATTGAGTATTGATTAAGTTCATTAAGATGGTTAGAAACGGTCAACTAATGTAGATAGAGTGTTTGACTAATCAATTTATTCACATATAAACTGTTCTGTGATATTCTTACCAAAGTATGCACTCATCACATTACCTGAGGACTGCACCCCCAAACTCATCCGATCCTGTTAACTATAACCTAATCATTAGGCTAATCAGAAGAACAGTCATTTGGATAGATTGGATATCTCTCGTCTAAACTGCAATCACTGTAAGGGGGAAAAAATAAGGAGAATGAAAAAAAGCAAAGCAAAACAGCAAAACAAAGAAACGAAAAAGAAAACAAAACGCTATAGCACACATACATAAGCAACTGGAGTGCATACCATCTATCATTCTAATACTGTAAACAACATATTATACAATATTGATAACACTACCTACAACAATACAATTTGCTCAACAGGTCTCAAAGAGACGTGGAGGGTCATTTATCTGCCTGTTTTCCCAGAAGTCTTCCGCGGTATATACATGTTCATTCAAACCGTTGGTGGAAAAAAGTTCCAAAATAGACATTTTTTCGTCCTTGCTTTCAATTCACATGCTTTTACATATGGGAGTGAGTCTTTGGAGAAATACAGTAGACGCACGAACACGGACAGGAACAGAGATGTATAAAAATATGTAAAACCTTACAAAATGTGTTCTCACTCACGGTCAGAGCCAGTCAGTGTTCACTGTGTGGAAATGCCTCGGTTTCCAGCACGCAACTGATATGTTTAAATGTCAGCTCTTTGAGATATTCACTCACAAAAAGGTACCGACCAGGCTTCAGTGTGATAAAATAAGGGGGAAAAAAAAAGAAAACACAAATATATATTTTTAATATAGAAATGGAATATCCTCTTCTTTGAAAAAAGAAAATATAGACATCTCAATTGAAACATTTCTCATAATCCAATGTTCTCACATCCTCAGCGGTTTCACAACCATCTCTGTTTTCCTTCGTTCCTGATGATGAACCCTCATGACAGTTGCCATGGAAACAAGACCAGATGAATGGCTTGTCTTTTCATGGTGAGATGTGAGTTTGTCTGAGTGCAGAAGAGTCAGGACAACACCTCCCCCCCCGGTCCCCACCCCACCCCACCACCTCCACCAC
Organism: Cirrhinus mrigala; assembly: GCA_036247105.1. Lineage (NCBI taxonomy): Eukaryota > Metazoa > Chordata > Actinopteri > Cypriniformes > Cyprinidae > Cirrhinus > Cirrhinus mrigala. The sequence goes on along the minus strand of CM070027.1, from coordinate 19,691,585 downwards.
CTTACCTAGAAGGCATATGGGTGAGCTACGCTTTTGTCTGAAAAATACATAAATAACTACAAGCCCACTATGCGATGTTCTTAGTAGCATTTTCGTTTAACCTTTCCATGTAATTCCGGAGCTCTTTGGAGTCCCCGAGCTCGATGTCTGGGCATACCCATTTGATGTCGTTCTGACCAATGAGAAGCGGGCTTATGGATGGGCAGCCATTGCTGGGCTTGCTATGACTGAAAGTGGTGAACTTGACCCGTTTCCTTTTGGTTGTGGGTGAGTTTATGGACTCGCTCTTGTGATCTCTCCCAGAGCACCCTGAGTCAGAGGCCGACCTGTGGACCTGGCCTTGAACGCTCTTCTGAGAGGAAAGGCCGTTGAGGAGCTGGCTACCTTCCTCCAGGCCCAGCCCGGAGTCCATGGTGCCGCCCAGCTCCTCTTGATCCAGACACAAACCCGCCTGGCTTTCCAAAAGCTCAGCGTCATGGCCTAACCAAACCCAGTCGTGGGCGTGAGCCATGGTTTCCTGGCCCTCAAGTGGGAGCTGCTTGTTGCGATACTTGAGGGCGTAAGAGACGCAATTGATTAGGAAAACCAGGATGGCCAGGCAGAAGACACCTAGCAGGGCATACATGCCAATTTCCAGGTCTGTAAGCCCTCGGCGAGACTGCAGGAGGTCATCCTCTGCATTACGTCCAGGTGGAAGATCTGCTTGAGCTGGGAATTCTGAGAAATCCACAGGAATATCACCAGCTGAGAGTCTGTCGCCGCTTGCTTTTCCTGGAATGGAGGTTTTGATGGTGGTAGCGCCTCGGTTCATGATTCCAGCCTCCATGTCTGAGATCGAACCTCCGTAGTATGGGGCATTGGGTCTGTATCTCCTATCACTCGCGCTGTTTCCCGTTTCTTCATCACGGCCAAATTTCACATGGACGTTTGCGTTGCCTGCGGCCAGAATTGTGCGACGCTTGGTTTTCTGGCACGATTCGGGTCCGTACATTTCTAAACGGACCAACATGCCTTGACCTTCACCTTTAGCCACCACCACTGGCCACCTCCAGTTGGTGCTTTTCTTCACCGACACCACCTGGTCGTCCAGCGAGGTGGCCGTAAGGACAAAATGCGCAGGGTTGTAGAGGTCTAGAGGGGTCATGGAGCCATCGCTGAACTGAAGCCACGCGCTGACAAGAGACTCCTGAAAGGGAAACACGACATGAACAGATGCTCTCGGGTAATGCTAATTTCCTTGCATCAAGTATGCATGATTCTTAACCCCATTGCAGAAGCTTTCAAAAGCTTTAAAAGTCCCCAAAACCACATTTCAAAGAGAACAGACGCACTGATCAGTGGGGGATTCAACCAATCTGGCCGTTTTATGTCTATCAACGTGGAGAAGAGAGGAAACCCCTGCCGATGCAAAGGATTTGTGAAATCAGACTAATCAGAAAGGGTTTTAAATGTGAGATGACTCAGAATAAGTGGGCAGCCCTGAGCAGCATGATCCACTAACAAACCGCAGCTCCTCATCAACATGCGGCCCATGTCAAATGACTTTGTCCATAATGACAGTGATTATAGTGATTGCACCTGCTCGTGGATAAAACAACCCTACATTTCTGAGAAACGGACACGGAGGTATGTAAAACTGTGACCTGAGAGTCAGAATACAATTCACAATGTAACTGCATGGGGATGAAAGTTTCAATGAGATTTCACAGTGGATGAAGCTACCCTGTACTATTGATGCCCGTTTCCGCCGCCACTGAATTAAAAAAAAATAAATAAAAAAAAAGTAATTGCGACTTCTCACAATTTTTTTTTGTTCTCGCAGTTGAGAGTTTACATCTTGCAATTCTGACTTTATAACACGCAATTGTGAGTTCTTAAGTCAGAATTGTTAGATATAAACTCACAATTCTGAGAACAATTTTCCCCTGAAATTGGACAGTTGCGAGTTTATATCTCACAGCTTGGAGTAAAAAGTCAGAATTGCAAGAAACTTTTATCTCGCAATTCCATTTCTCACAATAGTGAGTTTGTATTACACAATTCTGACTCACAATTCTAAGTTCATATCTCAATTCTGAGGAAAAAAGTCAGAAATGCAAGTTTATATAAAAATTCTGACTTTATAACTTGCAATTGCGAGTTCATATCTCACAATTTCCCAGAATATCTATCTCAGAATTGTGAGTTTATAGCAAATCGAAGCACTCTCCACCTGTGGCTCACAATTCTGAGGAAAAAAGTCAGAGCTGCAAGCTCATAGCATGCAATTCTGACTATATAACTAGCAATTCTGACTTTATAACTCACAATTGCAAGTTTGTATCACAATTCTGAGGAAAAAAGTCAGAATTGCAAGTTTATATCAAAATTCTGAATTTATAACTCACAAATTACGAGTTTATCTCTCAATAAAAAAGTCAGAATTGCGAGTTTATATCTCACTTTTGAGGAAAAAAGTCAGGATTAGAAGTTCATTTCACGCAATTCTGACTTTATAACTCGTAATTGCGAGTTTATATCTGACACTTCTGAGGAAAAAAGTCAGAATTGGGAGTTTATATCACAAAAATTCTGATTTTGTAACTTGCAATTGTGTTTATATCTCATCAGAATTGTGAGATAAAAAGTTGCAATACCTTTTTTATTTTTTATTCAGTGGCAGAAGCTGACTTCCATACTGTACTGTACACTACACTACACTACAAAAAAAAAAAACTGACAAGATTAAAAAATATATAATAATAATAATAATAATAATAATAATAATAATAATAAACTAATATAATAAAATAATAACAATAATAATAGACATTACTATAACATATATATTTTTATTGATTGTAAACAGTTTAATTAGACTACCTGATTCACAATGTGCATGGTCTCCTGTGTGGTAGCCGTGGCCACAATGGCCCTGTTGCTTCCTGGGCTGAGTTGAAGGTTCAGGAAAAGGCCAGAAACCAGCTGCACGCCCAGCTCTGTAATACTGACTTTATCATCCAGAACCCGGATCGTCCTCTCAGCCAGAACAGAGTCTGACAACGGGGACATCACCTGGATAAAAACGCAGACAGATATGCTTCTGTTACATAACACTGTAAAACAACTGCAAATTCTCTCCTAGTTTCTCATACAAACTTGGTGACATGAAAAAAATGAGTAAGCTACATGCAATTTCGAAAATCTAAATGACAGCTGTCCGCCCTCGGCCATATGGCAATATCTGACAAACAGGCAAGGAAATGACTTCGATATAAAACGTGATGAGAAGACTTCCTATCTGGATCAATTAATGGCAAAGCAGCCACCTCCATATTTCCACATTCATTATGTTATAATGAAGTGTCAGAAGCCATTTACTTCCTATCTGTAAGTGGAACTTCTACTGTCAAGCCCGCACTTGCTTCTAACCATCATTTGCAGTGTGCAAATGTCTGGAAGTCCACAGGCAACAGTTTTTCACTCCAAAACGCAGCCGTGTTAAGGTAAAGAAACAATTCGTATTCTGTTTTTATATTCCGCTCTTATTCCGAGCGCATCCTAATTTGCCATTTGAATTGAGAGATTTATTAATTAGACATAAAATAAGAATAAGCAAGGGGAGCTTCGGGCATTACCCAAAATTGCATAAGATGCTGCCCCAGTGCTCCACTTTTTATAAATAGATCTATAAAACAGAAGTTAGTGCTTGCTATGCTACTTCAACAAATCTTTCTTCCAAATAGTCTACTTTGAAACCAATTCTTGCTCTGATTTTGAAACCAAACACATTTTACCTCTTCTAATTGCAAGTAATTAGTCATTCAATTTAGTTTTAATGAACTGCAAAAACAGGTGGGTCCCTTTTGAAATTTAATAGCGAGTTTGGTCTAATAGCAAGGTGGACGATTGGTAATTTGGCCGTGGTTAAGTGGTAGGTTTTTGATTTCAGAGATGTCGATCTCTAAAGCAGCACTGGTTTTCAGACTCCACGTATTCCATCCCGCCATTACTGGGCTTTTTATCTGATTTTAATTTTCAGCAAATGGATCAAATCGAAGCGCTCTCCACCTGTGGCTCCGGCGTAGACGTTTGCTGTCAGATAGCACTCTAATAGCACTTTCAGCTTGTCGAGAAGGTGTATTTATGTGCGAACGTATAATGCGACATCTATAAGAAAAAAGTGTGATTTTCACTGATGACCCTTAATTAGTAAGTCTTAATAAAGAAGATCATCGTTTGTCATAGGAGCTGTGAGATGTGCAGACAGACAGCGCACAAGCTGTGACAGAGCGGAGTGAGAGATGGTGTGCTGTCTAGCTTTCGTCTGACAGCGCACACGTGTCACATCACAACTCGGACTGATGCACCTCTCATCCGCACAGAGAAACAGACAAATGACAGCCCGGATTTTCCAAGAAAACAAGGACGTCCTCACATTTTATTCATGCAGTATAAACACAAGGGAACTGCGGCTTAGTTAGCTGTAACTGTCAGTTTTGTTCCTGACAAAATGGGCAGCTCTGCTTGTGGTGTGTTGAGAAAATTGCATAATATGAACAGATGAGTCATGGATAAAGTTTTAATAATGCTGAAAATCCTTAGATTTAGTAGACTGTTTTGGTCTTCATTTTCTGTGAAGATATTTTTTTTTATAGTACATCACGTCACTTTTAGAAAATTCTTCACGTTTCTCACCTGAACCTTGGTGACGCCAGTGTTCAGGCCAATCAGGACCTGTTCGTCTGACAGCTTGGCCACGCGTTCATCCGCCACCCTTAAAGAGTCTCTCACCAACTCTGTCACGTCCACCTGCCAATCACTGCCCAGGAGGAAGTCTGGCTGGCCTTGCCATTCCTCTGGCTCTGCCTCAAAGTGTGTGAGCACACGGACGGTGGTGCTCTGGTACTGTGGACCACAGCTACGATCCTTCTTGGCTCCGTCATCCCCGTCATCCTCTCCAGACCTGCAGTAAAAAGAGCAATCAATACCATGTGCTACATCCCATCCTGCTGTACCTGGTAAAATTTCATCTATTCTATTCTATTCTATTCTATTCTATTCAATCACACCATTTAAATTTAAAACTGTTTATACATAAGATATATATAAACAGAACAAAATTAGTGCGAAAAATAATATTTTTAGGTAATATCAAATTAAAGTTAAAATTTTATTTTTTTAAAGATTCAAATAATTTTTTGAATCTTTATTTTTTGTATATATATGTATATATACAAACTCAAATCAATGTGAAATTAGATGGTCGACAACAAAGAAAAGTTTCAAACATAAAATATTCTATTATATTTTTTTCAAAAAAATTAACCCGCTAAAATTAAATAACTTAATCTCGGACTTTCAACCACATTGAAATTATTATCTGACAAATATTCTGGTTGACAGTAAAATTAAGTAAAAGAAAAAAAAAAACTGAACTGAACTGAAAAATTAAATGGTTTTCTATTCTAGAAAAATTAAATATTTAAAGATAAAAGTTATTTAAATATTTAAAACATATATAATAAAAAGTAAACAGAACAAAATTTGTGTGAAAAATTATATTTTTAGGTAAAATCAAATTTTTCAAACTTTATTTTCAAAGATTCAAATAAATTTTTTAACCTTTATTTTTTGTATATATTCCTATTAACATACTCAACAAAATCAAAGTGAAATTTTGACCAAGAAAAAAAAAAAAGGTCAGTTATTCTTGGACTTTCAACCACATTGATATTATTATCTGACAAATATTCTGGCTGACACTCAAATCAAGTAAAATACAAAAAATATGAACTGAAAAATTAAATAGTTGAAAAACATTTTCAATTTTCACTGTATTGTATTGTATTCAATTCTAGAACAATCAAACATTTAATGTTAAATGCAATGTGACATTTAATGTTATATTTAATGACATTAGATGTCGAAAACAAAGAAAAGTTTCAAACATAAAATATTCTACAGGGTGGGCCATTTATATGGATACACCTTAATAAAATGGGAATGGTTGGTGATATTAACGTCCTGTTTGTGGCACATTATAAGTGGTCAGAAACTTGTAAATAACTCATGAAAGAATAAAGTTACGTTAAAACCACACCATTGTTTTTCTTGTGAAATTCCCAATAAGTTTGATGTGTGATGTATCCATATAAATGGCCCACACTGTATTATATTCTATATATATATATATATATATATATATAAAAAATCAACCCACTAAAATTAAAATTAAAATTAAGTTAATCTTGGACATATTATCATCTGATCAATATTCTGGTTGACAATCAATATATATACCAAATATATTCTATTATATTCTATAATATAAGTTAACCTTGAACTTTCAACCACATTGACATTGATATCATTATCTGAGGAATATTCTGGTTGGCACTCAAATCAACCAGAAAGGACAAAAAAGAACTGTGAAAAATTACATGGGTTAAAAACATTTTCTATTTTATTCTAGAACAATCAAACATTTAAAAGTTAAACACGTTAATATATACAACATAAAAATAAACCGAACAAAATTTGTGTGAAAAATATTTTTAGATTAAAATCAAATTTATTTTCATATTTTATTTTCAAAGAATCAAATACATTTTTGAATCTTTATTTTTTCTATATATGTATATGTACATAGTCAACAAATCAATGTGAAATTAGATGGTTGACAACAAAGAAAAATTTCAAACATAAAATATTCTATTATATTCTATAGTTCATCTTAAACTTAAACTTGTACTTTCAACAACTCCGAAATTGCTTTCTAAGGAAGAATTTATTTGACAAATTCAAGTAGAATTGTAAAAAATTTCAATGGTTGAAATCAAACAAAAATTCTATTCTGTTCTCAACCTACTGTATTCTAAAAGTGCTGCCCTAAAGATTTACGTGAAAGTGTAAAAACAAAAACTTGCATTTACTTTAAAATACGTTCTGAGAAAAAAAAACTAATAATAAATACAGAGCAGCAGCCTTGTATAACGGGTGAGTCGGTTCAACAAGCAGTAAACGTGAACCCTATTCACATTACAGTGATGCATTTCCTCTCCTCACACAAACAGCCCAGCACCAAGTGAAGGGGGTGGGTGTGGTGGTGGGGGCTCTGACTGTTCCATTGTTTTTAATGAGTCGAAGTCATCCAAAATAAAAAACAACAGCAGTGGCAGGTTAACATGGTGGCTTTGACCAGAGGGGAGGCCACGCTCCTCTAGACTTTTACGCAACGACGCCTGACCGACAGTAGAAACAGCATGACATTTACAGAACACAGGTGTATAAACAGGGCAGGCGGCACTCAGCTGAGGAATGTCAGGTCACAGGAGGTCTCAGGAATAATGAGACTCAGTCTTACAACACAACCGCATGTTTTTCCCGCTCTCAAAACGTTACCTGAGACAGACGCAACCTCTGGCCAAGGGCACATACGATACAGCAAGAGTGCAAATTTAAGACTCGTCAAGTGCCAAATGTGAGTAAACATGAGCTTTTGATGAATGCAACTTACCAGCTGGCCACTATCTTAAAGGAACAGCTCACCTATAAATAACAGTTCAGTCCAAATGTATTCCCTTGTGTAGTTCCAAACCGGCATGATGCACTTTCTCTTGTGGAACACTGAAGATACTTTGACGAAGTCTAAAACTACAGTGGACCTCACTTGTATCGATATTTTTTAAATCTTTTTGTTCCACAGAAGAAAGTAAGTCATACAAGGTTTGAAGTGATGTGAGGATGAGCATTTTTAGGTGAACTTCCAAAATAAAAATTTCCTGATAATTTGCTCTCCTCCATATCATCCAAGATGTGCATGTCTTTATTTCTTCAGTTGAAAAGAAATTAGGTTTTTTCAGGATTTTTCTCTATATAGTGGACTTCAATGGTGGTTAACAGGTTGAAGGTTGAAATTGCAGTTTCAATGTAGCCTCAAATGGCTCTACACAATCCCAGCCGAGGAATAAGGGTCTTATCTAGTCAAACGATCAGTCATTTTCTAAAAAAACAAAAAAGTATATGCTTTTTAAACACAAATGTTTATCTTACACTAGCTCTGCGATGCGCATCTACAACTTCACACATTACATAATCCCGTTGGAACAGTGTTAATTTTGACAGCAAATTTTGATTTAGTGACTAAAATGCCATTTAGTTTTAGTCATATTTAAGTCATCTGAATTGTTTTAGTTTTTGTCTAGTCGACCAAATCTACAGTACATTTAATCAGCTAAAATATAATGGGTTTGGTTAGTTGAATGCATTTATTAAGCATTTCTCTAAAATGACCAAACTGATTGTATACGTTTGATATTAAGGTTTTATCATGATAGACACAGATTTAACTGCTGTGACACGCAACATGGCTGTATATTAAAATGAAATAAAAACACTTCTCTCAAAAAAACAAGAACATGGTCTTCTTTTTAAATGCAATACCAATGGTTATATAGGCTAATTATGCATTCAATATAACTTGTTTACCAGTTCATTCTTTCATGCAGATATATTTATTTATATGAATAAACTTAGGTTAATCTTTATTAGGGCTACTAAAGTGATTCAGTCAAGAGCAGTGAGTGATTTTCTGTCTTTCTTTTGTTGCTTGATTGACATCAATGCCACAGACAATAGCAACTAAATTAGGCTGCTGTCCCATTAAAACCGAATGCACAGACGCAATGTACTGATACACGTCCCATATTCTCCCAACTGTTTACTTTCACCTAAGACAAAAACCGAGTGTTTATGTGAATACTTGTCAAAACAGACGATTCGGCATCATTCTGTGTATTCCTCCGTTCATGCGAAGTAAAAGAGTACTCGTGTGCTGTGTGAGAGGTGCTGCTTTAGTGTCTGTGTACGCATCTAATCTCCTAACCACGCAGTAGATTTCGTTCAAAATAAATCTCTTCCCAAATCGTCCCTCACAAAAATTATTTGCCTGTGGTTAGTTCTTCATCTGTGTACTCTGGTTCAAGAAAAGGAAGGGTAGGGCAAAAAACTACATCTCATTTTCTCCTCCAGCAACAAAATCGTCCTACATCGTTTTACCATTTTTTGTAAAAGGCATATACATATACACAAGTATATACATTTTTATTTTCTTTTTAGAAAATGTCTGATCATTTTGATAGACAAGACCCTCATTTGAAGCTGTACTTAAACTGCCATTTGGACCTTCAACCTTTTAGCTCTCACTGAATGGAGAAAAATCTTGAAATGTTTTCCTCAAAAATCTTAATTTCTATTCAACTGAAGAAAAAAGAAATTAACATCTTGGATAACATGTGGGTGACTAAATTATTAGGAATTTTTTATTCTGGAAGTGAACTAATCCTTTAAAGTGCCCATTTTCCACAAGTTGATATGATTTTTTAGGGTCTTAATGAAAAGTCTATAATATACTTTGGTTAAAAATTCTCAATGGTAGTGTAAAACAACACCCTTTTTACCTTTTGCTCTGCAAAAATCAACCCATTCTGATGGATTGTTCCTTTAAATGCAAATGAGCTCTGCTCACCCCATCCTCTCTTCTCTCTGTGGAGTGACGAGCTGTGCTCGGAGAGATTGTTTACGTTAGCCGCATTTAGCGTGTTTAGCCGCAAAACTTGCTAACTAGCATGTTATTAGGAAAGGTGATTGCAGAGATTCATAAAAAACTCTTATACTCACTTCTGCTGTAGGATCACGACTGATTTGCGTGAACATAGACGCATTTTTGTTAGATCGGGAGGCGCATTCCTTTCACAAACAACTGTTATGACCACTATGTTCATTATTACATCCAGCAACACAACACCTCAAATGCTCAATCGGAGATATTCTTGTCTAACTTACATCCCTGCATCGAAACAATCGGACTGTTACACCTGATTTAGGGTGGGCCTGAGGTGAGTCGCTCATGTCAATCAACTATCGTGGGAGCGGCCTCTGTTGGTGTGACGCCACACCGACAGGCATCTAAGAATGGCTTGATTTGAAATAGGGGATATTATTTTTACAGATTAATTAAAAACCACTGCATGGATTTTTATCATTATAGGGCAGATGTGTACATACACTGCCAACACACATTAATGTTCAAACAACATGTAAAAGTGAACTTTGCATCCGATTACCCCTTTAAGTACTGCAACACACACTATTAAAACTGACATACAAACCCACCTACTAACAAAAAAAAATTCTTTTAGGATCTTCAACTTAACCCTCTGGGGTCATTTGTGGCAGTTAGAAATTAGAATTAGAAAATATATTTCATCTAAGATGTCCAGGTATCAGTAAGAACCATAAATGGTTCTTTCATTTTAACAGTGATACCATTAAAGAACCATGATGTCCCAAAGAACCTTTCAGTGAAAGGCTCTTCAAAGAAATGTGAAGACGCTTTGACCTTTTAACAGTCAAAATAACTTTTTTCCACTACAAAAGACCTTTTGTGCAATGCAGAACTGCAGAACTCCATGGGCTAGTTTTAATGAACAGGGCAAATTAGTGTTAGAGCACAATTCCGAAGCAGAGTTAAAGGGAGGGGAAAATTCTGTGTGTGATTTACTAACAAAACGCACATTGAAGAACACAGATGCAGCCAGATCATTTCCATAATGGCCAGCGCAATCTACCACCTGCTTTAAGACATACCTTTTTGGGCGTTAAATAATGGCGCAAACACCACTAATTTGACAAAGCAAACGTTAGTAAGACGTGTTGCTTGATTTATTTTAATACTTTCTTCACATAAATTTTGCATCTGAAAGGGAAACTCCTACAAATGCATTAAGGTCAGGCACAAAGATAACTGTGTCTACGCCTTATCAGTGCTTATTCTTCATTGCGTGTCTTTAGTAAATCCTGACAGCACCATTTTAATGCCAAAAGACGGTTTAGTTAGTAAAACTGGCCCAATGTGGCAACACATAATATGGAATATTCATCACTAAAGCCATCAAATGATTTTATTAGGAACAAAATAATGACATAACGGATAATAGAGACGTAAACAAGATGCTGTGAGGCATATAATGGCTCGTTTGTCACTAGTATCATTACAAAATAAGGAGATGGACCATAATGAGAATCAGCCTTTTCAAGTAGGCTTTTCAGCCCTTTTTTAAGTAGATAGCTGTACTTGCATGTCTATTGCATGTAAACTTCCTGCAAAGGAAAGAGCTGCCCGGGGGTTGTGAAGATGGCCACTGCATGAACCTGCCTTAAAGGATTTTGCTAATATGCAAGAAAAAATGTTTGAATAATTCAATTGTCACAAAGACAAAAATATGTATTTTTAATTTAAACAAAAAATGTATAATCTAGTTTCATTGCAAGTAACCCTGTTGAAAAAAATACAGCATATGCTGGTTAGTTATGTTTGGAAGCATGGCTGCAGGTTTGAGCTGGTTGAAGCTGGTCCTTAGCTGGTCATGTTCTGGTCATGAGCTGGTCCCAACTAGGAGCTAGTTGCTTAGGACCAGCACATGACCAGCTAAGGACCAGCTTAAACCAGCAGCCATTCTTCAAAACATTCCTAACCAGCATATGCTGTTTTTTTTAAACAGAGAAGAAATATTTATGACTTCTAAACTTTCTCAATTCACACAATTCCAAGTGGACTGGTGCAGGTCCAGTCAGAGAATCTTTATATTGAGTTAATGGAGAAGCGATTATTGTGCAATCCACACATCTGCTTGCTGACAACCACACATTACTGATGACAACCAAACAACTTAAAGTGTAAACACACTTATTCCTCAGACTCATCAATGCCTTGCAATTCCTCCACTGCTCATTCCATCTGTCATGCGTCATCCTGTTCTCACTTATCATGCATGAGTCAATCCGGCAGGATTGTTTCTGGTGGAAGAGTAATTAAAAATTATCTTGTGTATATCCGCAGCGTACGGCAGCATTAACCTGCGTGTTGTCTGGTGCTGGTGCGTCAGAGGCAGGTGTGCCTGAAAACGACCCTGCGGTAATTAAAAAGTCAGCGTCCGCATCCTCCCCTCACCTCCATCATACGTTCCGGAGAGAGCTCCGCAACACGTCTGGCGTCACCCAAGAACGACAGAGCGTGAAAATGGTAGAGGAAAGGGTTGATAAAGACAGGGCAGCCTAACACCGGCGAGCCTGAGCATCACCGGTGCTGTGTAGTATCGAAAGACTTATTACAGTAATGTATGAAATCTTCGCTTTTTTTTTTTTTTCTCACCAGGAGAACCATATTGCATAACATGTGTGGGCTGTGCAAGATATTTTCTGCTCAGCTAAAGATTATAAAACTTGACAGAACACAGTTTCCAGGCTCTTTTCATCTCAATTATAATTTATAGAAGCTTTTCATTTGCAGCTCCATAATTTGGTTCTTTCTTTATTTTTTAAAAATGTAAATGGGTCATGTAATATACTACACAACTTCCATTTCTAATGGACCACTGAGATTTATATATCATTTTTTGTATGGTTTGTTAGTACAGGACAACATTAGGCCAAAATACAACTATTTAAAAATCTGGAATCTGAGTGTGCAAAAAAACAAAAACAAAAAAAAACTAAATATTGAGAAAATCACCTTTAAAGTTGTCCAAATTAAGTTCTTAGCAATGCATATTACTAATCAAAATTCAAGTATATATATTTACAGAAGGAAATTTACAAAATATCTTCATGGAACATGATCTTTACTTAATATCTAATGATTTTTGGCATAAACGAAAAATTGATAGTTTTGACTTATGCAATGTATTGTTGGCTACTGCTACAAATATACCCGTGCTACTTAAGAGGTATTGGTTTTGTGGTCCAGGGTCACATATTTAGTCATAATTTACCCTCTTAAAAAGCTGTCACTTAGAATCAGGGGATTGAGGGATGCCAGTGCCAATAAAGAACCATTATTTGTAAACTTCAGGATGAAAATGCAGAGCAATAGGCGCTACACGTAATCAGGAATAACACAATGTGGACTTTTCCACACTTTACTCTCATTTTTAGGCTTTTACTTCACTTTACTCTCTTCAGCATGCCATACACAAATGCATGAACCCTAAGAAGTTTGATTTTTGCCTTTCTGATAGTTATATAAAAGCACTTTATCAAAGCAAAGTACGGTGTGAGCTGAATCATGTTCCTGCAGTGAACCTACTGATACACTCATTAGAATGCTGAGTGTTTAAATGCTACTGAAGTGGATGAGAAGCTCCGTCTCTTCTGCTTTCAGTATTAAAGGATAAGTCCACTTCCAAAACAAATATTCACATATAATGTACTCAACCCCTTGTCATTCAAGATGTTCATGTTTTTCTTTCTTCAGTCGTAAAGAAATGATGTTTTTTGATGAAAACATTTCAGGATTTTTCTCCATATAATGGACTGATATGGTGCCCCAAATTTGAACTTCCAAAATGCAGTTTAAATGCGGCTTCAAACGATCCCAAATGCGGTTGTAAATGATCCCAGCAGAGAAAGAGTGGTCTTATCTAGCGTAACGATAGGTTATTTTAATAAAAATAATACAATTTATATACTTTTTGATGTCAAACGCTCATCTTGTCTGTTTTTGTTCCGGTTCATGACAGTTAGGGTATGTCAAAAAAAACTCCCATCTCATGTTCTCCCTCAACTTCAAAATCCTCCTATATCGCTGTTTTACCTTTTTTGTTAAGGGTGTTTGATCATCTTTGCATGTTCACTTTGCAAAGACTAGGTGAGTACTTCTCTTTTAAAATGATTTTTGAAGTTGAGAAAATACGATTGGAGTTTTTCGACATACCCTAACTGTCTTGAGCCAGAATACACAGAGTTCAAGGAGAACAAGGCAAGACGAGCATTTGAGATTAAAAAGTATTTAAATTGTATTTTTTTAATGAAAATAACCGATCGTTTCACTAGATAAGACCCTTCTTCCTCGGCTGGGATCATTTACAACCGCATTTGGGATCGTTTGAAGCCGCATTTAAACATTTTGGAAGTACAAAATCGGGGCACCGTATCAGTCCATTATATGGTAAAAAATCCTGAAATGTTTTCCTCAAAAAACATAATTTCTTTACAACTGAAGAAAGAAAGACATGAACATCTTGGATGACAAGGGGGTGAGTACATTATATGTGAATCATTGTTTTGGAAGTGGACTCCTTTAAAGTAGCTCAATTCCGCAGGAAAACCGCAGACTTGGCAACACTGGCTATAGTATAGTATAAGAAATAATAGCATCTTTTGTCACTAGTGTATAAATGTAGGCAGCTAGGCATTCGTGTGTGTTAAACTATTTAACATCGGAAAGTTCTGGGGAAGGTTTTTCAAGTTACAGTATGCTTCGACAGTACAACAAACCCATATCTCGAAAACCAAGGTCAAATGTGATTCTTTGAAACAAAAACATCACTAACCTCTGGCTGGCAGCATCTACAGGAACCCTCCAGCTCCTTATCTGGCTTAGCTCCGGATCGGACATCTCGATCTGAAGGGGGAGTCGAGGCATCCACACGCTCACCTCCAGCTGAGCGCTGAGGTAACTGTAGGTGAAGTTCACCATCATCCTCACCCTCCCACGCGTCTCCTTGCCATTGACGTACACATAATCGCACCTTTCGGACACCTGAGAAGCAGGGATACAAATCAGACAGCAGACAAACAAAGCATTCAAGCAGCACTGTATTCAAAGCAGCACTAAATTAAAGAAAATTGCAGCCCTGGCTGAGGTATCTGCCTACTTTTCGCTCCAATTTCCTGGCGACAATTTCAAATTTTGAAAGCGCAAAAAAACGAGGCCTTTTTTGTGCTAATCAGCGCAATATGTGAAAAACAGTCTGGCCTTTGTGTTTTTTTGAGCCGCTGTTATTCGCTTTCATTCTGCTCTTTAATGAGGAAGATGAGAGATTGGATGGGCTTTGACTGGCCTGTCCAAGTATTTATTTCTGACTACAGTCGGTGGGGGAGTAGTTGCTGTTGATAATGAGAGTGTTTGGATGTCTATATTTCTCCGGCTTTAAAGAAGCTAAGCAGATGGAGGGATAGAAGAAGACAGAAAAAAAGGTAAGTGGTCAAGTCCTCCTATTGCAGCAAGGCAATTCATTTGCAGAGCAACTATGCTGCCATTAGCCAGCGCTTATAATACCTGGCGGAGAAAACTGCATCTCATCCAATCAACTTGAGGGCTTCTTTAAAAACAACAGATGTGGATATGGACCAATGGCATGGCTTGATTTCAAAGCAGCTGCCCATCAGCTCAACATCCAAGAGTGCTAGTTGTTTGTGAGATTTCCCTAATGCTGTGCCATTTACCTGAGCATCATACTTTTTACATCTCAATACCAGACTCCTATTTAGTAACTGCAGTCAGTATCCAAGTTCTCATTTGCTGACCGCTGAGTATACCAGGAATCAATTCCAGCTTTTTTTGACCATTAACCATTTTAAAACAGAAAACACAGAATTTCAAAGAAATGTCACTTTGTAATGAAGTTTTACACTACTTCAGGGCTCTACGCTTACTTTTTCTTTTTAGGAGAAATTTAAAAATATAGGAGCACAGTCAAAATTTTAGGAGCAAATTTGCTTTCCCATTACGAGGTGATATTTGACTCCTTAAAAGTGATTTACAGGGGAATTCTGTTTTTACCTTTGTAATGGCTTTTTTTCTAACTTTATTAAAAGTATGTCATCTTTTATGTCAAATTTTTCCAAAACTTTATTTTATAAGCTTTTTTAAAATTTCTAATTAAAACAACAGAATAAGAACAAGTAGAATAAGTTATCAATCAAATGAAATCAGTATTACCAAAATTAATTTATACTACATACATGTATTTTTCATGTTTAATGAGGCTTAGAGGTGGCATGAGTGCAATCAAATTCATAAATTCATATTGAGATTAATGTTTTAAATATACAATTCTGAATATAGACATATTAAATGATTTAAATAACTGAAAAGACACTTTAAAAATGAAACTAAAACTGCCAGTAGGTGGTGGCAAGTCACTGATTTAATTACTGAGTCATTCATTCATTTGATTTGTTCGAACAACTGATTCATTCAAGAATAAAGCAAGTGACTGTTTGTATAAAAGGGAAATTGAATCATTGACTCACTAGATTTGTTTAAAAATGCAAGTTCATTCATAAACAAAACACCGCTGTGCGTGAATGGAGATGCGCAGCGCTCAGATGTGACTCATTTCAAACTATTTTTGATGACAAAATAGAGCAAAATCAGGCAATAGTGTTATAGTCACAAAATGTAAGTCTCTTAGTAATAACTTCTTTTTTTTTTAACAGTTGTATTAAATCAATATCTCACTTACAAACTCCTTTAAAACTCATTAAAAGCTGTCACTCATCTTAGTTCATCGCAATCTCTACACTGCACAATGAATCTCTTATTTACACTCTCTCTACACTTTTATGAAAGGATTTGTGAGGTATGTCTGTGGTGCATTACTCATCGTTGCAAAAACACATAGAAACCTTTGAAGCTTCCCTCAGCGCAAACACAAATATGCTGATAGGGTCACTCGCACTGAAATGGTCGCACTGTTGAGCCCTGTACTTTTCTATTTGTGACGGTGAGGAAGTCAAAGTTGCATTCATACAAGCTGTGATTAACTTTAGTTTTCAGTATCCATTATACAGTGCTCACTAAACCCTGTGAAATGAATAATAAGTTGTGATATGATAATGGCTACAACACAATTATACGTGTGAACTCAAAATCACATTGACTTGACTTTCATGACAGAATTGTAGAAAGGTGGATTTTAATAAGAAACGCAAAATGCATAAATTACTTAAATGACATGTTCATTTAGGAAGGTCAGCATAGTAATCTGCATAGCAGAATGATTTCTGAACGATCGTGTGAGACTGAAGACTAGAGTAGCGGCTACTGAAAACTTTAAAAAGTATTTTTACTGAATTTTTATAAAATAATTGCAGTCTTTGAGTCACTTTTGAGTGGTAGTATATATCACAGATAATTAGGTTGTGTGCTGTATAATTGAGTGCAGTAATAATCATGTTTAAAGAAAAATAAATTAATAAATAAATAATACAAATTCATTAGCACACTGAATAACAATAGTGATTTGAAGGGGAAACTAACTTACTTGCTGACCAATTTAAGTGCTCAAATGCACTTACATATTTTAACTGCAAACTTAATTCTTACATCTGCCACATGTGGATTTTGGAGGTCAGTGGATAAATTCATGGATTAGCAATTAATAAAACAATATATGACTTGTTGGTCCTGTCATTGTTCACTTCCAGAACAAAAATTTACAGATAATTTACTCACCCCCTTGTCATCAAAGATGTTCATCGTCCTACATCGCTGTTTTACCTTTTTTGTAAAGGGCATTTGATCTTCTTTACACGTTCACTTTGTAAACACTGGGTCGGTACTTCTGAGGCGATGTAGGACGATTTTGAAGTTGGAGGAAAAAATGAGATAAGAGTTTTTCGACTGTCTTGAACCGCAAAACACAGAGTACATGCAGAGCTAGACAAGACGAGCATTTGAATTTAAAAAGTATATAAATTGTAATTGTTTTTTAGAAAATAATTGATTGTTTTGCTAGATAAGACCCTTTTTCCTCGGCTGGGATCGTTTAGAGCCCTTTGAAGCTGCATTTTGGAAGTTCAAAGAAGTCCACTATATGGAGAGAAATCCTGAAATGTTCTCCTCAGAAAACAATTTCCTTACGACTGAAGAAAGAAAGACATGAACATCTTGGATGACAAGGGGGTGAGTAAATTATCTGTAAATTTTTGTTCTAGAAGGGAACAACTTCTTTAAAACAGTGGGGACAAAATCACTGACTAAAGGCTTGTAATAAAGAACAACTGCAGTTAAATAGTACTATAATTCCCCACAGCAATTATATCTGTTAAACACCTGTTAAATCTGTTAAACTGTCTGGATCTGCCCATATAAATGACATAATAGACCAGTTTGCAGTTTCACGTAGACAGTTGTATTCTTTACTTGTTCATTTACAGATTGTAAATCTCCCACAACTGTCTAAGAGCCAGAGATCCTCTGAGGTGCTCTGGTGATCCATGAAGGGTATTGGTTAGGGCTGAGAACATTGG
Source organism: Cirrhinus mrigala (assembly GCA_036247105.1). Taxonomy (NCBI): domain Eukaryota; kingdom Metazoa; phylum Chordata; class Actinopteri; order Cypriniformes; family Cyprinidae; genus Cirrhinus; species Cirrhinus mrigala. The sequence continues at coordinate 19,673,507 of CM070027.1, read as the reverse complement.
TCAGTCTTACTTTACTCCAACATGCCCTTCCCATGAGCATCTATACACATCATAACCAGCCTGGCAGAGCATTAATCAGAAACATTAAGGCTGCTCGAGAGAGGGACACTTACAGAGGACGTCAAGACCCCCGCGGGGAACAGGGGTGGGTACTTAATGACCCATTCAACAGGCACACGGAGAGACTGGACTGCTCTGCCTTACGCAAATGCTGTCCCTCTCTGCCCGTCCGTCTCTGACTGAGGTAATTAGCAGAGCGCATCTTCAGCATCTCTAGACGCTCACCGCAAGGTGAACCCAATGTTTGGAGTAACTAGCAAAAAGCAGAGATGCTACAAACTAAAAACGGCAGTTTAATGGCATGAAACAGAACAGTTTTTTCAGTGGGAAGAAATTTTACATGGCTGTACTCACAGTATTGCTTTTCACAGTAACTTTAAACTGAGATAATAATCAAATGCATTAAAATTAAACAAACTAGGTATAAAAATAAAATGAAATTATAAATTATACACACACACACACACATACACACTACTAAAAGATTTTTAATGCTTTTTTTTTAAAGAATTTTCTTCTGCTCACCAAGCTTGCATTTATTTGATCCAAAATACAGCAAAAACAGAAATATTGTAAAATATTGTTACTATTTAAAATAACTGCTTTCTATTTTAATATATTTTAAAATGTAATTTATTTCTGTGATCAAAACTAAATTTTCAGCATCATTACTCTAGCCTTCAGTGTCACATGATCCTTCAGAAATCATTCTAATATGCTGATCTGTTCAAGAAACATGTATTATTATTATCAATAGTAAATCAGGTAAATGCTGTTCTTCTGAATGTTCTATTCATCAAAGAAACCTGAAAAAAATTCTACTCAGCTGTTTTCAACATAATAATAATAGCAATACATGTTTTTTGAGCAGCAAATCAGAATATTAGAATGATTTCTGAAGCATCATGTGACTGGAGCAGTGATGCTACAAAATTTAGCATAGGAATAAATAACATTTTAAAATAGAAAACATTTATTTCAAAATTCAACTGTTTTGCTGTACTTTGGATTAAACAAATACAGGCTTGGTGAGCAGAAGAGACTTCTTCAGAAAAATATGAAAAATCTTACTGTATAAAAACTTTTGACTAGGGATTTGTATCACTATTTTTAGTTTTAAAGGCGAGTGCATTCAAATAAAGTTTGATTCAAATGAATCTGTGCATTGTTTTAATTAAACAGGTTAAAAAACTTAATGCAATGATTAATTTAAGAAAATAATATCAAAATGGTTTACATTTTAGAATTTACAGCTATTTTTAAAATATACATTTATAAAACATATTAAAATGCCTTTGTGTGTCACAGTCCAACAGACTGTCAAACAGCTTCAGTGTTGTTTGTGCATATTTCAAAAGGATTGTACTCCTGACAGTACTTCTCTACAATGACAAAATACATTAACTTTAACTGCTGATGTTTTTTTGGTTGAATTTTAATCAAGTTATTATGAATTTTCACACAAAACTGAGCCGAACCCATTTCTCACAGGACAGAGATTCAATTTTAATTTTGACTAAATGTGCAGCAGACTAAATGTGTGCCTTTGTAGTGCAGTCAAACTGCCTTTAATATAAAAAACTTGTAACTTAACAAGCTTCAGTTTTAAAGAAGGTGAGTGTCCTCCCAGGACAGACACATTTGTGTGCATGAACACATACAAACAATCCTCCTGCAGTGTGGTGAAACGGTGTCATCTAAAAGAATCTGCTCCAGCTCTCCAACTTATGTATTATTTTCATACCTCTCCTGAATTCTGTCTCTATCCTTTCCTCTCTTTCCCTCTCTCATTACTCTCTCAGTCTGTCCATCTCCTCTATCTGCCTGTGCAGAAGAACTTCTCATTTGCTGGATTGTCTAGACAGCATGAAATCAAAACACACCACAAAGAAATACTACACATCAAACACACTAACAGCTACATGTCTTTCCACTGGGTTTCATAATCTCGTCTGACACACATAATATTAACAGCGGCTAATTGAAAAGCCCTCAAGAAAAAAAAAAATTACACATTAAATTGGGCTGGGAACTGTAGCAGATAAATGCTTTTCACACTTGAAACCGTTAACCTAGATTCTAAACCATGGGTAAACATAACTCTGGGATATTTTGTTTCACATTTTACACTGTTTATATTTAACCCTAAAGTTTGTAATTAATTGCATGGAAAAGAGCAGCTTGAACATTCATCTAAACATTTTCACTTGTGTTCCACTTTAAAAATAAAGTCATACATGTTTGGAACAACAGATATTTCACAGATACATAGAAAACATGCTCACACACTTGTTTAACTGAAAATCAATGCTTTGAAATGTGCGTTCCGTGTCGGAATATCTGTTTTTGGTCTGCGTGGCTCCGCCCACTGCCAGTTTACCCAATAGGATTTTGACACCCCAGGTTGCCAGTTGGTGGAAAACACAGCGTATTGCAGCCATGAAAGCCAGCAAACCAGTTGAGTCATTGATTGCAGATTCTACCCGACCTAAAAAGCCTCAGCATCCATCTAAAAAGCTCCATGACCAGAGGAATATTAAAACACGGCTATATCATCTCATCAACTTACAGAGTAAGGCTCAGTTGTGCGTTTCTGTTCAATCTGACAACTCGCGAGGAACGGGAGAAACAACGCTCTCCAATATTTTCAATTTGGACTGCAGTACCTATTTCAACAGCTAGCTGTCAATATTAAACACTGCACATTTAACAAACTTATTTGCCTATACAGTGGCATGTGAAAGTTTGGGGTCCCCTTGCAGAATCTGTAAAAATGTGAAAAATTTTAACAAAATAATAGAAATCATACAAAATGCATGTTATTTTTTTTAATTTTCTACTGTCCTGAGTAAGATATTGTACATAAAAGATGTTTACATATATTCCACAAGACAAAAAATAGCTGAAATCAAGAATAAAATTAATTAAATTAAAATTACCCCATACAAAATTTTGGGAACCCTTGGTTCTTAATACTGTGTGTGGTTACCTGGATGATCTACGACTGTTTTATGATAGTTGTTCATGAGTCCCTTGTTTGCTCTGAACAGCTAAACTGAGCACTGTTCTTGAGTAAAATCCTGCAGGACCTGCAGATTCTTCAGTTTTCCAGCATCTTTTGCATATTTGAACCCTTCCAGCAGTGACTGTATGATTTTGAGATCCATCTTTTCACACTGAGGACAACTGAGGGACTCAAACACAACTATTAAAAAAGGTTCAAACATTCACTGATGCTCCAGAAGGAAACACGATGCATTAAGAGAAGGGGGTGAAAACTTTTGAACAAGATGAAGGTGTCCAAATTTTTGAAATATATATATATTTTTTTATCATTTAGTACTGCCCTTTGGAAGCAACAGAAGATACTTGCATGTTTCCCGGAAGACAAATTACAATTTACCTTGATCTTCAAATTCAAAAAGTTTTCACCCCCCCAGCTCTTAATGCATCATGTTTCCTTCTGGAGCATCAGTGAATGTTTGAACCCTTTTTAATAGTTGTGTTTGAGTCCTTCAGTGGTCCTCAGTGTGAAAAGATGGATAAAATAAAAATAACATGCATTTTGTATGATCTCTTTTATTTTGTTAAAATTATTCATATTTTTACAGATTCCGCAAGGGGTTCCCAAACTTTCGCATACCACTGTATATAAGTTCAATAACACTGCCTGGATGAATACCGTTCACAATGAAACGTACAAAATTAATACAAATACGTGGCTGCCATTTGCCATATTCAACAATTTAATTTTCTGACACAGAAACAATTGTACAAAGCTCCTGCTTAATTAAAATGTTAAGCACTGTTTAGTTAATGATTAGCGGTTGCTAAATACCTCACCATAATATACTGGCAGCGCACTGTTTCACATTGTATACCTTTGGCACCACAATTTGTGTTAAAAGTGATCCTAACCTTGCTGTGATGCAGATTTTTAAAAGCTAAAGCTCTCTCGAAATCAACTTTACCCAAGGTTAAATAATAGCCAAGGTTAAACTGCAGTGTGTAGAGCATTATATTGATATATATGACAGATTATTAATACAGATGATACAAATGGATGCTATGCAACGTACTGTAAAATCAGCAGTGCTCAAAAAGTCAATGTAGACAAAAATAATGGCATAGTGTCTTCAGATGCTCTGAATCGAGGGCACCAGTGCTTGTGTGAGTCTGTGTGTATGTGTATGTGTGAGCTTTTGTGGGGAGGAAGGGGGGGATTCCTCTCCAGAGGTCAGTGTTTCAGTGTGGGGTGTTCATCAGATAATTAAACCCGAAGGGAGTAAACACACACGCATACACACATACACACACATTGTCATTTTCTCCCTCATAAAATGCTCTCATATTTTGTTCCCAAATGGCATATGGAAGTTGAAGGCACAAGCTTGTTCTGAAAAGACTGCATTTAACATCCCTTTGATTTTTCGCCTCTGGCTTGACAACTGAAAATACACATTACTTCAGAGTGGCTGAATGTATTGTGCTTTAAATCAAATCTAATATAGCCACCTTAATACACTATGTGTTCCCTCCAACAGTTCTTTTGTTGGTTGGTTTTTCCTGGTTAGAAAATTACTTTAGGTTCTTTTAGCTTATGTTTCCTTTTGATGAAAACCATCTAAACTATAGAAGTGCTTTTACAGTAAATCACACCACAGTGCTTTTGCCCACCTTAACCACATCCTCGTCCGTCGTGCGACATTCCACCGACTCGGTCACATCGGTCACGGTCCCTTCGGTTCCAACGGTGACCACCTTCACTGGCATAGCAACAGTTTTCCCGGTGAGCACTGCGGTGTTAAGGATCTCGGTCTCCTGCACACAGAGGGCAGATCAATCAGACTGCGTTAACTCAGGATAATTCACTCGCAATTATTCACGATAATTCGTCATTCTGTCAGCTCCAGCTCTTCAGCGCCAACACTGAGTCGCGCTATTAACCCAGTGAGTCATATCATTCAATTAGAGTCATCAGCTCTGGAGAGTCTCAGAGTGAGATGGAGAGGTCTGTTTAGAGCCAAACAACACATCCTGTTTTTATGAAACTGATCAACTCTCGGATAATATATATTAACATGAAAAACACACACGGGAATAAGGTTTACTATCGAGTCACTGCAAAACGAAAAAAAAGGGGTGAAAAAAAAAAAAAGATTTTCACACATATTCGGAAGAAAATTTGAACGCTTGCCCATGCAAATCTCTTCAGCATGACACTAGGGAATTGTGGGTAATTTGCCAAGCCGATGCTATGTAGTTGCTAAGGTGTTCAGAGTAATTTAAGACATTCAGGGTGGTTGCATTCTGCCTCAAATCAAAAGATGAGTTATCAGAAATGGACTCTTCAGGATTTGTTTTATTGTCAAACAGGCAAAAACAGCCCTTCTGATTAATTATTTTATAAAAATATTTGTATGTATTTTATTTATTTTTGTAATTACACTTTATATTATATTATCTATCGATCTATCCAATTAAAAGAGTTAATAAATGCTATTAAATGCTATTTTATTTCATTTGTAAAGCTAACAGCTAAAACTTAAAAATGTATATATATATATATATATATATATATATATATATATATATATATATATATATATATATATATAATTAAAATTATATTTTTATTTAAAAAATTGACAGATAATTCAGAATAATTACATTCAATTAATATATAAGAACATAAAACCCCTAAAAATCTCTATCTATCTATCTATCTATCTATCTATCTATTTAAAAAATGTATATATATATATATATATATATATTAGATGAAAATGTAATGTAAAACAAACAGCTAAAAAAAAAAACATAAAAATGAACAGAAAAGTAAATGTGTATGTATATATATATATATATATATATATATATATATATATATATATATATAAGATGTAAAAAATATGCATCTTAAATAAAAATGTAATTATTACTTCAGTTTTAAAACAAACACATAAAAACATAAAAAAAAACCCTGTGTGTTTTTTATATAAAATATTATATAAATATACATTTTATTAAAGTAAAATGTAGTTTTTTTTTTCATTTTTACACAAACAACATACTAATACTGATCCAGATCCCTAACCCTTTAAATGGGTGAAACAAAAAGTGATGCTTGACTGAGGATTTATTTTTTATATTTTTGTATATATTTTTATTTATATTACATATTACATTATATTCAGATATTTAAAAAAATATATATAGCTATTTTATATTTAAATATAGACAAACAACACACACACATAATACTAATCGAAAAGAAATAGTGATGTTTGACTGAGAAAACATCAGTAATAAGGATAAAAAAGATGCTTATAGGTAACATCAATACCAGTGTGCGAAGTTCCTGAAATATGCCGGCACATCTTATTTTCACATATCCCGTAATTATGGAGAAATGATGGCTACGGTAACCGTTTTCTGCGAATCCACTTCTCTTTGTGTATAATCTTATCTAAAACGTGTCCGTGTGTTCAATTTACAGTTCAAACAAACCAAAGGCTGGATAATTAGATCATTTAAGTCTGACTTGTGTTTCTTCTGCTGGCTGGGGCTGCGGGTGAGGAGCCGGCACAAAACTGCCCTCATCATAAACCATGCGGCACTCTGAGACGGATAAACCTAAATAAAGAAGCCCTCTGCCAAGGTTTTGTTCTTCATCATAGGGTCTTTTCTTCTCTTTATGTCACAGCTCTCGCCATTCCCCTTTAGAGAAAACAGATAACATTATTTAATCCTGAACTGTGGATAATGAAATTTCAAGCTTGTTAATAAGACTGAGGTCTTCTGTTCTTTTTTTTTTTCTTTTTTTTTTTCTCCAGGCTGATCCCACTTCAGGCTTCACTTGGCAACTGATTCTTATTTCAATCATTTTCACTTTAATGCACCACAATCGTAAGGATAAACGAGCCACTTCCTTTCTTTCCCTTTATACGTTTAAGCCGATCATTATTTTCTATCTAACACAGCCTACGCTGTCTACTTCTGAGGTAGAATTTGAATACGCCATTTCCCTTGATTTCAAAATTATGTAAATGTGCAATAGGAACGTAGTCTGAGCAGCGAGAGCTTGGTATTCAAACCTTACGCTCAGACGTTTTGACAGGGAGTTATCGCCTGTGTTTGATTTGCTGTCAAAACATTAATTTATCAAGACCAGGAAAATGACTCTGATAAATATTCCGCAGGATGGGATGGGTGAAGTGTTTACAATTCGCTCACCCTCTTTCACTCACTTCCCGCTCAGATGAATTCAAAGAACTCGGCGACACTGTTTGGCAGACAAGGTGCTTTCAAATGTCTTTCAATATGTCCATTCACCGGCTGTTAAAACCGAACAATGTAATTTTCAGTCAAGCCTGAAGATTACGCAGTGAATTAAAAACAGAATTCAAGAGTAAAGCAGGCAAAGCGGTGGAAAACCTCTCATTGTGATGCCACAGACTCTGATGGGCGGCTTTACTTGACTGTAAAAAAAACAAAGCTGAGGTGAGTTCAGTTGAGCGAGGGAGGACAGTTTTAAACCACACAGGTCAAATCCATTGACCCTTGAGAAATACATACGTGCCTCCACCTTCTAACACACACACACACACACAAAATGGAAAAGTGGAACTTTCCAGCTCAGGATATATCAACAAAAAAAGCGCAATATTTCAAAATTATATCTTAAGATTTTAATGCTTTGATAAAGCAGGAGAAAAATAAGTATTTATTTGCCTTAAAATGACAGGCATGTGAATGTTTGCAGAGTAATGGAAGGATTTCAAAGTAATATAGACCAGATTCTCCAAAATCAGAAATACACATACAGTAAGAAGCCAATCTTAATCAAGTTCAGTTGCACACAAGTCCCATAAATCATTTTCTCAGGCTTGCAGATAAAATGTCATGTGTGACAAAAATATATTAGAAATTAGAAATAATTACATTATATGTTTTCATACATTTTATATATATTTTTCTAAGAAATATATTGGAAATTACAAATATATATTAGAAATTTGAAAAAATGTATTACAAATTTTTATTAAAAATATGAAATATGAAAAAGAAATTGTAAATATTACATTAATATAAAATTATATAAAATATAATATAATATATATATATATATATATATATATATATATATATATATATATATATATATATATATATATATATATATAATTGCACATTTTTAACAAGTAATAATTAGAAATTTTGAAAAAAATTACAATAATTACAAATTTTGAACAATTAATTATTGGAAATTTGCATATATATTATAATTATAATATCTATAATTAGAAATGATCATACTTATATATTATTAATTTCTTTCTAAAAAGTATATTAGAAATCTGAATACAAATTTCTAACAATTAACTATTAGAAATATATATATGAAAAAAATCTAGAAATTATAAACAATTATATTTTGTGTGTAATTTTTTTGTTACTTATTTTTCTATAAATGTGTATATTTTTCTATAAATGTGTATATATTTATTTTTTCATAAATATATATCACATAATTAAACATTTCTAACAATTAATTATTAAAAATAAAAAATATAGAAGTTTAAAGAGAAATTAAATAGAAATTATATATATATATATATATATATATATATATATATATATATAGTTACACATTTTTAACAAGTAATTAGAAATTTAAAAAAAAAAAATCACAGTAATTACAAATTTCTAACAATAAATTATTAGACATATTATAATATATATAATTATAATTACAAATAATTAGCATACTACCATTTTAAAATGAATCCTGGAGTAATGTATGTAATACAGTAATGTATGCTGTAAATTCTGCTCTGCCATCACAGAATTAAATTACAATTTTAAAATACATTAAAATGAAAAAACATTAATTGTAATAATATTTCACAATATTACTGTTTTCAATGTATGTTGATCTTGGTGAGCATTGGAGACTTCTTTCAAAAATTTCTAATTCCATGGTGCTTCGGTGCACTAGTGAGTTTTGGGATTGCAAAACTACATTAACATTCAGCACAATGCAGAGTACAGCCTTTTCACGCATCTGGCATTGACTCGAAAATTAAGGAAGATTCACTCTGACAGCAGGACTGATGTGGGTGGCATGAGAACCAGCAGAACTAATATGCCACAAGTTTATGTCCACCTATACTCGTGGTCCGTCCCCCAAATCATGATGCTCCGGTTGTTGAAACACACGTCCTTCTCCTTCCCCCAACCCCATCTCTAAACTCCTATGAGCCGCGGTTCCAGAGGGAGGGTGCTGAATCCGAGCATAATGTGTTATTCATGCAGCTTCGTCATCCGCTGCTACCCGGTGGTTGGTAAACATCGTTCCCTGGACTGCTGACTGATTAGTGTTAGCTATGCGTGGATGCTGGGTTTGAAGAACAGGCTGTACGGCCTCCCAGAGACCATCTCTGCAGGAGGGCAGTGCTTCTACAACACGCACTTACCTTTAAATGGTTCCACACTATCTTGAGTGAGAGAAAAGCGAAGGAGGTAAATCGATAAAAAGCCATTACACTTTTGGCGGGACCAAAGAGTTATCGGAGGTCAGGGAATGTAGGGTTAATATCAGCATAGGTGGTTGGTTGAGTTCGTGGCGAACCTACACCGGCTCACACGGGGTCTAACGCTCAAGGACAGGCAGCGCCGAATGCATCGGCACCCCGTGTGGATCCTCGCGGCCGATGCCGCAGCCATGCTATTACGGAGCCATCGATCGGCGGCTGTATTTCTTTTCAAGACCGCGCGTCCTACCCGCTCTTCAGCAGAAATGGCTGAAGCCTTTTTGCCCCTCCGAGTCTGCTGACAAAGCCTCTGATAAAATGGCACAACAGTGCAGACAAACAGGGAGCAAAAAGGAAGATGGCTATTGATTTCAGTAATAGCGCAGAGAGATGAAGCGAACGCTTAGCTGTCGTTGAACGCATTACAGCCACTGGGTCAGCCGAACGCCTCTCAGTGGCCGCTACAATGAGGATAATCACAGTTTTGTGCTACTGTTTCCACATCAACCCATAATCCAAGGCCTCTCCACCTCACTGCTTGGTTAAATGAGCTCTCCTTCCAGGAATTATAAGCCCTGTTATGAACAGTGGATGAGCATAAACCTGGAATTCTCAGCTACCATTCCTTTGCTGCCTTATTCATGATATTACATACACTGTAAAAAAAAAAAAAAAAAAAAACACAATTTGTTGAGTCACCTTAAAATAATGTGTTACCCTGCAGTCTTAAAATTTTAAGCTCAGTCAACTCAAATAAGTTTAGTCAACTTCAAAAGTTGTTAAATGTTAAATTGTTTGTTAAACTTAAAAGCTGGACTTTGCATACCTACACTGTAAAAAAAAAAAAAAAAACTATTTGTTGAGTCAACTTAAAATAATATGTTACCCAGCTGGGTTAAAATTTTAAGTTTAGTCAACTCAAAAAAGTTTAGTTAACTTGAAATGCTAAGTTGTACTAAGTGACAACTTATATATTTGAGTTCATTCAACTTAAGTTTAAGGCAGCTGGGTAACAAGCCCAGCTTTAAAGTACACATAGTACAACTTAACATTTTAAGTTGACTAAACTTAGAGTTGACTGAACTTAACCTTTTAAGGCAGTCCGGTAACATATTATTTGAAGTTGACTTAACAAATTGTTTTTTTTACAGTGCACTGTAAAAGAACAACAACAACAACAACTCGAGTCAACTTAAAATAATTTGTTACCCTGCTTCAGTCAACTTTAGTCAACTGGAAATGTTAAGTTGTACTAAGTGACAACTTAGTACTAAGTGACAAATATTTGAGTTCATTCAACTTAAGTTTAAGGCAGCTGGGTAACAAGGCCAGCATTTAAGTTTAACAAACCTAATTTTTTGTTTAGTAAAAAAAAAAAATTGTTTGTTAAACTTAAAAGCTGGACTTTGCATATCTACACTGTAAAAAAAAAAAAAAAAAAAAAAAACTATTTGTTGAGTCAACTTAAAATTTTAAGTTTAGTCAACTCAAAAAAGTTTAGTCAACTTGAAATGCTAACTTGTACTGAGTGACAACTAATATATTTGAGTTCATTCAACTTAAGTTTAAGGCAGCTGGGTAACAAGCCTAGCTTTTAAGTTTAACAAACCTAATTTTTTGTTTAGTCAACTCAAATATCTAAGTACAACTTAACATTTAAAGTTGACTAAACTTTGAGTTGACTGAACTTACAATTTTAAGGTAGCAGGGTAACTAATTACTTTAAGTTGACTCAACAAATTGTGTTTTTTTTGTTTGTTCTTTTACAGTGCATATCTACACTGTAAAAAAACCTTTGTTGAGTCAACTTAAAATAATTTGTTACCCTGTTGCCTTAAAATTTTAAGTTCATTCAACTCAAAGTTTAGTCAACTTGAAATGTTAAGTTGTACTAAGTGACAGCTTAGATATTTGAGTGCATCCAACTTAAAATTTTAAGGCAGCTGGGTAACAAGCCCAGCTTTTAAGATTAACAAACCAGTTTTTTTGTAAAGTCAACTCAAATATTTAAGTTGTCACATAGTACAACTTAACATTTTAAGTTGACTAAACGTAGAGTTGACTGAACTTAAAATTTTAAGGCAGTCCGGTAACATATTATTTGAAGTTGACTCAACAAATAGTTTTTTTTTTTTTACAGTGCACTGTAAAAAAAAAAAATAAAAAAAAAAATAAAATAAAAAAAAAATAAAAAAACACAATTTGTCGAGTCAACTTAAAATAATTTGTTACCCTGCTTCAGTCAGCTCAAATAAGTGTAGTCAACTTGAAATGTTAAGTTGCACTAAGTGACAACTTAGATATTTGAGTTGACTTTACAGAAAAATCTGCTTTATTAAATTTAAAAGCTGGGCTTGTTACCCAGCTGCCTTAAAATTTTAAGTTGAATGAACTCAAATATCTAAGTTGTCACTTAGTACAACTTACATTTCAACTTAACACATTTCAAGTTAACTAAACTTTTTTGAGTTGACTGAACTTAAAATTTTAAGGCAGCTGGGTCACATATTATTTGACTCAACAAATTGTTTTTTTTACAGTGTAGATATGTTCATATAGACAGTCAAGTTGATACTGCACTTGGATCAAGATCCTTTGTTAGTCCTGGAACAACATTACAAGCCAAACACATTCTCTGAAGCTTAGATATCTGAAACCTACAGCAGTAGAAATGATTCATAAGAATGCTGTTCAAATTCTAACCCCAGCCCTAAGATCAAATTCTGACGAAGGTTGTTCCAGGAACATGTCCTCCTTGAATCATGCCAAGCACATAGGGAGCAGCAGTGGTGCAACTCAATTAGAGTACCTTTCCACTGCACCTACAAGACAATCTCTATTGCTTGGTAACTGGGAGACCAACAGATGCTGTTTTTATGACCAGTAACAATTATTTTTATGTGTATGTTTGTGTTTTTTTTATGTGTGTGCAGAACTGATTCTTAATTATTGTTTAATTTTTGTTTTTTAACTACATAATACAATAAAAATTAGTCTACAAAAACAACCTGGTGTGTTATGTTATAAAATTGTTATTATTGTTCTTGCTATTAATAATAATAATAATAACTGTAATCATATGTTTTATAATTCACACTACTACTTTATATTATGTATTATGCATTATTATTATTATTGACCAGTTTTCAATTGTTTGCTTATCTTTTAAGTATAAACTGAACTGATTCATATTCTTCAATTTTTAATTTTAGTTACATTAAATAATACTATTATTTTATATATAATTTTTTTATATATATAAAATATTAATATTTATTTATTATATTTTTATAATATATACTTTTTTACAATATAAGAATGATTAATATTTTTTAATAATTTATACTACTACTATTTTATATGATTTATTGTTATAAATTTTAATATTTTTTTTATTATAATAATTAACATTTTATATGTTATATATATTTTTTATATATTATATATTTTATAATATAAATGTTTACAATATAAGAATAATTTACTTTTTTAATAATTTATACTACTACTACTTTTATTTTCTACTATAATTTTATTTTATATTTCTACTATAATATTAATATTTTTATTAATAATTTAATAATTGACCAAATTTTAATGATTTTTGTTTACCTTTAAGCATAAATAACGTTGTTACATAACAGTAAATACTACTACTACTACTAATAACAATAACAATAATTTACATATCATATTTATTTTTATATATTATATACCTTTATAATATAAAGTGTTCAGCAATATACAAATAATTGTAATATTTTTTACAATTTATACTACTACTACTTTTCTATTTATTATTAATTTTAATATTATTGTTAATATTATAATTATTGACCAGTTTTCAATGATTTTTGTATACCTTTAAGCATAAACATAACTGATTCTTAATCCTTTAATTTTTACTTTTAGTTAAATAAAAGTAAATACTACTACTACTAATAATAATAACAAAATTTTATATGTATTTATTTTTATTTTTTTTAGCCTATATATTATATATTGTATTATATAAATTTTTACAATAAAAATAATTGTAATATTTTTTATAATTTATACTACTACTACTTTTCTATTTATTATTAATTTTAATATTTTATTAATAATTTAATAACTGACCAGTTTTCAATTATTTTTGTTTACCTTTACGCATAAACATAACTGATTCTTTATCCTTTAATTTTTACTTTTAGTTACATAAAAGTAAATACTACTACTACTACTACTACTACTACTAATAATAATAATAATAACAATTTTCTCTATTTAACATTTCTCATTTTTACACATTATATATTTTTACAATACATTTTTTTTACAATGTACATTTTTTTTTAAATTTACACTATTAATACTATTTTATATGATTATTATTAATTGTAATATTATTATCAATATTATAATAATTGACCAATTTTCAATTATTTTGTTTACATTTCAGCATAAACAGAACTGATTCTTAATTCTTTAATTTTTACTTTTAATTACATAATAAAAGTAGATAATAATAATAATAATAATAACAATAATAACAATAACAATAATGTCATTAGGCATAAAAATTTGTTTTGCAATCTAGTCATGTTTGACTGCTAATGCTATGCATTTCTCATTTGAGAAAGAATGAATGCTACAGTATGTAAAGGTTTAGTAATTTAGGTAAATAATTAAACTAAATAAGTTTTTTGTTGTTGTTGTTGTTTACCATTGAAGGGAGGCAATTCAATATCGCCAGACTCGATACTAAAGAACCAATAAACAATTCTCTCAAACCAATTATCTGTCTATTGCAACCTGCAGCCCTCAAGGGTTTTTGGGTTAATGTTCAAACAGCACAGCCATAGGAACTTAGATGAACTCTCTCACCACTCTTTCAAATTAACACCTGCCAGAAAACTCCAGCACCTTTTAATAACTGCAAAAAAACGACACGGCTTAGATGCAATCGCCATCTAACATGGCCTCCCTCATTTCCTCCATCTCTGGGGCAGTGAAATGTGGAAGTACAGATTCCATATGCCCTGTATAGTGTGCAAGCCTCCAGGTGAGGGATAATGAATACATAGGCTGTTTCAGATGATTGTGATAAGGCGGCAGCGGTCGTGCGCACAGCCGCGGTGGAGAGAGAGTGAGATGCTGGTAGTAATGAGGGAGCGTGCGGTGAGGACCATCGATCCCCACGGCTCCGTGGCAGGGCGCAGGTTTACCGAGGCCAGCCGCCGCACACAATAACACGCTTCTGTCTGCATCTTAATCTCTCAGCAGTCACAAATCAACTTGCATTTCTTTCAGACAACTGCACTCATTTTTTTTTCTCTCCCTCTCTCCCTTTTTCGTTTTCGCTTTCTGTTCTCGCGTGTGTGCCACATGGTCCTGTGCTGCAGGGGGTTTTAAAGAAACATTTGCATTAACAATAAATAAAGCAGTAATACAGAAAAAGCTTAAGTACTGGGGTACAGTAAACACTCTGTCAAACTGTGCAGCTTAAAATGACTTCTTTCAAAGACATTCTCACAATAAATAGTCTAGATCACAGTGGAAAAGGATAAAATCCTGGTGTTTTTTGTTTTTTTTTCTTGCCTCAGATAAAAGGTTGTTGGTCTCAGATAAAGATCAGAACTGTCAAAATGCATTCTAAAGATCAGACTACCATGTTAAAAAGCTAGTTTATGCTGGTTTAGTTAGTAGAACAGTCTTAATGGACAGGTAGATACCATATCTAGTTTGTAGATATCCAAAAAGACTTTAGTTTACATGGTAACACTTTAGAATAAGGTGTCATTTGTTAACATTAGTTAATGTATTGACTAAAATGAACAAACAATGAACAATCCATTACAGTGTTTGCTAATCTTTGTTAATGTTAATGTGAGAACAACAATTTACAAAAAAATTACTCACCCCCTTATCATCCAAAATGTTCATGTCTTTCTGTCTTCAGTCGTGAAGAAATTATGGTTTTTGAGCAAAGCATTTCAGGATATAATGGACTTCATTGGTGCCCCGATTTTGAACTTCCAAAATGTAGTTTAAATGCAGCTTCAAAGGGCTCTAAAGGAGCCGAGGAAGAAGGGTCTTATCTAGCGAAATGATTTGTCGTTTTTTCTGGAAAATTAAAATTTGTTTACTTTTAAGCACAAAAGCTTGTGTAACACAGACTCTGGGATGCATGTCCACGACACTACGTACTATTGAATCATGTGGGAAGGTCACGCGGAACGTAGGCGGAACTACAGACCCAGTGTTTACAAAGCGAACACGCAAAGACTAAGAAAGTGCAAGTAAGTCAAACGCTGTTTACAAACAAAAAGGTACAACAATGTCAGACAATTCTGAAGTTGTAGGAGAAAATGAGATGGAGTTTTTCCACCTTTTTGAGCCGGAGTACACAGACGATGAACTTAGACGTGATTCATAGTTTTGTGGACGCGCATCCCAGAGTCTGTGCTACACAAGCTTTTGTGCTTAAAAAGTATACACATTTTTTTTTAAAAAATGACACATCGTTTCGCTAGATAAGACCCTTCTTCCTCGGCTGGGACTGTTTAGAGCCCTTTGAAGCTGCATTTAAACTACATTTTGGAAGTTCAATATCGGGCCACCAATGAAGTCCATTATATGGAGAAAAATCCTGAAATGCTTTCCTCAAAAACCATAATTTCTTCACGACTGAAGACAGAAAGACATGAACATCTTGGATGAAAAGGGGGTGAGTAAATTATTTGTAAATCGTTGTTCTGGAAGTGGACTTCTCCTTTAATAAAAATACAGTTGTTCACTGTTAGTTCATGTTAGTTCACAGTGCATTAACTAATGTTAGCAAACACAACTTTTGATTTTAATAATGCATTAGTAAATGCTGAAATTAATATTAACTAAGATTAACAAATGCCGTAAAAGTATTGTTCATGCTTAGTTCATGTTCACTAAAGTAGTTAACTAATGTACCTAACTGTAAAGCATTCACAGTTTAAATTAATTTCATATAATTACTTTACAACTATCTGACAGAAAGTAAATAAAATACAAGTAATTGTGCAAACAATAATGATTGCCATGATTTGCTACTTGCAGTTGCTACAAGGTGAGACATCTATATATTTTATTTATTAATTAATTAATTTATTTTTTGGAATAGAAAAACTACAATTGAAATGTATGCTGAAAGTCGATTTGGCCAATGTTTAGGATTACAACAGCATAAAGGTGACCTTAAAGCTAGCATAAATCAATAAAATATGCTATTTTTGTTGTAGAACATAATAACATTTTTTTTGTCTTTCATGTCTTTTTAGTAGGAATAAATAATTAGTTTTAAGTTACAACGGATAAAACAAATATTAAAATTAATTTAGATATTTAAAAATTAAAACTAGTTAAAATAATACATTTTAAAAAACTAACATCAGTCATTTTAAATGCTAAAAGTGAATGTAGGCATTACAACATTGTAATGTACAGTGTGAGAAAGAATATTCATTTTGAGATTTGCTAAAGATAACACTTGAACACTGTTATTAAGCCTCAGTGTTTTCATATGGGATTTTTCCCAAAAATGCCAGTCAATGTTAATTAAAAAAAAATAATAATAATTTCGGTATATTATTACCAAATTTTAAATTCAAACTTCTCGTCTCGTCATAAGTTTTGTATTACTTTTTGGAACTGATTGATCTCAGTTGGCCTCATCTCAACAAGACCTCATTGATCTGAGCTTGTGCAAAAATATTTATATTTAGTAAAATATTTCTAAAATGATCCACAAATAATGATTTTTTTCCCTCACTTTTGCTTAAGCTTAGAGCCTATTATCATTCAGTTCCAAAAAGAAATACAAAACCTGTGCAAGTTAAAAGAAAATATGTAGAGACTGAACAAGAATGAATTCAAGATTTGGTGATAATACAGCATAACAAGCAATTTTACAAGCAATTTTTAAAAGGTCAGTCCTTTTGACCGGTAACGCCAAATTAAGTAAAGGATTTTCAGCAAAGCACAAGGGTGAAATTATTAGCAATGAACTTTAACGGATTAGTTCACTCCAGAATTAAAATTTCCTGATAATTTACTCAATCCCATGTCATCCAATTTTTTTCTTTCTTCAGTCGAAAAGAAAATAAGGTTTTTGAGGAAAACATTCCAGGATTTTTCTCTATATAATGCAGTTCAATGGAAGCCAATGGGTTGAAGATCCGAATTGCAGTTTAAATGCAGGAATAAGGGTCTTGTATAGTGAAACAATCAGTCATTTTCTAAAAATAAATAAATAAATAAATAAATAATAATCATCTTGCACTAGCTCGACCTCACGCATAACAGAATCACGTTTGAAAGGTCATGTGTGACGTACCCGGAAGTACACAGTTAGGTTTGTTCGATTCTTCCGATTTTATCGATTAATTCAAATTTGATGTTTTGCCATGATTTTATTTTTCATATTGGAATAGAAATATTACCAAACATTAGGGAGTGAACTTATGCTAACTTGAGCACCACATTTTTAGAATGCCGTTTCATGCATGAGATGCTGCAAGAGACCTGAGTGCAGCAGTCAAATGTGCCATTCTTCTTTTCCACGCTTAAGGTAGTTATTTCAAAGACAGATGCGCGATATGTGCTAATAAAGGAAGCGATGCGGTCGCGACGTGCACGTGGTGCGACACACACATTTTTTCCAGGCGCGTTCGCACCCAGTGTTGCCAAGTTCGCGGTTTTCCTCCATAACTGGGCTACTTTAACACTGTTGCCGCGGGTTGTTTTTCATGTCCGTGGGTTGAAGCGACCCCAATAACGTAATTTTTAGCCCCTGGAATGCTCATTTGACCAGGGGAACCCTGCCAAAAAATGTGTATTTTACCCCCGGAACGCGATTTTTTAACGGGGGACCCCCTCAAAATGCAATTGGGCTAGTTTTGAGTAGCAACTGGGCGGGTTTCGTTGTAAAAACCTGGCAACCCTGTCCGTGCCACATCAAGATTTTTCAGAATGCCACAAGCGCACTGCAGGTCATGTGACAAAAACCAACCAATCAGCTTCATCCTTTCCCGTAACAACACTGAAGGTTCAGCCAGTCAGATTTTAATTTTTTTTTTGCCATATTGCCCAGCCCTATACACAGTGTTTACAAAACAAACGTGCAAAGAAAGTCAAACATCCTTTACAAAAAGAGGAGAAACTACATTGCCAGACAATTTTGAAGATGGAGAAGAACCCTCCGACTTCAAAATTGCTGAACGTGCATCGCTGAGCTAGTGCAAGATGAGCATTTGTGGTTAAAAAGTATAGAAACCAAACATTTCGCTAGACAAGACCCCTTATTCCTCGGCTGGGATCATGTAGAGCCCTTTGAAGCTGGATTGAAGCTGGACCTTCAACCTGCTGATCTCCATTAAAGTCCACTATATGGAGAAAAAATCCTGGGATTTCTTTTCAATTGAAGAAAGAAAGACATGAACATCTTGGATGATATGGGGGTGAGTAAATTATCAGGAAATTTTAATTTAGGAGTGAACTAATCCTTTAAGTGAACATTGAATGACAGCAAATGCAGAGCTAGATGAAACGAGCACGCACAATTAAACATCTGAGTCTTATTATTCGAAAGGAAGAACCCCGAGCAGCCAGTTCTCAATGTAAATTTGATGAGTAGTTCAAAAATGTTGCCTGATTTATGGCCTACGGCCTGTGGAGAACACAAAGGAAAAGGTATTACCTTGTCCTGTAGGCGGTTTACAGAGGACACTGTTCAAACAGACTTGAAGGAAGACAAACAGCAGGTCAGCGTCGCTCAGAGAACAGAGAAACCCACGAGCTCTGAAGAAAAGCCTGACACGCACCGAAACTCAAGACTAAGGCCAAGAGGCTACCAAGAACCAAACAAAACAAATCCTGGAAGTAAAAAAAAAAAAAAAATCAGAAGAGGGGTTTGAAGGGAGATGGCTCTGACTTGGCAATTTGTTTGATTTTCCTTTTCTCTGAACAAACTCTCCGAGCGCCGCGAGAAGACAGGGTGGCAAACAAGAATGAGAGCGCTTTCAACAGTCAACAGAAAACAAGCTCAGCAGGGACCGAAATTTGCCTTCGAGAGGGCTGAACGGCCAATTACAAGGAGCTTAAGTAAACTTGATTCAAAAGTTGTGAGGTATAGACCCAGAGAGTGAGGAAGAAAGACAAACACACACATTATAAAGAGAGAGACGGAGAGAGAGAAAGCGAACGCGCACGCTGATGCATCCTAATGAGGCAGAACAGATTTCCTGCATTTTGAGAGTATCATGCACTGCCAAATCCTATTAGGGCATCTCCTCATTCAAAAAGTTGAAAGTGATGTGATTACATTGATCCCCTCCTGCTGTGTAACACAACAATCTGCTCTCCCAGCATTCTGAGAGCTCAAGACAAATGCGCTCCGTCAGAGGCCCAGACAACAGAAGTGATTGGTGGCTGCCGTCTTGTTGTCTGCGGCCGTGATTGTTGTGTGAAATGCACCGGTGGGCCGAACGGGCTCGAGCCGGAGGTGTCGAACTCAGGCTGTTAGGGCATCCGAGCTCATTTTCTCAATGTTATTACATCATTCTCCGCCCTCGTCGCTACTGTATGACTGGCTGTGTTTACCGTAATGGGCCGAGACAGCACAGCTCTCAAACGCGACGGCTGATGGCGCTTGTTTGGCCACTGAGTGGGGAACGGGGCCGCCACGGCTGTCCTCTCTAATGAGGCCGAAGAGACAGCTGGCAGGCCGGAATTAGCCGATGTCCGCGAGAGGGGAAAAAGCTAATTCTAATGGAGCAGAAGCCTCCGATGGGACAGATTGGAGTCTCTTGCCTTTGTTATCGTATGCCATTGTTCCTGTCACACCAATCTGCGTTGTTCCTCTACATTAGACAGGTAGAGAGAAGGGGGAGCGGATGGCCGCGCTCGGAGTGATTAAAGCTGCCCGCTGACTCTGCTGCCGGCTTAACGAAGTCTTGATTAAGTTTAACAAGGTGCGGTGATGGCAATGTCATCGTTATGGACAAGGGGAAAACCCGCCATAGGCTGTGTGAGAGAACGCCGCACTGTAAAACGCAATTAAGACAGGCGGCAAAAGAGGCAAGGTGATATAATTTAAGATGCTATGCAAAAAGAACCAAATTTACTCTGCATGTGAGTGTTTGCATGTGAAGGTCGTGAGAGAGGAAGGTGAAACGGTTTAGCTAACGAAGGGGGGCTTTCACATTTCAGCGGTTTGTGTGGTTGCAGAAAGTACACAAACCTTTTCACATCAAAATGAAATCATCTTCATCATACTACCCTATTGAAAAGAAGCCAGCAGACGTGTAGCCCACCTCTAATCAGACACCATTTTTCTCCTCGCTTCAGTCTCTCACTTCACTTAAAAGATCAAACTTGCACTCAAAACAATTTTTTCTCATTTTGTTGTATGAAGACTGCACTGGAATCACAGGCTCCCCCAATTTTTTTTTTTTTTTTTTCAAAAATGCAGCAATGTATAAATAATCTATATAGTGATCATTATTGGTGCATTTCAGTAGTTCAGTGAAGCAAAGTGTACATAATACCACACAGCAGTTTTACGCTGTTCGTGATCTTTTTTAATCTACATGAATATGCACAAAGGATTTAAAGGATAGATGGGCTGTTCAAGTATGTATGTCTATAGAAGATACCTGTGGCACTGATTTTAACGGAGTAAAGGCCAGTGTTCATTGGACAACAGACTCATTTTGTGTCTTAGGGCTGGCTGCATAAAAGGTTTAGACTAGTCTTAAAAGTTAGCAATCTAATTTTGTTCTTTAAAACTGGTCATTATTTTTTTTAATTCAGTTACAAAAAAATGTAAATTAGTCTAATCTGAATCCAAAAAAGAAGAATGATTGCCCTTTGGTTAACTGCTAGTTGGTCAGACTAGCAGTTAAGACAATTAGCTGACTAACTTCTTAAGACTAGTCTAAACCTAAACCTATGCAACCGGCATATATATATATATATATATATATATATATATATATATATATATATATATATATATATATATATATACACACACACACACACACACACTGTAATGCTTGTAACGCAGAGTGTTCTATGGGTGACAGTGTTAGTTGTAACTATATATAAATAAATAAAAATACAAAAATCAATTTCACATTACTTTAGAAATAGGTACACATTACAACCTAAAACGAAGGCAATAATAAGTCAAGAAATTGGTGCATTTAGATGTTTAATTTAGCTCAGACGGACATGAATGCATTTAACTTGCAGTTACAAAGGAATAAATAATATTTTGTTATTTTAAACAAAACATTGAATACTGATATTTACACGTATTTCTAAAATGAAGATACTTTAAATGATAAATCAAAACCGCCAGTAGGTGGCAGTAAGTCGCTGTTCATTAAGTGAGTCATTGCGATTGAACTGAATCATTTAACGGGTGATTCATTCAAGAACGAAACACGGTCATGTTGCTCAAAGACGCAAAACCGTGCTGTGGCTGTGTTTGGAATGGATATTTGTTGGTGAAATAGAGCAAAAACAGGAAATATTGCTGTCTAAAACGTAAGTCTCTTAATATTAACTTCTTGTTTATTGATGAACTGTTGCATAAAATCAGTATCACATTTGTAATCATGCTGAGGCGCTGTTCGTTTGATATATTTCCTAACTTTCTGTGTCACAGAGAGAGAATGAGACAATCAACATAAATGGCGCTTAGTCTTTCACAAAACATAGCCAGCGTAGGACATCATAACTAACCATCATTAATTTACGGCCTTTAAATATGTCCAGCGTTTATCGGTTTGTGCGTCAGTAATAATGGTCCGTGGGCAAACACAGTGTTCCGTGTGTAGTTACAGTAAATGGACTAAACGAAGCCTTGAGGCAAAAAAATTTGCCTCGATTACTTTTTGTATTCAAGTTACTCGAGTTACTCGAGGATTCGTTTCAGCCCTGATTGTAACATACATGGTTTAAAGATTTCCACACATGCTTCCATAACAAAACATACGGTATTTACTAGATGCAATATCAACACTACATAGAGAAAAAAGTTCAAAGCCAAAGTTCAAAAATCTTTTAAAGACATCTCTGAACATTTATTTAACTGTAGCAAAAGTAAGTTTCTGGCTAAAGTAAATTTTGTGTTCATTTAAAATGAGACAATTTTGCTGTTTTTTTAATTTCCAATACACTGTATGTTATTTAGCTGTTTAATTGTTTGATGCTTTACTAACTAGCAGAAGACACTAACCAGTTTTAAATTCCAGTTGCGCAGATGGGAAATGTTTTAACACTGCGTTACAATCAGAGTTGGGAAAAGTTACTTTTAAAAGTAATGTATTAAAATATTGCATTTCTCCATAAAAAGTAACTAATTTAATTTTTTAGTTTCTTTTTATCGAAAGTAATGCATTACTTTACTTTTGCATTATTTTTTGTTACCTGGGCCGGGCATGCTTTTTTGTTTTGTTGTTTAATAACCCCCCAAAATTACATTTTTGGCAACTGTAAAATCCCTGTCACTCCAAATAGGGCTGCACGATTAATCGAAATGAAATCACAATCGCGATTAATCAAAAGCTGCAATTGTCATACTTATCTTTCAGTGAAGCACAGTTCTGTGATCAGCAGTAAATCTCTATCCGAAGGCCTGAGAGCGCTCTTGGGCATAAACTCCAAATACACCCGAAAACACCCAGGAAATCATGATCACTGCAGCCGAATAAACAAAAGATTTAACTGCTTTCATTGATTCAATGTGACTAATAAACACACGACTACGACAGTGTATGGTTTATCTGTTATCTGTGTTCTTATTATTATAATTTTCCTTATAATACAGTATATAATAATGCAGTGCCTTAATCACTGCTTAGAATACTCTGAATACTATGTGTGCCTTATTTTGTGTAAAAAGCCACATCATCTCACAGAAGGATTTATTTGAAACACTTGACTGACATTAAGAAGTGAGTTTGGAGTAAAAATATTTTATTAAATGTGGTATTTTCACATGTTTTCAGATGTAGAGCTGTAGTTCACTAAGAAGCTATGCAAAAAGCTGTTATTATCACAAATTATTTCTTTCAGTTTCATAATCGCAGTGATTAAATCGCCTGCAATAATGAAAGCAATATAGTGTAGCTTTTCAGTGAACTATGGCTCCGTGTACTAAATACTGCTTCATCTGAAAGCACCTGCTGGAGATTTACTACTGATTACACAACCGGCTTCACTAAAAAAATGTGCATGACAATCACCTTCGATTAATCGTGCAGCCCTAATGCTAAAAGTGATACAAGACTCAGCCTGAAGGAAGTGCCTCTGCACTTACTTCCAGTTTCTCTCAATCCGGGGACAAGAGGGCTGTCAATGGATAAAAGTAAAAACAAAGTAACTTGTGCTACATATTTGGAAAAGGTAACTTTTTTTGTTGTAAATTTAAAAGTAATGCGTTACTTTACTAGTTACTTTAAAAAAAAAAAAAAAAAAGTAACACATTACTTTTAATTAGTGCTGTCAAATTGATTAATCGTGATTCATTTTTGTTTGTTTACATAAAATGTTTATTTATTATGTATATATAAATACACCCACATACATGTACACATTTAGGAAATATATGTAATACATATTTATATTTATATATAATATAAACCATATATAAATATGAATATATATACACACACACATGTAAATATTTCTTAAATATATACTTGTATGTGTGTGTATTTATATATACATAATAGAAATAAACACAGTACAAATGCATATATTATGTAAGCACAAACTTTTAGTTTGGATGCAGTTAATCATGATTAATCAATTTGACAGCATTACTTGTAATGCGTTCCCCCAACACTTGTTACAGTGTACTGTGCTATCATTAAAACTATGCTATTCCATGACATGGCAATATAATTTACATGGATTTTAATGATAAACCATGTGAAATGGGTGAATAAAGTTCAAAAATGATTATTTTAAGAAATGTACAGCATTTTGGCTCATCTTTTTATCTCCTGTTCTGTAAGAGCTGTGTTTTTCCTGCATAGTTATATTTATAAGATCTTGTGTGTGTGTGTGTGTGTATATATATATATATATATATATATACACACACATACTCTGCCTCTGATAAATAGCATTGTGCCTCCCCATTCATGAACAGCACTCAGCCATCATAGAGCCCAGTCACCATGTAGCTTGAAATAACCTTTATTATCTTACATTTAACCTTATTTGTTTGAGGCCCCTCACAGTCTCCTCTCATTTTAAATTAATTACTTTTGGTCTTGACCCAATTGCCAGTTTTAAAGCAAACTGCACGCTCAATTAACCAAATTACAGCTAATTAAAGTGCTAGTCATACTGTTGCTTCAGAAGACACATCAACATTTCCTGTGTGATTCATCTTGTATTATGCCTGAAAGCAGCAATAATTTATATCATATGCAAACAGCAACAATAAAAAGAAGACAATAGAACAGGATCGCAAGTTTGGACTTGTTGAGAATGAGTTGACGAAGACTCAACTCACCATAGCCAATGGCACGATTCCCCCGAGGTCATGTGGTGCCAGACGGATGAGCGTCTGGATCTCATCTGAAAGGGTTCGGGAGATGGGGTACTCGATCTGCCATGTCACTGAGCGACTTCCCAGAGGATCCAACAACCCGTTGACCTCCAGATCCACCTGAAGGACCTTCTGGAAACCAGCCTCCACCCTAACATGGGGAACAAGAGACAGTAAAAAGTAATATTAAAACAAAACTAAAAGCATATGCATGTAAAACTCACGGGTGTCTTGTGTTTATTTGTTGTTATATGGCTACTGGCCAGTGCGTGCTGCCAACGGATGAAGGGGCAGTCAAGCGGCCATTTATCGACCCTTTTGTTTTTGTACACCTGGTGTGTGTTGGATGTAGGCTGCGATGTATGTGGGTGTGAGTGTGTGGCGGTTTACTCTCATTATTTCAGTTCAACAAAAACATCCCAGCAGCAACTGAAAAAAAAAAAAGAGACAGCAAAAAAGCAATTTACTTTTGGTCCAGCGCCACAGCATTTTCAAAAAAGATTTCCAAAGCAGAGCATAACATTGTCTCCACTGATTGCGATGCAAACAAAGCTGAAAAACAATGAATAAAACCAAAGCCATTTGATTTGCCCAGGCCTGGGTTTGATCAGCCTGGCTGCTCCGGCCTCACAGTACTTAGTTAAAACAAAACGGGATATGAAAAATTCCTAATATCAAAGTACAAATGTGGAATATGGAACTGCGATTGAATTCACACCTGGAACACAAAAGCAAAACTATATTCTTTTCCTCAGAATGCTTTCTTTTTTTCTCCGAATCGGAACAGTATGGTACAAGGTCCTTCTTAAAAAAACTCACACATCCATGAAAAAAGTAATTATTCTCAATGCTGCCATTTCAACACTTTGGAAAAATAATCAGAATTTGCTCTTTGGTTGACATCACACACAAATTTCAGAAAGAAAATGTTCAGGTTTTTTTTTTTTTTAACAAACACTTGGGTCAGGGTTAACAAGGTTGCAGTTTCTCCATGTGGAACCTGTTTCCATGAGAGCTGTTTTGTCCTGTTTTGAAGGTCTGAAATATCACAAATTAGATCTGAATGCTAGAATTTCTGACCAAACGAACAGCCAATCCTCCGTAAATCAGAACAGGCAGGATGGATGCTACTTTTTTTTTTTTTTGGGCTGACAGGCTAACTGTTATTATGATTACAATATAGTACATTTACTGTATGTCAGGTAACTGTGTATAATAGGTCTATATAATGAAGTAATAGTAGAATGTTACTATACAATGGTCAAAAGTTAATCAAAAGTGACAGTAAAACATTTATAATGTTGCAAAAACTTTTATTTTAAACGTTCCATTCATTAAAGAATCCTGAAAAAAATACACTACTGTTTCCACATAAACACTGAGCAGCATAACCGTTTTGAACATCGATAAGAAATATTTCTTGAGCATCAAATCAGCATATTAGAATGATTTCTGGAGGATCACGTAACACTAATGGAGTAATGGCTGCTGAAAGGAATAAATTATATTTTGAAATATATCAAAATACAATACATTTAAAAAAATTATAATAACAGTCTACAATATTACTCATTTACTGTATTCTGATCAAATAAATACAGGTTTGGGAAGCATAAGTGACTTCTTAAAAATAAATAAATACGCCAAGCTACTGATAGGTAGTATATGAATTTATATTCTCCAAGTAAACTCTTAAAAATGATTTGAAATCTACTGCATTTTATTACTTTGTAGACTGTATAAGTTAAACAGTATACAAAGTAATAAAATGCAGTTGATTTCAATGTTTAAAATGTACATTTCATAATTGATATACACCGTGTTATACAGTAAAAGACAGTATATTTCAATTATGAAATGCTATTTTTATATTTATTTATTTATATATTTATTTGTAATGGTTGAAGGGGTCATTGGATGCAAAACTAATTTTTTTTACATGTTGTTTGAACATAAATGTGTGTTGGCAGTGTGTGCACACAACCACACTATTATGATAAAAAAATACACTTAGAGGTATTTTTGGTATCTTTATAAGAAATATCACCTTTTTCAAATCAAGCCATTCTCAGCATCTTGTCTGTGTGATGTCACACCGACCAAGGCCGCTCCCACGATAGTTGATTGACACGACCGTCTTACCTTAGACCCGCCCTGACTGAGCTGTGAACAGTTCGACTCCGTCCGCCATTGTTTCGACGCCAGTGCAGGGGAAAGACAAGAATGTCTCAGACTGAGCGACTGAGGTGTTTTTTATTGTTGGATGTAATAATGAATACAGCAGTCATCATTTACTCCCGACATCTGAGCCGCTGAAGATGCAGAGGATTAACATTATTTTCGGTTTTGAAGGAAATGAGCCGGTCACTGATCTATATAAATGCGTCTGTGTTTGCACAAATAATTTGTGATCCAGCTTGACACTCAGCAGAAGTGAATATAAGTGAATGACCGACTCGTCACCCCACAAAAGAGTGGGCGGGGTGAGCAGAGCTCATTAACATTTAAAGGAACATGCAACAGAATGGCTCACTCTGAACAGGGCTGATTCTGACAAGGTAAAAAGCTGTTTTTTACACTACCAGTGAGAAATTTTAACTAAAGTATGTTATAGACTTCTCATTACGACCCTAAAGAATCATATTAGCTTGTGTAAAATGGGCATCCGATGACCCCTTTAAATGCTGCTTACATTACATAGCAGGCCTAGATATTGACTGAAATCACCTCATAATCTCCTAAGATACTAAAAATAACATATTGGGTTTTATTATTGGGCTGGTTTTATTGCTCACTAGTCTGGCTTTGATTGGTCTTCACAACTCTAGCTGCAGAATCTGAGAATATCTCTTTTAGGAGCAGAGAGAAATGCTACCCCTTTTCCGTTAACAAAATAATACAAGAAATGCAGTCTCCACCAAATGAATCTTCAAGAAAAAAACAAAGCATCTCCCACCTGTCTTTGTCCTCTAATCATCAACAGTTCTAATAACTTTCATTCCAAAAAGCCCCGGTTTCTCTGATTTCAATGTCATGGAAACAGAGACGGCAGGATATCTTTAATAAGCAAATCTGGGATGATCATATCAGTTTTCACACGTTCTAATCTGTGACTTTACATAAAAGCGACCACACACTGCCAGTCTCTGGCAGATTGCACATGCTGTAAGTTAATTTGATTTGTAGATTCCTTAAAGAGACATTATCTGTAAGAAGCAGAAAAGTGAACTCAAGACAAGAAAAAGCTCGTTAAAAAATCCTTAAAGGAATCAATTTGCTCCAAACCTGTATGACTTTCTTCCGTCTGTAGACAACAAAAGAAGCTGCTAAGCAGGATGTTCATGTTCTTTTGCATACAATGAGAGTGCAATTGGCAAAAATGCATCACGGAAGTAGGCTACTTTAACAGTGGTCCACACAACTTGTGAGCTAAATTCAGAGTCATCTGAAGTCAGGCATTAAGTTTGTGTGAGGAACAAATCAAAATTAAAGGGATAGTTCAGCCAAAAATGTAAATTCTGTCACTAATTAGTCACCCACATGCCGTTCCAAACCCATAAGACCTTCGTTCATCTTCAGAACACAAATTAAGGTATTTTTGATGAAATCAGAGAACTTTCTGACCCCGCATAGACAGCAACGCAACTACTACATTCAAATCCATGTGACATCAGTGGTTCAACTGTAATTTTACAAAGCTACAAGAACACTTACTGTGAGCAAAGAATACAAAAATAACAACTTCATTCAACAATTTCTTCTCTTCCGTGGAGCATTAAAAAGTTGGTCACCATTTACTTTCACTGTATGGAAAAGAGCAGCGTGAACATCCTTCGAAACATCTGCTTTCGTGTTTTACAGAAGAAAGAAATTCATATGGGTTTGGAGCGACTCGAGAAAGAATAAAAGACATCTGTTTTCATTTTCAGGTGAACTATTCCTTTAACAACTAGATATAACCTATGATGTATGGACCCATAAGGAAATTTCAGCAACTACTGCAAAAACAAAAGGTCTTGTAATGCCATGAATTACTCTTACCAACAGACATTTGGTTAAGCACTTTTCCTGAACACAAAAAAAGGGCCAAAAAAGCCTATTTAAAGTAACTGGCATTTTGTTGTGCTAATGTGGTGTTGGTGAATGGAGATGGGCAGCTAAAAGGCTCTGGTTTTAGAGAGGTATTCTGGGAGAAACACAGCTGACAGCTTTGTTGCACTTAAAAATAAATGCATCCGCCTTGTAAACACTGGCTTTCCACGACCTCACTGAATGCTCTGAAGAGCCCTGTTAGCTCAAACACTTTAATGGGTCATTGTCAGTTTTCTCATTCACTGCAAACTCTTACTAACACAGCATTAACACTAACATCATGGCTCAAATGTAGGGTTAGGATGTGTCCAGCAGAGGGCGAAGTGCAGTATCTCTTCCTTTTCTGACAAAATCAAAAGCTAATGCTGATTGATTAAAATCCTTTTGCTTGCAGATGGAATTTGGGAATCTCTCTGCATTTTTGCCGCTCATTTTGTGGATTATCTGCGGAATGGATTTAAAAATGGTTAAACGTGTTAAACCAAGCATGCTGGGAGCAGATGTAGCCAAAATGCTCAAGAAACAAACATAATAGGAGGGGAATTTAACGAATGACGAGCGTTCCAGCGGAAACTACAGAACTTTTGGTGGGATTCTGTGTGTTTGACTTAGTTTAGTGTGCATTCTGTTTATAGCCTGTATTCAGTGCGTTTTCTGCTCTCCACAGCCCACTTTGACAATCTTACGCTATGCAGCAGAGGTTATAAGGGCAGCAAATATGAAAATCATCTCAGTCACAGAGAGCGAAAAAGTGAAGCCTGAATACACATTTTCAAACCACAAAAAGAGTACTTTGTGAAAACAGGAATGTAAAGTGGAACGTCTCTGCGAGAGTTTCTCTGTGAAGTCTTTGAGAGTCTCGACAGGTGCTCAAGTGCTCATCGCTAGGATGAATGGATTGTTATGTCAAAACGTATAAAAATGCAGAGAAAGCTAGAGTAGAGCTATTCGCTGAGATAGACTCACATATGCCTGTCGGAGGGAGTGAAATTCCGCCGAAACGTATAGGTCTGACGACAAAGGGCTTGACTACAGGAGGTGGAGAATTAATATTTAAAGGTGAAATTTCAATCTTTCAAAAAGGTTCTTCGACTGAATTTCCCGAAACAGAGGCTCTTCAAAGAGATGGCGCGCCTCCCTCATTTTACACAACCATGTGAAAATGGCGTGAGAGAAAAGGAAAAAAGGGTAGAAAATGGAAATGGCTTTCATTGTGGAGACTCTAGGGTGGATATATTCATGCACAGTGGTGATCTGCTTAGCACTGACAACAATGATACATCAAACGAATGGAATCAATTTGACTACAAAGCCGCTGTGGTTGGCAACTCACGGCTCGGGGAAATAAAAGTCAAAGCCGGGGAAGTAATGGCAGTTGGCGCGTCAGCTTTGAGTAAAGCTGTGGTGGAATTTCATTTCACAGGTTGCGGAAGACGCTGAGTGAAAGAGCCGCGCTAAAGGCGAGCCCTCGCCCTCCTGCTGGAGGATTTGCCAGACGCCTCTTCCACTCGTTTCCCTCTCAAAGGCAACACTGGGCACTCGGGACCCCCAACGGGCTAAGCATGAAACTCAATCACAGTGCTGGCATGGGGGCCCTGACCTGCATCGTGCTCACTAAAGAAGTTTATGGTCTAAAGATGGAGTTCAGATGGTCAGAACAAAGGAGCGGGAAAAGCAGAGGATCAGCAATGACTACTGATTAAAATTAATATTGAGCCTGTATTTGCGTGCTGAGGGAAACAGTGGCGCTTTTTATAAAGTATTAGGCTGTTATAATAAAGAAGCAGTTTCCAAGGATTAGAAGCTTGGTGGTATCAACTCTTAAAGGTATTTGAGAGTTTTGTATATACAGCAAACACAAGTAACTGAGATATCCAAGAAAACACTAATGATCTCTATGACCAGCGTAGGATTGCGGTGTATTTGAGAAACACAGCCCTGATCTTTTAAGTAAAATTAAAGGAGAAGTTCACTTCCAGAACAAAAATTTACCGTTGTCATCCAAGATGTTCACGCCTTTCTTTCTGCAGTCGTAAAGAAATTAGGTTTTTTGAAGAAAACATTTCAGGATTTCTCTCCATATAGTGGACTTCTATGGTGCTGTGAGTTTGAATGTCCAAAATGCAATTTCAATGCAGTTCAAAGACTCACGAATAACAACAAAACGTTGTGCTTTTGTAAAATAATGAAAGCAAACAGGATGCGCTTTCTGCCGTCTCGGTCTATGTGAACTTAAGCGCGAAACTTCGAAACTCTGCGTATACTTGCCTTACAGACATGAAAAATATAGGCTATCTATAGAGAGTGAAACGTCTCCTTTTAAATGAACCAATTCAAATATAAATTAAATATTTTCAGATTATATAATCCGTATGAAGCATGTAAGCACATCCACTACTGTGGAAACAACGAACTGGTGTCGCCAACTTCATCTCTTAAGAAAAAAACAAAGAAAGCACTAGATTATCAAGAAATTATTAAAATGTTAATGCATTCTCCTTGCGTTTTTTCCTGAAACATTCATAACTGTATCTGCCGGTGTGCTGTGGCAAGCTTTTTTTGCATGAGCGCTTATTAGGCTATGCAGGCAATTAAATGCTCATTATTATGATTTATATGGTTTATTAATAAACGTGTTTACGACTATTAGTCGACTAACGCTTAAAATGAATGACTACTAGTCAAACAGAAAATTCTTTAGTCGAGGGCAGCAATACAAATTTGACTGGGTGGTTAACAACACATTTTGCAAACAGGTTCTTAAATGCACAAATCTTTTAAGTGGACAGTCTTTTTAAGTAAACAGGGCTATTTTTAGAAGATCATAAGATCAATATAGATCAGAAACCATTTACACCAATGCTTTGTAAGACCAACTTGCGGTGCTTCTGGGAAATGTAGCCCAGATCTTTTAACTAAAAAAAAGTAAAAAAAAAAAAATGAACATTTTCTTTTTTTTGTCCCTTGTGATGAACATGACTGCTTTGATTGGTTCTTCCTGAGTTTAAAGACTAATTATACCATAAGGTAACAGTATTTCAACACTGAAACCCATAATTCATTTAGGTTGTAAATTCATAATTCACCCCAGAAATAGACAGCATTGCATTCGGTTTACTTTCGCCCTACTATCATCACAGCTCTGGATATTTCTGACACTGTTCAGAATAATAGCTTTAGTACTTGAGTAAGTGAGTGAGAGAGAGAAACTGACCGATAGCTCAATGTTTTGTATAGGTGTATTTATGTGAAGCAAGAGCATATAGGAGTGTGTGCACATGGGTTTGTAAATAATAGATGACAAGTACCACAGCATTGTCTTAAGGACCTTAAGATGTCATCCTACTTATACATCTGCTGTAATCCACAAAAGCAATTCTCAACAACAATCAGAGCAACAGAAAACTCTGCCAAGCAGACAAGTGCACATAACGCTAACAGCTCACAGAACTCTACTTTGAAGTGTTATTCTGTAGGAAAGTTATCAGGAGGATTCACACACAAAAACATACTTTCACCACGAAAAGGCTAAAAAAGTAGAACTTAAGTGTGTGTGATTTTCTTAGAATAAAAGACAGAAAATAAACAAGAAATCTGCAGTGTTGGCAAGATCTAGGAAATCTCCAGTCAGCAACTACTGAGGAGGCTGTTAAAATTTCTAATTGTGGTATGGACCTGAAAAGTTACACAATGAGATACAAAGTGACCAGGAGAAGAATTTCTGTTTGATTTTATTGTTCAATCCCTAAGATTAGGCCTCAGATGAACAAGCAAAATAATAATTAATGACCATCCAAAATTAACATTTTGACTAATATGGTAAGATGAAAGAATTAGTTTGTTGTTATAGCCAATAACAGAAAATTGAAAGTCATTATTCAAAATAGTAAAAAATTAAAAAGAAAAAGAAAAACAAAACAAAAACACACACACTTAAAGTGAATAATCACAACAAAATTTCAAAAGTTTTTGAACAGTAAGATTATTAATGTTTTTTAAAGAAGCCTTTTCTGCTCACCAAGCTTCTATTTGAATATATTTTAAAATATAATTTATTCCTGCGATTTCAAAGCTGAATTTTTAGCATCACTACTCCAGCCAGTCACACGATCCTTCAGAAATCATTCTAGTATTCTGATTTGTTGCTCAAACATCATTTATTTTTTTATTATGTTGAAAACAGCTGAGTAGAATTTTTTCAGATGTCCTTTAATGAATAGAAACTTCAGAAGAACAGCATTTATCTGAAATAGGAATCTTTTGTAACATAAATGTCTTTATCATCACTTTTGATCAACCTAAAGTATCCTTGCTAAATAAAAGTATTATTTTCTAATATTTTCTAAAAAAAAAATTGAATAGAAAAAAAAAAAAAAAAAAGAATTACATAATTATATAAATAACTTATACTTACTCAAACTTTGGATCTTTCCATTCATCAAAGAAGCCTGAAACAAAAAGTACTCAACTGTTTTAAATATTGATAATAATAAATAATAATAATAATAATAATAATAATAATAATAAAACATGTTTCTTGAATTCTTGAACAGCAAATCAGCATATTAGAAAGATTTCTGAAGGATCATGTGACAGGAGATTGGAGACTGGAGTAATGATGCTGAAAATTTAGCTTTGATCACATGAATAAATTACATTTTAAAATATATTCAAACAGAAAGCAGTTATTTTAAATAGTAAAAATATTTCACAATATTACTGTTTTTGCTGTTGTGCTTGGTGAGCAGAAGAGCCATCTTTAAAAAAAAAAACATTACAAATCTTCAAAAACTTTGGACTGGTAGTGTATGAAAAATTAATATTTCAGATTACGTTTCTGTTTTTTAAAATGACTAATGTTTTAAAGATTAACTTGGATTCTCAACGGATTCTCCATAAACCATCTGCGTAAACCACCAATAACTTTTCACACGTAAGATCCTTGAAATTATGGACGACCAGCATCTAATGCAAAACACCACCGACAAGTGACAGAAAAAAACATCCCACCTTGACTGTCTGCGACCCGCGATCTCACAAGCCTTGAGGCAGCGATGTAATATTCATCGCACTCTGCAGGTTGATTTGCTTGGTGTTGCTTCCGCAGGAACGCAAGAGTTTTAAGAAGAATGTGAAGCGGTTGGACCGGATGGAAGCTGAGGAAAATGGGTGCCCTTGGGTGAGACATCCAGCTGGGAACATCATTTAAATCCATTAGCTAGATATCATCAGCCTTTCCCACTCACTTAGTAGCTACGTTATCACCGCTGCAGACGTGAAGTGGAATGGGGAGCGCAGAGTGAAATGGATGCCCAAGACGTCGGTTCTTCACACTGAATTACCTGAACCAAACCTGGGTAGATGGGCGGCTCACAAAGCCTCCTCACCAAGCAGTATCACATGTGTCCCAGACTCAACTTTGAAGTACAAATAATCGTATATGTGCTAGATACAGCTAGAGTTCTGCTTGAAAAACCCTCACAGTAAAGAGGCAAGCAAGTGACGAGACACGAAGGAGCAACATTAATTAATAGTGGCTGAACTACCTAAAAAAATAAATAAAAAATGCAACTTTTGGAAAATGGCGTCTGCTGGTGTTTACGTGCAGGTACATTTCTTTCTCAAAAGCCTTACTGATGAATTCAAAACCTGAAGCCATTCAGCACACATCTGCTGCCTCATGGGCATAGTAGCCTATACGACTGCGGAAAACACAATAAACGAAAACACGGCCATATGAGGAATCATTTTCATTATGCTACAGTAATGGATCAGAACAGTCATTATTGCCACTAATTCATGCTCTGCATAAACCAATATAATTAAGTATGCGAATATGCGACCGCATGGGATCCATGTAAGTGCTAAGCACACATGCACAAAGCATGCTAATGTTGCCAGACTCGTGAGAGTCACACGCTAACACTCTCGCTCCTCCGCAGCACTTTGTTTGATTTAACTTGATTAACTTCCGTGCCATATGTTTCCTATTATTTTTTCACCATTAAGCTCCATCGCTCTCCTTCCAGTCCTGAAACATGATATCATTGGCTTCTTTCAGAATGTGGGATGAATCCAAATGATTTAGGTTCTGTTTTCTGACTGATGAACTTCCCATCCCTCATACGCTACGAGAACAAGACGTCAATCTGTAATTGGAAGCTCTCAAGCGTAACATACTCAGACTAATTAAAAGAACCAGAGCTAATGGCAAAACACGCCATACTGCGCTCTCTCCCCAAACAGGTTGTCCCTGATACAAGTCATTACAAGGGCTACACACACATACAGACACCTAGACTCAAAGGATACCTTTGCTCCATATGCAGACATTGATTTTATTACTTATGCTGCTGGGTGTTTATGCACCTCTGGTCTGGTTACTGTTTGCAAAGTTTGACAGATGATATGACCCCAGTTGCCCCTGCATTCTCATATATCAGGGGTGTTTCCTCTGAGGCACAAGGAAGGCAGTGTCTCCTAAAAATACTGGATGAGAAAAAAAATTGTAGACAATGCAAATATTACAAAATATGACACAGAAAAGCTTATGAATCACTTTCCATTAAAGTTTCCATTAAAGTTTTGCGGAAAAATTTAGTGATATTTTATAAATGTTGATAAAAAACTGTTGTGAAATAACCGCGTTTCCATTAACCAATGTTATGTGACTAAAACGTATTTATTTCCTCTCACGATAAATGATGGATGTTCGTAGATTTACGTATGTTGCAGCCACCGCCAGTGTTGCCAAGTCTGCGGTTTTCCAGTGGAATTGGGCTATTTTAACACTGTTGCCTTGGGTTGTTTTTCATGTCCACGGATTGAAGCAACCCCAATAACGTAATATTTAGCCTTTGGAATGCTAATTTTAACAGGGGAACCATGCCAAAAAACGTGTATTTTACCCCCCGCAACGCAATTTTTACTAGGCGACCCACCACAAAACGCAACTGGCTACATTTGGGCTTGTTTTGAGTAGCAATTGGACGGGTTTTGTTGTGAAAACCTGGCAACCCTGGCCACCGCACTAGCCATTAATTTTAATCGTAGGAGATGCAGGTGTCTATCTTTACAGAAGCAGTGCGGAGAGCCGTGTAAATAAGAGGTTATCCAAGCTTTAATGGTAAGGATTGTGTAGTCAATGCTTGTGTAAGCAGCCACATATGAGGTGTTTTTTGACATTATAGTACATTAAAGAATGATCATGTGACTTATGTATGCAAGGTGACCTGTAAATGCGAAAAAGACGCTTCCTTTGCAGTTTTGCGAAATATTCCTTTTTCGGATAGCCAGAAAAACCACCTCATTTGAGTGTAGAAATTTTTTTGTGATATATGGGAGTTTTTGCAAAATTGATGTGTTTCCATTTTGTATTTTCAATTCACAATTTTAGTTTGCGCAGTGTGAATGGTAATGGCAACACAGCTAGTAATACCAGCAGGTAAAGTTATAGTGGGAATCTGCATCTCTTTTGCCTTGAGCCCACTGAGTTTTAACAGACCTTCTAAAGCGTTGTTGTTGTCCATTCAATCAATTGACGCCGATTTGACACTAATTCGAATGCACACAGGCATTTACAAGCTATTTAAAAGCGAATAAAACGAGCAACAGAGGGAAAACGCAAACGAACTACCTCATCGTCACAACCTGAGAACTTCATATTTCACACACTTTAAGCTCTTTTATTTTCAAAATGTGATAGGATTAGTCCAACGAATCGCTCTGTTTGTAATGCAACCGAAAGCCTCGAACGGTTCAATACAAATACATGTAACGTTACACCCCTAACATTTACATATAACCACGTTGTTACGCAAAATTAGACTTAAACTGGCCTGAAAACATGATGTGTGAGTTTTTAGTGAGCTTGGTGAAATTTAAAGTAAATCTCTGTGTCTGTGACCAGTATTTACAGAGCTTTCATAACTGATGATCTTAAAAAAAAAAAAAAAAAAATAGTTAAAAGTTAAACCTACATATATAAAAATTAGCAGCAAAAAAAAAAACTCCATTTAATATATTGTTTATGCAATACACCGAATATATGGTTGTTCAAACAGGACACATTCTCACATTCTGTCTGTGATATTTTAATGGTATGTCTATGCATCAGAAAATGTCTTTGGCTGTTCCATCACGTCTTGCTGCGCTGCAGTGTTTCACGACATGAGCACCACATCTTGAAGAGGCTGTGTCAAGTTAAAACTTATTAAACGCAAGACTCTTGCATCCTGTTGCATTCAACTGCACTACGTCCAGCTATTTTTGAATGCAAGACCGTGTCCTGTGTGAATACCTTCCTTACTCGTTCTACACTGCCTGCTCACGGTAAATGCAGCTCGGCATGTTGCCTGTCAGAAGGTGGTACTTCATGCTTGAATTACTCACATGGAAAATATCTCATTATGGAATTTACATACAGGTCAAGACGCATGTCTGATTGCATTAATTACAAAAAAAAGCCATATGCGTTAAAATGTAATTCCAACAACATCTGCTAACTGCCTCTGATTGTTACGTTACATAGAATTTGCTAGAATAGAATTTTTATTTATATATTTGTTTGTTTTTAAATTTGTTTTTTTTTCCCTACACACCAATTTGCCTTGCATTCTGAACACTTCTCATGCCATACAAGACACTTCCAACATCACTTCGTCTCATGAGGTGTGACCTTCGAGGAATCATCAGCTATTGGGGAAGAAAATGGTGCATTCTGACCCTCTGCACCAAGCAGACACGCGCACACCCTCTCACATTCAGATTGGGACTATTTTCTATTCCCTGATTAATGTGCTCATGCAAAGTCAAATGTAATTTGGTGGATGTGTCTTTTTACATATGCAGATTTCTGCAGCACAGCCACGCTGCAACACCGTATTCATAAGCTCATTAGGAATGTGTACGTAGAAGCAGCACGGCTTGTACAATTTAACCCAAATTGATGGATTGTTCTCGGGGTATGCTAATAGTGGCCAGAGGCATTGTTATGGAACGCAACACCCGTGCTTACGGGGCTGGAGGGTGTGTTCCTTTTTCTTCCCCGGAGAGGAAACAGACAGTCAATAGAGGATCCAGGGTGAGCAACAGCACCCCCAGCATAGAGAGAAAGACATTTTAATATATTACAGTGTGCATGTTTTATTACAGGAAATGAGCTCAGCCTGCCGACGAGGAGCACACAAGGCCATGTTTATTTTAAGAGCTGCGCAGAAGAGAACATCAAAAAACTTTCCCATATTTCAGTGCAAACATCATTACTATAATAGCATACAACATCTTTTTCAAGCCACGCTTAAATCCGAATATTGCATGCGTGGAGATATTTGCATAAACGCACGCCCACGACTTTGCCTTTGAGGCGTCGTGTCCTCCCCGTTTTAAGGGAAGAGCCCTGCTCTCATTTACACAAATCCACCAGCGCTGACATTCAATCAATGACAGGGTTTATGGTACAAGGCCACAGGACAGTAAATTAGGCTTAAATCAAACAGCCCAAAGTGCAATTCGGGCCAAGTCACAACTTCTTCATCCTGCAGATGAAGGAATTTTAATGACCAGTTGGAGGAAACGTCAGTAAAAAAATTTAACTGTCAGAGCAATATCCTGAGAAGACATGTTTGATTGGAAGGCAGCCATAATGTGAGCAAAAAAAAAAAATCCCCAAAGCATGGTATGAGGAGGGCAGTGACAAAACACAGCCGAAAAGTCACATGAGAACAGGCGATGCCTCCATGTGCCACCAATCAATACAAATCTGCAGCAAGTTCTATAATATGGAATGAATAGTAAACTAATTCAGACTAATTACAGATTTAACAACTTAACCACTCATGAAAAATCATTTCTGGTCATATTTAAATCTAAATTAACTTGAAATTACTTATCTACTTATCTTACTTAATTATCAGTAATATTTATGATTAATGGTTAGTAAACACAAATAATTAAGGTTGTGCATCATTCAGAGCTAAATTAAGAATATCTTTTTCATTTAAATTTAATTCATCAATTTCAAAATTTAAATTGAGAAAACTTACATTTAAAAAGTGAATGGAAATTAATTTATATAAAAGTTAAACTAAAAAAGTTTGTCAAGACAAATAATTAATGTTGGCTTAAAACCTTGTGTAAGAGTTTTGAAAAACACTTTATAAAGAAAAAATGACAAAAAGATAGAAAATAGACAGGATGATAGACAGAACGATACAATGACAGAACGATAGATAGAACGACAGAGCGATAAAACAATAGAATGACAGAACGATAGATAGATAGATAGATAGATAGATAGATAGATAGATAGATAGATAGAACAACAGAATGATAGATAGATAGATAGATAGATAGATGATAGATAGATAGATAGATAGATAGAAAGAAAGAATGACAGAACAATAGAACAAGATATAGAACAATAGAACAATAGAGCGATAGATAAACAGACAGACAGATAGACAGACAGACAGATAGATAGATAGATAGATAGATAGAACGATAGATAGATAGATAGATAGATAGATAGATAGAATGACAGAACGATAGAATAAGATAGAAAAATAGATAGAACAATAGAGCGATAGATAGATAGACAGACAGATAGATAGATAGGTAGATAGACAGATCGATAGAACGATAGATAGATAGATAGATAGATAGATAGATAGATAGATAGATAGATAGATAGATAGATAGATAGATAGAAAAAATAATTTCTGGTCATATTTAAATCTAAATTAACTTGAAATTACTTATCTACTTATCTTACTAAATTATCTGTAATATTTATGATTAATGATTAGTAAACAAATAATTAAGGTTGTGCATCATTCAGAGCTAAATTAAGAATATCTTTTTCATTTAAATTTAATTCTACAATTTCAAAATTTAAATTGAGAAAACTTACATTTAAAGTTTATAGATAGATAGATAGATAGATAGATAGACAGACAGATAGATAGATAGATTGATAGATAGATAGATAAAATAAGATAGAAAAATAGATAGAACAATAGATAGATAGATAGATAGATAGATAGACAGAGACAGACAGACAGATAGATAGATAGATAGATAGATAGATAGATAGATAGATGATAGAATGACAGAACAATAGATAAAAATGGAAGAATGATAGAACGATAGATGGAACGAGAAAATAACAGAACTATAGAACAATAGATAAAATGATAGGACAATAGATAGATAGATAGAAAGATAGATAGATAGATAGATATTATAGGATTTGCTGCTTGTTCACAGTCCCAAGTGTGAGGTAAATTCCGTTTAATATGCCTTCAACTCTGTGAAAGTATATAAACACCAAACTGAAAAAACCTAAATCCAGAGAGGGAACACTGCCTACACATTTCAAAAGTTCAACACGCATCACTGGTCAAGATAAGCTCTTCTGAACATTCTTACACACACAAAACCAACTAATTACCAATATGTATTTACATATTAATTCGCTGTAATCTGCCTTCTGTAACCATCCTTGCGTTATTTATACCCATACCTACACCAACTAATGCCGGGATGACAAGCACTCATCCTCACTAAAAAGGGGGATTTGTAAAGCATGGCAACATGTGCGCAATCATTGGATGGATTTAAAGCATCGATCACGCGTTATTTAATTTGTGTGAGTGGCGTATGAATCTTAAATGCCTTGCGTGGCCTTGAGCAGTTATGTAATCATAAACGAGCCGTAACGGTTGCCGGGCACGCGGCTTTGGAATAAATTAAAAACGGGGGAAAATGTATTTACAGGCTCTGTCATCATTAATGAAAAACAGAAAATGGCCCTCCCACCCCTTAACATAATGGAACGGTCTAAATCGCTTACTATGATTTATACTGGCTCCTCCAACCAACCCCCAACCTCCACAAACCTCAATCGATACGGGGGATAACGGCGATTTCTCCGCTATCCTCTCCCTCTCTCCACAGGGATATTGGCTGCATCTGAAATCTCCTTCCCATCCTTGTTTCTAAACCAACTCTCTCACTCCAGAGCGCCTGCCCCTCTCTAGCTTTATCGGGCAGAGAAACACCGGGGTTGGTTGCTGCTCTGCCAGCCGAGAGCCTGGAGACAGTAAAGAAGGTTGTCAGTGAGGCCGGGCTGGCCTCATGTGATAAGACGTAGTGTACAAATCCAGGGTGGCAATTTAATCCGAACCATCCTGCAGCACTTCATATCACTAACACCAACTACTGTAGAAGTGCCGCCGACTCTGTATTCTATCATAAACACAGATACACACACAGGCCCCATTGGGAGAAAGAAATAAGACCCCTCTGTTCTTAAAGGGCATTCGACTTCAGACGCGCTCAGGGGACTTCAGGCTGCAGGAATTCAATGTCAACGGTGATGATCCTCCTCCTAATAAAGAACTTTTATATCAGAGTGAAACAATAACAACACACTGGCAATTTGGTGAGTCAAGAATCATACAGATATGAAGGATGTGTGTTTACCACTAAGCCATGGTTCCATCTACTGTATGTTGAGGCCTTTTCTCAAAAAAAAAAAAAAAAAAAAAAGGGTCAAGGCCAGGATGTGACACCCATTAAAATAAAAATGAAATAAAATAAAATAAATTCACATTTTTGTAAGAATTTTTAAAGAAATTATTATTTTTTAAAGGATGCATTAAATTGATCAAAAGTGACTTAAGTAAAGTCTTTTATAATTTTACAAAAAAGCTACAAAAAAATCAATGCAAAATAAATGCAATTTATTGAACTTTCTATTAAATCAAAGAATCCTGAAAAAAATGAATCACAGTTTCCACAGAAATATTAAGAAACACGATAATAAGAAATGTTTTTAAGCACCACATCAACATGTTGGAATGATTTCTGAATGCTAAAAATTTAGCTTTGCCATCAAAAACAAATAAATTACATTAAAATATATTAAAATAGAACAGAGTTATTTTAAATTGTAATAATTTATATAAAGTTTCACAATATTGCTGTTTTTACAAAATTTGTGATCAAATAAATGCAGCACTGGTCAGCATAAGAGACTTCTTTCCAATAAAATAAATAAATAAATAAATCTTTCACAGTTGATTACAAAAAACATACAAAACCCATTTTTAATAATATAATATAATATAATATGATGAATAGAATATAATATGATTTACACTATCAGTCAAAAGTTTTTGAATAGTAAGACTTTTAATGTTTTTTAAAGGAGACTCCTCAGCTTAACAAGCCTGCATTTATTTGATCCAAAGTACAGCAAAAAGATTACAATTTTAAAATATTTTTACTATTTAAAATAACTGCTTTCTAGTTGTATATATTTAAAAAAAATTATTAAATTCCTGTGATTTCTAAGTTGAATTTTCAGCATCATTACTCCAGTCACAGTCCCTTTAGAAATCATTCTGATATTCTGATTTGTTGCTCAAAACATTTATTATTATTATTATTATTATGTTAAAAACAGCAGATTTTTTCAGGTTGTTGAATGGAAAGTTTAGAAGAACAACATTTATCTGAAATAATTCACTTTCATCACTTCAAATCAATTTAAAGCATCCTTACGAAAAAATTATTAACTAACAGTATTAATATACTGACTCCAAGCTTTTAAATGGTATAGTTTATAATGTTACAAAAGCTTTTTAATTCAGACAAATGCTGATCTTCGGATTTTTCTATTTATCAAAAAATCCTGAAAAAATTGTACTTAACTGTTTTAAATATTGATGATAATGATGATAATAGAAATAATAATAATAAATGTTTCTTGAACAGCAAATCAGCATATTAGAATGATTTCTGAAGGATCATGTAACACTGAAGACTGGAGTAATGGTGCTGAAAATTCATATTTGATCACAGGAATAAATTACATTTTAAAATATATTCAAATAGAAGACAGTTATTTTTAAACAGTAAAAATATTTCACAATTTTACTGTTTTTGCTAATCAAATAAATGCAGCCTTGGTGAGCAGAAGAGACTTCTTTAAAAAAAAAAAAAAATTAAAAATCTTACTGTTCAAAAACTTTTGACTGATAATATAATATTACATAATACAATATAATATAAGAAATTGTATATTTGAAAAACTGAGGTTTAAGTTCTGAAACTTACAGTGTTTTCATAGTAGCTCCATGACCTATTTAACTCAAAAGATCAATAAAATTGTGATTCAACATGATATGACCTCTTTGAAAACACCTCGCATATTAGGTAACACGGATGAAAACTGTACTGAGCAATGTTCAGAGCTGTCTCTAGGAGCTAGAAGTTTCCCTAAAGACTACAACTGTCAAGAATCTAGCAAACACACATCTGTGTCACCAGGGATGTCAAACTGCACAACAGAGACATGCTGTAAACTAACAAAAAAATGCACTAAACATTTTCTAACCTGTATCAAAGACAAGCATGACATTATATGAGTATCAGACTGTAGCAGTGGAGATTTTGATTCATTCCGGTGTCTTAAATCATTTGATTCTGTAAGTTACAACTAAACTAAAGTGTCTCCTGGTAAAATCAAACACTAGCTAAACAGTTCTGCTTGAATAGCTTTCTGCATGTGTTAAAAACCTGTCTGACTTGAAGCAAATGATTTGCTGACCTAGAAGAATCATACAAAAACACAGATTTGTTTCTGAATGAAACACAGCTATATCAGAA
This sequence comes from Cirrhinus mrigala, assembly GCA_036247105.1. Lineage (NCBI taxonomy): Eukaryota > Metazoa > Chordata > Actinopteri > Cypriniformes > Cyprinidae > Cirrhinus > Cirrhinus mrigala. The sequence continues at coordinate 19,629,560 of CM070027.1, read as the reverse complement.
ACAATTTATACGTGTCCTTGTTGCCCTTTGTGTGTTGGGGGTTTCTGACAGCGCAACGAAAGAGTTTGTTACAAGCAGATACTAAGAGAGCTCAATAGTGCACTGACCTGTGGGGTGATGCTTCTGACAAAGAGCCAGCAACATAAGAGACTGTGTGTGTGCGCGTGCACGCATGAGAAGAGAGGAACTTCACTAGTGTCCTTGGCACATTAATGAGGTAGAAAGACAGAGGGTGAGAGGCGAGGTCACATCAGGGTCAACTCTGGATCAGCAGCCCGATTAAGTGGTCCAGACACACCGCTTTAATGAAATCTACCGGAGAAGAGGCCAGCGGCAACCAGAGGAGCTGCTTTGGAAATCGCAGCACAGCCTTATATTTATTCAGAAACTGTTTAGCGTGATTGGCTTTGTATGAAGAAGCCTGATTCTTTCATTAAAATACCCTTGCCTTGTGAATGGCTGATGGGTGCGTGTTTGTTCCTGCGTACGTTTTTCTTTCACTGTCCCTCATCAGGAATTCAGCGGGTTCGAGATTTCTTATCTAAACAGAGGCAGGCGTCTGACAGATGGATGCTGACAAGCATGTTTCGAATTTAAATCCAACACCTCAGGGGAAAGGGTGTAGTTTGCATTCAAGCCAAACTATGTTTGATGTCTTTAAGGTGTTGAACATCTTCTCTGTGAGTGAAGTGCATGGGCAATCAATTACATTTGGCTGCAGCAGGGAGGGAAAGCAAGTTTGTATAAAGAGGAGGAGAAGAAGAAGAAGATGATGAAGAACTTTAATCAAGGTGTGAATGTCTGGGTGGTTATCATGGTTTAATTATAACTTTAGCTTGCTGCAAAAAAAGCATCTTTATCGACTGATGGCCATTAAAAATGAAAAGTGTATTCTGATGCAATAAATCAAATAATAGCATTATTTATACATAAATATAGACGTTTTCTTCATAGTTTTTGCTCAGTGTTAAATCATGTCATATTATTTTATCTTAGTCAATTTTACTCAAAGTTGGAATGTAATTTTAATTGACAAACTGCAAAATTAAACCAAATATTCAACTGTTTTATATATTAGTTTAAAAGTATAAACATTTGACATAAATATAAAATTCTTTATGCTTAAATTCATTTTCTGTATTTTAGTGTGTTGTCATGGAAAGATAAATGACGTGACCCATTAATATATGGATATATGGTTAATATATTGATCTTGCAGACACACAAGCTTTCAAAAGTATTTTCTTTTAATACTTTTATTAATCAAAAGTTATCTTAAATTGATCAAACTGACAGTAAAGATATTTGTTATGTTGCAAAATATTTCTATATTAAACAAATGCTGTTCTTCTGAGCTGTCTATTTATCAAAAATTCCTGGAAAAAAAACTGGATCATGATTTCCGCAAGAATATTAAGCAGCACAGCAGTTAATAATAGGAAAGCTGTTACTCTGCCACTAAATCAAAATAAAAAAGGAAATTGCATCTTTTTATTTCACAATTCAGACTTTTTTTCTTATCTATATATATATAGTTTATTTCTTATATATTAAATCAGAATTGTAAGATATAAACTCACAATTCTGAGAACATACCAGTCTTTTTCCCACTTTAGAACTGGACTTTATAACTCACAAATGTGAGTTTATATCTCACAAATCTGAGAAAATTGCGAGATAAAAACACAGAATTGTGAGAAAAAAAAAGTCGGAATTGTGAGATAAAAACTTGCAATTGTGAGAAAATAGTCAGAATTGCAAGATATAACCTTGGAATGGCCAGAAAAAGAATTAGAGTTGCAAGATACAAACTCGGAATTGCGAGAAAAAAAAGTGAGAATTGCAGGATATAAACTCAGAATTGTGAGAAAACAGTCAGAATTGTGAGGCTTAAACTCAGAATTGCGATAAAAAAGTCAGAATTGCGAGATATAAACTCGCAATTGTGAGAAAATAGTCAGAATTGCAAGATATAACCTTGGAATGGCCAGAAAAAAAATTTGAGTTGCAAGATACGAACACGGAATTGTGAGATATAATCTCGGAATTGCGAGAAAAAAGGTCAGAATTGCGAGATATAAACTCAGAATTGCAAGAAAAACAGTCAGAATTGTGAGGTGTAAACTCAGAATTGTGAGAAAATAGTCAGAATTGCAAGATATAACCTTGGAATGGCTGGAAAAAAAAATTTGAGTGGCAAGATACAAACTCGGAATTGCGAAAAAAAAAAAAAGGTCAGAATTGCGAGTTACAAACTCAGAATTGCAAGAAAAAAGTCAGAGTTGCGAGTTACAAACTCGGAATTGTGAGAAAAAAAGTCAGAATTGCGGGATATAAACTCAGAATTGTGAGAAAAACAGTCAGAATTGTGAGGTGTAAACTCAGAATTGCGATAAAAAAAGTCAGAATTGCAAGATATAAGCTCAGAATTGCAAGATATAAACAGAATTGTGAGAAAAAAGTCAGAATTGTGAGATACAAACTCACAATTGCGAGAAAAAAGTCAAAATTGCAATATAGAAATTTGGAAGAAAAAAAGTTGTTAGATATAAACTTGCAATTGCGAAATACAAACTTGCAATTTGTATTTGCGAGAAAAAAAGTCAGAATTGCAAGATATAAATTTGGAATGGTGAGCAGAGTTGCACGATACAAACTCAGAATCGCAAGATATAAACTCGGAATTTGCGAGATATAAACTTGTAATTGTGAGAAAAAAAAGTTGCGAGATATAAACTTGGAATTGTGAGGAAAAAAATCAGACTTACGAGATACAAACTCGGAATTGCGGGAAAAAAATAAAAAATTGCAATTCTAACTTTATTTCTTTCAATTGTGAGTTTACATTCCACTATTCTGACTTTATAACTCACAATTCCAAGTTTGTATTCCAAGAATTGTGAGAAAGTCAGAATTGTGAGATAAAAACTCACAATGACCTTTTTTTTTTTTTATTCAGTGGCAAAAACAGGCTTCGATATCAAATAGAGAAATTATAAATTGTAATAATAATTTCAAATATTACTGTTTTTACTGTTTATCATCAAATAAATGAGAATAAGAGAAACATTTCATAAACAAAAAAATCTAAGCAACCCCAAACTTTTGAACATTAGCGTATATTTGAATAATCTCATATGTATCTCAGCAGCAGCAGAGCAACTGTCGCTGAGATTAATGGGACTGCTAACATACAGCCTTCCTCCACAACCTTTATAAGAAAAAACAAAGGAGAAATCATTAAAAGTTGTGCAGGAACAGACATTAAAACAGGCCTGACCTGTCAGCCACACTTTGATGAGAGCGTAGTACATCCGACAAGGAAAGAAAGCAAGAGTGAGAGTGGGGAGCGTCAGTCTGTTCACCTGAGACTCCACCTCTCCATCGATCCAGCGGCAGGCTGAGAGAAGAAAGGACAAACTCAAAACAAAAGACAAGATGGCTCAATCTAATCCCCGCTGTGGCACTCCAATGAAAAGAATAAATAAGTTGATGAAAGAGTATCGTGTTCGTTTTTATGCTGGGAATCATCCCTGGCTCTCCGCGCCACTGACGGTATGGGGGATTATAGCGTGCCCCATTGAGCAGAGTCCCAACCCCAGGATTAGACGGCTTGCTGTGCCGCTTCAAGCACCTCGATAAGTGGCGTTCCCACTGCTAAATCAATACCAGCACAAAACAGCGAGCGACGCGGCCAGACACGGCACTCAAGGCCCAATTACAGCCTCTTTACCCATGGAAACATGAGCCAGCGAACTGAACTTCAGCCTTGAAGACAAGAGTACTTTGCGGTAAGAAACAAAATTCGACACGTTCTTCATTGGCAAAGAAGGCCTTTTATAAAGACATTTGGTTGAGTTTTGCCGTATCGTTCTAGTAGGGTGAGTAAAGCTTGTTGCTTTCTGGATAGGGCAGGGCTGCGGATTCTGCATGAGGAATTCATTGGAAGCACATCTGCTCCTTCCAGGAGTAACTGATCCTCTCATTTCACACACCGTTTGAGAGGAATATGAAAAGAAAAATTTCCTCCTCAGTCAAGCCGAGAGGGAGAGACAGAAGATGTGCAAGTAGAAAGAGAGAGAACAAAAAATAAATAAATAAACTGGCTAAATGAGCAGGTACACTGGTACTAGCTATTTTAAAGAGATAGTTCACCCAAAATTACAATTCTGTTATTAATTACTCACATTGTTAAAATAGTCCATGTGACATCTGTGGTTCAACCGTCATTTTAGGAAGCTACAAGAATAGTTTTTGTGTGTAAAGAAAACAAAATAATGACTTTGACATATAACAACTTTGACACAGAAACCGGATGTGAAGCGTCTTGAGCATTTGACCGTTCCATCTGAGTAAAATTTATTGATTGTTTCTGGCTGCACTTGAATCCCTTTTAGCCACAACCAGCGTCATATCATATACACAGAAAGCTAAAGGTATTCACAGCAACACATTAAAATAAAAGTTTGGTTTAACCTGAAGATATTGCGCCAGAAATATATTATTATTATTTATTAGAATGTATGTAATAATACTACAACTACTGTTGAAAAATTAATAAAAATTATTTTGTAAAGAAATAATCACACAACACTTTTTTCATTTTTTCGTTTGGCAGAAATATATTATTATTATTTAGTATAATGTATGTACTACTACTACTGTTGAAAAATTAATAAAACTTTATTTTTTAAAGAAATAACCACACAATACTTTTTTCATTTACTTGCAAAAAAATAAAATTTGTTTAATTTTCATTCATTAAAAATAATGTTTTATGCCTTCATTTGATAACCCGAAAAATGTAAATACACAACACAGAATTTCTGAGTGAAACAAAATTCATAAGGCTTTTGTAAATAAATAAACAAAAGTTGTTTTTATGCATTCAAATAATTAGACATGCTAAAACACAGAATTTGGTACCAGTAAAACATAATGTGAGAAAAAATTAAACATTTCATTTTTGTTAAACTTCATGTTTTGTTAAACACAATACTTTTTTCATTTTTTCGTTTGGTATATATAATATATATATATATATATATATATATAAATATATTATTAAATAAATATATATTAATATTATTTAGTATAATGTATGTACTACTACTACTACTGTTGAAAAATTAATAAAACTTTATTTTTTAAAGAAATAATCACACAATACTTTTTTCATTTACTTGCAAAAAAATAACATTTGTTTAATTTTCATTAATTAAAAGATAAATTAAAAATAATGTTTTATGCCTTCATTTGATAACCCGAAAAACACAGAATTTCTGAGTGAAACAAAATCCATAAGGCTTTTGTAAAAAAAATAAAAATAAAAGTTGTTTTTATGCATTCAAATAATTAGACATACTAAAACACAGAATTTGATACCAATAAAACACAAGGTGAGAAAAAAATGAAACATTTCGTTTTTGTTAAACTTTTAATAAATTGATGTTAAATTGTATAAAAGTTTCATGATTTTAATTAATTAGACATGCTTTCTGATTAATAAAATTTAATTTAACCGTTAAAAAGGAGTCCAGAAAAATGAAAATGGAAAAAAAGGGAATCCAGAAAAATTAAAACAGAAAAAACAGAAATTGAAAAAAATAAAACGAAATTTGGGAAAAAATAAAATGTATTTCATAGGGCCCTCAAAGTCGTTACTTTTGTTTTCTTTGCACAAAAAAAGTATTCTTGTAGCTTCATAAAATTACGGTTGAACCACTGATGTCACATGGACTATTTTAACAATGTCCTTACTACCTTTCTGGGCCTTGAACGTGTCAGTTGCATTGCTGTCTATGCAGGGTTAGAAAGCTCTCGGGTTTTATCAAAAATGTCTTTTCTTGTGTTCCGAAGATCAATGAAGGTCTTACAAGTTTGGAACAACATGGGTGAGTAATTAATGACAGAATTTACATTTTTGGGTGAACTATCCCTTTAAGATTGAAGAACATATTAAAAAAGGTTAATAAAGTTTGATTTCAAAATTACTGATACATACACATCAGTGGGGTCTCTGGCACCCCAAACATAAAAAACACGCAGATCATCAACAGAATATGAAGGTTAAAGAAAGCAAGAAGATGGCAAGTGCACCCGTAACAGCTCAGATCTGTAGCTCCTCCGCTTTGATTTGACATTGTACACACTCAAAAACTGCAGTGCTGCTTTGCCTGATAGAGACATCTTGAGGACTTGTAATATTCCCTGAAGAAACTGACATCATTTCTTTCTTCTGCTTTCTTCTTAATCATTTTCAGCTTCAGACGACTATCAACTTCACATCTTTATCTGAGACACGCTCCAGTATAATTGCTCTCACATGAGTCATCAGAGGCTCTGATAGTTTGTCATGCCCGGCGCCGCAAGTGTTCAAATGCAAAATGGCTAATTCTACCATTTGTCCTGTAGCGCTTTAATTAAGCAGCCCAAAATACTGGTTTACCACCGCTTCAATTATCACCTACACAGTGACTGATTGCAAATTCTTACAAATGGACTAAATCATAACAAGAACTTTAAATTCTCATTAAACTGGAGAACAGTGGAGTCATTTCAAACTTATTTGGTGTCTACCCAAAACTAATATTGAGGTTCTTCATTTGTAAGTCACTTTGAATAAACGCGTCTGCTAAACTAATAAATGTAAAACACTTTTCATCAGGGAGGCAGTGCTTCCTTAAAATACTGGATGAGAAAAAAAATTCATAGCACAAAAATACACTTGTTTTTCTAAAGAAACACTGTCCAACAACGATGCCAGCAGGTAAAGTTACAATGGGAGTCTGCGTCTCTCTCGCCTCCCCTGAGCCTATTGAGTTTTAACAGACCCACTAAAGCGTGCACACTGTAACAAGTTTTCACCAGCTTCAACTTAAAAACTTTAAAATTTCAGCAGCTGCCTTAATATTTTAAAGGGATAGTTCACCCAAAAATGAAAATTTGATGTTTATCTGCTTACCCCCGGGGCATCCAAGATGTAGGTGACTTTGTTTCTTCAGTAGAACACAAATGAAGATTTTTAACTCAAACTGTTGCAGTCTGTCAGTCATATAATGGCAGTCAATGGCTACCAAATCTTTGAGAGTCAAAAAGAAAAAAAACATACACAAACAAAAGCAAATTAAACCCTGTGACTCGTGACGATACACTGATGTCCTAAGACATGAAACGATCGGATTTGGTAGCCACTGACTGCCATTAAACTGTAAAAAACAATTTGTTGAGCCAACTTAAAATAATTTGTAACCTGGCTGCCTTAAAATTTTAAGTTCAGTCAACTCAAAAAAAGTTTAACTTGAAATGCTAAATTATACTAAGTGACAACTTAGATATCTGAATTGAATCAACTTAAAATTTTAAGGCAGCTGGGTTACTTACCCATCTGTTAAGTTTAGCAAACACAAATATCTAAGTTGTTACTTAGTACAACTTAACATTTCAAGTTGAATAAACTTATTTTAGTTGACTGAACTTAAAATTTTAAGGCAGCAGGGTGACAAGTTATTTTAAGCTGACTCAACAAATTGTGTTTTTTATTTTTTACAGCGTATATGACTGACAGACTGCAACGGTTTGAGTTCAAAATCTTCGTTTCTGTTCTACTGAAGAAACAAAGTCACCTACATCTTGGATGCCCTGGGGGTAAGCAGATAAACATCAAGTTTTCATTTTTGGCTGAACTATCCCTTTAAGTTAAATCAACTTAAAACTACAAGTCATTTAAACTCATTACAATAAAATGAGTTAAAATGACTTTTTAAGTGGAAACTGGTGAAAACTTTTTACAGTGCAGTGAGTTTGATGGGGGGTAAATGAGTAATGGGGGGAAAGTCACATAAGATGAGGCGATATGATTGGCTGGTTATATTTGACTCTGATTGGTTCATGCGATAAATCCCACCTCTTGCGTTCTGCGTTCGCGAATCAGTCTGAATGAACAGTATAATGCCGTTAATGGCTAGACTAATTTAATATTGAGAAAATCGCCTTTAAAGTTGTCCAAATAAAGTTCTTAATGTATATTACTAATCAAAAATTAAGTTTTCATATATTTATAGTAGGAATTTTACAAAATATCTTCATGGAACATGATCTTTACTTAATTTCCTAATGATTTTTGCCATAAAAAAAAATGAATCATTTTGACCCATACAATGTATTTTTGGCTATTGCTACAAATATACCCCAATGACTTAAGACTGGTTTTGTGGTCCAGGGTCACATATAACTACTTTGTTATGTCAAAATAAGACGTAAAATGGCAGGATCTGTGGGAGTTTTTAGTGAGTAATAAAGTTGATATTTTAAGTAAATCTCAGTGAAAATGTCTGTGACCAATATTTACTGAGCTTTGATAACTGATGATCCTGATGTTACTGCCTTGAGTTATTATTTTAGAATAAATGTGAAATGCTAAAAAATGCTAACTTCAGCAAAGCAAGTTCACTTGGTTTTAGAGCTGAGCTACTTTCTTCATAACTTTGTAGAGGAAACATTAGTTCAGACACATTATTATACAGAAAAGTTATAAAATCAACCTTTGTCAGAGTGGAAAAAGGTACAAAGTGTAAGATCTCATTAGTGATGTAGTGGAGACAACGAGAAATCAAAGGGAATGTATAATAACTCATTACCAATCTGCCCCCTGTGGACTGGAGCTAGCACCTTTCTCACAATCATCTCCTGACCTCTAAAGTAAAAGAACAGATGAGAAACATCCATCGGGAAAGCAACCTCTCCTCCCATATACTCTTTGTAAGCCAGTTTTGTAAGCCTTCAACTTTGAAACCCAGGGAGCATAACTTAAGAAAAGATGCTGGTTTTAAAGAAACATTCTGACTGTTTTTCTTCCGAGAAGTAACTTTAATTTCAATTTTGGTGGATGTTTTTTTTCATTTCAGCAGTCGAAAGGAGTTGGGTAAGTGCTTTTGAAGCAGTTGTAAACTACAGCTCCCTTGTGCACGAATCATAAAACTTTAAAAGCCCCTGTAAACCCAAAATGTAATTTTTTCAGTTGCCTGGGACACAAATTACAATTAGGTAAAGCATGTCAGAGTAACAAGAATATCTTCTTGAAACACCCACACATTAGGTGGAATAGGAATTTCAATGAGCGAGCATAATCAAATAACTGTACGTTATTGGAATATGATTTATATAAAACTCTACAGGCGAGGAAAGAAAATTCTGTTAATGTTCATCATTTTTCTCTTTAGGCTGAAAATGAGTGCATGAAAGCTCAGGGCTCTGTCGATACCGCTTACCACCCCACACTGTGTGGCCATTATGTGAACTGACACATTCGAAAGTAATGTATTCACAGACTGATAGGGAAAAAAGCAAAGCGAGAGACGATTTAAATCAGACTTAAATAACAGAGATGTTTTATATCCCTGTCGCATTTGGGCACTGAAAACTGAGTTTCTTTTTTTCATCAGGGGTTGGAATGGGGCGTGTTTGTCAGATTCATTTGCATATGCAAAAGAGCGGGACTGGAAGAGGTGAGGGACCTATAAGGGCTGAGAGCACAGCTGTCAGTCAATGACTTTCTAATCTCTCTGCGCGGAGAAATGCAGAGGGAGCATAATATAATCATTTTCAGCCAGGAAATGCAATCTAACACCGCTTTCGAAAGGAAAAAAACAGGTTGAAAATCTAACCCAAGTATATGAATAAAAACACAGTTTGCATCACAGAAACATTGATAAAACCACCAAACACTAAATGATCTGGGCTTAATATCAATACCAGGGAAGAATAAATATAAAACTATTCTATTATATATTCATTTATTTTCGCATTTCTTTTTCCCTTTTAAGATCTTGTTTAAAGAAACAGCAAGGAACTAAAACTAAAGGGTTTTAGGTTTAGTTCACCCAAAAATTAAAAAAAAAAATCTCTCATAATTTAGTGTCATTCATACTTTTAATGAAACCTGAGAGATTTCTGTCCTTCCATTGAAGGTTTATTATAATAAAACTTGCACGATGTTTGTAAAAACAAATCCATATGAACTGATGGGTTTAATTCGAATATTTTGTAGATGCTATCACTTTATATGATGAACAGATTTCATTTTGGCTTTTACTCACATATAAGCATTGATCAACACACATGCATAGAGTACATCAAATATGGTCAACAGAACCTGCATATGCTTGACGCAGAAAACCCAAATGGCTCTCGAATGTTAAAAATGCACTTTTGAGCTTCCGTTTACCATTATGTGACCTAGTACCACAAAAAGGGAAGTTTTTTTTTTTTTTTAATACATCTCCTGAAAGCTGAATAAATAAGCTTTCCATTGACGTATGGTTATTAGGATTGGCTGTTAGGATAGGACAATATGTGGCTGAGATACAACTATTTAAAAATCTGGCATCTGAGCGTGCAAAAAAATCTAAGTATTGAGAAATTGCCTTTAAAGTTGTCCAAATTAAGTGCTTAGCAATGCATATTACTAATTAAAAATTAAGTTTGGATATATTTACGGTAGGAAATTTACTAAATATCTTCATGGAACATGATCTTTACTTAATGATTTTTGGCATAAAAGAAAACTGGTCATTTTGACCCATACAATGTATTGTTACAAACACACCCGTGCTACCTGACTGGTTTTGTGGTCCAGGGTCACATATTTGATGTGATCCATGTATGCTTGTTAATCAACGTTTACATGTGGAAAAAAAAATAAATAAATAAATAAATCGAATCTGTTCATCACATAATGCATTGCTTACAAAGATAAATAAAAATCCTATGGGTTTGGAACAACATGAGAATGAGTAATCGATGACAGAATTTTCATTTTTGGGTGAACTCTCCCTTTAAGCAGATACATTTACACTAAATACAACTAATGAAACACCCTAATTTATATAGCAAAGTCAAAGGTGTAGTACGAACAGCAGCATTTCAGTACAAATAAACAAGCGTCTCAAATGAATCACATGAATACAAATAGGGCCCTATGATTTCCACGATGCGGAAAACCGTGACAGAATGTCATGGAATTTGACAAATTTTGGATGAATAAATCAAAAGTAGGTCAGTACACTTAAATCAAAACGTGATATGAACTAGTGTCTGTATTTATTAAGCTGTAAAAATATCATTTAAATATGACTCTCGCATGTTCTGCGTGTCTTCTGTAAACTTATAAACAAATCATATACAAACAGAAACTTAAAGGTTTTCATAGCAACCCGTCAAAATAAAAGTCTGGTTTAACTTGAAGAAACTGTAACAGAAATATATGACTTAATGTAATGATAGTACTAGTACTACTACTAATAAAATGACAACAACATTATTTTTAAGGAATATTTACCAGAATTTTTATTTTTACCTGAATTTATTTACCAGAAAAAATAAGAAAAAAGAGAAAGAGAATGAAATAAAATATATATTTTTTTTAATTTAAAAAAAATCAACTAATTAGAGATACTTTTGATTATTAAAATTTAATGAAACCATTAAAATGGAATCCATAAAATTAATGAAAAACACAGAATTTGGTAAAAATAAACAAAAAATAAATAAATAAATAAAACTGAATTTAAGAAAAAAAAAGAAAACATTTCATAGGGCCTTCAAAATAAAAATTTTGTTCACTGTTAAATTGTTAGAAAAATTAAAATGGAAAAAAAAAAAATGGAATTTGGGACGGATTTCATAGGGCCCTATACAAATGACAAAACATGCAACAGAAAGTATCTACAAAGTTACTAGTAGCCTAAAGTAGCTATAAAGTTACAGAGGAATAAAGTATAAAGTTATTTTTTATTTTGCAGTTATTTTCCTGTTATAAAGTACAGGAAAAGTTGCACGTTTGAAATCATTTGAAGTACTCCAGCACTTTTGAGAAACACAGTCAAGCAACTTCCCAGCACTTCATAATATGGTGCAGTACTCTGAAAAAAAACATCCTGTCAATACCAGAGGGCCCGTATATGAAACAAGCAAAAGATTTTAGAAGAATAGTCATTAGGCTGAGATGCTTAAATTTGATGGCTAAAGGCCAAAGGGCTGTACGGTGTAGGTCACTGTAGTATAGTACATGAGCATGCTTTTAGATCTTTGTTGGCCCAAACTTTACAAAGTGAACAGAACTGTGAACAAGTGAAAAAGAACTTTCCGATTTTGCAGTGTTTTTGCCTTAAGCTTCGATCTTAAACTTTGAACTTCTAGGTCAAGAAATCAGCAGCCTTCTGATGATGAACGCCTTTGATACCAGCAGTCTCTAGATCCAGAATAAAGGCATTCATGGAATGGACAGGTTGAAAAGTTACTGACCTTTTCCCAAAGCTGGCTTCCTTCCTGCGACAGTGCAGAGTGACCACTCTGTGTCCCTCGCTCCTGACGTCTTGACTAACCGTCCACTGAACCGGGTTGCTGGCCCTCGCTCCCAGAAACGCAACACCATCCTTCAACTTGACCCTGTTGGAAACATCAAAATGACTATGTAGTATGTGATGTGTTTTGTTTTAGTTTTTTTAATTAAAGAAAAATGAAAGATCACCATTATACTTTTATTTTAAAAATGTTTTGGATGTATTTGGACACTTCTCTTGAATACTGGATGATTAACAAAAAGTGTTTCTTGTTCTTGAACAGATTGCAGTTGTTTGCCTCATGCATTATACAGACAAGCAGAGACTACCCAACAGCTCATGTAATACATTGTAGAGCACGGATGTTCTTGTATAACCTCAAAATCAGTTTAAGAATTATTTTGAGGTCATTTTGTTCTGCTTTCTTCACATATAATCATAACTGCGCGTGTTACAAAAGATCTCTGTTTGGAATATTTTTTAAAGTCTATTAAATTGATTATCACAGGGATAGTTCACCGCCCAAAAAAACTTCTGTCATCATTTATTCACTCTTATGGAACACAAAAGGTGAGATTTTGAATAATTTACTTGTCGCCCGCAATTACAATGAATGGGGACTGGAGATTTCAAAATTCAAAAAGGACACAAAAGCACCATAATTGCAGTCCATACAAATTGTGAGCTGATGTATATTCAAAATCGTCTGAAGTAATCTGAAAGCTTTGACTACAGAAATCGAAATTAATGTGACATTCACTGATAATCTTCACCTCCAATGGACTGTTATCCACTGCTAAGAGACTGAGTTGAACGAATCACTGTGAACCAAATAAATCGAATGACTGAAATGATCCAACTTGAACATTCATTCATAAATCAGACACTGCAAAATTGACTGTAAACTTTTGTAAACATTGTTTGTTCTTTTTATACAAACCTATAATGTGAATTCAGAAGACTTGAAATATAGCATACAAAGTGTATGGAGCTGTTTTACAATACTTACATGGTGCTATGTCATGATTCCTCGGTTCAATTAGAGTTCTCGATTTAAAAAAAAACATCAATTGCATTTTGCCCAGTGTTGCCAAGTCAAGAATTGTTCTACTTTAACACTGTTGATGTGGGTTGTTATTCATGTCCGTGGGTTGAAGCGCCCCCAATAACATGATATTTAGCCCCTGGAATGTCATTTTTACTGGAGGAACCCCACCGAAAAACGTGTATTTTACTGCCGGAAGCGATTTATACCAGGAAACCCCCTCAAAACGCAATTGGACTAGTTTTGGCCTAGTCTTGAGTAGCAATTGGGCGGGTTTTGTTGTGAAAACCTGGCAACCCTGATTTTGCCTGTGTCGAGTAACCAGAAGAGGCACATTCCACAGACAAGAATTCATGAAACGCATTATCAGACTGTTTTCCAAGGCTGTATGATATATTAAAGGGGTCATCGGATGCAAAACTCATTTTTACATGTTGTTTGAACATAAATGTGTGTGGCAGCAACCACCCTATAATGATTAAAATCCACCCAGTGGTATTTTTTAATCTTTATAAGTAATAAACCCTTTTTCAAATCAGGTCATTGTTAGCTTCTTGACGGTGTGACATCACACCGACCAACGCCACTCCCATGACAGTTGATTGACACGGACGTCTTACCTTAGACCCGCCCTAAATGAGCTGAGTGAGCTGTAAACAGTCTGACTCCAACCGCCATTGTTTCGACTCCAGAACAGGGGAATCGACTGAGCGATTGAGGATGCAAAACTCTGTTGTCGGATGTAATAATGAACATAGCAGTCGTCATTTACTCCCGACATCTGAGCCGCTGAAGACGCAGAGGATTAATGTTACTTTAATTTTTGAGGGAAATTCGCCTGGCGATCTACATAAATGTGTCTATGTTCGCACGAATCATTCGTAATCCAGCTTTACCTACAGCAGAAGTGAGTATAAGGTTTTTTTTATGTATCTTCGCAAATCGCCTCTCTTAATAATGTGCTAGTTAGCAAGTTTTGCGGCTAAACACGGCTAAAGTAAACATTACAGCTCGTCAGTCCACAGAAGAGAGGGGTGAGCAGAGCTCATTAGCATTTAAAGGCAAATGCACTAAAACAGCTCGCTTTGAAAGTGATTTTTGACCAGGTAAAAAGGGTGTTTTTTACATTACCACTTAAACATTTTTAACCAAAGTATGTTATAGACTTCTCATTAAGACCCTAAAGATTCATATTAACTTATGGAAAATTGGCATCCAATGTCCTCTTTTAAACCCATCTGAAAATCATAATAAAGCATAATGCTATTGTGAATTCACAAATGCTACAATTCAGTTAAATAAATATATGCAATGCCTTTTTAAAGCCACAGTAAATGCTGCTTCACAAGAACTGTTATCATTTATAGTACATGTGTGGACCATCTGAAACGCCATCTCTGCATACTGTTGTGAGTATGGGTTTATTATAACGTTCATCTGGGAACACAACATGCGCCGTTTCATCAGATTTGTAAGGTAAATCATTTATAAACCTACGCAAACACAGAAGAATACATCAATATCTTTCTCAGTATGCTAACTGTTCATCGCAATTTCAAAATAAAAGCTCAAACCTTAAATCTGAGTTTACATGTTTTGATGTCCACACATTCAAGCAATTACAGTGGCTGTAACATTTCTGTCGTAAAGAAATGGGCAAATATTAAAGATTAGGTGAATTAAATGTTGTTTAGTCAATATTAAACAAGGATTAGATTGAGCGGTAAAGTGTAAAAACAATTTTCAGGCCGTTGGCGCCCTCTGCAGTCATTTGTTATAATGTGTAATGTACATTAACTCTATTGTTTACAATACATTATGTATTTTAACAGTTTTGTTCAATAACCATACGATTACTTGCTTTTGATACTTTATTTAAACTAATTAATTTAAATTATTATATATGTATTGTAAGTAATTTTAAAGGCTATTGTTTGCTTACATCTATTTTTATTACCTCAAAAAAATATTATAATTATCCGATTACTCGATTAATCGTCAGAATAATCGATTACTCGATCACCAAAATAATCATCAGTGACAGCCCTACATGGTGCCAATTATGATGTATTATATTAGTGAGACTGGTCAGGATATTCTTTAAAATATCTTTTGTGTTCCATGAAAGAAAAAAATGGTCATACAGGTTTGAAACGACATGAAAGTGAGTACAAAAATGAAATGGCACAGTGTTTTCTTGTTCAGGTCCCACGTTGTTCAAAACATCAAATACCTGCACTCAGCCAATCAAAGACACGATGCTGAAGACGGGCTGCAGTGCAATTCAAATGCAGAAAATAATGGAATTGATGTTATCACTAAGACCCAGACCAAATGCAATTAGAAACAGTCCTGACGATTGCTTTTTTTCTCTTTTCATATCTTGTTTTGCTTTGTTTTTTTTTTCCTTCTTTTTTTTTCTCCACATTCGCATCTACAATAAACTAACTAATGGCACATAAAGCCAAGTGTTGCAATAATATACTAACCCAAACACAATTCAGGACCGCATACCATGTGCTATAAAAGCTCCACTGGTGGCAACAAAATTGCCTGCACAGAAAAATGCTAAGAATGCACTTGGAGGATAGTTTGAATAAACAACGTGAGAGAAAAGAAACTCAAACTCTCTGAGAAAAAAAACTAAATTTTAAAAGAAAAAATCAAACCACTGACTTTCTTGCTTTGCTCATTGTTTTTAAGCACACTTTAAAATCAGCTATCATGTGGTTCTTTTTATAAATGTGACTCATGTTTTTATCACACATATTTTAAATTAAAAAAAAAAAAAACGTTAAAAAAATGTGATGCCTTAAAGGTCACTCTGTGTTTCAGCTGGCAGTGCCTACTTTTAGAAATACACCACTTCTAAAACATTTCGTTTGTAGTCTGTTTGTAGTGTTGAATACTGCACATAACTGAATGCTACCTTGAACACATTACGCACTAGCGTGAGAGTCTGAAGCACGTGTATCTTCCATATTCTCAGTAGCTTTTCATATATTCCAGCTGCTAACATACTTGTAACAGAACATTTATAAATGCCCTGGTGACCCTGGATCATTCAGGTTGCTTATACTGTGAAGCGGTTTTATCACTGTGGGTTCATTCTGAACATCATGCGGCGTTTGGGTCATATCTACTTGCGTACAGCTGCTACACACTCTCTTAAATACAGAAACACACGTACACATTTATAAAATGAATGTTATTAATGGACTTTTTTGTTTTTAAATTCAAAAGAGATATATTGAGTGGAAGGTTAAAACGCTGCTTCTAGGAAAAGACTTGCTTCACTTTGGTTGAAATACATGAAAATTCACTGAATTGCACATTACTGTTAAAACAGCCAGATCAAGTTTTTAATAGAAGAACTAATAGAAGCCCTGCTTTACAAATAAGAGAGCAAATAGCCATTTAAACAGATATTTCAGCAGATTTTCTACTCTTCAATGCACATTAACTGAACTAGGCTATATAACAAGTCACTATTGTATATACCTGTATATATTTTGTTTTTTGCACAATTTGAGCTTAAACAGCATACTTTATGATGCTGCTGTTCTGAAATGTTGATCAGTTTTAAATAAATGTTCTTTTGACATTTTACATTCAGTTCAATAAAATTAAGTAGTAAAAATGTTACTAAGAAATGTTTCTTGAGCACCAAATCAGCACATTAGAATAATTTCTGAATAATCTGACACTCAAGACCAGAGTAATGGCTGCTGAAAATTCAGCTTTGCCATAACAAGAATGAATTACATTTTAAAACATATTAAAATAGAAAACTGTCATATTCATAATCATATTTCACAGTATTACTGTTCTTACTATACTTTCAATCAAATAACAGCAGCTTTGGAGAGCCTTTCTCCATTTAAGTAGATAAAAGCTGTTCTATCATAACCAGAAATGGACTCGTTTGAGTGCCAGAAAAAAATGTCCCTCCTTTTTAAGAGTCTAAAAATTGGAATTCATCCAATGATTTAATTCATATACTTATGGCTGTGTCTGGTTAAACTGGATTGCGGGTGGTTAATGAATAAGACGCAGGTGTTTGCTCTGAAATTTTATGCAGAAGAGGCTGTTTAGTCAATTCTCCCCCTTTGTGTCTTATCTGATCTGTTCATGTAATACTTGGCATTTACATAATGAAGATGATTTTGTTCTCAGTTTAACTGTTTTCTGATTGATCAAAATAAAAATCCAATATACTCAGCACAGAGACACAAATCTCTAATAGTTCATCTGAAGATCTACAAAAAGTGCAGTAGCAAGCAGCATGTGAAGGCGTTGAGGGTTAATTAGAGAATGGAAGATTTAAATGAGATTGGTTTGGCTAATATGATTTCTGGAGAGCAATAAAGGCTGCAAAGCAATTTAAAGAGAGATGTTCTTTCCCCTCACATTGGAATGTGGGTGCCAGCTCATTAATTCTAAAACAACCTGAGTATCAATTAAAGTAGTATTTACCAATGTGATAGGAGTGTCAGCGCTCGCGAGACGGCTGGAGAGGCAGGAAGCGGAGGATGGAGGGAGATGGATTGTAATATCAGACAGAGGAGATCTGTCGAAACCCTGACAGTCCGTCAACCCTGTGGCAGTTCTCCAAAATAACATGAGTAAATTCCCCCGATTCTCTGATTATAAAAGTGAGGGATGCACATGCTCGGATGATTCCGGTATTCGTCACAAATCACATTCCGTGACAGTTGTCGGAGCGAGCGCTGTGTTTCTCCTGTGTACAGGCTGCACACAACCGGCCTGAACTCCCCTTGTAGATGTCTGTGATCTATAGTGACCCGTCTGAATTAAATCAAAGAATTGTTAAAGCGTAATCATTTTATTGTCCATGATGTCCACTGAGAACAGTGAAGGAATATCTGACAGTAGAGAGAGACGGTAGGACGTTAGGGATAAAAGTATAAGAATAAGTTGACAAAATTAATTTGTATTACAGAGGTGGCACAGAAAAACACAAAAGTGGCTTGTAGACGTATTTTCAGATGTTTAATGAAGTTCAGTGGTGGCATGAGTGCAATTAAATTCATAAATGTTGGGAATAATGCTTTAAATATATCATTTTGAATATAGAGATATTACAATATTTTAAATAACTGAAATTAAACTTTAAAAATTCAAGTAAAACTGCCAGTAGGTGGCGGAAAGTCACTTATTTTATCACTGAATCATTCATTCAATTGATTCGTTTGAACGGATGATTCATTCAGGAATGAAACAAGTGTCTTTGTGAATAGGTCATTGATTCATTGACTCGCTAGATTCGTTTAAAAACGCAGGTTCATTCATACACGAAACACCGCTGTGTTTGCTTGGAGATGTGCTGTGACTTTGAAACTATTTTTGTTGATGAAATAGAGCAAAATCACGCAATAGTCTTACAGTCAGACAATGTACGTAGCTCAAAGGAGAAGTCCACATCCAAAACAAAGATTCACATATAATGTACTCACTCCCTTGTCATCCAAGATGTTCATGTCTTTCTTTCTTCAGTCGTAAAGAAATTATGTTTTTTGAGGAAAACATTTCAGCATTTTTCTTTATATAATGGACTGATATGGTGCCCCGATTTTGAACTTCAAAAATGCAGTTTAAATGCGGCTTCAAACGATCCCAAATGTGGTTGTAAACGATCCCAGCCGAGAAAGAAGGGTCTTATCTAGCATAACGATCGGTTATTTTAATAAAAATAACACAATTTATTAACTTTTTGGTGTCAAATGCTCGTCTTGTCTTACTCTGCCTGGACTGTTTTTTTCCGGTTCAAGAAAGTTAGGGTATGTCGAAAAACTCCCATCTCTTGTTCTCTCTCAACTTCAAAATTGACCTATGTCACTGTTTTACCCTTTTTTGTTAAGAGTGTTTGATCTTCTTTGCATGTTTACTTTGCAAAGACTGGGTCGGTACTTCTGCAGTGATGTAGGATGATTTTGGAATGATTTTTAAAGTTAAGGAAGAAAATACGATCAGAGGTTTTTGACAACTGTCTTAAGGAGAGATTACACAGAGTTCAGGGAGAGCAGAGAAAGATGAGCGTTTGAGATTAAAAAGTATTTAAATTGTATTTTTTTAATGAAAACAACTGATCGTTTCGCTAGATAAGACCCTTCTTCCTCGGCTGGGACCATCTACAACCACATTTGGGATCGGCTAAAGCATTAAAGCTGCATTTTGGAAGTTCAGAATCGGGTCACCATATCAGTCCATTATATGGAGAAAAATGCTAAAATGTTTTCCTCAAAAAACAATTTCTTTACGACTGAAGAAAGAAAGACATGAACATCCTGGATGACAAGGGGGTGAGTACATTATATGTGAATCTTTGTTTTGGAAGTGGACTTCTCCTTTAACATTAACTTCTTGTTTGCTGAACTGTTGTATTAAATCAATATAACATTTGCAAACTCCTTCAGTAATCAATGAAAACTGTCACTCTCCCTAGTTAATCACAATCTCTCAACGAAGCTATACTGCACAGTGAATCTCTTATTTACACTTTGTCTACACTTTGTTATTATGAGAAGATTCATGACCTTGCAGAACTCAGCACTGAACAAAACACTGTTTTGAGCAGTGATTTGACTCTAATTAACGTTGTGTTCAAGGAATCAAGAGATATGCCTGTGATACATTACTCAAATGAAAAAAACATGTTGTAAATAGAAACCTTCAAAGCTTCCCTGAGCGCAAACAAAAATATGATGATCGAGTCAGTCGCACTGGTACTCCTAAATATTTTTTCATAGTCGCACACAGTAGTTTCAGTTGCAAATGCGCTAAAGCGATCACAGTGTAATTTAGTAGTCTATATCCAAAACTATACAACAGTTCTCCACAATCAGTGCGTTACTGGTTGGCATTTTTCAGTGACTCTTTCAGCAAGTTGCATTATTAATGCCAGTACGTGGTGACAAGTGACTATCATTATGAGTGAGTCATTTAAATCATTTAGGCAATTTGTGCACAAATGCCGATTCATTCGGTAATGTATTACTGTAAGTGACCACACTTTATGAGTGAGTCACTGAATCATTCATTCAACCGATGTGTTCAAAAACACACATTTATTTAGGAACTAAACAAGTTATGTCTTCATGAATAAGTCACTGAATAATTCACCATAGAATACACACAGTATGTGTGATCGCAGATCTCGAAAGTGAAAGTAAAAAGTGAGTGCACATTCAATGCACCGCATATTAATAATGGCTCAGTTTATATACAGTATAATTACCCAATGATATAATTGCGAGAGAGAGTAATAAAATATATTCTTTTCCTCCCATCTCGTATTTATTCCCTTTAGGGGTTCCAAAGTACTCGTCATTTTCTTTCTGAACATGGTATTCAGATGCATGGTATTCAGTGGGAAGTCACAACGCTGGTTCAACATTGTGATGTCTGTCAGCCATTGGTCTATTGCCTCAACCCTAATCAGAATGCAACCATAGATGCAATGTAATAATATCTCAGTATACATTTCTCTGTATTGATTTAATTCTGCACTAGGAGTCTCACTGGACTGAGTCAATAGTGAGCTTTTTGGCAAAACGCTTATCCCTAAAGCTGCACTATAAAAAACTACACACGCAGTACAGTAGGAAGACGGATGAAGAGAGACGGCACTAAACACTGACTCAGATTCACCACCTGCATGAGTCTTTTCACCCCCTGAGCTGCATATAAACCCCCTGTGTGTGAGAGGAATCATTTATGATACATTACACAGACACAAACATACACACACACACACATTTGTTCCAGGCCAGCACAGATAGCCTGGGGTGACAATTACTCCAACACCACCAAATCGGCATTTAATTGCTTTAAAAGGCTGTATTAGCAAACAGTGTGTTAAGTAGTTCACAAAGGACCTGGAGAGAGAGGGGGAAATAAATGGAGGTGAGGGGAGAGGAAGACGGGATAATTAATCAAATTAAATTCATAGAAATGCTTGAGTGTTATTTGGCAGAAGATTGTATAGAATGGCGTACTGCTTTTTACTATTTAAAAGTGGGCAACTGTGCTGTCAGTTTTGATTCAATAAATGGCAATCGCATAAAAAAAAAAAAAAAAAAACACCGTAACTTTAACGAATTTTAAAAAAGTATAAATGAACAAACAGACATAGTTGTGTAACTAAATTCACAATTCCACCCAATCCTTGGGTAATAATACGCTAGAAAACTACTATATTTTTCTTTAATGGGCGTTTTGCTGCAATGTTAATGACAGGATGTTGAGGACTGATATGATGCATAAGTATGTTAATGTAGCCTGCAACAGGGAAGGAAATGAAAAGAAGCCTATATAAAGATCTCCAGCCTGATGGCAGACGGGGTGAGCGGTCTGAATGTACAGAAAGGAGGGGAAGGAGGTCTCATCTCCAGCTCCTGTCTAAGACTGACAGACAGGCTCTTGAGCGCTCGCCAGCACCAATGGGGACTGGCTGGTCTCCCAGTGTGCCAGACCGGGCACAATGTACCAGGCTCTCCCCCGCAGCTGCATATGTGACATCGGTTCGATTACACAGATTCCTGCCATTCAAGCTTAAAACCAATACCTGCCAGTGAGCCGTGGCGTACTTTACAAGAAAGGCCAATACTCATTCCCAACAGGTGCTGGAGCCTTAGATCTTCCCGAGCTATGATGAGACATCCGCGCACGTCAAAAGAAGAATGATATCAGAGGAGTAAAATGTCAAGCCTTGCATTTGAAAGAGGTTCAGAGTGGGTTTTCCACTTAAACTGGCTTCTTCCTTACACTGTGTCTGCAGACATGGTTGTTATCAGTGTTTACAATCCAATAAAAAAGACAACAAGCTAAAGACAGTGAGCTTGCCCTAAAACGAGGCAGGAAACATCAATATTTGGACAGTAAGTACTAGTCATTCACTGAAAGCAGAAAAGCAGATCAGTCTGTAACATTTTGTGCATCTTTTGACAGAAATATTCGGGTTCAGAGTAACAAGCACAGTGTAAAGGGAAAGAGAAATATGAAAGAACACTTTTTGAGCTATTTAATACCAGATTTTATTAAAGGAGAAGTTCACTTCCAGAACAAAAATTGACAGATAATTTACTCACCCCCTTGTCATCCAAGATGTTTGTGTCTTTCTTTCTTCAGTCAATAAGAATGTCAGGAATGGTCTCCATATTGTGGACTTAAATGGTGCCACTAAGTTTGAACTTCCAAAATGCAGTTTAAATGCAGCTTCCGAGAAAGGGTCTTACCTAGTGAAACAATTGGTCATTTCTGAAACAATTTGACAATTTATATACTTTTTAACCTCAAACGCTCGTCTTGTCTAGGTCTGCGTGAACTCAGTTTTTTTTCTCTGGTAAATACAGTTAATACAGTTAGGGTATGTCGAAAAACCGACCCAGTGTTTACAAACTGAACGTGCAAAGAACATCAAACGCCCTATACTAAAAACGGCGAAACAGCGGTGTAGGGCGATTTTGACATTGAAAACGAAAACAAGATGGGAGTTTTTCGACACACCCTAACTGTATTGACCCGGATTGACCCGGATTACACAGACTACGCTTGCGCATCACAGAGACGAGACAAAACGAGCATTTGAAGTTAAAAAGTATATAAATTGTCAATTTGTTTTGAAAACTGCATTTGAAGCTGCATTAAAACTGCATTTTGGAAGTTCAAACTTGGGGGCAGCATAGAAGTCCACTATATGGAGAGAAATTCTGAAATGTTTTCCTCAAGAAACATAATTTCTTATCGACTGAAGAAAGACAGACATGAACATCTTGGATGACAAGGGGGTGAGTAAATTATCTGTAAATTTTTGTTCTGGAAGTAAACTTGCAGCTTGGGAGCATTACCAATTAAAGAGACTTAAATTTTACATTTAGCCATTTTAAGCGACTTCTTATTTAGTTTTTTTCGAAACAAAGCCACGACCTCGGTGTTGCTAGCGCAACAAGAACACTTTAGATTCAATAAGACACCTAGATAAAACAGTACAACTAATTTACAATGACAAAACCATGACATATACATGGCAGTAACATACAGAAGCAGTGAATGATTGAAATAAATTTAATTGGGAGAGAAAAATACAGAGCAAAAGATGAAAAGTGAGACACAGTGAAGGAAAAAAAACCTGAATAAGCCATTTTTTTTAAACCCTCACAGCTATCTGATTAAACGAGGGGTGTCAAATCAGCGCCTGGACAAAGGTGACCTTTAAAAGAGGTATTTGAAAGAGACACCATCTCACCAGCCGCACCATGATGGGAGCAAGATGCTCACATGGAGCGTGGAACTTTTTCCATTAACAATTCAGAAGACGATTCAAATTAGTAGCGCACACATTACAGATAAAAACGATAAACTGGTTGTTCTGTATTGATTAGTAATAATATCAATATTAATACGGGGTACGGTAAAGCTTGACTCACACATCTCATGACTGCAGCATGTACAGTTGAGGTCATAAGTTTACATACACCTTGTAGAATCTGCAAAATGTTAGTTATTTTATCAAAATAAGAGGGATCATACAAAATGCATGTTATTTTTATTTAATACTGACCAAAATGCATGTTATTTTTATTTATTACTGACCAAAATGCATGTTATTTTTATTTAGTACTGACCTGAATAAGATATTTCACACAAAGGATGTTTACATATAGCCCACAAGAGAAAAAAATGTATAAAAATGTTTAAAAATGACCCTGTTTAAAAGTTTACATACACTTGATTTTTAATACTGTGTTGCTACCTGAATGATCCACAGATATTAATTTTATTTATTTATTTATTTATTGTGGTAGTTGTTGAGTCCCTTGTTTGTCCTGAACAGTTAAACTGCCCGCTGTTCTTCAAAAAAATCCTTCAGGTCCCATAATTTCTTTGGTTTTTCAGCACTTATGTATATTTGAACCCTTTCCAACAATGACTGTATGATTTTGAGAAATATCTTTTTACACTGAGGACAACCGAGGGACTCAAATGCAACTATTATAGAAGGTTCAAAAGCTCACCGATGCCTCAAGGAAACACAATGCATTAATTAAGAGGCGGGCGTGAAAACTTTTTGAATTTGAGAATCGGGGTAAATTTGACTTATTTTGTCCTCTGGGAGACATGCAAGTATCTTCTGTAGCTTTTAACGGGCAGTAGTAAATGAAAAAAAAAAGATATTTAGGCAAAATAAGAAAAAAATTTACCCTCTTAATTTGGGTAAAATAATTAACATTTTGCAGATTCTGCAAGGTGCATTTAAACTTATGACCTCAACTATAAGCGTGTATTCAGCGGCCAATAAATAAATAAATAAATAAATAATAATAATAATAAAGTGTTGAATTCTGCAGTTAATAATTGTGTAAAAAAAAAAAAAATCTATATTTACCATATTTACATACATTTTAATTTCTATAATTACTTTTTCACATTTTCCCCCAGTGAAAAAAAATAACTTGAACCCTTTAAGCTGAAATAGTGTCAGTATTAATATTTGAGGATTCAATATGTAAAAGCCAAGTTTTGTCACAAAACTCTAGATGGCGCAGGCAGATGGGTCATCAATAAAAAACAATGATATTCACAACGTTAAACTACTTGGCACAAGCTGATTTGTTCATGTTGCATACGCAGCCAATAAGCTTGCTACTTTACATTGAAATGGCTGGTTAGCATTCACTAGAGTTCCTCTGAAACCCTCCACATCCCCAGCTCCACCTGTATAGATCTGCTACAGGTTTTTATATATGCTATTTGTGCAGCAGCCGAATAAATACTCCCAGTGTCATATCTGCTTATTTATTGGCAGTAGCAAGTTCGTGTACTTGCTTTACAGCAGCAATAATCTACAACAACAGCAATAACCAACAGCAGCAGCAATTCAGCAGCGATTTAGCAGATATATTCCACCAAGACCAAATATATTAATCTTGTCACATCCATTAACATGCTAAAACTTCTGAGAGTTGTCATGACAGAAATATAATAATCACAATCAGAGATTGAATCACTGAAAACTGTAATAAATTAGTTAACATTTTTAATTGAATCACAGCCCTAGTTCAAACATATTATAAATGCATACATATATACATAAATATACTGTGTGTACAAATACTTTCCATTTATTCATAAATGAACTATATGAATGTAAATATCTTTATGTAAAGTCTACAGGCACAGGATATGTGCATGAAAATTACCAAAGTACAAACTGCTCCTCCTGCACAGCAGGAACGAGATAGAATACGTATTATGCATTTTAACACACTGTATATGTGGAAAAAAAAGATTTTAAAGGTTGCATTTAAACAGGTGAAAGGATTTGGAGGAATTATACCAAAAAAGCTTTAATAGGGTAAAAATTTTATCCATTCGTTTCTAATTTCCCTCCGGCTCAGGCGGTGAGGCCCATGCAAACTAAACACTCTGCTCCCGTCTAAGTCCCGCCTGCCCGCAGGTGAACATTTTCCGGTCTGTTCCAGGCCTAAATGACCTTCGTGCACCCTACAGCAAAACGGAATTACACAATAAAGAAATTGAGCAAGGCCAGGCAAATTGAAACAAAATGAACAATATCCAGCATTTGCCTGACTGAGATCCAGAAAGTTGGAGGCAATCAGAGCTGTGATAAGTGGACTTGGAGAGATGCACGGATAAGGAAGCTAATTTAATTAATGAGTCTAGTTCCCCTCTTTTCATTACCACCCTCGTTAAACGTATTGGGGCATGACAACATGGCAAATGGGAAATGAGATTAACGCTGTCAGATTCGTAGCCTTCGCCAGACTAAGCTAATCTCTATGCGGGCGTTTAGCGTTTCCTTGTCTTACACACAAACGCAGTCTTGAAGGAACACACACAAGTGCAGTCTCTTAGCCTTTTTTCCTGCTCTGTGCTGAAATAATGAGGCGGTGATTAGCTGGGGTCTCTGCTGGGATGGAGGTGAGGCTAATATCTGGACCTGGAGCTCTGCTCCAACACCTCTGTAAAGGTCTGATAGAGACACATGCTGGGCTCAAGCCAAGCACATCCACTTTATCAGCACACAGGCCCTCCCTGAAATGCAACTAGAAATACTAATTGAAGTTGACAGAGATTCTATATAAATAATAGTGTCTAAAATAGGACAGAATGAAGAAATGAGTCTCATTCACTAATAATTGCATACAAAACGCCTAGAGCTTACATTACATCAGAAAGCACTGAGAATATACTGAGTTCAATGGGGATGGTGTGTCAGAAGGATGTAGACTCGCTGAATTCATACTTTTATTCAAAACCTTAATACGTGCAGAAACGGTTCTTATGCAAATTTCCACAGGGATTCAAAACAGGTGTGTACGCACATAAATTAGATCGAGACGTCGTTCTAATGTTGAGTTCAGATTATTTGAAATGAAGGAGCTCATAGCTGCAGATAGTAATTAGCCCAAATCAAGGTGGGAAATTAATTTCGGCCATCAGCCACAGTAAATCTGTTGTGCTTGGTTTCCTGTCTACTTAATTTGAAAATGCTAACAAGAAAATAAAAAAAGAAATGAATAAGAGAATGAGAACATAACACGTGAAATATTTCAACACAAAGAAATTGTGGTTTGTGCTGGTCAAAATGTATATATATATATATATGTACATGTATATGTATGTGTGGATTAAAATATATATATATATATATATATATATATAGAGAGAGAGAGAGAAAGAGAGAAAGACAAACAATTTAATAGATTAAAATATTAAATATTAAAATAAATATCATTTACTTTATTATACTACATATAGTTGCATATGTGTGGTTTCAGGTGTATTAAAAATGTATTAACATTTAAAGGGATGGTTCACCCAAAAATTAAAATTCTGTTATTAATTACTCACCCTCGTGTCATTCCAAACCCGCAAGACCTTCAGTCATCTTCGGGACACAAATTAAGATATTTTTGATGAAATCTGACAGCTTTCTGACCACGCATAGACAGCAAGGCAACTGACAAGTTCAAAGCCCAGAAAGGTAGTAAGAACATTAAAACGTTAAAATAGTCCATGTGACATCAGTGGTTCAACCCTAATTTAATGTAGCTACGAGAATACAAAATATATTTTGTGTGCAAAGAAAAACAAAAACAATTTATTTTATTCAACAATTTCTTCAATTCTGGGTCAATCTTCGAGTTTTTATTTTTGTTTTCTTTGCGCACAAAAAGTATTCTTGTATCTTCATGACATTACGGTTGAACCACTGTCACATGGACTATTTTAACAATGTCTTTACTACCTTTCTGGGCCTTGAATGTGTCAGTTGCATTGCTGTTAATGCAGGGTCAGAAAGCTCTCAGATTTCATCAAAATATCACAATTTGTGTTCCGAAGATCAAAGAATGTCTTATGGATTTGGAACGACATTAAGGCGAGTAATTAATGACAGAATTTTCATTTTTGGGTGAACTATCCCTTTGAATAGTTGAATTATGGTTTAGTAGCAAAAACATCTGCACACAGGTTTTACACCCAAATATGCCTATATGGTTAGTGAATGAAACCCAACGTGAGCATTAATCCTTAAGAATGAGGAACACGGTCCTGTTGAGTATTCAAAGAAGGCTCTTAATTACCAGGCTTAAACGTATCACTGCTATGGCGCCTTTGAAGCAGCAAGCCGGATGAGCGTAAACCTGATCGTACTCATAAAATTTAGTCTTTATCAGGCATCATCCTCAGCTATTTGGCCTAATGCTGTAATGAATGCAGTGTGATACAGCACCCTAATCCACAGGAAATAAGATTTGACCTCATATCGAATCCGTCTCGGGTGCCCGGCTACAAGAATAGCAGTTTGATAGCACACATGGCTGGGATTCCCATCCATTATTACCCCGTTCACGTCGATACAGATCTCGGGAATTGTAGCAGCGGTTCATTTTTGCTGCGTCCTCTGGTCATCATTTGCTGGAAAAGTGGAGATGTCTATAGAACAGAGTGATTGAGCGACTCCCTGGTGTGACTGCTATTAGCAACTTCCCTGAGAGACAAGCGCTGTCACCCGGCTCACCAAGCGCATCTGTGTTTACCATCAGACTAACTCAACCCCGCCATGCCTGGGGAACCAAGCTAATGGAGCCCATTAATGAGTCTGATGCAGCAAAGCACGGCGCTTCTTCTAATCAATGAGAGGAAAGTGCACTAGTGTTTCTCAGATTTGTCACAGAGACAGGGAGGAGGAGAGGCTCTCTGAGCGCCGCTCAAGACAGATGGCAGAGCGGGAGTCTCACAAGTGGATGTACTACATCGACATGAGGCGAGGATGAAGTGCGTAAAGTGCAAGACGCCACAAAAAACTGCAGTCTTATCTTATCTAATGCTGACATCAAGATAATTGTAATACTGTTGTGTTGACTTTTGAGGGGGAACTAATCAATAAAATTCAAACTGATTATGAATATTTACATTTGAAGTCAAAAGTTTACATACTCCTTGCAGAATCTGCAAAACGTTAATTATTTTATCAAAATAAGAGGGATCATATAAAATGCATGTTATTTTTTATTTTTTTTATTTAGCACTGACCTATTACGGAAGGTTCAAACGCTCACTGATGCTCCAGAAGGAAACACAATGCATTAAGAGCTGGGGGGTGAAAACTTTGTGAATTTAAAGTTCAGGGTAAATTTCACTTATTTTGTCTTCTGGGAAACATTTAAGTATCTTCTGTAGCTTCTAAAGGGCAGTACTAAATGAAAAAAAAAGAAAGATATTTAGGCAAAAAAGAAAAAGAAAAATGCACACATCTTCTTCTGTTCAAAAGTTTACACCCCCGGCTCTTAATGCATCATTTTTCCTTCTGGAGCATCAGTGAGCATTTGAACCTTCTGTAATAGTAAAATATGAGTCTCTCAGTTGTCTTTAGTGTGAAAAGATGGATCTCAAAATCATACAGTCATTTTTGGAAAGGGTTCAAACACACAAAAATGCTGAAAAAACAAATAATTTGTGGGACCTAAAGGATTTTTCTGAAAAACAGCGGGCCATTTAACTGTTCAGGATAAACAAGGGACTCGTGGACAACTATTACTAAAAAAACCCAAAAACAAACAAAAAAAAAAACAGCTGTGGATCATTCAAGTAACAACACAGTATTAAGAATCAAGTGTATGTAACTTTTGAACAGGGTTATTTTTTTTTATATAAATTCAACTATTATTTTCTCTTCTGGACTATATGTGAATGTCTTTTATGTGAAATATTTTATTCATATAATATTTGAAATATTTTATTTTATATGATCCCTCGTATTTTAGTAAAATAATTTACATTTTGCAGATTCTGCAAGGTGTATGTAAACTTTTGACTTCAACTGTATACTGATAATTAATATTCATTATTTATATTTATTAATAATGAATATTTATATAAATCAAATATAAATATTTAGATTAAATATCTGCTGCTAAACATTACATTTAGTTTGAAAACCATATTTTAATATAATCACACATGCATTACAATTAACTAAAACTAAAAACATAAAAAAACATTGATACTTGAATTAAATTACACTATAAATAAAATAAAATAAAATATTTCAGCTAGTTGCCAAAGCAACATTTTTCATTTAGCTTAAATTGATGTACTAAAATGACTAAAACTGAAGTAAAAAGTAGAAAAAAACAAACGTATTTCAGATACAACAGCATCAAATTACTAAAATTAAAATGGAAACATAAAATATAAAAACTAACTCAAAACATTTATAAAAAAAACTATAATATTATCTCAATTATACTATAATAACACTAAAGAGTAACAGTAATTGAATTCCAAAAGAGTCTCTTAAATATACAGGAAAAATTTAAAGTTACTTTTTCCCGCCAAACGTCCTACCTGCACTGAAAAAAAAATTATGTAAGATTACTGAAAACAAAACAACAACAAAAAACTTATTTTTAACTTGATTTTTTTAAGCTAGAATTTCTTGTAAATATGTACTTCGATAATCTTTGCTTTATTCACAACCTCAGTTTTACAGACAAGACTGTTCAATAAAGAGAATAAAATTTCTATTTTACCCAGACAATCAAAGAATAACTGATAGACAGTCGCAGTCCTCGACATCTAAAGCGTTACAAAACATGTCAACTTGCAGAGACCTCCAATCGTTCTCATTAAAAAAAAAATATATATATATATCTCACTGAAGGACAGCAAGCTGGAGCTTCCTTCCACACTAATTACGAATATCAAACGGAATAATTGAATTTTCACTTTAACCTCATATGAATTATTTCACAGCCACGTCTAATTTCCTCTTTAAGCGCTTATGTATTATTCCTCCGAATCGCTGCTCGGTGACTGTCCGATTGCCTCGCGCACTAAAACGAACGTGGCTGCAAGGACATGAGCGTAACTTTGAACCTTGTGCTGATTAAAATCTTCTCTGACAATGACAGTTCAAGTGTGTTCGGCTCGGGCAGCTTAATGATTCTTCTCTGATCATAACCTTACCCGCACGGCCCTTATGGAGCAGAATCAGATTAACATAACTATATATAAAACTGCACTAGTCGCCACTCCTGGCGCTTCACAGCTGATAATGAGATACTATAAAATGCCCTGTAAATCCTGCGCCTTTGCGTTAAAGCCGGTTACTTAGGAGTATGCGAGATCCGTCTTTGCACGGATTGTGTGCCCTCTTGCTTATCAGAGATGGAATGAGTCAATTATATGAGCTGTCTGGTACAATCTGCATTGAATTTGACCATCTTCATGCCAGTTTTTAACTGGACAGTTGAAGCAAAAAACAAACAATCATGTCTTATGCTGAATATGCAGTTTTTCCTGAATTTTACAGATTTTTTTCTCCATGAAACAGCTCATAGTGAACAAGCTTGTCATTTTGCGTTTGAAGAAAAGTCATAGGATATATATACAAGTTAACAAGCATTTCCTTTATGTGACAAGACAATCCTTTCCCTTCTTTTCCTCTTCCCTTTTAAAGAAAGTCTGGCAATCCCTCTGACAGTCTCAGCATTGACAAACAGAACTCTGAGTTCAGAGAACAACACAGAGATGGGGGACAAAAAAAAAACAGTACAATGTCAAGTGAGCTAAAAATGCTGGAGATTTCAAATGAGATCCATCTACATACCGAGATCACAGTGCGCTTGAAACAGACCGTCACTGACTCCAAGACCAGAAAGAAGGAGAGGCGATGCAGGTGGCATGGCCTTCACAGCTGACTCATTTCCCTCATCCTCTCTTTACAGTTCATTCTAAACCCAGCCAACGGTTTTACAGAGAGTGGCCTCGGAGATGAGTTTCGATTAACCTTTCAATACAAAAGTAATCTCAGCTACCTATTCAGCCTTTTCAATTGCAATTTTTCTGTCTGTAAAATAATCAACAGTTGAAAGGGGGGAGGGTGGCTGCAAGTACACAAAATCGTGCCTGGCAATGTGATGCCGTTGTAGAGACGCTCGGGCTGAATATAGAGTGGATGGAGCAAGGAATAGACCGCGCTAGAGATGAGAACTACAACATGCCGTGTTGTCCGTCACTTAAGGGTGCTTAGAGTTGTAAAACAAGACAGGGGTTTCTGCTGCTGGCATGAGGCATGATACAGAACTAAATGTTATAGTGTTTTCACTGCCTCTCAAAGATACTCGCCAAGCAATTCCAAAATCTACTTAGGCAGCATTTTAAGGCATAATAGGTGTGTTCTCTGTGTTCTGAAAGGGTGGTGATACAAAATTGGCCATTTTTCAAACCAGCATTGCATTCATTGCATATACTGTATATGGGTCATTGATGTATACGGATTTTCGGCAGGCCAATTTTAAAATACAAAAAAATAGTAATATCTGTTGTAATTGTTCAAACATTAAATTTACAGATAATTTACTCACCCCCTTGTCATCCAAGCTGTTCATGCCTTTCTTTCTTCAGTCGTAAAGAAATTATGTTTTTTGAGGAAAACATTTCAGGATTTTTCTCCATGTAATGGATTGCTATGATGCCCCGAGCTTGAACTTCCAAAATGCAGTTTGAAGGCGGCTTCAAAAGATCCCAGCTGTGGAAGAAGGGTCTTATCTAGCGAAACGATCAGTTATTTTCATAAAAATAATACAGTTTATTTACTTTTTAATGTCAAACGCTCATCTTGTCTTGCTCTGCCTGAACTCTGTTTTTTTTCCGGTTCATGACAGTTAGGGTAAATCGAAAAACTCCCATCTCATGTTCTCCCCCTTAGCTTCAAAATTGTCCTATATTGCTGTTTTACCTTTTTTGTTAAGGGTGTTTGATCTTCTTTGCATATTTACTTTGCAAAGACTGTGTCGGTACTTCTGCATTGATGTAGGATGATCTTGAAATGATTTTTGAAGTTAAGGGAGAAAATACGATTAAACCTTAATTGTCTTGAACCAGAATACACAGGCAGAGCAAGACAAGATGAGCGTTTGAGATTAAAAAGTATTTCAATTGTATTTTTTTATTGAAAATAACCAATCATTTCGCTAGATAAGACCCTTCTTCCTCAGCTGGGATTGTTTACAACCGCATTTTGAATCGTTTGAAGCTGCATTTAAACTGCATTTTGGAAGTTCAAACTCGGGGCACCATAGCAGTCCATTATATGGAGAAAAATCCTGAAATGTTTTCCTCAAAAAACATAACTTCTTTACGACTAAAGAAAGAAAGACATGAACATCGTGGATGACAAGGGGGTGAGTACATTATCTGTAAATTTTTGTTCTGGAAGTGTACTTCTCCTTTAAGAATATAAATATTTTTAATTAAGTAATTTTGGTGTTTTTTCATCTCGATGAATTGGCCATAGCCTTAAAAAATGTAATGTGGTGCGACCATGATTTATATTCAAATTAATTCATTTCCTTAAAATGCTTAACATTTTTTTTAGATGTTCTCAGTAATTAAAGTGTTTAGAAACTAAGTTTTTTCATTTATTTTGTAAATAATGATCTCATATTTTACTTTTATAATTACAGAGTTGCCTTCTTAAATGTAGTTAGCAGACTTATTTTTCCTGTAAATTGCATAAAACTGCATAAAAATGTTTTTAAAATGCCATTCATTTAAACGTGCTGTAGCAGTGATTCATATTTCAACCACAGAAATTAAATATGATTTATTTTAATACCGTTATTCCTATCATTGGTCACACCACATGATGAGTGGTCGCTCCTAATTACGCATAAGGCCTTATATCATTAAAAATGTATTAAAACAATATTTGCCTCTTCATTTCAGAACACCACAGATACAAACACAGAGACAGTTTTGTTTTGTTTTTTTTAAGAAAATAATACTTTTATTCAGCAAGGACACATTAGATTGATCGGAACTGACACTAAAGAATTTTACATTGCTACAAAAGAGTTCCATTTTTGAACTTTCTATATTTATCAAAGGAGAAATTAATCACAGATTCTACAAAAACATTAAACATGGATAAAAAGAAATGCATCTTGTGCACCAAGTCAGCAAGTCAGAATGATTTCTAAAGTAATAAATTACATTTTAAAATATTTATTTAAAAAAAACTTTAAAACGTAATATTTTACAAAATTACTGTTTTACTATATTTTTGATTAAATAAATGCAACCTTGGTTGCAAACTGAGGGTTTTATTTACATTTTTTTTTTCCAAAAACAACATAATTTAATGTATATACAGCATACAACTTAAAATGTTAGTAATATAAAATGGCCAAAATTATTAGAACACTAGTATTTTCACCAGCTAAAAATGGTTTTAAGTCAGTTATTTCTATCTTTTGCTGTAGTGTGTCAGGAAATATTAATTTACATTTCTAAACATTCCTTTTGCCATTAATTGTAAAAATCCAGTGCGATTTTTGTTTGCACAAGGAGTCTGACAACAGTCAGTGCTCCACACAGAGATCTGATCTCATCATCATCCAGTCTGTCTGGAATGGCATGAAGAAACAGAACAAACTGAGACAGACTAAATCCAGATAAGCTGTGGCAACATCTCCAAGATGCTTCAAGAAACCTACCTGCAAAGCTATAGTACTGTTACAAGTTTTAGAAACTTGTGTAAAAATGCTGTAAAATGAGGATGCTGTCAAAAATAATGTCATAAATAGATTTTCTTTATCAATTAACTTCTAGTAACTAAATTAAATCAACATTTGGTGTGACCATCCTTAGTTCTTAAAGCAGCTTTTTCCTTAGGTGCACTTGCACATAGTTTTTCAGGTAGCTTTACAAGTAGGTCTTACAATTAGCAAATATAATTATTACAATTGATGGCAAAATTAATGGTTGGAAATGTAAACTGATATGTGACCCTGGACCACAAAACCAGTCATAAGGGTCATTTTTTAAAAAATTGAGATTTATACATCATCTGAAAGCTAAATAAATAAGCTTTCCATTGATGTATGGTTTGTTAGGGCAATATTTGGCTGAGATGCAACTATTTGAACATCTGGAATCTGAGGGTGCAAAATAATCTAAATATGTGACCTTGGACTAAAGTTCTTAGCAATGCATATTACTAATCAAAAATTAAGTTTTGATATATTTATAGTAGGAAATGTACAAAATATCTTCATGGAACATGATGTTTACTTAATATCCTAATGATTTTTGGCATAAAAGAAAAATCGATAATTTTGACCCATACAATGTATTTTTGCCTATTGCTTCAAATATACCCAAGCTACTTAAGACTGGTTTTGTGGTCCAGGGTCACATATTTCCTGCTGACGCACTACAGCAAAAGATGTAGAAATAAAATAGAAAACTATTTTTAGCTGCTGAAAATACTACTGTTCTAATAATTTTGGCCACCACAAAAAAGGCTTCTATGGCATCGCGATGCACCTTTATTTTTAAGAGTGTACATTGCTGCCTGTGAATTGTTTTACAGTCATTTAGTGTGCTTTCTTAGTATGTCGCCTACGTATGTAGTAGACAGCACAAAAATTCAGTATGTTTTGAAACACAGCATGTACTATCACAAGAACATAAACCCAACAGCAGACACACAACGTAGGCGTCTGACATTTCAAAACCGTCTCTAAGTCTTGTATTGACCCGTCTCAAGCTTTGCTGACAGATGCCAGCTGCATTTCTGACAAGTGTGTGGATGAGGGATTGGAAAAACATTCCTCCAGTCAAACAAACGTGCTGATGTTTTTATAGAGAAACTTTAGCTAAAATGATTCCTGATTCCCTGTGATTGGAACAGTCTAGCGGTCTTATTAATGGTGCATTAGAGCAGCCTGTGAAAAAGCAGAACTATCATCGCACAGACGTTGACTGAGCGACGCTTTCTAAAGAGGTCACAGATATTGTCATGACAACGTCTGTTCGGTCCAGGTCACGCAACCTCCATTATAGTAACAGATGTGGACGGGCATCACATGTTGGCGCAGATTTCTGTGTGAAAGTTGCAATTAAGTATGACAAAACAAAGATCTGCAAGATATACAACCCTGAAGTCACTGGCACAATAGAAGCCAAAGAGAGAGCGAACAAAGGCCAGGGCAGCATCTGCTCGGGTAAATATGAAATCATGCTATTACCAAAATGGCACGAGATGCGTTGAAAGGTAATAAAATGTTGGTGTGGAAGGGAAAAAATATGATAATTTCAGTGCTTTTTATTTTTTATCAATAGATTTTTCCATTACCCTGCAAAATGAATTACAGACTTCTGCTAAGAATTGCATTTAGGACCTAGAGAAGGCGCTAAGCCAACCTGCCTCATCTTTGTGTCGTTTTTTAACCTTTTTCCTTCTCTCCGAGGAATGAAATGACAGGAAATGTAAACAGTTTTAAAATAGAAGGTTTTTTCATGGCCATCCTGTAATTAAACTAGACCAGTGCAAAGAGAGTGGGAAGAGAGAGGAGCGGGGCCAAATTGTGCAGTGATAGAAGAAATAAATGAAATATGAAGACGACGACGACAACGAAAATTAAGAAATAGCAATTGAAAACCTTTCACGACACAAACTACTGAACCGTTGCACAAAGGATTCAATGCCAAAATAGTGTCAAAAGCCTGTCTAACCTACCTGTGAGACCCCCATGATGCAATAATTCAAATTCCCTGCAACTTACACACTGCAGATGGGAATAAAAACTCAAGGATGATAGAAAATACAAGCAGCAAAAAGTCCTCATTCAAGATGATTTTGTACAATATTAAATATCACTGGACTCTAAAATGATGGAGAAAGCACATACCCAGCTCTGAAGTCTAAAGTCATCACACCAAGAGTGATAACTATAGTGCAGGGCTCTTTTCTCTTACTTAAAAAGTTTAGGAACACAGTCAAAATTTCAAGAGCACCTTCTAATTAATAATCAAAAAATCTAATAAAAAAAAAATAGCCTTCCCACTACAAGGTAATATTTGACTCAAAGTGATTTACAGGGGAATTTTGTTTTTACCTTTGTAATGGGATTTTTCTCTGTTTATTAAAAGTATGTCATCTTTATGTCAAATTTTTTCAAAATGATATTTTTTAAGCTTTTTAAAATTTCTAATTAAAACAACAGAATAAAACAAGTTTTCTAAGAATAAGTTACCAAACAAATGAAATCAGTATTAACAAAATTAATATGTACTACAGACGTGGCAAAGAAGAACATAAAAGTTGCTTGTAGGTGTATTTTCATATGTTTAATGAGGCTCAGAGGTGGCATGAGTGCAAAAAATTCATAAACTCACGTGAAGATTAATGTTTTAAATATAAAATTTTGAATACAGAAATAATAAATGATTTAAATATCTCAAAAGACACTTTAAAAATTAAACTAAAAGTGCCAGTAGATGGCAGCAAGTCAATGATTTAATTACTGAATCATTCGTTTGATTTGTTCAAATGGCTGATTCATTCAGGAATAAAGCAAGTGACTCTCTTTATGAATGGGAAATTGAATCATCGACTCATTTAAAAAAAACGCATGTTCATGCATAACCTAAACAACGCTTTGTTTGAATGGAGATGTGCGGTCTATTTCTGACTACGAAATAGAGTAAAATCAGGCAACAGTGTTGTAGTCAGACAATGTAAGTCACTTAAATCGCACGCAGTAGTTTTCATTCGCAAATGCGACTGAAATGGGAGCATTGTAGAGCCCTGTAGCAATTAAGCGTTCACAACAATGCACAAGAAAGTGTTAAATAATAATTATTTTTATTTTCTTTGTACACAAAAAGTATTCTCGTAGCTTCATAATATTATGGTTGAACCACTGATGTCACATGGACTACTTTATCAATGTCCTTACTGAATTTCAGGGCCTTGAACGTGTCAGTTGTATTGCTGTCTATGCAGGGTTAGAAAGGTCACAGATTTTATCCAAAATATTTTAATTTGTGTTCGGAAGATAAACATCTTACGGGTTTGGAACGACATGAGGGTGAGTAATTAATGATAGAATTTTCATTTCTGGGTGCGCTGTCACTTTAAGAATGATAATGACAGGCAGAAACATATACAAATAAATTAAATGTGCATTAGTTGGTCTTTGCAGGACAAGCAAACTAATATGTTTCCTTGCCAAGAGAAGAGCAAACATACAGCTTTTTCATGCTCTTACAGGAGTTGTGGGATGGATGCCCAGTAAATCATTTCAGAATTGAGGTCACAAGCAGGCAGGGAGTGGTGTGAGTTCTACTCTAATCAGTGCCACTTCAGGCCAATCCTTCATATATTGGCCACCTTTGCGAATATAAGTCTTTCCTGACCTGGGTTTGATGCCAAGCCGATCAAAAATTACAATTCATGTACGAAATTCTGGGTTAAGGTGGATCATCCCATGAAGATCCAATATTTAGATGGGTTTTGGAGAATTGAAGGGGATAATCACCAACAGCTACAGCAGAGATTACAGATTGACCAATGAGATAAACAAACCAGCTAAATAGCCTACAGAGGCTCTGTTTGTGTGCCAACGGAGCACTCGTTTTATGAAGAAAAGGTTACGACTGTTCATAAGACGTAAGATTAAACATGGTTTAGTTGTAAAGCATTTCAACTTTTCAGAGTGCAAACAGCAATGCATTGTAAAAGATTATGGCAAATCTGATTACCATAATTTTACTTGTTTTGCTCACGCAAAATTTCATTTGAAAAAAAAAAGACTTTAACCTTGACTTCCATCAGTAGTTCAGAGAGAAAAGAAACGTGAAATAAAAAAAGAGAGCATTTCCAAGCAAAGACCAATTTACAGAGCATCGACGCTAAGAAGATGCAAATGACAAATCAACAGACAGAGATATGCAAATGACGTTGATCTAAAGTCATTACCACCACAATTAGTCTCCGCAATCATCAAAATATTTCAATAAGGATGGTTACAACTCATTGACTATTCATTATGTTCTCTAATTAGATCATAAATTGTAAAGATATACGAACACGAGCCTTTGACAGATTCTTCTGGTGAAAAAAAAACAGTACAGCAGAGTTCTTTGAGCATTTATTAATAAAAGTCAAAGTGCAAAAACTGGTTTGTAAATATTTGTTGAGCAACATGTGCTCAGAAACTGGGATCAAAAATGAAAATTCTGTCATTAATTACTCACCCTCATGTCGTTCCAAACCAGACCTTTGTTCATCTTCAGAACACAAATAAAGATATTTCTGATGAAATCCAAGAGCTTTCTGGCCCTGCACAGACAGCAACACAACTGACACATTCAAGGGCCAGAAAGGTAGTAAGAACATTGATAAAATAGTCTGTGACATCAGTTCAACCTTAATTTTATGAAGCTTCAAGAATACTTCTTGTGTGCAAAGAAAGCAAAAATAATGTCTTAAACATGGTACACTCTCAGAAATAAAGGTACAAAAGCTGTCACTGGGCCAGTACCTTTTCAGAAGGTACACTTTTGTACCTACTAGGTTTCCAATATGTACACTTTAAGTACTAATATGTACCTTGAAGGTACCAAAACAGACCCTTTAGGTACAAACATGTACCTTTAGAAAAGGAACCGTCCCAGTGACAGCTTTTGTACCTTTATTTCTGAGAGTGTAGGTGCGATGCTGTCTATGCGTGGTCAGCTCTCGGATTTCATCAGAAATATCTTTCTAAAAGACAAAAATGTGAAAAATCCAGAACAAAAATTTACAGGTAATGTACTCACCCCATTGTCATCCAAGGTGTTCATGTCTTTCTTTCTTCAGTCGTAAAGAAATTACGTTTTTGAGGAAAACATTTCAGGATTCCTCTCCATATAACGGACTTCTATAGTGCATGCGAGTTTGAACTTCCAAAATGCAGTTTAAATGCAGTTTCAAAGGGCTAAAAACGATTCCAGTCAAGGAAAAAGGGTCTTGTAGTAAAACGATCGGTTATTTTCTAAAAAAAGAAAAAAAAAAATGTACAATTGATATACTTTTTAACCTCAAATGCTCATCTTGTTTAGGTCTGCGTCAACTGTCTTTTTCCAGTTCATGACAGTCAGGGTATGTCGAAAAACTCCCATCTCATTTTCTCCTCCAACTTCAAAATCGCTGTACATTGCTTTTTTACCTTTTTTTTGGTAAAGAGTGTTTGATCTTCTTTGCATGTTCACTTTGTAAACACTGGATCGGTACTTCTGCAGTGATTCAGAATGATTTTGAAGTTGGACGAGAAAATGAGATGGGAGTTTTGAGACAGACCCTAACTGTCTTCAATCGGAAAAAAACGCAGAAAATAGACAAGACAAGCGTTTGAGGTTAAAAAGTATACAAGTTATATATATTTTTTTAGAAAATAACCAATCGCCTCGATAGATAAGACCCTTATTAAACGGCTTTAGAGCCCTTTGAAGCTGCATTTAAACTGCATTTTGGAAGTTCAAACTCAGGGGCACCATAGAAATGTTTTCCTCAAAAACCATAATCTCTTTACGACTGAAGAAAGAAAGACATGAACATCTCAGGGGGTAAGTACATTATCTGTAAAGTTTTGTTCCGGAAGTAAACTACTCCTTTAATTTCTGTTCTGAAGATGAACAAAGGTCAGAATTTTCACTTTTGGGTGAACTATCTCTTTAAAGCTCCATATTCATTGATGTATAGAAATCACATACCACTGAAAGTGTTCTACAAACCCTGTGACCCATGGCACAACACGAAGAGAAAATAAAGCAGTGATATTCTGCAGAAAGTTCATATGAAAAAGTGTTTTCAGCCAACCCAATTTAAGCCATTCCTGGCTGCTAATGATAAATTGCTTGGTATTCCAAGATCATTTGTTCAGCACCTACACAATCTGTCATCGTGCGGAGAGAGACACTGACACACAGTTGTTTCAGTTTCGGGTGATATTGTTACTTATCCTGACAATGGAGCGATGCCAAAAACACTTTAGCATGCCCTCAAAATAAATGCCTTCTAAACTTAACTAAACTGCCTGGAGTGTGTTTATTTCTTCTTATCTTTTCCTTATGCACGTTAAATTACAAGTTTAATTTCCTTCTGCTGACGGCTACAAATTTTTCCCTGTCTTGGCATACCTGTGATACTTAAAACCCAAAGCACACTCCATCTTTTAAGGCATAATTTGCTAATAATGCTCCTCAAGCTGTACAAAACAAACATCATTTGTACTCCGACAACAACAGGGAACTACTGGGTAAATGTTCCTAAATGGTACAGGGCCAAAATGTCCCTTCGCCTTGATCTGATGAAATAAACACAGCGGTTGGTTGTGCATCCTGCTTATGGCAGTGGGGAATGATTTTTTGTAAATCCCTGGACACATATATTTGTTATATTCCATTTTATTATTTGTTAATGGCTCAGTGGTGCTGGGACTAAATCAATTTGAGCTGATCTTTAAAAGCCAGCGCATCAGTGAGCACATTAGCCTGATTTGCACTTCATTATGTGCACTGATGGGCAGTGCTGAACAATCACATCAGCAGGTGCAGAGTAGAGTGGAGGCAACCCAGGCAGGTAGAGCGGCGAGAATGTGTGCGTGTTCCTGTACGTGCTGCACGAGTAATTGCCTTTCTAGAAGAAGATGCAAAAGGTCCGCAGAGAGCTACAGCGGGTGTTCCACTGTTCTTTTCACCAGTAAAAGAGTAAACTAGGACTGCTTGAAAAACGCATTTTAAAAAATGTTTACTTTTCTGAAATGTGTCGTCCTCTCTGCTTGCTTGCAATTCTTCGAGGATTGCTTTGGGATTTGCTATCTGGAGTTGTTGTGTTGCTTTTAGAGCCCTTGATGATTTGCCAAGCAAACTTTTACACGGAAAAACACAAGATAAAACTGCATCAAGTTTTATAGTTTCTGCAACTCCATTCCTACAGAATTTCCTCAGTCAGTTCCTGAATGTGTCTTTGCACGATTTCGTTATTTATGCATACTGCGCTTTACCTTATGTAGCTTAATTCACTTGTGGATAAAAATTAAATCAACCAAATTTGTTCCCTAAACCAC
This sequence comes from Cirrhinus mrigala, assembly GCA_036247105.1. Classification (NCBI taxonomy): domain Eukaryota; kingdom Metazoa; phylum Chordata; class Actinopteri; order Cypriniformes; family Cyprinidae; genus Cirrhinus; species Cirrhinus mrigala. The sequence continues at coordinate 19,587,723 of CM070027.1, read as the reverse complement.
AGATTGACAACAAGGCAGAGCAAAAAAAAATTAGCAGCATATATTTAAAGTTGATAACTAGAAAGCATTTTTTGAGCTAAAAATACACTCAATAAATAATCATATGAGTGTTTATCCAAATTATGTCTCGCGTTTGGTTCAAATTCAAGTCAACTGGCAAATCTTATCATTTGAATCCTGTGGGAAAGATTATATTAATGCACATTAATAATTCATGCAAATTCGGCAGGTTATGTAAAATTTCTTAAATAATCTCTTAAATGAGCTGTGCACTTTGTAAAGCCGTGAAAAACATTAGCATTTTCACACCATGGGTTCCCTCTGGAATTTGCAATGGGTTGTAAGAATAAAAGGTTTGTGGTTAACATGACTTGAAAAGCATTTCCACAAAGCAAAAATAAATTAAATATACACTACCAGTCAAAAGTTTTTGAACAGTAAGATTTTTAATGTTTTTTAAAGAATTCTCTTCTGCTCACCAAGCCTGCATTTATTTGATCCAGAATACAGCAAAATCAGTAATATTGTGAAATATTTTTAATATTTAAAATAACTGCTTTCTATTTGAATATATTTTAAAATATAATTTTATTCCTGTGATCAAAGCTACATTTTCAGCATTACTCCAGTCTGTCACGTGATCCTTTAGAAATCATTCAATTTGCTGTTCAAGAAACATTTTTTTTATTATTATGATCAACATTTGAAACAGTTTTTAGGATTCTTTGACGAACAGAAAGATCCAAAGATCCAAATTTATTTCAAATAAAAAGCTTTTGTAACATTAATAGACAGATAAATGCTGTTCTGAACTTTCTATTTATTAAAAAGAAATTTGAAAAAAATTCTACTCCGCTGTTTTCAACATAATATTATTATTATTATTAATAATAATAATAATAAAAGTTTTTTGAGCAGCAAATCAGAATATTAGAACAATTTCTGAAAGATCATGTGACTGGAGTAATGATGCTAAAAAATCAGCTTTGAAATCACCGGAATAAATTACATTATAAAATATATTCAAATAGAAATCAGTTTTTTTAAATAGTAAAAATATTTCAAAATGTTACCGTTTTTGCTAGACTTTGGATCAAATAAATGCAAGCTTGGTGAGCAGAAGAGATTTCTTTAAAAAAAACATTAAAAATCTTACTGTTCAAAAACTTTTGACTGGTAGTGTATATTACATTAAATAAAAATAAATGATATTAAAATACTTATAAAAACATACATTTATCAAGCACACGATTTAAAAACTTACATTTGGGGTATAAATACATACAATTTTATCTTGTAGAACAAACATAAAAGTTTCATTAAGTGATGACAGCCACAGACCTTATTTTACTCAAAAATCGAAAACAGCTTTTATAAAAACCCATTCGAAATTCCCAATTGAGTCCACTGTGAATCAGCCTCCTGGTTTGGCCTACAAACTGACACCATGACTAAACATCTCTATATCGAAAACTAATCTATTGTACAGAAACTGCTCCATTTACGTCAAACATAGGTAAAGAATTCATGTTTGGAGGTCACAATGGAAGCAAGCGTTAGTGTTCGAACTGCTGCTATCTAAACAACCTTCAGCTTCAACATTTCCAGACAACTCATCCCCACAGTGACCACCTATAAAGTCCTATTATCGCATTAGACGATTGCGAATGTGATGAGTCTGGGAGCGACTTTGCGGATGGTGTGGATCTACTTGCGAAAGCCGGAGGACAACACATCACCTCTCTGGTGGGTCGCAGTTGAATGATCTCTCTCCCCAGGGGCCGACCTCTACACTGAGAAAAGCATTAGACGAAGGGCCGTGGGCAGCTGTGGGTTTTAATAAGGTAGCTGGCTTCATTTGAGCATGTGCTGCTTATTCGCAGCTGAAATGCTCTCAGCGCAGCTTATGTTTGACATATTTCCCCCTCTGCTACTGCATATTTACAGAGGCCATTGAAAACTCCTCAAGGGCATGACAGGAAATGTGGGAGAGTATATTTGTAGCCTTCAGCTTTTCTGTAATCCAGAGGTCTCTGCCCAACTTCACGCCCTTGGTATCAAAAAGACACATGGGTAAAACAGCTCCTCCAATATATCAAAAAATACTTGGGTATCACTTATAATACTCACACAGCATTAAAACTGCCCATGGATGTACGGATTCTATTAATATTTCTTTGGGCTCTGAAGTGCCTTAATATTAAAGTGCTTTTTCATGAAACATCAAACCAGAGCTCCTCTTAGTTTTTCATGTGCTACCGATCGCTGTTGTCTGTGGTTATATTTCAGGAAAAAAATATATATAACTTTTTTGAACTTTTCAGATCATCAGTCATCAAACCACAGTAAATATTGGCCACAGAAGCTGAGATTTACTTTCAATTGCAGCAAGCCGATTACTCACTAAAAACTCCTACAGATCATGGTTTCATGCCATTTTAAGTCTTATTCTGATGTAACAACGTAGTTATATCTAAGTGTGTGAGTTGTTTACTTACTTTTTTTTTAATTAGTCTTCCATTACGCAATTATGTTGTTCATTCAGACTGATTCGCAAAAGTGGATCGCACACAAACAGAAGAGGCGGGATTTATCACATGCCGAACATAACCAGTCATATCGTATATCATATCGCCTCCTCTAACGTGACTTACCCCATTCATTCTCAATTACCCCCCACCTAACTCATTGTTAAAACTCAATGGCCTCAGGGGAGGCAAGAGACGTGGACTCCCGCTGTAACTTTATCTGCTGGTGTTGCTGTTGAACAATGTTTCTTTAGAGAAACAAGTAAATGAAACACTTTTTAAAGTTTTATTTTTGTACTACGTTTGTTTCTCATCTAATATTTTGAGAAGGCACTACACCCCTGATATTAATAAAATCAAAAGGCAGAAAATTATGAGATTTCCATATACATATATATCACCCAGCCCACTGTGACAAATTTCATATATTTGGAGGTTACAAGGTAAGCCAACTTCAGCACACCTGCATATTGGTAAAAAAGCTCCTCAAATAAATCATGAACACTTCGGTATTACTCTTAAAATTGCCCATGGATGTATTACGGGTTCTTTTAATATTTTTGGGACTCAGTCTGAAGTGCCTTAATATTAAAGTGCTTTTTCATGAAACATCAAACCCCAGCTCCTCTTATTTTTTTCATACGCTACTGCTCGCTATTGTCTGTGGGACTATTTTAGTGAAGTCCAATTGGACCACATCTAATGGTCCAAAACAGTCGAGTCTGATGTGTGGCCCGTAGGTAAAAAGGCATGATGAATTGCAGCACACAAGCAGGATTAATCTTTCTCATTAACGGCGAGCTGTGAACTGGAGCTACGCATGACCGCACAGGAGGTGTTGAGGCTCTTTAAACATGGATGCCACTTGTTAAGGATCACATCGGCCGCATCTCATTTTATGGCCAGGAAGCACCGATATCTAATGCTCTGTATCTAACATATTTATGAGGAAAATAGTGTGTGTGTCAAGGCTATAAGCGATATGACTATTTTTTTGGAGCTTATTAAGACTCCTAATTGGAAAAAGTTTGGCCATTTTTTGCACCACCCTTCTAGCTGATACAGCTTTTCACATTGAAATTTTTAAAATATTATGATAAAGAAAACACTGTATCAAAATTTTCAAACAGAGCAGTGCAAACTAACAAAGGCAAGAGGCGAAATCACTTTACGACTGCACAACTACTGTATAGCATTTTACACGCAAAAAAAGATGTATATAGGGCTGTCACTAATGATTATTTTTGGTAATTGAGTGATTAGTCGAATATTCTGGTGATTAATCTGTGATTAATCGGCAAGGGGCGAAATCGCTATATGACTGCACAACTACCATATAGCATTTCACATGCTAAAAATATGCATGTAGGGCTGTCACTAACGATTATTTTTGGTAATTGAGTAATCAGTCGAATATTCTGGCGATTAATCTGTGATTAATCGGCAAGGGGCGAAATCGCTATATGACTGCACAACAACCGTATAGCATTTCACACGCTAAAAAGATGTATGTAGGGCCGTCACTAACGATTATTTTGGTAATCAAGTAATCAGTCGAGTATTCTGACAATTAATCAACAATTAATCGGCAAGAGGCGAAATCACTATACAACTGCACAACTACCGTATAGCATTTCACACGCTAAAAATATGTATGTAGGGCTGTCACTAACGATTATTTTGGTAATCAAGTAATCAGTTGAATATTCTGACGATTAACCAACGATTAATCGGCAAAGGGTGAAATTACTATACGACTGCACAACTACCGTATAGCATTTCACACGCTAAAAAGATGTATGTAGGGCTGTCACTAACGATTATTTTGGTAATCAAGTAATCAGTTGAATATTCTGACGATTAATCGGCAAGGGGCGAAATCACTATACGACTGCACAACTACTGTATTTCATTTTACACACTAAAAAGATGTATGTAGGGCTGTCATTAACTATTATTTTGGTAATCAAGTAATCAGTCTAATATTCTGACCATTAATCAAGTAATTTGATAATTATAATTATTTTTTGGTGGTAAAAAATATAAACAGAAGTGATCAATAGCCTTTAAAATGACTTGAAATACATAATACTAATGAGGCAATAATAATTAGTTTAAATAAAATATCAAAAGCAAGCAATCATATGGTTTTATTGAACAAAACTTAAAATACATAGTGCATTATAAACAACAAAACTAATGTACATTACGCATTCTACCAAGTGACTGCAGAGGGCAACATTGATCTGACGATTGTTTTACCCAGTGTTGTCAAGTCCGTGGCTTTCCCGCGGAATTGGGCTATTTTAATACTGTTGCCGCATTGTTTTTCATGTCCTCAGGTTGAAGCGTCCCCAAAAAGTATTATTTAGCCAATATTTGCCAATTTCTTTACAGTAGAAATGCTACAGCCACTGTAATTTCTTGAATATGTGGACATCAAAACTTGTAAACTCCGAGTGAGGGTTTGAACCTTTATTTTGAAATTACAATGAACTGTTAGCATATTGAGAAAGATATTGATGCATTCTCCTGAGTTTGTGTAGGTTTATAAATGATTTATCTTACAAATCTGATGAGATTGCGCACATTGCGCTCCCAGACAAACGTTATGATAAACCAAAACTCAAAAAACAGAAATATGCAGATATGAAGTCTGAGATGCTCCACACATGCAAATGACAACAGTTCCTGTAGAACAGCATTTACTGTGAAACGAGCCGCTCTGAGACGCACATACATAACCTACACACATAAAAATGTATTTATTAATTGAATCGTATTGTTTGTAAATTCACAATACTTTATTATGATTTTAAAAATGGGTTTAGTACATCATGCAGCCGTGAAAAATGAGCTTAATGGATTCTCGTCCGTGGAATTCCTTTATTTTGCCGGTTTCTCGACACGGACAAATTGCAGTCGAGAGTTTTTAAAATAGAGTACTCAGTAAAACTTTGAAACCGTGTCATGCAAATCACATTCAACCCTAAGTTTTGGCCAAGTTTGTGTTATCTGATTTACATGATTTCTTACGGACTGGGTGCTAAAACAATCCAAACAACATGCAAATAAACAATGCTATCACTAAATTCCCCAAAGAGAGTCTGTCCTAGCTTTATCAATGATCATTTTTCATTCTTAATCTGAAAACAGTAAAACCCTGACAGGTTCCTGTTAGTAGATAGAGCTGACAGAGCAAGAATCCCAGGAGACATTGAGGAGGGAAAAAACAGGGACACAGTGTGAAGCGAAAATATATGTTTTTGTGCATGAAACACCAACTTGTTTTGTTCTTGGCTGTTCTTCACTGAGAATTATAGCTGGTGGTTGAGGTTGCGGAGATCAGCGGTCACACACAATGTTAGGTTTCTTATTCTTTTACAAAAGTCTACTGAATTTTTTTTCAAGCGAGTAGGGCTCACTGTAATCTGTTATGGCTGTGTATCTAGGTCTTATTAATAGCTCTTTTTAACACTTGCAACTGCAGAGATTACACCATCATACGGTCATCAATGCATGTCCTGTTATCTGATGATTCTGGGATTACTGGACGTGACAAGAGATCCCCCCCCACGAGCTGATCAAGGCTTAGCCACCCACTACACACTCTTCCAGAAGCTTCTGAGGGCTTTGCTCCAAATCACATGCTTAAAGCGAGAGATAAAGGCCAAACCTCCCTACCAGGCACACTGGTGCTGATGGCCAGAATGAGGTCATTCCCAAGCCTTGAAGCACACTTCACCAATCCCTATCTAGGGAAACATCTTTCACTATTAAAGTCTTCCAATTGTTCTCCCCATCCAGCAGTGATCAAAAAGAGAAGTACAGGAGGCAGACAGGTGTTGCAACTCACTTTGTTTCAGTGTCTGTAACTGAGTGGATGCTTTTTTCTCTTTGCACATGAATCTTCAACTTTGACATAATATTCCGATATTTATCTGCTACAAATTAGTTTAGAAATCTAAAACTACAACTGTAAATCAATGTGAAATGAGTGTACAAAGAGTGTCTGCTATGCTATGCTGGTAATTTTCAACTTTCAAGTTTTATGTGAAAATAAGATTAATGGAGTGTTTTACAAGAATGCTACAACTGCAGTTTTTCTATTTCAAAATTTCCCATTTAATTCAATGTGGTGCTGTTTCTACCTAATTATTATATGAAATTTGAGAGTGAAAATTGTAGAAACATTTCAGTTCAATAAGATTAAAACATTATAATGCAAGCTGATATTCTGATCACATCCCAAGCACATTTTACAAATTCTAAACCACATAAATCTTAATATTTTATGTACATTAATTTTGTATTTAATCATTCATAATTAAATTAAAACTATGGTTATTTAATTTATTTTATTTCAACTATTGTTTAAAAATTACTATATGGCTGCCTTAAAATTAACCCATAAATTAAAAATCAGACAACAAATAATTACTAGAGGCATCAGCAATAATAAAGAGGTCAACATTTGTTAAGCAGCAATTAAAAATATTTGTTATTTAATTATTAATTTTTAACTTAATAATAAATGTTAATTTATTGAACATTTTAATAATTGTTCATTTCCAACCTATTTTGGGTTCATTTTAAGCAAGAAAAAGCGTCTAAATATTTAACCCAACTACTGAGTCAAAAAGACGCAGTCACTGGGTTGGTCCATATTTCACCCAGCATCTTTTAGAGTGTACAGTTGAGGTCAAAAGTTTACATTCCCCTTTCAGAATCTGCAAAATGTTAATTATTTTACCAAAATAAGAGGTATCATCACATAAAAGATGTTTACATATAGTCCGCAAGAGAAAATAATAGTTAAATATATAAAAATGACCCAAAAGTTTACATACACTTGATTTTTAATATTGTGTTCTTACCTAAATGAGCCACAGCTGTGTTTTTTTGTTTAGTGATAGTTGTTCATGATTCCCCTGTTTGTCCTGAACAGTTAAAATGCCTGCTGTTCTTCAGAAAAATCCTTCGGGTCCCACAAATTCTTTAGTTTTCCAGCATTTTTGTGTATTTGAACCCTTTCCAACTATGACTGTATGATTTTGAGATATATTTTCACACTGAGGACCACTATTACAGAAGGTTCAAACGCTCACGATGCATTAAGAGTCGGAGGGTGAAAACTTTTGAACAGAATTATTTTGCCTAAATATTATATTTTTTCATTTAGTACTGCCCTTCAGAGGCTACAGAAGGTACCCCAGAAGACAAAATAAGTTAAATTTACCCTGATCTTCAAATTCAAAAGGTTTTCACTCCCCTGGCTTTTAACACATCGTTTTTCCTTCTGGATCATCAGTGAGCATTTGAACCTTCTGTAATAGTTGTTACTATCAGTCTATCCATATAGTTACTATCAATAGTTGATAATATCAGTCCATCAGTTGTCCTCAGTGTGAAAAGATGGAACTCAAAATCATACATTCATTGTTGGAAAGGGTTCAAATACACAAAAATGCTGGAAAACCAAAGAATTTGTGGGACCTGAAGGATTTTTCTGAAGAACAGCAGGCAGTTTAACTGTTTAACAGAACAAACAAGGGACTCATGGAAAAAAACAAACAACAAACAAACATTATTCAAGTTACACCACAGTATTAATAATCAAGGGGACGTAAACTTTTGAACATGGTCATTTTTATAAATTCAACTGTTATTTTCTCTTGTGGACTATATGTAAACATCTTTTAGGTGAAATATCATGTTCAGGTCAGTACTAAATAAACAATAACATGTATTTTGTATGATCCCTGTTATTTTGGTAAAATAATTAACATTTTGCAGATTCTGAAAGGGGGATGAAGACTTTTGACCTCAACTGTACACACGCACACACCATTTATTCACCAAAGACATTCAATTGAAATAAAAACAGAAAAGTCATTATAAACTGTAAGAATATTAATATGTAAGAACAGTATTACTGCTTTCATTGTATTTTTATCAAATCAATGCAGCACAGGTGAGCAATGCATTCATATGCATTCAAAACTTGCATCCAAAAGAAAAAAAGAAAACAGGCAACTTCATTCTGTCTTTTACAACAAAGTTCAAGCTCGAAAACTTCTTATACCACTATTATGGACAACAGTTTCTCTCTGGGAATAAGTCTGGCTCTTCAAGTCAGAAAACAAACGGCTTTATTCGACAGTGGCGGCCTGCTGTGAACTGCGGGAAGGAAAAGTGAGAAACGTCTGAGCGCAGTGCTGACCATCCAAAACACTCAATGTTACTCATTCTGATCATGGTTTAGCCTAACAAACTACCACACATCAGAGAGAAGCATAAGCACTCGTTTCTCCCAGGACCCCCCGGGTCTGTGCGAAAGTTAATAATAATTAAGGAAAAAGAATCATCCGGTGCCTTCAGTCAAATAATGACAGCCACCGTGCTGAAAGGTTGAGAAATTCATGGGTGGGGATGCATTAAAAATCATTACCAAGAAATGTGCGCACTAAGATTATTCGCTGCGGGCAGCCGCTGATTGCTTTGTGGAGGGAGTCTGTGCGGCAAGCAAATCAAACCAGAGCTTGAGAGCAAAGAAGTTTCCCCTGTGCACAAATCACTAATTACTTATTAATGGCCAGATGAAGAGAGTCTGTGCCTTCAAAGTAAACACGTGCCAGCGACCCTGGAGGGGCAAAGGAAATTGGGAGGAATCGCTCTGTAAACTGTGATGGCAACTAATCAAGTTCAGTTGCTCTTGCATCCTCCAATACATTGGTGAAAAGGCCAATTCATAGCCCTAGCTCTGTGGGGACACTGAAAATAAATGTACTGAATAATCCGTAAGAGAGAGGCAAACAGTGGATGAAAGAAACACCGTTTCACAAACATCAGGAAGAAACACGTATTTTATCCATACAATGAAGGCGAATGGAGACCAAGGAGAGCAGTGGTCACCACTGACGTTCATCATACAGAAAAGAGCAGCTTGTAAAATGGATGAACAATCAATCTGGACCATATCAGCTATTAACACTTTTTTACAGTTAAATATCTATCACTTTTAGAGATTTTGAGGCATTTAAAAACAACTTTAACTGTTAAATGTAATCTTTAAAGAAGCATTTTTCAAATTTAAAATCTATTCTTCACTGTACTGTAATACTTGCTTGTAGCAAAGTAACATTTTAGTGTTTAGTGTCTCATTTTTTATTTATTTAGACAAAACAGCATAGATTTACTATCAGCCATAACAAAAATAATGATCTTTATTAGCCAGAATATCTACAGTATATGGTGCAATCCAAGTACGGACAATTTATGTGGAGGAGAAAAAACAAAGAAAGTCATATTTGTTTGAAACAACTCTAGAATAAACTAATGATGATAGAATATTCATATTTGGATGAATAAATGTATTATTTCAGAACATGATTAATACATGCATAAATGTGTTCTACACCCACAGTAAGCCATAGTAAACTGACTGGATTATTATTATTTGAGTACAAGTGTGAAAAATGCATTATGGGTGGCCTTTAAATCAGCTTTTTAAATATAAATCTGTTGCTTACTCAAAAATGTGACCACTAGGCTATTAAAATGCAGTAACTATATTCACCATCATTCATTTATTTGACACACCTTCAAATTCGAGACAAGCAGATTCATGTTTATGGACTGTCGATCAACTTTTGGTCATTTGTACTCATCAGAATGGTGTATATGCAAACTGGATGAGGAAAAATATCTCTGCTATAGCAAAATAAGCAATGGTCCATAAGGAATGATTATTCATTTGCATGTATTAGCATATATTCCACTGGGACATGCAGAAACGTGTAAGATTGTTTAGTCAAAATTACAATACAGCAGGGGCTATTTATCTTTTGAGAGGTTGTTAATTTGTTCGTGAGGGAAGCGTGTTTCCATTTGCATTATGAATCAGGTGTAAATCCCATCTCAACATGTTACCGCTCTCCAAACCACTAATGAGGCAAAAAGCAAGGAAGTGCAAGCTCCAAATACACGACACTGGCCTGAGAATTAAAATAATAGATTTAAGTGCATGTTCATCACCAATAAACATTATAATCTTACAGTCATGAGTTCTATTCTAAAGAAAGGATTAAAAATAATGGATAGTGTGAATTTTAAGAAAGTAAGTTATACTGTATTGCTGCCCTCGACCAAGGATTTTTCTGGTTCATTTTAAGCATTGGTCAACTATTAAAGGAGAAGTCCACTTCCAAAACAAAAGTTTACAGATAATGCACTCACCCCCTTGTCATCCAAAATGTTCATGTATTTCTTTCTTCTGTCGTAAAGAAATTATGTTTTTTGAGGAAAACATTTTCTCCATATAATGGACTGCTATAGTGCCCAAAGTTTTAACCCTGAAAATGCAATTTAAATGCAGCTTGAAAAACTCCAATCGTATTTTCTCCCTTAACTTCAAAAATCATTTTAAAATCATCCCACATCACTGCCGACCCAGTCTTTGCAAAGTGAACATGCAACGAAGATCAAACACCCTTAACAAGAAAGGTAAAACAGCGATATAGGACAATTTTGAAGTTGAGGGAGAAGTTGAGTTTTTCGACATACCCTATCATGAACCGGAAAAAAACTGAGTTCAGGCAGAGTAAGACAAGACGAGCATTTGACATTAAAAAGTATATAAATTGTATTATTTTTATGAAAATAACTGATCGTTTCGTTAGATAAGACCCTTCTTCCTCAGCTGGGATCATTTACAACCGCATTTGGGATCGTTTGAAGCCGCATTTAAACTGAATTTCGGAAGTTCAAACTCGTGGCACCATAGAAGTTCACTATATGGAGAAAAATGCTGAAATGTTTTCCTCAAAAAACAATTTCTTTACGACTGAATAAAGAAAGACATGAACATCTTGGATGACAAGAGGGGTGACAGTTATCTGTAAATTTTTGTTCTGGAAGTGGACTTCTCCTTTAATCACACGTTTATTAATAAACCATATAAATTATAATAATAAGCCTTTAATTGCCTACATAGCCTAATAAGAGCTTAAAAGTATGCAAAAAAAGCTCCGGCAGATAAACTAGTGCTTTCTTTAAGAGGTGAAGTCGGCGACACTGACTCGTCATCTTCACAGTAGTGATGCGCTTGTATGCATGTTTCATATGGAAAACAAAATCTGAGAATATTTGCTTTCTATTTGAATTAGTTAATTTAAAAGTTACTCTCATTTTTCATGTCTGTAAGGCAAGTAAACTCGGTTTCTGAGCGACGCACTCAAGTTCACAGAGACCAAGAAGGCAGAAAGTGCATCCTGTTTGCTTTATTTTACAAAAGCGCAACGTTTCGTTGTTATTGTGCGTGCACACAAATAAACGTAGTCTTTACAGATTTGAAAGGGGTATTACTTTTATTTGTATGACCAAAAATGATGGAGTCTTTTAAGTGCAAGTGACCACACCGGCGCCTTTATCTGTCATGCAGTGAGCATGCATTGACACTTCAATAGCGCACATTTTTCTATGTTAACATTAGATTGAGCGGTCATGTAAAGTTGCTACTACATACATCTTTCAGATGAAAAGCCACATAGACCAGCCGTTAATGATCTGTCCGTCACGGACTGCGTGACTTCGCTACTTCTTGCGGATTTTTTTATTTTTTTTTGCAATTAAGCACATAATAAAATTTTGGTTGACCAAGCCTCTTCTCATTGACTAACGGTTAGTCAACTATTAGGGGGCAGCCCTAGTAAGTAAAGTAAGTAAATTTAATCTAAAAATCCTATTTAAAAATAATAAGCTTGTTTCTGAACATTTTTTTCAGGAGCATCTGTGTGAATTCTCTTACAAGAGACCAGAAAGTGGAAAATGGAAAACACAAATGAAAAGTTTTCTTTGAACGCAAACATTATTTTCGTAGCTTCATAACTTGTGTTGTCACATGGACTATTTTAACAATGTCATTACTACCTTTCTGGGCCTTGAAGGTGTCAGTTTCGTTGCTGTTTATGCAGGGTCAGAAAGCTTTTGGATGTCATCAAAAATATCTAAATTTGTGTTACGAAGATGAACAAGAGACTTACGGGTTTGGAACAACATAAGGGTGAGCAATTAATAACAGAATTTTCATTTTTGGGTGAACTATCCCTTTAAATCTCAGTCTAACAGTTCACACAGTACGTGCTGTACATGGTGTATTCATTTGCAGATCGTGCTGGAGGAAGTCTGGCGGTCAGATGTGATTCTCAGGAGCTATTCTGTTTTACCCTGATTGTGTTAGGCAGGGAAAAGCTGATCAGTGAGCATTTTTATCCCTAGGCTGATGATAAGATGAGGAGATCTGGCTTCAACAGCATCAGCGACATGACCGGTTTGAACCGTGTGCCGCCGCTCAACGTAACCTTCTCCCCTCCCCCTCAAGCACCTACACAACTACACAACACATCAACAGCCAGAGACCCTAGAGAAACAGCCCTATCAGCAGCGCTCAGCTGGTCACTATTTAAAAAAACTGCTTGGTTGGAACTCGGAGTGCAGCCCAAGCCGAGAACAGAGCTGTGCCTATCTCCAGGGGTTGAGGGGACTTGGAGCCATCACAAAGACATTTAGGCATCAAGTAGTGGAAAGGCAAAAAGAAAGAAAAACAAACCCTTTTATAGGATCTTATCACCAGTCTTTATAAACACAGGAGGAACTACAGAGAAGAGTTTCCCACAGCATCACGTCACCCAAGACATCACAAACTTGATTGCTATAGAGAACTAAACTTTTTCTTTCTGCATTAATTAAAACTGGCCTGATAACTCTATTAGAAACTGCTGTTTCTAATGTTAGAGCACCCTTGGAGAACATTTCCGAAAACAACGCATCTGCCAGGAGCTTCTTTATTTCTGTCTACATCAAAGGCAATTAATTTCTGAGCTTTTTATTTCTGCATGCTAAGCTTCGTTCATTGTTCCAGTAAACACCCACTATTTGCAAATGAATCAGACCGGATCGTATTGAGACCAGAACACTTAAAGTCCGTTAATCACATGCGAGATAGCGTGGCCAAGCTTGGAAGCTAATGCTAACCGAGGCTGACAAATCTGCCCAGGCTGTTAGCATATAACTCGAAACATGTTTTAGATATCAGGCGTGAGAGAATACAAACAGGAGCAAACATTAATTTCTCTCACGGTCATTTACTCACTTGCACAGAATGTCTTTAGCCGCTTCATCAAATCCGCTTGTTCTAATTAGAGCTCAACACTCAATGAATCAATAAAGAATTTCCTCACTTTTGCACACTGGGTTGCGTGGAAAATTAATTTCAAACAGGTCATCTTCTGTAGTTCGCACAGCTCTTCCCTGAATTATTCATTTGTGTTTAGTTGCATTCTATTAAGAGTTAAATCTACTAATTGAGAGTTAATTAGTAATTGTTTTCAAAAGGGTAATTTCATAAATTGCCTTTGGGCTATGTAGGTGTCATGTAATAAATGTCAAGCTAAACTCTGAAGTATGTTTTCCAAGAAATGCAGTCGTTTTATAATGTCATCACTGAAGACCAAAGGTTTTGAACTCCTACATCTTTTGATGATGTCAAGGATTGTGTAATTGACCCTTCACAAACAGCTTGATTGACAGGCGATCTGACCAATCATAATGCAGAATCTGCCATTTTGTCTGATAAACAAATCAGACAAGAGAGTAAATTAACTTTAGTGGACTTAAACTTGAAAAATTTTGTGTATTGACTAGTGTCGTCAAGTCTGTGGTTTTCCCGCAGAATTGGGCTGCGTTAACTCTGTTGCCATGGGTTGTTTTTCATGTCCGTGGGTTGAAGCGAACCAAAAACGTGATATTTATCCCCTGAAATGCGGGGGATAAATCCAGGGGAACCCCCCCAAAAAATGTGTATTTTACCTCGGCAAAGGGGGACCCCCCTCAAAACGCGATTGGGCTAGGGCTAGTTTTGAAAAGCAACTGGGTGGGTTTTGTTGTGAAAACCTGGCAACCCTGTATTGACATCTTTCCGCAGTTGAAATGTTCTGATGTTCATTTGTTTTGATCCGTTCACGTGTCATTGATCTAATAAGGCAATACAGTGATCTGTCATGACACATTAAAGAGCCACAAAATGGTATTTATTGTTTGAAATTCTTGTTTAGTACAAGAAGTAACCTGCTCTGTCTTGTTGTGTCTTGTCTGTTGGCGTGTTGTCAGTTTCCTCTTTGCTCCGCGATGTATTTTTCACTGATGTGTAGCGTGAGAGCAGCATTGTTTGTCGGACATAGCCAAAAGTAACTACGGAGGACAGGTTTTTGCTTTTGCAAGGGGTCAACTATGGTATTTTGATGTAAACAACATGGTAGAAACCAGTCAAATTAGACAGATTTTAACATGGGCAGGTTGCTTGACATGCCCTCATTCTTGAAAACCATGAGCACAGCTGCATAAGGTAAAAGGAAATACAATCCAGGTTACATTTAGGCTCCTATACTTTCCAAAAAATGAATTTCTAGACTCTTCCAGTCATTTGACCGGTAAAGGCTTTCAAAATCATCTTCTAAAGAACACAGTTACTGTACAGAGAGTAATTTGTATTCAGACAAATGACTAGAAAAATGTAAGTAGACTATAGACAATCCAATGACTTTTCCATGACCTTTTAAGATATTACTATTTTTTGCAAGACGTTTCCAGGCCTGGATATAACACTTTTGAAATTACCAGATATCTCATGACTGTGGGAACTCCTTATACACGGGATCACTTGCAGTGATGATAAATGTGGTTTGTGCCAACCACGGTGAATTTTGAGTGAATGATTTCATTAAACCCTCCAAATTCAAGAGCTACGCAGAAACTAAATTGTCAATTTATCTATGCAGCCCACCTTAGAAAGAGCATGCCCATTCAAAATGAGTTCTACTTTTGTATAAATAAATTTCATGACATTTGAAGTTAAAATATTAGCAGTACTGCACATCGTTTTGGGAGGTGAATGGCTGGGGGCAAAAAATATATCATCACAAACATGTCAACCAAAAATGGTAAAAGGGAACACGGATGCCCATTTTCCACAAGTTGGTATGATTCTTTAGGATCTTCATGAAATGTCTGCAACATACTTTGTTTAAAATTCCTCAGTGTTTGTGTAAAACAACAACCTTTTTATCTCATCAAAAACAGCTCTGTTCACAGTAACCCGTTTCAGCGCGTGTCTCTTTAAATGATAATGAGCTCCTGCTCACCCCGCCCCTCTCTTCTGTTTTGTTTGCATTTGGTTGCCATCAAAAATAAAACTAATCCACTGCGTCCTAAGTGGCTCTGATGTCGGGAGAAAATTAAGACTCGTGCTCACTTTTACGTACAACTACAAAACACCTGCATTGCTTTCGAGACATTGTCGCTACAGCTGCTCGAGCACAGAGAAAATGTTGGACAGCATACAACTGGCTGAGAGCAGAAATTTGCTGAAATGGGACAGTCCATCAGCAGTCGTGGGGCATGTCATAATGCTCTGAAAATCAAAATGACTTGAGACTGTTTAGGACAAATGAGACTGTTTAGGTTTTTTGGAGATTAAAAAACAGGAGGGAATGGATTTTTATCATTGTAGGGTGGTTGTGTTCACATACTGCTAAGGCAAATGTGACCCTGGACCACAAAACCAAAAAACTGAGATTTATGCATCTGAAAGCTGAATAAATAATCTTTCTATTGATGTGTAGTTTGTTAGAACAGGACAATAATTGGCTGAGATTCAACTATTTGTTTCGATATATTTACGGCAGGAAATTAACAAAATATCTTCATGGAACATGATCTTTACTTAATATCCTAATGATTTTTGGCATAAATGAAAAATTGATAATTTTGGCTGATACAATGTATTTTTGGCTATTGCTACAAATATACCCATGCTACTTAAGACTGGTTTTGTGGTCCAGGGTAATAAATTTATAGGCAAACACCAAGGTCAGATCTGCTCTTCTCCATAAAATGAAATACATAACCAAATGAATACATAAACCAAGTATTATAAGAACTGGTCACTCACCTTAAAGTGAAGATCTCTACTGATGAAAGGGTTGAAACCGCTAGGAAGGCTGACACCGTCTCCCTCTGCCTGATGGGTCTGGAGGGAACCATCACCACAAAGTTACTGTCCAAACGCAGCTCAGACAGCGGCTGGAATAAGCGCACGCTGCCGATCCTGCGCATAGGTGTGGGCCCTGAGAAATACCCGGCAGGGCCCAGTTGGCCAGTGCGGATGGAATTGGTCTTGCGGGAGTCCTCTGAGCTGCATTCCCCAGTGTCGGTGGATTGTAGCATGTAATACAGCTCCACAGGAGTGCCTTCAACCAGCTCGGGAGATCTCTGTCGACCTGGTATGACACTAGGGGGACTGAACCAACTAGGCAGAGGCTCCAGTTCAGCCACGCACAATCCGAGTTCGCCTTTCAGACGGCAGGTGCCTCGTACCTCTTGGGTTTCATGGAAGGCAAACATCCTGACGCACGGCAACTTGTCCACGGCACTGTAGTCGTCCCAGTCCCGCCCCACAACGTAGAAGAGAACCTGAACCTTCGGCCAACTCGGATGGATTCGCTCACTAATGATAAAAGTCTGGACTTTCCAGTTAAAACTAAAGAGTGGAGAGGAAGTGGATGATGGTGAGGTGGATGAAGGGTTGTTGAAGAGTCCCGGGCCTAGGAGCTCTGTGGGCACAGGCTGTTCTACATACAGCGGCCCGTAACTGGCATTGACCGATGGCGTCTTTCTGGCCTGTTGGATGAAGAACAGTTCCGTACGAACCTGCAGGCTGGAGTTCCTCATGATGTCCTGGTTTGCCTCCTTCAGGAAGTATGCCGACTCTGCGTTGAGCACCTGGTATCGGACTGGAAGATAGGTCGGGATGGCACCGAATCTCTGCAGTCCTTCCATCAGCCCCCGACTGTCGATGACTGACAAATAACAGAGAAGACAAAAAAGACATCACTCATCCATCTATCAGACCTCTAAACCTGACCTAGCTACTTGCATGCTCCTACATGCTCTAAAGTAAGAGTCATTTGTCTCCCGGCCCATTCTGCAATCCCCATCTCCAGGCAACTGGACTCTTTTATTGAATGCCTTCAACCAGCAGTTCACTGCAGATATTTGGGGTGATGGAAGGACCCAAGAGGCTCCATTGATTTTGCGTCACAGCGCTAGTCTGAGAGAAAGAGATGCTGGAGATTTGTGACAGCTGGTGGCAGACAAATGCAATTGGTACTTAAGGCAGACACTAAAGCACAGCAAGAAGACGCTTATATACCATTGTGCAACATGAAGAATTTCATGGTTTGTTTAAAGGTTTTTCCCGTTTATAATCAATATAGATTGAGTCTGGGGATATGTTCTACTGCAATTGCATACAGCGAGTTAACTTTGTTTTATTATTCTTTTAATGCAAATAACCCATAATAAATCAAATCATCTCATGAATATTGAGTTAATATAGTGGAATCAGTTGGTTTTGTTTCAGGGAGCCAGATATTGAGAAGAATAATGCAAAATGTCAGTGAAGAAAGGTGGAAGAAAAAGTTTACTCAAAGACTATTTTCCTGTGGGACTAAAACATTATTCTTTTTGGCAGCAATAAAAAGAGAGAGAGAGAGAGCAAAAAAAAGTGAGAAAGATAAAGAGTAAAGACTGAGAAGAGAAAGAAATCAGAGAAATAAAGCACAAAGGATGCACTGAATGCTGTGCTATGCCAAACTGATTAACGTAAAGAATTAAACTTTCCTGATAATTTTGTAATCCAAGATGTTCACGTCACTCTTTCTTCAGTCAAAGAGAAATTAAGGTTTTTGAGGAAAACATTCCAGAATTTTCTCCATATAGTGGACTTCAATGGGGACCAACAGGTTGAAGATCCAAATTACAGTTTCAATGCAGCTTCAAAGGGCTCTATACAATCCCAGCTGAGGAATAAGGGTCTTATCTTGTGAAACAATTGGTCATTTTCTAAAAAAAAATAAAAACTTCTACACTTTTTAACCACAAATGCTTTACTTCATGCATTACTTAGTTATGTTGGAAAGGTCATGTGTGACGTAGGGGGAAGTACCGACCCAGTGTTTACAAAGCGAGCGTGCAAAGAAAGTCAAACGCCTTTTACAAAAAAAGGTAAAACAATGATGCTGGACAATTTTGAAGTTGAAGAAGAAAATGAGATGGAGTTTTTCACTCCCTTTTTGAACTGGAGTACACAGACGAAGAACTAACCACGCATGACCTTTCCAAAGTTATCACATAATGTGTGAAGGCGTGGATGTGCATCGCAGAGCTAGTGCAAGATGAGCATTTGTGGTTAAAAAGTATATATATTTTATTTTTATTTTTTTTTTTGGAAAAATGACAGATCGTTTGGCTAGGTAAGACCCTTATTACGCAGCTAGGATCGTGTAAAGTCCTTTGAAGCTATATTGAACCTGCTTATCCCCACTGAAGTCCAGTATATGGAGGAAAAACTTAGGATGCAGGGCTCCAGACTAACATTTGAGAGCAGTGGCATCAGCGTCACTAAGTTCTACAGATGGTGGCGCCAGGAGCAAATTTTGGTAGTGTTGGGGGGTGGTGTGTCGGGGTATTAAAAATGTAGATTATTTAATCATAAAACTACTAATGTTTTGCATTAATAAGTGCAGTTACTAATAATATTAAATGTTAATTTCTTGTTTATTATGTTTATACAGATTTGACAGTAAAGCACTAAGCTTGAGTTGGGAAGCATACAAAATGCTTAATTAACAACAGTAACGTGCAAAAATCTAATTTTTATATCGAAAATGTATATATTCTACTCTTATTAAATGTACCATTATTTTTCTGTAGTATTACATGGAACTGACCAACAACTTCAGTGATTATGTGTGAAGTAGCAAATTGAAGTGAGTAGCAAATTGAAAATAAAAAATTGCAAATTGAAGAAAAAAACTCTGTCAAAACCTGATTTCTTGATGATTTGATATTTTATAGTAGTGAGTTTATAATTTCAAAATATGAAGCAAAAGTAGAAATGAATGACTAATAAGCCAATAAGTGCCACCTACTGGTGATAACTGCGATTTGATGTATATTAATTTTACATAAGGGTTTGTTTACCACAAAGTATATTTTGGTCATCCCATTAAAAATAACAATTGGATTGTTTAAGCGCTTTAAAGTGCTGGAAATAGTTGTGTGAAATGCCTGAAAGTCATTGAAAAAGTGCTCAAATTTCTCTCTCAAAAGGTTGCACAAACCCTGGAATGAATAATGTAATAACATTGTTTTGAGCTTGGCCAAGTTTGTATGCGTTGCAGTCCGAGTTGATAAACGGTCTGCGCTGCGCATCTCAAATGTAGCGCTTATGATTTGAATAACGCAGTGGTCGCACCAGTGCGACTGCTCACAAAATTTAGTTTTCCTCAAAAACCTTAATTTCTTTTCGACTGAAGAAACAAACACATGAACATCTTGGATGACAAATTATCAGGAAATTTTAATTCAGGAGTGATTTTTGATTACTTTCAAAAGTGCTACCTAACAAATTCACTGAATTGCAGACACTTTGTTTTCTTGGAAACAAGCAGAATATTAAGTCTAGTCACTTGGAAGGATCAGATGGGCATCTTCACATGAAAGTGGCAGTAAACCAACAATACTTTGTTTCTCTCCCAAACAAAATGTTTAGCCAAAATATTATGTGGACCATGTGTACTGAAAATTACAGTGAAACTTCTAGTGAACCTTCCGAACTTACTGAAATCACGAAAGAAGCGCAATTAAAAAAAAAAAAAGAGAGGCAACCATGTAAAAATTTAGGCCAACTACAATAATTCTCAAGTTACAGCTGAGTATTATGAAATATATACATATTATACAGATATGGCAGTTATATACTGTACATAAAGGAAAGAAATCAAGCTTCACAGGGCTGAAACAGTCTAGAGCAGAAGAAAGAGAGCTAACAAGAAAGAGACACACACACGCGTTTCATAAGCAGTCAGTGTCTGAACATACATGCCCCTCTTTGTCCTCAGAGCCAATTACAAGTGAGAGCGCAAGCTTGTAGTGACATATCTAATCACTTCACAGCAACGTTGCTCAAACCCACCTCAGTATACAAGAGCCAACCACACACACATAGATTATGCAAGTATAGAATTTGCGTAGAGAAATTAAAATCTCAGTGCTCTCAGCAGAAAAAAAAACTAAAATATCTTGTAAATCCATTCATGACTGAGTGATAAAAGAGGAAACGTGTTACACTGTTTCATCTCTGCTGGATCAGTCGAAGCGCTCCCTCTTTTTCTCTAAAATTAGCATATGTTCATCCTAAACTGTATTCAAGGCTTAATTAGCAGGTGAGCCAAGATAATTTGCTGGGGTTAAAATGATATTGTGTGTGTGTACACAGCTTTTCGATACAGCTCGGAACATTTTATTTAAAACTGTCAAGACTGGTGCCTCATTGAAAAACATTTATCTAACGGCCTCTATAACAAGTGGTATAACAAGTGGTTGAGCAGCCAGGTTTACAACAAAGGACCAGATTGTGATAGCGTGGTGATGTGAAGTGAATTCATACAATGAAAAAAAAGTGTTAAAAAAGACATTCAAGCTTCTGTCATCATTCTTTGATGAACAGACAGCCGTACAAATGCTCATTTCCTAATCAGAGTACATTCTGATTGATTGCATGACAGCTAATTTTACACTATAATTAAAAAATAAATAAAATTATTAGAGTGCTTCGTTTAGTAATTCATTAGGATACAGAGCAGAAAATAATATTCCAGCATGAAAAGGGTTTATAACCTCCTCTGTTTTTAATGATTAATGTGTGGGAAGAGATCATTCTTCATTTGAGTTGGTATCTAATTTTCTAAAAGGCCTAGGGTTTTCTTTTATGGTTACATTATTCTTCATAAGCAGACTCTGGTTAGCAGAAGATATAAGAATTAAAGACTGAACTCCAAAGCTTTTTTTTGGTAGCTTGACGGCTATTTTTAAAATAACTCTTCATCACTTTTTTGATTCGTCTACATCAGTTAGTGAGAGTTTGATGGCTTAGACGAAATACATGCTGACAGCGGCACATAAGCACGTGGTAAGTGGCGATTCGGGAGCCGTTAACTAATTTAAGATATGCTCTACCATGGAAAACTGTCCCAACCTCAGATTCTGGCCTTCAGGGAAAGTTAACATAGTAAGGCTTTGGGGCATCATAATTGGATTGCCCTTGGGGCATTTTCTCAGCTGCCAATAGAAAAACGTGTATAATCTCACTGTAAGCGAAGTAGGAGTTGCACGGGATAGTAGCCAACTGCTGAGCTGATAGATAACATTAATAATGGTAATAGTACAGAGTGCCCACACTGCATACATTAAATGAGTAAGTAGGTAGCGTTCAATGTCTGGGGTTAAAGCCATCACTTGAAGGCAAGTAGGACACATCTTTCAATGAAAGCCACTTAATAGAAAGACAATCAATAGCCAAAATATCTTAGTCCACTTGAAAAATTTAAAAGCTGTCAGAAGACATCTTAATTTGTGTTCTGAAGATGAACGACGGTCTTAGAGGTTTGGAACGACATGAGGGTGAGTAATTAATGACAGATTTTTTATTTTTAGCTGAATTATACCTTTAAAGATCATGTTACTGATCACAATTTTAATTATGCAATTTGTAGTCTGTACCGGATTACATTTCAGAAGTAACTTTACACTGCACATAATTACATGCCGAGTTAGAACAAGACAGAGACGGGGAGGAAGACAGAAAAGGCACCAGCTATCTGGGCATCGAGCACACGCACTGATTGCATCAGTATTGTGGAGCAGGAATCACAGCATGTAAGCCTCGTCTAAGACGAGACTGTCGAGCAAAGGGGAGAAAATTAAGCTGATTTCAAATGTTGGGAGACGTGAAGCAAGCAGAGGGGAAAATGAAAGATTCTGAACCTATGGAGAGGATGCCACTGACAGACATATTGAAAAAAGCATAGCTTTTCCTCACGTGTTTAAATAGAAAGTCTCTCCTCGTCATCCATAAGGCTAAAAAAAAAGACATTTTGTTGATTTGAGAACGGCGCAAAAATGCTCCCATCACTTCAGAGCTACTTGACATGGCTTGTAGATATAAAGTAAATTAACCTTAATCGCTCTGTTGACATCAGCGCGATTGCTAGTCGCCATTAGGCTGCGATCGGCCTCGTTTGAGTTCCAAAAATAATAGCTGTTTAGTCATGATGTCGGTTTTTAGGCCAACCCAGAGGGCTGATTCACTGTGGGTCCCACTGGGAATTTCAATTAGGTTTTTAGAATAGCGAAATTCAATTTATGAGTAAAACACAGACTAACATTACTTGAAGAGACTTTCATGTTCTACAAAATAAATTACACAGAGTCATACCTCAACTGTTACTTTGTAACCATTATGTGTAAAGATGTTAAAAAGTAGCCACATAAGGTTGTCTTACTCATCAAGCAAATAAACTTCTTGTGGTAATTGTACTCTTTAGGAACTTGACTTCTGTGATTCACACTACTGTTTAAAATCATTTCAAAATGAAAATTCTGTCATTAATTACTCACCCTCATGTCGTTCCAAACCCCGTAAGACCTTCGTTCATCTTCAGAACACAAATTAAGATATTTTTGGCATAATTTTTGGCAGCTTTCTGACCCTGACAGCAATGCAACTGACACGTTCAAGAAAGGTAGTAAGGACATTGTTAAATGAGTCCACGTGACAACAGCAGTTCAACCATAATATTATGAAGTTACGAGGATACTTTTTGTGTTAATTCAACAACAAATTCTACTATGACTGATGCAGGAGCCGGCGTTCTGATGTAGAAAATCCATCTCTCTCAGTTCATCGTCTTTATTAGAGCTGCACAATTCTGGATAAACTGAGAATCACAAATTTTTTTTTTTTTGTCTCAAATAGAGATCACAATTCTCCCACAATTCTGAGCTTAACAAAATAATGTGTGACAAAATATTATTGCTGCAGTTTATTTAAAAGTGTTGACTTAATTTCAATGAATTATTAAACACACACACACACACACACATTTTTGAATTAATGATTCAATGACTCATTAAATACTTTTATTTTATTACTGGATGAATCAGCGTTTTTGAACAAATCGCTTGAATGAATGATTCAATGACAAATAAAATTTTTTTAACAGTCACTTACAATGTAATCAACACAAATGTTACAAATGGAAGCGCCACTTACTTTCAAAAAGGAATTTGCTCTATTTTGATCACTGCCATAGACATCAATGTTTATTTCCAAACTATAAACTTTCATCCCAGTATTTCTGTGACAATATAAATGACTGTAAGACAGAAAAATTACTGTTTGTGAAGCTGTTTTTTTACCCAAATATGATTAATGTCTGCTCTCTTGTTAGCGGCAGCGTGAACGCAGATTTGAATGTTCCCTTATGACTTTTTCAAAGGTTTAATAGACAGATGAATCGTTGTCATTTAAAAATGGGATTGAATGGGTGTCTGAATCGAGATTGCGATCTTTAAATGATTAATCATGCAGCTCTAGTCTGTATATTTTGGTTCAAATAAGTAAGGCTGGGCAAAAAATACCCAGTCATCCTCTCTGTTGAAATCTCCAGACATGTTTACAAAGACTGTTTTATGTACAGCATGTGTCTTCTTCTGCTTGTAGCGCATCATAGTTCTACATCAGAACACTGTCGGACACGTGCAGACTGACACGGAAGAGACGAAATCGTTAAATGAAGACATACTTTTAGTTTTCTTTGAGCACAAAAAAAGTATTCTTGTAGCTTCATAAAATTACGGTTGAACCACTGATGTCACATGGACTATTTTAAAGATGTACTTACTGCCTTTCTGGGCCTTGAACGTGTCAGTTGCGTTGCTGTCAATGCAGGGTCAGAAAGCGCTCAGAATTCATCAAAAATGTCTTAATTTGTGTTCTGAAGAAAAACAAAGGTTTTACAGGTTTGGAACGACGTGACAGAATTTTCATTTATGAGTGAACTATGCCTTTAATATTTTTGTGGAAACTGTAATACGTTTTTTCCAGGGTTATTTGATTAAAATAGATCTTGTGTAACAATGTAAGTCTTCACTGCCACTTTTAATCAATTTTATGCATCCTTCCTAAATTAAAAATATTAATAAAAAAAACCTTGAATGGTAGCATAGATAGAGAAAAGGATCTTATTTTACTCAAAAATCAGAAGCTGTGAGTCTAAAAATGTATTCTGAATTCCAAATGGATATTTCTCTTCCAAGTTTTAGATCTAAAAACTGAACAGCTCTATTGCTTTCTGGGAGATTCTATGAATCCATCTTCCCTCGTTTCCCCATTCAAAAATGATGCATGAAACATTACCATTTTCCATAATGATAATGAAGAAATTTTCAGAGACCCACTAATGGCAGGAAACTCTTGATCTGCATTCGTCATGCCTGGCTGCAGAAATATCTTCCACAATCTGCCCAACGTCACTTCATCAAAACATAAGCAATTGTGCACTAAGGCTTTCAGGAAACTTCAGCCCCCAACTAGCAACTAAACAAACTAAGAGGTCAAAAACATAAGCAGAGAGCGAAAGACATGATTGAGTCCAGAGTGGGCTTTTTATGATTACATTATTGCTGTCTATTGCTCATTGAGCTTGAGTGTACTGCCGTGAGGACTGGAAAAAGTAAATTGACTCTGGAAGTCTGATGGCTCACTAGATTTGCCAAGGTAGGAGGGAAGAAGGGGAAAAATCCGCTGATTTGAGCACCTCAGAGTACCTGTTATACTAACCACAGCGACTGCAGTTGCACTCTGGAAGAGCTGGAATTTTTTTTTTATTTCAAGGTAACAGGCTTTGAGGATTGGTTTGTCTGGTGAGATTTTTAGCCATTCTGACTCGCTCCCAATCACTAGCGTTTGCAATCTCAGCTCGATTCTGTAGCCCTTGACTAACGGATTCAGTCTGATGCTGAGCCCAGCATCGATGAATTATGGGAGAGTCGCCCTGTCATACAGGACGACTTGGAGAATGATGTAATGATATGCAGGTACGTTCTCATTTAGAGTCATACCTCCGGGGATCACATCTCCTCGACAAATGAAAAATAAGCGAGAACAGAGGCTGGTGGGAGGAAGTCAAATGAAAATATGAGTGATGGCTCAGATTATTAGAATCCAAAGCCTTCAACAATGAAAAAATGACAACCACCAACCAGCATGATAATATATGAGCATCTTCTATAAATTTGCATATTTGGTTATCGTTCACCCTGTGGTGCTATTGTTTTTGCTTTTTAGGCAATTGTTGTCAGGGAAACAATCTGTTGACTATGACCAATTTGGCCAGTGTCGGCTAGGCTGGCTTCACTGATGTTATGATGGTGTTTCAGGGCTTTATTTTGTTTGGACATTGGCAGTGAGACTTAGCAGGCTGGAGTCAAGAGCAAACATGATGAACACAGGGGAGAGTTGCTAAATATGATTATTTGATTTAAACAGAATGGATAAACAGAGTGTGCATGTGCTAAACATAAGTCATATATAAATATAGCTCCCAACAACATTCAATTTACCCTTAGTTTTAAAGCAGCATATTTACTAGAGAAAATATTACTATTTGTGCCAACTGGGAACATCTCGGCAGACCCCTTGAAATGGTTTGACGACTGCAATTTTCTTCCCTGACATATTTCTTATTGAAACAGAGGGCGGAACGTATTGAAGAGTCCGTTCTTTTTGTATATATTCAATAGTCTTTAGTTTACAGCTGAGTAAAACTGTGATTTGCAACTTGCTATTGCTAGTCAGTAAAACAGGTAGCAAGGAGATCTAAAATTCCCGGAGCGAGCGCTCTGTTTGGATTCCCATTCATCTCAAAGGCAGCTGTCACACAAGATTCAGTCCCCCGCAGATTTCTGTCACCTTTGGACTCTAAAGAAATTCTTACAGAATGCAACAGTTGGGTTCTGAAAGTAAAAATTTAATTTTAACAATAACTCATAAACCGTTAAAGGAGAAGTTCACTTCCAGAACAACAATTTACAGATAACGTACTCACCCCCTTGAAATTCAAGATGTTCATGTCTTTCGTTCTTCAGTCAAAAGAAAATAGTTTTTTTTGAGGAAAACATTTCAGGATTTTCACATATAATGGACTGATATGGTGCCCCGAGTTTAAACTTCCAAAATGCAGTTTAAATGCGGCTTCAAACGAGATAAAAAGGGTCTGATCTAGTGAAACGATCAGTTATTTTCATTTAAAAAATACAATTTAAATACTTTTTAATCTCAAATGTTCGTCTTGTCTTGCTTTCCCTGAACTCTTTGTATTCTGGCTCAAGACAGTTAGGGTATGTCAAAAAAGTCCCATCTCATGTTCTCCCTCAACTTCAAAAATCATTTCAAAATCATCCTACATCACTGCAGAAGTTCCAATCCAGACTTTGCAAAGTTAACGTGCAAAGAAGATCAAACACCCTTAACAAAAAAGGTAAAACAGCGATATAGGGCGATTTTGAAGTTGAGGGAGAACATGAGATGGGAGTTTTTAGATACCCTAACTGTCATGAACCGGAAAAAATAGAAAAGACTAGACAAGCTTTTGACATTAACATTAACGTTATAAAAATTTTATTATTTTTATGAAAATAACTGATCGTTTCACTAGATAAGACCATTCTTCCCCAGCTGGGGTCGTTTACAACAGCATTTGGGATCGTTTGAAGCCGCATTTAAACTGCATTTTGGAAGTTCAAAGTTGGGGCACCATATCAGTCTCTTATATGGAGAAAAATCCTGAAATGTAATAATATTTCGATAATGTGATATACTTTTTTGAACAGATATTCTGCAAGAGGGAAGAAAGATTATTTTACCTGACATGAAAAAGTATATGTTAATAAGTATATCATCAGATCATTAGATGGCCTCAAAGCTAACACATATGGACTAATAGCTACAGAACCCCAATTTAGATTTCATGAGGTTCTAAAGTTAATATCCATTACACAGAAATCTGGCTACTAATTAATCAGACATGGTGTTCCATTCAAAATATATAAATAAATAAAAACACTTGTATAATGAAAGCTCGCCACTGTGTTGGCCAGACTCCAGTTCGTGGGCATGAGCATGTGGCAGAGAGACTGAATCTCTGAAACAACACTGTTGCTGTTTTAACTGATGACAGGGCTTTGAATGCATTCAGAATGCACTGTAGATATTTAGTGCCAATAAAACCACAACTCTAATTTATGCATGGCAAGATGGCATTTAATTGCATTGAACATTTTTTGATCTCGATGAAGAAACCACATGGGTTTTAGAGTGTTCAATTGAAAATGCTTTAATCATGATCAGCATGACAGCCAAGTTCAATCCAAATTCAATCCATAATAAATTAATTCAGCGTTGGCAGTAACTAGCACACGTAACGACGACACAAACTTAACTATACTCTTCAGTAGCGTGACAGAAGCACAGCTGGTGTCATAATAGTGCTGCTTTTCCAATATCCAGCTACTTTTTCCAACATTTTCCAGTATAACGTGACAAAATACTAGATAATCACTATAAACTGAGCTTCAGGCTTTAGGGCTTCTGGATTGAAAAAGTGCTTGCCACAGCTCAAAACCTGGGTCACCCAAGCAGCAACTCAACAATACTGCAAATTGTTCGTATACAAAAGCATGACACATCTATTTTAGCTTGAAGCAAACTTGTTAATCCAGATGTCAAATATATATAAAAAAAGGAACTTGTTCGCTAAGGAGGGGTTGGATTGCAGTGAATTGCATGGCTGGAAATTGGAAATGTGTATGAATACTGTATGTAGTGCTGTTGTTGGCTTCTTCTCCGGCTCTAATGCCCGCAAGTGGATCACTGCAGTGTTTAGTCAGACAAATGACAGACAAAGAGTGTAAAAAATTAGTTTGACTAGAGCAAACACAGTTTATTGATGACTCTGAGGGTCTCAGGGCAATAACCACCACAAATATTCAAAACAGTAGTCAATAACTAAAGGTTTTGAACATGTTTGAATATGTTATTATATGTATATATATATAATCGTTTCCCTCAATTAAGTAATTTACTAAAATGAGGGAACCAATTAATAAAAGCAACAAATTCTTTTTTGTGGCCACAATAAATATATTTTTGTCTGCAAGTCATATGATGGGCTCTATAGATTAGATTTAAAGAGCCAGTTTACCCCATAATAAAGCTTGTGTCATTATTTACTCATCTTCATGTCATTTCAAACCTGAATGACCACCTTCTCTTGATCACAAGAGATATTTTGAACAATGTTTCAACTGCTCTTGTCTATACAATGAAAGTTAATGAGATACAAAACAACACTGGACCCCACTCACTTTTTTTTTAACATACACAGTCATGGCCAAAAATATTGGCACCCTTGCAATTCTGTCAGAAAATGCAACACTTCTCTCAAAAAACTGTTCCAATTGCAAATTTTTTGGTATTTGTGTGCTTATTGTTTTTGTTTGCTCTGCAACTACAAAAAAAAAAAAACAGAAGAAAAGTCAAACTTGATAAAATTTCACACAGAACTCAAAAATGGACTGGACAAAATTATTGGCACCTTGTCAAAATTGTAAGAAATAATTGATTTTCAAGCATGTGATGCTTCTGTAATTTGTATTTAGACACACCTGTGGCAAGTAACAGGTGTGGGCAATATAGTAATCACACTTGCAACCAGTTAAAATGGAGAAAAGTTGACTCAACCTTTGTGTTGTGTGTCACACCGAGCATGGAGAAAAGAAAGAAGTGTAAAGTGTAAAGAGAGAAAAAAAATTGTGGAAAAACATGGACAATCTCAAGGCTACAAGTCCATCTCCAGAGATCTTAATGTTCCTGTGTCCACTGTGCGCAATATCATCAAGAGGTTTACAGCCCATGGCACTGTAGCTAACCTCCCTGGACGTGGACAGAAGAGCAAAATTAATGAAAAATTACAACAAAGGATTGTTCGAATGGTGGATAAAGAACATTGATTAACTTCCAAACAAATTCAAGCTGATCTGCAGACACAGGGTACAACATTGTCAGCTCGCACTATCCGTCGCCATCTGAAAGAAAAGGACACCACTGCTGACACAATGGCATAAAAAATCAAGACTGGAGTTTGCCAAAACTTATGTGACAAAACCACAATCCTTCTGGGAGAATGTACTGTGGATAGATGAGACTAAAGTAGAGCTTTTTGGTAAAGGACATCATGGCACTGTTTACAGAAAAACAAATGAGGCCTTCAAAGAAAATAACACAGTCCCTACAGTCAAACATGGTGGAGGTTCAAAGATGTTTTGGGGTTGCTTTGCTGACTTCTGGCACTGGATGCCTCGACTGTGTGAACGGTATCATGAAATCTGATGATTACCAAAGAATTCTGGGGCGCAACGTAGTGAGCAGTGTCAGAAAGCTGCGTCTCCACCAGAGGTCATGGGTCTTCCAGCAGGGCAATGACCCAAAACACACTCAAAAAGCACTCAGAAATGGTTACAAACAAAGCGCTGGAGAGAGTTCTGAAATGGCCAGCAATGAGTCCAGATCTGAAGCTGGGAGAAGGCATCCTTCAAATCTGAATGACCTGGAGCAGTTTGCAAAAGAAGAGTGGTCCAAAATTCCAGTAGAAAGGTGAAAGAAACTCATTCATGGTTACAGGAAGCGATCGATTTCAGTTATTTTTTCCAAAGGGGGTGCTACCAAATAATAAGTTAAGGGTCCCAATAATTTTGTCCTGTGCATTTTTTGGGTTCTGTGTGGAATTGTATCAGATTTGACTTTTCTTCTCTGTTTTTATGTTGTTCCAGTGCAAAAAATAAATAAATAAATAAATAAATAATAATAAAATAAACATGTGAGTACCAAAACATTTGCATAACTACATCAATTTTCTGAGAGAAGGGTTGCATTTTCTGACAGAATTGCAAGGGTGCCGATATTTTTGGCCTTGACTGTATATTGTACAGTTACTTGTAAAAGAGCTTGATACAATTTCCTATTTTTAAAAAAAGTATATAAAATACAAATGATTTGATATAATACAATTTTTAAAAAAAAAAACTACATATGTATATATGTAGTGCTGCACAATATATTGTAATTTAATCATGACCATAATTTCTGCTTCTCTCCATTTATTGAGCATTATCGCCCAGTTATTTATCCTGAAAATGTTACATTTTAATTTACTATTTGTGTTATCTTGTATTAGTAACAAGCTTCCACAATGGTTGCAGTTGCCAGATGTCAAAAGGTTAAATTCCCCAATCAGAACATTTCTCTCAAATCAATACATTTTCTGCCCAGTGGTTTACTTAATCTTTCCAACCTGGCAACCATGTGCACACATGCTCTGTCTGTTACAGAAAAAGCACAATGAACTGAAAACACCAGCAGACATGTAATTTGGAGTTTAGTGATCTCTGTTGAGATATTCTGCTCAGATAAATGTGTAATACAGCCAGTGTAATGGATCCCACTGACTTTCTTTTTTAATCTTACAGTTACTTGTAAAACTGCTTAATACTATTTATATTTTTATGTAAAATCTATAAAATACAAATGCTCTGAAATAAAACAAATATTTTTGAAAAAATTCACTATGTATATGTGTAGTGCTGCACAATGTCATAATTTAATCATGGCCACGATTCCTGCTTATCTTGAGTTATTAAGCATAATCTTTTGCACTAATTCCCCAGTTATGTATCCTGAAAATGTTATATTTTAATTTACCGTTTGTGTTATCTTGTACTGGTAACAAGCTTCCACAAAGATGTCAAGAGGTTAAATTCCTCAATCAGAACTTCTCTTAAATCAATACAATCTCTGCCTAATGGTCTACTTAATCTTCCCAACCTGGCAACCATGCGCACGTGTGCTCTCTCTATTACAGAAAAAGCGCAATGGACTGAAAACACCGGCAAACATGTAATTTGGAGTTTAGCGATATCTGATAAAAGATCAATACACTCAAATAAAAGTGTAATACAGCCAGTGTAATAGACCCCACTGACTTTCTTTCTTTCTTTTTTTATATCTTACAGTTACTTGTAAAACTGCTTGGTACAATTTCTATTTTTATGTAATATCTATAAAATACAAATAATTTGAAATAATACAAAATATTTTTGAAAAAGTATATGCTTATATGTAGTGCTGCTATTTAATTACGGCCACGATTCCTGTTCCTGTTCCTCGAAATATTAAGTGTAACCTTTTGTCGTAATCTCCCGTAATCATCATTTATCCTGAAAATGTTATATTTTACTTTACCATTTGTGTTTTCTTGCATTGGTAACAAACCTCCACAATGGCTGCCGTTGCCAGATGTCAAGGGGTTAAATTCACCAATCAGAACTTTTCTCTTAAATCAATACATTTTCTGCCAATTTAATCTTCCCAACCTGGCAACCGTGTGCCCACACGCTCTCTACGTTACACTGGCAAACATGTAATTTGGAGTTTAGTGATCTCTGTTGAGATATTCAGCTCAAATATAAGTGTAACACAGCCAGTTTTTTTTTTTTTTTTCTCAAGAGTTCGTGCTTAATTGTGATTAATAATCATGCTCATATTTTCTGAGCAAAATAATTGTGATTAACCATTTAACCATTATCGTGCAGCCCTACATACATGCATGTTTCAAAGAAAAGTAAAGTAAAAGCTAGAGGCTAAGTGCATCTGCTAAAATCTTGTCGAAAAAAAATCTGAAAACACAACAACAAACAACAACAGAACAGCAATCCTCTTTAACAGGTGTGAAATAAAATGGCTCTAATGCTAAATCACATCAAGAGCACCGTGACTACTTTGATTTACAACTTCTTCCCAACATTACAGAACTGATCATCAGAAACACATATATGAGATGTAAGCATCTGACTGAAAGGAGACGAAAAGCTCCGAACTATCAGCCACAGCACTAGTATGTCCTAAGGAACCCAACAAACACACTAAAAAGAAAAAGGATAGAGAGAGGGGAGAATACGAGGCCGAAATGAGATGAAATCCACGTCTCCAGTGTGCATGGCTCCAAGTTCAGACACATGCTATCCTTTCAGTCACTGCCACAGTGAAATGAGGCTCCCTTTGTTCCCGAGTAAAATGTCCTCCCGTCTCAACGCGGCATATAGCGATATCTATCAGCTCTCCCGGCCCCCTAAGACATTGTAAGTAACAGCGAAAAAGTTGAGCCAGATAATTACCTCTCTCTGCCTCCGGTTTTTGCTGAGAAAAAGCTTTCCGTCGAGTTTCCTTTTTCTTTATTGCTAGTCATAAAGCACGGGGCCGCCTCATAAAATGTCTCTATATCACTGTGGCATTCTTCAAAAACCTGTTTTTCATGGGACATCAGTCCTTGAAATACTGGGGTACTGCACCGAAGGTCAATGGGCTGATCAGCGGCTGATAAATTTGCCCTAGAGATTAGCCAAGATGGCTTCCCTCCAAAACCGTGTTGTTCCTGAATGGCTCATGGAACTGAGGGGGAAAAAAAACACATTTTAACTGACCAAAACACAGCCTACAGTGGGTTTAAATTGGTGAGGAGTGTTTATGGTCACTGGTGTATAGAATTGTCAGAATGTGTTGATGCGCACTGCAATTGCAACGGATTATGGGAGGATTTATCTGTTTGGTACAAGGAAGTTTACCTCAGGGAAAGATTAGGAAAACATCACGGCACACTAACAGTGAGTTTTATTTGTCATACCCAGAGCCTGATGGGCTATTGGAACCTACAAGAATTTGACTTAAAATGCTTTTTCTATTTTAATGAGATCCTTTCATAAACGTATCCAGAGTCAAATATCTGTTTAATGAAAGCAGCGGCTTCCGAAAGCATCAAATCCAACCCTTAAAATCCACATGAAAAAGCTTGGGGGTAAAATTTGTTTATTTGACTTACACCCTTAAATGTTTGTTTTAAAAAAAACAACAGAAAAATCTCTTGGCAAATACAGTTGTTTTTCATTAACTCAAAGAGATACAACAAAGAAGAGTCATATGTCAGCAACCCTGCAGGATATTTCGGCAAGAAAAAAAACTTGCTCTACCGTTGTTTATGCATAAGAAATCTCATTTCACCAAAGCTTTAGCTGCAGGAGTTGCCAACACCCCACACATTCAAATAAAAGTCAGCCAGGAACCTGGGGGATGTGTTTGGAGAGCAGTTAAACTTCATTGTCCACATCTCGACAACCACCAGGTCATGCAGAGCTGTGCTTAACAACATCAGAAAAACAGACCAGTTCAATAGTAGGAATAGTTCAAGCAAAAATGAAAATTCTACCATTAATTACTCACCCTCATGTCATTCCAATCCTGTAAGTCCTTCATTCATCTTCAGAACACAAATTAAGATATGTTTGATGAAATCCTAGAGCTTTCTGACCCTGTGACATCAGAGATTCAACTGTAGTGAAGCTATGAGAATACTTTTTGTGTACAAAGAAAACAAAAATAATGAATTTATACAACAATTTGTTTATTTCAGTGTTATCACATGTTGATGATAGCTCCATAGCACATAGTTGCGTTGCTGTCTATGCAGGATCAGAAAGCTCTCAGAATTCATCAAAAATATCTTAATTTGTGTTTCGAGGATGAACAAAGGTCTAACAGGTTTGTAACAACATGAGAGTGAGTAATTAAAGGAGAAGTCCACTTTCAGAACAATAATTTACAGACAATGTACTCACCCCTTGTCATCCAAGATGTTCATGTCTTTCTTTCTTCAGTCGTATTATTATGTTTTTTGAGAAAAACATTTCAGGATTTTTGTCCATATAATGGACTGCTGTGGTGCCCCAAGTTTGAACTTCCAAAATGCAGTTTAAATGCAGCTGCAAAGGGCTCTAAACGATCCCAGCCGAGGAAGAAGGGTCTTATCTAGTGAAACGATCAGTTATTTTCATTTAAAAAAAAAATACAATTGAAATACTTTTTAATCTCAAACACTCATCTTGTTTTGCTCTGCCTGAACTCTGTGTATAGTTCAAGAGGTATATATTAGGGTATATCAAAAAACTCCCATTGTATTTTCTCCCTCGACTAATTTCAAAATCATCCTACATCGCTGTAGAAGCACCAACCCAGTTTTTGCAATGTGAACATGCAAAAAAGATCAAACACCCTTAACAAAAAAGGTAAAACAGCAACATAGGACGATTTTGAAGTTGAGGGAGAACATGAGATGGGAGTTTTTCGACATACCCTAACTGTCATGAACCGGAAAAAAACAGTTCAGATAGAGTAAGACTAGACAAGCCTTTGACATTAAAATGTATATAAATTGTATTATTTTTATGAAAATAACAGATCGTTTTGCTAGACAAGACCCTTATTCCTCAGCTGAGATCGTGTACAACCTCATTTGGGATCGTTTGAAGCCACATTTAAACTGCATTTTGGAAGTTCAAACTCGGGCACCATAGAAGTCCACTGAAATGTTTTCCTCAAAAAACATACAAGGGGGTGAGAACATTATCTGTAAATTTTTTGTTCTGGAAATGGACTCCTTTAATGACAGAATTTTCATTTTTGGGTGAACTATCCCAATATCGCTATATTGTCCATCCACTATATTCCAGCTTTTGTACTACACTGGTTTTCTCTTGACATACATTACTACAGTATTAATGTTGTTGGCTTTTGTATGATAAACCGCTTTTGCTTGTCCTTACTTGTAAGTCTCTTTGGACTGTTCAATGATTAAATGTAAAAGTTCATGCGCTTGTTCAATCAAAATGTTCAATCTTTAAACTTAATTTCTTAGTTTCAAGTAGGTAAAAAATAAAATAAATAAATAAGTAAACAACTAGAAGATAATAGCGATTCTTCAGAGTCTAATTGACAGTGATGGAGTACTTTTCTTAATCAGTTATAGGAGTTGTCTTCTGGCGGGAGAGCAGGAAAGCATTGCATGTGACGGGGAAACCGAGGGAGGGCTGAGTGGTAACGCAAGTGGTGCTACAATGGCACTACAAAGAGCGGCAAATGACTTCGAAATGGTTTTAAAATGACAGCCTGTTATCAGGTAATAGCTCAACCCACAATAGGCTGCCTTTATTCCATTTCTGTCAGGAGCAGAGAGAAGGAAGGCTGCATAAGAACTAAAACCCTCCACCTCCTACACAGAACTGAAGATGAGAGCCGTGAACATAAATACAGAAGGAGAGGGCCACAGTTAAGACAACCAGGCAGGAGTCAAGCACACAACTGTCAATTATGGTCAAATGGGCTACATGTTACAAAGTGTTCCACCTTGCATGTGTTTTTCCTGGTAAACATTATTTTACTGATGTGACTCAAAATACACAGTAGCCGGCCTTGGGTTTATTATTAGTTCACAGTGTGAGGTGAACTGGGTCAATGACGTGATGCTTTAACTATGAATCTTTTCAAAAATACATAGAAAAATGCAATTTATATATACGATTGAATACACCACTGAACACACTTCCAGCTGTTCAGAAAAATCCTTCAGGTCCCACAAATTCTTTGTTTTTTTAGCATTTTTGTGTATTTAAAACCTTTACGACAATGACTGTATGATTTTGAGATCATTTTTTCACACTGAGGACAACTGAGGGACTCATATGCAACTATTACAGAGAATTCAAACTCTCACTGATGCTTCAGAAGGAAACCCAATGCCTTAAAAGAGCCGGGGGGTGAAAACTTTTTGGGTATGCGTAACACTGATTTTAAGTTTCACTGTTCAGGACAAACAAGGGACTCATGAACAACTATCAATAAACAAAAAAACACAGCTGTGGATCATTCAGGTAACAACACAGTTTTAAGAATCAAGCGTATGTAAACTTTTGAACAGTCATTTTTATAAATTCACCTATTATTTTCTCTTGTGGACTATATGTAAATGTCTTTTATGTAAAATATCTTCTTCAGGTCAGTACTAAATAAAAAATAACATGCCTTTTTGTATGATCCCTCTTATTTTATTAAAATAATCAACATTTTGCACATTCTGCAAGGTGTATGTAAACTTTTGACCTCAACTGTATACAAGCGCACCTAGATCATTGACTCCTGAATTTTCAAATGAATCAGCCAGCTGTATTTTGAATGTGCATTACAGATTTTACAGCTCAGGCTTACAGACCAAAACTGCCTAATATAGTACAGCAATAACTAAAACATGAAGATGGGTGGAGCAGGGGTCAAAGAAGCTTTCAGAATATGTTGCGGAGCATGAAGTAGCAACCAGAATGTGATCGTTGAAAATCATCTGGGACAACTCATAGGCTTTTTACGCAGAGGAAGGTGATGACTGTTTGACCTTCATTCGAAATGGAGTGAGATTAACTGTTGGAGGTCTTGGAAAGGGGGAAGAAGGAATTCACTCTTGTCGAGGTTGAGGTGATGAGTAGCTATCAAGCTGAAATGTCAAGTGACGAGTTGAGATCATTTCAGTGAGAACAGAGCAGGAGACAGAAAGTGGATACGAGATATAGACCGGAGTGTTGATGGCATGGCAGTGATGAGATAGACCATGTGATTTAATAATGGAAAAGTGGTGAACACATATCAAACTAATATGTCTCTGGTCATAGAGCTTTTTAGATGGAGGCTGAGGATTTTTAGGGTGGGGTAGAATCTGCAGTCTTTGAGCCAGTTTGTATGCTGCCTTCAGTGGCTTCAGTACGCTGAGTTTTCTACCAACTGGCAACCTGGGGTGTTGAAATACTATTGGTTAAACTGGCAGTGGATGGAATTACAGATCAAAACACAACAGACATTCCGATACGGAATGTACATTTTCAAAGCAGAATAACTGGCTGTAGCATTGTTTTTCAGAGAAACAAGTACTGTATGTGAACTTAGCATGTTTCCTAAATCCCTGTGAATGTATTACAGTGTTTTAAAAGCTTTAGTACAGTCAGAAACTTACATACAGCACCTTTAAGCCTCTACAGTCAATCCAGAATGCAACAGCTTGCTGGTCTTCAGCCAACTAAAGAGTCTCTAAGTCACACACCTATTGACATCTCATCAAATGATGTGTCAGTGCCTAAAATACAAAACACCCATAACTATGAATGCTCTGTAAATAGAGTTAATGTAAACAGGCAGAGCAAAAACATCAAATGCATGTAAAAAAAAAAAATCGAATCTAATTCAACCTTGTATATATCAATTAAATAATTAGATAAATGATATACAAAATATTAAATGACAACTCTATTATTTACAGTTGAAGTCAAAAGTTTACATACACCTTGCAGAATCTGAAAAATGTTATTTATTTTACCAATCTAAGAGGGATCATACAAAATGCATGTTATTTTTTATTTAATACTGACCTGAATAAGATATTTCACATAAAAGACGTTTACATTTAGTTCACAAGAGAAAATAGTTGAATTTATAAAATTTCCCCTTTTCAAAAGTTTACATAAACTTGATTTTTAATACATTAATAACCGGGGGTGAAAACTGAAAGATGAATCTCAAAATTATACAGTCACTGTTGGAAAGGGTTCAAATACACAAAAATGCTGAAAAACCAAAGAATCTGTGGGACCTGAAGAGCAGAACTCATGAACAACTATCATTCAGGTAAATTCAACTATTATTTTCTCTGGTGGACTATATGTAAACGTATTTGTGTGATATATATGTGAAATATCTTATTCAGGTCAGTACTAAATAACAAATAACATGCATTTTGTATGATGATCTCTTATTTTGGTAAAATAACTAATATTCAACCTTTGACTTTAAGTGTATTTTTATATATTTATTTTTCCAAGTAGCTGTTTAATAATTGGTTGTAAAAGCAATGCTGAAGTGGAAAATATTTGAAAGACTGCAAAACCGAACCAAAAAAAAAAACTGGGCTAGACTATAAAAATCGCAGCTTAAACTTAAAGGTTGATCCATTGAACACTTAGCTGGTTACAGCATTAGTGCAAGTTGTTTCAGATAAAACTGTATGTTAGATGACAGCAGTGGTAAATGACTAAAAAGCAAAAACAATAAAGAGTGGGGCCATTTAAATTTTGTTCTCTCTTTGTATCTCTCTTTTCAGTAGCTATCAGTGGACAGTTTGCGTTCCTCCCCTGACTCCAAACTGCGGGACTTGGGCTCAACTCATCCTTTAGAGGTCTGAAGAATTGGATCAATACGTAAGCCTCTTATCATCTCAACCCAAACACAGCACGCAATTAATCTCTCTACTCAGATTTAATGAGTGGTTCTAAATAACACCTTGCAAAAAGCTCTTTGTGTTTATGCTTACATCGATCTGACAAAAAGAGGTTTGGCTGCAACAAATCCATGCGAAAGTGTCAAATACTTTACATCCTAAATAATAGTTTTTATAGTTTCCTGAACTCCAGAGACATCATTTGATCTGATTTTTAAAAGGGTAGGTTAACAAACTTTGACATTTAGCTGATTTTGCTTTGTCGATGGACTGTGAAACTTTCTGGTACCTTCATGGCGGCTGCATCTAAAACTCAGCAAGACTCTACCGAAAACAGCAACACTATTTTCACACAAACCAAGGATTTCTAGTTTCCATTTCTCCTTTGTTCTCTGCTTGGTGGCCACTCGTGCCATTCCAGAAGAGGTTCTATCAATACATCTCGGCCAACTGCTGGGTCCTCTCTTTCCATCCTCCAACAACTGGCTCTGCTCTTTTCAGCCACCCAGCAGCCCTAGGAGGGATGTAATAGGTTTGAAGGCGAATGTTGCGGCTGGGGTTTGTTGTCACAAACACAGTGTGAACAGCATGCAAATCTGCGTGTGAACCCTCCTCTACTAGAGTGAGCTGCAGGGCCTGTACAACTGAGGATTCGGAGGCGATGCCTCTGCATCAGCCTCCCCGGCACAAGGATGACAGCTCTGACTGATCCCGGTACTAATGCTAAGGACAAGTTGGGGGTGCTCTTTCTCGATATAACACAACCACATACAGAATGTACAGCAAGCATATGCAGCGAGCATACAGTGCTGGAGAGTCAGCAGCAACGCAACTAACATTTTTCAGTATTTTTTCCTCAAGTCTTCTCAAAACATTCTAGCTTTTTCAGTTACAAGTTCATTTTTCTTGTTACAAAATGGTGCACAGGAAGAAACATGGAAACACGGATGGATAGCAACTGATAATTTAAACAAATAACACTAAGCAATGTATGTATCAGTGAGTGCATCTTATATAGTCCTCCTGATTAACAATGGGAGGAGTCCGTAATTGGTTTCTAGGCAGGGGTTTATGGGAAATGCCCTCTAGAGGAGCTCAAGGGCACTCCAGGTAGAGATTGTGACAGTGGCGTTCCAGCGTATGACGTAGAAGAACGTGGTGACAAACGCGGAACCGCAGAGGAGTGAGGAAAACAAAAAAGGTTACAAATTACAAGTAGAGGTGTAAGAAAATATCAATACACGTGTGTATCGCAATATTTTGTTTGGCGATACTGTATCGATTCTCGAAAACAGATTTTTTAAAAAAAAAATCATTCAAGATTCATTAGAGTTGCTTCGTTTTGAGCTTATATCCTGACCGCTAGATTGCAATCTGGTGAAAAAAACAGCATATTCTGGTAGGTATGTTTTGATGCTGGAATGCTGGTTAGGTATGTTTCGATGCTGGTTTAAGCTGGTCCTTTGCTGGTTCATGCTGGTCATGTTGCTGGTCAAGGACCAGCATAAACCAGCAAAGGACCAGCATGAACCAGCAAAGGACCAGCTTAAACCAGCATCAAAACATACCTACCAGCATATGCTGGTTTTTTCACCAGGGTTCTTATCTCTGAACTTAAACAGTGACAGGAAATACTAGCATAAGGGCACGCCACTAAAGTTAGCATTAATGGAGGATGAAAGAATGGTTCCTGCTCCCGTCTCGGTGTAAAGTGTGCGTAAAATGTGTGTAAAATTTCGGCTTTTGAGGTAACGTTCGCTCCAGGATGCGGCAAGCAGAGGAACCGCCGCGTGGCCTGCGCCACAGTTCCGCAGCTTGCTGCGTCCCATAAAAGGGCCTTTGCACCGGGCATAGTGGGGTAGCTGCGCAGCTGCCCACCGCTTTCTCTCGTGGTGCGGCTTTTTTGTGAAGTTGAGGCGGTGTTCGCGTCGCAGTCTCGGCGATTCCACGCGGAGCATAACTACAAACTGAAAAACTTGCGAAATCCAAAACTTCTGAAATTCTCAGAACAAAAAGGTTCTCAGAATATCCAATATTTCATTGTTTTACAATTCTTTTGTTTTCTTTAGGATTACCGCAAGCACTTTATTTTTATTGATATTAAGCAGATATAATTCTTAAGTTCAGATCAAAATGATCTTACATGGTTACAATTGTAAACTTAAATTGTAAAGCAGTGTCTAAAAATATAGATGGTCTGTTTATAAAAGCTTACATTTTATACATTTAATAACTAAAGAATCTTGCAAGCACTTTATTTTCCCTCTTTACTCGTACTGCACAAAAAGTGATTCAACAACATTGAATGGTTTGCGTATGGTGGTGTGTTCTTAATTACAGCTTTCCTAAAATTATGTCCTATTCATAAAATACGAAATATCCCAATATGTCGCCTTGTTTACAATATCGCAATGTATCGCAACATATCGTATCATGATACGTATCGTATCGCCAGATTCTTGGCAATACACAGCCCTAATTACAAGTACAAAACAAATATTTTTAAAGACAAATGTTGGAGGATTTCGATACAAAAGAGGAGACTGGTTTTTCTTTGCTATAAACAAAGCTTGGTTCAACTGAGCTTGCGCTTCACCTACGTCCTACCTCATCCGCTGAAATGCCATCTTCTTTCGTGAACAAGCATACGACAGTTAGCGGAAGCTAGAGAATTGTTTCACTTCCAGAACAAAAATTTACAGGAAATGTACTCACCCTGGTGTCATCCAAGATGTTCATGCATTTTGTTCTTCATTTGTACAGAAATTATGTTTTTTGAGGTAAACATTTCAGGAATTAGCTTTATACAGTGGACTTCAATGGTGCCCGTGAGTTTGAATGTCCAAAATGCAGTTTCAAAGCAGCTTCAAAGGGCTCTAAACGATCCCAGCCAAGGAATAAAGGTCTTAATTAACAAAAAGATCAGTCATTTTCTAAAAAAAAATAAAAAATAAAAACGTACATGCTTTTTGGCCTCAAATGCTCATCTTGTCTAGCTCTGCGATGCGCATACATACTCTGTGTAATCCAGGTCAATACAGTTATGGTAGGTTGGAAAACTCCCATCTCATTTTCTCATCCAACTTCAAAATTGTCCTACATAACTTATTTACGTTTGACCTTCTTTGGATGTTCACTTTGTAAACACTGGGCCGGTACTAATGTGCAATGTGGTACAATTTTAAAGATGAAGGAGAAAATGAGATGGGAGTTTTTCTACATACCGTAACTGTATTGACCCGGATTACACAGAGCATGGCAAAGCTAGACAAGACGAACATGAGAGGTTAAAAAGTATATATATAGAGTTCAGATGCAAAACCAGCTAAATCCATCTGACGTCTTTCTTTAAAAAATGCCTTTTTATCGCGCTCAGATGTATAGGTTTCTTTGTAAGTACCGGTACTTCTGATTGGGCTGAGGCTGCTATTTTAGCGAGTTTAGCGAGTTTTGATGGACGTATAATATGTGTTGAGAGCATTCACTCAGTATCATTATCTCATTTTTGACCGAGATGGCTTTTAGCTGGTTTTGCATCTGAACTCTTCATATATTTCCTATGGAGCTGCATTTTAAC
This sequence comes from Cirrhinus mrigala, assembly GCA_036247105.1. Lineage (NCBI taxonomy): Eukaryota > Metazoa > Chordata > Actinopteri > Cypriniformes > Cyprinidae > Cirrhinus > Cirrhinus mrigala. The sequence goes on along the minus strand of CM070027.1, from coordinate 19,545,403 downwards.
TGCATTTTGGATGTTCAAACACATGGCACCATTAAAGTCCACTATATGGAGATAATTCCTGAAATCTTTTCCTCAAAAAACATAATTTCTTTATGACTGAAGAAAGAAAGGCATGAACATAATATAACTCAGATTGTATTCGTCTGAAACAAGAAAGTCATATACACCTAGGATGGCTTGAGGGTGAGTAAATCATGAGGTAATTTTCATTTTTGTGTGAACTATCCCTTTAAATTTAGTGTAGCTTCTTCAACACTGTTAGCTTGCATGACTGATACACACATGCTTGTATGCTCGTTTCAAAAACATCTTTCCAACCCCAAAACATTTTAACGGTTGTGTATACATATACAAACACACATATGCTCACATGCAGTCACTTACACAAACCACACTGTTTCCACAGATGGGGTGGCATAAATATGACATCCCACTCTGTATCTGTGTGGGTAGCTGCATGTCACATGCTTGCTCCTTAAATAAGTACAGAAAGGCAGTGAAGACCACAGCATCACTGCAGTGATCCACAGCACCATCAAAACTGTGTCCTGCTGCTGCGGCAGAGCTCCGCTGCCACACATCATCTACAAACAGCTCATATACACTGCACTACCTTTAGTGCCTCCTTATGAAAACACTTACCTCTGATCTTGCAACTGTGTGACATACACAGACAGAAAAGAAAAATCACAAATGTAAAGCCTCTCAGGTTTTTTTGTTTTTTCACAAGAGTACCCCAGCATGCATCGAAGTCTGACACAGGAAGAGATTATTAAATTAAGTCGTTATTTTTTCTTTGTGCACAAAAATTACTCTCGTAGCTTCATAAAATTGGTTGAACCACTGATGTCACATGGACTATTTTAACAATGTTCTTACTACCTTTCTGGGCCTTGAACATTTCAGTTGCATCAAAAATATCTTAATTTGTGCTCCGAAGATGAATGAAGGTCTTACAGCTTTGGAATGACTTGAGAGCGAGTAATTTTTGGGTGAACTATCCCTTTAAGGTTTCTTGGCAAAATGTTTTGTTCATTATTTTTCCTTTTTTTCACAAAAAAACCTGAAAAACAATGTATATGCTGCAAAACATGAAAAGCATTCTGTGCTATGAAAGAAGAACAAAATCTTCCTCTGAGTACACAGACATGGTTTTCTTGACCTCAGTTTGCATGCTTTGAACAGAACTCTTCACAAACATATCCACAAACATGAATTAACCAGTCCGGCTAAATCCACAGCCACCGTCACACTTCCCCAATCACCTCCAGTCATTATTTACGGGATGCCAGCGGAGTGAGCCAGAAGCCAAAGTCAACCATTTGCAAGTACCGTCTGCTTGGCTAATTGCGTACATCGTCTTTCATTTAGGGGTGATTGAAGCACAGGAATGGATCCAGCCGGCCCGATGGAGCTTCATCGCTGAAGTTACTCTGCCAGCATAGAGAGGCTCACAAGCCTCCAGAGCCGGCAGCTTTTGATTCGTAAGATGTTCTGAAGTTCTTCCTCGTGTGCTCGTTGGCTGATCTGAGACCATTAAAAATGAAAGAAGCCTGTTGCTGTACCGGGGGCTCTGAGATTCTGGCCTGCATCGTGGAGTAGTTGAGCTAAATGATTCCTGTGTCAGAGAACCTCAAAAGTATCGTTCACAGATGCACTTCTAACTCACAGGTTCAGCCAAGAGGACGTTGTGGAGTGCTTGTCTGATGAAGGCTCTTCAGCTTAAAGATGGGACCCTTAAGGCCTGTGTGGGAGGTTATGCACAGGCCACCGTTATCAATAACACTTCAGGTCTACTTAAGTGTGTATATGCATACATGCACAAACATATATGTGCGTAAAACCTGTGTGTGTTTTTCATATGGTAATTATGATTCATAGATAATTGCATAATATGCAAATAAATAACAAACCAACCAAAGTATTTGCACTGCCTCCCAGATTATGGGGAAAATGCTCACAAACGCAAAACTGAAAAAAACTACATGCAACACACATTTGCTGAATTTTTTGCATGTCAGAGTCAGAGCAGTCTGGCAGATGCTGATTGGTCATATGGTTACTTATCTGCATAAACAAACAAATTAATCTAACTAATGCATCAAACAGATTAACTGTTAAACAACATGACCAACTGTAGAATACAAATGACCCCACCAGTTCTATTCTACAGATCTACAGACTGCACAGACCTAACAGTGATTAAATAGTAATTATAAGAATAGCATGTATGTGCAACCATAGAGAGCACAATCATTATAGAAACACGATTATTATAATTGACCTTCATTATCAAGAAAATAATGCTGGGCACTTGGGAGCAAACCTAGGCGGAGGGAAATATAATGTCAATGGAAATAAAAGGAAATTATTTTTACACTGTATAGTTCCTCATGACTGATTTTGTCTAGTCATGGACTGTTGGCTGGACGTTTGATGGAACAAAAATGGGAAAAACCTCAGTAGTTCGAGGTTGTCGTCAGATCGGTTTAATTATACAGGATTTATGGGAGACGTGTGTCACGTTCTTCAAAATTCTGCCTGGAAACGAAATTATGCCAAACCCTCTCATGGAAGAAGAAAGCTGTCATGTTTACAACTGCGACAAAAAGTGCTTATCTGGATCAACTAAATGCTGGACTTTCAAATTTGTGGCATAGATGATTTAAAATACGTCCAAGAGTTTTATACACTGGTCTGTTATTGTGGGGACATTTCCATGAACATGACGCGGTGCAAAACAAAACGTGATTGGTTGCTTTACCTGTCAGTCATATGGTCTGTTGGGCAGTCCTTGGCCATTCAAAGCAGCCAAGGTTCTCAAACCTTCTGCCATCGGTCTGAAGGTCAGGCTACGCGAGATTAGATCTTGTCCTACTTGTTAGCCTGGTTAGTTAAGAAACTAGTACAAAAACACAGACGTGACACAAGGTTCAGTTGAACATTTCCAACTCTTTGTCTGCAGTACCAAACCTCAGTACTCAAGGAATTCAGAGTTACTTTTAAATGATGAAAAAAAAAAAAAAAAAAAACAGAAAAAAAAAAAAAAAGTTTTTGAGGGCCAACATTTTCGAAACAGTGATGTTTAAATTAGCACTTTTCCATTGACACTGGACTGTGTCACTGGGCTACAAATGATACACTGTAAAACGTTTTCACCAGTTTCAACTTAAAAACATACGTTTAGCAGCTGCCTTACAATTTTAAGTTAAATCAACTTAAAAATACAAGTCATTTCAACTCACAAGTTAAGTAATTTTAACTCATTTTATTGTAATAGTTTTAAGTTGACTTAACTTAAAATTTTAAGGCAGCTGCTGAACTTAACTTTTTAAGTTGAAACTGGTGAAAACTTTTTACAGTGTAAATGTCTGAGCAGTGTGGACACCCTTTACTGTGGAGGTGGGGGGGTTATGTTAGACTACCAACATGTAAGATTTTTCCGGCTGAAATATCGAGAGGTGGCTTGTTGCCAAGAACTTTACTATGACTGGCTTAATACCCACATTTAATTATTGAAACCTTATTTTAAGTTATGGATTTTGGCTTAATAATTTCATTAAAACAAAAACAAAACAAAACAAAAAATACTGAGAATGCAACACATACTCAGTAGACATATCAGTAAAGACATATTTTTCGAATTCAGGTGAGTAAGTTTTGCTTAAGTTTATGGATTCACTAGCCTTAAGGTACGTTAGCTGTTTTGTTTGCTTATTATAACCTTCTCAGATTAACCAGATAGACAGATGAAAGAATAAAAATGAAGATATGTGACCCTGGACCACAAAACCAGTCATAAGGGTCAATTTTTTGAAATTGAGATTTATACATCATCTGAAAGCTGAATAAATAAGCTTTCCATTGATGTATGGTTTATTGATGTATGGTTAGGATAGGATAATATTTGGCACAACTTTTTGAAAATCTGGAATGCGAGGGTGCAATACAATCTAAAATTGAGAAAATCGCCTTTAAAGTTGTCCAAATAAAGTTCTTAGCAATGCATATTACTAATCAAAAACAGCAGGAAATGTACAAAATATCTTCACAGAACATGATCTTTACTTAATATCCTAATGATTTGGCATTAAAGAAAAATCTATAGTTTTTACCCATACAATGTATTGCCCATTGTCCATTTTTTTCAGTACAAAATTTATTCCAATAATTTTTTTTTTTTAATGAACAGCATTTATTTCTTGATGCTGAGAATGAATTATGGACATATTTGTCCAACATATTTTATGAATTCATAAACACAAAATCGCTTAGGAAATGTTTCAGGCCTGACATGAAATTAGCAAACAAAAGTTTCAAATGTCCTTTATCTATTTTGTCAATTCAACAAAGTTTTCATAGTTTTGTTATATAACATGGTTTGAGAAAAATATTTGGGTTGTTCTATCTATTCAAATCTCTCTGACTTCTGTTACATCCGCAGTAGTGATTCATTCCGTGAAGTTGAAAAATAAATATTCTAAGTCTGAAAAACAAACTCATGTTCACCTGTGCGGGTTGGATCGGCCCATATCTTGAGCGAAAAGCAGTGCGACGTGTTCTGCCTGAAAGGAATTGCGCTGTACAGCCTTCCTGAAAGGTACACGATGCAGCAAAGGAAAACAGCCCTGTGGTTTCCATCCCTTCGGCTGACAGGAGAAGATAATGTATTTTAGATAGAGCTTATACACTGGACCGTGCCGCTGTCCATCAGTCGATCACTGCCTCGAGTCGATATCCCAGAGAGCCTGAGACATGTTTATTAAAGAGGTGGTGGGGGGGTAGAGTTTGCTGTATGCAGGGGGCTGAAATTGGCACGCTTGGAGACCTGGATGGATTCTACACAGTTAATTAAGATAAAACGATTCAATTCAGCAAAGATTGAGTTGCGATTGAGCCCAAGCTGCTCATGGTGGTTGCTCTGATTAGGAGCCAGAAAATGCATTTGCTGAGATTTTGATGCGAGACAATATTCCCGTTTTCAATTACACACACGAACAACCCCCTAACTACCAAAACTGACTCATTTGCATGATTGAAATATAATTACAGCAAGATGAAAAAATGCCTGTGTTTTGTTTGGTGCTACAATTGTGTTTAATTGTTTCTGCTGTTTGTTTTTGCTTTGTCTGCTTGCTTGTTTTTTCATCCAAATACCAGCGAACGCACTCGTACCGATCGATCTCAGGGTCAACGAATAAGGACAACCTAATCTTGCACATGTGGGATATAAAAGTCCATCTGTTAACAACGTTCTCATTGTAAACGCATAAAAAAATGACTTCTAACTATCAACCCTTAACTATGCTGACAAGGCTGTTCACGGTATACTTTTTATCATTCCTGCAGAGGAAAATTGTACGCCTGACGTAGGATCCTCCGTGGGAAAAATCGATGGCAAGAATAACACACACAAGCTCCGCAACAATAAGGAAACTAGATGTTCTCTGTCACCATGTCAGAAACCTCTAATGGCATCTCACAGCTGTTCTTTCTCTCGTGTTGACAGCCGCTGCTCGGCACCATTAACAACTCACTGACGGGCCTCGCTACTCGCCAACCCGTTGATGATTTCACAAGAGCGTGAAAACTGTAATCAATGATAATAATGCTCAATCATTCGCTAAAGCCTTATTAACACCAGTCCCACACTATGTGATTCTATAATATTGAATTGCGTTTAGATTTATGCTCCATGCGTCTGTAATTCTCGACAGCACTCATTCATGACACATTCCCTCCCGCTTCGAGTCACAGTTTGCTGAGCTGCGTCCTTCCCGTCTTTCTCTCACCACTGCATCGGGCCCTTGTCCCTCAGGGACTACCTTTCAGCTTCTCATCCCTCCTCATCCTCCTCTCTCGGGCTGTCTGATCCATTTCAGTGCCTTCAGTGGCCTTTTCACTGCTAACATAGTCACTGTAGATGTCTCCACAAAACAAAACAGACACACGTTCAATGTCTGTGCCGATTCTAAATGTCAGCGGCATGCCAGCTATCACCATTTATCATCTTGAGGACATTGCATGGTTTACTTAATGTTTAGCTGCCATCCATAGTTGTCAATTCTTCTGTAGTGCATCAAACAATCATCAATTGAAGATTACAGATCGTCAATCTAAATATTTCCTCTGTAAAAAGCACCGTAGTATTACAAACCAATGCCAGGAATGCTCTTTTTAACAGCATAAGGAAAATGCAAGAAGTACTGTATGGGTGTAAAAACAGAAAGTGGTTTAAATCTATCTATCTATCTATACAGCAGTCAGCATTTGAAGTGGATCATATCCTTTCATCAAAGTTGTCCTAAAACCAAAACAATACCCGTTCTTGTCTTAGGACAACTTTGATGAACTTTTCTGATCCACTTCAAATGTTGACGATATATATATATATATATATATATATATATATATATACAGTACTGTGCAAAAGTCTTAGGCCACTAGTATTTTCACCAGCTAAAAAATGGTTTAAAATCAGTTAAAGTCGGTCTTTTGCTGTAGTGTGTCAGTAGGAAATATCAGTTTACATTTCTAAACATTCATTTTGCCATTAATTATAATAATCCAGTGAGATTTTTGTATGGAGCACAGGCTGTTGTCAGACTCCTTGTGCAAACAGAGATCTGATCTCTCCATCATTCAATCCAGTCTGTCTTAAGAAACAGAAGAACTGTGGAAACATCCCCAAGATGCTTTAAGAGTCCTATACCTACAAAGCTACAGAACTGTTAAAATTTGTAGGCAGTTAGGCACATAAAATGAGGATGCTGTCAAAAACAATGTCATAAACAGATTTTCTTTATCAATGAACTTCTATTAACTAAAATAAATAAGCATTTGATGTGACCATCCTTTGCGTTTAAAGTAGCTTTTGCCCTATGTGCACTTGTGTTTTTTTTCACTAGTTTTTCAGGTAGCTTTGCAGGTAGGTCACTTGAAACATCCTGGAGATGTTGCCACAGTTCTTCTGGATTTAGTCTGTCTCAATTTTTCTGTTTCTTCATGTCATTCCAGAGACAGACTGGATGATGGTGAGATCAGATCTCAGTGTGGAGCACTGGCTGTTGTCAGACTCCTTGTGCAAACAAAAATCTCACTAGATTATTATAATTAATGGCGAACAGAATGTTTGGAAATGTTTTTACTGACACACTACAGCAAAGGATAGAAATAACTTACTTTAAACCATTTTTAGCTGGTGAAAATACTAGTGGCTTTTGCACAGTACTGTATATATATATATATATATATATATATACACACACACACACACACACACACACATACACAAGAAAACATCTTCTGAAAAATTCTAATACCCCTATATTATATATAAGTTACCTCGCTATGGTTCAATGATTGTATGAATGAACCATGGTATTTCGATATAAGTGAGGTGATTACATTACCATATTCATTGACATTTTACTCCGAACAACATGTCCAAAAATACGGTAACGGTAATAATTCATTTTGTGTGTGTGTAATGCTAATATTTAGATCGGATAATATTTTTACCTGCAGCGATTCAGTGAGGTGCAAGTGTGGAAACACATAAATAGCATCTTCATCGCTGTCGATAGGACGGCTTTTGCAAGCTATTCCGAATGGTTAAAGGTAAATATCCACATAATCCAGCGTCCTTTTTTCTCTTTTGAAAAGTGTCGTGTTACCGTTTTACAGAGAAAGAAACCACAACAAACAATTCAGTGAGCAAGTAACTTTTCTGAACGATTCAAACTGAATCGTGAACCGATTCATATGGCGTCATAACCATATGTTATGACCTATGGTCATTACGCTAACACGCTTGACCGAATCGTGGAAATGAACTGACTCGAAAGAGTGATTCATTCGCCGAATCAGATATTAATACGCTAGTAAATATAAATACTTAGTGAATCGTCTCCATGTTTTGCTTAAGTTCATGGATTCACTAGCCTTAAAGTACATGTTAGCTGCTTCGTTTGCTTATTAACATTCTCAGATTAACTAGAGGAGAGAATAAAAATAAAGATAAATCAGGCCAAATAATTTTCAAAAAAAAAAAAAAAATGAACATGGTGCTTTACAAGAGACATTGATGAAATAATTATAATACACTGCAGTTTGTATTTCAGTGTTACTTTATACACTACCATTAAACATTTGGCCAGTAAAAAAGTAAATTCAGAAAGGAAAAAAAAAAACATTTAAAAAATGTTTAAAAAGTCTATTATGTTCACCAAAGTTGCATTTATTTGATAAAATACAGTAAAACAGTAATATTTAGAAAAAGTATTACAATTATATTTTAATGTTTTAAATGTCACTTTTGTGATTTGTGTGAGGAAACAAAATGAAATCGCAAATGTGGTATTCCTCTAGGGGGCGCCTGACACCTCAGAAAGCCAAATCCATTGATCCGCAAATCAAATCTGATTATAGAGACTAATTGCTGCTAAGATTTTATGGGAGTAAAATTCGGTCCTATAAATTCCTATCCCATGCAAACAATGTGATTTGTTCATGTAAGAAAAGTAACTTCAGCAATAAAGTCTGGAAGGATCGTTATTTGCCCGAATAATGACACAAATTTAATACCCATTGAATTAAAAACACCAAGTGGCGTATTGAAGAATATGTTTTATTTAGACTTAGGCTTAGGCTTTAGGCTTTATCATTTCTAAGGCCATGACAGTCTCAAAAACCAATTACAGTTGTGTTCAGTTTTTTTCTCATTATATGTGATGGACTTTGCGATGCTGATTTTATGCCGGGCTGTTTAATTTAACAGCTGCCTCTATATCTTTAAACTGTTTCTTTAATATGTAGATTTTTGTTGTTTAATTGAACTTGCTTTGATATAAACAGTAGTTTTACACCTTGGGCACTGAGTAGGTGCTAAATACTTTTTTTAAGTAGTAGTAGACGCTTTTTTCTAGTCCACTCACATGCCTGGAGTCTAGGTTTCATGTGAGTGTTCATCATTTTAAATATATTTGTCAGAAATATTATTAATTTTGTTGTGTGTAAAACATTTTTAATAAGAGAAAATATTACTAAACAGCACCCAAGGTTAGCTTTATATCACACTAGAAAATTATAGCTGGTAGTCAAATATCTAATCTACTTCTCCACCTTGAAATTACAGAAACAAATGCCAGTGGAAAATACCAAGAAGTAAAGGATAACTGCAACTTGATTAACATAGATGCCAAAACCATAATTTATAAGCTTATTAGATGCTGCCATCACATTAATCTCTGTACATTAAGAGGCTCATAACATGGATGGTCAATCTGCACTAGATGAAAATTTCATTTGACAAACGTAACTTGAGGCAGAGTAATCAGATTAGCACATAAAAAGTTGTTGAGAAATAGATGACAATAGAACAAGAGGGAGTAATTATTCTTAGAAGAGAAGAATATCTCAATTCAGTACATCCTCTTGTAGCATAAAATGGTTCTTTTCGCTTTCCATTTATTCCAAATGGAATTTACTCTGTGTTTTTCTCACTTGCAAAGGTAGTATGATCGTTGAGTACAATTCAGCCTTTTTTCTGTGGCATGCTGAATGCTCCTCTTGTCAATGCTGAAACAAGTTTGACTGTTTCGTCAAACTAGCAGAGCTGTTTTGAGACCCTTAAACAGAACATATCTCATCATTCTTTCAATTGTGATTTTCAATAAAGTACAAGTCACAGCAAGTGAAAGGAATTGCACAGGAGCCTGAGTAGTCAAGGAATGTTGTAGTTTCTCTTTTTCTTTTGCTTTCGACTTCAACGCAGGAAAAACAAGCTAACTGTATAGCAATTAAGCCAAAAAGCCACTTCATGCTGCACAATCAAGGACAAGAGGCAATCACGCAAGGCAGGCTGTCCTCCACATCAGTTAGCATGCATAGAGACATGGCACCTTCTCTCCTCCGGCAACAACAAAATGTCCCGCCTTCCTCCTGAGGGGCCAAAGCACTGTGTTTATGGAGATTACATACAGTGGCGGAGAGAGCCCAATTACCCACAGCAAATGTACTGCGTGGAGCCAAAACCCACGGCAGCCCACAGCGAAACAAAGTGATTTTACAGCTCAATTTTAATCTGCAGGCTTTGGCCTGGTCTCTGGTTCCCCATGTGGGCCTTTTAAAATCTGATTTATCTTTACGCTTTAAAGCAGACCAGTAGCGGCACCAGCCCCGATGCTTAGTGATGCTTCTGAGGGTTCTCCAGCGATAGTGTAAGGTTTAATGAGGTGGTCTGAATACAGAGTTAGTGTGCAATGGAAATACAGTGGTAGAAATTTTCCAAGGGTGGATGAAAAGTTTGATGGATCAAACCTTAAAAGGCTCACGTGAGCCAGACTTGAAACCTTCCCTTTGTAGCAATGCGAGAACGGGGGAAATAGTGAATAAATCAGTGTTTTGTAAGAAGCTAGGAGCAAGAATACTAACCTTGCTTGCTCACTTTTCAGTTGTGTGACAGTAGTTGTTTTTGAATTAACTTAGCTTAATTACTTTGTGCTCTCTTAAAACAGTCTTTATTTGTTACTGAATTGTTTTACTTGGAAAGTTTAAAGCGGTTGTTCACCCAAAGTGAAAATTCTGTCATTAATTACTCACCTTCATGTCGTTACAAACTTGTAAGGCTTTCATTCATCTTCAGAACACAAATTAAGATATTTCTGATGAAATCCAAGAGCTTTCTGACCCTGCGTAGACAGCAGTGCAAATGACACATCAAAGGCACAGAAAGGTAGTAAGGAAATTGTTAAATTAAAGCAGCAAGCAGCATTGAAAGGGCTTTCGCACCCAGGCTCACCGCCACCCGGTGGCTTCAGGAAAACAGCGAACAGTGAGCAATATGCATTTAAAGTGGTAAATATAAAAAGTCATTTATATGTGCCAAACTTCCTGCTACCAGGTGGTGGCGCTATGACTATAACTGGATATTGGCATGTAGATGTCTTCAGGCCAGCACTTTTATCAAATATATGAAGTTTGGTGCAGATTAAACATGGTATGTTTGAGTTAGTGCAAAGCATGACGTATCCAGTTGCCAACAGGTGGTGCTATGATTATAACACTATATTGGCCTTTAGATGTGTTCAGGCCAGGACTCTTACCAACCCTAAAGTTTGGGACATTGCATATTTAAGTTAGTGTAAAACAAGTCATTTCCTTTTGCCAGCAGGTGGCACTATGATTATAACACTATACTGGCCTTTAGATGTGTTCAGGCCAGGACTCTTATCGAACATGTGGTTTGGGGCAGATCGGATAATGTATGGCTGAGCTACAACACCTTCTATTCCCACGGCGAAACATCAAAACTTTGTCAGGCCGCCACGGACACGCTCTTTAACGAAATCTCAAGATCTTCGCAATTTAACATTGAAAAGGCCTTTAGATTAGACTGAAAAAATATAATGTTGATGTCATTAAATCTCTATGAGGAGCTTCTTAGAGCATAAAACATGCCACTTCCTGATGCCAGCAGGTGGCAATATGGCTATTTTGGTGCAGATTGGACATTGTATGTCAAATATATAACAACTTCCTTTTTCATGGCGAAACATTGAAGTTTGTCAGGCCGCCACGGACACGCCCTTCAACGAAAACTCAAGATCTTCACAATTTAACATCACAAAGGGGTTTAGATTACACTGACCAAATTTGTTGTTGATCTGTTTAAATCTCTAGGAGGAGTTAGTTTAAATACACCTGAAAATGGCAAAAAAGGCACAAAACTTGCCAAGAAAACAAGATAACAAACTTCCTGTTGGGTTTCGGACGTCCTCCCGAGGGACCTTTTTTGTAGGTATTGGTGTGTCTACAGAATTTCGTACATGTACGTGAAACGTAGCTTGAGGGGCACGTCGTTGAAATTGTAGAGGTGGCACTATCAACCCCTTTTTGCCACACCTATTTCTGAAACCCATATCAGATGTAAATTTTCACCACTTTTGGCATGTGTGCAGAGTTTCATGAGTTTTGTTTAGGCCCTCAAAATGCAATTCATTTTGGAGAAGAAGAAGAATCTGAGCAATTCCAGTAGAGTCCTTGCACCATCGGTGCTCAGGCCCTAAATAGTCCATGTGAGATCAGTGGTTCAACCTTATTTTTATGAAGGATTTTTTTAAAAAAATAATAATTTTTTAAGTAAAAATAATGACTTTATTAAACAATTCATACAACGAACGGTGAACACTGACACGGAACAGAAGAAATTGTTGAATAAAGTCTTATTTTTGTTTTTCTTGGGCACAAAAAGTATTCTTCTAACTTCATAAAGTAACAGTTGAACATGTGTCACGTGGACTATTTTATCAATGTCCTTACTACATTTCTGGGCCTTGAATGCTTCAGTTGAATTGCCGTCTATGCAGAATCAGAAAGCTCTCGGATTTCATCAAAAATATCTTAATTTGAATTCCAAAGATGAACAAAGGCCTTAGGTTTGGAACGACATGAGGGTGAGTAATTAATGACAGAATTTTTGGGTAAACTATCCCTTTAAGTAAATGAACGAGCTCAAAATAGTTTAACTGTGAGTAGCTTGACAAGCTAAAGCAGATTCCCCAACACTGAAACAAATTCCTGGTCGTATTGGAGTCTGAGGGCTATTTCGGAGTAGGGATTGACTTTGAAAAAGGAACCATGGTACACTAACCAAAAGGAACCAGAGGGGAGCAGCTGGGAAAGGTAATTGCCTAGTTGGTGCCATCTGAGATGAGTATAGAGGGTGTTGCTTTATCTGTGTGCTGTAATATAGGAGGAGAAGGTGGAGGAAGCACAGAAGTAGAGAAGCAATTCGCTTCCATTTAGATTTAGGCTGCCTGAACCCAAGTGAACCCTGCTTACCGCTGATAATTAAATCTGAGAGAGGTGAAGGGCAAAGAGGAGGGTCAGAGCAGGACAGCAGATGAGAGGAGAGGAAGCTAGTGTGATCTTATCGAGGAGCACAGTCCGTTCTTTGGAAACGAATAATGTAAATGAAGCAGAGGTCAGCAAGTTTTCCCAACGAGTTCAGCCCTCCTGCTGGCATGAGCATTAACTTTACTATGGAAGCAGCGGGAGAGAGGGGATAATGGTGTAAAGATAATTGCTGGACTGTACTTATCCGTGTCAAATCATAAATTCAGAGCTCGAGCTGCAGTTTCAAAACAAATGAGACTTTAAAAATGCAGAGTTTGTTAAACACACACACTTTGAATAAAATTCAAAGAATGTGGAGTGAAATGGGTTTATTCCATATGGTGATCCTAACTACAGTAGGGGAGAGTGGGGTAAGATGAGCCATTTTTTACTCATGTGGCCCTCAAGATAAGTGAAAATGAGGCAGAAGTACAATGAAAGTATCTAAAGTAATTTCAGGATGTTTCCTTATCATTGTAAATTAGCAGAATGTATCTATGGCAAAGGTTTCTAAAAATATGGCTTCTTATAAAAAAAGTGTTCCTCACTCAATTCGCTCAATTTGCCCCAGGTTAGGGGTAAGTTGACCCAAGTCAGTGGGTAAGATGAACCGTCTGGGTGAAAACTGACCATCTGACTGAATCTGATTCAAACCTATGTCAAATTTTAAAGATAATTTACCTCTTTTAAAAACGTAATAATACAATTTCATTTTACAAACAGTCACGTTTCTTTTCTTAAAGCTAACTTAAAATAAAACCAATCAACTGAAATTTCATTTTTTTTAGCTTTTAATTGTTGCATTTTTGAAACAATATGTTGAACACCAAAGTTTTAACCTTCACAAAAACAGACTAAACAGAGAGTTTGTTAAGTAAAATTAAATAAACACTGAATTAAAAATGTAAGAATAAATGTCACTGAAACTAATAAATGTCTTAAAAGATTCTTAGCATGGTAGCTTTTCTGCAATGCCGAACAGACCATTAGGGACTACAACTGTAAAGATATATATATATATATATATATATATATATATATATATATATATATATATATATATATATATATGTATATATATATATATATATTTAATTATAATGTAATGAAAAGCATTTTCTGGTTCTCAGAGAAGGATTTGGTGCACTTGTACACTGTCCCTATCAAATAAAAAAACTTTAAATAAAATGCATATTTATGATAAACAAACCAGTTGCATAATATCACATTAAAATGTTTATACTTTAGAGATTTAACTTAATCTTAGTGCCTTATAGTGGGGTAATTTAAAGTGTTGGCTCAACTTACCCCACAGCATTTGTCTCACTTTCCCTCATAGCTGGCATTTCGGAAAAAAAAAAACTAGCTAGCTTACCAATTCAGGCTAATATTTAGCTAAATGATTTGCATGGTTTTATAAGTTGCTAAATCACCGATATGCATCATAAATATTTTTAGACCTGAATAAATTTGCTTTGATGCAACAGCCATGACTAAATGCTAAAAATTTTACTTTGACAAGCCAAAAACAGGTTTTAAAGTAAATGGGTGCCGTCCATTCCTCCCATGTGTTTCTCCTTTTCACAGTCTGGCAGAAATGATATGTGATTCCAAAATACATGGTCACGTGACATTTTAAGTGTACAGTTGTCAAGATACACGGGGTGGGTCAACTTACCCACTGGCTCAACTTACCCCACTCTCCCCTACATCTGATTAATATAACAAGTAAAATAAATGTAAGAATGCCTGGGATTGCCTAAAGCCTGTATATTTTCATGTCGGGATTTGGTTTTATTCTATGATCAGCATGCAGGATGCAGTGTGATATATAATTATTTGCTATTATATTTCACAGGTGTTGAAAAGAGTACTGAGATAAAACATGACCTTAAATAAAAAGGTGCGCCCTGTACATGAAGCATTTTATGAAATCAAAGGTGGGCTCTGTACATCGAGCGTTTTATGAAATTTGAATGGATATAGAAATTGCATAAGAAGTGTCCAATATACTCTGAAAAACTCCTGTCGCTATTACCATATGAAATGGACTGCAAAATTATCATCGTCAACAGCAACTGATGTCTCTAAAAGGGTCTAAACATTTTGTTCCTGAATTCAGTTCAGATAATCTTTGCAGAAGATTATCCATTTTGGGGGTGAATGCCTTCAAAAATATATCCGCATGATTGTAGAGAGAAAAATCTAAATTCTACGGCTGAAAATGGAGAAGCTTTAGGGACAATTCATTTCCCCAAGGCAGCGTTGCTGAAAATTGGCAAGTGGCTTTAGAACCCTGACAAAACATAGATGGTTTGGATTTTTCAGATTTTTAAAACATGTTAGTTTTAGCAGATTCAATATTTTTGACATCTGAGGCCAGACATATAATTGCTTCAGAACTTTAAAAGCTGTTTCTTCTTTTGAAATGTATCGTCTGATTGGGGAGATTTTTTGATAAGCCTCTTACTGAGGATGAGAACTGCCTTTAAAAATATCTTTGCTTAATTCCCAAAGGAAAACTACATGCATTTACATCTTATCTTTCAAAACATTTCAAGCTATGATTCATCACAGGTGAATATGTATGTTGACGTCTCACTCTGCTCTTGAGCAGAGTTTTAAATCTGTCTGTCTATCTATCTATCTATCTACACATAAGACATAAACCTTAAAAAATGTTAAAAACTTTCAAAACAAGGCTTTGTCAAGCTAATATTCAAAGTCTGAAATCTGGAGTTAAAGGAGAACTCCACTTCCAGAACAACAATTTACAAATAATGTACTCACCCCCTTGTCATCCAAGATGTTCATGTCTTTCTTTCTTCAGTTGTAAAGAAATTATGTTTTTTGGGGAAAACATTTCAGGATTTTTCTCCATGTAATGGACTGATATGGTGCCCCGATTTTGAACTTCCAAAATGCAGTTTAAATGTGGCTTAAAACAATCCCAAATCCAGTTGTAAACGATCCCAGCTGAGAAAGAAGGGTCTTATCTAGCATAACAATCGGTTATTTTAATAAAAATAATACAATTTATATACTTTTTAATGCCAAACGCTCGTCTTGTCTTACTCTGCCTGGACTGTTGTTGTTCCGGTTCATGACAGTTGGGGTGTGTCGAAAAAATCCCATCTCATGATCTCCCTCAACTGCGAAATTGTCCTATATCACTGTTTTACTTTTTTTTGTTAAGAAAGGTGTTTGATCTTTTTTGCATGTTCACTTTGCAAAGAATGCAACTTCTGCAGCGATGTAGGAATTTTTAATGAAAATAACCGATCGTTTCGCTACGTAAGACCCTCCTTCCTCGGCTGGGATCGTTTACAACTGCATTTGGGATCGTTTGAAGCCGCACTTAAACTGCATTTTGGAAGTTCAAAATCAGGGCACCATATCAGTCCATTATATGGAGAAACATGCAGAAATGTTTTCCTCAAAAAACATAATTTCTTTACGACTGAAGAAAGAAAGACATGAACATCTTGGATGACAAGGGGGTAAGTACATTATATGTGAATCTTTGTTTTGGAAGTGGACTTTGCCTTTAAAAACTGCAGAATTGCTCTGAATTCCACTACATTTTAATTCCACTCCCATATATTCAGCATAGTAATAATGATGAGTGTTTTTTAATATACAGATAATGATATGTAACATCCAGTCCAATGGTAATTACGTAAGCAAATCACAGATTTCAAATTCTGTTCATTAATTTCAGAAGCTGTTTTAATGCACTGACGAACAATCATCTTCTCTAACAGGAACCCTAAAGCACTCACTACTTTACTCTCATGCTTAGTTCTTTTTGATTTTTTTTTTTTTTTTTTAATATGCATAATTTGAGGGCACAATTCACTCCCTTCCAAATGCATTTTCTTGGAGCTGTCTGTCTAAGAAATTATGTACCCTTTGATTAAGGCTGCTGAGATGTTTGTCATCCCATCACAGTATGACGATCGCCAGGACCCTCACAGTGCAAGCAACAAGATACTTGGAAAAAGAAGCGAGAAGAGAAAGAGAATGGAGCTGCCGAGGGGGGGGGGATAGAGGTGTGATCTGATCCCTCACTCCTTCTGGCTGAGTTTGGAAAGAAAGCGAGATGGCGGGTGAGTTGTTTGACTAATGCTCTGTTAGCTAATGTGTCCAGACCACCCACTGAGCATCACCCGTCTGTCTGGCTCTGATGTTGTCTTGTAGTAGTGATGTGTGCTCAGTTGCATGAGCCCAAAACTCTCAGCCCCTATTCTGGGGAGGCGCATGCGATACTCCCACTGCTAACAGCAAGCTGGTGGGAGTCTGCTCAGGCTTTCATGATAATGTATGCATTTTTCTGCTGCTTTACACAGCCAGATGCAAGCCGTCAGTTTTTTTTCGTTCGCCTGAGAGATGTTTTTTGCAAGGTTGCCACAAATGTTCTCCTTACTCAAACTGCACAAATTGGAAGTTAGGACCACAGATGAGCTCTGATGTAATATGATGCAAACTGTAAATTGTGCTCTGAAGAACACAAACATTTGTTGTTGTATCTCCAGAGATTAGAGTAGCAATGTCTTGTTTAGTACTTCAGGAAAACCGACCGGCAACATGAAAGTAAAATGGTTCACTATCAAAAATTACGGTGCACAGTTCTCTTCTGCAGCTCCCGCTGAACTCCTACTACCTAGGTGGCTTCCTTCTATGCAGCATTCTAACTAAAATGGAAACTGCTAAAATAGCTCTTCTACATTTATGAAATTTCATCAAAGACCAAAAAAGGTCTATATTGTCAATATAGCGATGCATGCAGCACCGCTCACATAGAAGTCACTTCCTAAGCAAGCAGCTGTCCCTGTTTCTGCTGTCCAACCTGAACACAAGCACAATCTGTGCGGGAAACCTTTTCACCCTTATATGAAACTCCAAATCATGCAGTTTCCTATTGATATAATTGGATTTCATACAAGAAATTTTGGCAAGCAACAGTAAATGTGACAGCAGCTTTATATACCTTTATGTACAATGAACATTTCTTTCACTTTGTTTCGGTTGGGATTTTTTCACATAGCTTGCAGTGATTTCCATCATTGTGAAGAATCCATATGTGTACACATGTATACACAGTTCCTCTAAAACAATGCTGGGTTAAAAACAACCCAGCGCTGGGTCAAATATGGACAAACCCAGCGATTGGCTTGTTTTAACCCAAACGGTTGGGTTAAATGTTTTACTTAACCTATAGGTAACTTAACTAGGGCTGGGCAATAAATCAATAATAATTATTCTTATTATTTCCTCTATAAAGTTTAGATAGAGTTTGATAAATGTTGAATATAATGTTTATGTTCAAAGGCAAAGTTCAAACGGTTGCAACAATTTTTGATCAACTATCAAATGTGCATTTCCGAAAGACATTTTTTTTATATATATATATTTTAATTAATATTATCCGGCAGCACAAACCTGTCTTGATTTGAAACAATGTTACTCATTAGAACATGCACATACTAAAATTATATTTTTCTATCAAGATATTTATTTTGTTAAGGAAAAATGACTGGAAAAGTGTAAAGAATTAAAAAAACATTATGTGTTTGTCATGTTCTGACCATAAAGAATAGTTTAAAACCACAATTAACTGTCTGTTTTTTGTACAACTTTCACACTGGAGCAAAAATCTGCCTTTAAACTTGAAAGAAATAAAAATTTCACATGTATTGTGATAATCAATATCAACTATTATGAAAAACATTATTGTGATCATTTTTTGATATCACTCAGCCCTAAACTTAAGCATTGTTTAAAAAGTACTATATAGCTGACTTAGGTTGTAAATTAAAAAATCAGACACATAATTACTAGTGGCATCAGCAATAATCAAAATTATTATTAATAATTTAAATAATTTGAAAAAGTTTAATATTTAATTATAATTTATTTAACTTATTAATAAATGTTCATTTATTAAACATATTAATAAATGTTCATTTCCAACCTATTTTGGGTTCATTTTTAAAAGTCACTTTTAAGCTTTTCCAGACTCGAATTTCCAACCTCTCAGTACATTTTCAGATTTTATTTAACATAAATGGTTCATACAGCATTATTTTCAACTTTATATTTGGCATGAAGTAGTCGTCATCTGTAAATGTTTTTATTTTCTCAGGGTTTTTTCATTGATTTTCTCTAAGAGACAACACACAGAGCCCCTAAAATAAAAAATGATAATAAAAAATACAGACATTTGCATGCACACAAAAAACTTTTTCTGTGCCCTTGAAAAACTATTCACATGTGCATGAGATTTTTTTGCATGCTTACGCATTACAATTTCTAGTTTTATATATTTCCTTTGTGCATCACTGCCATCTTACTATGAATAAAACAAGAGCATGGATGCACATGAATTAACAGAAATCTTCTTGCTCAAAATTAGGCTTTCCTTATGGCAGTACCTCTAATATCAAGGCCTAATGTCCAATTCAACACATCCTCTGTTGTGTCATAGAAACAATGACATGAAATGGGCTGATGGCATAAAACAGCTGTGTGCATTGTCTTATTTTCCAAGTTTAAGAGTCTATAAAAAACACTGGTATAGTAAAAAGTATTCAAAATTTGGCTTTCATTAGGGCAGTACGTCATATTTCAAGGCCTTAGGTCTTTTTTTTAATGCATACTCTGTGGTAACCACACTGCAAAATGGGCTGATGGAGCAATAGGTGACTCAGTGTGCATTGTCCTATATGCTAAGTTTAATTCTTGTACACACATAATAGCCTGTAGCCTACATTTGTAGAATTATGAAAACATTCAGTCATATTAGACAATCACTTAGGAATCACTAAACAGCTTCCTTCAAAACACACTTTTTGTATGATAAATGTATTTTCAATAAATTCTTAATTTTCATCAATTTCTATCATCCATCCAAGATGGTGGACAAAGCAAGAGAAATGTCTTTTGTAAATATACTTCATTATAGTATAGTACAAGTATGCTATTCCGAATTCATGACAACTTAAAACTACTCAAAAGTTATCATCTTATTTTGCTTGCAACACACACATACAGAAGAACGAAATGAGAGGTTGTCAAGTCTGTCAAGACTTTTCTCTAACAATATATCAACACAGACATTCACAGCAATGATTATTATACTTCAGCTAATCATTTTTGAGGTCTAAATCGCCATCCTCGAGCCGAGGTTGTCAGATTGACACTTATTTATTTGGACCGTGTTCAACAAAACACCGTCCCTGCGTTTATTTTTATTGATGTCGAGCAGGAAGCTCCATACGGTTGCTGGCAGCCACCCTGAATTATGAGGGAGGTGATTACAGCCCCTCTCTCGCTTTCTCCATAGCCAAAGATCAGTGAGACAGAGAAAGACAGCTCTTGTAATCACTCTTAATAGTCTTGTTGTTTGTGTGAGTGTGCGTGGTAATGATGCTGGCACTTCAGCATGGGCTCACAGGGGACCCACTATTGTTTCATCGTCTCACTGCCTTTCAAATGGCACCACAACAGGTGTCTCTGTGAGGTTCCTAGTCAGTTAATGCATTAAATTAAGGCTAGGGTCTTTTTTTGGCTTTCTATATCATTGCTTAATCACACCGATGGATCTAATGACCGTGAATTGATCTAAAGTGGACCAATCACTGTAATGTACTACAGGATTCCATGGTTATGGCCTCGTCTCCATGTTATGATCCTCATAAAGTTTCTCATGATGGCTCAAAAAGGCTGTCTGCTAAATTAATGATGTGAATCCTCTTGTCTTGTTGTTTTATATACTTCTCTGTTTCATTGTGTGACCTGAACAAGACTGAGTGTATAACCATTTGAGTGATATAAGCATAGTCAGCGCTGTTGATATTAAGCCAGTTTGACGTGCCAAACAAATAAAACCTAAAACAGAGAGGTTATGTGACACAGGAAATTCATATTCAATAGAATTAGAGTGATTCATTCTCCACGAAAAATGATTCACCCATATATTTTTGGAGAGAAGCAATGATGACATCCAAGGAAATTCATGTTTCCTAATACAGAATGCAATACAGTATTTTCATGTGTGATTATATGTGACATTTTTCTGCCCTTTTGACCTGATTCATCTCTTCTAGAAGAGTAATGGAGTTCTGAAAGATTCAGGAGAAGCGAGTTGATGCAAGTGTATATAAACAGCTGCTTACCTCAATAGTATGGTGATTCGTCTGGCATCTCAAATACATTTATTTGTGTTCACTTATAACTAACTTCATAAATAAGCAGACCAGAAGAACATGCCAAGTCTGTCTACCTACATTATACTCAAAGATTATATGAATAGGTTAACTTGTAACAGCTTGAGGAGGAACCATTGGTAGGAATGAACTAGTCTCTGTGAAAGAACTTTAGTTCAAATTAAAATTGCGATCATTTACTCACCCTCATCTCATTCCAAACCTGCATGAGGTTCACCTGCATGAACCTTTCCTTTGCGGAATTCAAAAGAAGATATTCTGAAGAACACTGATTTTGAAAAACAAAAACATGAAAAACAATATCTTCTGTGTGCTGTGGAAATATAAGGTCATAGAGGTTTGGAACAACATGAAGGTGAGTAAATGATTTTCAAATGCTTAAATCCTGAGGAATACTTAATGACAAGCTGTAATGTAAAAACAAATGTACAGGTCCCAGATCACAAAGCATTTGTAAGTTTTTAGTGCAGAACATTCTTAATTTCTAAGCAGTGTCATTAGTTTTCATCACTCTTCTAGTTTAAAATCCATATCGTAATTGTATATTCAGCACATTTAACCATGGTCATTCAGAGCCCACCTTCAATTGCTTTACAACCGGTCATCAATTACATGTCAAGAGCACCGCTGGCAATCTGTAATCATATTGATTCAAACACCATGAAGTAGCACCTTTTACACAATAATAACCACTATGTGATGAAGAACCCGGGCTGGTGCATTTATTACCATACGCATAAGAATTTAGCATGGAAAGTTAAAGATCTACCATGCAGGTCTTCACCTGTTACTGCCGCGCTCTGACAGACTCACCTCTGCAAAGCATGAACAATATGAGCCCAGCTGGGCTGAAACGCAGCATCTTCAGTTCCTCTGAAGTTGGTCGGGGATGGAGAAGGGAACGGGTCGGTGTTTTCCCACCGACAAATCTTCCTTAAGGTCTACAGGACGATAAACACAGCATTCATCTCTTTACAAGCAAGAAACGGGGCAGCGGTTAGATGTTTCCCCCTTCAAGCATCTCAAAATGAGTCTCTCCCGCGGTGCAGTTACTAAACGTTGTCATCTTGACAGCCACGGTCTGTTTTATATTTCTTCTGAAGTGTCTGAGAACCACCTCAAACATTAGAAATACAGGAGTGGCGTTCCTTGGAAAGTCGCAGATTTGTAGTTCCGCGCCACAAGTGTTTGTTAAAAGCAGTCTGGTAGTCGTGGATGGGTGTTCCGTCTAAACAAGCCTCAGTTCGCACAGCTGTGTGGAGAATCTCAGAGGAAAGTTGAACATCGCTCTTGAGGCTCGACAACGCTTCATAATGATGCCAAATACACTGTAATTCCAGAGGACGCGAGGGGTTACAAATAAAGTGACTTTTAATACACAGTATCTGTGATTAGGAAACAATTATGAGCGTTTATGTAAAATAAGTCCTCACTTAGAAAAAAAAAGACGATTAAAACGATAATATATAGCTATACCCCGGGCTTCCACAGTTATTAATACACTTTAAGAAATGCAACTGTAGTCCAGACGTCAGCGTGTATCACCCATCACAGATTTGATGCCGAAAAACAAGCCATAAACTTCAACATGTGAGGAAAGAAGTAATAAAAATCATTTGTACTGTGAAAATGCTCCTTTCTCTCATCCATGAAGTCCACAGTGAATATCCCTCGTGTTTTCGTCTGCTCTTTGGGTTCCGCAGCGACAAGCACAGTGAGTCATGATACTGGTGCGCTCTCTCTCGCTCTCTCTCTCTCTCTCTCTCTCTCTCTCTCTCTCTCTCTCTCTCTCTCTCTGACTGGCAAATGCTGCTAAACTGGGAGGGTGGCGTAAAAATTTCAATTTAAACTTCAAAGTACTTCATTTCCATGATTGTTTTAAAGCATCAACATACACGAGGCAGCAAATTTAAAAAGAAACAAAAATAATAACAATGTAGCTTTGCTTACAATATAATAAAGATGTAAAACACAACTCCATTAGAATTGATGTGAATAGTTTGCTAGCGATGTGTACTTGTTTATCCATGCGTCTGTGCTTATAAAACATGTTGTAAATGTGTAAATGTGATTTATTGGCCATCGGCAGTAGATTAATCGATCAATATGTTTAAAACCTGCAGGACGAAGGAGCCTTGATGCTAAAGATGGAATGTATTATAAGTATATGTTACAAATGCTTCTATCTCATTGTAGTGAGTTATTATGGTTATATTCTAATACGAGTGCTGGTGCAGGTTTTAATGTAGTTATTGAGTGATTGGACCTTGGACTATTGCACTGCATTTACCTCAACAAGCGCGACAGTGCCCTCTAGTGGTCAAACTCATGTCCTTGAGATTTTCCGATGCCTTTGGAGGCATGCTAATATAAAGAGTGTCGCAAACGGCACAGGATTTAGTATAGAGCAAGTATTAACAGGAATGTAAATAGCATTTAAGGTTGGTGAATAGCCTGCTGAAAAATTAAATATTACATAGCGTATAGATAATCAACATACAGACTCAAACCCACATACACCCACGTTCCCTCAATCATTACTATAATGTTTTTTAAGGTATGCACCATTGAAAACTTAAATATATTTGTCTTGCACAGCTGTTAAATGTAACTACATATATCCGCTGTGCATAGAATAAAATTAATAGTGTGTCTTCGTCACTCAACTCGTTTCTCGTCGCTGTTAGAGATTTTGAATAATGTTTCCCCCTGACGTGAGGGAAAGAGAGGATGGAGACAAAACAACTCGCAAGTTTCTGCGTCTGAACAAACCTCATAAATATTTAATGAGGTAAACATTGAGACAGATTGTGATTGGTTGTCTTTTGCTAAAGAATTCAATTTGGGTAACACAAAATGCTTTAAGATGGCATTGAAGTTTAATTTCTTATCTACCTTGTTTTTGTGAGAAGGAACATCTGTAAATTTTATGGGTCAGGCTTCTGGTCTCATCCGCGTCCAGCTAGTTTTATCTGTACAAAACAGCTTGTTTTGCTGCTTGATATTGCAAACAGGTGTGTTTTACCATGTTTTTTAATGTATTATCTTAAATATGAACAAGCAGTAAATAGTGCAAACAGTTATACCGTTTACTGCGCAATGTTATTCTTCTCGTCATTTCCCTATCCACCTTTGTCTTACTGTAAGAGTGGGCACAGCCATTTGTAAATTTTATGGGTGTGGCTTCTGGTCTCATCCGCATCCAGCTATTTTTAGCTGTACAAAACAGCTTGTTTTGCTGCTTGATATTGCAAATACACTGACCAAAATTATAAACGCAACACTTTTGTTTTGCCCCCATTTTTCATCAGCTGAACTCAAAGATCTAAGACTTTTTCTATGTACGAAAAAGGCCTATTTCTGTCAAATATTGTTCACAAATCTGTCTAAATCTGTATTAATGAGCACTTCTCCTTTGCCGAGATAATCCATCCACCTCACAGGTGTGGGGTATCAAGATGCTGATTAGACAGCATGATTATTGCACAGGTGTGCCTTAGGCTGGCCACGATAAAAGGCCACTCTAAAATGCGCAGTTTTATCACACAGCACAATGCCACAGATGTCGCAAGTTTTGAGGGAGCGTGCAATTGGCATGCTGACCGCAGGAATGTCCACAAGAGCTGTTGCCCGTGAACTGAATGTTTATTTCTCTACCATAAGCCGTCTCCAAAGCCGTACATCCAACCACAACCGCAGACCACGTGTAACCACATCAGCCCAGGACCTCCACATCCAGCATCTTCACCTGCAAGATTGTCTGAGACCAGCCACCTGGACAGCTACTGCAACAATTGGTTTGCATAACCAAAGAATTTCTGCACAAACTGTCAGAAACCGTCTCAGGGAAGCCCATCTGCATGCTTGTCGTCCTCATCGGGGTCTCGACCTGACTGGAGTTCGTCATTGTAACTGACTTGAGTGGGCAAATGCTCACATTCGATGGCGTCTGGCACTTTGGAGAGGTGTTCTCTTCACGGATGAATCCCGGTTTTCACTGTACAGGGCAGATGGCAGACAGCGTGTATGGTGTCGTGTGGGTGAGCGGTTTGCTGATGTCAACGTTGTGGATTGAGTGGCCCATAGTGGCGCATGGTGGGTTATGGTATGGGCAGGCGTATGTTATGGACAACAAACGCAGGTGTATTTTATTGATGCATTTTGAATGCACAGAGACACCGTGACGAGATCCTGAGGCCCATTGTTGTGTCATATAATAATGCACGGCCCCATGTTGCAAGGATCTGTACACAATTCCTGGAAAGCTGAAAACATCCCAGTTCTTGCATGGCCAGCATACTCTCTGGACATATCACCCATTGAGCATATTTGGGATGCTCTGGATCGGCGTATACAACAGCGTGTTCCAATTCATGCCAATATCCAGCAACTTCGCACAGCCATTGAAGAGGAGTGGACCAACATTCCACAGGCCACAATCAACATCCTGATCAACTCTATGTGAAGGAGATGTGTTGCACTGGTTTTCGGACCCCCCTCAGCCTTTTATTGTGGCCAGCCTAAGGCACACCTGTGCAATAATCATGCTGTCTAATCAGCATCTTGAATCACGGATTATCTCGGCAAAAGAGAAGTGCTCACTAACACAGATTTAGACAGATTTCTGAACAATATTTGAGAGAAATAGGCCTTTTTTTGTACATAGAAAAGGTCTTAGATCTTTGAGTTCAGCTCATGAAAATGGGGGCAAAAACAAAAGTGTTGCGTTCATAATTTTGGTCAGAGTAAGTGTGTTTTACCATGTTATTTTAATGTATTATCTTAATTATGAACACACTGCTTTGTAGTGCAAACATTTTTACAGTTTACTGCATGTTGTTACTCTTCTCCTTGTTTCCCTATAGAGAATAATGAACCAAAAGTCTCACCCATAGCTTCTTTTCTTCTGCATTGAAGAAAATGGTGGATACATTTCTGGCACCTGTTTCTATTCTAAAATTCACATTTGATGGAAATACAAATCGATAAGAGGATGGAAATCAAACAGTATGAAGCTCATGAAGATGAAATGAGGTAAACATTGAAGCAGTTTGTGATTAGTTGTTCTTTCGATAAAGAACTCGCAGTAGCACTAAAAGCAAAAGCACAAAGGAGGTGTTTTCAAGTTCCTATACTAAAATTCACTTCCATTCAAATCAATTACAGATAAATGTATTGAAATCATTCTCATCTTGGGACCGAAGAGTCCATCAAACACAGTTTTCTTCCTACAGGTTGGAGGTTTAATGTGGCCCACTGCGGGGTTCTGGCTTTAACCTTGTACTTACTCACTCCATGCAGAATAGAGATATTGACAGCAAGAGTAGCTGATGACTCCCCTACTGCTCAAGTCAGCAATTACTGTCAGTTCACAGAGGGAAGATGAGTGTTGATTTGGGAAGAAAGAGGCATTTAAGAAGACCCACATGCACAGGCATCCAATTAGCAAACACATTAATTGCTTTGCCAAATTCTGGGCAGGGTATTGAAAGTTTTCCAACCACGCTCACAAAGAGTCTTTTGTAATTAGCTGCAGGGAAACACCTGTAATAAACAGTGAAGTAGATAACACACCAAACCGCTAACACTAACAGAATGTTTAGATAGAGTACTACTGCAAAGAAATTAAGTGAATACTGACCCCACTCACACTCTCTCCATTTGCACTCAGCGCCTTGTCTTCCCTGTCATTTCAGTGTATTCACCAGGTTGATTGCCGTGACCCCGTCTCTTGCTGCTAATGTCAGGTGATTAACATTTATCAGTCTCTGGGCAAGACCTTTCTCCTGAGGAGACATTTCAACGGCCTGCTCTTTTCTAGCGTCCTCTGACAACGTTATTCTCATTACCGGTTTCAGCACATATAGGCAAAGTACATGTCAGTGATGGTTTAGCCTGCGATACCTGCTGTAATTTATTATTCAAATAGGCAGCTGAATGTTCCCTTTCCACTCTAATAGGAGCTTCACACAACTCATCCAGCTTAATGGGAGCAGTTTCTGTGATGCTAAAGTCAACATGAAAACACATTTGGCGCTGTTTACATTCTTCATATGTGTTCCTGTTTGCATATGGTATTTAAAAATAAATTCAATGTATAAAATCAAGTTGCGACATAGTTTTATAAAATTCTTTTTTCTTGCTGAATATTGTTACATAATCATTCAATAGTTTGAGGTTGGTATGATTTTTTTTTATTGTTTTGGAAATAGGCCAAACATACAGAAAATAACAGTAATATTGTGAAATATTATTACAGATTAAAATAACTCTACCAGTCAAAAGATTTTTGATGTTTTTAAAGATGTCTCTTCTGCTCACCAAGCCTGTATTTATTTGATCCAAAGTACAGCAAGAACAGTACAATTTTGAATATAATATATTGAAAATAATATTTTTACTTTTTAAAATAACTGTTTTCTATTTGAATATATTTTAAAATGTAATTTATTCCTGTGATTTCAAAGCTGATTTTTAGCATCATTATTCCAGTCACATGATCCTTCAGAAATCATTCTAATATTCTGATTTGCTGCTCAAAAAACATGTATTATTATTATTATTATGTTGAAAACAGCTGAGAAGAAATTTTTCAGGTTTCTTTGATGAATAGAAAATTCAGAAGAATAGCATTTAACTGAAATGATCACTTTTCAATTTAAATAATGTTTGCTAAATAATAGCATTAATTTCTATCATTTCTTTCCCAAAAACAAAAAGTATACTGACTCCAAACTTTTGAACAGTATAATGTTACAAAAGCTTTTTATTTCAGATAAATGCTGATCTTTGGATCATCCTACTCATCAAAGAATCTTGAAAAAAAAGTACTCAACTGTTTAAATATTGATAATAATAATAATATTAATAATAGTAATAATAATAATAATAAACAATGTTTCTTGAACAGCAAATTACAATGATTTCTGAAGGATCATGTGACATTGAAGAATGGAGTAATGATGCTGAAAATGTAGCTTTGATCACAGGATTAAATTACATTTTAAAATGTATTCAAACAGAAAACAGTTTTTTTAAATAGTAAAAAATATTTAAAAAATTTACTACTTTAAAATGTACTTTGGATCAAATAAATGCAGGCTTGGTGAGCAGAAGAGACATTAAATATCTTTTTTGTTCAAAAACGTTTCACTGGTAGTGTATTTTAATACATTTTATAAAGTAATTTATTGTTTTGATAGTAAATCTGAATTTTGAGCATCCATTACTCCAGGCTTCAGTGTCACATAAAACCCTGATACAACTGTTTTTTACGATTCTTTTATATAATTATTGATATATACTATTCTTTGAATAAACAGCTTTTACATGAAATAGATTTTTCAATTATGATCAGTTTAAGGCATCTGCTGTATTCATTTCTTAAATTAAAAAAAATAATAATTAAAAAAAACACTGATTTTAAAGTTCAGTTTTAAAACAATTCACTCAGTGCAACACTTTTTTTGTGTATTTTTTGTTAGTGTACTGCTTACCTTTTGTATTTTGTCATTTAATACTTTTATAAATATGTATATCTGTTTGTATGTTTATGTTGTGTAAACAATGCTTTCTGTGACCCAGACAAGTTTTATTATTAAATGCAATGACATGAATCCTGCCATGACTGAAACAACCAATCCATTTTACACATATTATAATTATAACAGTTGTTTTTGTCATCAGCTTTTAGCAGCAGTCATCGGTCAAATTTCCCTTGGGTGGCTGTTAATTTTGATGGAACGAAGCTCGAAGACTTAATTGAGATTTCTGTGTTGGCTAGGATTTAAATCTGTTTATTTTATTAGTGTCATGTAAAAATAGATAACCTTGATGACAGAAGCTAATTAGTGTGGTCATTTATTCAAGGTTTAATACACAGTTGACCGCCTAAAGACCCGTTTTTGTCTCAGAAGTTGTGCAAGCCAATTATTGTGATGCCTCTGGGAACAGTTTAAGACTCGAATTACAAGACACGTACCATAATAATTAATAGTTCAGGGCAGTTTGTGTTCTGTTTATTACGCTGGATGTCAACAACGCTGACATCCATGGCTGGTAAAACATGCATTACTTGAAGATCGTAAATATGAAAAAAAAAAAAAAAAAAAAAAAAAAAGTTTTTGATCACAAACAAGCTTCTTAATTATATTATTTGCCTCCACTACACTGTTTAAAAATAATGGTTTTCAGAAGGGTAATATCACTGGCTACGTTCACAGTGTCATTTTTTGGGACAGCCGCATTTACTTACAGGTGTAAGTCTAGAAATGTCCCGTTCACACAGCAGTTTACAGTCGCAACGGGCGGCTCCGGTGGAGGATGGATATGAACTATCAGATGACACACAGCTCATTTCTCCGTTACTGTAAGTTACCGAAACCACAAATTAAACCACACACCACACGGTAGACGCGCGTTTGTGCGGCAAAGCGGCTCTCTCGTACTGAATGACGTGACGACAACTAGGTTCAGTCGTGTTCCATTCACACAGCGCGTGTGTTCCAAGAATGCGATTGTGAGTCCTGAAAATGTATGGGTGTGAGTTCGGTTATAGAACACGTTTGTCACACCCGTAAATAACCGTATTGTGTGTGAACGTAACCGTATTAAGGACTAAAATGCGGTATTGACAACCGTATTCTGTTGCTGCGTGAACGTGGCCATAGAAGAACCATTCTGGGTTCCCCAAAGAAGCCTAAACAGTTGTGAAAATAATCTAAAGAACCTTTTTATGGAATGTTTAAGGTTCCACGGATGTTGAAGAACCTTAATTTTTAAGACTGTTGGAATTCTGAACACTGACCATTTTTTTAATTTTATAACCTGGATGTAAAGTTAGTGATTAAACCCCATTTTAATTAAGCCATTTGCCCAATCACACTAGACAGGAAAGTTTGTATTGCATTTGACAGAATGAATATGGTCTCCCTTTCTCTTCAGCTTCAGAGTTAGCACCAGTGCTTACTTTTTTATTGGGGTGTTAAAAGGTACGGGAGTGGATTACGGCTCTCCTATCTGAACTACTTGCACTGTGAGCCACAAAAGCTTTTCACCCGCGAAGTATACAGTCCGTCTGAAAAGTAACCAAGATGGACACAAATAGATTGCATTGTGCCCTGTGTAGCCCTGGCCCACATTTTAAATCTCTCTTCTCTAACCTAATCAGTGACACTTAGGGTAGACAGCCGACATCGGCGAAACTATATCAGTCTGTGTCAGTCAGGTGCTTAAAAGGGTGGAATTGGAAAACCAAATGAAAAAAAGGAGTCTGTTGCATGATCTGAGGACATTTTTGGTGTAATTTTGCCAGCAGGAAGCATTTAAAGAAATAGTTCACCCCAAAATTAAAATTCCATCATCGTATCTTCATCTTCATTTTGTTACGGATTTATATGACTTTTATTCTTCTGTGGAACACAAAAGAAGATATTTTGAAAATTATCTTAGTGTTTTTGTCAGTACAATGAAAGAGAGTGATGCTTAGTGTTGTTTTAGACCCCACTGGCTTTTATAGACAAAGAAAAAGTAAAAAAAGAAATACAAGTTTTAAAAAAAAAAACCAGGGTGAGTAAATGATGACAGAATTTTCATTTTCGGGTGAACTAACTCAAGATGAGCTAAAGTTATTTAGAATCCAAATAATAAATATATGCAGCAGCCTTTATTTGTTTCAACAGTATATTAGACTTTCTCATTCAGAATCTTACTAATTTCTTCCCACAAGGTCAACATGTTCTTTGTTGTCTTCTTTCTAAATATTAATGCATCCTTGAACCACAAAAAGCACAAACTTCATTACAACTATGTTTCCCAAATATGAAGCTTAGCGCAGACAAAGTGTTTACCCATTGGTCCTGGCCACTGTCAATGTGAAATATGAAAGTGCTTAACCCTTGTGAGCTGAGGAAACTGCGGGGAACCCAACGGGTGTTGAATTGCAGGGTTTGCATGTTTATAATGAGCAGAGAAAACTGCTGCGGAGCATAAAGAAGGAAGTCTATTGCACATTAAGCGGCTGAATGTTTTACAGAGGGTAATAAACTCCTGCCTGGCTAATCAAATTCACTGAGAAAATACCATCCTTCAAGTCTTCAAGAGACCAAGTTTTTTTTTTTTTTTTACTCTTTTTCTTCAACAGCGTTTATTGAGAGTCATTGCAGCAACACAATTTACCTGATTACAGAATGCATCTTCGTGCTCATTTTCAAAACAATTTAGCAAAGTTTAATAGATTACTCAAATTGCCCTGGTGTGCCATTCTGCTGAATTAGTTGATATGGGGATTCTGAAGCTTCATGCTCACATGCCCCCACAGATTTTTGAGCCAAGTGGATTTTTAATGAAAAAATAAAAAATAAATAAATAAAATGTAGCATTTGATATTTAAATATTTTGATATTTTATATTAAAAATGTTAAAAATTCTGAACATTCTATTTACTATACCTCATGTCATTCTTAACTTATCTGTGGTGTTTTTAAGAATATTCTGCCTGCTTGTTTTTATATAATGAAAAT
The DNA here is from genome assembly GCA_036247105.1 of Cirrhinus mrigala. Classification (NCBI taxonomy): domain Eukaryota; kingdom Metazoa; phylum Chordata; class Actinopteri; order Cypriniformes; family Cyprinidae; genus Cirrhinus; species Cirrhinus mrigala. The sequence goes on along the minus strand of CM070027.1, from coordinate 19,513,758 downwards.
GAATGGTGACTTGGACTGTCAAGCTCCAAAATCACTAAAGAAAAGCAACATAAAACTATGCTAAAAGTGGTCCATTTTACTTGTGCAGTTTATCCCAAGTATTCAACTATCACTTGTCTGCATAAACTTAGGGATCTAGAAGATATATCATATAGAGGGTTTGTACTTCCATCACAGTATGGTCAGTTACCCGAATGCGCGGCCATATTGGAGACACTCGGATGTAAACAACAGCATGGATTGCAAGGTTAACATCCTACTGAATATGTTGTTATGCTAATTTATGCTGTCTAAACCAAGGTAAAAACGTGTGGATGCTGTTAAATCATAGAGACGGACTTAGTAAGCAGAAAAGGGTGTAGTATTTTGACAAACTAAAGTTAATAAGTGGGAAAAAAATAGCAGTATTAAGATATTAACCTATTTCACCTACCTGACTGGAAATGATAAGAACAAACACGAATGTTTTCAAGATTTTTGCCCTGGAAACCCTGGTTCAGTTTGGCCAACCACAAATGCCTTCTGTTCCTCAGACAGTTTTTTTGCACTCTTCTTGTTGATTTGTTGATTTTGGCTCCAAATATTTGTCCCAGTCTGACCGTTTATTACAGCCCCAAACATGACAATAATGGACCATTTTCAGCAGCAATAATCAGCAAAATATGCAAGTTTTGTTCAGTTCAGTGGCATTGTTTACATTCAGTGCCGCCAATATGGCCAATTTATGACACGTCTTAAAAACACTCTATATGCCATTTCTATAATACATTTTTAGTGCTTGTCTACCCTGGTGAAAAAACCAGCATATGCTGGTAGGTATGTTTTGATGTCGGAATGCTGGTTAGGTATGTTTTGGTGCTGGTTTAAGCTGGTCCTTAGCTGGTTTATGCTGGTCCTTGACCAACAACATGACCAGCATATACCAGCAAAGGACCAGCTTAAACCAGCTAAGGACCAGCTTAAACCAGCATCAAAACATACCTAATCAGCATCCCAGCATCAAAACATACCTACCAACATATGCTGTTTTTTTCATCAGGGTAAGCTCCCATTCGCATTATTTCTTTAATTTATCCACCTTTTTTCTGAGTAACCAATGAGTGTCGCCATGATGGATTCTAACTTAGGTTTTGGGTGCTCTCGTTTTCTGGTCTCCATAGAAAACTATGTTAAAAGTAGGTAAAAGATCCACTGAATTAAGTGTCAAGCTGTGCTGTTGTTGGCTGCACAGTAACAGCAATAAGCTTAATGAATTCCTGTAAAGTACGTGTCCGGCGCTCCATGCCTTGCAGATAATTTAAAATACTGTGTATGAAATTATAAATAAAACGTTAAAAATAATGTGTGCTCTTATTTTGTGGAACTCCCCCGAACTCGGGAGCTGTATGTACTGGAGGATATGCGTGCTCATCTCTTTTCAATTGCAGCTTCACTTCGCTTCATGTCATCTTCCTACTCATTAAACTATGACAGGTGAGTTACTGCAAAAACACGGTCATTGTGACACTGCGAAGTGATGAAACTATGGCGCCATGTGCTTTTAGGTTTGAAGTTATATTATCTCCTCGGAAAATACGTTAATTTGACTACAAACACCAGAGACGAAAATGTAAAGCATCGTTCCAGTTGTGCGAGACTTCCGCGTTCAGGAAAAAGGTGGATAGTAAAAAAAAAGTATTTGTTTGTTGTATTTTGTATTTCTTGCAGCTCATGGCTGCATGAGCATATTCTTTTATACAAGAAGTACATTCATCATGTCCCAAGAGATGTGAAAACCAGCAATCATATCTGGCATCATGTTTACATGCACCAATAACGGCCTTATTGCTTTTAAAATGGTGAGATAATCACTCCCATTGTTCAGATGTCCACTCAATGCATGATTTAGCGTATCTTATTATTAATTTGCTTCATAAGCTTGCATGTAATTAAGGTTCTAATTCATCACAGGAACATCCCTTCCTCCGAAAGATAAGAGGAAGCCTTAGAGAAAATAATAATGCACACTTCAGAATGGAAATTGCATGCAAATAAAATCAGTTTCAATAACGGTTCCATTTTATACTGGCCTGCTCTTTCAAGCATTTTTATTTATTTTATTCTGAAGTTTGCAGTCCGCATTAGTGTTAGACCAAGTTTACCTATGTTGAAGTGTGCGGTTAAAGGCCGCTCACACAGAATACGTTTTTGCATTCCTCTGTGCTGCATTTCAGTTTTTTAAGTAAACATGCACTAGACAGACCCGTTTGAACATTGCACTTGTGTCTTGCATTTTGCAGCGTATGACTTGACTTCTAAAAATGTGTTGCTTAAGTTTAAATATTAAAACACATCTCTACATTATTTTTTAAAATTATTCTACGCTTCCTGTGTTTGTGACTGCAAAAACGTGTTCTATTTATTCAACTACACTGTATTTTCATGAGTAGAAGTGATCATAGTTTGATATACTTTTATAATGGAAAACAGAAACTACAACAAATATATTTTTAGCATTCTCATTTACACATTTATGACTTTGCAAAACAGGACAAAAATATTAAAAGATTGATTTTGTTGGCCAAAAGAGCGAAAGATTTAAAATCACTCCGGCTTCGTACTAGAAACACAAGAAATGTTTTTTCATTAAAAACATGAGATGTGAGCAGTGTAATGGAGAGAAAATGCAAGGTCTCCACACATGTTCATATAACATGAAATAATTTGAAATAATAAATAATAAATTGAAATAATTTGAACTTGAGTGTTTTTAGAACGTTTCATAGTCTTTTGCAGCTTCTCACGCATGATAGTTCTAAAAATGTGGCGTTCTTTAAAAATTTAAAAAAGGAATCTTCATACTAGGGCTGTCACTAATGATTATTTTGGTAATGGAGTGATCTGTTGATTATTCTGATGATTAATTGAGTAATTGGATAATTATAATTATTATTTTTTGTAGTAATAAAAATAGACTTAAGTGAACAATACCCTTTAAAATGACTTAAAATGCAATAATAATTAGTTTAAACAAAGTATCAAAAGCAAGTAATTATATGTTTTTATGGAACAAATAAATACATCTTGTATTATAAACAATAGAGCTAATGTACATTAGGCATTATAACAAATGACTGCAGAGGGCGCCAACGGCCTGAGAATTGTTTTTACACTTTACTGCACGTTCTAATCCATGTTTAATATTGACTAAAAATTTAATTCAAATGTCTACTTAATCTTTAATATTGGGCCATTTCTTTACGATAGAAGAGCTACAGACACTGTAATTTCTGGAATATGTGGACATCAAAACGTGTAAACTCAGAATGAGGGTTTAAACTTTTATTTTGAAAACGCGATGAACATCAAGCATATGGAAAAAGATAATGATGTATTCTCCTGTGTTTGTGTTGGTTTATAAATGTTTTTACCTTACAAATCTGATGAAATATAGTACGTTGCGTTCCCAAATGAATGTTCAATAAACCCAAACTCACAACAACATGCAGAGATGGAGTTTGAGACAAACTGATAACAGTTTTCCAAAAGCATGTAAATGAAACCTGCATCGCATATATTAATTTAATTTAATCGTAGCATCTGTGAATTTTTAATAGCATTATGCTTTATTATGATTTTAAATGTGTTTAATACGTGGAATGCGCCACTTCCGGTATTTGCCAATTTATCATTGGTATTTGGACACGGGCAAAATGCAATCGAGGATTTTTGGAAAAAAAAATCGAATACTCGAATAAAATTGAGGAATCGTTGCAGCCTTACCATGAAACCTATAAAACCTTGCGTTTTTTCATTCCACTCCCTTACAATCTTTAATTTTTAAAAGCAAAAATTGTAACACTGTAAATCACCCCTAAAAAAAGGTTTAAATCACCAAAAAAAATTCCTAGATAAGACGAAGATTAGCTAGTTCTAATACGAATGCAAAGCAAAGCTTTGCTTTAGGCTATTAGAATCACATGGCCTAATCAATTAGAAAATAGTTTTTAAATGAATTTGTTGAATGTACAATAATGCAAACAATCAAAGGATACATATGGGATTTAAACTCAACTATTCACTAACCGTATCCTCATATAATCCTCTCTTGTAAAATCCTGTTAGGCCCATATCCAGACCTATCAAACTACTGAGTTAATATGAATTAATCCATGCCTGTGGCTCCGCTGTGCATTGGCAGTTTCAGCTCATAAATGTTAAACAGACAGGCACGTCTTTATATATCCTTTTCATCTCACACTCGATTAAGACAAAGAAGTTAAGAGTTAAGAAGGCAGTTAAGATGTAATCAGGATAAGAGAAATGCTTTGAATGCAGAAATATAAATGTAGCTGTCATTAACATATTCAGAAGTAAAACCTTTTGCCTCTGGAAAAAAAGTAATTGCACAGTATTCCACTAGCTGAGCCGACATGATCTGATCATTTCTGGCTTCTATGTACAATTCTGACTACAATGCAGAAATTCATAGGATTATGCATTACTTTAGCTTTGAATGTCCTTGTTTTACTGTTTTCAGTGATGGACTTCAACTATATTGAATTTGCTATTTTTCATCAATATGTTTTCAACTGATGAATTGAAGAAAGAATAAAAATGAAATATAAAAACACAAAAGGAAGTTGGAAATGGTGAAATCTAGCATTTTTATGCAAGCTCATGCCCAGTTATTTTAGGTATGATGTATTAAGATATAAAGCTGGCATCAGACTTCACTGCTGTTTTCATTTAGATGTACATTTGTCTTCAGCTGCCTCATAAATCATGTCAGTATGCTTTGCTCAGTCTGATCATCTGGCAGGAATTTAAGCTGACATTTAGAGACAGAGTGAGCAAGCCAGTTATTTTAGAGACAGCTCTCCACAATGAATTGCTGACATGATATAAGATAATTTAGCAGCATCCCATCATGCCATAATTCTACCTGTGCCTTTTCTAATTGCAGTAGAACCTTCTCTTAAAGACACAGTGAGCAGAAATTGAGTTAAAAAAAATAATTCCATGCTGTTTTAAACCATTTTTTAGCATCATAGCCTCTATTTACAGTCTTTTACTGTTGTTGGAAAAGAGTGTTTAGGGTGTTTGTCTTCTTTTGTGTTCGGCACAGCAAAAGGGATGCAGAATTTAGATTTTTGGGTGAACTATGCCTTTAAACGGGGAAGTCATTATTAAGAGGGGAAGAAGAATATAGATCGAAAAAGATGGAGGGAATATATTTATAGTGTCTTTTTCGTATGTGCTGTGTAAAACAGAAAAGTGAGCGATTGAGAATTATAATGCGTTTAGAGCGCTGCAAATTCATTTTAGCAGCAGCTACCCATCTTCTCTGTGGTCTCTTGTGCCTGCTTTTTCCCTCTTTCCTTGCTCGGTGCCGGCAATGAGAGTGGGCTGGAGCCATGAAATCCATCATTCCACTTCATCTGCAGCACTCTCCCTTTCTGATCAATGATAGCGCTAATAATAACTGCCACATAGTCACCTCCAGCTCGCTGTCGGTCCGGCACAGCTCCGGGCCTCCCTCTCCAGATTGCCCGGTCCGATTAAGAGCCCATTACAGGGGCTGTTTACTCATAATGTCCCTCAGGCCTGACCGTGCTTTGTTTGCCTGTCTAGAGATCCAAAGGTGATGAGATGACTTTCTGTAACTGCAAAAGTTCATTCCCTCTCATTCACTTTCAGTCGTTTTGTTTTTATTATTGACTTGTGGGGGATTCTGTCAAATGTAAATAAGAGGATTTTGTTAACCACTTCCAAATGTGTTTAAATAAATAGCAATTTCATAAAATACTCCTAGTAGTTATCAAAAAAACTTCTCTAAACTGGTTCTAAAAAGGTTCTTTACTTATAGTAACACTGTGTCTACACCGGACGTGACCGTGCTGCAACATAGGCTGTCTACACTAGAAAACGCATGTCACATGATCATTCAGGCTGCATACGGCATCAAGAATGTTTTAATTTAAGAGAACCATAATAAAATTGACTGTTATTCCTTGGGGTGTAAAAATTCTGTAATTACTTTTTTTACTTTGCAATTTAACTCTTACTTTTCTTAAAGGGGTCATCGGATGCCCACAAGTTGATATGATTCTTCAGGGTCTTAACGAAAAGTCTGTAACATACTTTGGTTAAAATTTCTCAATTGTAGTGTAAAACTGAGAGACTGTAAACTTTAGCCGTGTTTAGCTGTGAAACTTCCTAACTAGCACATTATTAGGAAAGCCAATTTGCAAAGATTCATGAAAAAACCCATTATACTCACTTTTTCTGTATAGGTGATGCTGGATCACGAATTATTTGTGCGAACATAGATGCATTTAGGTAGATTTTGAGGCCATTCCTTTCAAAAACATCATTAGCAGCTCAGATGTCGGGAGTAAATGACAACTCCTATGATCATTACTACATCCAACAACAGAACACCTCAATCGCTTTGGAGCCATTTTTGTCTACAGCTGCTCCAGCGTCAAAACAATGGTGGACAGTTTACAGCTCATTCAGGGCGGGTCTAAGGTAAGATGTTTTTTGCATTTAAAGTCTCCGCTTTGGTCCGTTTACACTGAAACGCAACACTGGAGTTTTTAAATTAAAACAGGGTCTGCAGCATTTTCGAAAGTCTACATGTCAGAGTAGCATAACCGTAGCAAAGTTATGCGTTTCAAAATGAAAATTCACTTCTGTGAACATATCCTAATCCTTTTTTCCCGCCTTTTTGTTTTTCAGATCTTTAACTGTCAAAGCACTTCAATACGGATTTTCTTTTAAAGGAATAGCCCCCCAAAAAAAGACCATTTACTCACCCTCAGGCCATTCAAGATGTAGTTAAGATTTTTTTTTATGTTTGTAAGAAACATCAAGACATTTTTAGCTTTGAAATGTTGCTAGATTTGTCCTTTACGCTTAATATTGCTTTCTACATTGAAAAAGTTGCCTCATCTAAATAAAGAAATATGCATAGGTCAAGCACTATTTGCAAACAAACAAGAGTTCTAAACATATAAATCCAAGTAATATTTTAGTGTATTTTGATGTGAGAGGACAATTAGAAAGAATTATGGACAGCTGTCTTAATAATGGATTTTTTTCTTGAAAAAACATGCAGCTTTTCACTTTACAAGACTTTCATGAATGGACTAGAGTCTTGTGGACTGTTACTTCTGGATAACTGTGATGGGTTTTTTTGTTGAAGATTTAATTTTGGCTTTATTATGACAGGACAGATCATAGCTGACAGGAAGCGAAGTGGGAGAGAGAGAAGGGCGCAGAATCGGGAAAGGTCCTCAAGCCAGGATTTGAATTCGGGACACCCACTGCCCACAAGGCTATTGGCGCTGACATTTGTGATGTTTTTATCAGCTATTTGAACTCTCATTCTGACGGCTTCCATTCACTGCAGAAGATCCATTGGTGAGCCGGTGATATAATGCTAAATTTCCCAGAATCTGTTCTAATTAAGAAAGAAACTCTACATCCAAGCCATCCAAGGCCATCCAAGGCCTTAGGGTAAGTAAATTTTCAGCAAATTTTAATATTTTAATTTTTGGGTGAACTAGCCTATTCCTTTACATCATTTTATTTGCATACTAAGACGTAAAACATAATCTAAACCTAAAGCAATCTGTATTTTTACCATTAAAAAAAATAATAATTAAAAGTTATTTAAAAAATGATGTCCAGCACTCATACTATCACCAGCATCATATGTGGACGTTCATCTAAAGTTGTTTTTTTATTGAACAGACAGTCCTGCCATCAACCAGCCAAGGGCCGGCGACTCTAAATCAAACACACTGTGACATCCGACCCCATTACAGCATTCAGCTAAAGTAATCATTAGAAAGAGAAGATGGACTGCCTGCTATGTCCCAGACCTCTTCTGTCCTATTAGATCCACATTACCAGTCTCCTACCTCTACAAATGAGGAATCTCATTTCTCTCTTAATGTTAACTGATACATCAATTTAGCTATGGATCTCTGTATTTATTTTACTTTGGAAATGAAATATTAGTTGTGCTTTTATTTTGCTTGATTTGATTTGTTGGTTGGTTGATGTAAAAATCTTCCTCTACCTTCTCATAACTATTTGAATATCGTACACCAACAGTTATCCCAGCGAGAAGTTGTAAAACATGCATTTCATTGACTCACTGTCATGGCTGTTGAGAACAGATTGTTGTGTCATCACATTTTGATGCGATTATTGCAGTGAACCATGATTGGGTAGATAAATACGGCTGACTGCTCTTTCATCAAATTAAGCATTTCATGCATTATTGATATTTTCAGATGTGCAAGAGAATTTAAGAGACTAAGCAAGATAAATAAAGTTTAAAGGTATCAGTACACTGAACAAATCACAACTACACTGAAAGAAAAAAAATAACCTCTACAAAAACAGAAAAGGTAGCAAATTTTCTCCCAGGACATTTTCTATTAAGTTTACTGACATGAATCTTAAACACAACACAATATGTAATTTAAAATACAGGAAAGGGGGTGAAAAATTAATATAGAAAATTTTATATTAACACTGTGGGTTGGGCTCTTTGTAGTTTATACTATTGGCCTGCTTTTTAAAGGTACTGTATGTAATTTTTGGACTGTACCAAAGCTTAAAAACACTATAATTCATTCACAGGTGTCAGGAAATATTTTCACATTGATTACCAAAAAACAATACTAGCCTACAGCCAGGTTTTCTACTTTGGAAATGTGCATTCAATGTCGGAATGTCTGTTTTGTTTTGGTCTATTTTATTACTATTTTAATACTATTTTTAATCAACAGTATTTCGTCACCCTGGGTTGCCAGAGAGCGAAAAACAGCGTATCGCAGCCATGGAAGGCAGTAAACTAGCTAAGAGTTCGCAGATTCCGCCTTACCTAAAAAGCTTCGGCATCCATCTAAAAAGCTGTATGACCAGTCATATTAAAATGCAAACAAATCAATTCATAAACTTACAGTGTAAGGCTTGTTTCTTTCCATTGTCATTTGCTCTCGTTTTTGTTGGGTGTCCTCAATCTGGCAACCCGCGTGAGCGTCTCGTCTGAGGAGGAGGAGGCGGGAGAAAGAGTATTTTGAATTTGGGCTGCAGTACCCATTTCAACCGCTAGCTGTCAATATTACATACAGCACCTTTAAAATATTATGCTAAACTACAGTATACATTTAAATTCAATACGTAAGGCATCGTTTAGCCTACATTTGGTTTATTTTGCGATACTGACCAGCCAAATATATATATAAAAATCACAATCTGAACGTTAATTCCACAACTGAACAATCAGAAGCGTGTTTTTTCTAGGAGCAATGTTATAAACCTATTTAGCTGCACTTGAGATTATAACTTTTCCAGTTGTTGACAGGAACCTGAAATTTTATTTGCTTCGCTATTTGCCTTTTTGTCACTTTTTCAACTACAATGGGAGAACCCAGGGCCATTTTTCAAGCTCTCTCCAGATTATTTTAACTGCACCCCACCAGCTCTGATAACAGAATGAGAAAAGTAGATATATTTTGGTCTGTGCTCTCATTTAAGAGCTCTCTCTGTGAGTCACCTCACAGTTAACTCTCTGCGGGCATTTACTGCCAGTCAAAATCTGGCTCATACATTTTATGCCAGCTGCATTTAGACCGAATAGAGGAAAGGTCCTCTTCCTTTCCTGAGGGACTGATAACGCCACACACTGGAAATGGAGGAAATGCCTACAGCTTGACAGAATTGACTTTTTGTATTTATTTTGTCATTTTAGAGCTTTCCATCCTCCGTGCCATAAACACGCCACCACTTTATTTGTAAATAACTTACAATAATAATGTGTGTTGCTGTACAGAAGTCCTGTTTGATTGGTTTTGTATTATAATCCAATATATCTTCATGAAACTGAGTGAGTTACTGAGAGTTTTACATAAGCTAAAGTGGACTGCTTCTGTAAGCCACATTCATGGCCATAACCAGCTATCCACCTTTTTCTTTAACGCGGAAGTAAGCCTATGGGTAAGACTTCATCACGTCAGCAATTGGCCATATTGGTGTGACTGAACGTAAACAATGCCACTGAACCAAACGAAACTTGCATATTTTGCTGATTACTGCTGCTGAAAATAATCAATTATTGTCATGTTTTGGGCTGTACTAATCTGTCGGACAAGGAAAAACATTTGGAGTACTATAGACTGACAAAATTTATAACAAATCAAGGAGAAAAGTCAAAAAAATTGTCTGAGGAACAAAAGGCGTTTGTGGTTGGCCAAACTGAACCAGGATTTCCAGAAAAAAAATTGTGACAACATTCATGTTTGTTCTCATCATTTCCAGTCAGGTAGGTTAAATAATAGGCTAATATCTTAATTAATACTGCTCATACGTATCTTTACCACCTATTACCTTTAGTTTGTCAAAATGTTGCTCCCTTTCCTGCTTACTAGGTCCTTCTCTATATGATTTAGCAGCTTCCACGCGTTTTTTTCTGTGGTTTAGACAGCATAAATTAGCAGAACAACATATTTAGTAGTACATTAACCGTGCAATCCATGCTGTTGTTTACATCTGAGTATCAGTATGGCAGCGCATCCGTGTAACTGACCAAATCGTGACGTAAGTGCAAACCCTCTATAGGGAAATAACGAGAATAATAACATAATATACATGGCAATGTTAACATGTTTGGTTTAAAAAAAAAAAAAAAGACGAGAAGAATAACAATGTGCAGAGAATGGTACAAATCAGTATGCTCATAATTAAGATAATACATTAAAATAATATGGTAATACACACCAATTTGCAATAGCAGCAAAACAAGCAGTTTTGTACAGTTAAAAATAGCTGGACGCGGATGAGAGCGGAAAACAGACCCAAAAAATGGCCGCTCCAACTCTTATGGCAAGAAAAAGGTAGTCACCGACGTCGGAATTTTTCATGTTTAAAAATAAAATGTGTTCTCTGAATGACTGATTTGCCGTAAAAATCTTCATATGAGTGCCTGCAATGTATGTATAATTAAGTTTAGACAGTTTGCAAGACTGCGTCCGTAGTATAAAAATGATTGCTGCGGAAAGCTGAAGTGAACGAGGCTTGAGAGTGTTGAGAGTGAGGGCGCAGCTTTGGTGTTGCCAGATCCAGGTATTTTAAGCGTCTTTGAACTTGTCTTTTGCACTTAATATGGCTGTTTAGAAAGGTAAAAAAGTGGGACGTTGCAGTTTAGAGTTAGCCAGATCTGTATCTTATTTCATTTACAAAAGATTTGAACTAATTTAAGTTTGTTTTATTTGTTTTTCGGTTTTATTTGTTGTTTTTATAGCAATATCTGGCAACACGGAATCGCCGGTATTCAAAAAACCCCACGGACAGGTTGTTGCTGATGATGACAGGATACCACATTCGGTAAGGCGAACGCAAAAAACATGATATTATCTGTCAGAAACGTTATCAACGCTGTGAAAAACACTAGTGCAGTACACATATCTGTAGAACAAAGGTTAAGGAATGAAACGAAATATGAAAACACTAGCCATGAAGAAGTCTAGGCTATTTAATTCAGTATAGTAGTTAAATTTTCACAAAGTCATGCAAAATAATGGAGACTAAAATGTTTATTTTCTGATTATTTTTTACTTCTTGAGTTCAATTACTTGTTGAGCTCTTGGAAAATTTTTATGAGAATGAATTCAAACGTGGAGTAAATGGTTATTTTCTCCCCATGCAAAGACTGACCTTGGATGTTCATTTTGATGAATGTGTTTTCAACACCATGATTTCAGGGTGTTATTTATCATGACCTGATCAATGGCATTTCATCAATCCTTAAAAATCAATTTTTATGGTAAAAATAATTTCCCAGTTACGTAATTTGTATACCTTTATATATATAATGGTGTCACATCTCCATCAGAAAAGAAAATCAGGGGTATACATAAAAAACTCAACATTTAAACTAGGAACTAGTGTGATTAAAACAGTAGCCTTCACTATCCCCAGAGCTATTTTAACAGGCTATTTCCTGCTCTCCATCTTGAATGACTTTCTTCATCTGTTTGCATTGACCTACAGAAGACGAAGTTGAAAGAGATAGAGAATGACCCTGATTACCAGCCCCTGATGTGACTCCACACCAGGTGAACTGGTCATCCAAGGGTCAAGGGAGGTCATATCCATCAGTCCAGCAACGAAAAAGGTCCTCGTGGCAGGGTTCTTCCTCGTTTTCCAGCTGGAGAGTGATGACGGCCTTGTTCCAGATAAGGGACTGATCCATTGGCCTGATTTGTGGCCAGCAGAGCAATTTCAATACCCGTCTTTGCACTGATAGATGAGGCCTGCCTTTGATAAAGGGCCAATTTACCTTAGGGGCAATGGGGATGAAATTGCAGCAGTTGCCTTTATTTGTCTCAACCACAATTCAAAGTGTAGAAAAAAATGGTAGAAGAGAGGAAAAATAATGTAAAGAGTCCAAATGAAAGAAAAGTGACACTGTTTTGACTGGTACCTATGACAAATCTTTTAAGTGTCTACTGCCTAACAATGTTTCATACACAGCTTTGGTTGGGAGAAACACACAGTGTAAAACATTTTTTTTTTTTAATTAATATGATTTTTTTTTTAATATGATATTTATTTTATTTTATTTTATTTTATTTTATTTTATTTTATTTTATTTTATTTTATTTTATTTTATTTTATTTTATTTTATCCAAAGATTTCCATCTAGTATATGTTTTCAATTAAAAAAATGTCACAGGCTCAGAATACATATTTTAAAAATTAATATATTTTAATTAAAATTTAATTTAATGTAATAATTTTATTTAATTTTATTTTATTTTTATCTTAAGATTTCCATCTAGCATGTTTAAAATTAAAACGATTTCATGGGCTCAAAACATGTTTTATTTATTTTATTTTATTTTATCCAAATATTTCCATCTAGCATGTTTATAATTTAAACAATGCCACAGGCTCAAAATATGTATTTTAAAAATGAATATAGTTATTGTTAAAATTTATTTAAAATGTAATTTTTATTTAATTTTATTCCATGTTATTTATTTTATTTTATTTTAATTTATTTATCCAAAGATTTCCATCTAGCATAATTTTACAATTAAAACAATGCCACAGGCTCAAAATATGTATTTTAAAAATGAATATACTTATTGTTAAAATTTTATTTTATGTAATTTAATATTTTGTGTAATTTTTATTTAAATGTTATTCCATGTTTTATTTTATTTAAATGTTATTCTATGTTTTATTTTATTTTATTTTATTTTATTTTATTTTATTTTATTTTATTTTATATTTTATTTTAATTTATCCAAAGATTTCCGTCTAGCATAATTTTACAATTAATAAAATGTCACATGCTCAAAACACGTATTTTAAAAATGAATATACTTTTTTATTAAAATTTAATGTAATGAAATATTTTATTTCAAATCATTTTTATTTTATTTTATTTTATAAATAAAATAAAATAAAATAAAATAAATAATAATTTCATAATAATCCAAAATAATAATCCAATAATTTATTTTATTTATCAAAAGATTTCCATCTAGCATATATTTACAATGAAAAAAAATGTCACAGGCTCAAAACGCATATTTTAAAAATGAATGTACTTTTTATTTAAAAATATATATATGTAATTACTTTATTTTATCAAAAATTATTCATGTAGAATATGTTTACAATAAAACAGCATTATTGGACACACAACATCCTGTGTGAATGACCTCTAAACTAAGAGTATGCACTGTGAAGTGTAATTTTTGGAGTGAAGAAACAAAGACTAAAGTAATTTCTCTGTAATGGAACCTTAGAGATCATCATGACTTTCAGAGTTTCGGTGGAATCTCTCAAATGAAGATGGAAATGACAACTGAGAATTTTCCATGTTGCACTTGATATTTCCTCTGTAATTCTAGAAGTGTTGATCGAGCATGATGAGAAACTATAAGATTTACTTCATATAAGAATGGTGTAAGAGACAAGAAAGAGCAGTAGATCACATTTCGAACACTTTTGCAACTCAAAAAGCAATCTCTTCTGAAGTGCAAGTTCTCTTGAAATGATTAACAAATTCATCTCAAAACTCAACCAATAATAAATGAAAACCGAGTGGGATACAACTCACATACTTCTTCGCATTAGTGACATTGTTTCAATACAGGCCTCATTATTTTGTTGTATTTCAAATGCAAAATGAGCTTTATATAAAACCAATTACTAACCACATTCACTTGGCACAGACATGGCTCTAAATTAGAGATGAGAAGTTCACAGCTCTTTGTTATTTCTGAGTTTTGCTGGTGCAAGATTAACATTTATTTCGAAAACGGAGCAGATTTGAAAGCTTATATAAAGCAATTTTTACAGATTAAAAAAATAAATGATTATTGTTTTCCTAATATTACTGCTACTTATCTAGTCTGTCACTATGTGTCTGGTAGATGGCAAAATTCTTACCCAAACTGAATAAATGCATATGATAGACTGAGATAGATAGGGAAATATCTCCACAACCCTTAAGGCTGATGTACATGACACACTCTTATTACATTAGGCTTCTCTTTGTGCTATCGGTGCTACTCTGCCTCAGGTTCTTTTTGAAGGCTATCTAGTTTGACAGATGTTTTCCATAGACTTGCCTTTATTACTCTTGGAGTTTCGTATCACCACATAGATTAGATATTAATTTGCATCCAAATTTGTGGGTTATATGACTAACATAGTCTTATGTTCCTCTGAATCCTCCCACAGCTGGGCCTGTGGTTCATCCGCACATTTTCCTCAGATAAACCTAATAAAAGATTTAAGATTTTACAAATTCATAGTTTATGTGAGATACATAATTCACATGTCAGACTCTGGGGGTAGAATAACAGTATTTTCTAGAGGTATCTTCACTAGAATATTTACAAAACAGGTTTAAAGCTGACACGTGTTAGAAACAGGAGTTAAATTGGGCTGGAACAGTCTGCCACCTTTAGTTCAAAAGTCAAGAGGATTTATTTTTTATAGATACATATTTCTTTTTAAAATTTCTTGTGGGGAAATGTCACTATGATCCAGTGAAGAAGGCTTATTGTCAATACGTCTGATTGTTGAATGCTCTGTTGCAAGATTTAAATGGAAATATATAATAAGTGATTGAGAAGTGATTGAGAAGATTGAGCGAGTGCGGATCCCTTGCTTGAATGTGATATTGCTGATTGATCTACGAATGCAAGACTAAAGTTGAGTGCAGTGAATTTGATTTTTTTTATGGATACATATTTTAAATGTTGATCAGTAACTACTAGGTGTGAGTGCAACAGAAAGCAGGAATTTAATGTGAAGTAATTAAGCAGTAATTTATCAGTCATTGTTTTATTGCAAACATATGCAAGACTGATATGTTTGGATAAAGTAAAATAAAAAAATAAAATAAAATAAAATAAATAAATAAAATTTATTTCAAATAAATGAAATGAAAAAAGGAATTAAATTAAATTAAATTAAATTTTAGTAAAAATTTTAAAAATACATGTTTTGAGTCCATGTTTTTGAAATGGAAATCTTTGGATAAAATAAAACAAAACAAAACAAAAATAAAATAAAAAATAATACATTCAATTTTAATGAAAAGCATATTCATTTTAATAGGGTTTTTTTGTTTTGTTTTGTTTTATTGTTGTTGTTTTTTTCATAAAATATGTGTTCTGAGCCTGTGACATTGTTTTTTTTATATTATATATATTAATATATATTATATCTATATATTAAATTGTAATAAAAAGCATATTCATTTTCATAAAATATGTGTTATGTCAAGACATGTCTTTGGATAAAATAAAATAAATTTAATTTAAATAAAATATTTAATTACATTCAATAAAATTTGAATAAAAAAATATATACATTTTTTAAATACATGTTTTGAGCCATTTTTTTTAAATTGTCATTTATAAATAAATAACATCTGAAGAATCACATCTGGAACACAGAAAAAAAATGAAAGTTTTACAAAAAATATAATATACTACATTAACATGTCAAACACACATGCACAGGGAAAGCACCAAAATGTTTCCTCATAATATTTAAGATAACATTTATAATAGGGTTTGTAAGGGTTTCATAATATATATCTAAGAGTTTGTTCTGTATAAAGCAAAAGGATAATAGAAATTAGTCTAATTCAGTTTTAGGAAGGAGAAAACATGGGATTAAAATTTTTATGAATAAAATATTTACCATGTACAATATGACAATATGAATTTACTTTTAATATCATTATAATAAAAATAATGTTTTTTAAACTAAAAGCGTGTGTAACATTGGCGGCATCGAATATAAAAGAGCCATTGTTGGATCAAAATTGTCTGGATACAGGACATCTATTTTTATTTACATTAGGAAGTTCATTTTTATTCGTGACGTCATTCTCCGCCCTCAGCCTATAGACGGCGCTGTTACAGCGCTAGGCGGACATGACATCATAACCAACGCATTTGACTTTTCTTGGCTCTAAGCGCGGTCTATTGGAATTTACTACAAATATTGTTTTTCTCTTTCTTGCGTGTGAGGTAATATACTCAGAAACTAGTTTGGCATGTTTAATATCTGTTTTAAGTGAACATGAGATCGACTGAGCGTTTAGCTCTTTTACAGAGGAAAAAAAATGTGCAGGCTACACAGTTAGCTCATAGTGGAGCTAACGTTCGCTGGCTAACCTCTAAGCGGCAATGTTATAGAAAAATATATTTAAGCAATTTAAAATGTAATGTTTAAGGATAGACTGATGTGTTAGTTAAGCAAACATGAAATACGCTGATTTTTTTTTTTTCATTGATTACGTTCGCTGGCACTGGAGTGCTAGAAGTAACTGTAACCTCACTAGTGATGCTGAATGTTTTGAAATGGGACTGTTTTATATATTTCAGGTTTGGTGTTGATCTGTGGTCTGATTTTTAATGGCTGCACCTGCCCTGCAACAGCCCAGTTATCTTCTGGTTAGTACTGTAGCCGTTTATGTATTATATTTACTGTTTGCTTATGTTTGTTTCTCTTTCTAACCGTTGTGTCATGATGCCTGCAGGCCAATTTTAAGGCAGACTGGACCATTAAACCTCTTCATCAAAGATGTCACGAGTTGAGCAAAATAATAGACGATTATCCTGCAAAGGTATGATTTTCATGTTAATACGTATAAAAATATTGAAATACTAATTTTTTTTTAAATTAGTAGATTTATGGTTAGTGTTATTATTTACACTGTTGTGATGCACTTTGTAGCCTAACATGGGGGATCCGTCTTTATTTTTGCACTCAACACAGGCAGCTTTTTGTTAGATTCATCAGAGAAATCTGTTGAGGCAACTGTGCCGTTGCCCATGTAATAGAGATTAAACGCAGTGTCGTCTTCTTGGCACATGGCACTGGACCAGCTGCTGTCCTGCTGGCGCCACTTCCCCCTCACCCTGACTCAATTCAGTGCTGTCTGAATGAATGATGTTTGTTTAGTACTGAACTCTGTGACCTCCTTACTCAGATTTATTTGAGCATTTGTGCGGGCCACACATGCCTGTTCTGTTGCTTCATTTGTTGGCTTAGTCACTTGTGAGGCCCATGTCTACTTGGATTGCTTAGAGGATGGCATGCATGCATGCACCCCTCAAGAAAGTCATTAAAAGTCTTGTTTGTGTTTATATGACATATGTCTGATTAGGAGCTGCATGCAATCTTTCCCTGGTTGGTGGAGAGTGTGTTTGGGAGCCTGGATGGAATACTTAGTGGCTGGAACCTGCGGTTTCTGCAGGCTCGCTTGGCAGAGTACAACATCGCCATGAACTTCCTGGACCCAAGGTTCTTTTTGTTTTGTATTATTTTGTGTATTTGTGTGTGTGAGACTAGTACTACCACTGTTTTTCAGAGTACAAATCTGATATATACTGCCATTTGAAATAATTATACTACCAGTCAAAAGATTTTTAATGTTTTTTTTAAAGGAGTCTCTTCTGCTCACCAAGCCTGCTTTTATTTGATCCAAAATACAGCAAAAACAGTAAACTTTGAAATATTTTTACTATTTAAAAGAACTGTTTTCTATTTTAATGTATTTTAAAATGTAATTTATTCCTGTGATTTTAAAGCTGAAATTTTAGAATCATTACTCCAGTCACATGCTCAAAAAACATTTATTATTATTATTATTATTATTATTATTATTTTTATTATTATTATTATTATGTTGAAAACAGCTGAGTATAATTTTTTTTTTCAGGTTTCTTTGATGAATAAAAAGTTCAGAATTTTTTTTTTATCTGAAATAGAAATCTTTTGTAACATTATATCATCACATTTGATCAATTTAAAGCATCCTTGCTAAATAAAAGTTTTCATTTCTATACTTTTTTTTTTTTTAATTTCTTTGTAATTTCTTTATAATGTTACAGAGCCTTTTATTTCAGATAAATGCTGATCTATGGATCTTCCTATTCATCAAAGAATTCTGAAAAAAGTACTCAACTGTTTTAAATATTGATAATAATAATAAAATTGTTTCTTGAACAGCAAATCAGCATATTAGAATGATTTCTAAAGGAAAATGTGACACTGAAGACTGAAGTAATGATGCTGAAAATGTAGCTTGTATTACAGGAATAAATTGCATTTTAAAATATTCAAATAGAAAACAGGTATTTTAAATCGCAAAAATATTTCAAAATGTTACTGTTTTTGTTGTATTTTGGATCAAATAAATGCAGGCTAATTGAGAAGAAGAGACTACTTTAAGAACCATTAAAAATCTTACCGTTCAAAAACTTTCGGCTGATAGTGTATTTTAGTTTATTTATTTATTTTTATTTATTTAAACTTTTTATTAATCCTGAAAAAATAAATAAAGGAACAAGGAATAAATTACATATTAAAACAGAAATATTTTACAGAAATATTTTACAAATATTAAAATGGAGTTATTTAAATTGTAATAATATTTCACAATATTTCTATTTTTACCGTATTTTTGATAAAATAGTTGCAGCTTTGGTGAGCATAAGTGCTTTTTGAAAATATTAAAAGCTCTTACCGACCCAGACTTTTAAATGGTAAAACTGTTGTTCTATTTTAATCAAATTTTAAATGTTTATTCAACAGTGGTCCTATGATGAAACTGGTGTACAAACTACAAGCTGAGGAATACAAGTATGAGTTTCCAGTCAGTTATCTGCCAGTAAGTGTATTCATTTAGGTTTTAATGCATCATCCCTGATTAATTTCAAAGTGGAAAAGACTTTATCACACGTGTCTTCATTAACATGTATATTTTTTTGCACAGGGTCCTATAAAGTCGTCCATTCAGGCTGGGGTTCTGCCAGACTGCCCTCTGTTTCACAATAAAATCCAGTTCCCCATGTCAGGCCTTCTGTTGCTCAGTATGTCTTGGCTCTTTACACCTTCACTTTTGTATTATGCTATAAAATATATTATATAACTGTTACAAGACTGTTTCATCACTCTGTCTTTCTCTCACGTAACTATCTGTTTTTAAATCTTTCACAGATCCTTTTGAATATTACATGTTCAACTTTGCCTCAAGTCTCATTACACCAAAGGTAAGAGCTCTTCAGCTGTCATTTATACTTTTTACTTGATTTTCACACCCTGATGGTTATTTAACAGAATTGCAGGATTTTATTGCCTCATTATAAGTTCATTTAAATGTTGTTTAATAACCTTTTCAGAACTACCCTCCAAAGCAGCACGGGAGTTGCTCAGATAGCGCATACTTTGTGCTTGTCGACACCTACCTCAAGTACTTTCTCCCTACAGAGGGCAATGTGCCTCCATCGCCTTTTTCAGACACTAGGGGAACCGTGGCCTCTCCTGCTCCAAGGTATCATGGTGTCTTTTAAAAATCATTTTCTCAGCAAATAAGCTAGTGTTTTATATGGTTGTATGTTCTTCCTGTCTCAGGTCTCCCAGTGTGCCTTATGTTGGATATGGTGGACACAGCACCAGTTTGTTGAAGCGTCATATTACCCATCAGCCCTCAGTCAACGCTGACCCTGCTGCTCAAGAGATCTGGAGGTCAGAGACGCTTCTGCAGGTAGGAACATGTTAATTGTTCTTTGAGTTTACTTCATGTTTTGACATGACTTTCACAGTTGTGTGTGTTTCTAAAGGTGTTTGTGGAAATGTGGCTCCATCACTATTCTCTGGAGATGTACCAGAAGCTGCAGTCTCCTCAGGTGAAGGTAAGAATATGATAAGGGCCCTCGGACCCACACACTCCCTTCCTCCTCTGCGCACGGCTGGCTGGCTCCAACCCTTCACTCCCCGCACTGCATAGGGACTGCTGCACGACACCCACCCTGACTCATGCACTTCCTCTCCCTCTGTGAATGACACACTTGTGCTCTGTTTACAAATATACCCTTTGTCATTCATAGCTAGAGTGGCAATATTTGCATTTTTGCAAGCTTTTTTTATGATGTGAATTGAAAATATTGGAATTTAACAGATATAGTATAAATACGACGATGTTTTGGCTTTTAAAGCTGTGACTGAATCTACACTAGTCCTCCACATTTTCACAGATGTGTTATTTCTAGTGCTATTACACTGCTAATGTTCTTTATTTGACATCAAATTAATAGGAGATATAAGTTGTCATTTTAAAATGATTGTTTATATAGGGCCCTGTGATCGCGGAATCCAGTCATAAAAATTGTATTTACTGTATAAGGCGGAATGTTAGAGAATTTGACACATTTTTAAAGAAGGCAGTACACTTTTATGGACTAGTATCTGTAAATATTAAGCTGCAAAAATACTATTTAAATATGAATCCTACATGTTCTGCGTATCTGTATGAATGAATAAGAAACTTAAAGGTCTTAACAGCAACCTGTCAAAATAATAGTTTGGTTTAACTTGAAGAAACTGTGACAGAAATATATTACTTAATGTAATGATAGTACTACTACTAATAAAATTATTATTAAAATATTATTTTTTTAAAGAATACTTACCAGAAGAAAATGTTTACCAGAATTTATTTATCAGAAAAATGTAAATACACAATAGTATTTCTGAAATAAATAAATAAATAAATAAATAAAATAATAATAAATTAATATTTGATCAAATCAATTAAGTAGAGATGTTTTTGGTTATTAAAATGGAGTGAAACCATCATGCAATGGAATCTAGAAAAGTAATGGAAAACGGAATTTGGTAAAAATAAAATTGAATTTGAGGGGGATAATATTTCATAGTTCCTTTTTGTTAAACGTAATAAATTGCTGTTAAATTATGTAAGTTTCTTGATTTTAATTAATTAGACATGCTTTTTTTAGTTTACCCATTAAAACGGAGTCTAGAAAAATTAATGGTAAATGGAATTGTGGAAAATTAAAACAGAAGAAACTAAATTTGAAAAAAAAATAACGGACTTTGCGAAAAATAAAACTGATTTCATAGAGCCTTATTTATATGAAATATTTTAATAAAAAAAAAAAAAAATATATATATATATAATATATATATATATATATATATATATATATATATATAGAAAGATATAGATGGATAGATAGCTTGATATATTTATTTATTTATTTAATGAAGTCATTGCAGTTGTCCCAGCTTATTTCATTCTTTAAAAAAAACTTATTGCAAAATTGAAATGTCTTGTGCAGTACATAAATAAGACAAGATAAACTTTTATTCGTCCCACAAAGAGGAAATGTCTGTGTTACAGCAGCAAAAGAAGTAGCAAATATAAGGCCAAGTACAAAGAAGGAAAAAAAAATTATTGCACAGGTTTAATTGTTATTGCAATATAAAACATATATACTACATCATATACTACAAACAGATTGGTTAAAGTATATTGTGTATTATATACACCTGCTTCCCTTCTAAAAGAAATGGCTGAAAAATCAAGGATTTACATGTAGTTTTTTTTTCTTTTTCTTTATATTACCTTATGAATATAATTTTGGGAGTTTTCTAACTAATCCAGTTATCAGCTTCATTTCAGATTGCACAAGCTCTTGATTTTAAATGTTAACTGAACATTAATGTCTTTTGTAGCTGGTTGTGGGTACTTCATCTTCTCGATCCAGCGCTAACATGTTTTAACCATATTGCTGATGCATTTCATGTGATTTTGATCATTTTGAAGTTTACTGAGGCCCCCTAGTGGTTTCTGACACCTGCTGTTGAGAACTATTTGTGTAAAACATGAATTTCCAATGAAATTGTATTTCCTCTGAGCTCAAGGACTTAAAAGTTAAAATCAACCCAGTGTCATATGATTGCTAAACATAGAAGGGGATGAAAGGGAAAAAGCTACCGCTTTTTAATTCATGTTTGCTTTGTTCGCTGTTTGTTTGATGATTTGGGCAGAATAAGCATAGTACACACTGGGCATGTGATTGAAGTTGTGGAGTTAATGCTTCATGTTTGATTCTGCATGATGCAGCCCGCTGGCTCCTTGATATGTCTTCTGTCTTTGTTCTTTGGCTGTGGGGTGTATGTAAGCTTTTGGTGTCTCTGGCTTCGAGTTTCTTTCCCTCTCCGTGTGTTATTTACAGTCAGTAAATCAGTGCAAGTCTCCCTCCAGTCAGCCCAGAGCATATTAAGTACGGCATCATTTATTTAACATCTTTGTGGTTGAGATTATGAACTGGAAGTCACCAGTTTATGGAGAATTAGAGAAAAAAACTAAATAAATTTAGTCATTTAGTCACCCTTATGTTATTCTGAACCTGTATGCTGTTACTTTATTTTATATATATATATATATATATATATATATAAAAAATAAAAAAATATATAATATACACACATACATACACTCACACACACACGCACACGTACACGAACACGCTACCGGTCAAAAGTTTTTGAACAGTAAGATTTTTCATGTTGTTTTTTTTTGTTTGTTTTTTTTATTCTCTTCTGCTCACCAAGCCTACATTTATTTGATCCAAAATACAGTGAAAACAGTAATATTGTGAAATATCTTTACTATTTAAAATAACAGCGTTCTATTTGAAAACATTTTAAAATGTAATTTATTCCTGTGATCAAAGCTAAATTTTCAGCATCATTACTCCAGTCTTCTGTGTCATCCTTCAGAAATCATTCTAATATATTGATTTGCTGTTCAAGAAACATTTTTATCATTATTATTATTATTATTATTATTATTATTATTATTATTATTATTATTATCAATATTTAAAACAGTTCAGTACATTTTTTTTTTTTTCAGGATTCTTTGATGAATAGAAAGATCCAAAGATCAGCATTTATCTGAAATAAAAAGCTTTTGTAACATTATACACTACCATTCAAAAGCTTAGTCAGTATAATTTGTATTTATTTATTTTTATTTTATTTTTATTTTTTTGGGGAGAAATAGAAATTAATACTTTTATTTAGTAAGGATGCTTTAAAGTTGATGATAGACATTTATAATGTTACAAAAGATTTCTATTTCAGATAAATGCTGTTCTTTCTATTCATCAAAGAAACCTGAAACAAATTCTACTCAGGTGTTTTCAACAATAATAATAATAATAATATTAATAATAATTTTTCTTTCTTTTTTGAGCAGCAAATCAGAATGTTAGAATGATTTTTGAAGGCTCATGTGACTGAAGTAATGATGCTAAAAATGTAGTTATGAAATCCCTGGAATAAATTACATTTTAAAATGTATTAAAATAGAAAACAGTTATTTTAAATAGTAAAAATATTTCAAAATTTTACTGTTTTTGCTGTACTTTGGATCAAATAAATGCAGGCTTGGTGAGCAGAAGAGACTTCTTTGAAAAACATTAAAAATCATATTGTTCAAAAACTTTTGACTGGTAGTGTGTGTATATAAAATATATGCACAATTATTAACACTATGCATAAAGATTTGGAATAAAATGAGGATGACAATGCCATTGGGGAGTGAACCGTTAAACTATTAGGATGCAAATTCACAAATGTAAGTCCATTTGCATAAACAGAATTTATTTAGCAAAAATCAGTAATTTGTCTGAAAAAGAGTAAATTGGTGACTCCTATTAGTGTATTTCATTGTGAAAACTTTAACGATGCAGTGTCTCCTTTTCTGCTTTCATAAGCTCTGTTTGGTTTTATTTGAAATCATAGAGATTAGACAAAATTGCATAGCCGAAGGTAATATAACATACTTCATCAAAGAGACACTTTACTTGAGAACCAAGGCCTAGATTACAAATAATGTTTCTTGGTTGCCTTGACTACATTTTCTAGGTTTCCTGAGGCAAACAATTCTGCAGTTTTCTGTAGTTAGTGTCATTCCCAAATTTGTTTTGCTTTAGAAAATGTCAAGAACAGACACCCTTTTCTTAGGAATATATCCTTTGGTGATATTTCAGTTAGAAAATCCAAAACAAGTAGCCATGTCACACGTTACACTAGAGGTTCGCAATTGGTGCGAAAAGGACAACTGCATCATCATGTTCATTGCATTTCTCTTTTGTGGTCAATATCGATTTGTCTCTTTCTTTCCTTTTTGTACACCCCCATTTCGGTCCTGACTATGTCCAACTATTTTTCTTGGATTGCACTCTGTCCTTTTTTCCTTTCTACTCTCATGTTCACTGCCCTGCTCCTCTCCTCTCCCCTTTTTCTTCCTTTCCTCCCCCCACTGTGCTCCTCTCTTCCTTCTCCCCTCCCCTCCACCCGTTTGTGATGGGTCCTTCAGCTGGCGTTGTTGCAGTACCGCCTCAGTATGTCCAGCATGCTGTGCCAACCCCCCGCCCCACCAGGCACTGGGACCCTCCACACATACCAAGTACTTTTACCTTTTCATTCAGTTCCACGGGCTTCCTGGAGGTAACCTAAGATTAGATAGGAGTTAGACTAGGGGGCTGGTTTTAACTCTAATGATTTAGGCCAGTCTTAAGTTGGGAGATTTGGTCTGATTATAATGTGTGATTGAATTAATGTGACTAAAAAGTCTTGTGATTTACTAAATTATTATGATATATTGTGATGTGGGAGCTCGTCAATGTGAGAAATGTGTGTCTTTTTGTTTTTAAAGCATGTCTGTTTTTATGCAGATTTTAACATGTTTTATGTGATTTGCTCTTTTTATTAATTTTTTAGGTGTGTTTGTTCTTGTGCTTTCAATTATGCAAACACTACTACACTACACAGAATATCCAGACCAAATTGCCCAGACATCTTTTGTTTTGTTATCTTTGAAAATACTTTGTATACATGAAGTCTCAAGTATGATGGTCTCGATAAAGTATTGCACAGTGGATGTCATGTAAGGTGTTGTTGTCAGTCAACATATGCTGCCTGTTTACACCTGGTATTAACATCTGTCTTAGATGATTTGCTCAAATGTGGATATTTACACCTGGAGGTGACAAACACCATGAATGTGTTTGCTGTTAATTTAATGTTAATTTCTATTTATTTATTTAAACTTTTTTTTTTTTTTTTTTTAAAGAGTATTTAAGATTAATTCTAAGTAGAGTAATTCTATTTAAAATGTTATTTATATTTTATTTATTTGTGACCCTGGACCACAAAATAGCACGGGTATATTTGTAGCAATAGCCAAAAATACATTGTATGGGCCAAAATTATCGATTTTTCTTTTATGCCAAAAATCATTAGGATATTAGAATCATGTTTCATGAAGATATTTTGTACATTTCCTACCGTAAATGTGTCAAAACTTAAGTTTGATTTATAATATGCATTGCTAAGTACTTTATTTGGAACTTTATTTGCTTTATTTTTTTTTGGTTGTTGTTGTTGTTGTTGTTGTTGTTTTTTGTTTGTTTTTTGCACCCTCAGATTCCAGATTCCAAATATTCTAAATATTCTAAATATTGCCCTACCCTAACAAACCATACATCAACAGAAAACTTATTTATTATTTTTTTTGTTTGTTTGTTTGTTTTTATATAAAAAAATTTAAAATTTAAAAAAAAAAAAAAAAAAATTACACTTGTGACTGGTTTTGTGGTCCAGGTTCACATTTTTGTTTAAATAAATACATTTTGTTAAAAGCAAGCTTATAAAACTTTTTTTTTTTAATAAGCATAAGCATATTTTAAAACATTATATCTCAACCTCTCATTAATTACTTCATGTGCAAACATTTAAAAGTTTTGCATGTTATAATTTATAATTAGTTAATTATAATAAATAATAATTATTATAAAATGTAATTAATATAAAATGTTAAAATTGTATTAAAATGTATGTTAAATAAGTGTTTCGTGTAGTAATATTACACATACAAGTTTTTATATATATATTTTTTTTAATTATATAAATGATAAATGAACTATAGCAAAATGGAAAAAAAACATTTTATCAATATTTATGTGAGGTTTTAAGCTGCAATTTGAACCTTCAATCCATTTGTCCCAATTGAAGTCCACTATATTTGAGAAAAATCCTCGAATGTTTTCATCAAAAACCTTAATTTCTTTTTGACTGAAGAAAGAAAGACATGAACATCTTGGATGACATGGGGGGTGAATAAATTCAGGAAATTTTTATTCTGGAAGGGAACTAGTCTTTTAAATGAACTTCTGTCATTGCGTGTAAATGTCAGACAAACAGGTTAATACCAGGTATAAATGGGGTCTCAAAGATGTTTTTAATTATCTTAAAAATCTGACTTGTGCTTGGTGTTTGGACAATGTCTTAGGAGCCTTTCACGCCTTCGGAGGAGCATGTCCTTGTTGTGCGTCTCCTGATCAAGCATCTGCACGCCTTCTCCAGCAGCCTCAAGCAGGAGTCAATCTCCTCCTCACCCTCTGCACACTCCCACAGCAGTCCTCTGGAAGAGCTCAAGCGGTGGGTTTTTATAGCTTCCAAGTCTCTGTCAACTCTTGCAGAGAATCAGGCTATAGAACTAAAACATCTGTAAATCTAAGCTGGCATGTCGTAAAGAGGAGCTATTCACCCGATCAGGCGCCGGGGACTTGATTGAGCCGTCTTCTGTTTTACTGCTCTGTCAATAAGCCTCCACTCTCTGTCTCCCTTAGTGTGGTGGTACAGAGGTTTGTCCAGCAAAAGCTGTACGTCTTCCTACAACACTGCTTTGGTCACTGGCCTTTGGACGCCTCATTCAGAGCGGTAAATGTCCTTGAGTGCACACTGATGTTTGGAGCTTACTTTTATATATTGGCAGTAAACATTATGCACTGTTCAAAACATAGTGAGAGCTATGATGCTAAACGGATGTATTAAATTTAATGTAATGTGTTTGTTTTGTGGTTTAGGTACTAGAGACGTGGCTTAGTTACATACAGCCCTGGAGATACATTGGAGAAAAAAACAACACGCAAACAGATGGACAGATTAGAACTGTTCCCGATAAATGGTATTTTATATATTGGTTGCTTATTAAATATTACTGTTAAAACTTTTCACTATTGTTGTAGTTAGTTAGTACTGACCTAAATAAGATATTTCACATAAAAGATGTTTATATATAGTCCACAAGAGAAAATAATAGTTGAATTTGTAAAAATGTCCCAGTTCAAAAGTTTACATCCCCTTGATTCTTAATACTGTGTTGTTACCTGAATGATCCACAGCTGTGTTTTTTTGTTTAGTCATAGTTGTTCATGAGTCCCTTGTTGGTCCTGAACAATTAAACTGTTTCTTAGCAAAATCCTTCAGGTCCCACAGATTCGTTGGTTTTTCCAGCATTTTTTGTGTATTTGAACCCTTTCCAAAAATGACTATGATTTTGAGATCCATGTTTTCACACTGAGGACAACTGAGGGACTCGTATGCTATTACAGAAGGTTCAAATGCTCACTGATATTCCAGAAGAAAACGCGATGCATTAAAAGCAGGGGGGTGAAAACTTTTTGAATTTAAAGATCAGGGTAAATTAAACTTATTTTCTCTTCTGGGAAAAATTTAACTATCTTCTGTGGCCTCTAACGGGCAGTACCAAATGAAAAAATATGATATTTAGGCAAAATAAGAAAAATGTATATTCAAAATCTTCATTCTTTTCAAAAGTTTTCACCCCCTGGCTCTTAATGCATGATTTTTCCTTCCGGAGCATCACTGAGCGTTTAAACCTTCTGTAAAAGTTGCATATGAGTCCCTCAGTTGTCCTCAAAATCATACAATCATTGTTGGATTGTAAGGGTTCAAATACAGACAAATGCTGGAAAACCAAAGAATTTGTGGAAACTGAAGGATTTTTCTGAAGAAAAGCAGGCAGTTTAACTGTTCAGGACAAACAAGGGGCTCATGAACAAGTATCACATTTTTAATGATTCTGAAAGAGGAGTGTAAACTTTTGACTTCAACTGTAAATTAATCAAAAGTGACGGTTAAAACATTTATAATTGTTTCTACAGTTTCTATTTCAAATAAATGCTGTTAAAATTTAGATTATTTATTTGTTGTACTGTATTAAGCTAATAAATGAAACCTTGGTTAACATCACAGAGAGCATTAAACATGATTTGTCAGTTTGTGACATTTCAATCAGTGCTTGCCAACAGGGTTTTTGTCATTCACAGGGCCTCATTTGTCCAGGAGAATCTGCTTATGTACACAAAGCTTTTCCAAGGCTTCTTGAATCGAGCCATGCGTACAGACTTGGACAATGCCAAAAACGCCCTGATGGTCTTTAGAGTCGCCAAAGTCTTTGTTCAGCCAAACCTGTCAGAGATGATCCAGAAGGGTATGTGACAAGATTTTATGATTATATGATGTATTGCTTTATTATGCGCAAATCATTGAGAATTTGAATCTCCAGCTGAGCAGTTGTTCTTGGAGCCCGAGCATGCCATCCTGCAACGACAAAACCGTGTCTTCTTGACACCTTCACATGGTGGCAGCTTCCTCTCTTCTCGTCAGCCAGTGGGGACCGACAGCGTCTTCAAAGTCAAAAGTCACGTTTATAGCCTGGAAGGACAGGACTGCCAGTACACCCTGATGTTTGGTCCTGATCTACGGAAGAATGTAAGCTGAGAATTAAAGGGATGGTTCACCCAAAAATGAAAATTATCCCATGATTTACTCACCTTCAAGCCATTCTAGGTGTATATGTCTTTCTTCTTTCAGATGAATACAATTGTAGTTATATTAAAGGAGAAGTCCACTTCCAAAACAAAGATTCACATATAATGTACTCACCCCCTTGTCATCCAAGATGTTCATGTCTTTCTTTCTTTAGTTGTAAAGAAATTGTTTTTTGAGGAAAACATTTTTCTCCATATAATGGACTGATATGGTGCCCCGATATTGAACTTCCAAAATGCAGTTTAAATGCGGCTTCACACGATCCCAAATGCGGTTGTAAATGATCCCAGCCGAGGAAGAAGGGTCTTATCTAGCAAAACGATCAGTTGTTTTCATAAAAATAATGCAATTTATACACTTTTTATTCTCAAACGCTTGTCTTGCCTTGCTCTCCTTGAATTCTGTGTATTCTGCCTCGGGACAGTTAAGGTATGTCGAAAAACTCTAGATCATATTTTCTTCCCCAACTTCAAAAATCATTTCAAAATCATCCTACATCGCTGCAGAAGTACCGACCTAGTCTTTGCAAAGTAAACATGATCAAACACTCTTAACAAAAAAGGTAAAATGGCGATATAGGACAATTTCGACGTTGAGGGAGAACATGAGATGGGAGTTTTTCGACATACCCTAACTGTCATGAACCGGAACAAAAACAGTTCAGGCGGAGTAAGACAAGATGAGCGTTTGAGATTAAAAAGTATATAAATTGTATTATTTTCATGAAAATAACCAATCGTTATGCTAGATAAGACCCTTCTTTCTCGGCTGGGATTGTTTGAAGCCGCATTTAAACTGCATTTTGAAAATGCAAAATCAGGGCACCAATGTCAATTATATGAAGAAAAATGCTGAAATGTTTTCTTGTCATCTTAGATGACAAGGGGGTGAGTACATTATATGTGAATCTTTGTTTTGGAAGTGGACTTTTCCTTTAAATAAAATTATTTTCCAAGCTTTATAATGGCAGTGAATGGAGTTTAAGACTTTGAAGCCCAAAAATACTGTCCATCCATAAAAAGTGGTCCATATGGCACTGGGGGGGTTAATAAAAGCCTATAGATGCAAAAGTGAATAGATGCATTTGTGTAAGGGAAAATATCCATACTTAAAACCCTATAAACCATAATCTCTAGTTTCCACTAACTTTCGTACGTGCGTTCATGAGAGAGTGGTGTTCCAGCAGACGACAAAGGATGTAGGCATATCATAAGCTCCGGTGAGAATATGCTAGTCTCATAAGAACCAAGTTTTGTTCAAGTCAAAGGAAAACCAGCCTCCTCTTGGCTTATATCGAAATCCTGCATCATTTTTCTTTACAAATCTTTTTGTATTTCTTATTTGTGACTGGTGTTTTGTTTTGCTGTGTCCCCGCTGGAAAGCCACTCTCTTGTGAACCAGAGAGTTAGAGATTACAGTTTATAAAGTTTTAAATATGGACATTTTTCTTACAAAAACATATCGAATCACTTCAGAAGGCCTTTATTAACTCCCCAGAGCTGTGTGGAGCACTTTCATGATGGATGGATACACTTTATTGTTTAATAATTTGAAACCCCATTCACTGCCCTTATAAAGCTTGGAAGAGCCAGAATATTTTTTAAATATATCTCTGATTGTATTCGTCTGAAAGAAGAAAGTCATATACACCTAGGATGGCTTGAGGGTGAGTAAATCATGGGATAATTTTTATTTTTGGGCGAACTATCCTTTAATGCTAGATCTACTTAGTGCTAAAATCAATGGTGGATGTATTTGATGAGTAGTCATGTTATCATAATATCCTTCTGTCAATTTCAGGTGCTAAAGCTCATCCAGATTATCGCCCAAGCCCGACAGACAGCTAAACGGACGTCAGATCGTTCCACTGAAATGGCTGGAAACAATTCATTTCTCTCATGGTTTGGTGTTGGCTCGTCGGATCATAACAACACCTTTACCGGAGGAGATATGGATGATATGGGAGAGGGTGTGAAGAAAACTCATGAGTTTCTGGACAAAGCCCTGGACTACCTTTGTCAGATATTCCGGGTCAGTCTATAACTGCTTTTATTTAGGATGCATGTTATAAGCTACCATTCAAAAGTTTGGGGTCGGTTAAAATTTTAAAAATGTTTTGAAAAATTCATCAAAACTGCTATTATTTGATCCAAAATACAATCAAAACAGTGTTTTTATTATAATTTGAAAGCTGAATTTTTAGCAGCCAGTCTTTAGTGTCATATGATCCTTCAGAATTATTCTGATGCTCGTAGTAGAAAATGAGATTCTTTGATGAATAGAATGAACAGCATTCATTTGAAATAGAAACGTTATAAATGTCTTTACTGTCTTTGATCAATTTAATCTTATTTTAAAGGGATAGTTCACCCAAAAATGAAAATTGTCATTAATTACTCACCCCCTCATGTTGTTCTAATTTGTAAGATATTCATCTTTGCAATACAAATTAAGATATTTTTAAGGAAATTAGAGAGCTTTCTGCATGGACAACAAGGGAAATACCATGTTCAAGGCCCAGAAGGGTAGTAAGGACATCGTTAAAATACTCCATGTGACATCAGTGGTTCAACTTTAAGTGAAAGTGTGGAAAAGACTGACACGGAAGAGAAGAAATTGTTAAATAAAGTCGTTATTTTTTTTTATTTTTTTCCACACAAAAAGTACTCTCTTATCTTAAGGTTGTAAATTAAGGTTGAACCACTGATGTCACATGGACTATTTTTACAATGTCCTTACTACCTTTCTGGGTCTTGAATTGAATGTGTCAGTTGCATTGCTGTCTATGCAGGGTCAGAAAGCACTTACGTTTTGTCAAAAATATCTTAATTTGTGTTTCGAAGATGAACAAGGGTCTTACGGGTCTGGAACGACATGAGGGTAAGTAATTAATGACAGAATTTTCACTTTTGGGTGAACTATCCATTTATGTATTAATTTGTTTTAAAAAAATGAATCTTTCTGATCTGTCTTTTGAACAGAAATGTATATTTTTATTTACCTTTTTTGTTTTGTTTCATTTGTTGTACAGTTGAATGCAGGGCAGCTATCTCAGCTGATGGTCAATGTGGCATCTGTAGATGATGAAGGGGCATCTAAACAACTGCCAGACTGCATCCCGAGTGAAAATGGGCTTGTGCTAACAGATCTGGGCAGGTTGCAGGTGAGTTTTATTGTGTTGATCTTTAACACATTCATTTTGCCAGTCTTACCAGTAATGTTCTACAAATTCAATTGCATATTTTACAGATCATCAATGGGCTTCGCAGATTTGAAATTGAGTATCAAGGAGATCCAGAGCTTCAACCTATAAGGAGCTATGAAAATGCTTTTTTGGTTCGACTCATGTTCCAGATCTCATGCTTTATTAATGCAAGAGTAAGAATATTGCTTGGTATACAGTTTCATCCAAACATCAAACTTCATTATGGTCATTAATTCATTTCTTTCTTGCATTTCACTTCAATCAAATGTTCTATAGTTTGGAGACCACATGGAGGCGCTGTGTTCTCGACAGGACCTCCTGGGCAGTATAGGAAGACACTACCTGAGCAGTTCCCCAAAAGTAGCGGAGCAATGGCGGAAGAGTCCAGTGACGCGACAGATAAGGGAACGTCCTCAACGAGCCCGACTCAGCCTGCGGGTGCTGGCCAGCTATCGCACCCTCCTCATCCTCCTCCTGCTCTACATGCTGTTTGCACTACTGTCATTTGGTGTTCTCTCCAGCACTGGACTCATTCTCATCGTCAGCTTTCTATATGAGCTCCTGTTGAATTTCTTTCATAAAAAACCAAAGACTCAGTAAAGGAGGATTCATGATGCCTTTTTTATATTTTATTTTTTTTAATGTCAATACTAAACTTATAGCAACCTGTTCTCAAAGGTGCATGAAGGTTTTTATATACAGTATTTGCACTGCGAGTGTATTGGTATGTTTAATGACAGAAGATTGAACGAGGAATGTTGTATCCAATGCACAGTGTTTTTTGTTTTTGGTTTGTTTTTTTGTTTGTTTTTTTTAAATCTGTGAGAGGTGGTTAATCCAGTTTTTCAGTCATTAAGTTCATTTATAATGGTGTATTTTTGCTAATGTGACTGTCAGAACAATCCAAAGTTTGCACTTAACTGACTGCTTTTCATTAAATGGACATGATGAATGTCTACTTTGTGTACTGGATTTTGATTGCTATAGAAACATGGATGTGTTTCCACCTCTTTTCTGTAAAAACCAACGTGGCCATTTGTAAATTTAGTGGGTCAGGCTTCTGGTCTAATCCACGTCCAACTAATTTTAGTTGGGCAAATTGGTGTATCTTACCATGTTTTTTAATGTATTATCTTAATTATGAACACAATGGTTTGTAACGCAAACAGTTTTAATGTACTGCACGTTGTTATTCTTCTCGTCATTTCCCTAACCGGAAGTCTCACCCATACAGGGTTGCCAGGTTTTCACACCAGAACCCGCCCAATTGCTACTCAAAACTAGCCCAAAACTAGCTTAATCGCTTCGAAGGGTATGCCCCATGAAAAATCGCCTTCCAGCGGATAAAATGCACGTTTTTTTTGTCGGGGTTCCCCTGGTAAATTTGCATTTCAGGGGCTAAATGTAATGCGGACATCAAAAACTACCCGCGACAACAGTGTAAAAATAAGTTACTCCAATTCTGCGGGATAACCTTTGACTTAGCAACACTAGACCCATAGGCTTCCTTAGCGTTGAAGAAAAAGGTGAATACGACCTCCGGGTGATTTTACACTGAATTAAGTATTGAACTGACTTAAGCTGTGTCCGAAACCGCTCCCTATCCACTATATAGTGCACTATATCGGGTGTCAGCCATTTTGTAGTGATGTCCGAATTCTGAGTGAATGACTTCATTCCCTACATTCGTTCACTACTTTTTACCCACAATGCATTCTGATTTCGAGTGTACAACCGATGTACACTCGCTGAAGCACTATATCCCACAATCCAATGCGGAGAACCGACGAGCTGGAAGAGAGAGCGGGAGCGAATAAGTTTGAATGAGAGATGGCGTTTACATCTTCATTATTTCTGCTTTATTGTTTATTTCATGCATTATTCATATCAAAATATATTATATAGGCATTAACTCAGTTTAATATTTTACTAATTTAATGAGCTGGCATCTTTGTTAATTTACAAAAAATGATGATAATTTGGTGGATATTTAAAAATGTTCGTTGGTAGCGTATTCATTCTGATGTAATATTAACGGTCGCCTGAGGACGCTCTACGACCATTGGCATGTTACGCTGCTCGGGAGAGTTTCAAGATACTACAAACAATAAATACATAACATTGTTGACATGTAATTAATGTATGTTTATTTTTTTATTTTTTTGACAGTATTTTAATAGTATTTAATGATTATGAACACATAAGCATTACAAAACAAATACCATTAATAAAACCAAAAGCTGACGCGGTGGTATGTATAATTACAGTATAAAGTCATTTAAAGTGTTATTGCTATTAATATTATTTTCTAAAATAAGGTACATGTAATATAAAAGTACATGTGACAAAGATGTTTTTCGGAACAGCTCCAAGTCTCATGCGAAGTGTAACGTTATACGTCACCGTCCGAATTCGTTCACTTCATTTCGTTCACTCCTTCTGATATAGTCCACTCAACGGCCATTTACTATATAGGGATTAGTGAATAAGTGAACGAGTGAGCGATTTCGGACACAGCTTTAGTTAATCTGTTATATCTTAGCAGCAATAGAGGAAGTAGTTCTGTTACCATAGCAGCCACTGCAGTATTAAAAGTTCCAGTGGGAGAGAAGCAGTGTACAGTCTTTGAAAACAAACCAGCTCTCTCCACAAATATGTATAACAACGTGTAAAGGCAGGTTTTTCGATAAAACTTGAGTCATGACGCAACGTAGCAGTGAAACGTCATCCGCGTGAGTAGACGCATGTGACGTAGTATCAGTGCGGGAATCCAGGGAACTTGTTTCACAGCGAGATGGATGTGCGCGTTGCTTCACTGCAGAGGAATATTGACTTTTTACAAAGGCAGCACAAAGAAACTTTGGAGAAATTACACGGTGAAATAGATATTTTAAAGCGGGAAAATAAAGGTACATTTATGATACATTTACTTACATGTCACAGAAATAGTGTTTGGGCCTTTTAATGAACGATACTGATAGGACAACTATAGGTTGCATTTATTATATAATTTTCTTGTGTTTTATATATAGTATTTGTCCGTGCACCTACAACAAACTTTATCATTTATATTATATTTGACGTAATTTACTGAAAATGTGACAAGATTAATTAATAATGTCTCTTGTTTTGCTGTTATATTCTCTCTGCTTGTCTAAATGTATCTATATTTCAGCCCATTCTGTCTTTTACTCACAGTTTTGTTAAAACCTGTAGCATTTACTTTCTTTTGAAATGTTAGGCGGAAAGACAGCGTTAGTCTCCATTCACTTTCACTGTAAGAAAAGTTGCAATGAAAGTGAATTGAGACTGAGGCTGTAATTATATCTTTTTTTCTGCGCTTAAAAGACATGCGGGTTTGGAGCAAAACAAAGTTGAATAAATGATGACAGAATGTGCTTTTTTCAGGTTTAATGAGGATTGACACCTGCTGTCAGGTGTATCAGAGCTGATACTCTAGTCTAGTACAGGTTGCCTGGTGACGTCGAGTTGCTGAATGAGGAAAATGAAAGAATGGCGTTTGTAACCTCTGTGGGTGGCAAAGTATCAGTTTACACAGACAAACGTGTCGGTGTTTTGTTTCTGACTGTCAAAAGGAGATTTGTTTGATCAGATGTAAAGGTATTTTGCTTACAACAACGTGGAAGAAATACAGGAGAATTACAGTTTTGCTGATGGTAATAGGGAATACCGGGGCTAGTTGTCACAAATGCGATATTTGAGTTTTGGCTCTTGGGTTAACAACTATGAGGTACCGACTATAGAATAGCCTTAAAGGGACTTTGGAGGTACATACATGTCAAGTTGGGTCAAATTATCAGATGTTTTATCAGTGGTAGACTGCTGGACAAAACAATAGTTTTAAACATATTCTGATTGTAACAACTCATCCAATACGTTGTTCCGCTAATTTATGCTGTCTAAACCATGAAAAAAAAGTATGGAAGCTATTAAATCATATAGAGAAGGATTTCGTAAGCAGCAAAGGGTGCAATATTTTGACAAACTAAATTTAATAGGTGTAAAGATATGTACTTGCAGTATTAATTAAGATATTAGCCTAATACCTGACTGGAAATGAATAGAACAAACACGAATGTTGCCAAGATTCTTGCCCTGAAAATCTTGGTTCAGCTTGGTTAGCCACAAATGCCTTTTGTTGCTCAGACAGTTTTTTGCACTCTTCTTCTTGATTTGTTGTAACCTTTGGGAGTCTAAAGTACTCCAAATGTTTTTCCCAGTCTGACCGATTAGTACAGCAAAAGTGATCAGTGATCAGCAAAATTTGTGAGTATCATTCAGTTCAATGGCATTGTTTAGGTTTGGTGCCGCCAATATAACAGATCGTGAAAACACTATTCTGAGAAATATTCAACAAAGTAAAAAGTATCACATCTAACCCTGGTCTTTCAACAAAAAACATAACTTTGATATATCATTAAACATCATTCTCCATTGTGTATTTGTTATGTAATTATGTGGTTACAGAGTTGCAGTATAAGCTGATAATGGAGCTTCCAAAGTCGAGCAGTAAAGGTTGAGTGACACTTCTAATCATTCTTACATCTACATCTCAAACAAAACCACTGGACAACTATATTTCTACATGCTTAACTTGCACCAAAATTCCATGACAGGATCCAGCCGTAGAATCTGTAAGCATCATACAGAAAGAAACAAGTTCCAAAGAGAGAGAAGGAACTATCTGGAACAGACTTTGGAGGAAACCTGCTCACCACAAGCCACAGAGATCAGGTGCTTACAAAACTGCATATAAGATATTATTATTATAAATAAGTAAGACGATACATAGATTTGTAACATTCTTTTCATACCTACAGCAGTCATTTAAAATGTAAAGAAACCAGATCAAATTCCCTCACGGCTGACAGAATAGAAGGTCCTTCAGAAGCCAAAGCAGGGTTTATCACTTCTCTACAGCCTCTGATGATCCAGTGTAGTACATTTCAGGTCCCTCGACCTCCAACCCTACAGGAATGTGAGATCATCATACGCCAGCTGTACAATGCCAACAGCCTGCAGTCCCAGGAGGTGAGATCATATATTTCTAAATGTCTCTGAATATATTATATAATTTAATTTTTTTAATTTGTCTCCTCTCAGATCCTACGTGTGAAAGCTGTTCTCAAAGACATTGTATTCAACAAGAAAATAACTGCAGAGAATTACATTTTGACCAAGGCTTTTCTTGCTGATGGTAAAAGGTAATTTCATTTTCGCATCTCACTTCAAAATCAAAGGAAACTTTCCATTATTTTCTGATGAAGTATTACTATAAACATATAATATTGTACAATTATTTACTTTAAATTACAAACACACACACACTCACTCAAAAACACGATCTCTTACATTATGGTAAAAAGATTATGAAAATGACGTCACATAAAGTTTGAGTAAATATGACATTGTCTTGTTTTCTGAGATACATCCAGATGACCTTTAACTCTTTACCTTCATTTTTTGGCAGAGCTGAGAATTCAGACACATTTCCTCAGCTTTCTCTCCAAACACTGCCTAAAGGACTGTAAGTCATTTCTTGTAAATATCTATATATATTGAACAGTGGAGATCAAAAGCAGAGAACAACCTAT
The DNA here is from genome assembly GCA_036247105.1 of Cirrhinus mrigala. NCBI lineage: Eukaryota > Metazoa > Chordata > Actinopteri > Cypriniformes > Cyprinidae > Cirrhinus > Cirrhinus mrigala. The sequence goes on along the minus strand of CM070027.1, from coordinate 19,475,877 downwards.
AATTTCCTAAATTTCAAGGTCACTGCTTAGTCCTGTTTGAACTTATCCTAACAGGAGTAAAAGGGCAGTTTATTAAACATTTCATAAATTAACTGTATTCTGTTGGCGCCGTTGTGCTACGGGTGTCCCGAGTTAGAATCCCGACTCGAGGACCTTTCCCGATCCCGCCCCCTTCTCTCTCCCCACTTCGCTTCCTGTCAGCTATGATCTGTCCTATCACAATATAAAAAAGCCAAAAATAAAAAAATGAACTGTATTCTAAAAACTTAAATTTTGAAAAAGTAAGATATTTATCAAAATTAGAGAACACTTACAAAGTTATTGGTGTTAATCTGGCACCTGGTGCTTATTTCCTTAATTATATGACAAACCCTATATAACTGGCAGCATTCCTCCAATTTTCACTGAGATTGCAAGATGGTGGGCCGATCTAAGGTGACTGAAACCCTGCGAAAGGATGTTGGCCAAATGGATGACCCTTTCAGCCAATGCAAGAGAAGTTGGTCATTCCAAATCTGTGATTTCACGAATATCGCAGATTTATAATGACACTAATTCATTCAAGACCCCCAAAAAGGCTGGTCATCCACATAAGACGAATGCATGAGAAGACAGGATAATGCAGAGACTCTCAATGGGGAATGGGTTCAGCACTGCAGCTGGAATTGCTTGCCAGTTCAGTGCTGAACAGGGTAAGGATCTGTCTCGGCATGTTTAAGAAAAGTCAAACTGAAAGTACACTCTGCAGTGACCGAAACTCATCAATCAGAAAGAATCAAAAGGCTAAGCTCACCTTTTCTGAGGAGCATGTTGCGTGGAGAGAGGAGAACTGGTCCAAAGTTCACTTTAGTGATGAGAGCAAGTTTAATTTACTTGGGTCTGATGGGAAGCATTTTGTTCGGGGTCAAACAGAGTAAAAACTGAAGCCCAAGTGCTTAAAGAAGTCAAAGGTGGAGGAGGAAGTGTCATGTTTTGAGGGATGTTTTCTGCAGCAGAAGTTGGGACTTTTATACAGCTATATAGCAGGGTGAATGCAACTAGTAATGAGAAACTAGTAATGTCCTGCGGCCGCAGACGTGCTGAAATGATTCAAAGCAAGGGCCTTTACACTTCCAACTAATTTTCGACAGTTGTAACAGTCCAAAATTTTAGTTGTAATCTTCTTACATGCTACAGTGGTTACTGTTCTCTAATTTTGATCAATGAAAATTTTGTCAAACATGTTAGTATAACAGTGGTATACCCACAGCTAATATTCCTTCAAATTTTGAGCAATGAAGACAATATTTAAGAAAAAATAAAGTATTGTTCTTTAATTTTGTTCTCCACTGCATATATTGTTTCCAACCAGTCTGACATAAACATCAACCTTTGCTCCATTACTTTTTAAACAGACCTGTGTCTCAGGCTAGTAAAGCAGAGAAAGTGATCCTCCCTGCCCTCAAACAGACCCTCAATACAATAGCAGACAGACACAGGAGGACTCAAGCTGTGCAGAGACGTCGTCTACAAAGGACTATGCGCTGACGGACCAGTCATGTGGTGACATGACGACTTACATACGACTTATGTGCCACATTTCAGATCGAAACATCAGTTTAAATGTCTTTATTAATGAAGCAATGCGCAAACAGTTAAGGCCTTAGTGTGCTGGACTAAACAAACTTGATGATAATTCTTGTAAATAAAAAAAGACAAAGAAAGTTTTAATATATTGCCATCATTCCATAGAGGTGCAAGGATTATACTAGTGCTGATGGGAAAACATTTCTAAGCAGCTGAAAGGCAAGCCTGCCTCACGCTTTGAGCCCAGGTGTTCAGCAGCGCCGTCACCGAGTGCTTGTCAGGAAGCTGAAGAAGTTTAGAGGTCATGTTCTTATGCACAGTCTGCAAAAAGGGGTTGGCCTCTGAAAACAGAGAGAGGAAGGTAAGGAAGTGATGAATTAATGTTTCATAGACTATGGATTTTCATTTAAATTGAAAGCTTAAGAGTGTTTGCATTTTAAAAGGCAGCCTAGGATGTCATACTGACATTTAATGCACAAATCAGGCTTAGACTCACCATACTGCTGACCATCATCTTCCCAGTGAGGGCTCTGATCAGGGTAGTCTGCTGGAATGCTCAACTGAAGAGGGGGAACACTGGGAAGATTTTTATCATCTAGACAGACACAATGACAGGAGTGAAGAGTCAATTTTTTTAACATATCTTTTTTAAAACCTTATTTTTCCAGTAAGAGTGGACTTTTGATACATTTTATGGGTCTGGCTTTGCTCTCATCTGCGTCCAGCTGTTTTTACCTGAACAAAACAGCTCGTTTTGCTGCTTGATATTGCAAATTGGTGTATCCTACCATATTTTAATGTGCTAATTAATTACGAGCACACTGGTTTGTAGTACAAACAGTTTTACCGTTTAATGCACGTTGTTATTTTTCTCGTTATTTCCCCATAGCTGCCAATCAACCGGAAGTCTCACCCATAGGCTTACTTCCGCGTTGAGGAAAAAGGGGGATAAAAGGGCGCATTTAGTGGACATGGGGTTTGAACTCACCTAGTTTACATATGAGATGCACCGTTCCATTGTTGCTGCAAAAGTTCGGGTCCAGATTGACCAGGAATTTGGAGTTGAGCCGAGCCACCTCCCCTTGAAGTATGTTAGGGATGGTCTGGCGCTCGTCGTCCTCCAGCTTCCGTTTACGGGAAGGAATTGAAGGCCCCCTGAAATGAAAGAATATGTATTTTAAATGTTTAAATTTAGGAGTTACGGCTAGGTAGTATATACCATACATTGCTTTACATTTTTAAACTCAATATATATTGTTAAAAGCTATTTAATATGCATGTATAACATGGCTACATAATATAAAATAACTACTATGTTGTACTCCATTACTACTATTATGATATTTATAATAGATATCATTCAGAAGTATTTGGTCATGAAGATTTTTTTTTTTATTACTGTCATTCAGCAATGACACATTTTAGCAAATGTTGCATGAGGCTCAGAAAGCTCGCAGATTTCATCAAAAATATCTTAATTTGTGTTCCGAGGATGAACAAAGGTGATGGCAGAACTGTAATTTTTGGGTGAACTATCCCTGTAACAAAGATAATTGACTTAAAGGAGAAGTTCACTTCCAGAACAAAAATTTACTGATAATGTACTCACCCCCTTGTCATCCAAGATGTTCATGTCTTTGTCTTCAGTCGATAAGAAATTATATTTCTTGATTAAAACATTTCAGAAATGTATAGTGGGCTTCAATGGTGACCCCAAGTTTGAACTTCCAAAATGCAGCTTTAAATGGCTCTAAACAATCCCAGCCGAAGAAGAAGGGTCTTATCTAACAAAACGATCGGTCATTTTTTAAACAAACTGACAACTTATGTACTTTTTAACCTCAAATGTTTGTCTTGTCTAGTTCTATGTGACATTTTAAGACAGTTAGGGAAAAACTGTTGAAAAACTCCCATCTAGTTTTCTTCCCCAACATCAAAATCACCCTACATCGCTGCAGAAGTACCGACCCAGTGTTTACAAAGTGAACATGCGAAGAAGATCGAATACCCTTTCTAAAAAAAAAAAAAAAAAGGCAAAACAGCGATGTAGGACAATTTTGTTGAAGTTGAAGAAGAAAATGAGATGGGAGTTTTTCGACATGCCCTAACTGTATTGACCTGGATTACACAGACTACGCATGTGCATCGCAAAAAATAGACAAGACAAGCATTTGAGATTAAAAATTATATAAATTGTCAAATTGTTTTGAAAATGACCAATTGGTTCGCTAAATAAGACCCTTTGTCCTCGGCTGGGATTGTTTAGAGCCATTTAAAGCTGCATTTAAATTGCATTTTGGAAGTTCAAACTTGGGGGCACCATTGATCAACTGAAGAAAGAAAGACATGAACATCTTGGATGACAAAGGGGTGAGTAAATTATCTGTACATTTTGGTTCTGGAAGTGAACTTCATCTTTAAATGAGAGAAAATGTATACATTTTAAGCTTTCAGTCTTACATGATTGGGGGTCCATGAATTGCTGTCATAGCAGGAGCAAACGTGCGGTAGAGTGAATGGTTGAAAACCGGCGAGCGGATGTTGGCCAAGACAGCGTCCAGCAGCGGCTGGCAAAGGTACTGCTTTTTGGTACAGGGCACTGGAGGAGGGGGAGGAGTCGGCTGCAAACCAAAGTCATACGTTATTGTAGAAACTGGATGAAGAATACAACTTAACTTTGACTCCAAATCTTGAAATTAAAGTTACTTACCACTGCCATGTCATTCTTAAGTTTCTCCAATGCTATTTCACACTTCTGTAGTGTTTTAAGTGGACATCTAGTGAAAAACCAATAACACAACTTTAATCACAAGACAAAGATCCAACACAGGAGACGATATTCAACATGTCTGGTTTCTTACCTTGTGTTGGGATCAGTCAAAATGTTAAGCAAACTTTTCATTTTGCTCAAATCCTTCTTCCTATCTGTAAAGACAAACATAAACTATGATCTTCAATATCAAGTGGAGGGAAAAATAATAATAATAATAATTCAGCATCAACAGAGAAGAAGTCTCCAGTACCTTCATTTTTGTCTATTTTGTTAATCATCCTGCGCAGCGGCTCAATATATTTTGACAGCTGCTTCAGTTTGTCCATGTAAAGCTGGTCCTCAGATTGTGAGGCCCCTGCTGGGCTCATGACAGAGCTTGGATTGCCTGCAAAAAATAAACAAATCAAATTATTATGGACGCAACAACAAACTTTTTTTTTTTAATTTGTAGCGGGCCACTACAAGTATTGAAAATGAATATTCATTTTGAGATTTGCTAAAGATTACAATTAAATAATAAATATATTAAACTGGTCAATTTTTAATGATTAAGAGAGAAATAGATCAAGTAAATAAAAGACTAAATGGAAAAAAAAAAAAAAATATGCACAATTAAATATTTAATATTAGCCATTACATGGGTCATTCTACACCTCCGGTGCAAATTGCTGTCCCACAACCAAAAAATACATTTAAAAAGCATTTAGGTATTCAAATCTTAGATGTTTACTAAGATCCTTCTATTATCCACTGAAACCCACAATAATATTTAAAATATTAGTAAGCTTAATATATATAAATTCATCATTTATTCGGTACTTTCAATTGGGACGTGGCTGTCCCGAACCCTAATGATATTGAAATAATTTTTGTATTTTTTTTTTGTAAATTGTTGTTTTTAAAAGCATCTTTTAAAAAGTAAAAAAAAAAAAAAAAAAAAAAAACTACCGAACTACCGAAACATTTGTTGGAATTTCAGTAGTGACATCACTGATTTTTTTGGGGTGTTTCCCATAAATGTCACGCCCAATTCTTTTTCGGTAGTGACAAAAGGGATCTAGGGCTTTCAAACGATCAATCGCATACAAAATAAGTAATACGTTTGAGTTTGCCTAATATATGTGTGTGTACTGTGTGTGATTATTATGTATGTATAAATATAAACATTCATGTATATATTTAAGGAATATTTACAAGCATACGTATTTATTATTATTTTTATATAATTTATAATATATATAAACAAAATATTTTGTAAATAACACATTTCTCTTAAATATATACATTAATTTGCGTGTATTTATACATACATAATTATTACACACAGTACACACACATTTATTAGGCAAACTCAAACTTTTATTTTGTATGCAATTAATCGTTTGACAGCCCTAAAGAACACATAATCCTCATATTTTAGGGAAAGAAACCAATTTTAGTACAGTAATGCAAATTTTAGTATGTGTTAGTTTGCAAGTTAAAATTCTGTAATGTGATGTAGTCGCTACCAAAGCATTAATATCACTACCGAATATGTGCAGTCATGACCGCAACATGGGATGTTTTGTCAAAAATAAAGTACTCAATTATCAACTAAGATGTTATAAGAGTTTTTGGTTCAGTGTATATTCAAACGAATGAATCCTTAACTCTGAAATCAGTATGATCAACTTTTGCCTTTTACAAAGAAAATACAAAATACAACAAATCTCATAAATTACACTTAAAATTGTTAAAAATGTAATTGTTATTGATTTACCTCTGAAAAAAATTTAAGACAGCAAAAAAATATATTTACAAATGTAGATGTACGCAGAATCTTAATAGGTCAATATAACCATATAATTAAATTATATTTTACTGTTTCAGTAGTGTCAAATTTGGGGAGAGAACAGATATTCCAAAACTTTCTGAAAATACTATATGAGAATTAACTGCACAATTCCTAGAAATGTGTACTGTGGATATTATACAAATTGTATACATACAAAGACGTTCCCAACTCTGACTTTAGACCATATGATATATGATATAGATTGAAAACAGTTCTACGAGTATAGAAAGCTATTCTGTACCTGGTGTGTTGAGAGGTCCAGGTGAAGGTACCTGGAGGGGGTAACTCTGGGGGGTGCGTGCAGATGCAGGACTCTGGGAAGGCTGAGGAGAGGGACTGGGTTGGAAACCTCCTGGAGAAGGGGTCGGACCAGAGCTAGAGCAAAAAAGGTTTAATTAACCCTTTGTAGTTACATCAATAAGTTGTAGAAAAACTAAGCCATTTCACTGTACCTCACAGAGTTGGGCTGAGAGGAAGGAGGCTGGGGGGACGGCTGAGGCTGGGGAGGAGGCGGCATCGGCTGGGGCGTCGGTACCTGAACTGGGGAGGGTGATGACATCATCTGCTGACCCTTGGAAGAAGTTAGGAGAGAGAAAAAAATGAAAACGTGTTCAAAGTAACCACATGAGTGGAAGAAAGCTGGCACTGCACTGATGAAGCCAGTTACCTAGAGATAACAGACATACGGACAAGATCAGCTTGCTTTGACTGTACAGCACCAGTAGATGGCGCTATATAACCAGTAGATGTTTGCTTCCTATTAGCTTTCCTAGCAAGTCACTTTAAGAGAATCACAAAATCCAGTCCACTTACCTGTGCCACACATTTTTCATTTCAATTTTACGCTGCCTGGGTCATTCCTGACTAAATGTTTCTCATTGTCAAACTAGTTTGGGGTGGGAGTGGGGGGGGGTAAAGAGAGGCAGATGAGTGTGGATTATGGACAGCCTTCACTCTAGTGTAAAGCCACAGACGTACGCACCCACTGGGTTGCAGCGCTGAGACCCAGCACTCAGCCCTGCGGTAAATACCTGTGGCATTGGCTGTCCTCCAATGGCAACGGGGTTTTGAGGAATGGCAGAGTTCGGGGTGGCGCGGGGCAACCGGGGTGGAATTTGCATCCCAGGACGGGGCATCATCTTTGAGGAGGACAGAGGGGACAACAGACATGTCACAAGCAAAACAATAAATGCAGTGCATCAGCGGACATGAGGAAGCACATGCAAGAAAGCAAACAGAAATAGATTCGACAAGTCTGCAAGCACAGATGCACATACAGTCACATTCAATTATGCAAAACAAGGCTCTTCAAAAATAAAAAGATGTGGCAGTATAGTGAGCTTCCTCTTGTTCCTCTCAAGCATGTAAAAGAATATCCTGGGTTCAATACAAGTTAAGCGCAACAGCAACTTGTGCACAAGTGAATGGGGATAGTTAAAGGGATCGTTCACCGCAAAAATGAAAATTGTGTCATTACTTAGCCTCATGTCATTCCAAATGCGTAAGACCATTGTTCATCTTCAGACAAATAAAGATATTTTTGATGAAATCCAAGAGCTTTCTGACCCTGCATAGACAGCAATGCAACTGACCCATTCAAGGCCCAGAAAAGTAGTAAGGACATTTCAATAGTCCATGTGACATCAGTGGTTCACTGTAATTTTATAAAGCTACAGAAATACTTCTTGTGCACAAAGGAAACAAAAGTATTCACAATTTCTTAACACTCGTGAACAATAATCGTTGATACAATGGCATTTTACTGCCATGTAAAAAAAAAAAAAGGGGGAAAAAAAAAAAGTAAAAAATTTAAAATTACAAGTTAAAATTCATAATATTTCTAGAATAATGTCAAAATTACAAGAATAAAGTCGAAATTGCTAGAATAGAGTCAAAATTATGAGAATAAAGTCTAAGTGTTTTAAGTTATTATATTTTGAGAGTATATTCTAGCCTATGCGCATGCAAATGGCCTGGATTGGGAGCATAGGGAGATATTCCAAAGTCTCATCTTTAATGGTGAAATACAGTTTTATAGTAAAATACAAACAATATGTCTATATTGTTTTTCACACTCATATATATATATATATATATATATATATATTTTGTTACGTCTGGAGCCGTAAGGTTCCTTTGTGGTGTTATGATTTGTGTTTTTCTCTCTGTTTCTTTTCTCTCCCTCTCCCTGCAGAACCAGTGTCTCCACCTGTGCTTAATTAGAGCTCTGCGGTGATTGGGTGATGGGAGAGGAGGGAGAGAGTATTTAAACTACAGCTTCCATCAGACCAGTAGTTGGTGGTGGCTGGATGTGTGCGGCAGCTGAGGTCTTGTCCTCTCCTCCTGACAGGTTTTGTGAAATCTTAGCTTGGTGATTTGGTGTATCTCTCTCTCTCAACTGTGTGAGATTGTTCAAGTAGTACCTCTGCTCATTGTCCCTCAGATTATATCTATGATTGAGACTTTTTTTCCGAAAGAGAAGTGGTTTATTGTAAATATCGTAATTTAGTTCATGTTTGGGTTTAGTAGGAAGGTGGGTGGCATTTTGTTTTCTAGTACATATTTTCTCTTGGTTATGTTAGTTAGGGAGTTAGTTTAATCTGCTGTATTTAGTTTTCTTTTCTTTGAAGTTTAGGTAGTTGATTTATAATATAGGTAGTTTTGTTATGTTTGTTATTTTGGCCTTGCCCCCTTCCGAAGTCAACACCCTTTTTGTTATGTTTCTTTTTGTGTTTTGAAATTTTGTAAATAAAAACTTCTCTTTTGCGGTAGTGGCCGTAGTCGTTTTGGTTTCTTATTGCAGTTTTTCTGGGCATTTCACTCTGCCATCGCGCTGCCAATCGCCACCAACCATTTATTTCTGTTAAATAAAGTCATTATTTTTGTTTTGTTTGTGCACAAAAAGTATTCGCGTCTCTTCATAAAATTATGGTTGAACCACTGATGTCACATGGACTATTTTAACAATGTCCTTACTACCTTTCTGGGCCTTGAACATGTTAGTCTGTTGCCGTCTATGTAGGGTCAGAAAGTTCCAAAGATGAACGAAGATCTTGTGGGTTTGGAAACGACATGAGGGTGAGTAATTAATGACAGAATTTTCGTTTTTGTGTGAACTATCCCTTTAACATAGTGTGAAAAAAGCCGCTTATTAGCTTTCCTAAGTAAACTTACACCTAAAATGGCTGTAAAAAGGACATAATAATACAGAAGTTAACAAAATAATTAAATGCTTTTACAAAGTTATAGGTTTCACATTTTAAATCCTGCAATCCTTACTTTCGCTGTAAAAATAATAGCCAAAATAATGCAGAATGAGCTTAAATTGTATTGAACCTGGAATGTTCCTTTAACAACACTGGTTGTCAAAACAAGGCAAGCCACAGGCCAATGGATTTCATGCTGTATTTTCATATACCAGAACCATGCAAGAAAAGATGCAATGGGTTCTTCTGCATCTCCAACAAGCCTTCTGACTGAAAATTAAAGCTGTAGTTGAGCTTGCCATCTACTAATGGCTTTTGAAGGGGTCAAACGACACATGGATGCTATGCAACCATCAATACCTTCCTTCAAATACATTCAGGAAATCATTTAAAGGGCTAGAAGGACAATATTAGATTATGTTACCAATCATTGTGAATTTACACAGCTAACCTAGAATGCATTTCTTGTCAGATGCATGCAGAAAGTGCTTGTGGATTCAAAATAGCAAGCATGCAGTCAAGCTGTTAGCTGCACATACACGCATAATGCAAATGAGATTAAAAACTAACGCTGCTACTCAAACTTAAACTGACTGCTCTGTTGGATTTCACAGCTCTGCTATATAGAGATTTCCATCTCTGGATTTTGTATAAACTATGGCCACATATATGGAACAAGGTGAATGAAAGCAACATGAAGCAAATGTTATCACCCGCCGAATGCTCACAGATGGGAGGGTCACCCTTGAGGGAGAGGTCTGACTAAATGTATTTGAGAAAGTAAGAAAGGCAGCTAGTTTAGCTGATATATAGCTAAAATGTACTTGATATATACCTGCTAATGGCAAGTGCTAATATAGCAGAAATAGCCTCCAGAATGCATTTGTAGCAGGAAGTGTTGGACGTTTATTAAGTAAGATTAGCTGTGGAACTAACTACGCTTTAAGCAGTGATTTTTTTTGTATTAGAATCAGTACCTGTGTACCTAAATTTAAAAACACATATACACACACACAAACACACATACAAATATATGGGTCAAAGATGAGACATCCAATTTGATGTCCACATCAAATTAAATTTTACAAAAATATTTTTATATACATAGAAAACATTAAATGAATAAGAGAAACAGTAATCATACTAAGTGTTATTAAGTTGGCTTGAGAAAGCCAACTTACTGATCTGCTATTTAAACTTCCAGTTATTATTATTATTATTATTATTATTCTTCTGAGACTAAATTTTCTGACTGTATCTCCTCCTAGAGCTTTAACTCTACAAACTCCAAACTCAGCCCAGATCTTCAGACTGGTCTGACTCGAGTTGCTATATCTTTTCTAACTGATCGGACTGACGATTTTCCTAAAAATGCCGATTAAAATTGGGAAAAATCCCATAGACTTACATTGACGGAATGTTCAAATGAGCCAACACTTTTCAAACTCCAACTGTCAAAACTCCCAGAATCCTTTGAGACTCAATCAAACTTCCCTTCTATGTACTGTATTTCTATCCATTCAAACTCATTCAAACTGATTTATCTATCTATCTATCTATCTATCTATCTATCTATCTATCTATCTATCTATGGCTAACAACCAGAATCATGCTAGTAACTTGCTAATCATACTAGAAACATGCTAGCAACTTGCTAATCATACTAGAAACATGCTAGCAACTTGCTAATCATGCTAAAATCATGCTAGCAACTTGCTAATCATACTAGAAACATGCTAGCAACTTGCTAATCATGCTAAAATCATCCTAGCAACTTGCTAATCATGCTAAAATCATGCTAGCAACTTGCTAATCATGCTAGAAACATGCGAGCAACTTTGCTAATCATGCTAGAAACATGCTAGCAACTTTGCTAATCATGCTAGAAACATGCTAGCAACTTGCTAATCATGCCACAAACATGCTAGCAACATGCTAGCAACTTGCTATTCATGCTAGAAACATGCTAGCAACTTTGCTAATCATACTAGAAACATGCTAGCAACTTGCTAATCATGCTAGAAACATGCTAGCAACTTTGCTAATCATACTAGAAACATGCTAACAACTTGCTAATCATGCTAGAAACATGCTAGCAACATGCTAATCATGCTAAAATCATGCTAACAACTTTGCTAATCATGCTAGAAACATGCTAGCAACTTGCTAATCATGCCACAAACATGCTAGCAACATGCTAGCAACTTGCTATTCATGCTAGAAACATGCTAGCAACTTGTTAATCATGCTAGAAACATGCTAGCAACTTTGCTAATCATACTAGAAACATGCTAGCAACTTGCTAATCATGCTAGAAACATGCTAGCAACATTCTAATCATGTTAGAAACATGCTAGCAACATGCTAGCAACTTACTAATCATGTTAGAAACATGCTAGCAGCTTTGCTAATCATGCTAGAAACGTGCTAGCAACATGCTAGCAACTTGCTAATCATGCTAGCAACATGCTAACAACTTGCTAATCATCCTAGCAACTTGCTAATCATGCTAGCAACATTCCAATCATGTTAGAAACATGCTAGCAACATGCTAGCAACTTGCTAATCATGCTAGAAACGTGCTAGCAACTTGTTAATCATGCTAGAAACATGCTAGCAACATGCTAATCATGTTAGAAACGTACTAACAACATGCTAACAACTTGCTAATAATGCTAGAAACAGAGTAGCAACATGCTAGTACCTTGCTAATCATGTTAAAAACATGCTAGCAACATGCTAGTAACTTGGTAATAATGTTAGAATCATACTAACAACATGTTAATTATCTATCTATCTATCTATCTATCTATCTGACAGACTGCATTCAAACTTTAAAACTTCAAAATATTTCAGACTGAAAACCATCCAAACTTAAAACTTTTTAATCTTTTTAAACTTTTTAAACTTTTCAAACTCTTTCAAACTTTCTGGTCCGGCTTTCTCAAGCCAACTTAAAGTTTGTCTTGACGAACTTTTTTATCTAGTTATTGTTAGTATTTTACTTCTAAATGATTAAAAACTACTTGCTGAACCATAGGTAAAACCTAGTGGTTTGAAAAAATTGGTAAAGAAATAAAATTACAACTCATTAGTTTTTGAGGGCTGCACTGTGATCCTTAAATAGAGTCATCTAATGATTCCCTAATTATGCTTTTTGGTATATGAACTATTGTTACATTTTAGTGGGTGTAATATGTACACTGCCTTTCAAAAGTTTGGAATCAGTAAGATTTTTAATGTTTTTTGTTTTTTTTAAAGTCTTTTCTGCTCATCAAGGCTGCATTTATTTGATTACAAATACAGAAAAAAACAGTAATACTGTGAAATATTTTTGCAATTTAAAATAGTGGTTGTCTATTTTAGTAGAATTTAAAATAGAATTTATTCCTGTGCAAAGCTGAATTTTCAGAATCATTGCTCCAGTCTTCATTGTCACGTGATCCTTCAGAAATCATTATCAATGTTGGAAACAGTTGTGCTGCTTAATATTTTTTATTTTTTTGTAACCTGTGATACTTTATTTAGAATCCTTTGATGAATGAAACATTAAAAAGAACAGCATTTAATTAAAATAGAACTCTTTTGTAACAATAAACACTCAAATTTGTCTTTCTTTCTTTCTTTAAAAGAAATTAATACTTTTATTCAGCAAGTATGTGTTAAATTAATAAAAACTGATTATAATAAAGACTTACATTGTTAGAAAAGATTATTTTGAATAAATGCTGTTCTTTGCTGTCTGATTTCTGAAGGATCGTGTGACACTCAAGACAGGGGTAATGGTGAAGAAAATTCACAGAAATAAACTGATTTTTAAAAAATATTAAAATAGAAATGTGTTGTTTTAAATTGCAATAATGTTACTTTTGTGGAATTTTGATCAAATAAGTGCAACTTTTTGAGCCTAAAAGACTTTTAAAAAAAAAAAAAAAAAAAAAAAGGCAGTGTAAATCATAATAAAAATGTACAATAGTCATTATTTTTTGCTCAGGAAGAGATAAAATTAAACAGGAGACATTCTAATTCACAGGAATTTTAAAAAAAAAAAAAAAAAAAAAAAAAAAACTAAAACATTCAAAGCTATGTTCAACATAGTTTTGATGCCTGAAAATCCAATTTTGTCTCTGACCCATATTTTATGTGTATATATCTATATATATCGACCAGAGAATGAGGCTCATCGCTGTGGCCCACAACTAAACCTCTGTTGATAAAATATTGATGTACCATCCTTCTGTTGTTATTAGGACATGTGCATTTCACCACAACCCACCACCAGGCAAGGAATAAACAGTTTTGACATCCAAAAGAAATTCAAGTGTTGATTTTGGTAGCATGCAATCACTCCACGCTCAGTCTCTTATTTCAATCCTCACCGCAGCTTGCAATTGGGCTTACCTGGCCAGTGACTGCGCCGAGCTGGTTTGACTGCTGCTGTTGCTGTTGTTGCTGTTGTTGCTGCTGCTGCTGTTGTTGTTGTTGTTGTTGTTGTTGTTGTTGTTGTTGTTGCTGCTGCTGCATTACTCTCGCCTGCTTGTATAAACACAAGCACACAGGAAGGTATATAATCTGGTATATCATCTGACCACTTACAATCCCATCAACCAAGACATCGTCAGTTACAGGTTATCATGCGTTTTGCATTGTGATTGCATTCTGTTATGGCAGCAGATGCTTACCTGCATTACCTGCTGAAGCTTCAGGTGCTGCTGTTGTTGAGTGAGTGAGCTGAGCTGAGGCTGATGTTGTCCAGGAGCCATTTGTGCTAATGACTGGGGCACCATGACTTGCTGCTGCTGGGAGTGAGGGGGCATCTGACCTGCCACTCCCTGAGCCTGTACCTGGGCTTGACCTTGAGCTTGGACCTGGGCTTGGACCTGAGCCTGAACCTGGGCTTGAAGCTGCTGTTGCTGCTGCATTTGGGCCTGGGCCTGTGCCTGAGCTTGAGCTTGAGCTTGAGCTTGGGCTTGGGCTTGGGCTTGGGCTTGAGCCTGAGCCTGAGCCTGAGCTTGGGCTTGGGCTTGGGCCTGAGCTTGAGCTTGAGCTTGAGCCTGAGCTTGAGCCTGTGCATGGACCTGTTGTTGGTGCAGTTGCTGCTGCTGTTGTTGTTGGTGGTGTTGTTGTTGCAGTTGCTGCATTTGAGCTAACTGCTGCTGCTGCTGCAGTCTTGTTTGATGCAACTGGAGTCAAAATCATAAAAAAAAAAATAAATAAATAAATAAAAATACTCAGTGAGAAATGAGACATCACCAAAGGAACTCCGTTCCACTAGGGCTAGGTATTGATACAGATAACAATAGTCTAAATTCTTGATTTGAATCCAATCTTTCTAAACTATATACAGGGAATAGTGTAATTTGGTACAATACTGCAATTTTAAAGGTTAAAACTAACAACAGTCTCCAAAATCAGTGGGGTATATACTGAACTTCCTCTTTTACAGAATAAGGAATTTTGTTGTGCATAACCCCTATTGCTATTTAGCTGTATAAAAACCATTTAAACTGCATACAGCTTTTTCTTAACCAGCCAGTAATGTAATTTATTCAAAATATATATAATTTTATTGTTAAAAAGTTGTTTGATATACAATGTAAATGTTTTTATACAACTCAGTTTTGAGTATTTCATATTGAGTATGAAAAATAAAGAAAACTCTGATTACTGGCAGGTTTGCTACAAAAAATATAAAAGTTCTGTTCACTCATCAAGAGAAAACAAAATAGATGATTCATCTGAAAATCGGTTTATCAAAATGAAGATAAATACAAACTCTTTAATCGATATTGATTATTGATATCCCCTCCTAATAGAGAGGAAATGATCAGTGATTAATGATTTACATTTTTTATTTCATCAAAAAAAAATTTAAGTATGGTTACAGAAGACTTGGAATAAGTTGTACAATTATGAAAAATGATTACAGAATTTTCTGTTTAACCCTTTAATTCAAAAGACACTCATGCAGTATTTAATCAATCATCACCACCATTTAAAGGGATAGTTCACCCAAAAATGAAAATTCTGTCAAAAACTCCTCACCCTCATGTCGTTCCAGACCTTAAAAACACAAATTAGAATATTTTTAATTAAATCCCAGAGCTTTTCGATCCTGCATAGACAGCAACACAACTACCATGTTCAAGGCCCAGAAGGGTAGTAAGGACTAGGGCTGCCCTCGACTAAAGATTTTTCTTGTTGACTAGTAGTCGTTCATTTTAAGCATTAGTCGACTATTAGTTGCACGTTTATTAATAAACAATATAAATCACAATAATGAGCCTTTAATTGCCTACATAGCTTAATAAGTGTTCAAGTTCACAGAGACCAAGACGGCAGAAAGCACATCCTGTTTGCTTTCATTATTTTACAAAAGCGCAATTATTGTTATTGTAAGTGCACACAAATAAACAGAGTCTTTACAGATTCGAAAGATGTATTCCTTTTATCTGTAATGACCAAAAATGAGTATTTTAAGTGCAAGTGACCGCACCAGCGCCTCAGTCTGTCATGCAGTAAGACCGCTACTATTTAGCTTCCACACTCCACACAGACACTTGAATAGCTCACATTTTTGTAGGTTAGCATTAGATTTAGTAGCCATGTAAAGTTGCTACTACATACATCTTTCAGATGAAAATGTCCATTCCGTTTGAATGTCCTGCCTGATGTACTATATTACCACATAGACCAGCCGTTTATGATCTATCTGCCACGGACTGCGTGACTTCGCCTCTTCCTGTGGATTTTGTTTTTTTTTTTTTTTTCTGTGACTAAGCGACTAATAAAATTTTGGTCGACCAAGCCTCTTCTCGCTGACTAATGGTTAGTCAACTATTCGGGGACAGCCCTAGTAAAGACACTGTTGAAATACTCCATGTGACATCAGTGGTTCAACCTTAGTTTTATAAAGCTGTGAGAATACTTTTTGTGTGTGAAGAAAACAAAAACAATGACTTAATTCAACAATTTCTTGTCTTCTGTGTCAGTCTTCGATGCTGGCGAGAAATTGTTAAATAAAGTCCTTATTTTTGTTGTCTATGCAGGGTCAGAAAGCTCTCGGATTTCCTCAAAAATACCTTGACCTATGTTCCGAAGATGAACGGGGGTGAGTAATTAATCAGAATTTTCATTTTTGGGTGAACTATCCCATTAAGTGGAGCAAACGTTAAACTTTCTGTTCTCCTTTACCTGGTTCTGTTGTTGCTGCTGAGTCTGTGCCTGCTGCTGTTGCTGATTCTGATGCTGCATTTGTTGATTCTGATGGTGCTGCCTTATCTGTTGGAACTGCATGGCATTCTGCTGCATAGCTGCCGGCTGCTGAGGCTGCATGGCTGCCTGTTGCTGCGACTGGAACTGCTGAAACTGAATGGACTGCTGCTGTTGCTGCTGCTGCTGCATCATCGGCATCTGCCCAGGAGCACCTGCTGAGGTTGATATTGCATTACAGGCAACGTATGGGAATTAAAAACAAAATCATTAAACCACACAGTCTATCTAATCCGCTGACTTAATTGACTGAACTTACCAGCCTGCTGGCCTCCCGCTACTCCTTGCATGGCATGTTGACCCATTTGCATTTGCCCCATTGACCCCATAGCACCCATTTGTGCACCAGGGGGCCGTGGTCCAATGCCAATAACTCCAGGACCACCTCCACCCACTCCTGGTAAATTCTGCAGGGCATTCATAGGGTCTAAAAATAAACGGTAACACCATGAAATGTGGCAGAAAATGAATTCTTACAGTTTGATAGTAGACATAAAATGATCATAAATAGCTCTTTAAATTTACCAGGCCCACCTTGTGACTTTTTATCTGCAATGAAAAACAAACTGATCAATACATTGTACACTTACTAACATGCTAATATTTTAACAATGAAAACAGTGATTTGGCTACTTACGAATGTCTCTGAAATGAATTATCAGTCTTGCAACTAAAGACAAATACTCCTCCTGTTAAAAAAAAAAAAGATAGGTTATTTATTGCACTTTTAACAATCGCATTCTAACAAATCTGTTCTGTTGGACTGTAGCATGCACATTTAAAAGTAATACTTACTCTGGTCTTTGCCTTGATAAAAACATGGCTTTCCATGTCAGTACTGGACTTTGTGTGAGCAGTTCCTGCTTTTCTCATGGCTTCATCTCTGCAATATAATAAAGAAGAAGTCTGAATATTTTCAAAATGATGCATGAGAAACAAGAAGTGTTAACTCTTGTTTACTGAATATAAATCATTATCAGTCAAGAACATGAGTACTATTAGAGGAACTGTTTTCCATTTATTCATTACAAAGAATAAAACATTTTGTAGCAAAAAGATAATAAAAATATTTTTAGAGGCATTTCAATACATGAAATTCTAAAATTAATGTATGGTTATCTTACACCATCCAAAGAATTCAAATATGTCTTTAGTTGTATTTATAAATGTAACATTTTGCTATAAAATAATTATAAACTATAGCTGTATTTTACCCAAAAATAAAAATTTCGTCATCATTTACTCAACAAAAGCTAAGTTGTTCCAAAGCTATATACATTTCTTTCAGCTGCTGAACACAAAAGAAAAGATTTTGAAGAATGTCGGTAACCAAACTGTAGATACAGTGAACTGTTTGGCTACCAACATTCTTCAGAATATCTTCTTTTGTGTTTAGCAAAGGAAAGAAAAAAAAAAATCACACAGGTTTGGAACAAGTGCGGGGTGCATAAATGATGACAGCACGTACACTATTTTTAGGTGAACTATCTCTTTAATATAAAAAAGGGTCAGATTTCAGGAACCAAAAACACAATTTTTGTGGAATCTTAAATTCCTTTTTAAAATATCAGAAAAGTCCATTCAAAACACTGCAATAAACACAACTCCAAAATAAATAGGTAATTGTTAGTTAAAAGTGATAGCAAAATGAGCATTTGGGTGACGGAAGAGCTTATTATGACCCTTAAGTTAAAAAAGATAGGTTGTTTTCTTTTGCCGCCGATGTTAAATAATATTTCTATCTGCAGACTGTTTCGCTTGTTCATATTTGGACTAACATTACTATTTAATGAGGCTAACTTTATTTTAGCTACCTGTGTAGCTAAACACGCTCAAAACAACCTCAAAAAATGCCATCTCACTTAATCAACATAATACCGTGGTATTATGTATGAATACATATACAGTCTATCATTAAAGATTTCAACTGTGTTTAACAGACGCGCTGGTAACATGTCCGAGCATCCGCTAGTTAGCAGCTAACAAGCTAGCTGCGCTCTGTTATGTCCAGAATGCGCTAACATATAATTTACAAAACAAATATTTGTATACTCACATTTGGGCCACTACTTTCTGTCGAAAGGCTGGACTCCTCCAATCACTATCTGGACCGGTGACCTCCATAACTGATAATGGCAAACAACGTTGAACAAGCTGTTTCTAGTTTGAGCTAGCGATGTCCGATTCGTGAATGTATCACCTTACTGAGTCGGATCTTTTCGATGAATCAGTTGAAGCCGCTCACAAAAACGAGCGTCTGAACGATCCGTCGAACTGAATTGGTCTGAGCGATTCTCGAGTCAGTTCATAAAATGGTAGAAATATTACAAATAAAACTGAAAATGTATATTTTCTGCTTAACTGTTTATCAGTTTTAATTAAACACACAGCAGAGCCCTTTGTAAAAGCTGTATTTTATTAAACAGTGCAAAAGCTTTTTTAGGTAGAGATATAAGGAGCTATAAATGAATTGAAGTCTTTGTATATTATGTAAATTATGTAGGTTCAAAATACCTTATTTATCGGAGCTGGCTGCAATAATGTCAGCTAGTACACAATGAATGACAATAAACACTCCTTAAAAACGGTTTATGGGTGACGTGATTGCAATGGAAAGGTTCTTTGAAATGAACTGTTCGAAAGAACCGATTCGCGAAACTCGCGATTCGCGGGCTACAACTGCTGCTAAATATGTGTATAATGTTTCTATTAGCGCATTAGTCATTAATCAAATTTTTGATTAGATTCACTGCCTATGTACAACCGTATGTGACTAATAAAACTTTAAATGACTGAGATGGTTTATATTCTCACTATAACCTGTGGTATGTCAGATTATATATATCTGTTTTAAATCAGATTAATTCATTAATGAATCTGTGTTGATTTCGCATCACTGAGATATTATAGCTTTTATTAATATTTTGATTTAGTTTTCATCTTTGTATATTCCGTTTTCATTTGAGTGAGAATTGTAATATATATATATATATATTTTTTTTTTTTGCTTATGTCATTTTTATTTATTTTTTTTTTTAACATGTAGTTTTTATTATTTTGTCAGTTTTAGTTATTTTAGGAAGTTATTCTTTTATCAAGATAAACTAAAGGAAAATAAGAAATGCTGCCTTGGCGTCTAATAAAACATCTTTAAGAGTTAGAAACTAAACTGTTTCATTATATTTTATATATTCAAGTAACAAAAGTGTACTTTATGGTTTCAGTTTTAGTCGTAGTTTTAGTTTTCTATAACCTTGACGTAAAATCAATAGTGGTACAAATTTAGTTACAAGATAGTTAATCACTGAATTACTGACTTTTATTTTCGTTTTCAGATATGTGTTAGCTCTTGGGGTGCGGTTATTAGACATGGGTGACTTGTCAAATGATAAACTTCCTTCCGCATTTTTCACACACTGTTGAATGCTGGCTTCTTGCCCAAAGTGCCACTGTATTTTTACTTACTGCAGTACTGTAGTAATGTATTAATTATTCTATTTTTAATTGATGGCCATAGTCAATCATACTCAATGTTGATGGCAGGCAAATGACTATTCAAGTCCTTGCTAACAAAATATAAGCAGCATGTCAGTTAGCCCTTGTTGCATCAGGGCACTGTAACTTTGGTTGACAACATATACTTTAAAACTCACAAACATGTGTGACAAACCACATTCATTAATCATATTCTTAACAAACTGCTGTGACTTTAACTTTAAGAGAAGTTACCAAAGGGGTCAGTAATATTAATAACCAATAACCAATAATTTATTTATTTATTTATTTATTTATTTTGCATTGACCCTTGTTCTTGCCTAAACAATGAACACATTTTTGTAAAGGATGTGATGTAATAAAGCAGTGTAACAGTTTCAGAGTGTGACTGATGATTCAGTATCCTCTGGCTTTAAAAGGAATTTGAGGATGCACTGAGATTCAGGGTGTGTGAAATATTTAGAAATTTGTGTGTTCATTCATGCAAAAACTAGCTTACAGTTTTATAGAGCCTTAACCAGTAGGTTCAGTGGTTTTAAGGCATTTTTGGCTTTGTTTGTTCTTAGACACTTTTGGCAAGCAACAGTTCATAAAAGCTTTGTGACTAGGCCTTCTGACCTACTTTTTGTACACTTGGTGTCCGTCTGTGTGTGTGTGTGTCTGTGTGGGTGTATTTGATTGAAAGACTCTGTGTCCATTCAGATTAATTCCCACATTGCAGGAGTGTTAGAAGGTTTCTTTTCTGATAATGTCAAACCAATTTGTTGCACCACTGATCCAAGTTTTCGAAAACTGGAAATCCAAGACATTATGAAATAAATCTGAATCTATTAACATTCAAGACTTCAGGTGACAATGTTGCCTGGCAATGCACCAGTTGGAGTTTCATCCAGCATTGTAACTAAAAGAACTCTTCTTTATTAAAAAGAAAGAAAAGAAAATAATCCTTGAATGTGGCATCTGGTAAGAAGATTTCAGTGTAATTGTGCGTTGAATGTAATCTTGTACTCTTTTATGCTGACTACCTACTCATGCAGACTGGGGTTTACAACTTAGAAAATGCAAAATAATAATCCATTTGTTCATAACCAAGTGTGTAAAGTTTCTGAGTAAAGGCCTGCTCACTCTATAATTACCATATTAGCATCCACACCAACGCACAATAATGTTGTTCATTCTAAATGCACAATGATTATTTTCAACCCTCTGTTTAAAACGTCCTGTTTTGTGGGTCCTTCAAGGCTTGTCAGTAATCTGACACTTTTATGATTGACTAACATCATTGCATAGGAAACTGTACCCTCACTATTGCATGTGAGTGTTTTGTCAGCATGTTCAAAAGAAAATGATCATTTCCGTACAAAGAATTTTGAAACCACTTACTTACCGTTTGTGATGCAGCTGCACTCAGATCTAGTGCCACATCATCTTTAAACAAATGTTTATTGTGAACTCTCCATGACGCTGTGCTTTGTTTACAAAACAAAATGCTCCCAGCAATTCTCCGGGATGCCATTAAAAATGATCTCTCCACTTGTTACTTACGCTGGGATCTTTCTGATATCTGTACAAAGACGCAAACAAGCTGTTTAAACCAAATGTGTCAAAGCGAACGTTCATTCACTACAATTATCCTACTGACAACAGACTCAAGCGTGTGGACTGTAAGAAAGCAAATGTGCATCTGTATACTGAATCCAGTGTAGACAAGATAGCAGCATGATTGAAATTTCTACTTGCTTTTGATGCGACACGACACTCGAATTCAGCGTATTCAAGTCATCAGCTGTTAAAGGAGAAGTCCACTTCCAAAACAAAGATTTACATATAATGTACTCACCGCCTTGTCATGCAAGATGTTCATGTCTGTCTTTCTTCAGTTGTAAAGAAATGATGATTTTTGAGGAAAACATTTCAGCATTTTTCTGCATGTAATGGACTGATATGGTGCTCTGATTTTGAACTTCCAAAATGCTGTTTAAATGCGGCTTCAAACGATCCCAGCCGATCAATATCATTTGTTGTTACTACTGTAAATCTATAGTCAATTAATATGGGATCTCTTTCATTGCTTTCAGAATCTTTACATTTTAAAATGATTTTGTTTCTTTATTTTAAAATGTATGATTTATATTAACATATTTTAATGACAATATATTTATTGAACAAAGAATTCTTTTATTTATCATAATAAGCCAAAAATAGTACAAAATTTGTTAAAGTGATTGTTTTGAACAAGTATTAACTTACTTTATTATTATTATTATTATTATTATTATTATTTAAAAAGCATTATTTTAGTTAAAGTATTTATATCAATACCATGTGCCTTTTACCCCGTGTGTGGGGTAAAAGGCCCCTCTTGTCACCTCGTACATTTATAAGATTTCTAAACGAAATTAATGACTTTTAATTTATTTTCACACAAAATCTGTTGCTCCATAAATGATCAGTACAAATGTATATATTTCTCTGCAATCATACACTTTGGGTGCACTGAAAAGCAAAGTTTTTTTTTTCTTAGGGTGTGCCTTTAGCCCTGTTGTACCCTATGACATTCGTTTCTGTTAAATAAGCTGTGATCTATCGCTTGAATCTGTTGTTTTTAAAATCATATTGAAGGTTCACTGCAATGTTTTTAGTGACAGAACGTTCTCTTGTGGCTCTTGCACAGTCTCCAGTGCTTAAAAATTGAGAAGACTATCTATTCTATGTGTTAAATTACAAAACAAAACACAAATTGTGTCCCTGCTCTGCATATACGATTACTGATGAACATCTCTGATTTTAATAACGGTGAAAAATTTGACGTGGGCAAATTAGAAACCAAAACCTCAAATTCGCAAAAAAAAAAAAAAAAAAAAAAAAAAAAAAAAAAACTTTTTAAAACAAAGTTCTGCCACTATCAGAATATCAAGCAGCAAAATGTGCTGTTTTGTACAGCTAAAAACAGCTGGATCCAGGAGACAGGAAGACAGACCCATCAAATTTGCACATGGCCACGCCCACTCTTACAGGAAGAAAAAGGTGTATACTTTTATTTAAGCAGGCCTAGTGAAAAAGCATTTTTACAACTCATTTGCTGTCAACATCAGGTCTCCAGATGAGGTGTGGGCCGTCCACAACTAGTACATAAACGACTTTCAAACTATTATTGACACTAGGCTATGCAATCTCCTAGTCAGTGTCTTATATTCCTCATTATCCGCGGTTCAGAGCATTTGAAATGCCGCGCCTCTGCACGCCACTCTTTTTATTCTTCCTTTTAAGTAACAGCCGCCCGAGGCGTTCGTGACGGGTGATCAGACAGACCGGGAGCGCGCGCAGATCCGCCCTCCAGACGCCATTTCTCGGACGGTGTGGGGAGCTGAAGCAGCTTTTACACCAATCCTGAGAAGGAACGGAAACACAACAAACAGAAATTTTAAGAAATCCTCTCGGTCGTCTTGTCGCGTGGCAGCTTCGTGCCTCATATAGGGGAACGCTGTGCAAGGAGGGAAACTTTCTGTTGCGATATAGAATTCGTTGTGTGTGAAGACGTGTTGCGGGCCGCCATTTTTGTTACAGCCTTCGAAGTCTGCTGGGAGTCTAAATAAGAGACCAAACTCTTCTGTACTTTGGCGTAATACACGAAGAAGGACTCGTTGTTGGACGCGACTGATATATGTCGCCTTGAATCGTCATGCAGAGCGATTTATTAACATATTATGGCGTTGTTTGCCTCATCCTGAGCGGACGCTGACTGAAGACGGCTAGCTGGCTAACGCGTTATATTGTCTCATAAGCTGCAGCTACTTTCACGGAAGAGAGAGCGGAAAGGGGAACTTTAATTCTAAATACGCGTTTTTGGGTTCGTTGCGAACTTTTGGGGTTGTTTAAACCTGTTCTAATCCCGCCGTGATTCTTGTATTGGTGGAAATTTAGCTATGCATCAAAGTTGGTTGACGCCAGTCGCAGCCTGTCTGGTCAAACGTCAGGTTGCGGTTCAGTAGTACTGCCGGATCAAAAATCAAGAAGTGTGCATTCGCTTGTAAAATTAAGCGTTTGTTCTTTTAATTTATTGCATATTCCTGTTTTCTTTTTCGAGTTCATCAACTACACTTGTATTTTGAGCAAACATGTCGTCTGCACGGTTCGACTCCTCGGACCGAGCCAGCTGGTATTTCGGGCCGGTCTCGAGACAGGAGGCGCAGAATAGGCTACAGGGACAGAGACACGGGATGTTTTTGGTGCGAGATTCATCCACCTGCCCTGGTGATTATGTACTGTCAGTGTCCGAGAACTCCAAAGTTTCTCACTATATAATCAACTCTTTGCCAAGCAAGAGATTCAAGATAGGCGACCAAGAGTTTGATAATCTTCCTGGCCTTTTGGAGTTCTATAAAATACATTATCTGGATACGACCACCCTGATAGAGCCAGCACCAAGGTAAGAGCTTCAGTTCGGTTTGACATCGTCACATCATCCACCCCTCTTCTCACTAATGTACATTTCCCTCCCCTTGTGTTCTATGGCAAGCCGTTTAAACATTCTTTCATTAAAAAAACTAGGATCAATTTAACGTTACTAGTTCTCGTTTTTATTTTAATCTAATAGTTAAATATCTTTCAAATTCGCTAATGAATATTTATTAGATACTTGTACTGATTCATAATACTATTGATACTAGTTGCAACTAGTCACTGTGTAAGTAGTGACAAGTAGGTGCTGGTCATTAGTGTATTCAGGTTGTTACAACTACTAACAGGTGTTGTTTTTAATTAAAGTCAAAATGGAAACTTTTTACATGATTAAATATGACAAGTAAAAAGCAGTTGTAACAAGTGAGATAAAATATTGCTAGTAGCAATTAGGAAGATACTAGTATCTAGTAAGAGTTGTTATCTTATGAGTAAGTACTAGTAAAACTGAAAAACAGCAGTTTGTAGCTAACAAAACCGTTACTTATCTTCACAGAAGCTGACCCTGTGACCCTGGACCACAAAACCAGTAATAAGGGTCAAATTTTTTGAAATTGAGGTTAATACATCGTCTAAAAGCTTAATAAATAAGCTTTCGACTGATGTATGGTTTGGTAGGATAGGACAATATTTGACTGAAAATATATATTTGAGGATCTGGAATCTGAGGGCACAAAAAAAAAAAAAAAAAATATATATATATATATATATATATATATATATATATATATATATATATATATATGAGAGAGAGAGAGAGAAAGTGAAAGTCGCCTTTAAAGTTGTCCAAATGAAGTTCTTAGAAATGCATTTATAGTAGGAAATTTACAAAATATCTTCATGGAATGTAATCTTAATATCCTTTTGGCTTGAAAGAAAAGTGCATAATTTTGACCCATACAATGTATTTTTGGCTATTGCTACAAACATAACTTTGCTGCTTAAGACTGGTTTTGTGGTCCAGGGTCACACAATAGAAGTTGATAAGAGTCATGTGGTTAGTCAAAGCCTTGTAGTCAGTTAAACTGACAAAACTCAAAACTAATAATGACAGTTTTACATTTTGAAGTCTTTGCAAGCTAATATGCTGATAGTAAACCGGGCAATGTACTGATCTCTATTGTCTAACGTACTAGTTATTATAAAATGCTAGTAACATAAAATAGTTGTTACTAGTTTAAATGATTTATTGTTAAAACAGCTTGCCATAGCTTCGCTACTTGTTCTTCAAATTCATTCTTATCCTCATATTATTGTCAAGATAAAAATGGCCAGTTGAACATGTCTGTAATTCCCCTCAGTTTCCTTCCTGTGTGTTTTAGCATGTTCTCATTGAGCCGTGCAATAAAAAGAAATTCAGTCATTCCTGTTCAAGATACCAGGAAGTTAACTGTACATGTGAAAGTGCACATTCAGTAGTGGATTGAATATTACAAAAGACTAACCGCCTAGCAAGAAGTGGATTTAGGCATTTCCCCTTTGATATCCTGTTAAAAAACTTGCCTTTTGTTGTTGATTATTCAATTGTATTACAGGTACCCCAATACCCCTCTGCCCAGTGGTCCTATTCAGCCATCCGGAGGACTTGGAGATGAGAACCAGGAGTATGTGCGGACTCTTTATGACTTCACTGGTAGCGATGCAGAAGACCTTCCTTTCAAGAAGGGCGAAATCCTAATTATTCTAGACAAGCCTGAGGAGCAGTGGTGGAGTGCCAAGAACAAAGAAGGCAGAGTAGGCATGATTCCCGTTCCCTACGTAGAAAAGTTGGTGAGGCCTTCGCCTCAACCCGGTCAGCCCGGCCACGGTTCACGCAATTCCAACAGTTACGGCATCCCTGAGCCGGCACACGCCTATGCTCAGCCTCAGACTCCATCGCCTATTCCTACCATCACACCTGGCGCCGTCATCAACCCGCTGCCTTCCGTGCAGAACGGACCAGTAATGGCGAAGGCGATCCAGAAACGAGTGCCGTGCGCATACGACAAGACTGCCTTAGCACTAGAGGTAGGCGAAGTTATGAATGTCCATAAACCAAAATTTGCATTTGGTACCAGCTGAGGTGAATCTGCAAGTTTTATTAACATGAACCTATATAGTCATTTATTTCCTTCAGTTTACTAACTACCAAAGCTTATTCAGCAAGCATAGATTTTTGCTGGCTAATCTATTAGTTGATTTATAGCAATACAAGCTGCAGTTCCGGCTGCCGTAGATGCCTAATGAAGCTATTTCTCTATGCCTCATAAGATTATAAGACATTTAAAGGGATTTTTACCCTTCGTTACTTTTGGTCAGATGGTGCTGATAGCATGAGTGTGAAAATGACCAATATTTTCTTTTGATGACACACTTGTCAGCTCAGTTCTATGTTTTTGAGGGACTTTCCTTAGACTAGTATCAACTTTAGGAGAAATTAAAGCTTAATATCTAAAGTGTTTTTAATGCATTCACTTGCATGAATTTGCATGATTCTCTCTAGGAATTGTAGACACTCTCTTTTCAGTAACCGATCATTTTTTGAGTGGGGAGGCTTTATTTTGTGTCCATTTCTTTGTAGAATTTATCGTTGGTTGGGTTGTTCAGTGCCTAGAATGAAATTCCATACTTAGTCATCCCACCTGGCAAGTTCCAGCGCCCCTCTATCCGTTTCTACATGCAAAGCCTTGTCCATTTGTAGAAAACATTACATAAGCTATGTCTCAGTCAGCCTGAGAATGTGTCGTTTCAGGTAGGTGCAGGAAAAAGGTGGAGAAACTCGTAGATGCAGATTTAGTTTGTCATTTGGCCCCATTTTTTTTGATTGATTTTTCCCCCCCCCCCCCCTTCCCCATCTATCTGCTGTATTTTACATATGAGTGCAGCTTGTATATGGAAGTGAGGATTATGACGCAGTTTGTTATGGCCTAAAGCAACATGATCTGAATTAGAACAGCTATTTAAAGCATTTTGAGCAAATGAAGCAAGTTGGTTAATATGTGTCAAAAGGATAATGCTTTTATAATGCTTCAGTAATGATTTTAGATAAGAGTGGTGTTTCCATCAGTTTTAATGAGTGTAAACCAGTCTGTACTGCTTTATGCAAAAATATTTTGTTCCTTGGATCTGATTTCTGCTGGGTAGGATGTAATCTTTTCCCCAGGCTTTCTCTGAATTTTATAGATTAGGGTTTGAGGAAATGTCAGAGCTTTCACAGTGCTTTTTAAGAAGCCAATCATGCTAAATAGTGAATAACATGCTTGTTGTTTTGGGTTTTTTTTGTAGGTGGGCGACATTGTGAAAGTGACTAGGATGAACATCAGTGGTCAGTGGGAAGGCGAGGTAAATGGCCGGAGAGGTTTATTCCCTTTCACCCATGTGAAAATATTGGACCCCCAAAACCCGGACGAGAGCGAATGATCTGGGCCATGCGCTGTCAGCACCCCGTCAGCTCGCCGGCCGCCCCGTCAAGTCACCACCGGTATTCCGCTTGCCTGCCTTGGGGCTCGGCCGTGGCGCATTTCTCAAGCAAACCATTTGCGTGGCTTCTGACTGTTTACAGCTCCAAAATCAAACGGTTCTTAATCCCCCTCACCTGGTTACAGGCAAATCAGTATTTTGTTTTTGTGTCTGCCCTTAATATTCTGTTCTTTCCGCACATCGGCCATTTGTACCTGTGACAAGGTCAAACGAGGCCTCCAATGTGACCTGAGCCTTCTTGCCACTCTCCTGCAGTTTTCTGTCTTTTGCGAGCTAAATGTTGTGTTAAGGGAAATGAGGATCATTATACCCTCTGGTTGCCAACTGATTACCCAAAATTGATCTTTTATTTTGTTTTTGTTATTGTCTTAGCAAAACTCATCTGACCTTTGGTAACTGTCATGATTTGAAGATAAAGGTAGGGTATTGCAGTGGCAGGTTTTAGACCTTAGAAACAGACTCACCAGTTAAATTTTTTATTTTTTCCTCAATTAGTATGTGGGACTAGTCTACTGTAGCCTTTTTATTTGTGCCATAATAACTTATCTGTACATTGCAGTAGTAGCATAGCTAGATGGTTGTGGCTAGACTCTCGGGGGATCTTTCGAATGGTGAAGGGCTTGCCTGTGGAGCTTTTCGCATCCGGTTGTGATGCCTTAGATGTGAGATTGGGTCTGGGGAGAGTAAATAGCACCTCATTTATTCCTTTGGACAAGCTGGAAATGTCACCTGTGCAATCATGAGCTCATCTCTTGAGGACTGGATTCAGTTTCTGATTCTCCCACGCAGTAAAGTCTGGATCTTGCTGCATTTCATGACGTTGCTGCACATCACAAAGTCAATGTGTGCAACAAATTTGATTCAGTAACCTGACATGAACACAACCTTTAGGTTTTGTCCATCTGTAATCTGTTTCATTTAGTAGCCAGGTGGTGAATCAAGCATTTACTGTGTGTTGAAATAAACTGGCGTTTTCTAAAAAGGGATTTACAAAGCCTGCTGGTGGCCTCTGTGCATGACCTTCTGGCCGAGAGGGATCTCCCTCTTAGGGGAGATCCCTAAGAGGTATGCTGCTTCATGTCATGTTTTTTATTTCTGTCTGTTTTCCTTTTTGAAATTAATTCACCTTTGTCTGGTTTACATCTCTAGCATCAATTAAAGGCTAAAACTTCATAATAAGCAATAGACCAACCCGTATCTTTTAGAAGTGCTCAGATAATTTAAGGTTTCAAATATGTAATTTTTTCTTTTTTTTTTTTTTCTTTTTTTAAGGCTTTAACAGTATTACTGTTTTTTTGTTTTAAATTACAAACTATCCATGTGGTCTCATCCGTTCCAAATGAAAATTTGTGCCTTTTATTTTCTTACATCATTTACATGTGTTAATAATATTTCCCATGGTTAACACCCCTGCTGGTATTACCCATAATGTACAGAACAAGTAAATAAAATTTATGTCTACTTCTCTGTGAGTGTATGAACAACTTTGTGTATATGGAGTTATGGAAAACCTGGAAATGTTAGGGAAGTCTAAAATTTTGATTTTCAAAAATGAAACTATTATAGAATTTAACATACATTACCAGTCAAACGTTTTTGAACAGCAAGATTTTTAGTGTTTTTTTTTTTTTTTTAAAAAAAGAAGTCTTCTGCTCACCAAGTCTGCATTTATTTGACTCAAAGTACAGCAAGACAGTAAAATTTGAAAGCGTTTTTGCTGTTTAAAATAACTGTTTTTTATTTTCATATTTTTTTTAAATGGAATTTATTCTGTAATTTCAAAGCTGAAAAACATTTTATTACTATTATTGTTTAAAACAGCTGAGCAGAATTTTTTCAGGTTTCCTTGATGAATAGAAAGTTCAGAAGAACGGCATTTATCTGAAATGGAAATCTTTTGTAAGATAAATGTCTTTATCATCACTTCTGATGAATTTAAAGCATCCTTGCTAAATAAAAGTATTAATTTCTGTAATTTCTTTCCCCAAAAACAAACCAAAAAAAATGTATACTGACTCCAAGCTTTTGAGTGGTATAGTGTATAATGTTACAAAAGCTTTTTATTTCAGATAAATGCTGATCTTTGGATCTTTCTATTCACCAAAGAATCCTGAAAAAAATGTACTAAACCTGTTTTAAATATTGATAATAATAATAAATGTTTCTTGAACAGCAAATCAGCATATTAGAATGATTTCTGTAGGATAATATGACACTGAAGACTGGAATAATGATGCTGAAAATTTACTGTTGATCACAGGAATAAAATACATTTTAAAATATATTCAAATAGAAAACAGTTATTTTAAATAGTAAAAATATTTTAAATGTTTTTTTTTTTTACAGTTTTTGCTGTACTTCGAATCAAATAAATGCAGGCTTGGTAAGCAAAAGAGACTCCTTTAAAAAAAAAAATAAAATTAAAATTTTACTGTTCAAAAACTTTTGACTTCTAGTGTAGTTCTAAAATGTTTTGTACATTTACGTAGTGAATTTATCTTAATTTTAAAGTTTCTGCTACATCACTTTCTAAAAAAATAGTAATCACAAATGGCTGCTCATTAAAAAGTCTTTAAAATGAACTAGTTAGAGGGAAAAATTCATCTGTCATTTGCTCAGTTGTTTGAAATCAGTGTGAATTTCTTTCAGCTGTTGAACACAAAAGATGATACTTTTAAAAAAAAAAAAAAAAAGTTGATAACCAAACAGTTGACAGTAGCCACTGACTTCTATAGTATGCAAAAGATAGTATAGAAGTACCATAGGCTATTTTTCCAAGAAACTCATACAGGTTTGCAACAACTCAAGGGTGAGCAAATGATGACAGGATTTTCATTCTTGTGTGAACCATGTCTTTAAATAGAATGGGAACCCTGTAAACAGAAGTTCAAGTATCATTCTGGAGACTTCTGAGTCTTAAAGTGGGTCATTTCAAAGCTTCTGTTTCTACAGACATTTTGTTCAACCAAACGGTGACGTAACAGCCTGTTTAGAGACCGTGTTCAGTATCTGGAACGAGAGGTTGGTTACTCCATCTCGCTTGAATTTTTTATTAGCACCAGTTGTGATTGTGACTGTGCCCTGGAGACAAGACATAATTAAAGAATTTTAATGAAGTGGCCAAAAAAAGAAACCCTGTGCTGTGATGACCTAGTGAAAGTTATGAAGGTCAAGCTTGGCTTTTTCTTCAGTAAATCAGGAGCTCTTCTTTTCGAGTATGCAAGTCTGTGACCTTGACATAATGTTTGCATCAACATCACAACAGTTCAAACAAAATGGTTATGTGATTAGATGCAAAATGGGTTCCTCATGGCTTAGGTTGTTTTCACAAGTATTTGCTTGTGTTTCAGTGTCTGTTGGCATGGATTCATCATGGCAGTCTGCCTCGGCTATTTAAGAGGACTCTGTAGCAACTGTTGACAAAGGAATATTTGGGGGAAAGTCTGTAGACAACCTGGAGGCCAGATAAGAATTATGTAAAGGTAAAGTGCGTAATTTCTGTGCCACTGTAACCAACAAATATTACTCTAGTTTGAACAGATCCATCATTTTATGATGATGATGTCATCATAGTGTGATGAGTCACATTTAGAGCTAAACAGATTGCAAATCTTGGATTTCTCACATAAAATGGGTGGTAGTCAGAATAAGCTGCAAACTGGACCAGACTAGTTTGTCAGTCGTCAATAGAGTGACTAAGCGGATGTAACAACATTTATTGAGTCAATGTAAATGATGAAAGATGGGATGAATTTTATAATGTTATGGTGGTGTAGAAATGAATCACTTCACCTCAAAGTGTTCTCTATGTTTAAACGATGTAATCCATTCTAAAATAGAATTTAAAATGATATAATCTGCTTTTTAAAGTTTCTAGACATTAATGTTTCTTATGGGTTTTAGTGGTTGTGTTGGTCTAAAGATTCTTACAAACAGGTGCAGATAAACTTGACAGCATCAAACCATTACCCCAGGACTGTGATCTGTTTTGGAAGCCTGACAGACACTGCAATGGAGGAGCTAAAAATAAAGCAAATTGCGCAATTGTTGCTGGGCTTCGATATTTATTTACTAATATTTATTTAAGGGAGCTTGTAGGAGGAGAAGTGGACTTTATGTCAGTTGAATCAGATTTGTGATCTACAATATTTTATATATATATATATATATGATACTTTTTTCAGGATTCTTTGATCAGTAAAAGATTAAAAAGAACAGCATTTATTTAAAATAGAATGGTTTTCTAACAATACACTCTTAAAAATAAACGTGCTTTAAACGGTTCTTCACAACGATTTTGGTTCCACAAAGAACCATTCTGTCAAAGGTTCTTTAAAGAACCTTCTCTTTCTTACCTTTTTATAATCTGAAGAACCTTTCTTTTGCCAAAAAGAACATTTTGTGAAACAGAAAGGTTGTTTAGATGTTAAAGGTTCTTTATGGAACCATTTAAACAAAAAAAAGGTTCTTCTATGGCATTGTGAAGCACCTTTATATTTAAGAGTGTATACGCTACTTTTCAAAAGTTGGGGGGCAGTACATTTTTTTCTTTTTTAGAAAGAAATTAATACTTTTATTTACCAAGGATGTGTTAAATTCATAAAAAGTGATAGTAGATCACTTATATTGTAAGAAAAGATTTATATTTTGGACTGAATGCTGTTCTTTTTAATTTGTTATTCATCAAAGAATCCTGAAAAAAAGAATCACAGGTTCCCCAAAAAAAAATAAAAAATAAAAAATTGGCAGCACAACAGTTTCCAACATTGATAATTCTAATAATAAATCAGCATATTAGAATGATTTCTGAAGGATCATGTGACACTTAAGACTGGAGTAACAGCTGATGAAAATTCTGCTTTGCATCACAGGAATAAATTATATTTTAAAGTATATTAAAATAAAAACTATTAGTTCATTCTGTAACAACATTTTGCAATATTACTGTTTTTATCTGTATTTTTGATCAAATAAATGCAGCCTTAATGAGCATTTCTTTAAAAAAAAACATTACAAGTCTTACTGATCCCAAACCTTTATTTTATAAAAACTGTAGATTAGACTCCAGATGTATTACATATAATTTACTTGTCAATCTGGTAAAGGAATAATTCACCCAAAAAATGTAAAAAATGTACTCACTCTCATGCCCTCAGGTTCCAGATTTGGAGAAGTTTACCATTACATTACTTGCTTACCAATAGATCCTCTGCAGTAAATGGGTGCCGTCAGAATGAGAGTCCAAACAGCTGATAAAACATCACGATAATCCACAAGTAATAAAAACAACTCCAGTAAAATGCTTGTTTGTATTAAATTCATCTTTTTTTAATCTCAAACTGTTGCTTCTGGCTAAAATAGAAGTCCTCTATTCATAATATTCCTTTCGCCAGTGAAAAAGTTGTCTTGTCTGAATCAGGAGGGAAATATGCACTGTGTTTACAAACAAAACAATCCAAAACTGTTCTAAACAAATATGTCAGATGATGTGAGAGGACTGGAAGAAATGTTATTATGGATTATGCACTTGGATTTTTTGCCAGAACTATTACTTTAAAGGCTGATTTATGATTGATTATATTTAAAAAAAAAAAAAAAAAAAACACTGGTTGTGTTGTGTTCACTTATGGAATGCATGACATGGAATGGAAATATCAATTGAATAAAATAAACAGTACAGCATATGTCACATAAAAACTGCAAGTCTGTCCAAATTTAAATCTATTTCACATGAGCATGCAGTGTCTTTGAATATTTTTTTAGAAAACATACAGGGTTGTTTCAAACATACCAATATATAAAGCGTGTTTTAAAAGCATATTACAGCAAGACCACAACTTTCACATCTTTTACAGTGAGTACTCTTCTCTTCATCTGCAAGTTTCTGCAAAGTTAAATTTCGCATAATTGAATTTGATATCACTCATTAGGATTGATAGAAATTGATTCTTTTTGATAGCCATCACTGGACTATTAAAACAGAGGTCAATGAAGGCCCATTTTAGCTCATTACCAGCCTGTCCCAAGGATAATTCTGCTGCAGTAGATTGAACCTTACCATAATGAGTAGCTGGCTTGCTCTTAAAGTGACAGCCCCAATTTCAATTTCATAAAATGGCACATTTGAAATACGTAAACATAAAGATGTGTTCTATAATCACTTTGCATCTCTCCTCCCCTTTTCTGTTAAGATGCTGCGGGGTAGACCTCATTTCACAGTCAATCTGTGCAAAAACAATTTGTGTGCACATATCAGCAGAAGCACTGATGTCCTATATTTAGTTTTTGATTAGCCTTGGTCAGCTGAACCTTCACCACATCTGTGCAAGGTAATTATTAAGAACATCTGTGACCCTGGAAAACCAGTCATAAGGGTCAGTTTTTGGAAATTAAGATTTATACATCATTTGAAAACTGAATAAGCTTTCCATTGATGTATGGTTTGACTATAATTTAACTGCTGACATGATAGTAGAAGCTTGAAAAATGTGTAAAATTTACATTTATTATTATTATTTTAATCAATTTGTTCTGTTGGTGATGCCAAATCATCATTATTTGGTTCTTCATCTATTCTGACACAGCTGACACACAGTGAGAAACATTTGAACAGTATATTTAATGATCATTCTTTTAAATGTTAGCCGAATGTTGTCTTTGTATTAAATCAATCCCGATCCCTTCCAGAATTTTCACGGCCCATTTGGGAGTACTGACGATTAAACATTTACAGGACATACGCCGCTGCCTTCTGCTGTGGAAACGAGGCCATGTTGAGTTATCGTGACTCCCCACTGGCTCTCTGTGGGATCTGGGTCAGATATAGAGTCAGAACCGCGGCTCAATTCAAGCCCGAGAGATCTTACTCATCTCTGTTTCTCTCTCTATACCTTGTGCCCTCACCTAATAAGAAACTAAAATCAGGATAATGTTTTACAATCAGCAGGTTAAAAGCACTATTATGATAATACATAATCGGCAGCCTGGTATTATCTACAGTTCAGTTTAACATATAGATAGAAACCTCAGTGAAAATTGAACATATGTGTTGTACAATGTATCCAGTGTGAGAAATAACAGGCCCAGACTGACGGGAGTCTGACGACTGAAAAGCTATGGTACAAAAACTGACAACATCTCTAGACTTGTGGATAACTATATGTGACCATGGACCACAAAACCATGGTATATTTGTATAATAGCCAAAATATACATAAATATCTAACATAAATATATCAAAACTTAATTTTTGATTAGTAATATGCATTGCTAAGAACTTCATTTGGCCAGCTTTAAAGGCAGTTTTCTCAATATTTAGATTTTTTTTGCACCCTCAGATTCCAGATATTCAAATAGTGGTATCTCGAATATTGTCCTCTCCTAACAAACCATACATCAATGGAAAGCTTATTTATTCAGATGATGTATAAATCTCAATTTAAAAAAATGACCGGTTTTGTAGTCCAGAGTCATGTCCTATTTAAATAAGTCTTACTCTAAACATAGCATTTAAACATACAGCCTGTATTAATACCCTTACGAAAATTAACCAAGGTTTTATTATAATAAAAATGTAACCATGTTTTGGTGTATTACCACAGTTTTACTACAAATGCCATGGTTGAACTATGGTTAGTGTAGCAAAACAATGGTTAATTTGTGGTTACCATGGTTTAACTATAGTAACCTTGTTTTTGGTTTTATTTGTAGTAAAACTATGGTTAATTTTCACTTAAGGTGAAGTTATGAATAGTAATAATACGTTTATTTATATAGCGCTTTTCCACTTCAGGGACACTTTAAAATTAAAATACATCGATGTATTAACGTCATTTTATTTGTATTCTATATTTAAGCCAACAGTTTTTTCATTTGTTTTTAAGACTTGTTAGCTCGTTTATAGAGCCATAGACATTAAGGTTTCAAGCAGAATGTTTTTCAAAACTGTTTTTGATAGAAAACACTCCATCTTACTAGTAAAACGTACAAATATGTGCCTAGAAAGTCTCGTTTCGTGATTCTCGCGATAGTTCTACCACACGAGAAATCTTTTAGAAATATGGCCATCTACTGGTGAGTGAAAATACGTTTCAGCCACTGCTCAAAACAACTCGAGGGTGTCAGGCCACCCTTACGGAAACGATGGTTTTACTACAAATAAAACCAAAAAACCATGGTAAACACAAATTAACCATGGCTTTGCCACACTTATCAGTGATAGTTTAATCACTGAATTTGTAGTAAATCTCTGGTAAATCTCTTCTCACCGAGACACAAATAATCGTCCAGCGCGGCCATTGACCCACAAGGCATAATCAATTAATAAATCAATTAATAATTACACGAATGGCTTTCTGTTTTCACCAGTGTTGGAGATATTTAAATGAGCAAAATCTCTGAAAATACTATTGAGCTACATCCAACACTGAAAATACTATTGAGCTACATCCAGTTAGCAATGAAACTATCATTAGGGATCCGTTTATATACTGTATTTTCATTATAATGCTGCTCCTCATTCTACCCTGTTATCAGGTAGCTAAACATTATACGTTTTCTTAAAAATATTTAACCTTCAAAAGATTGAAAAAAATTTAAAATGCTTATCATTTGAGTTATCAAAGGACTGCAAGACAATTCACTCTATAGCTACTTTAATTAAGCAATATATTCCAGGGACATGTTATGTGTGGTATTCTAAAAAAACAAACAAAAATATTGTGCTTATAGGACCTTTTAATAGTTTTTCAATTCAATGAGAATCTTCTGTTTCTGTCTTTCACACAGGACTGAAGTACAGTGTTTCTCAGGAACATCACAGCAAGTGATTTCCAAGAATCGACATGTAGAAACATCAACCTAACCCAGAGAGCTGGAATTCACTCTGTGCCTGAGAGAATTCTTGTCTTCAACAATAATGACTCCACCTATCAAGAGCAGTAACTGACTGTGGAAGTAAAATTTACTAAGAGGAAGTAAGCACGTTTGTGGTTTTCTGTGTGAACAATAACCCACAAAAAACATCCTCGCTGTGCTGAACTCACATGGTTTATTTTACGAATTTACAGTGGTTAATTAGCCTACTTTACAAGTCAAACCTTTTTTTGGCCAAACAAATCTAGTTTTATAAGACTAAAACCTATAAACATTTATTGTAACTGGGTAAACGCCATTTATTGTTGCTCACCAGTTAGCCGTCATTTCCAGTATTTGTTTTGGCTCTGTAATTCATGACCGCCCTCTCCGTAAACCAAGATTTCCCAAATAGATTGAAATAAAACTTGTTAAATAAAATTTAAGATGTACTTACTCCCAGTGCTTTGCACTTTCTATGACGAATCAAATTATTATGTAATACTATAGGTTAAACAATAGATGGCAGTATTGGGTTGATTTAGTAAAGCAATTTGGACACTCACCCATTCTCTTAGATGAATTGTCATTGCACCATGACACTGCTTAACAGTATCAGAACAAAATAGTTCAGTGTAACACGATTTGCTTTTCATACTTTCCCCTTTTGTAGCACTGCCTTCAAAAGTGATGTATTTAAAATTTGATGGCTCGCTAAAAGCTTATTTGTGTCTTATCTCATATCCTAAATTGTGTTGATTGTGATATGCTGGCAGCCCTTCCTGACTACTTAGACACCCAGCTTAATCAGAAAGATTATTTTAATTGGCAACATCATCAATCAGTAACACCAGCACCAAACCAGCATAAACTGAAAAACAAACAAACAAAACGAAAAAAACAAAAAAACAAAAACAAACCTGAAAGCTAGGTAAAATAGGTACAAATTTATATAAAAATGTATATAAATATGTATATAAAACAATTATATAATTATACATAATAGGCAACTATATATTTTATATATTTTTTTATGTGTTGGTAATATAAGTTTTAGGGTAAAATATATACAATAATATACAAATGTATATGTATATATTAATATAAAATAGGCAATTATATGATATTATATATGTATTATATACACTACTAGTCAAAAGATTTTTAATGTTTTTTTTTTTAAGAAGTCTCTTCTGCTCACCAAGCCTGCATTTTTTTAAAATCCAAAATACAGCAAAAGAGCAGTAATATTGTGAAATATTTTTACTATTTAAAAGAATTGCTTTCTATTTGAAAATATTTTAAAATGCAATTTATTCCTGTGATCAAATCTACATTTTCAGCATCATTACTCCAGTCTTCAGTGTCACATGATCCTTCAGAAATCATTCTTATATTCTGATTTGCTGATCAAGAAACAGTTTATTATTATTATTATTATTATTATTATTATCAATATTTATCTTTGATAAATAGAAAGATTTATCTGAAATAAAAAGCTTTTGTAAAATTATACACTATACTATTCAAAAGCTTGGAGTCAGTATAATTTAATTTTTTTTTTTTTGGGAAAGAAATTATAGAAATTAATACTTTTGTTTAGCATGGATGCTTTAAATTGATCAAAAGAGATGATAAAGACATTTATAATCTTAAATAAAGGTTTCTATTTCAGATAAATGCTGTTTTTCTGAACTTTCTATTCATCAAAGAAAACTGAAAAAATTCTACTCAGCTGTTTTCAATATAATAATAACAATAAATGTTTTATGAGCAGCAAATCAGAATATTAGAATAATTTCTGAAGGATCATGTGACTGGAGTAATGATGCTAAAAATTTAGCTTTGAAATCAGGAATAAATTACATTTTAAAATATATTAACATAGAAACCAGTTATTTTAAATAGTAAAAATATTTCAAAAATTTCATTGTTTTTGCTGTAATTTAGATCAAATAAATGCAGGCTTGGTGAGCAGAAGAGACCTCTTTAAAAACAATAAGTGTTTAAATATGTTTTTTTTACATAATTTAATTTTACATAATTTACTTTTTTTTCACAAATTTACATAATTTTTTTTTTTTTTTTTTTTTTTACAATTTGATATTTTATTTTATTTTATTTTATTTGTAATATAAGTTTACATTTTTGGATGAATGCTTAAATAATAGATTAAAATAAAATTACTCTATGCTAGATCAGCAACTGTCTCAAAGCCAGATAAAATAGATAGAAAAAAAGAAAAATGTGTATATAAAAAGTACATTAAAAAAAAGCCAATTATGCATTATTATAAATCTATCTTTATATATATATATTACTAATGCTTTTCTATTGTACAGTTTTTATTTCTTTATTTTTAAGTAATGTAATTACTTTTGTATGTAATGTCATTAGCTTTTATTTTTGGATCAATGCTTAAATAATACATTAAATTATAGGTTACTCTATGCTGTCAATACCGAAGGCTCATCCTAAAATTAGTCTTCCTGCATAATGAATTAGTCCCTGAGCAATTTTGGGCTACTGCGACTGTCTAGTTCCGTCTTTGTCCTTTTCCAATCACACAGCGTCACACATGCTCGTCCACACACCCCTGTCCTTTTGTCACCAGCAAACTTGAGCTGCTGCTAATTGTGGTGCTGGCAGGATGCCATAACCATTATGGGCCGTCTGTGCAGCAGAGAGCTACGGCTAGATGAGCCGCCACTGCACCACAGTGCGGGACAGCTGCCAAAATGAACTCAGCAACCTCTTTGGTGTGCCCTTTGGGTCAGCTTACACAGCAGCGCTCCGTTCTGCTGAAATCCCTGAAGTAATGCAGAGAGGGGGAGGAATGACTCAAGCGAAAAAGGAGGTACACAAAATGGTGCTCACTTTTATTTGCTGTGTCAGAGTGGGGCAGTCCAACACAAGGGGTTTTACAAATGGTGATGAAATGTGAGAATGTTTGTGGGGTGGAGGGGTGACAATTGTGTCCATGTCGTGTGTTCACTTTCATTCATTTGGTGGTCTTCAAACAGACTTGGATTCAATAGTGCACCCCTTTCTTTTTAGATTTCAGTCTATGGGTTTGTGTTAACTCTTCACTTTTTGACCTTGCCCTGGGCAGCCACGGCCTCCATGGCTTTGCGGACCGTTTCCTCGTCTCCCAGGAACTGCATGGGCTTGATGGGCTTCAGGTCCTTGTCCAGCTCATAGACGATGGGAATGCCTGTGGGCAGGTTCAGCTCCATGATGGCTGCATCTGACATGCCTGTAGAAACAGATGAACAAGTTTTCAAAGCCTTGACCTTTGTTTGACCTCTGTGACCTTTATTTCCTACAGTGCATCACTCTCGAGGGAGAATGCAGAACCTTTCTGCTGAAAGGTTGTGGCTGTAACAGGAACCTCCTCATCTCTTCTATGTATGAATGAGGGATATAAATAGTCTCTGTGTGGGATCATTGAAGCCTGGTGGTCAGGCACGTTCTGTGTGTCTGTATGCTATATGTACTTGTTCTTTGACATGCTCAGTATATAACACATCACTTGCTCGATTGAGTCCTTGAATGGTCTTTTAACTAAATGCTTGGTGGGATCATACTCACTCTCTAAGTGCTTGACGATGCCGCGGAGGCTGTTTCCGTGGGCTGCGATTATGACGTTTTTGCCGGCCTTGATTTCAGGTACAATAACCTCGTTCCAGAAAGGAAGGGCACGAGCGATGGTGTCTTTCAAGCTTTCGCAGATGGGAAGCTCGCCCCCTTTCAGACCCTTGTATCGTCTTGACTGGTGAAAGATAGGAGTGGAACATGATTGAACTTGCAGGCAAGCCAGCATCAGTGTTTACATGAGTGACGTAAAAGCAAAGTGTCATGTGCATCAATGAATTATGGCAGAATGAAATAAATAGTTTAAGATTAATATGTATAAATAATGTAATATGTACATTTATAAATATATAATAATGATTATATATTAATATAATAATATAATAACATATAATAATTATATATTATAAATTATTATTATACAAAAAAATATATATAATTTTAAATACATTAATGTAATACTTTAATTATAGAATAATAATAGAAAAAATAATAACATATAAAATATTATATTATATAATATATATTATATATTAAATAATTAAATATATTGTTACATTGTAAAATGTCTTTACTATTTATTTTATTATATAACATACAATGTATATTATAATTGTAAAATACATTGTTGTTATGTAACATTTTGCAAACATTAAATATAAATGCTATTACATATTAATTATATTATAATTGACACAGTATCTTATAAAATATAATAAAATATGTTATAATAATATATACTATAATTATAGTATTATTGTATTTGTAATTATTCTATTAATAATTAATTATTATAATATAACATTTACATATTAATTATGTTATAATATACAGTGTATCAAATTAAATATGATTAAAATGTAATGTTATTGTGTATTAATACATTATTATATATTATTATTATAGTATAATATCATATATTATTATTATTAGAATTAGATATAGATATAGATAGATAGATAGATAGATAGATATTATAATATGATAATTATTATAATAATTACATATTAATTATATTATAATATATTGCGCATTGTTATTATGTAATATATATAAATAATGTATTATAATATGATAATTATTATAATTATGATTTAATTATATATATATATATATATATATATATATATATATATATATATATATATAAAAACTACATATTTATTATATTATAACATACAGCATATATCAATATATCAATTTATTAATCTATAAACCTATTGTTATTCTGTAATATATATATATATATATATATATATATATATATATATTACATATTAATTATATTATAATATACAGCATATCAAATAAAATATGATTCTAATTTTTATGTAATTAATATATGTAATTAATATATCTCTGTTTTATATTTAGTCTATATTTTAATAATTTATTATAATATTATAATAGATAATAGATACATATATTTTATTACAAATGAATTACATTATAATATACAGTGTATATCATAAAATTTAATTATAAAATATATTGTTATTATATAATAATTCATATTTAAACATTTTTTGTAATTTATTGTAATATTACAATTATTATAATATTAGCATTGTAATTGCTATAATTATTTTATAATATTTATTTTTAAATTATACAATGTTTTCACATTTATACAATAGATAAAATTATTTATTATACAATAAAATATAGTTTTAATAATTAATAACATTTTTTAAAATATTTTACATTTTTTATATTTATCTTTAACATCTGATCTCTTTTTTTTTTTACCTCACTGATGATCTTGTGGTATGGATGGTCCTTATCCATAGTAGGAGGGGGAATATCGAACGATCTGCGCCAAATCTTCACCTGCTCCTCTCCGTGCTTGGCTGCCGTCTCTGCCTTGTTCAGACCGGTCAGACCACCGTAGTGACGTTCATTCAGACGCCAGGTGCGGACTACAGGCAGCCACATCTGGTCTGTGACCTCCATGATGGTCCACAGAGTCTTAATAGCGCGCTTCAAAACGGAAGTGTAGCACACGTCAAATTTCATACCTGCGTCTTTGATGGCTTGAGCACCACGCTTGGCTTCCTCCAGACCCTTTTCACTGAGGTCTGCATCAAACCAGCCACAGAAGCGGTTCTCCTGGTTCCAGGAGCTCTCGCCATGGCGTACAATCACTAGACGATGAGCAGCAGCCATTTGGGTAAAACTACAGTATTTTTCAGACTAAACCCACCAAACACAGCCCTCCTTGCTGTTGTGCACACACTCTGTGACAGACAGTGAGCCCTGCGTGCCAGTGCTATGCTCTTTTTATAGCATTCTGGTATGTGGCCCGTCATGAATGTCATATCTATTCTGCTTTGAACCAATCAGAATGTTTCACTTTCATAATGACGGTTGAACTGACCTACTGACTCTCATGTGTAAAGGGGCGGACCGGATATCTATCCACTGCTCGAAGGGCAGAGGTCATGAACAGATTCAAAATAGCAACATGACTTTTAAACTGAGAAGTGTGGAATAAAAGTGCAAAGATCAGAGTAAGCTTTGGATCACAGAGGCTGGTAAGAGGCCATCTGTAAATACTGTGAGAGAGAGAATGCAGAGGCCCCATTATGTATAGTACAGCACTAAGGATTTAAAGGGATAGTTCACCCAAAAATGAAAATTCTGTCATTAATTACTCACCCTCATGTTGTTCCAAACCCGTAAGACCTTTGTTCATCTTCAGAACACAAATTAAGATATTTTTGCTGAAATGCGAGAGCTTTCTGACCCTGCATAGACAGCAATGCAACTACTAGGTTCAAGGCCCAGAAAGGTAGTAAAGACATTGTTAATATAATCCATGTGTCACCAGTTTAACTGTAATGTTATATAGTTATAAATAACAACTTCAATCAACAGTTTCTTTTCTTATGCTCTAGGATTTAATTAAAAATATCCTAATTTGTGTTCTGAAAATTTGTGTTCAGAATTTTCATTTTTGGGTGAAATATCCCTTTAAGAATTCTGTTAATCTTTTAATAGCTAGCTATAATGAACTTCTTAATGTCATAAACTAATATTTATATAATGTTTTGATTAAAGAAATGAGCATATGTAACCCTGGACCACAAACCCAGTCTTAAGTAGCACGGGTATATTTGTAGCAATAGCCAAAAATACATTGTATGGGTCAAAATGATCGATTTTTCGATAATTTTGCTTTGCTAAGAACTTCATTTGGACAGCTTTAAAGGATTTTCTTAGTACTGTCTTTTCTTTTTTTTTTTTTTTGCACCTCAGATTCCAGATTTTCAAATAGTTTTATGACAAATATGTGACCCTGGACCACAAAACCAGTCATAAGGGTACTAAGATTCATACATCTTAAGCTTTACATTGATGTATGGTTTGTTAGGATAGGGCAATATTTGGCCGAGATACTACTATTTGAAAATCTGGAATCTGAGGGTACAAAAAAAAAATCAAAATATTATCACCTTTAAAGTTGTCCAAATGAAGTTCTTAGCAATGAATATTACTAATCAAAAATTAAGTTTTGATATATTTACGGTAGGAAATGTACAAAATATCTTTATGGAACATGATCTTAACTTAATATCCTAATGATTTTTGACATAAAAGAAAAATCGATAATTTTGACCCATTCAAGGTATTTTTGGCTATTGCTGCAGATATACCTGTGCTACTTGACTGGTTTTGTGGTCCAGGGTCACATATTGTCCTATGCTAATAAACCATACATCAATGGAAAACTTATTCGGCTTTCAGATTATTTGTAAATCTTTATAAATCATATGACTGGTTTTGTGGTCTAGGGTCACATATATTTATGCAACATTTATATATGAGTGCCTGTTTAATAAAAATACCCTTATTTAGTTTATTTGTAATATTATGAAGTTCATTATTGCTAGTGCACTATTTAAACTATTCAGTTAGCATAAGGAAAAACATTCACTTCTTTCCTGATGTTTCATATTATGTAATACCTCTCATATCCAGCAGAGGTGATGGTGTGTTTCCACAGGTAATGCACTGAAAATAGAGCTGTAACCATTCCTCACTTCTTTTCCACCCCCCCTCCTCTCTCCCTCCCTTCCTTCAGCTTTCATCACCGTATCTGCAGTGGAAACTGCATGTGGTATGTATATATTTTAGCCATTTACATACCATAATTAAATCCATAATTAAATAACATGTTAAATAACATGATGAGGCACAATGCAAAGCAAGCATTTTTAGCTGGTTATGCAAATAATGACCTTGGTGGCAGTCGCATAGCGTGTACATATTTATAAATGTAGCATTTTGTTTCATGATACTTTCAGAACAAAAATCTCACAATTTCAGTACAAAATTCTATTATACTCCTTGACTTGCACATGCAGCTGCATATAGCTCTCACTCTCTCTCTCTCCCTCTCGCTCTGCTATTGATACTGCATTGTCAGAGTTTAGAAAATCA
The DNA here is from genome assembly GCA_036247105.1 of Cirrhinus mrigala. Lineage (NCBI taxonomy): Eukaryota > Metazoa > Chordata > Actinopteri > Cypriniformes > Cyprinidae > Cirrhinus > Cirrhinus mrigala. Next base: position 19,430,921 of record CM070027.1, on the reverse strand, counting down.
CTTGCGTCAGAGCTCCTTTCTGGCTATATAAGCTGCACTGACTGCGGTAGGAGCAGCAGATCAGTTTAAAGGCTGATCGAGCTGACTGTGGTACTGAGGCACAGAGCAGCTTGTCCTTGGAGCCATGAGTGCCGTCGGGTTTGACCCCTACTTCTCGTCCTCTTACAAGCGCTGGTATGTGGAGAGCAGCCCTCGGGTGTCTCAGCGCAGTCGCTCCCGCACCACTTTCTCCGCCCATCCCCCTTCTCTCTCCTCAAGCCGCCTCCACTATGCCTCCCCCGGCCGGACCTCCGCCGGTCTGCTGCTGAGCAGCCCCGGCCGCTCCGTGGACATGGACATCAGCCATGCCGTCCAGGTAAGCTCCGAATTCCGGGCAGTCCGAACTCAGGAGAAGGCCCAGATGCAAGAGCTCAACGACCGCTTCGCCGGTTACATCGAGCGCGTCCACGAACTAGAGCAGCAGAACCGTGCCCTGGAGGCTGAGCTGCTCCTGCTGAGGCAGAGGCATGTTGAGCCTTCCCGCTTGAGGGGCCTGTACGAGCAAGAGGTCCGCACTCTGAGAGCCGCCGTCGAGGAGGCGCGCATGGAAAGGCAGGCTGCTCTGAGCCATCGGGAGAGTATGGAAAATGCCTTGCGGAGCCTGCAGGCCAGCTACGAGGAAGAGGTGGTTGCTCGCGAAGATGTCGAAGGCAGGCTTCTGGAGGCCCGCAAGGAGGCCGACGATGGTGCTCTGGCTCAGGTGGAGCTGGAGAAAAAGGTTGATTTGTTGCTAAACGAGCTGGCGTTCCTGAAAAAGGTCCACGAGGGTGAGATCTCAGAGCTGCAGGCCCAAATTCAATATGGAGCCCAGATCGCCATTGAGGCCGAGGCCGCCAAACCCGATCTGTCCAGCGCCCTACGCGACATCAGAGCCCAGTACGAGAAGCTGGCAGCCAAGAACATCCAGTCAGCTGAAGAATGGTTCCGTGGGAAGATGGGCCACCTGACGGAGAGCGTGGTGCACCATACTGACGCAGTGAGGAACTCCAAGGATGAAGCGGGAGAGTATCGCCGCCAACTTCAAGCATGTGTCCTTGAGATCGATGCATGCAAGGGCTTGAATGAGTCTCTGGAGAAACAGCTCAGGGAGGTGGAGGACAAGCAGAGTTCGGAGATTGCTGCTATGCAGGTTAGTAGTAACCACTATTTTGGGTCATTTATGTTCTCAAACAACCATGTTGACATGCATCTTTCTCTGCAGGATACAATCAGTGACCTTGAGGATGAACTTCGAGCAACTAAGGGTGAAATGGCGAGATACCTTAAAGAATACCAGGATCTTCTGAATGTCAAGATGGCTCTTGATATTGAGATTGCTGCTTACAGGTAGAACCACTGATATGATGTCAGATTTTTCCATTTTTAGTCAATGCTTCCCATCATGCGATTTTTTGTTTTTGTAGGAAGTTGCTTGAGGGGGAGGAGTCTCGCTTCAACGTGGGTGTGGGAGGTTTGGTCGGTGGCTACTCTGTTGGTCCCGTCTACTCCCGACCCATGTTCTCACTGTCCACCCTGAGCTCTGGCGCCCCCTACCTGTTTGGATCTCGCCTGGTTAGTGCAACCCTCTCAGCCGATGAGGCCATCACATCCAGTCAAGCTCAGGAAGCTGCAGCCAGTCCTAGCAAGGAAGAGGAAGCAGAAGAAGAAGAGGAGAAAGAAGAAGAGGAGGAAGTAAAGGAAGAGGAAGTGGAAGAGAAGGAGGAGGAAGAAGAAGAAACAAAGGAGGAGGAAGAAGAAGGTAAGGTTCAGATGCTTTTGTCGTAATTAAGAATTCTGAATACTGACAAGACGTGCATTACTAAATTACTGTTTTTAACAGGTGCTGAACAGGAAGAGGAAAAGGAAGAGGAAGCTGGAGCAGAGGAAGAGGAAGCTGAAGCAGAGGGAGAGGGAGAGGAAGCTGGAGCAGAAGAAGAGGAAGCTGCAGTAGAGGAAGAAGAAAAAGGAGACAAGGAAGAGGAGACTGAAGTAAAGGAAGGGGAAGAAGAGGAAGGTGGGGAAGAGGGTGAGCAGAAAGAGGGTGAGCAGAAAGAGGGAGAGGAGGAAGAGGGAGAGAAGGCTGAAGAGGAGGAAGTGGCTGCAGAGGAGGATACTGAGACAGAGAAAACTGAGGAGAAAGCTGACACAAGTGCTGATAAGGCCAAAGAGGAAGATGCTAAAACAGAAAAGGAAGAGAAGGAAAAGGTTGAGCCTAAGGCTGAAAAAGCCAAAGAGGAAGTCAAACCTGAACCAGCCAAAGAGAAACCCAAGGAAAAAACTGAACCTGCACCTGAACCAGAGTCAAAGGAAAAAGTGAAGGAAGAGCCAGAAAAACCCAAAGCTAAGGAAAAGCCTAAGGGAAAGGACGAAGGTGACAAAGCCAAGAGTGAGAAAAAGGAAGCTGTGAAGCAGGAAAAGGGAAAGGAGGAGGCTGAGAAACCCAAGGGGAAGAAGTGATGAGTCAGACTTTATAACAGCACAAATATCAGTAGCCTGACCTGCTTCTCTAGTTCTCCTTCAGTCTGTAACTATCAATATGCCTTGATCAATGGTGCTCAGAGCAAATTGCAATACAATGTTTGAAACCACAGTCAATTTATCAGCTCTTAAAACATAATGATTGTCTGATGTTACTGAGATGATCTGCACATCTGAGTGAATGTATGCTTGTGAAGTAGATTATATTTTTGAATGAAGCATCAGTCTTGCAATAGATTGTGAAAAGTGAAACTTTGCTGCCAGTGCAATAAAAACGTGCTTCTTGATGATCAAAAAGATTTGCTGATTATTTTCATTGACATTGTGGGTGCAATAATTTTTAATAGTTTCATTACTTAGACATTCTCTAATGTATGCTTAATTTTATGGATGCCTTTAGATATTTAAAGCCAGTTTGAAACTTAAAAATGTAAAGTGTGAATATGCAACACTTTAAAGTGTTATACAAAAAAGGTTGTAAATTCAACAGCATGAAAACAAAATGATGTGGAATGCCTAATGTGGGAAAACTTTCTAAAAAGAAATAGCACAACATCTGTGAAACATCTATTAGCCATGTGATCTTTTCTTTGTACTTATACACACCTCTAAAAAAGTAAAACTTTATTTAAATAGAACCATTTAAACAGCGCTTTGCAGAAAACATATATGTACAAAAACATGCACATACATCAGATGTTATATTCTTTCTTATTTTCTTTTTTATTGCAATTTTTTTACAACAACGAACATACAAGGGCAATAACACATAAATTACATCAAAACAAATACAACAATTAAAAAAATAAGAAAGCAATAAGAAAATCACATATGCATAAACAAGTACAAATAATTACAAATTATTCAAAGAATAGATTTAAGGCTTTAAAATTATTTACAGCGTTGCTATTTCTTGTTTCTTTTAACGTGCGCAGGTAGTGACCTATTTCTATTTTAAGTATTCACCTTATTCTTCAACGCGGAAGTAAGGCTATTCGCGAGACTTCCGGAAATAAAGTGAAGAATATCAACGTGCAGTAAACGGTAAAACTGTTTGCACTACAAACCAGTGTGTTCATAATTAAGATGATACATTAAAGTAATATGATAAGACACACCAATTCGCAGTTTAAAGCAGCAAACTAGCTACTGTACAGCTAAAAATATATGGACGTGGAGACCGGAAGCCAGATCGATAGAATTTACATATGGCCGCACCCACTCTTGCGGGAAAAACAAGGTGAATAATTATAAAATATAGTACAAAGAAACCACATAGAATCCAGATAATAACCGGGTCGTGTTGTTAAAGACATTACTGTCATTACTATCTGTTAAATGTAGGATATTTTCTTCGAAAAGGCTATTTATTTTACTTATTAGCAGTACATTAGATACAATACCAGATAATACTGCAGTATTGAGAACTACGCCCAAATGACTAATGAATCTGTATACATTTCCATACTGTTGTGTCCTAATTTCACAAGTTGTGCTGCACAAATAGTTCACAAAACTTGAGGTGCATATTCTGAGTCCTTTGTAGCAGTATAAGAAAAATATACCCTGGGCTGAATATATAAATAATTCTAAAACAGTTTTTGAATAGACAAAAAAGGCAAAACACTGCATTAATGCATTTTTATCATATTAGTTTTTTTTATTATGTATAATAGTTAATGGAATGACAAGCCAGTTAACAATACTGATGCCTTGAACAGCCCATTATGAATGTTGCAGTGTATTTGTGAGAATTATGTGTCATATATCTCTGATGGTGCACTCTCAGCCTGCAATGCAGCAACATTTCCTCAATAAATTCTCACATAAAGCTGCTAGTATGGGCAATTACTGTCATGTTATTGCATTTAGCAGATGTTTCACAGATAAAACATTCAATAAAAACAAAGGCATATAGATGTAAATATTTTTAGTCAGACTATAAATTGCTGATCTTGTAAAGAAATCAAATGTGATGAGTTGATGAGTTTTACATATATATATATATATATATATATATATATATATATATATATATATATATATATATATATATATAGAAATTTTAACCAGCGTCATATATTAACTGTTTCGTGGAGAGTCAGCATTACTGTCACATTTTAGTCATCTGACCTGTCCAACAGTTAAGTGTCTTGTGAGATGACTGTTTTTTCTTCTTAAATCACTTAAAATGTATTTTACAATAAATAAATTAATTTCCATAAATTAAAAATTAAGGATGTATATGACACATTCATCCATTGTTTTACATGATTTTTAATATCTTTGATGATCTTATTCACTTTTGAACTTGATGACTAATTTTAGCACAAAACTTAAAGACTTTTTTCCATAGGATATCACTTAGAACTGAACTAAAATTGCTGTGCTTTAATGTATCATTTTTTTCATCGCTTACCAAGTATGCAAATATGTAAACCAAAGAATCAAAAAGAATCTACATGAACACTTGAGGACAAAAGACAAGACAAAGTAAATAGTGTATTTTAATATGGTGTTTATTGAGCAAATGCTGCTGAGAAATTCATTCAGATGAACAAAGACATGGGACTGCAAACGGTAGCACCTCATTAACGGTAAGTAGTTGAATTCAAGTCAATCCTATGCATACAAGAATGTATGTGCGCATTGACGGGGGTTTATTTTCAAATGCACTCATCAGGTAAACATAACTGACAACGGTAAAAAGCATGTTTAAGGCTAAGAGTTTCTTAGTTGCTTTATGTACTGAGTGTATATGACCATGGGCTATTCACCATCGTCTCCGTCCTTTTTTTTTTTTTAACATTTTTGGCTCAGTTGGTGTCCTCGCGCTAATATTTATAAGGCTACTGTGTCAGAACACATGTCTCTACATCCCAAGTAAATGTCATTCCCCACCGCTCTGTGAGTATTTTATATTACTGTCATACATACAGTAGGGTGGTTATTTTTCTATCTCGAGGAGCGCGCTCCCCCCTGAGCTGGCATGCAGATGCCACATTCAAGTGACCGCCCCCCTCCCCCAGGTATTGCAGTTTGAACGAAAGTGAAAGTGAGTCCCCAGCGTCCCGGACCGCATATGCAGCAGAACCCATTTAAAGCTGTCACTCAACATGCATTTTTTAGCTGGCCGCATCTTATGGCTTCTCTCTATGCTTGTTTTTGTTTCAGTGTGGTTAATGTAATACATCTGTTGAGCTTTATGATTTCTTTATGTTAGTTTTGTGTTGATTGCTTGATATGCTTCCTCCAAGGTTCCTCTTCGCTCGGTTATAGCCGGACGCTCGGGTCTACTCTGCTTCGGTGGCCTTCACGACCTGCTTCTCCACGGTTTTGGAGACCACCTTCTCCTGGACGGTTTCCTCCACCGCTTCTCCCTTCTCGGTGACGGTAACAGTTTTTGTGACTTGCTTGACTCCACCTTCCCCAGTGGTGATGGTCTCCACCGTCTTGGTGATCACCACCCTCTGGCTCGTTTCATCTTTGGTTGGGCTCTCGTCCACTCCGTTGGAGATCACCTCCTTCTTATCGGACTCTTTCTTGGCCACGTCTCCGTTCACGGTCGCCTCTTTCTTTTTGTCTTCAGGCTCTTTTTCTGGTTCGCTCTTTTTGGTGGCTTTCTCATCTGCTGGCTTTGGGGAATCTTCTTTAGTTTCTGCTTTCGGTGGCTCTGATTTTGGAGCTTCTTTCTTGGGTGGTTCTGCCTTAGGTTCCTCTTTCTTAGGACTCTCAGTCTTGGGGGCTTCCTTTTTTGGAGCCTCTGTCTTAGGTGATTCCTTCTTCGGGCTTTCGCTCTTTGGAGATTCTGGTTTGGGTGTCTCTGTCTTGGCTTCTGTCACAGGTGCTTTTTCCTTCTCAGATTTGGGCTCCTCCTTCTCCTCTTTTCCTTTCTTGTCTTCCTTTGCTGGTTCTGGTTCTACTTTCTTAGGCTCCTCTTTTGCTTCTGGTTCTTTTTCTTCAGTTGATCCTTTGTCACTACCTGCATCTCCCTCATCTTTCTCATCACCCTCTTCCTCTGCTTCTTCTTCTCCTCCGCTGGCCTGCTTCTCTTCTGCTTTCTCACTCTCAGGAGAGGCCTTTGCTTCAGGTGCTTTAGTTTCCTCTGCTTCCTCCTCTGCATCATCCTCTTTCTTTTCCTCCTCACCTGCCTCCTCCTCCTCTGCTTTCTCTTCCTCTTCGTCACCCTTTCCAGCTTCTCCTTCTTCTTCTTCTGCTGCTTCTTCACCTCCTTCTTTCTCTCCCTCCTCTTCAGCCTCAGCAGGGGCTTCAGAGGCTACTTCAGCTTGGGTAGAGGCAACCACCTCCTCCTCTCCTCCTTCCTCCTTACCTTCACCTTCCTCTCCTTTCTCTTCTTCCTCCTCACCACCTTCTTCATCTTTACCCTCAGCCTCTCCCTCCTCCTCTCCTCCTTCTTCTTCCTCCTTGGCAGCGGCCAACTCTTCTGCCATCTCGGCCAAAGCCTCATCCATCTCAGACTTCTCATCCTCCACCCTGGTCTCCTCGATGATCTCCTCTACAAACTTGTGTTGCACTTTAAGCTTTGGAGGCTCACTTTTGACCTTGGGGCCTTTGGTGACGGTCTGGCGGTATGGGAAAGTGCTAAAGTGGCTCTCCTCTCCTTCAAGAAGTTTTCTACATAAAGAGAAAATGCATAGGATAAGAAGATACGATTGCAATTTAGGTTATCAAAATTATATGTAAAGATTACATGTAGACATTTCTCTGAAATATGTATGGCTACATAATTTGCCAAAATACAGATAATTAAGTGTTAAATAAATGTTTTATTTTTTTTTTAAATAATTTATATTCTCATTCTTATATATGCATTAATAAATATTTCAATAATATTTTAAATGTTAATTATTAATAAATATAAAATATAATACTTAAATATTAATCAAATATTACATATTAAACTAAAATAACTAAAAATAAAAGATATTTACACTATAATCATATGCAAAATATTTCCTAATCTTACCTGTATGCAGCAATTTCTATATCTAGTGCCATTTTGACATTCAGGAGGTCCTGGTATTCACGCAGATGCCGTGCCATCTCCCATTTCGTGCTCTTGAGTTCATTCTCCAGCTGGTGGATGGTTTCCTAGTGCGTCACACACAATATTGTGAGAGTTTAGTCAAATAAATCTGTTGCTGAAGACAGAAAGAGACTGTCGTATTCTAAAGATAATCATTTGTGTATATATTTATTCCTGGCATGCAACAAGGAACTTTTTGTGTCGATGATGCAAATGCTCTCACAGCACAGCAGAGTCAAATCAATTACAATTTACTGTATGGCTTCAAGGGCAACCACTAGGTGCATTTGGTCTGTGTATGAGGTGATTCCAGGACATAGCCAATGAGCGAACCCGGCCTCTGCTCTGACTCAGCAAAGAGTGGGGAGAGACTGCATTGTGGGTGTCTGCCTCTCCTTAACCCTTTCTAACACCATTCCACTGCACCTATGATGTAATGAAGCATCATATGCAAATCCTCTTGTGGATGACCAGTCAGTTTTTCAGCTTTCTATAGAGAGCTCAGAAGAAATAGCATTACAGAGCCATGCAAACTTAACTGTGGCTTGATTATCATTATTGATTATAGCCAGCACATTTTAAAAGCCAGACTGATTTATGATGCCACTATTGTAACTGCAGCAACGCTGCAACTATTGTTCAACACACTATTTAGAGTACTGGTAAAGCATTAGGAGTTATTTTCCACAATAATATACAAAAACACACTTTTAGATGCAGTACCTGTTTTATACTTGTTTTTCAAGTTTAAAGCACTTTTAAAATGCGCGTTTGGAAGATCATTCTTGCATATACGCTCCCTTGTTTTTTAAATGTGAAAAACAAATGCTATACTTATTGTTTAAAGAAAATGCGATTATGTACCTGAAGGCTGGCAAGGTCATTGTTGTGTCGGTCCTCTATGTCGTTCAGCTGCCTCTCCAGAGACTCTTTGGTTCCTCGGACAGACTCCAACTCGATGGTTTTGGACTGTAACTGGCGGCGATAGTCTGCGATCTCGTCCCGTGCGGATTTGATGGCGCTTTTATTTTGCTCGGCGGCCTCCGTGAGTTTGGCGTAGCGGCACATGAACCAGTCTTCAACCTGTTGGAGGTTTTGCGTCGAGTGGCCCTCCAGTTGGCTGCGAATCTCCCGCAGCGCTTCGGTGATATCCGCCTTCTGGTAGTCCCTCTTCTCGACGGTGATCTGCGACGCCTGCACCTGCGCCAGCAGATCGCTGATCTCTTCTTGGTGGTTGTTGCGGATAAAGGCGATCTCGTCCTGCAGGGACTGCACTTTCTTCTCCAACTCTGCTTTGACGAGTGCTGAGTCACCCATGTCCTTCTTCAGGGCACGGACGATCGCTTCCGTCTCTTCCCTGATGCGGGCTTCCTCGTCGAAGCGGTCCCTGAGGCGCTGGATGTCTTCATCGATGTGGTCGGTGTCCAGTTGGATCTGCGCCTTCTCGTGATGGATCTGCTCCAGCATGGAGCGCAACTCCTGCAGCTCTTGGTCGTAAAGTTCGCCCAGCTGAGACTGCGACACCTGCTTCTGCCGCAGTGCCTGGATCTCCGCCTCGATCTGCTTGTTCTGCTGCTCCAGAAAGTGCACCTTGTCGATGTAGCCGGCAAAGCGGTCGTTGAGTCCCTGGAGTTGTTCCTTCTCATTGGAGCGCTTGTAGTCTCCGTTGAGGATGGAGGTCTGAGTGAAATCAAGGCTGTCGGCGGAGCTCAGAACTGTGGAGCCGTAAGCTCTCGCCACCGGGACGTTGAAGGTCCTCTTGTACGATGAAGAACTCGGGCTTGCCCGTGACCAGGTCTGGGAGCGGAACCCGCTGGAGGGGCTCGAATAGCTCGTCCTGGTGTCCATCATCCTCCGGTAGGGGCTTCCTATAGTGTCTATCGGATAACTCATCCGGACGGACGGGGTGTGAACGTACAGATGAACTGAAGAGTGAGGTAAAGTAGTGTATAGGTGCAGGGTGTGTGGCTCTCTCAGCGCTGGATAGCAGCTCTGCCTGCCTTTATATACTCGAGGCGCTGTTGCGAAAAAGCTCAGGCTTGTTTTGACTGGACCATTGATCCGACGATGTGGGAGGGTTTTGCTTGCTACACTTATCTTTATCAGTGTTTCAGCTTCCTGGTCACACATAACGCGTGCTTGGGTGGCTAATCTAGTGTGCGATATATTCAATATTTTATAAAATAGCTTTCAAAAATGTTTTTTGTTAGTAATTGCTCTGAAAAATTACTTTTAAAGAAAGATTGTGATGTTTTTGTGGTGTTTATCTAAAGTGATACATAATCAGTAGGCTACTTATGTTTATTATCAGCCATCAAATGTTTAAAAACTCATTCAGAATATACATATACACTTTTGTCCAAAACAAATAGGTACTTTTAAGACGCTCCCTCACCAATCTTTTTTGTTAACACGCCCTAAAGCTCTATTATTCGCGTCATGGGTGGATGTTAAACGCTTAACAGTACAATTTCTTAAAGAATATAGTAAGAGATGTGTTGGTTTGGATAGAATTACAATATGGTTATAGGGCTACAGTTACAGTCGACGTGACATCATTGGTACTCCGGACAGAGTCTGAGCACGCAGCCCAACCACTGACTGAGCGTCTACAGTCAGCACCAAGGACAGCGGCCCGTATCAGACACATTCAAGGGCGTTTCGCTGGACTGTGGTGTGCTAATCTTTCTATGCAGCGACACTATTTTCTTTTTAAAAATTGGCATCGCCGAGTAGACCTTTATATTATTGATTGATACTTAAAGTTAATTTTATTTCTTACAAGAAATAACTGAACAGGCGTTTGTTTTTCATTGAGCATTGTACTGTAAAAACATAGTCTGTGGAACTTATTTTAAATAAACGTCTTTACTGAATATAAAATGTTAAGATGCCGTGCTATTCCTAAAAGGTGTGAATTGCTAGAAATTAGTCGGATAGTAAGTATAGTAAGCTAACAAAAAACAAAACAAAAACAACAAACAAACAAACAAACAAACAAACAAACAAAAAAACACAAAATCAAACAATAATCAAGTACATACACAATTTTACATATTTATTTGATCTTAGTATATATATTTTTAAAGTGTTCGTTTTGCAATTGTCAACTTGCAATTATAATTATATATTGGCACCATTATGTCTTAAAACTATTGTCGTATAATTTTTAAGGTTTTAAGGAAGTCCAAGTACGTTCTGTTGCACCGTTCTGGTCTGCTGCAGAATATTATTTGCTATACATTTCTAACTTTGGATTTTTGTGCTGGTTGATAAATGACTTCTTTTCTATTAACCACAATTCTGCTCTTCCAGAATAGACAAAATATTCATGTCTTGTTGGACTGGGACACTTCAGATAGTGCTGACTGCCTCTAAAAGAACTGCTGCTATGCACAGAAAGCACTAAACTTCTTACCCTCATTTGCTTTACATGGCAAAGGTTTTGAATATACACGATAACCTAAAGGATATATAACCAGTCTGCTTATCCACGTTATTTTTCCGTAAGAGCGGCTGTTTGCAAATTTAATGTGCGCGGCTTCCGGTCTCTTCCGGTACAAAACAGCTCGTTTTGCTGCTTGATATTGCAAACAGGTGTGTCTTACCATATTATTTTAACGTATTATCTTAATTTTGAACACAGTGGTTTGTAGTGCAAACAGTTTTACCGTTTACTGCACTTTGTTATTCTTCTCGCTATTTCCATACAGCGCCTAATGAACCGGAAGTCTCACACATTCACAGAAAACGACTTATCTCAGCGTTGAAACATAAGTTGGATGATGAGTAGGATTGCTGTACATAGGTTCAAAATATTCAAAAAATATCAAGAATGCACAATCTTTTCAAAAACATTTTTAAGTTTTAGTATTTTTATTTTCTATTTGAGAATACATTTTAAGATGCGTTGAGATAATAACTGACTGATCTAGAACTGCAGTTGCTGTAGATAATTAAACCATTTGTAACTGTGCAGTGCTGAAAGTCATTTTGACCTTATACAGACATCTAGCATTAGCAACTGCTAATTTCCTGTGTTTCTCATCGCTCAGCAGAGTTTAATCGTATCACCAAAATTCTAAATGATTCATTGCAATGTTCCGAGCCATTCTTATTGAACCAGAGGACGATGAATTTGTCCTTCTGAGTGGACTACAATGAGATATTTCCAATTAATTATAGGCCTCATTTTATTTGCTTTGTCATTGGATTTGTGTCCGAGCATTAATGTGAAGCCAAATTTACCCTGCGAGCTCCTGAACTCAGTGACCTTATTTCTCTGCTGTCCAGCACCAAGTAAAGACCATGCCTTCAAAATGTGCAAATCATCCCTGAGGAGCAGAGCGCCTGTCGCTCAAGGTGCTTTTGTGGCCATGCAGAGCAGTGCGGTTTAAAATTCAATGCAGGCCACCAGTAATGCTGCAGAGCACGCCCTTACAGTACCAGCCTACTGTGATGCATTATTGGAGATCCAGCTATAATGTGACTACATTATGGACAGTATACTCCGAATCATTATGACAGCACTGAGGCACATACGCAGGGAGAGAAGCCTATGATTTATTAATAAACAATGCTTGAGGGAGGTATGCCGTGCAAAGTGGAGAGAGATGAACAGAAACGTGAACGTAAGGGATCAAATAGGAACAGTTGCAAAAAATGTAGGTTGCAAGATAAGCCCTGGCGCAAATGTGGAGTAGCGGTGCATGAAATAGAGTTGATGCTGATTTAAACCTCTTGAGGATACTGTTGTTAAATCAGCCCTGAAGGGGTTCTTTTGCTCGGTTCCTTCCCTTGGCGAGACCGGATGACTCAGCAGTAATCTGTAGACAATGTGAGAAGTGCTTTATATCTGGAAGCATTTGGAAAATACATTGATCTGCGTAATTCATGACTCATTCAAGGTCCCACCTAACATCAGCTAAACATCTTCCATTCCTTGCCCTCTCAATGTGTTTTTCTGCCTGCCATGTTTTATTCATGGGACTTTGAGAAAGGGTTAATGTGTGTGTGTGGGTGTGTTGGCACTGGAAGTGTGTAAGAGATAGAGAGACCCCTGCTGGTGTCTTTTTAGCTGTGATTTATGGCCGTATTCTCATCAGCCCCCTGAGGTGGTTAGCACAACGAAGACGTTGGGAGTCAGCATATCGATGTGGAAGCAGAGCAGCATCATATGAGCAGAGAGCCTTAACGATCTGTTATATGGACAAAATCCAACCCTCATTAGACACACCTTTAACATGTGTACGTACTCATGCACTCAATGCACTTGAGAGTTGAGAGAGCTTCAGTTTCATATATGCATATATAGTACTCTGCAAGAGTAAAACTGCAGTAGAGGTTATCCGCCTTGTTCTTCAACGTGGAAGCCTATGGGCGAGACTTACAGTTTACGAGTACGAGAAGAATAACAAGCAGTAAATGGTGAAACTGTTTGCGCTACAAAACAGTGTGTTCATAATTAAGATAATACATTAAAATAATATGTTAAGACACACCAATTTGCAATATCAAGCAGTGAAGCGAGCTGTTTTGCACAGCTAAAAATAGCTGGATGCAGATGAGACCAGAAGCCAGACCTATAAAATGTACAAATGGCCGAAACCGCTTTTATGGCAAGAAATATGGTGGATAAGGATAATGAGTAAAATTTTGTAAATCTATGAGCCTGATAATAGCATAATATACACTATACTGTTCAAAGGTTGGAAATTAAAACTTTTATTCAGCATTAAAGGATGCTAAATTGTTATAGCAAAGATATTTCAAATATTACAGATACTGTTCTTTTCAAATTTATGTTCATATACGTATTAGAATGACTTTTGAAGAATCATGTGACACTGAACACTGGAGTAATTCAGCGCTGCCTTCACAGAAATAAATTAGACTTTAAAATAAATTCAAATAGAAAACATTTGCTTAAAATTCTAATACTATTTTACAATCTTACTGTTTTTACTGTATTTGTGTTCAAATAAATGCAGCCTTGGTGAGCATACAAAAATTTTAGGCCTTGTTTACACTAATACGTTTTCGTTTGAAAGCGCTTCTTTTTCTCTCCGTTTTGGCCTTCCGTTCACATTGAGATGCTGTTTTTGTCAAGGAAAACACACATTTTGAAAATGCCCTTTAGAATGTATTTTTTATGTTTTTCCCCCCGTGGAACACAGTCATGTTAAACATTTTTTCTATTTTACAACAGTTGATATGAGTAAGGTCTGTCAAGTTCTAAAAAGGCTTATAAAAGTACAATTTTTTTAGTTTTTCACCAGGGTTTTTAAATTTTTTTAAATGTGAAGGACCCTCAATATATGATCATACTTGAGCAAGGGACCCCCCATCCTAAGATTTAAAAGGTATCTATATAGATATTGTATTAAAGGGATAGTTCACCCAAAAATGAAAATTCTGTCATTATTTACTCACTGTCATGTTGTTCCAAACCCGTAAGACCTTCGTTCATCTTGCAACACAAATTAAGATACTTGAAATCCAAGAACTTTCTGATCTTGCACTGACAGCAATGCAACTGACACATTCCTTGGCCAAAAAGGTAGTAAGGACATCGATAAAATAGTCCAAGTGAAATCAGTGGCTCAACTGTAATTTTATGAAGTTAACTTTTTGTGTGCAAAGACAAAATAACGACTTTATTCAACAATTTCTTCTCTTTTGTGTCAGTCTTTGATGACATTGAACATGTCAGTTGCATTGCTGTCTATGGAGATTTCATCAAAAATATCTTAATTTAAGATTTGGTACGACATGAGGGCGAGTAATTAATCACAGAATTTTAATTTTTGGGTGAACTATCCCTTTAAGACCCAATTTATACTGTGAAAATTTAATATTATTTGTTATTATATAACATTATTTGGAAAATATTTATGTTACATTATTAACTTTTTTTTCATTATAGTACTGTTCTGTTATATTCCTATATTTTATTATTTTAACTTTTTTTTTTTGCACTTTTCCACATACCCCCTAGCACTTCTTTGCAGCCACTGGACAATTTATGCATTATAAGTCTTCTAAGTCTTATGAAGCCATATGATAGCATTGTGTATTGCTGCATATGGCAGTGTTTCTCAATCCTGGTCCTGGTCTTAATCAAACAAACCTTAACTCTTCAGCCAAGTAGCAGAGACTCCAGCATCTGAAATTAGTTTGTCAGACAAAGGAGACACCCAAATAATGGCTGCATCCAAAAACCTAGCCAGCTGAATTGCTGCCTCACTGCCTTATCAATGACTTTGCAGGCAGTGTTTTTGCACGAAGGCATCTCATGAAACTGATTTCAGACAGGCTTTTTCTCACAGACAAGGCTTAAGCCTAGACTAAAATGTAAGTCTGAGCTGTTTCAACAGCAAGAAACTTGAAGCGACTGATCTTGAAATATGTCAGTGCATTTGTTTTGTCTCAAGATGCACACCAGTAATGTTTTTTCTAAGGCATGTTTACACAAACTAATTTAATGTCCTAATTGAACTATGGCCTAATCGTGCTTAGTCTAAGCTCTGTCTGTGAAACCAGTCCTAAAAGTTAGTCAGAAATATACATTTACACACAAACTGACCACCAAACGCAACTTTCAGACACCATCTTTATTTATTTATTTGTTTTTTCATCACAGAATCAAACGCACAGGATTGTGGTATATCAAAGGCAGCGAAGGATACAAAAATCGATCAGATGAAGGTATCTCATGAGACAGGAAGTGAAGCTAACTTTGGATTCAGATGTGCATTGATGCCTTCCTACCTTGGAATGTAAAGCAGAAGTCCACTACAAAAGACCAGGGCTACTTTTATGATACTTGTATCCACCTTAACTTCGTCGTAAGAGCGGGCGTGGCCAACTGTAAATTTAATGGGTCTGGCTTCTGGTCTCATTTGCTTCCAGCAATTTTTAGCTGTTCAAAACAACTAATTTTGCTGTTTGATATTGCAAACTGGTGTCTTACCATATAATTTTAATGTATTATCCTAATTATGAACACACTGGTTTGTAGCGCGAACAGATTACCTTTTACTGCACTTTCTTATTCTTCTCGTTATTTCTCTAAAGCAGCTAATGAACCAGAATTTTCACACATTCACAGAAAATGAGTGCGGACACAGGAGATTCTTCAAGATCTTTAAGAGTTATACAAGTTTGGAACACAATGAGGGCAATAGGGATGGGTATCGAGAACCGGTTCCATTTTAGAACCTGTCCACATTTTCCAGGAACCGGGTATTCGATAAGACGCGTGCATTTCGATTCTGCTTAGCGATTCTTGCGTTCACATTTTAATGTGATTTTAAACGATTTACGCACAGAAAGGGAAAGAGCTTGAGCACTATTTGTGTACAGTGTACACATCCGAAGCGCGAGCACAGAAAACAGCGGTCCCGATCATGGTTGCCAGGTTTTCACAAAAAAAACAAAACAAAAAAAACGCTCAACTGCTACGCGAAACAGCGCAACAATCGCGTTTTGAGGGGATCCCCGTTAAAACTCGCGTTCCGGGGGATAAAATACACGTTTTTTGTTGGGGTTCCCCTTGTAAATTCGCATTTCAGGGGCTAAATGTTAACGTTATTGGGGTCACCTTAACCCATGGACATCGCAACACTGGTCCCGATGTGGGTTACCGGCCTGTGTTCGTTCTCGAACCGTTCCGTGCATTTCCACTGCAGAAGATTTGTTCCGAGCCTAACTGTTTCTCTTTCACATTTACCGACCAGCATGCACAAAAATACGTCAGTATATCATCATAAACAATTTCTTAAATTAATGTAAATAGAAAACGCAAGTGTAAAAAGCATTTTTAGATCCGCCCGCGTGCGTTCAGTGTTAAAGAGACAGCGGCCTAATAAACATGCGCTGTCGGTCATTGATGTTAATCGAAATACAAAAGAAAATCATTCACTGATCTTGACTGAATATCTTTAGAAACTTTAATGACAATTAATGTATATAACATTTATGAAAAGAAAACTATATGATTTCATTTTCTGTACCTGAAATTTGTTCAGTTGTATTTATACTGTTGCTAATTGATTTGTTTGTTCCTATCTTATTACTGACTGTTCACTTATCTTCAACAATTTAATGTTTATTAGTCTAGTTGTTTCTGCTGTGGTATTTTGTGTTAAAACCATAGGCAAATGTTCATAAGTGTAAAAGGCCTAAGTGTTCTGTAAGCTGCTTGCTCAAACTGCAACAGAACACTTTGTAAAAAGTCAGAATAAGTATGTTTGACATCTAAATGTTTCATCAGATTTTTTTAATCTTATTGGAATCGAACTAGAAATCGATAAGAATCAAAATCGGATACCCAACGATACCCATCCCTATTTACAGGTGAAATGTAT
The DNA here is from genome assembly GCA_036247105.1 of Cirrhinus mrigala. Lineage (NCBI taxonomy): Eukaryota > Metazoa > Chordata > Actinopteri > Cypriniformes > Cyprinidae > Cirrhinus > Cirrhinus mrigala. The sequence goes on along the minus strand of CM070027.1, from coordinate 19,414,010 downwards.
CTTTAAACTGAGCAGATAGAGGCGGCAAGATTCTGACAGCCATTATTATCACCCCATCCTGGAATATCAGATCAATTTCTCTCTCTCACTCACTCTCTTGTGCGCTTGGGTGTCACAAAGCCAAACAGATTTGTTAGATCAGAATGCTTGCTCAAACATCCCAGTAGGGGCCTTTTTATTGAGCTAAAATGATGACAGGAGAAACTGTGTGTTCATTTAACTCATCCCCAGGAGCATGAACAACTAGTTGCAGTTTTCCACACAGTTATTGAACACACTCCCTGACCCCATGCCTGCAATGGATGAGTAGCACAAATCTACAGTTTGACTGTAACAAACTTAAAAGCAAAAAAGAGTGTGTTAAGCACTGTCAAAAATATAGATTGCTTTAGCCTTGCTCTTTAAAGTCTCAATAAGTCAGCTGTCTTTTTTGCTTCTTTACATCTTTATACAGTACTTTTAAAGCAAACACCAAGGGAGAGGAGTAGAGGTTAGGTTGTAGCTGTATTTCAGGGGCGCCAGATCTCACACGGGGGGCAAAGGCATTAGTCTGAGTCACATCTCCCTCATGGGCATCATCAGGTTGGAGGATGTGATGTGATGATGTCATATAAAGAGAGGGAGGATGGGGGGTGCATATGGATAGAAAAGGGAGGGGTTGCCCAGGATACGCAGTTTATCTGCAATGCATCAGCAGCTTCCTCTTGCTTTTTCCTTCTCCCCTTTCTCTCTTTCTGATTTTAATACTCAAGCTGTTGGTAATGCAATACATGCCTATATCACAAATAATATCTTTCTAAGAATTCTGCATATTTGTAATACTGGAGGGAGTTTAGTATTTTATTTCTGTCTCAAAGTTAGCCTGCTCTATGGGTGGACCCCTTCGTCATGTGACCTAACTAACCAATCCAAACTTGAGTCCTTCATCAGGTGAGAGCGTTCGAGGAGTGTCATCGCATCACTGATGTCTGTGTCGACAAATTGTCTCTCCCAAAGGACAGGAAAGGAGAGCGTTTACCCTTCATAGATTAGATTAGCCAACAAAAGATGACTTTCAGACAAAAAGGACTGGGATGCATGCATGCATGCTGCACACAAACATCTAATCTAGTTGTTTTTGATTGCACCTCTCTAAATAGTTGTCTCCACATAACTGCTGTTTTAGTGGCTAAACGTGCGCTGATCAGTCATTGTGTCCATAAGACTGAAAGGCTTGCTTTACTTTTTGATGAAATGATTTTATGTAGCAGACTAAAACAAATGACAGCAATAAAGCATTGATGAATGAGAGAAAGTCTGTGGCATAAAAAAATCTCCGCTCTGAGATGTCTAGCCTTGTAATCAGATTCTGTCACGCATACTGCTTTTGGGCCCATTGCTGTGGTTGTGTGTTTGTGTGTGTAGTTATTCCTACTTGGACTATGAGCCAATTCTTTGGGGTATTTTATTATGCAGAAGCAGTTCTTAGTTCTCTGTACTATAAATATAGATCTGAAAGATGGATTTGTTGCATCATTTGCTATGCAGTTTTGCTTGTAAGTCTTTTTCTATGCTGCCTTCTGCAAATTCATTTTCATGTTTAATATTGTTACTTTTTTCAAATTATTTTTTAATTATTTTATGTATGTATTTATTTATTGCAATAGTTTAGTTTTTTATATTTAACATTTTCTTTCAATTATCACTTTTTTTGTACAATAGTGTTGAAAAAGTGTGGAGTTGGTAAGGTCTATTTAAAGATGTATATTCAAGGCTGCAGTTATTTAACCCTTTAACTTTCACTCCCATCTTTGAACATAGACATAAATATGCACTATCCAGACTTAAATTATTTTTTTTTATGTTTTTTTTTTAATGATTTTGATGTACATTTTCCGTGGTAATGCAATGTCTGATTTTAATTACTTTTCCTACATTACATCACTATTACTTTTCCTACATAATTTGTAACACAACAATATGGTAAAATATCTATTTAAGACCTTTCCAATGATGTATAGTTTGTCATGATTAGATTAGGATTTATTTGTAATATCGTGAAGTAAACTTAGCCGTCCCACAGAGTGGACGGTGACAGTTAAAGGGTTAATCAAAAATAAAATTGTGAAATATTATTAAATTGTTAAATATCTGTTTTCTATCGTATTGTTCTAAAATGCGATTTATTCCTGTGATGCAAAACTATATTTTCAGCATCATTACTCCAGTCTTCAAGATTCTTCAGAAATCATTCTAATATGCTCATTTGCTGCTCAAGACACATTTCTTATTATTATTAATGTTGAAAACAGTTTTTGCTTAATATTTTTGTGGAACTAGTGATACATTTTATTCAGGATTCTTTGATGAATATAAAGTTAAAAAAGCAGCATTCATTTAAAATAGAAACGTTTATAACAATGTAAATGTCTTTACTATGACCTTCAATATATAGAGGTGATTGGCGACAACAGTATGGATTGCACGGTTAATGTACTACTGAATACGTTGTTCTGCTAATTTATGCTGTCTAAACCAGGGGAAAACTGTGTGGAAGCTGCTAAATTTATATAATAGGTGGTAAAGATGCGTACGAGCAGTATTAATTAAGATGTTAGCCTAATATTTTACCTACGTGACCGGAAATGATAAGAACAAACATGAATGTTGTCAAGATTCTTGCCCTGGAAATCCTGGTACAGTTTGGCCAACCACAAACGCCTTTTGTTCCTCAGACAGTTTTTTGCACTCTTTTCATTTATTTGTTAAAACTTATAGTACTCCAAATGTTTTTCCTGGTCCGACCAATTATTACAGCCCAAAACATGACAATAATTGACCATTTTCAGCAGCAATAATCAGCAAAATATGTGAGTTTCGTTCGGTTCAGTGGCATTGTTTACGTTCAGTGTCGCCAATATGTCCGATTAATGACGCGTCATGAAAACACTCTATTTAACACATCACTGCTGAATAAAAATGTTACTTTCTTTTAAAAAGAATAACTTACTGATCCCAAACTTTTGATCGATAGTGTGTTTAAGTGTCTATTTTAGTAATTATAGCTTAAAATAATCATTATAAAACTTTTAACCCCAAAATATACTTTTTCGAACATACAGCCTTTCTAAGTACCGTAAAAAGTGGGCGCGGCCATTTGTATATTTTATGGGTGTAGCTTCCTGTCTCATCCGCATCCAGCTATTTTTAGCTGTACAATATCTAGAAAGCTTCATCCATGTCCAGTGTCTGCTTTATTTTTCCCCATAAGTTATGACCAATAACAAATATGTTTGAAATTTTTTAAACCAAAGCTGGTATAACTCATACCCTCTGGCTCGCGTCGGTTGTTGCAGTCTCCGCTATTTTGTTATTGTTGTTCTGTCACTTTAGTTTCGTTTTCTACTGCAAACAACTGTCCAGGACAATATAGCCACCTTGTGGAGCAAATGATTACTGCAAAACAAAAACAAAACAGTACAGTACGAGCGTACTATTCTGATGAAGAAATTCGCGTCGCTCAGATGTTTCCGCTTGTTAAGTGATGACGTAATGCGTACAACGAACGCACCAACAAATGCTGTTTCTGGGTCCAAGCCCCAACTCTTTTCACTTGAGAATACTATCTCAGCAACTGTTTATGAGTTTTGTTTATTCATACTAAACCTTTAAGCTAAACGTTTTCAGATTTACGATGAACACAACATTCTCCGTGCTCACAGTGTCCCAAACACAAATAATTTTTATATTTATTTATTTATATTTATATTTTCATTGTCTGGCTATCTGGGATTTCGGTATGGAGTTAAAAAGTAGGATTATAATTTTTTGGTAGTATTATCTTACACTGTGAGTGTATAATTAGCAGCGTTTGTTGTTTTCTTGTGTCATCTGATAGAGCGTTTGAACCCGGAATTCACGGAAGAGGTGACGCGTGACGTCGAATTTAACAAGCGAATACTGATAATGGAGGCAGAAGCTGCATCTGGAATATATACTACAAAAAATAATGTAAGTTTACACCAAGGGATCATGATTTAAACCGCAACTATTCTGTAAAATGCTGAAAAAGGGCTGAATGTGTTCATTACCAATGTTTCAGTGCGGCCTACTATTCACTGTAACTGTAATATGAGGCCATGTTTTTGTTTATTTTGCATCAAATAACCCGTGAAATAGTGCAACTGGAGAAGGTCCACAGATAGCAAGTGTCCGTGCCAGGATCAAGTTCAATTCATGTCATATAGTCAGCCTCAAACATCATCCTAGAAATGCCTAGAAACACAAGTCACCCACACCAGTCACCCCTTGCATACCAAATTGCTTCTAACTAATAAGATTAATAATTAATTATACTGAGAAGATGGATAAGCTATTGATTATATAATATAATTAATTTGTTCAACTCTTTAAGAAACCACAAACAAAGGCAATGAAATGGAAAGCATGGGGATTATAAATCTTTCACTCTTCTTGTTTTAAAATGCTGGGGGTCTGGATTTAAATATATATGTGAGTCTAAAGCTATGCAATAAAACATCTATGCAATAAAACATAAGATAATTGATTCCTTACGGCAAATATAAATTATTCTTTATACCACAGTCATTTACGATGTTAGTAGTTAGAGAGTGTGTGATCCATGCTTAATTTATTCATAAAAGACTCCATATACTTCTCCTGTGCAATCTTGGACTTTGGCCTAAGACAAGGTTCTCTAATCCAGTTATAAAATAATCAATCCACAGCATAAGCTAGAGAACAAATATCCTATATTTTACATTCTAAATCTATATGTGTAACGCTAATATGCAGAAAAGGAAGCAAATGAGTTTGAGAAGCAAACTTGACACAGAAAACCTAGTTTTGCAATACATTTTGAAAAATAAACAAAATGAAAAAAAAGTGCTTGCTAGGATTTAACATACAAAATAAGAGATCTGGTTCAAATATAACTGTGATTGTGATTCAGTTCTATTGGACTAATGAATTTTCTTGATTCTTGAGAAAAAAGAAAATGACACAACTTTTAATAAACATTCCGATTTAAAGAATAATTCACTATTGATAACACGAATGACGATACCTTGACACTGGCTAACACCTGTGATTTTATTAACAAAATTTGTGACAGGTTTGAAATGAAACTTTGAAATCAATTAAGTTGCTCTTGTTGTTTCTTCCTCCAAATTTGAGTCTCTAACTCAGACTCTCTAGTGCCACTAACAGGCACTCATATTTCTCTGAACAGTGAGGTCTAGAAGCAATTCCTCTGATGCCTTGACTTATGCCGAATCAAATGCATACCAAAATTTACATTTCTACTGGTCAAGATTTTTCACAGTTTTGAATTTCCTAAAAAAATGACTTTTTTAAACTCATCCTCATTTAGACAATGCTGGCAAAAAGTTATCAAAAGCTTTTTACTATACCAAACCGTTTTTGTAAAGCATGTTAAACGAAATTTGCACAAAAATGGACATGAAGCTATATCTTTGCAACACTTTAGCAGATTCAGACCGAACTTGGTATGTGTTATACCAAGCATGATCTGAGGGCACATAAGTAGTTTCAGCACAGCACCACCTACTGGTCAAAAGATATAAAAAATTGGACATTTTGTTTATATTTTCAAAACAGTTTGACCAAAAATAAGAGTGATCTTGTTAGATTGGGAGTAGCATACCGAATTAAACAATATCGAATTTCGAATTTTGTAGTAAAATGGTGTGTTTTTCAAACGGTTTAACATAATGTTATGAATATTCTAAAATCGAGAAGGTTATGAAATTTGGCATACAGATAGAGGACAGTCTCATCATTAACCGCAGCAAATTTTGAGTCTCTAACTCAAATTCTCTAGCGCCAACAACAGGCCAAATTTTCACTCATGTTTTTGCTTAAACTTTTGAACCGTAAGGGCTAAAAGCAAAGGTTTTTCTTCTCATTCCTTGGCTCATACCGAGTTGAATGCATATGAAAATTTTAATTTCTACAGGTCTTGATTTTTCACAATTTAAAATTTTCTGAAGCACCTACTTATTGAAACTCATCCAATTTTTACCAAAATTGGCTCAGATCATCTTCAGAGCATTCTGGCAAAAAGTTATCAAAAGCTTTTTGATATACCAAACCATTTTCATAAAGCGCAAAAGTTTGTGTAAAAAAGGACATGAGGCTATATATCTGCAAAGCTTTAGCAGATTCTGACCAAACTTGGTATGTGTTATAACAAGCATGACCTGAGGGCTAGGTAGTTTCAGCACAGCGCCACCTACTGGTCAAAAGATATAAAAATTTGACATTTTTATTATGTTTTCTGAACAGTTTAACCAAAAATCAAAAGAGTGATCTAGTTAGATTCAGAGTAGCATACTGAATCAAACTATATAAATTTTTCCTATGACAGCCATTTTGAGCGTGGACCATTTTGAATTTTGTAGTAAAATGCAGTATTTTTCAAACACTTTAACATATTGTTATGACTCTTATAGAATCGCTTGTGAGAAAGTTATGAAATTTGGCACACAGATAGAGGATAGTCTTATAATTAACCACAGCAGATTTGGAGTCTCTAACTCAAACTCTTCAGCGACAACATCAGGCCAAACTTCCACTCATGTTTTTGCTTATAACTTTTGAACCGTAAGGTCTAAAAGCTAAACTTTCTTCTGATTCTTTGGCTCATACCAAGTTAAATGCCTATGAAATTTTTCATTTCTACAGGTCAAGATTTTTCACAATTTAGAATGTTCGGCTATATCTCCGCAACATAAAGAAATTATGTTTTTTGAGGAGAACATTTCAGGATTTCTCTCCATATAGTGGACTTCTGTGGTGCCCGTGAGTTTGAACTTCCAAAATGCAGTTTAAATGCAGCTTCAAAGGGCTCCAAACGATCCCAGCCAAGGAAGAAGGGTCTTATCTACTGAAACGATTGGTTATTTTCTAAAAAAATGTACAGTTTATATACTTTTTAACCTCAAATGCTCACCTGGTCTAGAAAAAAAAACAAACCCATCTCATTTTCTTCTCCAACTTCAAAATTGTCCTACATTGCTGTTTTACCTTTTTTCCTAAAAGAGTTTTTGATAAGACCCTTCTTCCTCGGCTGGGATCGTTTAGAGCCCTTTGAAGCTGCATTTAAACTGCATTTTTGAGGTTCAAACTCCACTGAGGTTCAAAGTCCACTATATGGAGAAAAATCCTGAAATGTTTTCCTCAAGAAACATAATTTCTTTAGGACTGAAGAGAGAAAGACATCTTGGATGACAAGGGGGTGAGTACAGTATCTGTAAATTTTTGTTCTGGAAGTGAACTTCTCCTTTAATGTTGTGCCATCTTAAATGACTTGTTCTTTAAAATGAATCTGTTGCATTCATTTAAAGACTCACTTACAATGGTCAAAAAACCCCACACTGGGCACCACTTGTTGATGCATTAATCTAACCTAAAAAAATTCAAATTTGCTCACTCCTATAAGCAAGATAATATTATATTTATGTATAATAGTAAGTTATCACTGGCATTCGTATATGAAATATGTCTAACATGTCCAAAAACTTTTTGGGGCCACTGTATTATGCTGTTTTATTGCATTGCATTTATTGCAGCCCATGTGCTATGCAGTTTTATGATGTCCTGGATTGTATTGAGCTGTGTTGCACTTTCTGTATGTATTATATTGTGCTGTGCTATACCATCCTGTGCTTAACTCTGCTGTGCTGGCCTGTCTTGTAATTGTTGAAGAGGTGGCCTCATTGTCTCATACATTCTCAGAAAAAAATAGTACAAAATCTGTCACTGTGACAGTGTGAGACTGCCTTATTTATTCTTAAAATATGCTTATTAGTAGCATATTGTAACCTAAAGCATACATATTAGTGACTATTAGTACCTTTTACATCTCCAGTAGACTGTACATTTTTAGTACAGACTCCCTGCCTGCCAGCAGCTTTTAACAGTACGTAACAGAACAGACAGTTTCCCCCACTTTCATCTCAGTAATTTGTTTTTGCATTAGCTAGAGCCAATTAGATAATGAATGTTTACAAAGACAAGCTCAACATGCCAGGAGTTTCTGAAATGCACTTGGACTGTGTTCTTCGACTATCTCTGCAGGATCCCAACTTTTCTTGTCAGCCTGTATTACATAAAACTGATGTCAGAATTCAAAACATTCTCATTTCGTGTACGAAACTCATTCTCTGAGGAGCAGGAGGAGTATGTGTGAATTAGATCACTGCAGAAACAGCTGAGGCTGGATACATTGAATTTTCCGTAGGGTGACGCTACCAGACAGGTACTATACCGACTTTCAGATATTTACATTCTCTGTCTCCTTCCTGCAGGCGCAGTATCTGATATTTAATCAGAAGCTGTAATGCAATGCTGTCTCACCTCGTGGGGTGAGGGAGATATATGGATGTGATTAGTTTTATGGCAGCGAGGGCCAGCCAGCCTGTCTCACTGCAGCCCAGAGTTGCACCCAGAAACCCCGTCCGGCCCACAATAACATGCAGCTTAAAGAACAAATGGAATCAGAGAAACGTAACATGATTTAACACAATGTGAGTCATGTTGAAACAATAAACCACAGATCTACTCCACAATAACCAGCCACTGCATGCCAGAATATATAGGGGGTTAAAATATGAAAAAATACAAATTTGTTATATATAAAATTTGTATGAAATAAATAATGTGTATATATATATACTTTAAAAAATTAGGAGGTTCAAATATGAAATAAGATAAGATGTAAAATATGTAAATATGAAAATTAATACATATGTGGCTCTTACACTTTATTTTTCAGTCATATGTACGAAATTATATATAGGGAATATACTAAAATATGCTATAAATAGTACTATATAGTGATATAGTTAAATTTATATATATTATATAGTATGATACAATATATAGTTTTATTTGTTTTATTTAGGGGGTTCAAATATGAAAACTTATATGTATTATAAAATATGTATACAAAATAATCAATAAACAGTCATATGTAGGATACTATATATAGGGAATATACTAAAATATGCTATACAGTAGTATACAGTTATATTGTTAGATTTATAGATATTATTTATATGGTTTATATATATATATATAATATATATAGTTTTTTGTTTTAATTTAGAAGGTTCAAATAATTGCACATTTATTATATATTAAATATGTGTACTAATAAATCAATAGATAAATATGAAAAGTAATACATTTCTGGCTCTGACACTTATGACTTACAGTCATATGTAGGATATTATATATAGGGAATATACTAAAATATGCTATATAGTAGTATATAGTTATATATATATAAGGTGACACATTAATAAATAAATAAATAATAATAAATTTGTGGCTCTGACATTTTATTACTTTTTCAGGCATATTAATGAGGGTATTACATATATAGGGAACATACTAAAATATATATGGTTGTATATAGTAATACAGTTATGTTGTATGTAATTATATATAAAATATGTATACAAATAAATCAATTTTGACATTTTGTTACTTTTTCAGGCATATTAATGAAGGGTGTTATATATAGGAAATATACAAAATTATGCTATATACAGTATATTTGTTTTCTTTTATAATTATATGGATTTATTCTATATTTAGTGCTATATTGGTGTTCCAAATGAACATATTTAGTAAAGTGTAGTGCAGTACTGCAGAAATCCCCTGCATAGGGACCCTGTGAATCGGAACCCAGCTAAGGTTTCTGCTGCCGTTGGCTCCGGACTGGGCTGGTCTGGGTTGGGGTAAATGTGCTGCGTCCGCAGGCCCGCTAGCTGATATCCGATGTGAGATGGAGGTGTAATTGATAATGGTGCAGCCTCTTTTCTGCACTGCAGAGCTGCTTTACTTCCTGTGTGTTCATCTAAGCGTGTGTTTGTGTGTGTGAGATTTTATTTTGGTGGTGCTCTGTTACATTCAGCCACAGATAATGCTGCCCTCTGTTGGGCAGCAAAAACACAGGGGCACTATAGTGCTGACTTGCAGACTTGAAAAATTCTGCTGAGACAGCTGCATAAGAAGAGAGCATACTGGCTTCATCTCCAAAATTGTTTCTCAATACATAGCTGCATATTTCTCATAAGAGCCATAGCTATAGAGCTGTCCGTGGGCTATGAGATCATGTGAGGTGACCTTGGGAAAATGCGTGCTGTGTAAGAATGGACGGAGCGGGGGATATTGCTTAGTGGAAAACATGTAAGAAACTGAGAGGAAATGGAAAGTAGAGTAAGAAAAAGTAAGAAAATATTAAAAAAAGTATTGTATATTGACTAACTTAATTATTAAGCATTGTTGTAGTTTGTGTTGTTCTGTCTCCTTGAATTGGCACTCAATATGGAGATACAGCCTTTCTTTCTTCTTTTTTGAAGAAAAAAGTTGGGCTGTTCAGGTGCTTTAAAAATAACCACAACAACAATCATTTGGTAATCATTTTTAATAGTAATAGTAGTAGTAGTAGTAGTAGTAAGAATAATAAAAGAGCTTATTGTTATTTCTAAATGTGTAAAAATATTTTTCTTAAAATATATTTATATTATTTAGTTATCCTCCAGTTACATGCTAATTTTAGTTTTTTATGCAGTTTTCAATAATAAATAAAAACAAAAAATATTTTCTGACATAGTGTTCATCTGAGGCAATATTAATAATAATAATAATGTTGTAATTTATTTTTCTTTAGTAATAATAATAATAGTAATAATAAAAAAATGACCTTATTTTTATTTCCGATTGCGTAATATAAGTGTTTACAAAAGTGTTTACCTGAGACATAATAATAATAATAATAATAATAATAATAATAATAGCAAGAATAATAAATGACCTTATTTTTTATTTCTGATTGTGTTAAAATAATTTTTATTTAAATATATTTGTATTTTTTAATCATCCTCCATTGCCATGCTAATTGTTATTGAGTTATGCAGTTTTCAGTAATAAATAAAAAATTACAAATATTTTCTGACATCAGTGTTCATCTGAGACATTATTATTATTATTATTATTATTATTATTACTATTACTACATGTAATGATTGTAATAATTAAGGTTTTCATAATCATAATAATAATAATAATAATGGCAAGAATAACAAATTTACTTTATTTTTATTTCTGATTGTCATTTTTTTTATTTAAATATATTTATATTATTTAGTTATCATTTGATGCCATGCCAATTGTTGTTTATTTATGCAGTTCTCAATAATAAATTAATTTTAAAATATTTTCTGACATGAAATATTTTAAGACATAATAATAATAACAATAACAACAACAACATGGTAAAATTTTAATAATTTAGATTTTTTTCGATACTACTACTACTACTACTACTAATATTAATAATATTAATAATAGCAAGAATAACACACTAGCTTATTTTTATTTGATTGCATAAAAATATTTTTTATTTAAATAATACTTAATAATATTTAAAGATTAATATTTAATATCTTAATTATTGCTTATATTATTTAGTTATCCTTCAATTACATGGTAATTGCTGTTTATTTATGCAGTTCTCAATAATAAATAAACATTACAAATATTTTCTGACATTAATCAGAATGAGACATTAATAATAAAAAAAATATATATTATTATAATTATAATGTCATAATTTGACACATTTCGATTTTTCATTCCAAAATGTACAAAAATGTGTTATGAATGCGAAACTCCACAGGTTTGATGGTCATGTGATCCAACAGAATGATCAAAAGAACATCCTGAATTTTACTGGAAGAACATCTGACCGTCTTTACACAGAGTTCACATGAACAATGTCACATTAACTTAGTTCAGTGACCTACCTGTAGACAGTGCGTACATTTATTATCACTTTTACACAGTAATGTTCAATTGTTAAAAATGGTAAAGCTCTCCATATATTCCCAGGTCTGAACTAGATACTGAATCCCAAATTCTCAATGTGCTCTCAGACTTTTGGACCGCACAGCCAGACTGCATTGACTAGCCCTTATATTACATCACCAAAGAAATGCGTTCAAGTTCTGAAACATAACGATATAAACAGAGGCTCCATTCTAAGGCGGAGCTTTTTCAGATGTGAGAACTTTTTCGCTTTCATCCCACATAGTTTGCCTGCTGTTTAATTCACCCTGCATTGCTTTGAGATCAAAGACACGGCAGTATCATAGGCCATAGAGCACTTCTCACTCCTCTCTGGGGAGATGTGAGCTTTGTGCTCCTCCTCTGAATGCTGTGCTAGTGAAGTACTATGCGTGCCTCTGTTAGTCATGGCGCATTTGGCTGAACCTCATGAGATCGGCTCAAGTCCTTGATGAAAAGCCCTTTGCGAATGTCCCCGAGCAGCTCCTGCGGTATGATGAATGCAGGCATCTAGTCTGGTCTCTGCAGATTCCTCATTAAATATTTAAAAGTCTAAACGCAGCTATTAGTAATCGAGATACACAATGCTTCCTGTTTCCCTTACCAAACCCCTGTGCTGGCAAAATCCCAGCAGGGTTGCAGAAACTTTCAGAATTTCATGCCACTTAGAAGCACTACTGCATAGTTTGAGCACGTAATGAAAATAAAAATCACATTTAGTTTGGGAGTTTGGTTTGCATGATATTTAATGATGTTCATTGCTCCTCAAGGCGTTTCCATGTTATTTGACTCCACCATTATTCTTTGATGATGCAATATCTTCATGTTGACCAGTAAGACAATATAATCTTTCTTATTTTTTTAAATTAAGAACAAAAAAATCTCTTGAGTACATTGTTAATTTTTTATCTTGTATTAAAAATTATCTTGTATCCAAAAACTCTCTAATTTCATCCCTCAGACCTCAGAAGGTGCAGTTTATGTAAAATCATATTTTTATGTTTTTTTTTGTTATTGCAAATGTGTTTTGTTAGAGATATGACCATGTTTTTCAACGACCTTGTATGTATTTCTATGTTCTACAAAGAACAAAGCAAAACAAAACATAATAATAATAATAATAATAATAATAATAATAACATTATAATTGTAATAATTTAGGTTTCCAATAATAAAAACATTAATAATAATATTAATAATAATAAAATAATAATAGCAAGAATAACATAAAAATATTTTATTTAAATATATTTATATTATTTAATCATCCTCCAAGGCCATGATAATTGTTGTTTATTTATGCAGTTCTCAATAATATATATATATTTTATTTATTTCTTGATTTTTTTTTCTGACATCATAGTGCTCATCTGAGACATAATAATAATAATAATGATGATGATGATGATAATAATATTAATAATAATACAACTGTGTTTTTCACTGACCGTGTATGAATTTATATGTTCTACAAAACAAAAGAAACAAAACAATAATAATAATAATAATAATAATAATAACAGCAAGAATAACAAATGACCTTGTTTTTGTTTCTGGTTGTGTAAAAATTATTTTTATCTCAATATATTCATATTATTTAGTTATTCTCCAATGACATGTTAATTGTTGTTTATTTGTGCAGTTCTCAATAATGAAATCGATATAATCAATATAATCAATATCATCTTAATTTCTAGGTAAAATAACCCATAATAATAATAATAATAATAATAATAATATAGCCTTATTTTTTTATTTCAGATTGAGTATAAAATATTTATTTAAATGTTTATTCATGTAAATTTCAATAAATAATAATCAAAAACAATCAATCAATCAATAAATAATCTTCAGTAAATAAAAATATTTTCTGTCATCATAGTGTTCATCTGAGACATTAATAATAATAATAATAACGATAATAATAAAAATGATTTTTACTGACAGTGCATATATTTATGTTCTACAAAACAAAATAAAAATCAATATAATTTTAATTTCAAGGTAAAATAACCAATAATAATAAAACAGCCTTATTTTTATTTCTGATTGAGTATAAAATATTTATTTTATATTTATTTATATTAGTTAATATATTATCTTCCAATGTTGTTTATTTATGCCATTTTTAATAAATTATTTTATTAATAAATATTAATAAATAATTTAAAAAAATAGAAAAAAATATCTTCTGTCTTCGTAGTGTTCATCTGAGACATTTTCATCAATCAGCTTTGTATTATAAACTTTTCATATTATTTTGTGACTTATTGTTCAATGCCATGCTAATTGTTGTTTATGAAGTTTGCAATAATAAGTATATTTCTTTCTGATGAATCATACTGTTCATCTGAGACATTAAACATTCACTTTTTTCAATATTTTTTGTCATTAATTAATCCTCCATGCCATTATTCATAAATACGATAATTTTGCTGTTGCTTTACTTTTTAATATTTATTACGTGCATCTGTCCTGTATTGTATGTAAATGGTTAATTGACACCACAAAGGTGAAAGAGGTCACTGAAAATCATCAATAAGCAATTAAATGCTCATTAACTGTTGACTTAAAGATGTCAGTTGCAGTCTTTTCACAGCAGTACTGAAGTGTTAATACAACCTCTTCTTAGCTCTCTCTTTCTCTCTCACACCCTCAACTCCCTCCAACATATAATCCTTCCCGTTTTATCTCCTCTTTTACATTCAGTCGTTCCACTGGGCCTCATTTGTTCACTGTCTTGCATTACTCCCTCTCCTCAAATTCATAGCCAACGCCCAGCTTCTGCAGTACTGCAGTCTCTCCTTTTCCAAAAGTCTCACCCCTCCTCTTGATCACTCTCTAGTTATCTGCAGTGAGGAGGAGGGAGAGGAAGAGAGATGCCGTGAGGAAGAGCACACCTCACGACTCCCGCTGCTGCTGCTGCTGCTGCTGCAACACACCCAAGGATCACACCGACAGGCTGGCAGTTCATTACAATTCATTCCACCGACAGTCACTCAGGCTCTTAGAGTCTTGTACATTTACACGGGAATGCAATTCATAACTCACGCTCACTCTCTCTCTCTCTCTCTCTCTCTCTCTTGCTTGCATGATCGTCCTCCCTCAGGCCTGTCATTAATCAGAGCTCTCTAACCCACTGCCCTCTCACAGGAGAAACAGCAAGAAGACCTTGCTTCTTCAAGCTAGGATGGGATAAGAAAAAACTCTTGGGATCTGTAAGCTGGCCCATTGCAACGGTTTTAAAAAAGTTTTAAAACATTAAACAAGGCTAAATTGCCTTTTGCTGTAAAGAAAATATCTTTTCAAGAATTCTACCCCGTAAAGTTCAAGAAGAATGCACTGATTTCTGTGATTTATTGAAGCATAAACTGACATGAAACATTAAAGGAGCCTGAATTGCAGCATGCTGCACATTATTTATAATATTTATTTATATAATATAAAACATATAATCTTCTTATAAATATTATATTAATTATATTATATTAACATACAGAACCAATTATTTTTAGTATCAGTGATACACAATTATAGTATTTATTCATCATTTGAATTTGCCTTCATTTTTATATTTGCAGTTTTCATTTTAGTTTTAGTTTTGGTAATTTTGTATTATTATTATTATAATTATTATTTATTTATTTATTTATTTACTTTTTAACATTTACTCCATTAGGTAGGAATGCTTTGGTTTCTTTGATTTATTGAAGCATACACTTACGTAAAACATTAAACAAGGCTGAAATGCATCAAATTATTGCTGCAAATTATTTAGAATATATGATATAAATTATAATATAATATAAAATTCATAATCTTCATATTATTAATATTTCTTTTTTATTTTATTTTACAAAACATTAACATTTTTTTTTTTAGATACAGAACCAATTCTTTTAATATCAGTGATACACTATTATAGTATTTATGCATCATTTGAATTTGCTTTTATTTTTAGTTTTGGTAATTTTGTATTATTATTTTATTTTATTTACTTTTTAATATTTACCCCATATGGTTCAAAAAGAATGCCTTGATTTCTTTGATTTATTGAAGCTTAAACATACATAAAATGAGACTGAATTGCATCTTGCTGCAAATTATTTATAATATATTAATCATATAATTAATATATATTGTATTATTAAATTATATTACAAAACATATGGATCAAGAAGATTGGCTTGATTTCTTTGATTTACTAAAGAATAAACTTACATAAAATGTTAAACATGACTGAATTGTATCTTGCTGTGAATTATTTATTATATATAATTATTTATATAATATAAACATATAATCTTAATATAATTAATATATTATATTATTACAAAACATTTACATTTTTCACATATAGAGACAATTATTTTAGTATCAATGATACTAAAATTTATTCATTATTTGAATTCACTTTTATTTTTATATTTTTTTCATTTTCATTTTAGTTTTGGTAATTTTGTATTATTATTATTTTTAATTCTATTTAGTTTTTTTTTTAGCTTTATTTGGTTTTAGTAATTTTAGTTTTAGTAATTAAACTTATTTTATATATTAAACATAAATAATAGTTTTAGTGCACAATAACAGTACTCTCTTTTTCTCTCTCACACACACAAACACACACACACACACACACACACACACACACACACACACACACACACACACACATCCAAACTGTGACTTTAACAAAGAGTATTCTATACTCTTTGACTTTAATCTGGAAATAAGAAAAAATATTTATCCGTTCTCACGCTGGAGGCGTGTCCGCGCTCTACACTGAAACCACGCCCTCTCAACTGTCAAATATTTACAACCTGAAAGGATGACCGAGCTGTTTTGTAAATCATCGCAACCAGGTAATATGCACTCAAACAACAAAGCCATAGCTATCTAGCAAACTGTAGTAACTAACGCTTATGACAGTAACTCGCGACTGATCGGGTGAATCACATGCTAATGCACTCTAGTTATTATAGTGTTAGGGGCAGGGCCATGCTCAGCGAATCCAGTGCGTCATCGAGACGTGATTTCAGCCCCGCCCAAAAAAATCCTGAACACAAAAATGGTGAAAAGCTGTTTAACGGTCTAACTCCACAAATCAGTATTACATAGTTCACAGTCTTGGTAGCGTGTTTTCAGCAATACATTTATAATTTGCTTAAAAACAACTCTTTGAATTGCCTTTAAACATACTTCATTAACTTGATATGACAATGTCTGATTTTAATCACATTGTAGTTTGGACAGGTGGCCTAGAAGTTCTAGAAAACGCCATATGATCAGTCCAACCTAGGATGCACTGAACTGAGGGCCTCTATTAGACTGGGCCTAAATTAAATCAGCAAAATAAAGAGCCATCAATGGAATGGAAAACCGCTCAAGATGTTTCAGGAGATGTGATTAGAATAGATTGTGCAATTCTTAGAAACTCCTACCTGACAAAGACAAATGTATTCGACTACAAAAGTTTTCTCTGGAAACATATTGAGGTTTTCTATTTAAAAACAGGATGATGTCAGAAAAATGCTTGAGCGAGTAGGACAAGGTACCGTGAGGATATGAGCGAGCAGAAATGAATGCAGTGTCAACAGCATTCAAATGTCCAATATGTAGCAAAATACTATATTTATAACAGAGGAAAATAAGATATTTGATTGAGCTCAGCATACGTAAGCCTTATTAACAGAGGTCTACAGATTTAACGGATCAATACATTGTTGTCGCACTGAACAAGCCCGTGCAAGGCTAACAAATCTGCTGTAATGTAATGCTGGGTACACGTCGACCAGTCGCAGCACTAACATCATCCTGAAGTTGTTCTCAAGGGGCGTCGTAATTTAACCTGCATGTGAGCTTCAGCAGATTTCCGAGCAGGATACAAGAGAACCGGTTCGATACTGCGAAGCGGGAGGCTCCAAAACCTGCTGGATACGTTGCCTCTGTGCAGGTAAGAGTCAGCAAAAACACAAGCATCTTAATGGGAACAACATGAAACTCTACAACGTGTACCTTGCTGTGCCGGTGACAGACAGCTCACATCCACTGTCTCCCACCCCAAGAACAAAAGCACTGCATTAAGGAGAAACAAAGGAAGTAAAGATGAATGTCTGACTGATGCAGCATAAGTATTCGTTTCAGCAGCTTTTTACACACTGAGGGAAAAGTGAGCTGGCATTATTCCTCCTGACAGGAAATGTGGCTGCAATATTGAGTTTTTAACTCAGGCTACAAGTCTCATAAAGGTTTTCTGAGTTCTTGCCCAGGGTTTCGTGCCAAATGTATGCCTTGACTGATGCAATGGGGTTACTGCTGCATAGTCTCATTTTCCAAGCTATTATTTATGACAGTGGGCAGTTTCATCAAGATATAAATGACAATTGTGTCTCTTTTACACACATTTATGTCCTTATTTGTACAGTTACAGACAGCAGCTGTAGATTTATATGTAACTCACTTAGAATTATTTTCTCATAATAGATAGCTGAATAGCTGAATAAATTTATTATCAATACAATAAATGCTAACTATGATGCTGTAATTATATACTCTTATTATTTAGATATATTCAAATGTTAACTATGATAACATTATTAGTTATGTTTCTTTAAAATGGTTATTGTTTATGTTTTTATAATGAGAGAGAAATCTAAATTTTGACTTTATTTCAAAATCTGATTCGAAATAAAGTCAAGTGTCATGTTTAAGCCTTCAATAACTGACACAGAAGTCTTGCAGGCCATTCAGGTTAAACTATTAGTAATTTTGTCCTGTGCTGCCCTCTAGCGTCGAAAGCATTATTATTATATTTCTAATATGATGAAAGATTATTTATCGTTGAGTAAATAATATATTTAATAATCATTTTTATTTATTTATTTATTTATCTTAAATGTAACTTATACGTTTATGTCATATTTTACTGTTCTTCAATACTGTTTTATATAGACAATTTATATATATTTTGAAATTATACAGGCCTGAACCATAATAGATTTCAAGTAGTCCAAAATGTCTGAACTGAATCTTCAGAAGAAATCAAGGAAGCTGTCATCTGGATACGGTCAGTGTTGCCAAGTCTGTGGTTTTCCCGTTTAACACTGTTGCTACTGTGGGTTGTTTTTAATATCCACAAGTTGAAGTGACCCCAATAATGTGATATTTAGCCCCTGGAATGCAAATTTTACCAGGGGAACCCACCAAAAACATGTATTTACCCTCAAAACACGATTGGGCTAGTTTTGGGCAAGTTTTGAGTGGCAATTGGGTGGGTTTTGTTGTGAAAACCTGGCAACCCCTGAATACAATCATGACAGAGCAACTCTTTGACACTTTCTGAAGTTTTATGATCATATAACTTCCTGAAAATCTATAAATGTAAGGCCTACATTTGGCTTAAAAACTCTTCAGAAATTACATTTTTTTCTGTATAAGGGGATTCAGTCATGGATTACCCAGCTGTTATCATCCTGGTGCAAAGGCCCTTATGCTAAAATTTAAAAGGCAGCTATATAATGTATGAATACCCGATTTATACAGTGGAAAATTAATATTATAAATTTCCAAAAAAAAAAACAAAAAACAAAAAAAACGACAACAAAAAAAACAACAATAGTAATAAATACGGTTACATTGCTGTTCAAAGGTTTGGGAAAAGACTAATGTTTTTAAAGCATTCTCTTATGCTCACAAAGGCTGTTTACTTGATAAAAAATACAGAAAAAAACCCCAGCAATACTGTGAAATATTATTATAGTTAAAAATATTGGTTTTCTATTTTAATATATTTTAAAATATAATTTATTCCTGTGATGCAATGATGAATTTTCAGCATCATTACGCCAGTCTTCAGTGTCACATGATCCTTCAGAACTGTTGGAAACAGTTGTGCTGCTAAACTGATTTCTTAATTTTATTTATTTATTTAGTTATTTATTTTTGAGACCTGTTAATCGCTCTTTCAGGACTCTGATGAATAAAATGTTAAAAAGAAACAGCATTTTTAACAGCATATTTAACAATATATGTCTTTGCTATCACTTTTTATCAAATGAACACTGCTGAGTAAAAGTATTAATTTCTTTCAAAAAAAAAAAGAAAAGAAAAGAAAGAAAGAAAAAGAAAAAGAAAGAAAGAATAAAAATGTACTGACCACAAACTTTTAAATGGTATTTTGTATTGTTACAAAAGATTTCTATTTTCTGTTCTTTTAAGCTTTTTATTTATTAAAGAATCCTGAAAAAAAAGCATCACAGGTTCCAACAGAATATTAAGCAGCACAACTGTTTCAAATATTGATCATAAATCAGCATATTAGAATGATTTCTAAAGCATCATGTGATATTGAAGACTTAAGTAATGATGCTGAAAATTCAGCTTTGATCACAGGACTAAATTCTATTTTAAAGTTTATTAAAATAGAAAACTACTATTTTAAATTGCAATAATATTTCACATTTTTGATAAAAAAAAATGCAGCCTTGATGAGCATAAGAAACAAATTATATATTAAAAAACAAACAAAACAAACAAAAACATTAAATATCTTACTGATCCCAAAGTTTTGAATGAGTGTGCAGTAATGTAGGCCTACTGATTTTAAGGCCTACTATTTAATCATTTTTATTTTTATTGTTTTAAACAATCATGTTTATTTTGTTATAAATTATATTTTCTTATACATTTATTATTTTTTTTAAGTTATTTTTTTCAAATGTGTTTGTTTATATTTTTAATCTTATTTTTATATTTATTTTTACATTTTTTTTACACTGCTTTCTGTAAACGTTTCCATGTATACCCTAGCACACCTTTAAATGTTTAAAAGTTGTCTTTGTGTTTTGTCACACACCTGTTTTCAATGAACTGATCAGTGATCCACTGGGCGGCGCTACCAATTTATCAAAGCGCACGTGTCTACAGCTAACGTTCCCACGAAGAAGCAAGAACGGATTTGATCTCCCAGAATGCCTTTCACTTCCTCTTCCCTTCCGCGGCCTGAGAACGTAAGTGCCCATACGAATCCCACTGCAGTGATGTTCAAAATAATCCCTTTTGTATCACCGTCATCATAAATTTTTAAGTCCAAATAACACATCGAAATGTTTATTTAGTTTATATTTAACGTTTATTGAGAATATGACTCGTCGTAATTGCTAAATTCTTAATATTATGTTATTACACACTTGGTCGCCCGTGCTCTGCCATTTTCTAGTGTCGGCATTGCACAGCTATTCTTGTCTTTATATGAATGTAGCGATATGTGCTAGAGTTTACGAATGAAAAACAAACCTCTGAATTGTAAAGACATTAGTTATTGTAGCCAGACATGGGAGTTTCTGTCAATCTATCGATGCATGTAGTATCATGCGGTGCCATTGCTATTTATGCTAACGTCAGAGTCCTTCATTTTTTTTTTTTTTCTGTTCTTTTCTCAACAATTGTGTCTTCTTTGTTTGCGTTTGGTATCTTCTACGCCTCTTCTAACCATCCACTGTCATTCTTTCTCTCTCCAGATCTCTCAAAATGGTCCGCTACTCACTCGACCCAGAGAATCCGACTAAGTGTGAGTTGGCAGCTACTTTTTTACCATACGGCTGCTCGGTACTGAACCTGTGTAGTAATAGTTTTTCTGTTCTACAGCATGCAAGTCGAGGGGTTCCAACCTTCGTGTTCACTTCAAGGTAAGAATGAACGCCTTCATGCTACATTCCGAGTGCTTGTCATGACGCTGCCATTCACTGATGCTCATGGAGCTCAGCCTTGTCTGTACAAAGCATTTTCTGAATTCATTTTCTCCATAAGAGTTTAAACATTCTCACTTGTGAGAATTGTGACCAAACTAACCAACTCTGAGATTTAATGAAGTTAGAAATGGTTTTAAAGCAAAAATGTTTTATTTATGGGGTTTTAAGGGGGCTGTGCAACCAAGAACGAAGCTAATAATTCATATTTGTTTGTTTTATAATGTGTGATAGATGTATGGCAAGATTGTCTAACATTTACAGATGTTGTGTTGATATTAACTTGATTTGCATCCTTTGAAATGCTTCATAAGTGTTGATAACATGACATGGTATTGTGTATTGGATAATTTCCAATAGTTGCTTTGGTTATGAAAGTGTAATTCTTCACCCGAGTTTAATTGAAATTAAAATTATTGCAAATTTTTACGTAAAGTTCACTTACAGCATTAAAATTTCCTGGTGACTTCCTCACCCCCACGTCATCCAAGATGTTCATGTCTGTCTTCAGCTGAAAAGAAATTAAGGTTTTTGAGGAAAAGTCAAGGGTTTTTCTCCTTATAGAGGACTTCAATGGGGACTAACAGGTTGAAGGTCCAAATTGCAGTTTTGATGCAGCTTGAAAGGGCCTTATCCAGTGAAACGATTGGTCGCTTAAGAAAAAATACAATTTTATATACTTTGACCACAAATGCTCATCTTTCACACAAGAATTCTGCGTGATCACGCACACACACAAAGTATGCAGAAGTACTGTCCCAGTGTTTACAAAGCGAACGTGCAAAGAAAGTTTAATGATTTTGAATTTAAAGAAAATGAGATGGAGTTTTTTTGCCCTTGCCTACCTGTGCATGACTTTTCCAAAGTGATTATGTAATGTAGGGCTGCCCAGCCCTTTTCCTTGAGAGCTACCTTCCAGCAGAGTTTAGCTTCAACCCTGATCAAACACACCTGTCTATAAATATCAGGTGCTCCTTCAGATCCTAATTAGCTGGATCAGGGTTGGAGCTGAACTCTGCAGGAAGGTAGATCTCCAGGAACAGTGTTGAGCAGCCCTGATGTAATGTGTGAAGACTCGCATTGCAGAGCTAGTGCAAGATGGGAGTCTGTGGTTTAAAAAGTGTATAAACTTTTATTTTTTTATATTAGAAAATGATATTGTTTCGCTAGATAAGACACTTATTCCTCAGCATTGAAACTGAATTTGGATCTTTAACCTGTTGTTCACTTCGTAGAGTGTTTTCCTCAAATGTAATAGTAAATTATCAGGGAATTTTCTTTCTCGACGTGAACTTTTCCTTTAATGGTTGCACTTGGAGTGTAATTATAGGTTGACCATGATGATTTGCAAATGTACAGTGTGGTTGCAATGATGACCAAATTAGGACACCTTTGAAGTGTTCATGAAGAGAATCACTTGTTTTCTGTATTGCCACATTTTTAGTTTGAAAAGTGATGGATGCTGGTTTACTCTGTGACCTGTTATTAAGTGTTGTCGTCTTATTTGGTCCTCAGAACACCCGTGAGACCGCTCAGGCCATCAAAGGCATGCACATCCGCAAGGCAAACAAGTACCTGAAGGATGTTATGATTAAGCACCAGTGTGTTCCCTTCCGTCGTTACAATGGTGGTGTTGGCCGTTGTGCTCAGGTGAGACTTTGTCTGGTTTTAAAGCTGACCTTTAAAACAAATCAGTCTGTTGCTGTGATGACCATCTTAGGACACCTTTGGATTCAACCATGAAAAAAACACTAAATAAGCTGAGCAACATGTACACTAATGTTCAAAAGTTTGGGTTTAGTGAAGTCCTGCGTTTAAAATAACTTCTATTTGAGTATTTTAAAATGCAACTTATACCTGTGACATCATTACTCCAGTTCTCAGTGTCACATGATCCTTCAGAAATCATTCTGATTTGCTGATTATAAAGTTAGAAGTATTAATTTCTTAACTTTCTGTCCCAAACTTTAGAACATTAGCATAGCTCAATGTGTTAGTCAAATTAAGATAACTTCAACTTACTTGTGAGGTTTTCCATTTTTAGGCCAAGCAGCATGACTGGACTCAGGGACGTTGGCCTAAGAAGAGTGCCGAGTTCCTCCTCCACATGCTGAAGAATGCAGAAAGCAACGCTGAGCTTAAGGTAAGACTGTATGAGCTGTTGCACTTTATTAGAATTGGACAACTTTGTTGCTTCAGTGTGTAATTGAGGTAGCTTGCATGGATGCAGCTTTCACTACTGTATGTTTTATCATCGTCCCACTTTGTGATCTTGTAGGGTTTGGATGTGGACTCTCTGGTGATTGAGCACATCCAGGTGAACAAGGCCCCAAAAATGCGCAGGCGTACTTACCGTGCGCACGGACGTATCAACCCCTACATGAGCTCCCCATGCCACATCGAAATGATCCTTACTGAGAAGGAGCAGATCGTTCCCAAACCAGAGGAGGAGGTTTCTCAGAAGAAAAAGGTATTCTGTTTTTTTTTTTTTTTTCTGAATTTAAAAAAAAAAAAAAAAAAAATACAAACTGTGGACGTGGCTGTAATGATGACATCTTAGGACACCTTTGGATTAAAGATGAAAAAAATCAATTTCTGAGCAGCCATCGTGCACTAAATGTATGGAGGACTGGATATCATAGTAACTGCTGTTGGTGATGCTCATTAACTGGTTATTTATTTTTTTTTTCCCCACAGGTTTCTCAGAAGAAACTGAAGAAGCAGAAACTTATGGCTCGGGAGTAAATGTAAATAAAGTCCAACATTCGTACTACAAAATGACTCTGCTCCTTTCTTTTTGTGGTTTGTCTAAAGATGACGCAAGTAAGCTTGTGCTTGAAGCCGCTGTCATTTAAAAGTGAAATTGGTTAAACCGAAATGTCAAATTAGCTCAAATAGTAAATAAATGGTGTGTTATGCAGGGCAGCAGTTAATACCTCAGTGTGGTTGCTTTATTTGGTTTAAAACTGACTCTTTACAGTGTTTGAACCTTTGTTGAACGCTTGAGTGCTCTGACAAAAATGTCTAATGTTTGGCTTGGTGGTTAAAGATCAGAGTTTGTTAAACTTTGAGTTTAGTTACTCAAATGTTCCTAAAGAGGGTCTAACTTATGAGTTATGTTGCCATTCATTTAGTAGATCGTTTCTTGTCCAGTCAAATATGTAGACATGCAAGTAAGCAAAAAAAACTATGCAAGCAGCTACGCTGTTAGACGTTTCAAAATTACATTGTATGTAATGTATATTAAAAAAAAATCGGTTTATCTCTCTCTATATGTATGCATTACTGTTCAAAAACTTTTGACTGGTAAGGTTTTGTCACTTCTTGCCAAGCCTTCATTTATTTGATCCCAAGTACAGCAAAAACATTACTTTTTTTTTTTTTTTTAAATATTTCTACTATTTAAAATAACATTTCTATTTGAATATATTTTAAAATGTAATTTATTCGTGTTTTCAAAGCTGAATTTTTAGCATCCTTACTCCAGTCACATGATCCTCCAGAAGTCATTCTAATATTTTGATTTGCTGCTTGTACAAATTTTTTTGTTAAACAGTGGAGTAGAATTTTTTTTTTTGGGGTTTCTTTGAATAGAAAGTTCAGAAGAACAGCATTTATCTGAAATGCAAATCCTTTTTACATTATAAATGTCTCTATCACCACTTTTGTTCAATTTAAAGCATCCTTGCTAAATAAGGGTTACTTTCTATAAACCGCTCAACTGTTTTAAAAATTGGCAAAAAAAATATTCAGCAGATTTCTGAAGGATCATGTGACAAAGAAGACTGGAATAATGATGCTGAAAATTTAGTTTGATCACAGGAATAATTTGCATTGTAAAATATATTCAAATAGAAAATTATTTTAAACAGTAAAATATTTCACAATATTACTGTTTGTACTGTACTTTGGATCAAATAAATGTGGGCTTATGGAGCAGAAGAGAAAAAAAAAAAAAACATTACAAATTTGATTGTCTTAACTTTTGACTGGTAGTGTATCTATATAAAATGTCAGTATTTATGTATAGGAAACCTATTTGCATACACCTTTTTTTTTTTTTTTTTTTTTTTTTTTTAGGAGGCTGGGTAAAATTCACAGTTGTCACAGTTTTGCACTTCCAAGTATTTTAATACCAGAGTATACAGTGCTTAGTTTCAACAGTAGAGGGCAATGTAGCACTGTGAATCTACTCTACATCTGCATCTACAGGTTCTTGATGCATACTTTTACTGTTTCGGAATTTAGTAGTCTAATCTCTAATATTCAGGTAATTAATATAATAGTATTCAATGTTTGGAAATGTAGTAAGATACACATTATGAGTTACCCATTTGAAATGCAATAAATAGTATTGAAACTTCAAATACTAATGTAACTGATTACATTTAATTACTTTTCTAAATTTCCAATAAATGTTTTCAACTGTCATTCATTTTTAAACATTTAAAGCAGGCATGGTTAACCTTATAAAAGTGGTCATCACTGATTAATGTCAGACTTTCAAAATCCTTCATTTTGAATTAAGGTTATAAAAATGTATTTTTAATAAACAGAATCAGACTTTAGCACCTCTTTTTACTTTGAGATCGTTCTGAGCTTAAATGCTCACTTAAATTCATAAGATGTAGTTTAATAGCTATGATACTGTTTTTAAAATCAAACCTTTGTGTAGCTATGACAGGAAATACTGGCATCTAACAATGCCTTGGAAAAAAAAAAAACAGTTAATCTTAAAAAATAAAGCATATACATTAAACCAAATAGGAAATAGAACTGTTATCAAGTAAGCATGTGTCCTATTCTGTGTCCTGAAACATTGCTGTCTCATATTTTAGAGCAGTCAATACAATTTGGTGAAGAAATAAGTCAAATCTGTATGTGTGTGAAAATATTAAGATATAACCCCCTTTGTAATCTTTAACATTTCCGTAAGTAACAAATTTAATTACACTTTTTTTTCTCAGTAACTGTAACGGATTACCGTTACATTTATTTTGTAATTAAATTACGTAATTGTGTTACATGTAACTAGTTACCCCCAACACTGTATGTATATATATTACTGTTAACATGAATTAAAGACTTTTTATGCAACAGGAGGATTATATGCCATTTCTCTCTTTTTTTTTTTGACCACTAGGTGCTGCAACACGTTGCACTTTGCATTTAGCTGGTGGTTTATTATAGAAAAAGGATACACTATGAAACAATAATAGTTTACATTTGATTGATCTGATTTTTTTTTATTCTTAAATAATATTCTGCAACGCCAAATCAGGCTCTTTCTCTTTAATGAACTAAACTGATGATAGTGTGATGTAAATTAGGTAGTCCAATTCTCTTGATATACTGTAGATATAGCCTTCTGTTGGCATATATACAAAGGTAAAAAACGAAACACAGAACCTTTAAGACTGCAGCTGTGAGGTTCTAATATTTCACATGTGTTCAGTTGCCATTTAGGCTAGTTTATTCAGACGAAACCAAATAATACAAAAACAATACATTTGAGGATAGTGGCATAAGAGGTTTTGATGAGGAGGTAGGAGACATATTTCGCTCAGAGCTGAAAGTTGAAGTGAAATGATAGTGTTTATCCAAGCTTCATCGTTCCGTGATTGTATTGTGATTTATCTGTGGGGTGTTTAAGCCCTGTCCACAGAGACTTTTAAGCTCATAAGATATCCGACTGCCTCACATGACCGGCACGCATGCAGATGTCCCTTTATTTAAGAAATAGATCTCAAATTGACTAGATTGATTTTGTCCCCTTTTTGTATTTAATAGCGGGTCGGATGGCAGCTCTTTTAATGTGCAAATGAGAACCAATGAGGACAGACTCCTAAATTCAGTTCAGACACTCAGCTGACACGGGCCACGTCACTGCGGGCCCGAGCCAATCACATCCCACCGAGCCCCTCTACTTTCCCAGGCACGCTCTCAAAGTTTTGACTTTTTGCAGCAAAAGACAGCAGGTTGATGAAAATGTTTTATTATCTTCCAGATCTTCATGTGAACTACCCAGAAAGACTCTCTTTTTATTTATAGATTTCAAAAACACTCTCATTGAAAGGACGCCGCTCTGTTGTATCATGCCATATTTGCAAGAACTGAATGAAGGGAATGGATTTTGCCACAGGAGATGGGTATGAAGCTTCGGTACAACTGATTGGGATTTTTTAGAGAAAACATTATTTTTTTTCTAAAGGCTTGAGTGATTTTTTCCCCCCTCATTTACTATTCTACGTTTGTTTTTGCGTTTTGCTCGGGTCTCCGCCGTCTTGCTTCTTGCGCAATATTTAGTTAAAGTTGTAGTTTCTTGGTTATGTTAGCGGTGGGGCAAATGGACGGGTCTCGCCAGAGCGCTTTCCTACTCAATACCCCACCTTTGGCTGCTTTACACAGCATGACCGAAATGAAGACACCACTTTACCCAGCCTACCCGTTATCTTCCACTGGACCAGCATCCTCCACTTCACCGACAGCTACCTCTCCGAATCCAGGTGGTATCCCGGTCTCGTCCCCGGGGATCAAAACATCCACTGGACTTTCGACTCTCGTATCACATCAGCAGTGCGCGGTCGCCACACCTCACGGAATAAACGACATCCTCAGTCGACCCTCGGTGGTCGCCGGAGCAGCAGCGGCAGCGGCGGCATCTTCCCCCGCTGGAATCTTGTCTGGACTGCCCCGTTTCAGCAGCCTGAGTCCTCCGCCTCCTCCAGGGCTGTATTTCAGCCCCAGTGCCGCGGCCGTGGCGGTGGCTCGCTATCCGAAACCTCTGACAGACCTTCCAGGCAGAACCCCGATATTCTGGCCTGGAGTTATGCAAAGCCCACACTGGAGAGACGCCAGATTTGCGTGTTCACCACGTAAGTGCACCATTAACTTTCTCGAAGGCTGTTAGCGATACAAAATATTACAATAAGCACAAATCATAATAGGATGTAGTAATAACATGAGCTGAATTTTCTGTCTCACAGATCAAAACTCAGTGCTGCTGGACAAAGATGGGAAAAGGAAACACACGCGACCAACGTTTTCCGGGCAGCAAATTTTTGCTCTGGAAAAAACATTCGAGCAAACGAAATATTTAGCTGGACCTGAGAGAGCACGGTTGGCCTACTCTTTAGGAATGACAGAGAGCCAAGTCAAGGTAAGACAGCCCCAATAGTTTATGTATGACAAGGAGAAACCTTGACTCAGTTGTTCATCTAATTCAAAGAGAATTAAATGTGGGATCGGCTTAGTAAAAGTGTTTATTTAAACCTTTCTATAATTCTATAATTCTATAATTTAGCCACAACTTTTATTAATACATCAATTTATTTCTATACAGCAGGTTATTTAAATTTAATGCAACCGACCTCCATATCAAATTTAATCACGCATTACAATCATTTAAAGTTATTAAAGTTTGTTTGAAAAAATGCAGTGTGCACCACTGTTGTTTATTTCAAAAGCCATAGAAACTTGTTCGATTTTTATGTTAAAATATTTTATTTATTCTCACAGACTGAAGATTGTTATATTACAGATATTTAAAGTTATCTCTTTAAGTTATTCTTATATTAGCTTTTTTCAAGCTAGGCAGTTTAATTTGTTGGACATTGTTAAAATCGTTATCACGCTATAATTTCCATTTGGTATGCCAACTTTTTGATTGAGATGAATCTATATTTCTACGTGGATTAAAAAAAAACGTTGATCTTATTTTCGTTGTAAAGGTGTGGTTTCAAAACCGAAGAACAAAATGGAGAAAACGGCATGCGGCTGAAATGGCCTCGGCAAAGAAAAAGCAAGATTCAGAGACCGAAAGGCTGAAAGGGGCTTCGGAAAATGAAGACGACGACGACGACTACAACAAACCTTTAGACCCAAACTCGGACGATGAAAAAATAACCCAGTTACTGAAAAAACACAAACCGAACTCAGCTCTTATCATTCACACGTCGGAAAACGAGAGCTCGTAAAATGGAAACGGGAAATGGGTTGTCAAAATCTTCAAGAAGTGTCAAAAATAATAATGTAGGCTACTGTTTTTCACCAAGTTTGAGCTCTGGTTTGAGAGGAAGGATGCAAATCAGAGGAATATGCACTATTGGTGGAGCTGAACGTGCATCAGTGTCTGCAATAGACACGTTTCGACGTAAAGACAACGGTACTTTTTTGTAAATTAAAAACGGCGTGAGTTGTATCGCATAGGAATTATATTACTGTGAATATTTATGTGTAAAATATTTTGAATAGTAAACACGGCAGAATTCGTTCATTTCGCTTTTCAGTTTAATTTTTGGTTTAGGCTTTGTGATTTGCATTTTCATATCATTAATTTGTAGGTGCTGATCACCCTGAGTTATCAATTTTTGTTTTTCTATGGGTGTAAGCTGCCTCAGCCCTTTGATTTTTAAAATAATCAACAATGGAAATATAGAGTAATTTTCAGAATTTACCACTAATGGTAAAAGACATCTGAGCGACAGCCTAAATTGAGGCTCAGTCAAAAGATTGATCTGGCCATAACACGTGTAAATAAACAAACACCTAACCATATATTTGTAATATAATGCATAGTGTTCGTCTCCCAATGTTAGGATGTTTCTTTAATTTTTTTTTTCATGATTAATTTATGATATTTTAAGTTTGTAACAGTGTTTGAATCCTGCAAAATGCGCCTTGCAGGTTCGTGTGTATTGCACTTTTATTTAATAAAATGTTAAACATATGGGACATTTTTCTTTTTGTTATTATTAAATCGAATATAAATATTTTGTGAATAAATTCCAACAACATTTTTAAGCATTAATAAATATGCTTGCTGATGATTGATCAATTAGTTTGAAACTGTCTTTCGCTTCGGTAAGAACGAGTTGTCAACAGGGCAATGCTTATTCAAATACATTTTTATGTTTATTATCATTATTAATCGTTTTTAACAGCTCTAACACATTTATATTTTTTATTTCAGTAAACGAATAATCACGTTCTCCCTTATTGCTCTGTGTGAACACCTGATTGTTTTATTATTAAGACACCATTACTTTGCGCACTTACATTAAAATTTACTAAATCCGCTTAAATTTCGATCATTGAGAAATGTCGATAAAAAAGTCCACAAATATTGGCGGGATGGTGACAGTAGAAAGCGGTTTTTGGCGGTTTTCAACTGATCGCGTCACAGCTTCAATATGTCAGCTGATTCGCGCGATTAGATCACCATGTTCTTTGGAAATTGGAAATCACTCAACCGATTTGTTCTCAACAAACCAACAGAAAAATGTAATTTATAAGGTGAGATGATGCACCATGCACGGTTGTACTATCAGAAAATATTTTGAGCTGGTATTTTTGAAGGACAACAGGTCCAGTGCTTCTCCACAGGTTACTCAAACCAAATGAGTCACTTTTTGGAAGCGATGCAGCATTATCTATTAGGTTACATTTATCATTGCAGGCCGACCTCAGGTTAACCTCAAAAATGAATGAATTTCTAAAACATTCTAAATTTCATTTGCTCGCATTTAATATTTGAACACATTTATTTACTAGATTTTGATGCACAACTATATATTAGAACATTAAGGGTACATAGCTGCCAAATAAACGAAGTGGTTTAAAGCTGTTATTAATCTTAAAAAGAAAGAAGAAGAAGAAGAAGAAGAAAAAGACACGGACAGCCTTTAGCTGTTCAGAATTTTACACTTTATCGAACTGACAAAGGCGACTAACTTAATCCGCCTCATGCACTTGGATGTGTGGCTCATTGTAAATCGTGTTTGAAATGCAATATTTTAGACTAAATTAATAACTGGAAAATGAATGCTACTAATCAAAGAAAAGATATTGAAGCATCTCAGGAAGCAGAATGCCTGACGATTTAGTGCATCACAAAATGAAAACTGTCACGGTACTGATATAAATGGCATTTTAACAGTTTTTCGAATTAGATTTGTTCGCGCAAAATAAACGGTAAAAGAAAATGATAATTTACATTCCCCCAATAAATTTGTAATTTACACGCGTAACGCGTAAATTAGGACCCCTGAGAACAAACATGTTTCAGCTATTATCTTCAAGCCAGCGTATCTAATCGAGAAAAGGCAAAAACACTTAAGAATGCCAGCGTTTGACCAGTTTACAAATACTGAACGTTTGATTATCTGTATTAATAAAATAAAACAGAAAAGTCTTTCTGAGCACATGCTCAATTTTGACTTTTTTTTCCCCACCGAGAGATTTCCACCCATTTCAGTATTTTTCTACAATAAGTCCTTTTTCGAACAACAACCATTTCTTCTATTCTTCGGTAGCGTCTGTCAGAGGCGTTTAGCACAGTTTGACTTTCCAATTTAATAAACAGAAATTAGAGAAATTTTCGATACGAAAACTTAGCTATGTATTTTTATTATTTTCTATAAGCGTTCAACAGACGTTTATTTTTTACAAAAGCATCAATATTATTTTCATTCCACTATATATATATATATATATTATTATCAGGCTCAAGCACTGAAGATTTCAGCATGTCAAACTCTAATGAATCTATCTTTATTTGGCTACATGTGTAGGCCAATGACCTGATGTCAATAAGGTATCAAATTACTGTTGAGTGAGAGCTTAATGAACTCTCATCTGCAATAATTAATCTCTGATTGCTTCACATTAAAATACATTCATGAATATGCTCATTAACTCTCTTACTGTACAAAGCCATTTCAAATGAGGACATCTTGAAATAAGCCAATACAAAAGAACTAACAATGCTTAAAATGAGTGAAAGTAAATTATTTTGAACTCACTAATATTTAGTAACAACACTAAATGAAAAATTAAATAATAAAGGTTTTGTATATTTTAATATTGATTAAGTATGAATGAGGTTAAACTTACACAGTTAAGCTAATTCCTCATCATGGAAGCGATGACTAAAAAAAAGCTGTTTTTAACTTTATTGTAGATTTTATTTTAACACTTTAACGCATATATACATTCTTTACGGTGTATTTGAGTAGGATGAGGAGGCAGACCAAGTAGATCAGATATAAGCAGGCAAGACCTGGTTCTGCTGGCTTGCTCGTTCTCCTGATCTGGGTAGAATTATGATCCATCAGCGTGGTCCAGGTGTGGTGAACATGGCGTGTGTTCCTCAGGGGAGATATCTTAGCATCTGCTGAGTGCCTGCTGATGTAGTGCTCTGACTGCACTGCTCCAGGAACAGTGTTGGGGCTGCAGCTGGCCACATGATCCCGGGTCACTGCTGCTCTCCCATCAGACACTTGTTGGAAGTGAGGTTAATTAGTTGAGAAATAGCAGTTGCTTTTACAGCCTTTACCTGAGAAGACATGCATATCTGGATTGTGCTATCACCAGTTTTTTAGTGCGCAGTTCAGAAATTGCTTTTAAATTTCTTCATTTTAAGTGAGCTGCAAACAGGATCCAGAATATTTGAATGTAAGGATAGAATTTAAATGAATCACAATTCAAAGAAATTCATAGAACTAAATTTTATTGATCTGCAAAAAAGGTGCACAGTTGTAATGTAATGATAGAATTAAAATGAGATTAAAAAGAAATTTACATAACTGCAAAATTTACTGAGCTGCAAACAGGATTCAAAATTGTATTTTGAATGCAATGAAGCAGGATTAAAATGATCTGAAATTTAAATAAATTTATAGAACTGCAAATTTTACTGAGCTGCAAACGGTGCAGAATTGTCATTTGAATGTAGGGATAGAATTAAAATGAATTGCAATTCAAAGAAATTCATATAGCTATATTTTATTAAGCTACAAACAAGGTGCAGAATTGTAATACGAATGTAAGAATAGAATTAAAATTAACTGCAATTCAAAGAAATTCATATCACTATATTTTATTGATCTGCAAATAAGGTGCAGAATTGTAATTGCGAATGTAATGATAGAATTAAAATGAGATGTGATTTAAAGAAATTCAAATGACTGCAAAATTTGCAAACGGTGCGGAATTGTCATTTGAATGTAAGGATGTAGAATTAAAATGAATTGCAATTCAAGGAAATTTATATAACTATTTTATCTGAGCTGGAAACAAGATGCAGAATTGCCATTTGAATGTAAGGATATAGAATTAAAATAAATTGCAATTCAAAGAAATTCATATAATTTTATTTGAGCTGGAAACAAGGCACAGAATTGTCATTTGAATATAAAGATAGAATTAAAATGAATTGCAATTCAAAGAAATTCATATACCTACAAAATTCATTGAGCTGCAAATGGATGCAGAATTGTAATTTAAATGTAAGGAAGAAGAATTTAAATTGAAAAAACTGAAATTTTAATAAATTATTAGAATGGCAAATTTTATTAAGCTGCAAGCAGGGTGCAGAATTGTCATTTGATTGTAAGGATATAGAATTAAAATGAATTCCAAATCAAAGAAATTCATATAACTATAAACCGTACTGATCTGCAAACAGGGTGCAGAATTGTAGATATAATTTGAATGTAAGGAAATAGAATTAAAAAAGAATTTAAATTCAAATAAATTTACATCTGCATATTTTATTGAATGCAAACAGGATGCAGAATTGTAGTTAGAATTTGAATGCAAGGAAGTAGAATTGAAATGAATTAAAATTCTAAGAAATTTATATAACTGCAAATTTCATTGAATGCAAACAGGATGCAGAATTGTGGTTTGAATTTGAATGTAAGGAAGTAGAATTAAAGTGAATTGAAATTTAAATAAATTTATATCTGCAAATTATATTGAATGCAAACAGGATGCAGAATTGTGGTTTGAATTTGAATGTAAGGAAGTAGAATTAAAGTGAATTGAAATTTAAATAAATTTATATCTGCAAATTATATTGAATGCAAACAGGATGCAGAATTGTGGTTAGGATTTGAATTTAATGAAGCAAAATTAAAATGAATTGATATTCAAAGAAATTTACACAACCCCAAATTTTATTGAATGCAAAGAGGATGCAGAATTATAGGTTGAATTTGAATGTAAGGAAGTAGAATTCAAATGAATTGAAATCAAAAGAAATTAATATAATTGGAAATTCTACATTTTAACTAATATTGCTTTGTTCTGAAATTTAACTTATATATATATTTTTAAACTTAAATTCCACCTAGATTTTTGTGTTCATTTGTAATGGATAAACTTTTGCGCAACTTCATTTCCCAGAATGCATTACCTGTGCTGAATTTCTTTAAATTGCAATGCAGTAAATTCCTCTTCCTGTTTTTGCAGTTCATTTTCCTGTGGAGTGGCTTTTAAAATAAAATCCTGGCTCACTAATTGAAAGTAAGCCAGTTTATATTTTTCAGTTCTGAAAGTTGCAACTCTGGTCATAGTTTCTATAATTGTTTATTTTTTTGCAAACAGCTCTGGCAGCATAAAAAGACACATCGGATCTCATCTGTACTGCAGTTCCCATGCGTTTTTCTCCGCACGTCTTCATCCATTGCACTCGGTAAGATGTCTTTTGACATTTAGTGATGTGACTAATTTGCTGATAACTGTGTGTTTTGGATAAAGCACCCCATTGATGTGCTCTCAGTTGAACGTGTACTACAAGAGATTACATACAAGACTGTGTCACAAGAGGCTGCAGGCATAGAGAATGAACGCTGGCTTACATGCGCCTCAGGCCTTATCTCTTTCCCAACCATTTGGAGAGTCCTGATAAAGAGCACCTTGGGATCCCCTATTATGAATACCCCGGGTGCTTGTCACAGGGCAGTGAGCTTCCTGCGATATTTTCAACGCATGAAAGATTTTCTCTTATTTTGGCATATAATTCTACTCTTATGATTACAAAGTGTCCATAATAATACAGTTTAATCTTCTCTCAAGCTGTATTTACTCCATTAGATATTTTAAATAAGCAAAAGAACTGTTTGGTTAATCATTGCTCTTGTACTCTTAGAAAATCAGGTGATTGTGAAGGTCCGGGTTTGAGGTTGATGTGTGGTCTCTTGAGTATATCTGTATTGTTCTCCAGGAGCTGAGGTTTTTGGAGGGCATCCTGGGTGGTACGAACACACTCCAGTGTTTATAATCTCCTGTAATCTTGTCTAATGATGTTCTCATAATCTGTCAAAGCCTCTAGTTGCAGTGGCTTACAAACAAATCTGGATTCACAATCAGATGGTGGTAAACAACATAAGACAAGCACATTTAAACTAATCTGACGGAAGGACTCGGGCAGGTTTTGTTTCATGCTGTAAATATAAAATATATCATTCAAAAGTTTGAGGTTAGTAAGATTTTGAATGCTTTTGAGTCTCAGCAAGTCTGATACAAAAATAGAGTAATATTTTGAAATATTATTGCAACACTGTAAAAAAATCAATTTGTTGATTCAACTTAAAATAATTTGTTACCTGGCTAAATTTAAAATTTTAAGTTCAGTCAACTCAAAAAAAAAAAGTTTAGTCAACTTGAAATGTTAAATTGGATTAAATGACAACTTATTTAATTGAGTTGATTCGACTTAAAATTTTAAGAGAGCTGGGTAACAAGCCCAGCTTTTAAGTTTAACAGACCAAAATTTTAGTTTAGTCAATTCAAATATTTAAAGTTTTAGAGTTGACTGAACTTAAAATTTTAAGTCAGCAAGGTAACAAATTAAGTTGACTCAACAAATTGTGTTTTTTTACAGTGAATTTAAAATAGGTGTTTTCTATTTTAGTGTGTTTTAAAATGTGTTTTATTTCTGTGATGCAAAGCTGAATTTTCAGCATCTATAAAACTTCAGTGACACATGATCTGTCAGAAATAATTTTTACATGCTGATTTAATGCTAAAGTAACATTTCTTATTATTATCACAGTTAAAAAATAGTGCTGGTTAATATTTTTGTGGAAGCCGTGCTATGATCTTATTCCAAAACCATAAAGCAAGCTGCTGGCATTTTGTTTAATGCTTATGGTGGTGGGGGTCTAGGGGGAATAATGGCAAAATGAGCACCTTCAATAGACGGCTCAGGCCATGAATAAACTGCCCTCATCGGCCAAGTCCTGAGTCCTGCATTTTATTAGCACTAGCCATGCTAAAATAACCTGCTAACACGTAGCACAGTGCAGCAATAATAACCTCCTCAATCATATTTTAAAAGTCACGTCAAGCCAGGCCTGTATAATTCATCTCTATGCAAATACATCAATGTCAGCCCATTAGTGTATTGCTAAAGAGGTTTTTTATTAAAATGCATTCTTGCCTTGTCCTCTTTTCTTTTTTGTCTTCTTCTTCTTCTTTTTTTTTTTAACTCACTCCCAATAAAACATGAGCCCTATTGGCCAAGAATTATAGCAACTATTAGAGTAACATATGGACAGCATGCACTCTGAAAATAAAAACCAACAGATAAAGTAGCAGGGTCATGGTAGGGTACAAACACTTAGGAAAATGGCAGCGGAGTAATAGATTTCTCCCTGGCTGGCTGAGGAGACCCAGCATGCCACTGAAATCAAAGCCTTATTATACATGCATTTAGGGCTGTATTGTGTGGCAGGATGCGTAGCCCGCGCTCGCCGGGAGAAAAGTTATGGCCGACACAAAGAGGACCAGTGCGATGAATTAAAAAGACAATAAAAAGGTGATAAAGTGCACCCTGAATGTATTATATCTTTTAATGAAATTAAAGTAGTGGAGAAGCTCTGTCACGTCTCGTATCATTCAGCAATAGTGACATTGAGCAAGAGAAAGAGAGAGAGAGAGGATTATGGGTAGAGCAGGAATCAGCTGATGGAGTACTTCCTGCTATTGGAGGACACAGAGACGAGGCCAAGCAAGTTTCATCTAGATCCAAATGTTTGATCAAAAGTGAGTATAGTGAGGACAAGTGTATATATATATATATATATATATATATATATATATATATAATAAGATCAAATAGATAGATAGATGTGTTTCTTTAATATATAAAATTATTAATAACTTGTAAAAGAATTTTTAAATCAGTTCCTTTTTTAAAGTGATTTATACAATTATATATGAATAAGTAATGTATACCAGTAGAATATCATTAAATAATAGGAATATTTATATAAATAATATGAAGATACATTCAATTTATTAATTATTAATATATTATTAGTATACGTTAATTTAATTAATATACATTAATAATAATGTATATTATCAATATACATTAATTATATATATTGTATTTTACATAAAATATAGATATATACATGCTTAATATATAACATTATTATTAATAAGGTGTACAATAATTTTTAAATGGATACTTTTAATATAAAATTTATATTATTATACATATACATTCATTATCTTCACTATTAATATATAATTTATATAAATAATATGAAGATAGATGCATTCAATTTAATTATTATTAATATTATTAATATATTTTAATTTAATTAATGTACATTGATAATAATGTATATTGTCAATGTTCATTATGTGTATTGTATTTTAAATTAAATTTATATATATACTTGTTTAATATGTGAAATTATTAATAACTTGCACAATTATCTTTAAATGGATACTTAAAATTTATATTATTATACATATCATATATACTAGTATAATACATTTTTATTTATTTATTTATATTATTTACATAGGATTCGATTATATATATCTATCATTAATAATAATATTTATCTTTATTAATAATATGAATATAGATAGACAGACAGACAAGTAGGTAGGTAGGTAGATAGATAGATAGATAGATAGATAGATAGATATGTAATATAATATACATTCATTATATATTGTATTTTATATAAATCTCTCTCTCTCTCTCTATTACTTATTTATGTAAAATTAATAATAATAATAATAATAAAAACTTTTTACAAATGGATTCTTTAATGTCACAATCTATCAGTTATATAGTTAGCGTATAAAGTATAAAGAGTTTTATTTATTTATTTATTTTCTGAAGCCTCCGGGGAAACCGGCACAAAACGCGAGGAGGTTAGCGGCTAGAAATTTGTTTTATGAACCACGCATAGTATAGTGAGTACGGTACATTCCCCACGCCGTTTGCGGTGTTGTGTTTGGCTGGATGTTGTGTTTTCAGGGCCTGATTACCCCCTTATAAGTTTAATGCTTTAGCAGGGCCAGTGGATCCTGTCATGCCTGCGTGAACAGTGGATTTTTCTCCTTTATGGTGTCATTAATTTAACGCGGATCATTAGCTCTCATACAAACCCATGTTTTGACAAATGTAAGCAGTGAATTATGTACATAATGTACCGCGCCCGTCCGTGAATGAATCACATGATAAACAGGAACTGCCCTGGCATATTACCCAAATGTGTTTCAGGGGGTGTCTCTCCCCAGACTCGTCACTCCATTACAGAGACAGCTCACTCAATAGCGGCTGTGTGTCTGACACATGCGGCCATTGACAAGCTTTTCATTGTGACCGCCGGTGCGTTCTGGCTAACAGCATTAAATATTGGGTCTGATGAAAAATGATGAAAAAGTGAACATGGAAATGATATTATCCCGCAGCTCCGGGGTGGTATTCTTCTGCCCCGTGTACTCGCTTCTTGAAATATGGAATTTTAAACTAACTCGCAGTGTGAATTTCATTGATGAGCTCGCGCGTATCTTTCTGTCATTCGTCTCAAGATGTCTTTCATATTTTTAGCTAGTGGTATGTACTAGATTAGGTTATGATGCTGCGATGTGTTATCGTTGCAGAAACACTGATGTGGGCAACTTCAACTTGATCACTTAAACATAGGCTAGTGGTCAATAATGTTAATATCATTTTATTTAAAACAGATGGTTTATTAATCTGTTACGCATTTAAGGTTAATAACGCAAACAACAACATCAGGTACAATTTAAATGATGAAGGACAGACCAATTTAAAACTTTTTATAAATGTGAGACAAAATCTGTAAACTTCCATAAAGCAAATCAATAATAGAATTTTAACAAACAAATTGATAAACAATTAAAAAACAACAACAATAAATCAAAGAAAAGCAAATCCAAGGAAAGCAAATCAAACTGAAAAACATCATCAAAGCAAATTGAAAAAATGTAAACAAAACAAACTAATGAAAATATTTTAACTAAAAAATTTGTAAATCAAAAAACATCAACAAATTTAAAGGAAAAAAGCTAAATAAAACACACAAATGAAAATAGTTTAACTTAAACTCGGTTGTTTAATCAAAAAGCACCAACAAAGCAAAGCAAAGAAAAAATGCCCCAACAAACAAAACCCAAACAACTAATAAAAAAAGAGTAAATCAAAAAACATCAACAAATTCAAAGAATTTAACAACAAACTAATAAAACGCAAACAAACTAATAAAAACTATTAATATCTTAATTCAAAAACCCCAAAGCCCCAGCACAAAACAAATTCCCAGACAAACCCAAACAAAAAAAAGAAAACATTTAACTCAAAAACTGAATTAATAAAAAACATCACCAAAGCAAAGAGGAAAAACAAACAAACAAACAAACAAACATAAACAAAACAAAAACCCAAACAAAGAAAATAAAATATTTTAACTCAAAAACTGAGTTAACCAAAAAAATCAACAAAGCAAAGAAAATAAAAAACAAACAAAAAACCCAAACAAACAAAAAAATTGCTTAACTCAAAAACATTTATAAATCGTTTATAATCGTTTATCGTTTATAAAAAAAAAAAAAAATCAACAAAGGAAAGCAAAGAAAAAAAAGCAAAGCCCCAAAACAAACAAAATATAAACCCAAACAAACAAAATATTTTAACTCCAAAACTAAGTTAATCAAAAAGTATCAACAAAGCAAAGGAAAACAAACAAACAAACAAATAGAAAACTAAGTAAAAACCCAAACAAACAAAAGAAAATATTTTAACTCAAAATAAGTTAATCAAAAAACATCAACAAAGCAAAGCAAAGAAAAAAAGCCCACAAAAAAACAACCCAAATAAACAAATTAAAATATTTTAACTCAAAAAATGAGTAATTGTTTATAAAAAAAATCA
The DNA here is from genome assembly GCA_036247105.1 of Cirrhinus mrigala. Taxonomy (NCBI): domain Eukaryota; kingdom Metazoa; phylum Chordata; class Actinopteri; order Cypriniformes; family Cyprinidae; genus Cirrhinus; species Cirrhinus mrigala. The sequence continues at coordinate 19,373,396 of CM070027.1, read as the reverse complement.
ACAAAGCACAACAAAGAAAAAAAAAGGAAAGCCCCAAAACAAAACCGAATAAAAACCCAAACAAACAATTGAAAATATTTCCACTCAAAAACTGAGTTAATCAAATAACATTTACAAAGCAAAGGAAACAAACAAACAAACCCAAAATAAAAACCCAAACAAACAAAAGAAAATATTCTAACTAGTTAATCAAAAAACATCAACAAAGCAAAGGAAAAAGCAAACAAACACAAATAAAAATAAAACTCAAAAGCTCAGTTGTTTAACTGTCTATCATCTGCTGGAAGAGACTATTATCCAGCCTTTTTTTTCTCCTTCTGATTATTGAATTTGGATGATTCATGTATATGTTTCTTAGTTTTATAGCTAGGGTGAGAGCTTAAGTGAGAGACCAGAGCATGAACTCTGCGCAGCCTCTTGCTGACCGGCGCTAATATCTAAAATGCTTCTTATGACCTACTTATGAAGTCAATCTTTGAGAATCTATTGATCTGAATGCCAAATCTAAGGCTGTAGCCTCATGCAAACGGACGGAGGATCACGGGCAGAGAAAAAACTTAAGTGCATTGCTCTGACCTCTTCCCTCCGATTCACCACATGACCAGAGACCCAGACGATCCTCCCTGTCAAATGTCGGAGGTCAAATGTTCCACAAGAGGTCATTCGCCATCAGTACGGCCCGAGCTTAATTTAATATTTGGACAATGGAGTAAATACATAAAAGAATGAAATGCTTTTAAAGAGGAAGAATTTAAGACAGGGGGCCCGCTAATTGAATGGACTCATGATTTTACTGCCAAAGATGTTTTGGTGTGTATTTAATCAATGCTTAAGGCTCATAAAATCCCTAGGTCACAGTCAGGCATATTTCCATAATCAATAATGACGGGACCTCAAGTTCAGCAGGCTATGATCCTATTCGTGCCTCTTTATTTTTCATAGAGATATTTGTCACTATTGCTGTCACTGAATATTGGAAGCAGTATATAAATGCTCTTCTTGAAAACTAAAAATTTATGTTTCGTGCACTTAAATCCTGTGTGGTCAATAAAGTCGCTATTTTTGTTTTCGATGTGCACAAAAAGGATTCTCATAGCTTCATAAAATTACAGTTAAACCACTGATGTCACACACTGTAAAAAAACAATTTGTTGAGTCAACTTAAAATAATTTGTAATCTGGCTGCCTTAAAATTTTAAGTTCAGTCAACTCAAAAAAAGTTTATTCAACTTAAAATGTTAAATTATACTAAGTGACAACTTAGATATTTGAGTTGAATCAACTTAAAATTTTAAGGCAGCTGGCTTACTTACCCATCTGTTAAGTTTAGCAAATACAAATATCTGTTGTTACTTAATGCAACTTAACATTTCAAGTCGAATAAACGTATTTTAGTTGACTGAAGTTAAAATTTTAAGGCAGCATTGTAACAGATTATTTTAAGCTGACTCAACAAATTGTGTTTTTTATTTTTTACAGTGCATGGACTATTTTACCTTTCTGGGCCTTGAACGTGTCTATTCAGGGTTAGAAAGCTCATGGATTACATCAAAAATATCCAAATTTGTGTTCTGAAGATGAACAAATGTCTTCTGGGTTTCAAACAACATGAGAGTGAGTAATTAATGACAGAATTTTTATTTTTTGGGTGAACTATCCCTTTAAGAGAACGTTCGAAGAAATAGCATTTAGACAATGGTGCACATCAAGTTTGTCTGCTGATAATGTGAAACAGAAAATATTGAAACAGCCTGTAAACCAGTGAGATCATGAGACAAACATGATGCTCGAGCATGTTACGGAGATAAAACTAAACAGGCCATTGCTACCGTTTAATCACCTGAGGTTAATGGTTCTAATTTTTTACTTCCCATTAAGTTTGAGGTGTTTCTCATCTCATTTTTATTTTACTTCATTTTGTTTGATTTTATAGGCGTCTCTTTAGCACACATTGATGCCCCGAGCTGTTAAACTCTAAAGAGCTTCAATAAAACACCTCTGTCAGTGGCCTGCCAATAAAAAATGAAAACCCATTTAACTCTAAGGAGGTACAACTCTGGTCTGTGGCCAGTCAATAAAACAAACACAAACCCTGGGTTCTTGCTGAAATAGACATTGCTGGTTTGCAATGGAGATTGCAAGGTCAATCAGACAATTCTAACAGGGCCAAAAGAAAGACATTTCAGTGAAAACCATTGTTTAGACTGAAGAGGTTCACCCACATGTGTTGCTTTTCACATATACAGTTGAAGTCAAAAGTTTACATACACCTCATACAAAATGCTTGTTGTTTTTTATTTAGTACTGACCTGAATAAGATATTTCACATAAAAGATGTTTACATGTAATCCACAAGAGACAATATTAGTTTACATATGCTTGATTCCTAATACTGTGTTGTTACCTGAATGATCCACAGCTGTCAGAAGTCATCAAGCCAATATTTTGTCAATGTTGCATTAGATAACTAATTAACATGATGATGGTTATCTAAACACTTGTGATTTGCACATTCAAAAAGCATAATTTCTTAGCATGTTTCCTAGATTTAACTTCAGATCATATAAAAGACATACCACGTAGCTGTGATTTTATCTATTTTTATTTTACAGTTGAAGTCAAAAGTTTACATATACCTTGCAGAATCTGCAAAATGATAATTATTTTACCAAAATAAGAGGGATCATACAAAATGCATGCTATTTGTTATTTAGTACTGACCTGAATAAGATATTTGACATAAAAGACATTTACATATAGTCTACAAGAGAAAACAATAGTTGAATTTATAAAAATAACCCTGTTCAAAAGTTTACATACACTTGATTCTTAATACTGTTGTTACCTTAATGATCCGCAGCTGTTTTTTTTTTTGTTTTTTTTTATTATTTTTTTTTTATTGATAATTGTTCCCTTGTTTGTCCTGAACAGTTAAACTACCCACTGTTCTTCAGAAAAAAAATCCTTCAGGTCCCACAAATTATTTGTTTTTTTAGCATTTTTGTGTATTTGAACCTTATCCAACGACTATATAATTTTAAGATCCAAGAAAACTTTTGAACAGAATGAAGATGCGTACATTTTTCTTGTTTTGCCTAAATATCCTAGCTACAGAAGATACTTACATGTTCCCCAGAAGACAAAATACGTTAAATTTACCCTGATCTTCAAATTTAAAAAGTTTTCACCCCTTAATGCATTGTGTTTCCTTCTGAGTGTTTGAACCTTCTGTAATAGTTGCATATGAGTCCCTCAGTCGTCCTCATTGTGAAAAAATGGATCTCAGAATCATACAGTCATTGTTGGAAAGGGTTCAAACACACAAAAATGCTGAAAAACCAAAGAGTTTGTGGGACCTGAAGGATTTTTCTGAAGAACAGCTGGCAGTTGAACTGTTTAAGACAATCAAGGGACTCATGAATAACTATCACTAAACAAAAACAACAACAACAACAACAACAACAAAAAAACAGCTGTGGACTATTCAGGTAACAACACTGTAGTAAGAATCAAGTGTATGTAAACTTTTGAACGTGATTTTTTATAAATTCAACTATTATTTTATCTTGTGTACTATATGTAACTATATAGACTATATGTAAACATCTTTTATGTGAAATATCTTATTCAGGTCTGTACCAAATTAAAAATAATTTGCATTTTGTATGATTCCTCTTATTTTGGTAAAATAATTAACATTTTGCAGATTCTGCAAGGTGTATGTAAACTTTTGAACTCAACTATAAAAATATCAAAATAGATAAATTGACAGCTACATTGTTTGTCTTTTATATGACTTACAATTAAATCTGGGAAACATACTCATAAGAAATTATGCTTTTTCAATGTGCAAATCACAAGTGTTTAAATATCCATCATCATGTCAATTAGGTATCTAATGCAACATTGACAAAATATTGGCTGGACGACTTCTATATTAAAGACAATAGTAAGAAGTTCTCCTCGTGGAAGAGGGCAAAATGTCAAGTCCCTCTGGCTCTGGACATGATCGTCACACTGGCTGCAGTAATGAGGCCAGGATCTCCTTCCTCTAAGTGTGTGAGGAGAATCTGGATGAGGCATCAGAATCATTGTTTACACTTGGAATGATTCCATTTGAAATGAGCCCCATTACGTTCTCCTCAAACACCATCAGCTGGACCGCAGTGGCCAGGGGTCAAAAGTTTAGAATCGAAAGGCTGTGTCAAGCTTCTGAGCCAACAAAAGGCATGGATTATATATGAACGCTCCTGTTCCTGTTACACCATAATTTAGAGCTCAAAAGTAGACATCCACATTAACTGAACTCAGTGGTTTATTTTCGTCTTCGTTTCATGGTAGCGGTATTATAATTCTTAATATTCGTCACCATCCATATCAACACTGTATTTCGGACCAACACACTCTTGTAATGGTAATTCGCAACAATTTTCAGAAAATTGGTAGCTAGTTTGTAATTTATTCAGAAATATTTACGATTTGCTTATGCCCCACTGATGTTTAGGTTTTGTTTACAATTTTTCCATAAAAACTGTACATTTCCCTACGAATCATACGGAATCTAGACATAGGCTGCGTGTTTTTCCAAGTCTAGCCTGTTTTTTCAGTTGTTTTCAATGGAAGCACCACGTTTTTTAAACCGCCAAGAGCGTGAGGTGCTGAGCGTTTTTTTTTTTTTTATGTTTTATTAATTCAATGCCACAAGAACAAGAGGTATTACATAGCCTATGCACTTTATCATATTAACATTACTTGCCAAAGAGAAAAAAAAAGAAAAAAAAAAAAGGAAGAAAATTACATACATCCATACAAGCATTACATGTTTTTTCATATTTGTTTTGCTCCAAGAGATTTACATCTCCACTTTTTTCTTCAATGCAGAAGTAAGCCTATGAGCGAGATTTCTGGTTCATTATCCTCTATAGGGAAATAACAAAAAGAATAACAAAGTGCAGTAAATGGTAAAACTGCTTGCACTACAAACCAGTATGTCCATAATTAGGACAATACATTAAAATAGTATTGTAAGATACACCAATTTGCAATATTAAGCAGCACGTACAGCAGCAACAGACGACAAGAAGAAGCACAACAATGGAACAAAATCATTTAAAACAGGGCCAGAGCAGGTACTTTATATTGTGTAAACATTTTATAATCAGAAATAAACTAAATCAGATACTCGAAACTCTTCCGCAGATATTCTGTATCATAACAGATTCAACTGAACAAAAAAAAAATGCCATTCTCAAGTTATGCTCTAAAAAATTACACATAAAAAAAAATTCTAAGTTCTAAAGAATTTTTTTTATATGTTTAACAACAAAGTAATGCTTCAGTCTTTCTACTTTAAAAGGTCATGTTTACTGACCCTTCACAAACTGCTTGATTGACAGGCAATTTGACCAATCATAACGCTGAATCCGCCATTCTGTCCGACAAACAAATCAGACGAGAGAGTAGATTAACTTCAATGGACTTAAACTTGAAATATTGTGTGTCTTTCCATGGTTGAAATAAAATACATTCTGTTGTTCATTAATGTTTTTTCCCTGTTTTAGGTAAAGAAGAAAAGACGATCGGTTCACGTATCATTGATCTAATAAGGCAATGCATTGATCTGTCACAATACATTAAAGAGCCACAAAACGGTATTTATTGTTTGAATTTCTTAAAAAATTACCGGAAGTAACCTGCTCTGGCTTGTCTGTCGTTGTGCTGTCAGTTTCCTCTTTGCTTAGCGATAGTATTTTTCACTGTGTGAGAACATGATGTGTAGCGTGAGGGTGGCATTGTTTGTTGGACATAGAGACAGTAACTAAGGAGGGCTTGTTTTTGCAAAAGTATTCAGACCCCTGACTATTTCTCTCATATTATCAAATTATAAAATAAATGATACACTGAAATTTCATTCTGATGGATATTTTATTTGAAAACACTGAAACTCATAATCTGTTATTAGAAAGTGACCAGATATTTAAGCAAGATATTTAAGTTTTTTATTTTTCCTAAAAATATTTTCTAACAAAAAGACAATGTCACTTTCCAATAATTGATTTTGAGTTTCAATGCTTTCAAATAAAATATCCACAAGAATGAAATTTCAGTGTAGAATTTATTTATTAACAATTTGACAATGTAAGAAAATTGATCAGGGGTCTGAATACTTTTGCAAGGCACTGTATCTTTGTAACTGTGAAATTAACTAGTCATTTCGGAGTGAAAATTGTTTCTACGCCAAACTTTTTTCTGTTCATTTCATATAAACGCAACTGTTACACCTTAGTTGTCGAATTGTAGTGAAAAATGACTTGAGGTTTAAAGTATTAAAGCGATTGTTTACCCCAAAAATAAAAATCTTGTCATCATTTATTTACCTTCATGTTGTTCCAAACCTGAATTTCTTTCTTCTGTTGAACACAAACAGTTTCTGGTTCCCACTGACTTCCAAAATAAATTTTTTTTTCATACATGGAAGTCAATGGCTACCAGCAACTGGTTACCAAAATTCTTTGAAATATCTTCATCTTTAAAATAACTCATACAGGTTTGGAACAACTTGAGGGTGAATAAATAATGGCAGAATTTTCATTTTTGGCTGAACTATCCCTTTAATATTACTGAAAGATTGTTGCAGTTGGATTTTTTTTTCTTTAGTGGAAGCTTTGTAATATATTACAAGTAAAATTATAAAATAATTTAACTTAATATTTCATGTCCACATGTTATATAATTATTTGACGTGCAGCCGTGAAATATGTGCAGAGATGATGTACAGTCAGTCTGTAATTATTGCAAAAGTGATAATAATAGGTTAAGCATTCTGGTGTGCTGTCCACTTACAAGGCGTAGAGAGCAGCTGCCACACGGGATATGTCAAATTCTTCCCCGTCACGGTGTAAAGAGCATTAGATTCCTGCGCTGTCGCTTTCTGACCTCACAGTAACACTGTCTTAATTTCCCCTCTCTGAAACAGTCCAGGATTGAGAGAGGAAACGCAGAGGCGCCTCTCCTGCTCCTCAACAGACAGGGGTGACATAACTAAAGAGGCATTAACACCCAATTGCGACATTGCTAAACAAACGACAGGGCCTTGGCGAGCATGGGAAAATAGCATTATAGCCCGGGAGCAAATTGACAAGGAGAAAAAAGAACAATTTGAGCCTTGTTTTGCTCGCCCTATCTGCGAGGAACTGACAACTTTCTATCATGTATACCAACTTTCCCAGGCAGGATTAGGTACATAAAAGACTGTTTTCAGGGGAGCACGGCCATAAATCAAGCTCTCCTGGGTCTTGCCTCTCTCTCACCTCTGACTTGCAGACGACACAAGTTGTGTCTGTTCTCAAGCAAAGCCAGGTCTTGAAGGCCTGTGGGACAACTGTGAGAGTAAATATTAACCTTCTCTGGACCAAAGCGCAAACATATTTGAAAAATCGGACCGGAGCTGGTTCATAAATCAGGATTTCGGTCGCAAGTTATTAGTTTATTTACTGTTTTAGATCCAGAGCTTAGCTGAGAAACCACATGAAAGTGCAACTGAAAGATTTTTAAACAGTAAACTGTTCAAAAACAACAAATAAAACAAATTCATTTTTTAAATTAAATATATTAAGGTTGTTGATAAAAAGAAACAATCTCCCAAACATTGTTGCAATAAGCTGCATCTTCCTTCTTAAGGAGGATCAGTATCTTAAGAGATTTGTTGAGATCTCACGCTGAAAGGAAGCTGGCTGTCACTCAGATCATTCCCTCAGCTTCATTGTTCATTAAGCTTTGCTCTGGTTTCCTGCTGCTCTAGTGTGTGTGCTGTGGAGAGCGGCTCAATGGGGCCTCTTTGTAATCCTCTAAAATGGAAAATTCACAATTTGTAGCAATTTGTCTCACAGCAGCCCAGGCAGTTAAAAGAGCCCTGATCCACTCCCCACCCAAGTAGCCAAGACTTCACATGCCTATAGGGACTTATAGACTGTAATAATAACAACATAAAATAATTTTTAAAATTATAATATGTGACCCTGGGGCATAAAACCAGTCATAAGGGTAAATTTTTTGAAATTTATACATCATCTGAAATCTGAATAAATAAGCTTTCCAATGATGGAAACAATTGACAATATTTGGCCGAGATACAACTATTTGAAAATCTGGAATCTGAGGGTGCAAAAAAAAAAAAAAAAAAAAAAAAAAAAATCAAAATATTTAAAAAAATCATCATTAGAGTTGTCCAAATGAAGTTTTTAGCAATGCATATTACTAATCAAAAATTAAGTTTTGATATATTTACAGTAGGAAATTTACAAAATATCTTCATGGAACATGATTTTTACTTAATATCCTTATGATTTTTGGCATAAAAGAAAAATCGATCATTTTGACCCATATAGTGTATTGTTGGCTATTGCTACAAATATACCCGTGGTTTTGTGGTCCAGGGTCACACACAATAATTAATCATTTCATTAATTTGAAATGAAAATTAAAATTGAAAGCTTACATGTGGCCAGTAGGCACTCCACTCCAAAATGAAAATTAAGTGCATAAAATATCACAAGTCAGCAGATCAATTTTGTCAAGCATGTTCTGAAATGTGCCTTTATTTTATATTCCTGGCAAATCGGCTTTTATTTGTTTTAGCTCTTTTATAGCAGTCGAGTTTATGGCTCTCAACCTAATTCCAGAGGCTGAAATAAGCAGAGAGTGAGGAGAGCAGTGCTGATGTACTGCATAGATTTGGAGATTGAAGATCAGTAATGAGGTTACCATTAGCTAAAGAATTTTAAATTCTAACAGACTGGGTAAATGGGGGCAAATTAAGTTAGTACTAAAATCCTGAGTTTACAGAGTTTACAAATCTCTTTATTTTCTTGTAACAATCAACAATCCACTAAAACTGTGGATTATCTGATATATTGCAATATTCCACAAAGTCCTACAGTTTCATATACAATATATTTGCGATATTAACAGCATTTACACTCTAAAAAATGCTGTGTTAATTGCAACCCAGCGCTGGAATATATGAAATATATTCGCCTGGCCCAGCAAAAGCGTTGTTTTGACCCTTAAATGTTTAACCCCCCTATTGTTTAAAAATGGCTATTTGGTTGGCTTAAAATAAACCCAAAATAGGTTGTAAAATAGAAATCAGACACATAATTACTAGAGGTATCAGCAATAATCATTTGAACATTTGTTAATAAGCAATTTAAAAAATGTTTATTATTTAATTATTTATTGAACTTAGTAATGAATGTTCATTTATTGAACATATTAATAAATGTTCATTTCCAACCTATTTTGGCTTAATTTTAAGCAAGAAATATGTGACCCTGAACCACAAAACCAGACTTAAGTAGCACAGATTTATTTGTAGCAATAGCTGAAAACACATTGTATGGGTCAAAATTATTATTTTTCTTTTATGCCAAAAATCATTAAGATATTAAGTGAAGATATTTTGTACATTTTCTACCGTGAATATGCTTAGTAATATGCATTGCTAAGAACTTCATTTGGACAACTTTAAAGGTGATTTTCTCAATATTTTGATTGGTTGGCACCATTAGATTTCAGATTTCCAAAAGTTGTCTCAACCAAATATTGTCCTGTCCTAACAAACCATACAGCAATGGAAAGCTTATTTATTCATCTTTTAGATGACATATAAATCTCAATTTTAAAAAAATGACCCTTATAATTAGTTTTGTGGTCCGGGGTCACATAAAGTAATTTTTAAGCAATAGCTGAGTTAAATAAAACTACCTAGAAGGTTGGGTAAAACATTAAACCCAACCGCTGAGTTTGTCCATATTTCACCCAGAGCAGCATTTTTTTTTAGAGTGTACACATTTTCAGCAGGTTCATGCACAATTGCTGAATCAGTAGGAAAAAGCCCTTCCTATTGGTTTTTACATGACAGGATCCTTTCAGCAACCAAGAAGAGACGGGGAACACACTTAAGAGCATGCAGAAATGTAAAACCACTGCTAAGAAGACAATCAATCTCGGCTTCCACCCACACACACCCTTGGCAGGCTCGATATATTTGACCCTGAAAGCGATAAAGTGTTTTAATAATTCAGTTTTCCTGAATTATCTGTTGTGAATAATATAGGCAGGAGTGTTTGTGCTGTACAGTTCCTCAGCCTCAACAATATAAAGGCAAGATGTCTTGTTATATATATGTTTCACGAAGAGGTCACTCGCTGGCACATTATAATAGCTCGGTAAAGTCGTGTGACCTCAAAGTCTCACCAATTTACAGCCAATGAGTTAAAGTGTGTCCAATCTAATTCTTAGGTGTTTATGGAGTGGAAAGTGCAGGCTTGCTTTCAAAGTGAATTGAAGTCTTTCTTCTCCGTATGCTGCCCTCCTGAATAAAATGATATTGAGTTCATGATTGATGAACTCAATATCATACAGGAAGGTAATATTATTAATATAATATTATTTGGTATTATATATTAATGTTATATTAATCAATTTAACAATTAATATAATTAAATGATTATGCAAAAATGATGCTTTATTTTGTATGATAATACACAACTTCCAGAATGAAAATGTCCTGATAATTTACTCACCCCCATGTCATCCAAGCTGTTTATGTCTTTCTTTCTTCAGTTGCAAAGAAATTAAGTTTTTTGAGGAAAACATTCCAGGATTTTTCTCCATATAGTGGACTTCAATGGGGATCAATGGGTTGAAGGTCCAAATTGTAGTTTCAAAGGGCTCTACACGATCCCAGCCAAGGAATAAGGGTCTTATCTAGCGAAACGATCTGTCATTATCTAAGAAAAATACATTTATAAATAATTTATATACTTTTTAACCACAAATGCTTGCACTAGCTTGACTTGTACAAAACAATTTGTTGAGTCAATTTAAAATAATTTGTTACCCTGCTGCCTTAAAATTTTAAGTTCAGTCAACTCAAAAAAAGTTCATTTAACTTGAAATGTTAAATTATACTAAGCGACAACTTAGATATTTGAGTTGAATCAACTTAAAATTTTAAGGCAGCTGGGTTACCTACCCATCTGTTAAGTTTAGCAAACACAAATATCTAAGTTGTTACTTCATACAACTTAACATTTCAAGTTGACTAAACTTTTTTTTAGCTGACTGAACTTAAAATTTTAAGGCAGTAGGGTAACAAATTATTTTAAGCTGACAAATTGTGTTTTTTTTTTTTTTTTTACAGTGTAGGCGGTACCGACCCAGTGTTTACAAAGCGAATGTGCAAAGAAAGTCAAAATCACTTTAAAAAAAAAGGTAAAACAACGATGTCAGACGATTTTATAATGTCGGAGGAGAAAATGACGTGGAGTTTTTTGCCCTGCCCTACCTTTTTGAACCGAAGTACACAGAAGATGCACATCACAAAGCTAGTGCAAGATGAGCATTTGTGGTTAAAAAGTATATAAATTTGTATATTTTTTAAGAAAATGACTGATCGTTTTGCTAGATAAAACTCTTATTCCTCATCTGGGATCATGTAGAGCCCTTTGAAGCTGCACTGAAACTGCAGTTTAACCCGCAGATCCCCATTGAAGTCCACTATATGGAGAAAAATCCTGGAATGTTTTCCTCAAAAACCTTAATTTCTTTGTGACTGAAGAAAGAAAGAAATGAATATCTTCAGGAAAAAAAATAAGGAAATTTTCATTCTGAAAAAGGAACTTCTCAGATCAATTTGAAATTACAATTATTTTCAAAACTAATGTGTTTAATTAATTTGTAGAAAATAACACTAGCTGAACCACAAAATGAAATCGAAATCAGATGTGAGACTGGGAAACTCACACCCAAGTCCTAAAAAGCAACAATCCAGCTGTATAAATGGGAAAAACTGCATATGAAATGTAAACAGTGCCAGTCAGCATGCTGTTAGGCAAATAAATAACCTGACGTAATTGCGTAAAGAGGTCTTTTTTGTTGACCTAAATTCGCACTTCACCTCATTAGCAACTTGGCTGAATGATGTGAGCAGGCCATTTCAGTAATGAAGCATTAAAAAAGGACTTTCAATGATTTTTGGTCAAGCTGGCCAGCTAAAGGTACTGCTAAAGTATGTTATAGTGCTCACCAATGAAACCATCATGAAAAATCAATACGGACAATGGCTAAGAAAGCCGTCAGCATTTATTAATATGGATCTTTTCGACACGAGCATCAAGATATTTCGTATTTTCATTACAATACTGCATTTCGATAAACATAAATCAGCTGGTTTTAAGTTTAATTTTGCATTTAAGCTGTTCGTCTGTGGCTTTTATTGCTTATTATTCCCATACTTTTAATCTGAAACCTCAGTTAAAGTGTCTAATGTAATTGGATCCATTTTCAAGTTAAAACCCCAGTGCCAGTTGGCAGACATTCACACAAAATAATTTGTTTCACCACCAGTAATTTTGTTTTGATTATTTTCTAGTTGGCTGTGATAATGTTTGGCATTTTGATATTTAAATGCGTATGTAATTGTTCCAGCCGTCGCATTTTGGGTCCGCCCTACCATCAAATCTCACTTTTCTTGCCTTTTTTTTTCTTTGTAAACCGGGCGAGCAAACAATCCAATCTCTTAACCGAATGAGAACCTTTTCCACGGTTTGATTGCAACCACTCACACACAAAGAAACAGAAACACTTCGCTCCGGATTTATTTATTTATTCCCTCCTAAAGTGAGGCGCGTTGTTAAAAAATGGTTTTATATTAATTTCATGGATTATTTGCTCATTAGGCATTAATCATAGTGCCCCATCTGGATGGGACTGCCGTGACTACAGGAGAAACAGCTATTCTGATCTCAATTAGATTATGCCTCTCTTCTTAGGCTGCCCATAAATCATTCCCCCAAAGTGAAATTAACAGTTACTCGAGCGCATTAATAATCTGCGTCAGGCATAGGAGAAATTCAGCAACTGGAACCACCCGTCCCAGCCAATGGTGAAAACATCATTTTGTTTATGAAATATAAACATTCCACGCTGGGGTTCCTCCGCAAATTCCTCCCCCCTCCGTCCGTGACAGGGAAAAATGATGGTGTGCCGTGTGCCAGATGAGCAGTCACCCGGACACAGCGTGTATAGCCACACAGCTTGATCGTGCTCCAGATGGGCTCGTGGTGGTTTTCTACTACGCTGGCTTTGCTGCAAACATATACTCTGCATATAATCTTAGATTGCTTTTTGATAGGATAGGAGGAAATGCATGAAGATGCATGTTGAGGTTTAACGGGCTTGATTAATTTGAGACCTTTTTTGGGGTTTAACAACACATTCTGAGCTTTCTCCTTTGGATATTAGCACAAAGCGTTTTTACGGCCAAAGTTTTTATGATTATTGCAGTCAGAGTGTCATTATCATTAGGGTCAGTGAATAACATCTTCGCAGGATATGGATCCATTAAAGGAATCCCAAATGAGCAGAATATTGACACAGCTAAATGGATGGGGTTCACTTATTTCGGTCCCCGTGTGGCACGAAACACACGTGGCGGGGGGACTGGATGATGTCCTACAAATTTCAGCCTCCTCTGAGGCTGTAAGCCACGGCCGGACAGGACTCTTATTGCAGATATTGAGAGTGATTACCTGAGTGAAAGCGCTGGGAATGAGTGATATATGAAGACCACTTAAAGCCTTTGTGTCTTGTACATTGCATCTTTGAGAGATTAGAAGTGTGACATTAAAATGGAAATCACTTCACTCGGGCATGACAAGGGACACTACGTGACCCCCGGCGTCCCAGTGAGACTGGCGGCTGACCGAATGATCCTTCTGGGAGGGAGGTAGTCATGAAGCGCTCTGCAGGGAGAGGGGGAATAGGGCGGTGCGGTGGAGAAAGATTTTCTTCAGGGGGAGTAAACAAATCAGGGATCCTTCTGGGTCATTCTATGAATTGGGGGCCTTTTCTGTTTTGAGTTATTTTTAATTTATTGTAATAAAGTAGCACAATATAAAGTTATACTTTAGAAAGGTCGCAAGGTTAAAGAGTTATAGTTGGATTTTACATTTACACATTTACTATAATGGTTAATGTTCTAAATGTATACAATATAATACATATTTAAATTGTATATGAAGAGTTTATTTGCAAAAAACGAGTTTTTATTTTCAAAAATCATGTCTTTTATTGTTATCATGTTTTTATTGTATTAGTTAGCTGTATTTTTTAGTTAATTTTACTTAATCAAAATGACCTAACTGCAGTTTGATTGAGATTAATTAGAATGCACAAAGAAAAAACATGATTTTTGAAGTGTTTTTTCAAATGAACTCTTCATATTATGTATCCAGAAATTATAGATCACAGATTACTACCAATAAGAGAATATATTACATATAATACAATAATAGTACATATATTTAAAATATTATATATTTTAATAATACAAATATAGTGATTAATTACAGTTAAATAGAGATATATAACAGATATATTATATATATATATATATATTATGTATAGATAAATAACAGATATATATGGATGGATAGATGATAATATATAAATATATTAATATAGAAAAATACATTTTTATATATAAATTGTAAATATATATTTAACTGCACTTACAACTATATATATATATATATATATATATATATATATATAATCCAGAAAATATAGAGCAAAGATTAAGATAAATAAGAGAATATATAACATATGATACAAAATAAAAAATATAGTGATAAATTACAGTTACTGTGTTTTTCAGTTTCTGTTATAGACAAATATAATATAGAAAAATGTACACCATTTCTCAAAATATATACAATATGATGTATATTTGAAGTGTTTATATATTTATATTTTAATTTCTATCTATCATAATAAATACATTAAGATGTATATCTGAAGTGTTTATATATTTATATTTTAATTTCTATCTATCATAGTAAATACAATATGATGTATATTTAAAGTATGTTTATATATATATATATATGATGGATTAGCTGATGTGTTCAGAAAAATCTAAATATCTAAACAGTTATTCCATTTTAGTATTTTTATTTTATTATTTTTACATTTTTATATTATTTAGTAGTTTGATTATTTTAATATATATATATATATATATAACGAAACACTTAAAATAAAATTAAATACATTATTATTATTATTATTATTGTTATTTTTTTTTTTTTGATGTTTTAAAAATATATGATCTGTTTTAGACACTAAACAGAAGTGATCCGCTTAGTTTAAGTCCACCTATAAATGTTCATGTCGACAGCCTTCAAGAACAGCTTCTACCTTCCACGTGAAACACCAGACAAAGAAAAAAAAAAGGGAACAGCCTGATCTACTCATGCTCGTCTAGCTTCATTTGAAAAACATTAATTTTTACCCAGCTGCAAATGAGAACACGTCCCTTTTGACTCTCAGCCCGTTTCTCCATCCCACAGCCTCGTCTTGTTACACCGTTCAGGGAGCTAAACTGTGCCCTATCCTAATCTCAGTTTGAAGAATGAATGAGGAGCGAGTGTATTGTCAGAAGTATATCAGTTGTAATGGCACCCGTGAAAAAAAGAGAGAGATGTCGAGCCTATATACAGGGCGGAGGTAAGACAGATAAAGAAATAGATCAGGGGGCCGAGGAATTCCCCAAACTGCTCCGAAACCTCCTCGCACATCTGTCAGAGCGAGCGGCACAAAGCGGCACGCCTGGTTCCTCTCACCAACGACCCGACACCACTATCTATAATTAATTACATCATTTACATTAGACTATTGACTAAATAAATACATAAATCACAGGGCCTCGAGTCAATAGATGCAGACATATTTAATCATGTTCTAAATAATGATCACTGTTCCCATAATGCAATAATTATTTTCAGCAGCTGACTGGAATTAATCTTGTGTCACTATGCCATCGGAGACATAGAGAGAGAGCGAGCGAGAGAGAGAGAGAGGCCTTGCAAGATGATAAATACAGCCTCATTTGGGAGGCTGCTGTGTGAATGACAGCAATAGAGAAAATGGCATGTGAGAATCCCAGCTTGTCTCTTTATGTGGAGTGACAGGCGAAAAGCGGCTGTCTGAAAATGCACTGGATATTCGCTGTTTTGTTTATCAGCTGCCGAGCGGCGAATGAAAGAGGAGTAACATGTATTGCCTGTCCCTCCACCTTTTCATCTGCTGTTTAAATGGGCCAGGGGATTGGAGAGTGAAGTTTATTCCACCCATTCTCCCCGACAGTGCAACCATTTATAGCGGAGCATGAAGGAGACAGCGCTCTGTCACTGGAGACACTCCTTCAAATCAGGTCTGGAGATGGCTGCCTGTTTAGGTCACATTTAGCAATCTTGCTACTCCTCACAGGGCTCCGCTAGTCTGTTGCCTCTTTATTTTAAAAGATTTTGTGTTGCCAAGCCTCATGAAATAGAATATGGTTAAAGCGCAGTGGCTCTCAACTGGTTTTGCTTCAGGACACAGATTTGACGTTGGATGTCAAGTGGCGATCTAATACAGTACCAAAATGGCAATTATACAAATAAAAAAATGTAATTGTGAATTTACATAAAGGACATAAGTATTAACATAAAATAGGACATTGCAAAATAATATTTTTGGTAACACTTTACAATAAGGTGTCATTTGTTAACATAAACCAGGGTCAGAAATTAACTTTTTCATTTGGGGCAAAAATTCCCCGTGGAATTGATTTTCTAGGGGCATTTTTTTACATTTGTGAGGGCAAATTTTATAATCACCATATGCTGTTTTTAATGTCAAATGCTTGTGTATCCAATTACTTTAATCAATTTTAAACTGTTGTCAATAACAATAGACTGTTTGAAATTGAAAAACAGGAGCACACAGAGCTGCAATATTATGACAAAAATCATTATTGTAGATTTTTGCTCTTTATATTCCAATATATATAGAATACAATATAGAAAACAATATAAAATGTTTTTGTTTAATTTTGGATGCATCACGTGTCAGTCCAAGAGATTAGCCAAGTCTAGCACAAGTTTGCAAAATGCAAAAACTTCTGTTATAATCACCGAAACTACGAAATTAATCTTTTATTTACATCGTATCTGCACTGTGCTGTTTATGATGAGGGAATTCGCAAATGCGTGCACTCATCAACAGCTCCAGCATTTTCAGCGCTGACTAATCTAAGCGCCTCTGATTGGTCGATGCATTCCTAAGTTCAACAGAAACGCGTTTGATTGGTTATTAGGCTCAACGCTGCACAAAACAGCACGTACAAGCAAAATGATGCAGTGTGAGTGAAACTAAATGTAATTCTTTAAATTGACACTTTTTATTCATTTTCACATTTTATTTTAATCGCACCAGCCGTAATACATTGTTTAATTTTGTAGGGGCACTTTTGCCCCTTTGTCTTAAATTTATGGGGCATTTTTGTTCATTTTACCACAAGCACCTGTTAACTTCCAAACCTGACATGAACAAACAATGAACAATATATTTATTACAGCATTTATTAATCTTTATTAACTTTAGATAATAAAAATACAGTCATTCATTGTTTGTTCGAGTTAGTTCACAGTGCGTTAATTAATGTTAAGAAACACAACTTTTGATTTTTATAATGCGTTAGTTAATGTTAAAATTAATATTATCTAAGGTTAATAAATGCTGTAGACGTATAGTTCATGTTAACTAAAGCAGTTAACTAATGAAACCTTATGATAAAGTGTTACTGTTTTTTTCATGAACAAGAGGTTAATAAAAACAGTTTTAAAGTTTGGAGTCAATAAGATTTTTTATATTTTTGAAAAAATAAATATATGCATTTATTTGATTAAAATATATCGTAATATTTATCGTAATAAATATTATTACGATATAAAATAACTGGGAAACACTATACAATTAGGTCACATAATTACATTAGTTACAGTTAGTTCATGTGTTAAACATATTAACTATAAATGAGCAATACATTTATTACAGTATTTAGTAACACTTATTTATTGTTCACTGTTAGCTGATGTTAAACCACTTGCATTAAATAATGTTAGCAGATACAACTTTTGATTTAAATAATTAGCAAATGTTGAAATTAACATTAATTAAAACAAATAAAATAGTTATTTTTCATTAGCTCGTGTTAACTAAATATGCATTTATTTGATTAAAAATACTTTACAATAAGGTCACATTAGATAACATTAGTTTTTATTATTATCCATGTTGAAAATGGTTTTGCTGCTTAATATTTTTGGGGAAACCATGACAATTTGGTAACACTTTACAATAAGGTTCCATTAGTTAATGTTAATGTATTAATTAACATGAATGAACAATGAAAAATACATTTATTGCAGTATTTATTTATCTTTGTTAATATTAGTTAATGAAAATACACATATAGTTATATATAGTCATATAGTTGTTCATTGCTAGTTCATGTTAATTCACAGTGTATTATCTAATGTTAACAAGCACAATCTTTGATTTTAATAATGCATCAGTAAATGCTGAAATTAACATTAACCAAGATTAATAAATGCTGTAGAAGCACTGTTCATTATTAGTTTTAATGTTAACTAATGATCCCTATTGTACTTTTTTTCAAGTTTTGAAATTTAAAATATCTTTTGTAACATGTCTTTAATGTCACTTATAATACATTTAATGCATCCTTATTGAACAAAAGTACTTTCTTAAAAAACAACAACAATATTTTATTAATAGAACACACTTTTTTCATTCTTTTTAATTAGGTAAAATTCAAATAATAAAAAAATATTTTTTGCTTGCCCCGAAGCTCCTGGAAACCTTTTCCCAAACAATCAGATGGTGAGGTGGTGTTTCCCTGCCCTAAAATTCATTAGGGTCAGAGGTTAATGACTTTGTGTTTACCATCTAACCTGTTCTTTGATAAAACGATCACAGGGTTTTTCCATTTTTATAAAGACATCCAGTGTAGCAACAGGATGCTTGGAATGTGGTGTTGCACAAGGCTTTGTCAGACAGCAAGCACCCAAGTTGGATGGTGAGAACCACCAATATTTATTCATGATAAAGAGACAGCGCTGGTGTGTTGGCACAGGCTACTTCATTTACATGCTGTTATAGACTGTTTGCCCCTGCCTGGGCACTCTGTCCATCACCAAATAGATGAACTTGTCTCTTTTGTTCCATCCTCCTGTCATCCTGCTTTGAGGAGCCTTTATTTAATTGCTAGAAACTAATATCATCTACTTCACTTACAATATTTATAGGCCAAAAATAGAATATGTGGTTAGAAGTTAAAAAACATAACTTTATACTGTGATTTTTTTTTCCCCCTCTTTCCGTTCCTAGTTCCTCATGAGTTATGTGGGAACTGGCCATCACTCTCAACCTGGGTAATATATGTGTGACGTTTGTGTTTGTCTGTGTGTGTGTGTGAGGGAGAGTGTGATGTGTGTGTGTATGTGGTGGCCTGAGGGTCTAATATCCAGCACTCAATCACCGGTGTTAAGAGGGAGGAGGGCAGAAGATAAGGCCAGCAGAGACTCATACCTCTGCACTCCCAACAGTATCGACCAGGAGATTCTTAAACGACAGCAAATGCAGTGCTTCTCACAGAAAGACGCTCGGTATCAGCTCCTCATCCACAACGCTCAGCGCATGAAAAATCATCCGTTAGCAAACACTGCGTTAAAGCTAAACTAAAGCGGATTTCTTCCTCATGCTTTGGTTATCTTATTATGCCCTTTCAATATTCATTAGTAACCTGACAATTCACTGTAAATAATATTTTATTTGAGGTAAATATATTATTTAACATAAACAGCTATGTTTTTTCACTTAACACTGAATAAATATCATTAGAGATTAAACATAAGCCTACCCAATTTTGCAATTTGGCAATACTTTAATATGCGCATGGTTGATGAAGTGCATTTTACTTACACATCAAACACGTGGTTTGTGCTTTCCGCTTAAATTTATTGCCATTTAAACATGACAAAAAGGCCGTGGAGGTGGTCATTACAATAATCCATCATGTCTGCAACTGCTGCTATCCAGCCTTGTGCTAAATTCAATCTAGGAAGGGTCAACACATCTTTTTTTTTTTTCTTTTCCACATGGCTGAGTGCTGGCTTTTCTAAACTGTCATCAGTTTACCTTTGTCAACAAAAGGGCATCAAAGGCAAATTAAAACCAGAGAGTCAAGCCAACAACCTGGATTAAACATTAGCTGCTCTGAATAGCTTGATTTCAGATTTATTTAGATGAAATTTACAAAAAAAAATCTAACAATCTAACATTCACGATCTGATTTGAAGCTGCAAATAAACGTAAAATGGTAAATGTAAAATGAATAAGAAATAGAATATGAAATATTTGTTTATTTGTTTTAAATGAAAATAAATTATACATATTACATAAATATTTTTAATTATATTTCTAATTTATTTCACCTCATAATGTTGACTGATTTGTGAGATTTGTATTTTTAGAATTATAGTAAGAGGAATTACAGTGCCTCCTAAAATTCATTTTCTATTTAAAAATATATAAATAAATTATACATTTAGTTTCTTTTGCTATTGGGATGATAAGTTATTTTAAATATTATTATTTAAAATCAAATACATGCTAAATTAATATAAAAATATGAAAATAAAAATGTATATAAAATTCATTTGAAAGTTGAAAATAAAAAATATTTAATATTGATAAAATTAATCAAATGAATGCAATTAATGTTAATATAAAATATACATATATTATTTATTTTTTATTTAAAATGTAAAACAAATATTTATATATTTATATAAATATATTTTATATTTAAAATATACAAATTATTTATATTTTCTTTTTAAATATCATTATAAATCCATATAAATCATTAAAATAAAAATGTATATAAAATTCTTATAAAAGTAAAAAATATAAATATATATATATATATATATTTAAAATATTTAAAACATATTTCTTTTAAATATCGTTATTTAAAATCAAACAGATGCTAAATTCATAAGAAATATGAAAATAAAATGTATATAAAATTCATATAAAGTTGAAAAGTTTTTACATATATTTTTTTGCTTTTAAATATCATTGTTTAAAATCAAATAGATGCTACATTCATAAAAATTTATATAAAAGTATTACAAAAAAAAATATTTAATATTATGTTAAAAAAATATTAAAATAAGATTTTAAAAAATCAAATAGTTAATGCAAACAGTTACTAAAAATAGACATGATTTATTTAAGTGCACAAATCTGACCTGTTTTTATTTATGTGTGATTGAGAAATATGAATCATATTAAGTTTATTACTTTATGTTAAATCTGTGTAATGCAAATGGATTTTATACACATTTTAAATACATGAATCTTAAATTTTATAATGAAATATTAATTCAATGTTTTCCTCCAATAATTAGTTATTGTGTAATTCTATCCCTTATTATACAATATAACAATTCTAATAATAAATAATTGAATAAAATAACAATAATTGTATTACATTACATGGCTTAAAACTGAACCACATTCCAGCTCAGTTGTCCAGTTGCACCTACAAGACGTTCTGTCTTAATTCGGCTTAATTTACAAACAGTACAAGCTGAATTCCTTCAGCTCACATGGTGATTTATGCACATGCACCAGTCGAATCACATCCAAATCTTTCCGGAGCTGATGTTGATATGGATTACGCATTCTGCTGTAGTGATTTCTGCTTGCTTCAAATGTCCCTAAAGCCTAATCAACCCACAGAAGGAGTAAATCAGTAGATCTCAACCCTTTGCCTCATTGATTACCCTCCACATGAAGCCCACCCGGTCCCCCGTTCTGCTGTCAATGTAGATCCTCAAGGCACAAGAAAAGCCAGCCCGTGAACATGCTTTTATTTTGTATGTTTGTACTGAACAAGTATTGATCTTTGTGCAATGGCTTGACACAAGCAGGCTGTGCTTCAGAGTCGATTTCAAGCATAACCATGCTATATCAAATTCTGCTATAGCCCCTCTGTATACAGACCCTCTCTCTCTCTTTCGCTCAAAATGACATGATTTTTCTTTGTTACCTCAGGTTTCATTCAGGCTGAATTGACTTTTTGCTTTGTTCTGGTTTTGTCATGGTCCACTTGCCTGTGGAGATCTGTTTTGTGGGAAAAACAGACAAATGACTTTTCAGATTCTATGACTTTAACTGAGCTCAATGCTGAACTACATTACCTGAAATTATCCTTAGACGACGTGGTGGTTTTATAGCAGTGGATCTCAGCTGGTTTTGCTTCACGATCCAGATTTTATATTGGACATAAAGTGGCAACCTAAAATAGTCAACAAAATACAATAAAAAAAGGGCTTATAATCAGCTATTTTTTCTTGTTTTTCTTTTTCTTGTCATATGCACTTCTCCAAACACGTATCTTTTGATGCAGTATTATAAAGACATATTCTCTTGCATGTATTTTTTCCATAATGTCAGAAATATATAGTAAAAACGTACTATAAAAGGCAACCAATACATAAACTTATATAGTAAGATGTGTCAAAAAACAGATTGCTCTGTTTGGCTCAGACAAAGATGTGTGGTTTGGAGGCTGTGGTTAAACAGTGTAGAGGACAGAAGCCATACCAGAGAGAAGACACTGTTGACTCACAGCTGTTTAAATATGCCTGCTTCATGTCTAGGGGTGTTACATTATGCCTAAACTTCAGCCAAATTGAGTGCTGGTAAATGAAGACTGAAAGTGCAACTCAATTATGGTCATGACGTGAAATTCTTACCCAAATCATTTGTTATATTTACTGCTCTGATAAGACTGAACCAGACAGAGTGCAGATTATGTACTATAGACTGCCAAAAGTTATAACAAATCAAGGAGAACGGTGCGAAAAACTGAGGAACAAAAAGTATTTGTAGTTGGCCAAACTGAACCAGGACTTCCAGGGCAAGAATTTTGACAACATTCGTGCTTGTTCTTATAATTTTCAGGTCAGGTCAGTGAAATATTAGGCTAATATCTTAATTAAAACTGCTCATATGTATCTTTCCCACCTATTAACTTTAGTTTCTCAAAATATTGCGCCCTTTCCTACTTACTATGTCCTTCTCTATATGATTTAGCAGCTTACACACATTTTTTTTCGGTTTAGACAGCATAAATTAGCAGAACAACCTATTCAGCAGTACATTAGCCTGCAATCCATGCTGTTGTTTACATCCGAGTATGGCCAATATGGCCGCGCATCTGGGTGACTGACCAAATCGTGACATAAGTGCAAACCCTCTATTTAGTATTACTTGGTTTAAGAAAATCCCTCTGCAATTTGCTTGTATGGAGTAACCGGCAAAAAACTGTGTCGCATTCCACAGACGAGAATCCATGAAACGCATTATAAGACCATTTTCCGAGGCTGCATAATATAATAAACCCTTTTAAAAATCATAAGCATAATGCTGTTGTGAATTCACAGAAGCTACTATTCAAGTGATGCACACAAACTTTATCAGTTGACCCTCTCCGTGAGTTTGTTTAATAAAACGTTCCTGGAAACGCCATTTCATCAGATTTGTCAGGTAAATCATTTATAAACCTATGCAAACACAGGAGAATATATCGTGATTTCAAATTAAAAGCTCAGACCCTCACTCTGAGTTTACACGTTTTGATGTCCACAAATTAAAGAAATTACACTGGGTGCAGCATTTCTGTCGTAAAGAAATGACCAAATATTAAAGATTAAGTGGATATTTGAATTAAATGTTGTAGTTAATATTAAACAAGGATTAGATCGCGCTGTAAATTGTAAAAACAATGGTCAGGCTGTTGGCGCCCTCTGCAGTAATTTGTTAAACTGCATAATGTACTTTAGCTCTATTGTTTATAATAGATTATGTACCTTAACAGTTTTGTTCAATAAAACCATATGATTACTTGCTTTTGATATTTTATTTGAACTAATTATTATTGCCTCATTGCTATATGTATTTTAAGTCATTTAAAGTCTATTGTTCGCTAAGGTCTATTTTTATTACCACATAACAAAAAAAGTTACAATTATCTGATTACTCAATTAATCACCAGAATAATCAACTGATTTGGAATACTGCATTTGGTAAAAGTGCCTTATATTGTGAAAAAGATATATATCCTTTGAAAGACCAGCATTGGGATCGTCCACATTGTCCTCTGGATGTCAGACGCTCTCCAATTAGATGCAAAGGTGCTGTGAGTAAACTCAATTTAATGTGCGCTCCAGTATTTGAAATACATAAATATGTCAAGTAAAGGGCCCTTAATAGACCTGTTTGGAACAGTGATTGCAGCAGTATTGTTTCCTACTGATTAGGACAAAAACATACCCTAAGGACCTCCCATCCCACTGCCATTTAATCAGCATTAGCTTCCTTTTACTTGCTGTTTAATCTGCTTTCGGTCCAGGTACTTTGAATAAATCAATAGGAATACATGATTGTCTAATGATTTTCGGAGGCCATCCCTTCGACCACAGCTGCATGATTTAGAATGACTAATTCCACTTTTTAACATTGATCCCGGCCCACGGAGGACATGCATCCTTGCTGAAGAGAGTCCTAGAGGGGGATGGGACGGGGATGGCCAAGACGTAATAGGCTAAAGGAATAATTGTATGGGTAATCAAAAAGCAACATATTTGTGTCATATATATTCATTTTTATGTATCATTATCCTATTTCATCCATTAGTTCCAATTACAATTACAACTGCAAAGGCCTACCTTTACCTGTAGAGATTCAATGCTCTCCACACTAGAAACATCAATTGAAGACTTCACTTACGTGTGTCCAATTCCAAGCCTCTGCCTGTTAAAGCAAACAGCAGTGTGTCTCTTGTTGATGGACACCATAATCAGAGGGGAAGCTGATTAATTACAGAGTCGGCCACAGGGGCTTCACTTCCTATAGGGGCCTCATTAGCTTTCTGCTGCCCTTTTAGACCAGCCAGGCTATAAAATCATTTTACTTAATGAATGTGATAAGATCTGCTCATTGCGTTTTCAGAATAAATTTGTTTATTGTCTTGGGGATGCTGATAATATGATACTAGAGAACCTATTTAAAACTGTACATCTAAATTTGAATCTAATTTGTGATTTTGTGCTGTTTTATTATATGTCTTATCGGAAAAAAATTGCATTATGTAAATCGCTACTAAAAATAAGACATACATTGGTGAATCACTTTTGAATCTGTTCTTTTAATTGAATCGTTCGAACGAACGAACCGATTCACTATAATGAATCTGACGTTCCACTGTTTAAGATCGTGTTTGATAATTACTTCGCTGGATAATACAACACCGTCAGTTAAAAATTAATGCCAGTTAATAAATATTTTATTTCGTTCTCGAGTTTGTATGTTTATATAATCTTTAAAGACGATGCAGGTGAACAGATTCGGTTTGTTTGGTGCGAATGGAGGGACACCGGAATAACCGTCAAGGTAGTGAGGTAAGAGTCTGTTTACATACTGTTGCGTGGTGATTAGCAGGATTAGATTAACTATTTTAAGATACATGAATTGCATTTATAAGGTCTGTTTTATATTTCAGCGTTGTCTACAGGTGGTTTGACACCTGTGTTTATCCTCTGTTTGTGAGTATTCTATAGTATGCGGATGCATTTAGCGTAATACTGACCTGCTGCCCGATAAATGAGCTTGCTTTGTTCATGAAGACCTCCTGTGGGGGTGACACTGGGAATATTAATTGGGATTCTCTGGGCGTTTGTTGCTCTGTTTGTTAAAAAGGATTAAGTTGGTTGGGGATATGCCCTAAGGTGATGGGAAACTATAGGCTTTTTTTTAATCTAATTTTGTAAGCATTTCAGTTTTCATTAATTTGATTTTTTTTTTTAATTTACTTTTTTGTTGTTCAACAGATAGAATGTAGTACATCACCAGAGCTATTAATTAACATTGTTTTTCAAAGAAAAATATGCAATTTTCTCATAGTTAGCAATATCAAGCAGCATACTAGTTGTTTTGTACAGATAAAAATAACTGGAAGCAAATGTCACCAGAAGTCTTGCACATTGGAGTTACAAATGGCAAAAGAGTGTCACTCTTATGTTAAGAAATAATGTGGATAATCACCTTTGCATTACTTTTATGGGTCATTCTACAGAATTGGTCCAAAGTCAGAGTTGGAAACATCTTGAAAACAATGTCTTTTTCCAAAAAAAAAATTGTATGTATGCAAATTGTATAATATCCAAGGTACACATGTCTAGTAATTGTGCAGTTAATTTTCATGTTGTATTTTCAAACAGTTCTGGAATATTTATCCCCTCTCCAAATTTGTCACTACTGAAACACAATAATATTAATTTAAATAGAAGGGTTATATTGACCTATTAAGAATTTGCTTACATCTAGATTGTAAATATATTTTTTTGCTATTTTGTAACATTTTTTTTCCAAAGGTAAATCTATAACAATTACATTTTTAACAATATTTTTCAAGTGTAATTTATGAGATTTGTTGTATTTTGTATCCAATTTTTCTTTGTAAAAGGCAAAAGTTGATCATACTGATTTTATACTTAAGGATTCATTAGTTTGAATATACACTGAACCAAAAACTATCATAACATCTTAGTTGCTAATTCAGTATACTTTATTTTTGACAAAACATCCCATGTTACGGTAGTGACAGCATATTTTCCGTAGTGACAGTTTAACTTAAATTTGACAATTCTATGGGATAACACCCAAAAAACAAAACTCCACCAAACGTTTTGGTAGTGAAAATTTTAGATACTTTAATGAACCTAGCTCAAAGATTCTAATCAGCATATGGTTAGCTAGCACAGTTCTGAACAGTGGGATACATATAAATACTAAATGTTATGGAATAACTTCCAAAAAAGTGTGCTTAATTGCAGAAAAAAGGTGTTCGGTAGTGACGTTCCTTGAAGTTACAAACAGATTTTTCAAACTTTTGAACACATTTACCTCAAAATGATGAAACCTAAGCTATCTACTCACACCTTGTAGCTATGAGAGAGAGGGACACATGAATATTTTTCTGATCATAAATTTATGGGTTTAGTTCAAATTAGTCTCGGCCAGTAGACTAAAACATACAATGTCTTGGTAGTGACATGAAAAATGCGGGACACTTTTTTTTTTTTACAAAGTTTCTTAATTTGCAAAGAAAATATGAAATAAATATTAGAACTTCACTTTTTAAAAGAATCAAAAATATGCTTTTAAAAACGACAATGGAAAAAAAAAAATAAAATATTTCTGTATGATTTTTATAAGTTAAAATTTATGGGTTAGGGTTCGGGACAGCCACCTCCCTATTGAAAGTACCCAATAAATGATGATTTTATATGTATATTAAGCTTACTGATATTTTAAATATTATTGAGGGTTTCAATAAATAATAGAAGGATCTTAATGAGCATTTTTTGCATGCAATGCATGCGTTTTAGTTGGTGCACTATAGTCACTCTTTAGGCGAAGTGCATTTTATACTGCCTAACAATGCAGCAGATCTCTGTGTAATCCCTCTCTTTGCATTTCCTAAGTGGCTAAAGACCAAACTAGTTAAAAGTCACTTCCTCTGACCCAGCCCCCATCAGCTCAAGCATGGCTTCTCTCTTTTCAACAGCACTGCTGCTGTTTACCAAGAGAGTAAACAAAGTAAGTCAGTGATGTCAGATTATGGAAAAGAATTGGGGTCGAATTAAAAGCAGCAGTACTTATGCACAAGGCGGACCAATGCGGCCAGTTTCCAGAGTTTTTTTTTTCTTCCTCACTGAATCAATGACAGTTTGTTTTCAGACGTGTTAGTGGGTTTGTGCCACTGTTTATATGTCTAAACCATGAACTTCAGGTTGGACATAATGCTTTAGCAGCTTTTGACATGGATAGGCTGAGATGTCCCAAACAGCTATGAATCTTAAGTTAGAAGGAAACATCTTTAGGTCTTTTCAGCCATTGGTTTTTAATCAGAATGACCTTGTAATTGGTGTGTTTGATGAGATTAGTTTGAATAAAATCAACCCCCATTCCCATCCTTAACAGGATTAAGTAGAATGAAAAGCAGCTTGGGAAAAGGGTTCATTCTAAAGTCCAGGCATAAGATATGGATGAAAATGCTATTTTAAATGGAAAAAAAAGTAAATGAACAAAAAAAGTAGACTTGTTGGGAATGCAAATCACCCTCAATCCTATTTTATGCTAATAAAAGAATAGCAAAACATTTCAATGTATTCCTGTCTTGTTATAGGCAGGCTAAGAGCTTCTAAATCCCTACCATTTACCAAATTAAACTAATTTAAAGTGCTTCCAAAAGGCACATCTGTAGGCTGACGTGGGTCCAAGCCTTTGAGAGTGGGCTTTCGCTAGGCATTCTACGTCCCATTGATCCTTGAATAGTCATGCCTGTCAGGCAGCCATATCAACCATTATCATTCTAATTTTACTGCCTTTCTTGGTCCCTAATCTAATTTGCAATGATGCCTGAGCATTTCGCGAGGCCACAGCACTTTCTTCAGAATTTCAACAAGGGCATTAAAGCCCCTCAATTTACATTAATGAAGTGCACATTTAATTAAGGGGGAAAAGAGGGGGAATGGAGGGTTCTTGAAGATCAGCAGTGACTTGAGGATGATCGGGTGTACAGGGGTGGAAGATTCTCTCACAACCTGAAGGATGTCCTGCTATTGGGTGTCTGCTTGCTGAGCCACCAATGAGTTTTTGGCAAACAATCGCTGTCAAATCTCCATTTTAGCATTTTAACAAATTCAGATGATTGTAGTTTAATACTGTTAACAAACCTGGGATGTTAGTGGGTTTAAATGTTACATGTAACTTCTATTATATTACCTTTAGTATTGTTATTTCTATTACTTCTATTTCTTTCTGAAAGTAACCTGTTACTTTTTAAAAGTCTAATACTCACCAAGGCTGCATTTATTTGATTAAACATACAGTAAAACGTCATTACAGTTTAAACTCATTTTTTTTTTTTTAATTTGAATATATTTTATAATAACATTTATCATAGCAAAGCTGTCTACTTCAGTCTTCAGTGTCACTTGATCCTTCAGAAATCATTCTACTATGCTGATTTGGTGATCTAGAAAGATTTTTTTTATTATTATCAATGTTAAAAACAGTTGTGCTGCTTTATATTTTTGGGTATTTTTCAGGATTCTTTGAATAGGAAGTTCAAAAGAACACTATTTATTTGAAAAATCTTCTGTAACATTATGAAAGTGTAAAAAAAAAAAAAACAAATCTGACCCCAATATATAACTATATACAGTTATAGTCAAAAGTTTACATCTTGCAGAATCTGCAAAATGTTAGTTAATTTACTAAAATAACAGGGAGCATACAAAATGCATGTTATTTTTATATACTTTTGAACAGAATGAAGATGTGTACATTTCTCTTATTTTGCCTAAATATATTTTTTATTTAGTACGGCCCTTCAGAAGCTACAGAACATACTTGCATGTTTCCCAGAAGACAAAATAAGTTAAATTTACCCTGATCGTCAAATTACAAAAGTTTTTACCTCGGCTCTTAATGCATTGTGTTTCCTTCTGGAGCATCAGTGAGCGTTTGAACCTTCTGTAATAGTTGCATATGAGTCCCTCAGTTGTCCTCAGTGTGAAAAGATGGATCTCAAAATCATGCAGTCACTGTTGGAAAGGGTTCAAATACACAAAAATGCTGAAAAACCAAAGAATTTGTGAGGCCTGAAAGATTTTTCTGAAGAACAGCAGGCAATTTACCTGTTCATAACAAACAAGGAACTCATGAACTATTACTAAAAAAAAAAAAATGATGATTCAGGTAACAACACAGTATTAAGAATTTAGTGTATGTAAACTTTTGAACGTTTGTTTTTTATAAATTCAACTATTATTTTCTGTGGACTTTCTTTTTGTGGACTACGTGTAAACATTTTTTATGTGAAATATCCTATTCAGGTCAGAACTAAATAAAAAAAACAACATGTATTTTGTTTGATCCTTCTTATTTTGGTAAAATTACGTTTTGCAGATCTTGCAAGGTGTATGTAAACTTTTGACTTCAACTGTATATTAGTCACAAAAATACATTTACTACAACTACAACATTTCTCCACTGCTATCTCACAGCCAATTCGTATGTATTTTACAAGGTGGCTAATTCGTACGAATACGTTCGACCTCACTCGTACAATTTGTATGATTTGTGTGAGGTGTAGGTTTAGGAGTGGGGTTAGGGGTGGACCTTCACATAAATTGCTTGTAGAATATGTAAGAATTGCTGTGAGATTGTGTTGAAATTCTCTCAGTTTGGCCATAGATCACCAACCATACTTTTTTCAAATAATTTTTCTACTTGTGTAATAGATTTACAGGGATTTTTGATTGACAGGTGCTATTGCAAACCTCTCACCAATGCTTACATTATAGTCTAGAAAGCCATCCACATTGCAAGTGGTGTGACATCTAGGGGCGTAGTTGTTGCATGCAAACATGTCCAAACATGTCCAAATAATTTCTGTATAATGCTTTGCGCATTTTACACAGTCTTGCAAAAGATGGAACATAATGCAACGAATGCATTTGGTTTATTATTAAGCCAATAAGAAGAGCATCAATTTAAAGTTTAATCTTTCATTAAGAAAAGTCTTTTCTCTGTCTCCTCAGTCGTTGTCTTTCTTGAGCACAGATATGTCTGAACCGTCTCTTGTCTTTTCACAGGCTCTGTGTTAGGAGGTTTTGCAGGAATAGGGGAGGTTGGCCAACAGTGGTGACCCAGGCCTCTCAGAAAGGGGAAGGCCAGACTCAGTTTGGGTGGCACAGACAAAACATGTTTTCAGAGAGAGTCTCGGTCTCTGTGGAGGGACAGCGAGAGGGGGCGGAGTGGGTCCCAGTGAAACAATCTCGCTACTTTAATGTGAAAAGGCAAAGTTATAAATTCATCTATTTGCTCTCTCCTGACCCTGCCTTTCACTCAATCCCCTGCTGGGATGGCTGAGTCAGACACAATGCATTAGCCTGTCACAATATTGAGAAAAATTGAAACCAGGAAGAAAGACCACCAGATGCTTTATTGTCTTTGCAGTTTCCACATAATTAGCTGGGAAGAAAAGTCACTGGTCTGGTTGCAGTGCTCTGAATGAACTTGAGGACGGCTACACAGCCCCGCTGTATGATCCATTCTGCCCCGGCCTCAGCGACGGAGCGGCTTTCCCTTCCCTTCCCTTCTTTTTCCCTTCCTCTCCTCCTCCTCCTCCCATTTCTGCAGGGCTCTCCCTCCCCTCAACACAGCAGCGCAAAGTTTAACTGTGCGTGACAGATGGCCGTGAAATTGGTTAACACACAGCACACCAGGCTGTCTTAAGACAATTCAGCTGCCCCACACTGACAAGCGGTGTAGCTGAACAGATTAGGAGAATCAATCCGTTAACACCTCGTGGCATTAAGTTGGGCTCGCTGCTCTAAAAACGCTCCTCAGGCAGTTTGTAAAAGTGCGTCATTTGTCATTATTTAAAATCCAATGTGGGCTACAATCAAAGAGGCATTAGACTGGCTTGATGATGCATAAGTGCCTTTTGATATGCCATAGAAAAGTCACTTCATTTTCGGTGTGTGCAGAATATAGTGAAACTCTGAAATGGAACTGGTTAATAGTTAATTATGCATCCTTCGGTTAAATGATCATTTATGGGTGATGTAGCTTAGCGGTTAAAAATAGGAGCTTGTCAATTTGAATCTTGCATTTCTGTGCGTATGAGACCAAAATAATTCATTTATTTAATTCTAATGTTCACGTTCGGGCTATAATATTTGTAGGGGTGTGTGAATTATCAGTACAATGTTGGTGATTGGCTAATATTGGAGTTTTTTATTATTTTTAAGTAGCACGGGTATATTTGTAGCAATGGCCAAAAATACACTGTATGGGTTAAAATTTTATGGCAAAAATCATTAGGTTATTAAGTAATGATTATGTTCCGTAAAAATATTTTGTAAATTTCCTACTGTAAATATATCAAAACTTAATTTTTGATTAGTAATGTGCATTGCTAAGGACTTCATTTGGACAACTTAAAAGGTAATTTTTCTCATAATTCTTTTTTTTTTTTTTTTGCAAACTCAGATTCCAGATTTTCAAATAGTTGAGTCTTGGCCAAATATTATCCTATCCTAACAAACCATGCGTAAATGAAAAGATTATTTATTGATTATTTATAGAAGATGATGTATAAAACTCAATTTAAAAAAATTGACCGGTTTTGTGGTCCAGGGTCACATTTGCACAAATAGTATAATTCGATATTGGATATATACCGGTAATTACGCATGCTAATTTTCTCTATTTTTACTTTTAGATTACCTCTGTCTTCATCTAATGCTTTAATTTTAAATGATATTAGACAATGTTTTTACTCAGAAAGACATTTTTAAAAAGGTCTCTCCCAAAGAATATTAGAACTTTTATCATTGATTAAATTGTAAAATTCTACATGATTTTTATCAGTAGTGATTACTTTTTAAGAAAATGTTATGTTATTATAAATAATGTATTGAAATGATACTGTTAATGTCATGAATATAGCCACTGTTGTTGATATGGTGTTAAAACATAAATAAATAAATAATCTGATGATCATTTAATGTTCATCTTAAAAAACACTATTTTAATAGCATCGTTAAACATAATATTAAGCAAATCTTGAAATGAATATCCATATTCATACTGTACATTATAATGTTGTGATGCCTAAACTCACTTGAAGCATTTGAAATCAGTGATTTTAGTTTTAAGTGTTCTATTTTCATTTAAATTTAGGCAAAATAGTATACAATTTTATTGTCAGCTATTTATTGGTCATATGCCAGAACATTTAAATAATTATCTCTTTTGCTACAACTTGAAATGCAAAAGAGATATATGAAACCACACAGACTAAACAAACTCTATTTTTTAACATTTTCACTGTCCTGAAATTTGTTTAAACAAAAAGAAAGAAGACTTTTTTCACTTATTTTTCGCACATTCCTTGTTTTTCTACATCTTTGGAATGCAAAAGAGAAATACACATTTGCTCACTCAATCTTTGATGTACATTTTCAATGTGTCCTTTCTCTGCAATTCGTTTGAAATTAGACTCTTGTTTCGCTTATAAGCTTCACCACCCCTTGGTCGCTCACAAAAGCACAGAACTGGGAGGCAAAGGAAGTGAAGAGAAAAAGGCCACCTTCAGTCTATGTGTGCATGAATCGTAGAGATCCATTAAATCTATTTCAGCAGCTTTCCTTGGTACTCCATGCATAAGCACCCAGCCTAAATTCCCCCCATAGTGACTCAGTGAAAGGGAGCAGGGATGAATAGCGCACTTTATTGGAGCATGCCATGAGTGGTCAAACAGCAGTGGCGGGCCCATTCTTCGCCCCTTCAGCCCATTATTAAAAAGGGCTTTACGGAGGCTTGTAAAAGTGTTCTCTCCTCAGGGGGCCTGCATAATAAAAATCGAAGTCAAATTAAAGCCCCGCGGAGCAAAGAACTGTGGGTGGGCTTCCTCCAAGAAGCTGTGGTGATGTCCCATTCCCACCACTTGTGGCACGACCCCAGTCAGGCCACTTTTATGTGGCTGACAGCTTCATGAAGGACAAGAACACAGACTTGTACACGGCATGAAATCGGCCACAAAAGCCGAGTGAACGGATGAACAATTCCCAAGCAGGATGTGATCACAGAATAACTGGGCGGCAGCGAAAAAACATATGTCATCTCTACCTGGAAGGGACGCATTTAGGACTCTCTTACGAGGCTGAAGAGAGAGAGAGGCAGAGGGAGAATGCTGAATGAGTTGCTGGCCAGAGGAGGAGCCAATCTGTCGGACGGATAGGGGGTGAAGTTTTTAAACAGGGTGCAAATGGCTGGTTTTGAGGCAAAGTCAATGAATAAATCAGGGCTCGGTAACAGTACTGGCATAATGGGTTGTGGAGGTTTTGAATATGTTAAAAAGCCTTTTCACAGGAGAATGTAGGACTGGTCCTTTGCAGCTGTAACACTTTACGGACAATGACCACTCAACAGATGGGAGTCATGGGGAAAAAAGAGCTCAGTGTTCCTTAGCTAAGGAGAATTCCGCCCCCAAATCCCCTCAACCATCCCACCGATTTGGCTGTCTGCCCTCGCAGGTGTCCCGTGGCACAATAAAAATGGAGTAAAATGAGCAAGTTGGTTTAGTCAAGTTGGTTTTGTTGCAAGTGGAGGCATTTTTTGGATTTCTAACAATAAAATAGGGCTGCATGATATATTGGTACCATTTCAGTTTTTAAAATCTATTAATACTGGTTTGTATTTAATATTTAATTGTGAATGGCTATGTATGTATGTGTATATATTGAAGTAAACATTAATTTAATATTTGTATATTATATTTAAAAAAAAGCAGATTTCAAAATGAATATCTATTATACATTAAGTAATATTTAAACTATGAATTTTATTGTATTATTATGTTTTTTTAATATTATTTTTGATTAAGTTTACAAAAAATTGCATATAATTAAATATGGTATTTTAATATAATTTAATGGTTTAATAGTTGATTAATTAACATTAATTATCATGAAAATAATTAACATAATTAACATCATCACCCAGAATTTTGATATCATACATTCCTTAAAAAATAGAATTCTTAATACTAATAGTAGCCTATGAAATCCATTTGAATTTTTCCCAAATTCCGTTTTCTTTTTTTTTTTCAAATTCTGTTTTTTCAATTACAGTTTTTTTACGTTCCATTTTTTTTAGGTTTAATTGTTCTAGACTCTGTTTTAATAGTTAAATTAAAAAATATTAATCAAAAAGCATGTCTAATTAACTGAAATCATGAAACTTGCACAGTTTAACAGCAGTTTATTAAAAGTTTAACAAAAAAGTTCATTTTCAAGGCCCTATGAAATATGACTAGTAATAATAAGTAATAATATTTTTTTTTCTCAAATTCAGTTTTATTTTGACCAAATTCTGTGTTTTCCATTATTTTCTATTTTCAATTTTAATGGATTCATTAAATTTTAATAATCAAAAGCATCTAATTGATTGTTATTATTATTATTTTTTTTTTTTTCAGAAATACTTTTTTTTTTTTTTTTCTGGTAAATAAATTCTGGTAAATATTTTTTTCTGGTAAATATTCCTTAAAAATAATGTTTAAATAATAATTGTATTATTATTAATAGTAGTGCTAATAATCATTACATTAAATTATATATTTCTGTCACAATTTCATCAAGTTAAACCGAAATTTTATTTTGACGGGTTGCTGTGAAGACCTAAAGTTTCTGTTTGTATATGATATGACATAAGTTTTTTTTAAAAGAAACTGTAAAATGCTCATAAAGTGACTCTCAGAGCAGTTGTAGAGATTGTTTGTGTTTATGTACTATATTGAGGCAGCAGAGGCTGAAAACACCATGAGTGTCATGTGCGCTTCAGCATGTGTGTAGTAAATGAAACAGCGCATCTGTGCCATTCATTCACACACAGACACATTTTAAATTGTATTTCTGCAGCTTATTATTCACAGACACTAGTCTGTATCACATTTTGATTTAAGTGTACTGACCTAATTTTCATTTATTCATCCAAAAATTGGCAAATTCCGTGAGATTCCATGTTATACAGTAAATTCCATTTTTAAGACTGGATTCTGCGACTTGCGTTTTCTGCATCGCGGAACTTTGAGAGCAAAGGAATTATTATTTCATTTATTTAATGAATTATGTAATTTTATTGTGAAATTTAGTTTGCCTGGTAGTTACAACTGCTGTTAAATATTCTTTCACATGATCTGTGTGTAAATCACATACATGTGTGGTACTTTAAGTGATTTGGAACAGAGGGATTCCTTTAGAATCGAACCTGTTCACTTCCCGCCCATTGAGATTCCTCAAGTGCTTTTCTGGCTTGTGAGACGGTAGGACTTTGTGCAGACCATTCATTCAGAAATGACTTTTTCATCTGTGTAATCTCTCACCACGGAATTATCCTTCAGATATGCATAAGACGTGTGAAATCTGTGCTGTTGATGCCACGTAAAAGGCTGATCTCAGGTGTTGAGACTTAGAGAGGCTTAGATTGCAGTAATTTAGTTATTGCTCTTTCTGAGCTAGATTTAATTTCTCACAAGTGTTCCCTCGCTCTCCCGAATCCATATTTGCTTTTAAATGCTATTTGCCTCCAGAATATTAATGTGAACTAGAATATTAATGTTTATTTCAGCTTCCAAATCAAAAAGCCTTATGTTTTTTCACTTTTATAACTGAGGACCTTATAATTTGCAGTCTAATAATCATAACTAATGGATTAAGAACTTGCTCCATCAAGTGCAATTTATGCATCCATCTTGAGCACATTCCTGCGCTCTTTCTAAATTGATGAACCCAATCTATCAAGCCGCCATTCCTCTGTAATTATAGACGCAGATCTAGATCTATAGATCTGTAATTTCTTCATAAAAATGGTAAATAACATTTACCGCCAGTTAAGCATAGTCTCCGTTATGAAATGTGAGATCTTAAAAGCTGCCGTTAAACAATATTCATCTTTTTCGTGCTCATCAAGAGCAGGAGAAATTTTGTCTCTGTCTCACAGCTTAAAAAAATGAAAATTTTACAGAGAAAACAAAACAGAGTAAACACTTTCATACATGTCAAGGGTTTTTTTGGGAAGTTTGTCGTGTGTTTTAGACGTGTGTAATTCTAGCAATATGACTTTAGGTCTTCTGTCTCTACTGATATCTGCCAAATTTGCATTTATAAGGCTGTGGAGGACATTCAAGTTAATCACTTTGCATTTGGCTAGGTGGCTTTCTGCCTTAATCACACCGAAATAGGTAATGATATTTTCCTCCCCACTCAAATAAGGCAAGCCCAAGGTTGAAATTAGGGTCCTTGTTCTTAGAGGACAAATCTAGTTCACTCTTTCTAGTTTGTGATTGTCTTTGGTCTGAATTATTTTTAACCAAATTAGTATGCATGTATACTTGGATGATATGAGAGCTTTTTTTTTTTTTTTGGAATCCCATTAAAAGCAACTTCATTACGGCAAAACTCTTTGTAATGATATGCAAAATGGTTGACAGCGTTACAGGTTTGGTTATTATATGCATTAAATGTGGCTTTTTGATTGCGGTGGTGAATTGGATTAAGGGATCCGGGGTCCTAAACAGTGCATGAGAGTAAATGGCTTAAGCACATGCAACTCTACCACATGGTTTGCATACTTACTGGCAAGGAGAATTGAAAGACAATTAAAACCCTATTATGTGAGGAGAACACTTTAAGTGGAACACATATGATATTACAGATGGGATGATGTTTTGTCATATTTAAAGCATATTGAGGCTCATGTTGCATATATCGCAAAAGTAACTTTTTTATTCACTGGTGTTTGTAATATTACATTGGATGACAGTGCTGTCATATACCTATCTGTTTATGAAGGTATACGTCTCATTTCCACAGGAAAAAGGCTTTTTTTGACTAATTAATTTATTTTTTAATTGTAAGATATGCTAGTCTAGTGTTTTGTTAGTCTAGTGATACGAGAGTATAAAATCCTACTAACACAGACACACACACAAACATATATATTATATATACAAACTGTACATGAACTTGACAGACTTTGATTAAACCATTATATTTTATTGTGTTATTTATGGCTGAATAATAGGCAAACACTTCTTTTTGGAGGTTTGAAGCATTCAGAATCTATATTTTTTTAAAATAATGTTTAATAATAAAATATACCTTTTAAACTATATTGGCAGTTGTAATAGAAATGGTAAAAATGTTCATATTTTAACTACAGTGAAAATCCTTTTTTTATTATACATATATAATTATAAATTATAAATTTAACACACACACACATATACACACACTACCAGTCAAACATTTTTGAACAGTAAGATTTTTTATATTTTTTTAAAGAAGTCTCTTCTGCTCACCAAATCTGAATTTATTTGATCCAAAGTACAGCAAAAACAGTAACATTTTGAAATATTTTTACTCCGTAAAATAACTGTTTTCTATTTGAATATATTTTAAAATGTAATTTATTCCTGTGATTTCAAAGCTGAATTTTTAGCATCATTACTCCAGTCACATGGCAGCCGTGGCCTAATGGTTGGGGAGTCGGGCTTGTAATCGAAAGGTTGCGGGTTTGAGTCCCAGGTCCGGTGGGGATTGAAGGTGGGGGGAGTGAATAACCAGCCCTCTCTCCACCCTCAATACCACGACTGAGGTGAGTCCCTTGAGCAAGGCACCGTTCCCCCAACTGCTCCCCGGGCGCTGCAGCAATAGCGATATGGCTGCCCACTGCTCCGGGTGTGTGTTCACGGTGTGTGTGTGTGCGTGTTTGTTCACTTCTCACTACTGTGTGTGTGCACTTGGATGGGTTAAATGCAGAGCACAAATTCCGAGTATGGGTCACCATACTTGGCCACACGTCACGTCCTTTCCTTTCCTTTCCTTTTCACATCAGAAAACATTCTACCATTCTGATTTGCTGCTCAAAAACATTTATTATTATTATTATTATGTTGAAAACAGCTGAGTAGACTTTTTTCTTTGACGAATAGAAAGTTCAGAAGAACAGCATTTATCTGGAGTAGAAACCTTTTATAACATTATAAATGTCTTTATCATCACTTTTGATCAATTTAAAGCATCCTTGCTAAGTAAAAGTACTTCTATCATTTTAATTTTAATTTTAATTATACAGATTCCAAGCTTTTAAATGGTATAGTGTATAATGTTACAAAGGAATGTTCCAAAAAATATTTGGATCTTTCTGTTCATCAGAGAATCCTGAAAAAATATACTAAACTGTTGTAAATATTGATAATAATAATAATAATAATAAATGTTTCTTGAAAAGCAAATCAGAATGATTTCTGAAGGATCATGTGACACTGGAGACTAGAGTAATGACACTGAAAATTTAGCTTTAATTACAGGAATAAATTACAATTTAAATATATATTCAAATAGAAAGCAATTATTTTAAATAGAAAAAAATATTTCATTTTTTTCTGTTTTTGCTGTACATTGGATCAAATAAATGCAGGGTTGGTAAGCA
The DNA here is from genome assembly GCA_036247105.1 of Cirrhinus mrigala. Taxonomy (NCBI): domain Eukaryota; kingdom Metazoa; phylum Chordata; class Actinopteri; order Cypriniformes; family Cyprinidae; genus Cirrhinus; species Cirrhinus mrigala. Next base: position 19,334,273 of record CM070027.1, on the reverse strand, counting down.
GAAGAAACTTCTTTAAAAAACATTAAAAATCTTACTGTCCCAAAACTTTTGACTGGTAGTGTATATGTAATTTTTGGTGGAAGTTTGCAACATTCAAAATTCGTATAAAATTATTTTTATTTATATAAATATTGCTGTTGCAATTTTTTTTACAAATACTTTTTGGGGAAAGTAAAATCTGAAAGTTTTTTTTTTTTGCTTCATACAACCTCATTAATTAAAATCCAGATTTTCTCTGCATGTTTTTAAAGGCATCCTTTATCCTTTATTCATGAAAAGGTAATTATACAGTATTTAATGTCTCCCTGAGCCTTACCTACCAAACCTGAGCTATTAAAAACAGCTCCTCCTTTAAAACCTTATCCCTTGCCCTCCTCCAATTTGGCTGTGATATAGTTATTATCCAATCTTCACACACTTGATTAAAGAGCAGGCCTGCATGACTGTCACCCTACCCGACGTGACATCTCCCTTCCGGGCCACCGTCTGACTCGCGGCCCCACTCCCGCCCGTGCGGCGTTCGGATCATGTGACGGGGATTATTAATGGCCGCCGTCTCTCTGCCACTTGACACAGTGCTCCAGCTGTCAGTGGGCTCGTGGGCCGTATGATTCTGGCGCTGGTGCGGTGCCAGTCCTGGGTCTGACCCATCCGTCACTGTCAGCGGCAGTTGGGTGATGAATGGACCGGGGAGGCACGGCAAGAGGATCCATACTCACCCACGTCTCGCTTGCTTCTCTCTAAGACGTCCTCATGCCAGCTGAGGCCTGCATGGCCTTGCTCTTCCTAACCCAACCTTGATTACTTAAACCAGCTGGTTGTCTTTCACAGAGTTTGGTTTATCCTCGCTGCACATTAATTGTCACTTGTACCCTTGACATAGTGTCATTTCTGTGATGCGATTTCTTTATTCTGTTCAGCTTTTATTAACAACATGCTTTTTCAGTGAGAAACCTGAAAGCACAGGCTGCAAAAGTGCCCTGAGTTTAAGCACTTTAACTTTCTCTAACTGTCTGTGATCCATATTTACTTTCCTTTCACGAAGGACCCCTGCGATTGTAATTGTATTAGTAATTATTCACTTAACTCAGTTATAAGGAGCTAACTGCTCCCTCAGTGACAGCTTTCGTTGCTAAAAGGCAATTCATTTCTGAGATGAAATCTAATTAGAGGCAAATGCTTAGAAGAGAAATCCTTTCTGGTGATAATCTTATTTGCCAGCATTAACATCCCAGCTGTGGCTGATGTTTGCCCATTATGACAAAATGTTTGTACTCGCTTTTGTAGTAATAGGAAGTGCACACACACTTCTCTCAAGCGTTTGATTGCATCACCTGCTAGTCATTCACCCTTAAACATCTGTTCATCCTTTGCGTTTCCAGGACAGGTTTGGATACTAGAGTATCATGTTCTTATTAAAAACCAGTTTCATTTATGGAATAATGTTCAGTTCTGTAAATGGTTATTGCACAATCCGAACAGAATATGGTACTCTTTTCTATGATACGAATAAGGTCTGGGTTTTGACACAACTTTCATGATTCAATTTCTGACTCGATATAGAATATTTTGGATATATATCAGGTACAGTATGTTTTCTCAAGGAAAAAAAATGCCTCAACTAATTCTGTAAAATATACACAAGAGTCAGTACTGTGTTACTATAATATTGAAGGTTGAGTTTTTTATTTTTTTTGAGGTTTTTTTTATAATAATAAAGTTTTACAACAATAAAGTTGCAATTACATAATGACATTTCTATTCCAATTTGTTTTTAAAATATAAACATTTAAATGGTGGCTGTCATAAAAATTTGACAGATTTTTTCAAACGTAAATTAAAATGTTTTTTTCTGAGGTAAATGTAACGTTACCTGACATTTTTAACAAGCTGTTATGTTGACATCTTTCCACGGTTGAAACACTGATTGAGTGATTACATGATTTTGAAGCTTCGGCTTTGAATGTTTATTCTTGTTTATTTCGTGTTACAATTAAAATTAAACTGAGGTGCTACAGCGATCTGTCATTCCACATTAAACAGTACCAAAATGCTATTAATTGTTTGAATACTGTAATAAAATGGACAGAATCTAAAATTTGAGACTTTGTTTTATATCAAAAGTAACAAAGCACAAAGCTTGTTGTGATTTATTGGATGGGAGGAGTTCTACAATATTCCATCCATTAACTGAAAAGTAATTGATTCATGGGATTTATGAATCGATATTGTTTCGTAAAAATGAGAATCGATTAAAATCGAGAAATTAATATCTTTTTTTAACCCATCCCTAATACTTATTCATCAGCACTGCAAAACTGTGACAGAATCTAGAGCTCAAAACAGTCTGTGCATCTGGTTTTTATTTGCGAATCAAAAACATACAGCTTATTCCGATTCTCGAATGAATGATTCCAAAGTTAGTTCTTGGTAGCAAATCAAAAGTATACAGTACATCGCAACCAGTTTTGTCAGATTCTTAAATTATTGACGCTAATGAGTTGTGGTTTTTAGCTAATCAAAAGTCTACAGTACAACCAGTGCAGTCCAAATCCAGATCAAATGTTTCTAATGAGTCGATTCTTTTTAGTGAATCAAAAACATGTTGTTGCCAGTGTTGTTCAGTTCCCAAATGAATGTCTCTGAGTTGGCTATTTTTAGCAAATCAAAAGTCTGCAGTGCAACCAATGTATTCAGATTCCAGATTTTTACAATTTTTTTTAGATTCCGATATTTCCAATGAGTCAGTTCTTTTTAGTGAATCAAAAAACATATTGTGCAACCAGTGTTGTCTAATTCCCAAACTAATGACTCTGAGTTAGTTGTTATTTAGCAAATTAAAAGTCTGAAGCACAACCAATATATTCTGATTTCAGATTTTTCTAATTTTCCCAAATCCGATATTTCTAATCAACCAGTTCTTTTTAGTGAATCAAAAAACATACAGTGCAACCAGTGTTGTCCGATTCCTGAATGAATGGCTCTGAGTTTGATTACTGATTAAATTTGGTCCTTTTTGGTAAATCAGAAACATGAAGTGCAACCAATGTTCTGTGAGACCATTTCCTGAATGGTTGGTTCTTTTTAGTGAATCAGTAGTATGTTGTGCAAGTATTTTTGTCCATTTATTTTTTTCCCTAATATTTATTACTTAAAAAAACTGAAATAACAGTTAATGGAACCATTAATGAACTACAGTTTTCAGGTCCTTCATGACTTTTTACATATGAGTTTCTGTTAGTAAACTTACGTTTAAAAGCAAAGTGATAGTTTCCTGAAATAAAGTTTGAACACAATGTACACGCTTTATACACAAATCTCACTCTTGGAAAAGCATCTGTGGTACATGTGTACAGTATCCATGTGATTAGCTCAGTGACACAGATACGCTCTTCACACACAAGTAACAGCTTTTAAATGGAAGTCATCCATAAGAAACCAGGGGCCATTGGGGAGGGCCAGCAGAGGGCTCTGATTAATTCAAATGTGTCCGGCGTGGCGGCGCAGATTGGAAAGTTCCCCAGCGTGCCGAAGGGGGCCGAGCCAATGTGGTCAGCCGGAACGGCCGGCCCAGCCTTCCCAGGACCCCCCGTTTCCTCTCCATCACTGTCAATAAGGCAAACTGCGGCCCCTTACATCATTTAATTTACTATTTCAATGATTACATACCTCATTGCCTTGCCATTGTTTCGCTGATTGATTTAATTAAGTTTGGATTAATCACGGCAGGTGATATTTAATGTTTCGGAAGAGTGTGGAGAGTGAGAGGCCCGAGATGGAGAAAATCACTCTATGACACTTCACTGAACAGGAGGTCACGAGAAGATTAATACGCCGTATGGACAGGGGTTAAAAAATAAATTTCACTCATGTTCTGGCTCTTTGGTTTTCTCTGCTCTCTTCATTTTTCCCCATCTTGCGCCATTGGCCTCCCCACCCCATTCTTTACCTTTTGTTGATTAGTTCTCGCAGGATGTGAAGCGACGGTACGCACAGGTCAGATGAATTATGACGGCAGCCTTTCAAAGGTGACCCAAAGCACTGATCTTGTGATCTACATGTGAAGCGCTTTTCTCTCCGATCAGCCGCCTGATGTCTGTCCGCTCTCTGCTGCTTCTGCCTTGATGCCCGTATGATGTATGTCTACATCACATGGGACGGGTCAGATAATGTGATAATGTGAATGTATTCCTGCATTTGACATGTGACAGTATAGAATATTTGTTGAGATGAGCGTGGCGAGCTGCTAGAATGGCACAAAATGGCCTCAAATCCACATGATAAATACAGAACTAAACATCTACTGTAGATGTTAATGCATTTTGTTAATATCCTCATTCCTTCACAGTTTTGTTCCTGAGTTTCTTTTTTTAAAGCTATGAGATGCCAAAACATCACCTACGATGGGTTATCACATTAAACAATTGCAGTTTTTGGAGTGGCTCTTGTATTCACACATCTACTGTATGGTTCACAAAGAACTCTCTAACATCCATGCACTCTTAAAGGGATAGTTCACCCAAAAAGGAAAATTCTGTCATTAATTGCTCACCCTTATGTTGTTCCAATCCCGAAAGACCTTCGTTCATCTTTGGAACACAAATTGAGATATTTTTGAAGAAATCCAAGAGCTTTCTGACCCTCCATAGACAGCAAGGGTCCTTTTATGTTCAAGGTCCATAAAGGTACCAAGAACATCAACTAAATTGTCCAAGTGACATCAGTGGTTCAACTTTTTGTGCACAAAAAGTATTTTCATAGCTTCATAAAATTACGATTGAACCACTGATGTCACATGAACTATTTTGTTGATGTTCTTGGTTCCTTTTTGGACCTTGAACATCTGTGGAGAATCAGAGAGCTCTTGGATTTTATCAAAAATATCTTCATTTGTGTTCCGAAGATCAACGAACAAAGGTCTTACAGGTTTGGAACAACATGAGGGTGAGTAATTAATGACCGAATTTTAATTTTTGGGTGAACTATCCCTTTAAACATAAAGGTTCTTTACTGGCAGTGATGGTTCCATGAAGAACCTTTAACATCCATGGAACCTCTCTATTTCACAAAAGGTTCTTTATATTAGAAAAAGTTCTTTAGATGATTCACAACAAATGTTCTTTTAAGAACTCTTCACTGAAAGGTTCTTCAGGAACCCAAAATGTTTCTTCTCTGGCATCACTGCAGAAACACCCCTTTTGGAACATTTACTTTTAAGTGTTCAGATACGACTTAATTGCACTGTCAGAAAAAAAAATCTACAAAAATTGTTCACCCTTACCTTGTCAGTGGGGTAGTAGTTCCCATTAAAGTTAAACCTTTATTACCATAAATGGGGCATATTAGTAAAATAAGACTCTAATTAAATTAATAATATGCATCCTTAAAGGGGTAGTTCAAACAAAAATGAAAATTCATTTGTTTCATTCCAAATCTCAAAATAGTTTTATCCATACTGTGAAAGTTAGTGGGCTCCACAACAACATTGGATCCCTCTGACTTGCATTGTTTGAACATAAACAAAATGCTAAATAATGTAAAAATGTCTTTTTTTGTGTTCCACAGAAGAAATAAATTAGGTTTGGAACCACATAAGAGTGAGTAAATGATAAAAGAATTTTCTTTTTATGTTTGAACCGTTAACCCTTTAACTGTCACCGTCCACTCTGTGGGACGCCAAGTTTACTTCACCATATTACAAATAAATCCTAATCTAATCATGACAAACTATACATGACAAACTATACGTTGGAAAGGTCCAAGACTCCTAAATAGATATTTTACCATATTTTTGTGTTACAAATTATGTAGGAAAAGTAATAGATTAATATACACTGTGTGCAGAATTATTAGGCATGTTGATATTCTGGTCATATTTTTTTTCCAAACACATTTTACCAATTCCAAACCACATCAGTCTTAATAACTACTATTAATTACTACTACTACTACTTCAGAAGTGCAATGTGTCAGGTTCTCAGAGACTTTGCTTGGTAAAAAATCCTAAAAAATGCCCCTGACTTAATAAGAATAACAAGCTGACGTCTTGTGAAATACATGAAGACAGTTTTTTTATATGCTTTAGAGACAGATAAGTTGAGAGTGACTCTTGAAGGACAAGCATCACATCCTCTTGTACCTCTGATTCAAGAATTTATCTTCTAAAATCTGGCAATAAGTTTTGGGAGTTCATTTTAGTCCATCTCTGCAAGTCAGACTTTTCAGGATAGGAGACTAAACATGAACTCCCAAAACTTACTGCCAGATTTTGGAAGATAAATTTTTGAATCAGAGGCACAAGAGGATGTGATGCTTGTCCTTCAAGAGTCACTCTCAACTTATCTGTCTATAACGCCTATAAAAAAAAACTGTCTTCATGTATTTCACAAGACGTCAGCTTGTTATTCTTATTAAGTCAGGGGCATTTTTTAGGATTTTTTACCAAGCAAAGTCTCTGAGAACCTGACACATTGCACTTCTGAAGACTCCAGGTAGGTTGCAGTTCTGGAAAATGGTGGCGCTGGAGAACTGGAAACGGTTCCTGATGGTGTCACACCTAATTCTTCACCTTAATTCCTAATTCTTTTGCAGTTAACATGCATCTTTTCTTCTCCACCTGTTTTTTCTGACCATGCAGACTCAACAAGCATTTCACTGTCCAATGGTCAAGCCTTAACTTTGCAAATTCTTGTAATGCCTTAGTATTGCATTCTTCTCATGGGCATTTAATAATTTGGACTTTTCAGTCTGGGTTAAATCTCTTTTTTGGCTCATTTTAGCTGTAAACGAAAACATGCCTAATAATTCTGCACACCTGAATATAAGGAGTTTTTCACTTCCAGCCTTCACGGACAATTATATATCACTTACAAATGATTAAATACAAAATTAATAGTAGTTATTAAGACTGATGTGGTTTGGAATTGGTAAAATGTGTTTGGAAAAAAAATATGACCAGAATATCAACATGCCTAATAATTCTGCACACAGTGTATGTCAAAAGTGCAACTTAAAAAATCTACATCATAACAGGAGTTCTGACCTTTGTCACAAAAGACTTTCTTCATTGTCTTTTTCCCAATCACACTTTAGAAATCATAAGAAATTATATATCAGTTCAAAACTTAAAATCTCAAAATTCATCCTTTGAAAGGCATTTTAAAATCAGACATTGCATTACCATGGAAAATGTACATCAAAATCACATTACAAAATGTTTTCATTCATGAATTATAAACATTTTAGTCTGGATAGCGCATTTTTAGAGTTAAACGATTAGTTCACATCTGCAATAAAATTACCTGATACTGATTTACTCACCCCCATGTCATCCAAGATGTTCATGTCTTTCTTTCCTCAAATGAAGAGAAATTAAGTTTTTTGAGGAAAAACATTCCAGGATTTTTTTCCATATAGTGAATTTCAATGAGGATCAACAGGGTTGAAGGCCTAAATTGCAGTTTCAATGCAGCTTCAAAGGACTCTACACGATCCCAGCAGAGGAATAAGGGTCTCATCTAGTGAAACGATTGGTCATTTTCTAAAAAAATAAAATTTTTATAGTTTTTAACCGTAAATGCTTGTCTTGCACTAGCTCTGCAATGCATGTTAAGTAATCTCATTTTCTCCTCCAACTTCAAAATTGTCCGACATCGTTGCTTTACCTTTTTTTGCAAAGGGCGTTTGACTTTCTTTGCACGTTCGCTTTGTGAACACTGGGTTGGTACTTCCGCCTATGTCGTGCGTGATTACGTAATGCGCAAGATGAGCATTTGCGCTTAAAAAGGGTATGATATAGAGCCCTTTGAAGCTGCACTGAAGCTGCAGTTTGGACCTTTAACCTGTTGATCCCCACTGAAGTCCATTATATAGAGAAAAATCCTGGAATGTTTTCCTCAAAAACCTTAATTTCTTTTTGACTAAAGAAAGACAGACATGACCATCTTGGATGACATGGGGGTGAATAAATACTCAAGAAATTGTAATTCTCAAATGAACTAATCCTTTAATATGCACCCTTAAGATATTTGATACTACACCTTTTAGGGGTAGATAAGGGTCAAAAGTTGTACTATCTTTGAAGGTACTGCCTTTTTTTTTCTGAAAGTACATAAAAAAACGCTACATGAATATCTTAAATATTCAGCACCTGCTAAATGCTTAAAAAATGTATAAAACATGCTTTGCCTTGATATCCAATGTACTCTTCCATTGGCATTAAATTACACTGATGTTTACAAAAATCCAGTTAAGATGCCTGTGCAATGCCACGCTGATGTTAACACAGCACCTGTTACCACAAATCGAGGGTAAGCCTATCCAGTGCAGAACAATGGGAGGAGTAGGACAATCAGGGCCAGAGGTAAATTAAAAGGTTTGCAATGATCCTTTGATGAGACCACATGGCACAGCTAAATGGAGCAGTCTCTCTCTTATCAGAGCCTAAATCAGCCTCTTCATGAGGCGCAGTGGCCCCGAGCGCACGCCGGACGTCAGACAATGGCTCTTGAGGTGTTGCTGAGGGAGTCCCTCGACTCGTGCCACATATGTCCCCAGCTGCGTTGCCCTCTCATCAAGAAAGTCATCTTCGGCGTGCCGCTCATTGTGGCTTTACAAGGGAAAGCTTTGAATGTAATTATTTGTCCAGGGTTCTGATATCATTAACATTGTAATAGGGCATCTGTCAGTGTTATACCCTGCTGCTCTAGTTAAACTTGAGCCTTGTGCTTTTCTATCTACACGCGATTCAGTCCATTAATTAACCTGCGGTCTCGCTCGACCCCGAATTCCCTTTACGCGTCACGACACGCGACGCGTGTGACACGCACGCCACTCATTAACTCCTAATTTAACCGTTATAATTTCTCATCCTCCCTTGTTTACCACAAACAGGCGTAAACATGATTCAGTGAAAGCAATATTGTGCTAATATTTACCAAAAGAGTCTAATGAGCCATGCAAATTATGTGCGTAATTTACGTTACAGCAGCTACCTGTCATTTTTATGAGGATTTTGATTTAAAACGTTTCAATAGAGATACCATTTCCTGTTATGGATGTATTAGCAGAACAGCTGCATTTGTAAATATGAGAATAGGCGCTTGGTATACAAACAAACTGCCTCAGTGGGATTGTTGTTGACAGGGTTTCATGACTGACGAGCTCTGCATTTGACGTTCGTTGTTCAGCGGTGAAATATGGTTTTTCAGTTGATTATATGTCCATATAAATAATAGGTGAGGCCAGAATGATCATTAAATCATTACTAGGGTCCAAAATGTTCATTAAATCATTCCTAGGGTCTTTGTTTGTGTCCAGATGAACACACTTCTATGGGCCATCTGTTACTTGCGTCCTATCTATTTTCTCCTCAGACTGCTGAAACTGCTGAACCATGCACGGCTTGGCCCCGTCTCCTCATCACCATAGAGTCATTACAGATTTAATGTTCTCCAGACCATGCTGCGCTGTTAATAGTTTACTAAACGTACAGTTGTGATTGCTGCAAGATGTGCCGTACTGTCATCGGGGTAAATCGATTCAAACAAACTATTCAGTAGTAACTATGATGAAAGGGATAATTCCATAAAAGGTGATATTACTGTACATTTTATTTCATTTTAAAGGTTATACAAGACAAATAATGCTTACAATTTATTTTTTGTATTTTTTAAATTGCATTGTTATAAAAAAAAAAAAATACATTTTAATATATGTTGATTGTTCATGGTGGAGGTATTACAAGCTTTGTGCTCAGGTATTGCAACTACAAGGTTCTTTGATGACATAATTCTGATATTTCTACAAATATTTAGTTTTTATTTGTCAGATTTTGTTGCACAAAATCATGTCTACACACAAATATAATTTCTGGAGCTGCTCTGCAAGTCACTTCATGCGCGTTTTACCATATCTTTTGAGAAAAACTGTTGTCATAACATATACAAACAGAAACTTAAAGGCCACAGCAACCTGTCAAAATAAAAGTTTAGTTTAATTTAAAATACTGTGACAGAAATGGATTACTTAATGTAATAATAATATTACTACTACTAATAAACTTAATATTAAAACATTATTTTTAAGGAATATTATTTACCAGAAACATTATTTACCAGAATTTATTTACCAGAAAAATATAAATACACAACACAGTATTTCTGAATATATATATATAGTTTTTTTTATAAAATCAACTAATTAGAAATGCTTTTGATTATTAAAATTTAATGAAACCATTAAAATGGAATCCAGAAAATGATTAGAAAACAGAATTTGGTCAAAATAAAATAAAACATGTTTCATAGAGGCTTAAAAATGTAATTTTTGTTACATTTTTGATAAATTGCTGTTAAATGGTGTAAGTTTCATGATTTCAATTAATTAGACATGGATTTTGATTTATATATTTTACTTTAACCATTAAAAGAAAGGAAAAAAAAATGAATTTGGAAAAACAAATGAAACAGAATTCGGGAAAAAATAATATGTGTTTCGTAGAGGCTTCAAAAATGTAATTTTTGTTACATTTTTAATAAATTGCTGTTAAATTGTGTAAGTTTCATGGTTTCAAAATTCAAAAAATGTAAATTAATAAATAAATAAAAACTGAAAAAAAAAATGGAATTTGAAAAAAAAATAAAACAGAATTTGGGAAAAAATAAAACTGATTTTTATTAACTGAAGTGCATTTGTAGTATACTTATGATGAATTAAATGTGTTTCAAATTTATTTTAGTATATTTATGTTTCACTAGGGTACCATTTTTCTTTTCCAGGAAAACATTTGCAGCTATATTTAACACAAAGTTTATGGTGTCAGTGGGATTAGAGACAGATACAGGCAGAGGAGAGATGTCAATGAGACTTACCTTAGAAAGGTGCCTACAGGCAAGCTAAAGGTCAAAAGAAAAAAAAAGTTATCCATTTTTTTCATTGCACCCCAAATAGAGACCGGAAACAAATTCCTCCCTGAGTTTAATCTCAAAATAATGATTATGCACCTGTGTGTGAATAACTTTGAATGTGGAATAGAGGAGGAGGATACATTTCGGGATTCATTTAGGCCAGGGGCAGGCGGCGGCGCTCCGCGGCTCCAAGACAGCAGAAAACAGAGCATTTACGCAACACAGCCTGAGAGATTAGAATATATGTGTGCATTTATATTGCCTCCTTTGGTGTCTCCTAAATTATTCATATCATCCAGATCAATTCAGTCAAAATGTGTTCTGTGACGGAGGTCGTGCATCTAACAGGGGCTTTTCCTCTACCTTCATTTCACTGTAATACAGATCTCTCCGATCAGCGGCCGACGCACGCCAGAGCTGTTTCTAAATTACCTGCGGTTGTGTTGACATCAATATGTGGATATACTGCATACGTCTTTGTTTTGCAAATACGCGAGGTGACGGTAGTTGAGTAGAGAAGGACCCTAAGAGGTTTCGATAACGTTTGATAGACATGAATGAGAGCAGTCAGGCAGAGGACTTATTTGAGATGATGTCTAATGGGGTGAATCGTTTAAATGGGGTGTAATGTGAGGTGATGGCAACCTGTGAGGTAGATTAATGTGACGGGATATAATAAAGTTTAACATTTCAGCAGTCGTGGAAGTATAAAAAACTATTTTATACTATAAATGTTTGTTTTACTTTAAAATGTACATTTGTAAAATGTGTATTTTACCATTTGTTTTGAGAAAAACTATTGTAATATCATTTACAAACAGAAACTTAAAGGTCTTCACAGCAACCCGTCAAAATAAAAGTTTGGTTTAACTTGAAGAAACTTTGACAGAAATGTATTACTTAATCTAACGATAGTACTACTACTAATAAATTATTATTGAAACTTATTTACAAGAAAAATTATTCACCAGAATTTATTTACCAGAAAAATGTAAGTAAACAAGACAGTATTTCTGAAAAAATAAATACACACAATAATAAATTCATTCTTTATAAAATCAATTAATTAGACATGTTTTTGATTATTAAAATGTAATGAAACCATTCAAATGGAATCCAGAAAATTAATAGAGCAAACAGGATTTGGTCAAAATAAAAGTGAGGAAATAATAAAACATATTTCATAGGGCCTTAAAAATGTAATTTTTATCAAACTTTAACAAATTGCTATTAAATTGTGTAAGTTTCATGATTTCAATTAATCAGACATGCTTTTTGATTGATATTTTTTAGTTTTACCAATTAAAACATGGTCTAGAAAAATAAAAACTAAAAAAAAAAATAAAAAATGGAATACAGAAAATTAAAAATGGAAAAAATGGAATTTGGAATAAAAATAAAAAAGAATTGTGGGGGGGGTGAATTTCATAGGGCCTTAAAAAAGAGAATCAAGAAAAATTCAGACGGAAAAAAAAATTAAATTGTGTAATTTGCATGATTTCAATTCATCAGACATGCTTTTTGATTAATGTATTTTTTTTTTTATTTAGCCATTAAAACAAAGTATAGAAAAATAAAAACAGAAAAAAACAGAATACAGAAAAACAAAAATAGAAAAAAATGGAATTTGGAAAAAAATAATAAAATGAAATTTGGGAGAAAATTAATTGGATTTCATAGGGCCTTGTAATTTTTGTTAAACTGTAACAAATTGCTGTTAAATTGTGTAATTTGCATGATTTCAATTAATAAGACATGCTTTTTGATTAAAAAAAAAAAAACTGGAATAGTGAAAAATTTAAATAGAAAAAATGGAATTTGGGGAAAAAAACTGAATTTGGGAAGAATAAAACAGATTTCATAAGGCCTTAAAAATTTAATTTTTGTTCAACTTTTAACAAATTGCTATTAAATTGTGTAAGTTGCATGATTTCAATTAATTAGACATGCTTTTTGATTAATATTTTTTTTTATTTAACCATTAAAACAAAGTCTAGAAAAATTAAAACGGAATACAGAAAAATTAAAATGGAAAAAATGGAATTTGGGGGAAAAAAAAAACAGAATTTGGGAAAAATTAAATAATATTTTTAATGTAACCATTAAAATTAGAGTCTAGCAAAAGTTTAACTGAAAAAAAAAAAAAAACGGAATTTGGAAAAAAAAAAATAAAACAACTGATAAAAAATAACACATTGCATAGGGCCTTAAAAATTACTTTTTTGTTAAACGTTTAACAAATGGTTCTTAAATTGTGTACGTTTCATGATTTCAAATAATTACACATACTTTTTAATTTAACATTATTATTTTTAATTTAACCATTAAAACAGTCTAAAAAATGGAAACACACACACACAAAAAAACGGAATACAGAAAAAGGAAAAAAATAGAATTTGGAAAAAAAAACAGAACAGAATTTGGGTTGGGTTGAGTCTTAAAAGTAAAAATTTGTCAAACATTTAACAAATTGCTGTTAAATTTTGTACGTTACATAATTTCAATTAATTAGACATGCTTTTTGATTAATATTTTTTAGTCTAGAAAAATTAAATAGAAAAAACAGAATTTGGGAAAAAATAAAACACTTTCATAGGACCCTATATCTGACTGAATATTCTCTCTCTCTATGTGGTTCAGACTTTAAAGGCAAAGATAGCGCAAATAAATCCCAGGCAGTGTGCCATCGTTTCTTATCTTCATTACCACATAAATATAGCTGCTGACGTTCCCCGGTAGATCAAGATGTTTCTGTAGGGGAATAAACTCTGTTACTGACACCTTGATTTTTAACATGTGAGCAAATAACTGGGAACTATGAATTTCTGAAGAGGAAATAGATTAGATCATTAAATGTGTTTTCCGACTTGCCGGTTCGGCTTCCCGTGCACGTCATTCACGTCATCCGCCCCGTGCCCCGGAGCTTAATAGATCTCTGTGAATCTACTCCTGGTGTCAGAGTGGGCTTCTGTCATCTCTTTTCGTCCTCTTCGTCCCGGCTGAATTTATCTCCCTACGGACCGAGCCGCCCCCTCCCTGCTGGACAAGTGTCCTGCAGATCTCCAGCAACGTCTGTAGTCTTCATTACTCCTGACCCCAGTTTGGTCATCAGTCACTTAGTAAAACAAGCCCAGAATTGGTCCTGACTCTGCTCCTTGGGCTCTGTGTGTGATGTGTTTCAGATCCAATTATCCGGCCCGTGAGCATGACAGACACCTGAAGGGAGAAACTCGGCGTGTCAGTCTCACCTGTCCACTGACTGAGTCGCCCTGTCTCTATTTCTTTCTGCCACTCCTGTGGGACCAAAAGCCTTTTCCCACACAATTACAGGTGTCATTTTGTCCTTAAAAGTAGCTGGAAATGGATTCAATTGTAGTCAGTAGTAACACTGACATTTAAAGACTAAAAGTGAGAAATTACTTAAATCTTTTTTCCTCCCTAGCCTAAAAAAGGCCTACTTAAGACAGGGACTGCTCTGTATTTAAAAAAAAAAAAAAAAAGTAAATAAATAATAATAATAATAATAATAAACAACAATACTAATCATTTATTTTCGATTTTTAATTAACTGTATTTTTATATATATATTTTATATTACTTTATTTTTACTCATCTTTAGGATAAATTTGTCTACTGTTAACAGCTTTGAAGTTATTACATGCTTTTAATTACAATTCAGTTTAATCATAATAATTTACTCATAATAATAGTTTTTAACATGTAGATCCGATCATCAAAATTGTATTTTTATTATTTATTATATATATTAGGGTAAATTGGTCTATTAGTTTTTTTTTTTAACAAATTTTAAGTTATGTACTTTTAACAATTTAAGAGATTTAAGCTCATTAGCAATAATGATTTTTACGTGTAGATCCAATTATCCAAATATTATTTTAATTTATTATTTAATTTATTAATTTACTTAACAGCTAATTTAACAGCTTTTAAGTTATTGTCTGCTTTTAATTATAATTTAAATATGTTTTAAATTCAATAATATTTTATTATCATGTAGATCCAAGTATCCAAATATTATTTTAATAATTTACTATATTTCTTTACTCAACTTTAGGTTAATTTGTTGTATCAACTTTATTATGTGCTTTAAATTATAATTAAGTATGTTTAAATTCAATCATAATATTTTTAACATATCATGTAGATCCAATTATTTAAATAGTAATTTAATTATTATATTTATTTAACTCAACTTTATGGTAAGTTAAGTTATTTTGTAAATATTATTATAATTTATTATTTTATTTATTAATTTACTCAAAAGCCAAATTAACAGCTTAGAAGTCATTGTCTGCTTAATTATAATTCAAATGTTTAAATTCAATAATATTTTTTATCATGTAGATCCAAGTAACCAAGTATTATTTTAAGCTTTTTAAGTTATTTACAGCTTTTAAGTTGTGCTTTTTATTATAATTCAGTATGCTTAAATTCCAGCATAATATTTCTAACATGGCATGTAGATCCAATTATTGAAATATTAATTTAATTATTATATTTATTTAACTCAACTTTATGGTAAATTTCTGTATCACATTTTAACACAGCTTTTAAATTATTTTGTACATTCCGTTAACACAATTCTTATATTTTTAAACTCAGTAACATTAAAGATTTTTACATGTAGATCCAATTATTGAAATATTTTTTTAATTATTATTTGTTTTATTTATTAAATTAACTTAATTTTTTTTTTTTTTTTTTTACATTTTTATTCAGTATGTTTAAATTTAATCGTAACATTTGTAATAACATGTAGATCAAATTATTTAAATATTATTTTACTTTATTATTCATTTAATTTATTAATTTAATCAAAAGCTAATTTAGCAGCTTTCAAGTTATTGCGTGCTTTTCATTATAATTTAATATGTTTAATTTCAATAATCATTTTTATCATGTAGATCCAAGTATCCAAATATTATTTTAATAATTTATTATATTTATATACTTAACTTTAGGTTCATTTGTTGTATCAGCTTTTAACAGCTTTTAACTTATTATGTGCTTTTAATTATAATTCAGTGTGTTTAAATTCAATCATAATATTTTTAACATGTAGATCCAATTATTGAAACATCATTTTAATTATTTATAATATTTATTTACTCAACTTTAAGGTAAATTATTGTAAAAACCTTTAACAGCTTTTAAGTCATTATGTTCTTTAAATTAACAAAATTCAATATTTTTAAACTCAGTAAAAAATAATCCTTTTATATGTAGATCAAATGATCCAAATATTATTTTAATTTATTATTCATTTAATTTATTAATTTATTCAACAGCTAATTTAACAGCTTTATCAGCTTTTAATAGATTTTAAGTTATGTACATTTAATTAACAATTAAATATTTTAGATCCAATTATCCAAATGTTATTTTAATTTATGATTTTATTTATTAATGTACTCAACAGCTAATTTAACAGCTTTCAAGTTATTGTGTGATTTTAATTAGAATTCAGTATTTAAATTTAATCATAATAATAGTTTTTAACATAGATCCAGTCATCAAAATTTTATTGTAATTAACAGATTTTAAGTCATGTACTTTTAATTAACAATCCAAATATTTTTAGTCTCAATAGCAAAAATGATTTTTACATGCAGATCGGAATGTTATTTTAATGTATTTTTATTTATTAATTTACCCAACAGCTAATTTATAATTCTAATTCTAATTCAACAGGTTGTTTCAATTCAATAATACATTTTGAACATTGTGTATTCCTGATGTGGTTGAGCAAACTTTGTCACCACTAAGTTTGATGGATGGTCACCACAGTTTTTATTAATTCTCAAGAAGATAATTAACATGTTCACAACAGCAGGTTAAGAAAACATTTCAACTCTATCATCTGCTTCCTCACTTATTTTTAACAATATCCTTCAAATGTTTGATTCTTAGTTCATTAAGGCATTTAGTCAACCTGAGACAATTGCCCTTTAAGATTTTTTTTTTTTGTCCCGTCCTGAGAAAGGATTTTATCTCTCTCCATCCAGACGATAAGACCTCTCAGTGATGAATCCACAATTATCGATGGTTTCATATAAGCAGTGAACTTCTCCAATCGCCCTACATGGTAATTGTAACAGAAGTCATATGCATAAAATTAATTACACCGAACCATAAGGGCCATAAATCAGTTCACTATCAATTCCGGGAAAAATGTTTCAAGCACACATTCTTTTACATAGTTCAAGGTAAAAGAAGGAGGATTTTACCCTCTATCAAATGATCTTTAACAGTGTCCAATTAATCTGTCTGTCCATCCTTTAAAGCTGAAGTGTTTTTAAACTTTTTTCAGTGTTTAAATACCTCCTTCTATCAGCCATTTGTAAGCTGATTATGAAATATTGCTCTGTTTATTTGCAAATGACATGGAAACTCAACACACAGGGTGAGACTTTTCCAACCAGGAGTGCAATGTTCAGGTGACTTGTTTAAAAAAAAAAAAAGTAATATTTTTCCAATTCTGTTTGGTGACACTAATGCAGAAGTAACTAGCGTCACGTTTAATATCTAAAATTTTAATCACCCATTTTTATCAAACAACGTCTAAGCTGTTTTATGAAACTATCCAGTCAGTGATCAAGCAAAAATTGACCGTATCTAAAGTAATAATCAGCAAAAACATGCATTTGTAAAATAAACAAAGTACAGTTAAGGTCAAAAGTTTACATCCCCCTTTCAGAATCATTAAAAATGTTAATTATTATACCGAAATAAGAGGGGTCATACAAATGCATATTATTGTTTATTTAGTACTGACCTGAATAAGATATTTACCATAAAAGATGTTTACATACAGTCCACAAGTGAACATCCCCTTGATTCTTAATACTGTGTTCTTACCTGAATGATCCACAGCTGTTTTGTTTTTTTTGTTTAGTGGTTGTTGTTTATGAGTCCCTTGTTTCTCCTGAATGGTTAAAATGCTCACTGTTCTTCAGAAAAATCCTTCAGGTCGCAACAATGACTGTTTGATTTTTCAGATCCATCTTTTCACACTGAGGACAACTGAGGGACTCATATGCAACTATTACAACAGGTTTAAACGCTCACTGATGCTCCAGAAGGAAAAACAATGCATTAAGTGCTGGGGGGTGAAAACTTTTGAACAGAATGGAGATGTGTACTTTTTTCTTATGTTGCCTAAATATCATATTTTTGCATTTAGTACGGCCCTTCAGAGGCTACAGAAGATACTTACATGTTTCCCAGAAGATAAAATAAGTTAAATTTACCCTTATCCTAAAATTCCAAAAGTTTTCACCCCCTGGCTCTTAAAGCATCGTGTTTCCTTCTGAAGCATCAGTGAGCATTTGAACCTTCTGTAATAGTTGCATATGAGTCCCTCAGTTGTCCTCAGTGTAAAAAGATGGATCTCAAAATCATACAGTCATTGTTGGAAAGAGTTCAAATACACAAAAATGTTCTGAAGAACAGCAGGCAGTTGAACTGTTCAGGACAAACAAAGGGACTGTAAACTTCTTTTATGTGAAAAATCCTATTCAGGTCAGTACTAAATAAACAATAACATGCATTTCGTATGATCCCTCTGATTTTGGTAAAATAATTAACATTTTTAATGATTCTGAAAGGGGGGTGTAAACTTTTGACCTCAACTGTATTTTTATTATACTCTGGTTCTGAGGGTGATTTGGGAAATCATCCAAGTGTTTTAAAGAAGAGTGATAGACAAAGAAAAAGAGAATTGCAAATAACAGCGAGCAACAACTTTACAATAACTATTGCAAGCTTCCAGCTCATTCATTTTCCATTTAATTTTTATTTGATGCATTTATTTTAATGAGACTTTGCAATACAGTTCATTTCAGGTGCTGGCTGTCCGCAAGTCCAATTACTGGAAAGTCATTTATTCTGTCAGACTAAAAGGAATCTAATTGCCTAAACTGAATGCCTAATGAGCACTTAGGCAATTAATTCCCCAGCTGCTGAAATCTGTATATTGTAACCTAATTGAGTCATTTCACTTTAGCACTTCCTTTTACAAATGATATCAAAGAGTGTAATTTCACATTGAGAGGCAGTAGATCATATCTGGTCTGGTTTTATGAGACTCCGGCAGTGTAAATTGTGCAATTCTCTTATGCTGAAAATGCATAAATAAGTGTGCGTATTAAATATAAATCTCACTTTTTGTACAGTTCTGATTTGGTGATGTTTATCAGTGTCTATAACGCATGCCATTTTCATAACAGACACATTTTGATGTTGCTTTACCACAAATGCGTCTACTCTTTCCTGTCCTGTCTTTCCTGCTAAAACTAACACGTCATATTACAATAATATTAGTTCAAGTAGTAAGAGGGGCTATTCCAGCCTTTTGAGCCTTGTCAACTAACACAAACTGAAGAGTTTATAATTGTGAGTGTTTGGTATTTTAATGAGGTGTCAGATTGTTGAGTCATTCCTTGTATTTCATTGGTTCGTGCACTAAACAGCTTGGCTCTGTGTTTTGATAAGATTATAGAGGAACCCTAAGACTGTGAGAGTTTCTATTGAGACACAAAAATGAGTTTGAACTTGTGATTATAAATATGCAAATGTGTGTGTTTTTTCTTATAATTAAAACTTGATACAGTATGATTTCAAATTTTGGGTTCAGTATGTTTTTTTTATTTAAAAAGGAAATTAAAAATACAGGAAATAGTATATTTAAAATATAAAATAACTGTTTACTATATTAAAATATTGTAAATTGCAATTTATTCATTTGATGCAAAAGCTGATTTTTTTTTTTTTTTTTTCAGCAGCCATTATTCCAAAGAACAGCATTTATTTGAAATTTTATTTTGTATCACTTTTAATCATCATGGCTGTCTTTCAAAAAAAAAAAAAAAAATACAAAAAATAATAATAATAAAATAAATAAATAAAAACTGACCCCAAACATATGCATGCTACAATTTTTTTTTATAGAATTTAATAAAAAAAAAAATAAATAAATAAAAAGCTGAAAATACAAAGAAACTACAAAAATATCTCCAGAAACATTGAGCCACCATGCACGATAATGAAAATGTTTTCCTCTCTCCGTTCGAGATTTTGTCTTGGTTCTTTTTACATGGTAATTTTTATAGGGCCACTTTAGCGAAATGCCCTGCCAACTTCCCTCTGCAAACAGCAAAGCCCTCTCAAGACATTTAAAGCTGGATAAACTCCTCTAAAGGCTTTAATTATCTTAATGCAGCAATTTTACAGATTATTTAAAATGCTGTCATTTACTTTAGCTTTTCACGAGGGGGGTGGGGTCCGGGGGGTCAATAAAACAACGACCGACAGAGGCTCATATCGGAGATACGTGATGACACAACTCTTGTGTTAAACTCTATGGATCAGCTGTATCGCTCTGTGGGCATCTAAGGGACCTCTTCCCGGTGAGGAAAGTAATTGATTTCAATTCAAATGGGTTTCCTATGAGGATTTATACGCTGGATGGTTTTATGAGGGTTGCGAAGGAAAAGTGAATAATGGGCTCTTTTATTGTTGCATTTAACATGTATGTTAAAGCCACGATTAATCAAATGCGACAGCCATGTAATTTATCATTTAATTTTGTCACATGCTGTGCAGGTTGTGTCAGTGTTGTTGTATTCATAAGAAGGACAAAAAAAAGCAACAATAATACAATAACAAGTTTGGTTTAACTTGGCTGCCCACTTTGAAACTCAGCCGAAAATATACAGAATTGTATTTTTCCTCTATGCTTGATGTGTTATAATCCACATAATAGCCTGTTTTTACATGCCTCCTCATCTAATACATAAACATAAACATGGCTAAGACATATTTTGATATGGTCCAGTCCACACCTTGGCAGTAATCCGGAGGATTTCGGTCATTTAGGTTCGTCATGCATGTGCGTATAAAATTTACATACACAGATGCTCACATAATTGTACTCAGCTTATCCAGTGTAAGATATTTGCTGCTTGTAAAAGTCATGTTCACTGAATGAAATCCAGTACTTTCTTACTAATTTTGGGGTCTATATAAAGTTTTTTTTTATTTTACGTTAAATGTCTTTAAACATATTTTATGCAGTTTATAAGCAAAATGATATATCTTGAATGATTTTCGTTTATTTAATTAATTTCATGTAATTAACATGAAACATTTGTAGGGCCCTATGATTTCTGCAATGCGGACAGAATCACAGTATCTAGTCATAAAAATGGGATTTGCCAAATTTTGGATGAATAAATCAAAAGTTGGTCACTATAAAAAATAGAAACCTAAAGGTCTTTACAGCAACACGTCAAAATAAAAGTTCAGTTTAACTTGAAGAAACTGTGGCAGAAATATATTACTATGTAATAATGTAGTACTATTACTACTACTACTACTACTACTAAAACTATTATTAAAACATTAGTTTTAAAGACATTTACAAGAAAAATTATTTACCAGAATTTATTTAGACAAAGAATGTAAATACACAACATAGCATTTCTGGTAAGAAAGAAAGAAAGAAAAAAAGAAAGAATCATTTTGTAAGTAAATCAATAAATTTGAGATGCTTTTGATTTTTAATACTTACCAGTATTTCTGGAAAAAATAAATAAATAAAATAATAATAAATTATTTGTAATAAAATCAATTAAACTGCTTTTGATTATTAATAATTAACAGTATTTCTGGAAAAAGAAAGAAATAAAATAATAAGAAATGTTTTTTAATAAAATCAATTAATTAGAGATGCTTTTGTTTATTAATATTTAATATTTAACAATATTTCTGAAAAAAAATACAATAACAATATGTTATAATATAATATTTTATAAAATAATAATTAATTATTTTTAAATAAAATCTATTAATGATGCTTTTGATTATTAATAATTAATAATTAACAGTATTTCTGAAAAAAAAATACAATAATAATACATTTTTTTTATCAAATCAGTTAATTAGAGATGCTTTTGATTATTAACATTTGATGTTTAACAGTGTTTCTGGAAAAAATAAAAGAAATAAAATAATAAAAAATATTTCTAATAAAATCAGTTAATTAAAGATGCTTTTGATTATTAATATTTAATATTTAACAATATTTCTGAAAAAAAAATACAATAACAATATGTTATAATATAATATATTATAAAGTAATAAAAAATAATTTTTAATAAAATCAATTAGAGATTTTTTTAATGATTAATATTTAATGTTTAACAGTATTTCTGGAAAAAAAAAATATAATAATAATACATTATTTTTTAATAAAATCATCCAGTTAAAGATGCTTTTGATTATTAATATTTAATATTTAACAGTATTTCTGGAAAAAAATAAATAAAATAATAAGTTATTTTTAATAAAATCAGTTAATTAAAGATGCTTTTGGTTATTAATAGTTTATATTTAACAGTATTTCTGAAAAAAATAAACCAAATAATTTGAAAAAAAAAATTCAGTTAATTAAAGATGCTTTTGATCAATGTTTTGACCATTAAAATGAAATCCAGAATATAAATGTAAAACAGAATTTGGTAAAAATAAACCCAAATTTAAGAGAGGAAACAAACAAACAAACAAACAAACAAAAAAATTCATAGGGCCTTAAACTTAATTACTTTTTTATTAATTTAATTAGTTAAATTTTGTTAAACTTTCGTTAAATATTGTAAGCTTCATGATTTCAATTAATTAGACACGCTTTTTGATTAATAAAAATTAAAACAGAGTCTATAGAAATTTAAATAGAAAAAAAAAAAAAAAAAACTTTTGACCAACTGACTTCTTTTCTTCACTGATTCTAAAAATCTTCATTCTTATTTTGTGAAACAATTTAAAAACCATTGAAATGATATTTTAGAACTCAGCACCATCAAAGTTCTTTTCAGAATTCTTTTCAAGATGCAGGGCTGTACAGTGCTCTGAAATGCTTAAATGATAAGCATTGTAAGCCATTTATTAGATGATATAAGATCAAATAAACCACGTTGTCAACCAGTATGTCAAAATGAACCTCAGATGTTTGACCATCATGGCGGTGTGAGCTCTGAAGAGTGTGATATCCTGTGATCCGCAAGCCAAGCGCAGGGCATTATACCACACAATTGAATCCATTATAGCACTCAGAGTTACAAATTATCATTGCTCTCTTCTCAGCTGAAATCATTTACAAGCCAATGGCCAGGCAGCACACTCAATCCACAGCGCAGCATTCCTGACTGTGAGAGCTCTGGGACGTCACCCGGGAGAATAAAGAGAGCGAGACAGAACACTGACCACTGAGTGAGCCCAATGACCAAAGCCTTACAGGAAATTATACGACTGCAATGAGAAGACGCAACAATCCGTTCCCATTTTGTGTGGCGGAGAGAGAGAAAAAAAGAGACGGTGGATCTCTTCAAATGTCTGCACTGTAAGGCTAATTTACTTAATGAATGCTTCCCCCTCTTTTGTCTCTGAGACAACCCCCTCCCCGCACATAGAGGACCACCCAAGAGGGCCTCGGAGGCAGGTACAGTGGCATTGTCCGGGGTTCAGAAGTTCACACTATCTGGGAGCTGCTTGACTGGACTCTAGGAGCATCATTGTTGTCTAGCTTAGAATAATAAGAGAGGCACTTGTGACCCACTATCAGAAGTATTAACATATTCCATTAAGTCAGCTCATCCTTCCTCTAGTTGAATAAAAATTGACTTCTGAACCTCTGCCAGAGTTTGGCAAGAGGTGTTTTATTTGGACAACCCTTACGGTTAAAAGCCGTAGCGTGAGGTTTTTAGAACGGGGCTTTCAGGACTCTTTTTCAGAACTCAGCCCATTTTCAGTCTGAGTGTATTAAGGATTCATTTGATTTAGTTTGGATTTTTTCTCTCTTCTGTGCAGTGCTAACAAAGCTAGTAAACTTTCTGAAATGGCAAATAGGTTGATTTCAAAATGTATATACATTTTTTCATGTGACACAAAAAACAAACCTAAAACATCTGACTTTTTTATTTTGAAAAATAGCTGTTTTTTATAGTGTTATTTAACATTGATTATTATTTTTCACATAAAAATTACAATCCTAAAAATATAAGACTTATTTTATTTATTGTCATTATTGTTTTATTTATTTATTTATTTTTTGACATGACAAAAAAAAAAACAAACCTGAAACATCTAACATGTTTTTATATATCATATATATGAATATATTATAAATATATATAATATATAAAATACTATATATTATTATATATTTTTATTATTATTTTTTAAAAGCTATTTTTAGTATTTCACATTCATTATTATTTGTTAACATTAAAATTCAAAAAGTATCAGACTTAAATTATTTTATTTTTTCAATATATATATATATATATATATATATATATATATATATATATATATATACACCATACTATATATATACACCATATATTATATATATATATATATACCATTGTTTTTGTTATTAAAAAATAATAATAAATGAGAAAATATGGAAAATAATAAATTATTTATTCATTTATTTTACCATTATTTTTGTTATTCAAAAATAATTTTTTGCATATCATATATATTAATATATTATAAATATATCTAGAATATATAATATTTTATTATATATATATATATATATATATATATATATATATATAATTTTTTTTTTTTTTTTTCCTCAGAATTTTTTTTCATCTCATTCATTATAATATCAGGAAAATATTTTATTTTGTTATTATTATTTACATTCATTATTTGTTTTCACACGACAAAAAAAATCTTGAAACAGACTCATTTTTTGTTATTTTATTATTGTAATTTTTTTAATGTATTTATGCTTTAACATTATTTTTATTATTTTATTTAGAGGAAAAAATTATAGATGAGAAATTTCATAAAATAAAATAGAAAATAAAATCAGTCTAATGTTTCAGTTTATTTTATTTTATTATATTTCAATGTAATAAAAAAAAAATTGCATTTAACTTGCATTTAAGGGCGGCCGTACACGGTGCGAATTCGGACAGTCGGAAGACCGTATGGCCACGCACACGTCACGAGTGACTTTGTTTACGGACGCAGTGGTACACGGCACGATTTTAAAACCTGCCGATTTCCGAGGCGCCCGGTAACTTTTGAGGTCTGGTACAAATTATGACATACATAGACTATAGACGCATATGGATTATTCATTAAAAGTTCGCGATCTCGATTCAAACACACACATGTGTGTTTCTACATCTTATTGCTATGATGATGACTTCGCCATGTCTATAAAACATTGGAAATCGCAGTCACATCGGAATACTTAAACCTGCTTTCCCGCAACCGCTGATCCAGAGAGAGCTCTGCTCATGTAAGTTAAGCTTTATGTTTAAACAAGCTTCACGAGCAGAACACACGGTATAGGCTACATTTCTTTGTTGCAAACATTAAATAATAACTTAAGTATTGGGATAAATGTTCATTATAGCCCAGCACGGGCCTCATATGTATGTCCTAGCCCGGCCCTTGTCCGACAGCTTATCAGAATTCTCGGCCCGAGCCCGTCTTCAACCAAACATCTTATACTACTGTTTCATCTATTGAAATAGTTCAGTTTTAATGGCAAAGTGATTTATATTTCGTTTCATTCTTTTGTTAGGTTAATTTAGAAAAAAACATTTGGAGCATTTTTGTTCATTAGGCTAAGTTTTTGTTTTTTAAAGTAATGACCAAGTGGTCAGCGGAAGACTGATCCGACACATTGATCAAACACGCACAGTCTGTTTGATCGATTTTGCCTTCTCAAATCACGACTTGCCTAAAATAAGATCTATAGATATAGGCCTAAAAGAGTTCAAGTATAAAACAATGTTAGTTTCAACGTTAAAGAGATAAATGTGCGCTATTAGAGGCGTACCCAATCCTTTGTGCGGAGAGTGGAAGCTAAAGTCCAAATGCAGGAAATGGAGGCGCCAGCGCGATTACCTGCATTTTTTTTCAGTGGAAACAATTTACAATGTTCCGTCATTTTTGCTCGTAAAGGTAAGAGTAATACATCATTCGGAACTGTTAAGGGTCTTTTATTTGTGTGCATTCACAATATCAACAAAACGTTGCAAACGGTGCTTTATTAAATAAAGAAAACAAACATGATGCGCTTTCTGTTGTCTCAACAGGAGCGCTTCACAAAAATTAACGGAAACTCAGCGAATACATACCTCACAGACATGATATATCTATAGATCTATATATCTTGAAATGATTACTTAACGAAACAAAACTAATACTCTTTCACAAAAACAAAAAACTCTTTCAATATGTAATATGTAAAGATGCATTTCTCTAAAGGCGCGTCCAAAGAGGCAAAGAGGAGATGGTGAGTCAGGATCCGCAACTTAACCCTTGGGACACTGACTCAGAAAACACTGGTTTGTTGATAAATAATTAAAATATCTCCTTTCTATTTCCCCCGACACATTCATTGTAATTACGTTTGCCGGAGCTGTGTGGGAAGTTTCAGCCCATTGCGTGCGCTTGAACACGGATCTCTTCCAGCTGCGCTGATTTGCTGCTGCTGGCGGAGACGGTCTCGAAAGTGAAAGCGAAAGTGTTCTCGTGTTGTTTCCACCAGCGCAGAAATTAGTTTTCATCACCATAATTGGTGTATGTATGAAATAATAAGGATAAAATAAGGAAAAAAATAAGGATAAGCCTAGAACAGGCCCGAAGCCCAGCCGCGTCTGAACTATGACCTGAAAATTGTCCCGATGCTCGGACTTATTTATAACATTTTAGACATTGTATAAATTGACTCATTTATAAAATCAAATAAAACATTTTAAACTAATAACTATACTATTAATATTGTTTGTAATATTAAAATGTAGACCCCAACCCCCCTCCTCCCCCAATGGAGCCTGTCATGATAAATGCTGCTCGATATATCATACAGCGCTCGCTGTTCTCCGTGGCCTTGCCATGTTCATCTTTCTTCTTCTGTGGTTTTCTTTTCTTAGCTTCTGATTGGTCATTTCCAGTTTGCTCAACAAAACGGCTCGTTCAACAGCACACACGTCACGCTTTCAATCCGACAGCTCCCGAAGTTTTTTGACATGTTTAAAAATGATCGTGAGGTCGGGAAGTGCTCGTAAGGCACTCTGCTCGTCTCATAATTTATCACACACCATACGAGCCCCGACCATACGAGAAGAGACGATTTCCTCCGATAATCAAAAAAATCGCATGCGAGCTCGTACGACCTCAAAAATCGCACCGTGTACGCCCGCCTTAACAGCCTGTAGGGCAAGTAAGTCTGGCACATGCGTACACCTTATTTAAAAAGGCGAACCAATGAGCTATTAAAAATTCTTGTGGTCAAATTATGGTTTGCATAAGTGGACCTCCACATGATCCAGCCCTGGCTCTTGTTAAAGCCACTGTTTAGATACTATAATTTCATGACTGGTTAACATTCATTACCGCAGGATTTCTTTTTCATTGATGGGTGAAGGGGAAGGGGAGGGCAGAGGGGCGGAGAGAAAAAAGGCCAGTTTAATGTGTCTCATTCATTACACTGTCTTAATTCAGCCAAAGAAATAACATACAATTTCTGCGGCCACCGGACAACCCAGACTTCATTTAAAAGGCTGTATCGATAGACCTGCTGCACTCCGGTATCTCCATATTGTACATAGATTGCTTGATGTGCGTTTCTGCAATGCATTAGAGCACCGGCGCTCTTTAATTTTATTATAAAATCCGAGCTGTGTGTGTGAGAGTGGGTGTGGAGGAGGCTCGGGGACATCTGCTCTTCCTTTGGCGTGGCAGCGAACACAAAGGCCATCAAAGTGACAGAGGTTAAGTCAACCCATGGCATGGCAGCTGCTCACCCTCCCCATACATATCACCCTCTTGCCCATTCATAGCTCCCCTCCCTTAGAAACTCCCTCCACGTCCCCCTGATGGATTGTTCCTAATATCATTAGCCTAAACATTCAACTAATTATACCGAGTCTCATTTTGGTCAGACACTTAAAATCTTATAAGTCACCTTGTGCTTTAATTCATTTATTAAATTTCCTGAAACAGGATTTACATACAGTGCCGGGCGGCTGATGAGTGTAAGGCAAGAAGAGAAAAATCAATTAAGACTTAAACTGTTTGCCATTTATTTAACCAGGGGGGACAAGCACTGCATGC
This sequence comes from Cirrhinus mrigala, assembly GCA_036247105.1. Classification (NCBI taxonomy): domain Eukaryota; kingdom Metazoa; phylum Chordata; class Actinopteri; order Cypriniformes; family Cyprinidae; genus Cirrhinus; species Cirrhinus mrigala. The sequence goes on along the minus strand of CM070027.1, from coordinate 19,306,197 downwards.
ATGGGAGTTAAATCAATTGCGTGAGGCTTTTCAAAGGGAGGGTAAAAAGAATTTAAATGGAGGTTAATAGGCCTCCGCAAAATGTGTGTGCAGCACAACTGTCTGCAAATGCAGGTTGTTTAACCAAGAGCAACAAATGTGGCTTATATGCTTTTCCGAGTAAAATATGCAGTGAAATGTTCAGCGTGCAGTCCAAAACACACATTTGTTACGATTCAGAATAATAGACTAGCGGGGTGTCTGCGTTTAGTCGGTTGTTGACAGATTGTGTGACCATGTATTACGTAAGAATGGTTAAAATTAATTTATAAAAATAAATAAATAAAAAATAACATGCAAAATCTGATCTGTTTTTTTTTTATTCAGTTTTTATTGGCATATTTATTACTATTATTATTGGGACAGAAACAAATGGGTTTATGTAAACATGCTACATTAAATATATTATTATTATTATTATTATTATAACTGGGACAAAAATAAACTTATGTAAACATGTTATATTATTATTATTATTATTATTATTATTATTATTATTATTATTGGGACAAAAACAAATTTGTTTATGTAAACGTGTTACATAAATGTATTATTATTATTATTATTATTATTATTATTATTATTATTATTATTATTGGGACAAAAACAAATTTGTTTATGTAAACGTGTTACATAAATGTATTATTATTATTATTATTATTATTATTATTATTATTATTATTATTATTATGGGGACAAAACAAATGTGTTTATGTAAATGTGCTACATTAAACATTATTATTATTATTATTATTATTATTATAAATATTATTATTATTATTATTATTATTATTGGGACAAAAACAAATTTATGTAAACGTGTTACATAAATTTATTATTATTATTATTATTATTATTATTATTATTATTATTGGGACAAAAACAAATTTGTTATGTTTTATTATGTTTATTATTATTATTATTATTATTATTGTTATCATTGTTATTATTATTATTATTATTAAATAAAGTATTTTATTATGTTGTTAATATTATTTTTTATTATTATAATTATTATCATCATCATAGATCAGAAGTATTTGCTGAATGTAGAATTTTTAGGATAATATCTTGAAAAATAATAGTAATAGTAAAGTACATTTTACACTAATAATAATGTAAAAAGCAGTGCATGGTAAAATATTTAAATCCTAAAATTTATGTATTTTTTACATTTAGTACTGTGTTTATTTTACTGTTTTTAATGCTCTTTTTATGTATTTAAAATCTAATGTTGGTTTTGGGTTTGAGCACTTATATTTTCACTGGGCTGATGTCCTTATGAGCCAACATGTTTATTTTTGCTCAGCCAATAAATAACATTTGAGATAATTTGCTATAGTGGTTTTGTAATGGCATTCTGAATTTCACATCTGAAAGCTGTGCATTTATCTTGACATTGTGCCAAATTACGGAATATGGACCCAGTACAAGTCTCAGCTTGGGGCGATATAAAGACTTTCAGTTCCTTACACTGCCATCTATAGTTTACAGAGAGAACTACAAGCTGATTTTTATATATTATCTGACATTATGATTTTACACTTTGTCTGTATGTCAGTGGGTGTACAGGCTGAATGCATTTTGATCATATTTGTTAGTCAGAAATGCACAGTTACAATAAAAGCACCTTAATTTATTTAAATCCTAAAAATTTATATGCAACTACATTATTTATATTAAAAAACGATAAATGTTTGTTATACATAATTATACAAATATATTATTCCTATATATTATTATATAGGAACTTAAATTAATAGCCAATAGTATTCTGGATAGTGCTAAAGCATACTGGATAGATTCCTAAAGAGGAAACTAAATAAGTTTTTTCTTCTTGACTGGTAAATCTGTGTATGGCAGATGTTGTCATTGAGCCTCTTCACTTGTGTGCTTTTCATTTTAAAATGTCATAAGTGTATGCCATGTGACAGCAGACTAAATTGCATGATTTAAGGTTTGATCCGTGTAAATCAATTGAGCCCATGAGGGAAGGTCAGGCGATTAGCCAGTGTTGTCTTTGAAAGTAAATTCCTTACGGAGCAGTTCAGACTGTTTCTTTGGAGAGCTGAGTCACTCAAGGAATTAACATATCGACTGTTGTATGACATTTTCATGTTGTGCATGCAATCGTGAGAGACAAAGCCTAATACAGAACTGATCTAAGATGTTGGTACTGCAGGAATGATTATTTATTTATTATTATTATGTTATATTATGTTTCGATAGTTAATTGCTTCTGGTGCTGATGCAAGATTGAATGATTGATTTATATTCTGAAAAAAAAAAACATTAATAATGATAATAATAATAATAATAATAATAATAAACTATTTTATTTAATGATAATACATTTATGTAACATGTTTACATAAACACATTGGTTTTTGTCCTAATAATAATAAGAATAATAAGAATTATAATAATAATAATAAATAATTATTATTATACTAACAACATAAAATATTTTGGTTATTATTATTATTATTATTATTATTATTATTATTAATAATAATAATAATAATAATAATAATAATAATAATAATATATTAACAACATAACATATTTTAATAATAATAATAATAATAATAATAATGTTTATGTAAAAACATGTTTACATAAACACATTTAACCCAATAATCATAATAATAATAATTATTATTATTATTATTTTAATTCATTATTATATTAACAACATAATAAAATATTTTATTTAATAATAATAATAATAATAAAATATCTATGTAACACGTTTACATAAAAACACATGTAATCCAATAATAATAACAATAATAATTCTTATTATTGTTATTATTTTAATTCATTATTATATTAACAACATAATAAATATATTTTATTTAATAATAATAATAATAATAATAATATCTATGTAACACATTTACATAAACACATTTCTTTTTGTCACAATAATAAAAAAAAATAATGACAGCATAATAAAATATAGTATTTATTATTACATAATAATCAATAAATAATCATAATAACATATTTACATAAACACACTACTACTACTACTACTACTAATTATTCTTATTCTTCTTATTATTATTATTATTACTAACAAAATAATAAAATATTTTATTTATTCAATAATAATTATTATTATATTTATGTAACACATTTACAAAAACACATTTGTTTTTGTCCCAATACTAGTACTACCACTACTACTACTACTACTAATTATTATTATTATTATTGTTATTATTATTATTGATTTCTAATACATATAAGCTTATATAATACATAAGCTTTCCATTTATTTATGGTTTGTTATGATAGGACTATATTTGGCAGAGATACAACAATTTGAAAATCTGGAATCTGAGAAAAAAAAATAAATAAATATTGAGAAAATCGCCTTTAAAGTTGTCCAAATGAAGTTCTTAGCAATGCATATTACTAATCAAAAATTACGTTTTTTTATATATTTACGGTAGGAAATTTACAAAATATCTTCATGGAGCATGATCTTTACTTAATATCCTAATGATTTTTGGCATTAAAAAAAAAATTATAATTTTGACCCATACAGTGTATTGTTGGCTATTGCTAAAAATACACCCGTGCTACTTTAGACTGATTTTGTGGTCCAGGGTCACATTTATTATGTGTTTATTTGTTTATTTATTCATTTTTTGTCAGAGTAAGCACAAACTGTCTATATTGTCTGTAATAATTTTAATTTTTATTGAGAACTCCTTCCTAGTTATAAGAGCTGCACTTGCAGCAGACATTACATAACAGGCCCGTTTCATCCTCTCCAGGCCGGGCATTTAAAGAGATGTTTGCCTCTCTCAAGCGCACCTTTGTCTCCACAGCCGACAAGAGACATAACACAAAGACAGATCAGTCACGTAATCTTAGCCAGCAGCCCTATCACCCACACCGCAGAGAAAATCATAAATTTGTTCTGTCTCTCTGTCTGGTTTCAGACACATATGTGAAGCAGAACTTGGTAATAAAAAGTGAGGAAGGTCTAATTAGGGCTTCAGGCAACAAACACAGACGCCCCCCTGTGAGGATCAGTTCTGAGGAAGACGGGATTGTCATACTGGGTACTCAAATAGACTTCCCAAGCCCCTCCATTGGAAAACTGACTTTGATGTAAATTTGTGGACGGATGTTCATCACTTGAACATCGTCTAAAGCAAACACGAGAGGACATTTTCGTCTCTGAGCAAACATCGCAGAGCCTTTTATGTCCTCAATAGGGCAGTTAATTTATCAGCGAATGTCAAAAGCAGGTCATTTTTGAATCCCAAGACGCACGTGACAAAAAAATGAATTGTACACAAGCATAACATTGTAAGCAAGACATTTACATGCCCCAGAGAGAACGGCGTAGCTGTCCAAAAATAGCACCGGACAATAACCGTCCACTTGCCAGCGACGTGTTCATTTTGCACGTTTGTTTATTATGCATTCGGGACGAAATGTGCCATGTTGATTATTGTGGAAGTGCGACGAGCGACTAAGAGTGTGTTTACTCAGCGTGGCCATTGAAGATCATGGACTTTGATGAGGATGATAATTTCTCAGGGGGGGTGTACTTCTCCGGGAATCATAAAAACACTCAATGGGAACGCTTTCAAACGGAGGTCAGGCCTGCAATAATATTTTCCCTGTGCGATGATGGTTCTTTCCTGCACGGAGCGGCCATCTGCGAGATGTGAATCCAAAGCTGAGTAAACTTTTTCGTGGAGGAGGTTGGAAAAAAACAAAAGACATAACAAAAGGGCACGATCTCCGTCAGAGTGTGTGTTTGAATGTATGTGTGTGTGTGTGTTTGAGAGAGAGAGCTTTGGCTACGGACAAGACCCTCTCGACGGTGCTGCGGCAGTGACATGGCATTGCTTATCTGTAGAGGCTCATCCAGGGGCTTAGATCACGGTTAGGCCCGGGCATTTGTTCTGCCGCCACCTCTTTCTCCCCCCTCATGTCTTTTCTCATTATTTGCGCTCCTTGACTTTCTAGCCTTCGGTGGGATGAATCCCTATGTGGAGCTTAGCGCATCCCAGGAGGTGAACTGCTCTAGGAGGGGACACGTGAGGCGCACATCAGAGTGACAAGACCAACACGCACTCCTAACCGGCCCCATGAGATGGAGCGCCTCTGTCATCAGCAGGGACAGCTGTGAGTTAAACGCAATTATGGATGCAATTAGTGGCATGATCGTTATGTCATACAACACCTTGGAGGAATGTCACACAATCATTTTTGGCTGTGTGGAATCGCATCAGTTCTCATATACTAGACTCTGGTGTGTCTAATTTAGACTTATGATGATATCAAAACATTGCTTGTTTGTTTGGAGTGTTCTGACAAGCCTGAAATAGCAACACTGGATCAACCAATGACGCGGCTTTGGGGCGGGGCTGTCTGTTTATGTGACCAATGGTGGATGCGGAGGTATGTTTGTGAAACCTGTTGAAGAGTTATTATTTCAACGCTATCTCACAACCAATTTGTATGTATTTTACAAGGTGGCTAATTCGTATGAATTCGTATGACCTCACTTGTATAATTTTGTATGATTTTCTAGACCCTAGTGATGGGTAGGTTTAGGGGCGGGGTTGGGGGTAGGTCATTCGAGCGAATTCATACAAATTGGAGAACTTGTAAAATATGTATAATTTATCAAAATTCGACGAATTTATACCCAGATAGCACACGTACGTCTGCAAGATGTCTGTTAAAGATCTCTTGATCTGGAAAGCATCTGATGTGTACAAACATCTGGCAGACATCTGTAAGATGTCAGTTTTACATACATTCTAAATCATAAACATCTTAAAGACATCTAATAGATGTCTATTTGACATTTGATAGGAAACGTCAATAGATGTATTGCAGATGCGTCTTGCAGAATGCGTCTTGCAGATGTAAATGTAGACGTCAAAAAGACGTCTCCGAGATGTATGTGTGCTATCAGGGTACGAATTAGCCACCTCGTAAAATATGTACAAATTGCCGTAATTTCATATAGGGATGCATGATACATTGGTACCATCAGTTTGCCATGTTCACGACCAATTTTATATCAGAAATTCTACGGAAATGTCCACTTTTGGTATGGCAAGATGTCTTAAAATGTATTTCTTTTTCTAACATTTAAACTTAGACCACATAATTAGATTAACTTTTGACTTTATGAATACATATAAGTGACAGCTTAATGATTTTTTAAAAATCTTTTTGGCAATATTAAAGGTTTTTATGAAATATTATTTCTCTATGAATAGTTTTTTTCAGCACATGCACTCTTAAAAATAAAGGTGCTTCAAAAGGTTCTTCAAGCGATGCCATAGAAGAACCATTTTTGGTTTCACAAAGAACCTTTCAGTCAAAGGTTCATTCAATCATTTATTACTTGCCTTTTTATAATCTGAAGAACCTTATTTGCCACAAAGAACCTTTTGTAAAACAGAAAGGTTCTTCAGATGTTAAAGGTTCTTTATGGAACCATTTAGACAAAAAGGTTCTTCTATGGCATTGTGAAGTACCTTTATTTTTGAGTGTGTAGTCAGAGTTACAGAAAAATAATAAAAATGCAAGAAATAAGGAGATTTTTTTTTTTCTTTCAGTGAACAGTGAACCATTTTTTTTATCAGTATGAAGAACATTTTGACAATCTAAAAACCTTTTTTCAGTGTAAAGAACCTTTTGTGGCATGAAAAGGTTCCATGGATGGTAAAGGTTCTATGTGGAACCATTGATGCCAATAAAGAAACTTTATTTTTAAGAGTGTAAGAGTGACAAAACTGTACAAAACTGCTTGTTTTGCTGCTCGATGTTGCAAATTGGTGTCTTGCCATATTATTTCAATGTATTATCTTAATTATGAACGCACTGATTTGTAGTGCAAACAGTTTTAACGTTCACTGCACGTTGTTGTTCTTCTCGTTATTTCCCTATAGCGGATAATGAACCGGAAGTCTCGCCCATAGGCTTACTTCCGCTTTAAAAGATTAAGGTGGTTACAAAACTTTTTTTAATACAAAATAGTGTAGGTTTTAAATACTGGTGGTTACATGAAATAAATTATGACTTTATCAGTCAGAATTTTAACACTATTACAAACTTACACTTAAAATTTACACACGTTAAGTTTAAATAGATATGTAGATAAATTCTGTATGAATTTACACACATTGTTATATCATTTTAAAGGGATAGTTCATCCAAAAATGAAAATTCTGTCATTAATTACTCACCCCATGTCATTCCAAACCCATAAGACCTTCGTTCATCTTCAGAGCACAAATTAAGATATTTTTGAAGCTTTCTGAACGTGCATAGACACCAATGTAATTACCATGTTCAAGGCCCAGAAAGATAGTAAGGACATAGATAAAATCAGTGGTTCAGCCGTAATTTTATGAATCTAAGGTTAATTAATGACAGAATTTTCATTTTTGGGTGAACTGTCCCTTTAATGAAGTTTCTAGCCAGCAATAAAACATTCCCTATTACTTCAGTGAAACATTAGGGTCAAAATATCCGTGCTATTTCAATTTAAAGTCTATGAAACTCAAAAGATCTGCTGTTTTTTCACATGATAACTACTAAAGTGTGTTGTGTGCAAAACCAACCATGAACCTCCACTGGTATGAATCCCCCATAACAGAGGCCTAAATGGCTTGAGGAAGGGAGGGAATTTCTCCAGAGAAATGTGATTTTTCCAGAGCAGTCCACTGAGATGGAAGATGTGGGTGGATGGCTGGCCAGCAGTTTGACTGTTTGATGTGGGAGGTCTTAACTTCACCCCGCTGGGTCGGACCCCGAGACTTCTCATTAACCGTGTCATCAAAGGCCCCCGGCCCAACTAATCATAACATTAGCGTTGACATTACCACACAGCTACAAGCTTCTTTTGAGCGCTCCACAAACATGCCTGCGCCGGCTGAGTCATTCCTCCGCAGCGAGGGAGCTACAGCCGAAGCAAACTACGCTAGCCTGTGCTCTGCACGCTTCATCGAGAATACAAACACTTACATGACTGCGGACAAGCACGTAGTGCAGCTTTCTGAAAGCGCTAAGCTAGGAGAGTAGCTCTCTTTGCACTGCCCTTAATTAAAGCAACAGTCATTGCGAAAAGGCCCTCGGAGGGATCAGCTGTCAGGACTGTTCGGACAGCTCTGGGCTCCTCACCTACACCGTTCCCCATCCATTACTCCTTTCTCCCATCACATATGCTCCCATCTCCCGTCCAGAGGTCGATGGGGTTCTTATGTTCGTACCTTGCTTTTAAGCCATCAGACACCCCCATGGGGCGCATGAGGAAGATATATCTCTGTCACCGTCCCTGGAAGGACGTGAGTGCACCCATCAGTTCGGCACAAACCATGTCCCGCCGTCTCTTTTGGGGAACTATCGAGGTAGAGAAACCAATTAGAGAGTGTATTTGCCATTAAAGGACACATCTGTGACAAACCCGGCCACGGGGTCGCAGGTTTATTATGTCATCACCCCGTGCGCCGGCCATTATTATAAATAAGTGTCCGTGTCTGGAGGTCACGGATGGAAATGGGATCTAGTTTTTGTCCGATTATGCCAATGGCCCTCTAAGTGCTTCATTATGATCGTTCCTCTCAGATTCATATTTAATTCCAACCTGGAGTTTATCCGTTTAATGGGAAGCATTAAATGTGACCCGCAAAGATCACCGGGAGAGGGAGAGAACAAGAAAAGGTTACGGCCAACCCGTCTCACGCTGCTCGGAAAGTCTTTACACATGTTTTCCTCGGTCCCGGAAGACGTCGACTGGAGTTTGATTTGAAAGACAAACCCCTGCTCTCAACAGGCTCGTCATTGTTCCCTTTGAAAAAGCGGCTCCCCGCGTGCAACTATCAAACGACTTTTTAAAAGGTAATTAAACAGCAGGTCTCCTCCGCCGAGGGGCCGATGAGTTTCACTTCATTAGCATCACTGTGTATATTAACTCTTTGTGCTGCACAATTATAGAATTATGGACTGCCATATATGAACGTCTCTAGCTGCCCAGTGGAGGAAATAAAGATTTGAGGGGGAAAATGTTCATCTGCAGGCACCTCAGCAGATTATTTGTTATTCATAGCTTGATTAATGATTTCGTTTTTTAAAAAATATCACAATAAACTTCTTGAGCCACTGAAAATAAATTCACATGTTTGATATGAAAATAACTCCTTTGGAGCAGCACAGAGAAATTTTTGTGAAAACAATTTTCACGATCACGCAAATGATGCGTGTCAGTCATTGCAGTCGTGGGTGGTTTAATCTGAAAGGGTATACAGTGAACCCTAAAAAGTATTTTGGACATTTAAGCCACAGTTAAATATAGAATATAAAGTTTGGAGTTGAAAAAGAAGAAAGCCTCTAATGCTGACCAAGTCTACATTTATTTGATCAAAAATACTGTAATATTGTTCAATTCTGTTACAGTTTAAAATAACTATTCTTAATATATTTTAAAATGTAATTTATTCCTGTGCTGGCAAAGCCGAATTTTCAGCAGCCATTACTTCAGCCTTGAACGTTGATCTGAAGATCAAGTAACATTTCTTCTTATCAGTGTTAAAAACATTTGTGTCACTTAATATTTTTCTTTTCAGGATTCTTAGATGAACAGAAATATAAAAGAACAGCATTTATTTGAAATACAGGGGTTGGACAATGAAACTGAAACACCTGGTTTTAGATCACAATTAGTATGATATTGGGCCTCCTTTTGCAGCAAATACAACATCATTTCATCGTGGGAGTGACAAATACAAGTCCTGCAAAGCAGCCAGAGGGATTTTGAACCATTTTCCTCTTGCAGAACAGTGGCCAGGTCACTATGTGATGCTGATGTGGGAAAACGTTTCCTGACTCGCTCCTCCAAAACACCCCAAAGTGGCTCAATAATATTCAGATCTGGTGACTATGCAGGCCATGGGAGATGTTCAACTTAATTTTCATGTTCATTAAACCAGTCTGTCACCAGTCTTGCTGTGTGTATTGGTGCATTATTATCCTGATACAGAGCACTACCTTCAAGGTACAATGTTTGAACCATTGGGTGCACATAATGAAACTTTACACTCTGCTCTAACTGGTGTAATGTACAATAAGTGAAGACTGGGCACCAGACAGCGCAAATATAGCCATGAAACCTCCAATACTATATTGGCGAGTGTTTCAGTTTCATTGTCCAACCCCTGTATGTGTCACATTTGATACATTTAGCATCCTTGCTGACTAAAAGAATGAAGTTTTAAGTTTATGCCAAAAAAAAAAAAACTTATAAGGGGAGACACTGCATGCAAAAACACTGTTTTTTCATGCACCTGTGAAGTTTGAGATTTTGGGCTTTTTGGTTTTTCATAAAGTGTTTTTTCAGACTAGTGAAAAGAAAACATCCAAAAGACACTGTTGAGTGTTTCTTTTATAGCACTTTATCTGTTTGTGCCATTAAATTTCAATTACAATTCATATTTCTAAAAGTTGTTTTCTCAAAATGTTTTTTATTTTCTCCTACACTGAGCCATAAATCTCCACTTCAGTAGCACTTACACACACCAAACTTTAAATTTTTATTCCTGTCTATATCCTGAAGGTTTTTACAGGGGGATTTGTTCATATGTAATTTGCTTGATTTTATACATTTTATTCCCCCCAAAAAAACTATATATATATATATATATATATATATATATATATATATTTTTTTTCTGTCTGTTCTAAGTATTTTCTGAATTATGGAGTGACAAAATGAGATACCCCAAATCCCCTCTGTAAAAACATTTGACTCTAATATATATAAATAAATAAATAAATAAATAAATAAATAAAAAAGTAAAAAAAAAAAAAAAATTAAACAATAATTTTGAAACTGACTTCACCCAGTGTTCAGATTTTTGTACTAGAAAATAAAATAGGAAATTAGTGCATATTTCATTAAATAATGCCTAATTTTTTCAGTTCCCTAAAATTTTAGAAAACTTGTAATACAAAAAATGTTGGCAGTTATCAATGTAACCAATCAACTGGGTAAATACGGTGATAACTATTAGTTCATTTTTTACCCTATTCACCTGCAGCGTCTCGCCGTAAACAGTAGTGTCTGTGTGTGTTTGTGTATGTGTGTAAATATACATTAGAGCTGTCATGATTCCTCGATTCAATTCGAGTATTCATTCATTCAGAAAAAAAAAAAAAAAAACTCGATTGCATTTTGTTTGTGTCTAGTTACCGGCAAAAATACCGGAAGTGGCGCATTAGACAGTTTTCCAATGCTGCGTGATATATTAAACCCATTTAAAAATTATCATGAAGCATAATGCTATTGTGTATTGGGTTTATTAAAACGCTCAACTGGGAACGCAACGTGAGCCATTTCTTCAGATTTGTAAGGTAAATAATTTATAAACCTACGCAAACACGGGAGAATACATCAATATCTTCAAAAACTTTCTAAGCTGTACATCGCAATTTCAAAATAAAAGTTCAAACCCTCGCTCTGAGTTTAACCGTTTTGATGTCCACATATTCAAGAAATTGCAGTTACGCAGCATTTCTGTCATAATGAAATGGCCAAATATTAAAGATAAAGTGGACATTGAATTAAATGTTGTTTAGTCAATATTAAACAAGCCTTGTAAAGTGTAAAAACAATCGTCAGGATGTTGGCGCCCTCTGCAGTCATTTGTTATAATGTGTAATGTACATTAGTTGTATTGTTGATAATACATTATGTATTTTAAGTTTTGTTCAATAAAACCATATGATTACGCTACGCTTTTGATAATTCAGAATAATCGACTCATTACTCGATTACCAAAATAATCATTAGTGACAGCCCTAATATAAAGTAGGGCCACTTTAAAGCAATTTACAAATTAAAAAACACTGTCCGAATGCACTTGACTTTCAAGTTATGCCAGTGCCAAGAAATTACAGCAATTTAAAGTAACTCCAAAGCATATTTTAATGGATATTTCAGTGCATGTCTCATATGTGTTTTATGCAGTGCCCTTTATTAGTATGTACCATGTGTCCAGGAGAGTGTATAGGCTGGCTGACCCCGGTGCCGATCTACATACAGCTTAGAAAGCAAAGCAGCTCCCTCCATCAGCATGCAGTGACAGCCTCCTCTGTTTAATGCACTCCCTCAGTTTATAAATGCCCAAAGTGTGATAAACATTTCTGCCGGGCCGATGCACAGGTCAGGTGCTCGAAGGTGTAGGTGGTGTAGCCTCTAGATAACCATTGGAAAGAAATATGCAGCTTTTGGTCATTGTACCAGACCAGTTGTTCTTTTGTACCAGTCTAAGGAAGTACAGTTTGCGTTTTGCAAATCCTATAGCTACTGTGTCACCGTTTCCCAGTGTTCCATACTGAAGTAAGAGTATGCTGAAAGAGCCAAAATGAGATGAGGAAATTGTAAGAAGAGTGATGCAGTATGGGAAATCTACATTGTAAAGGTCTTGACAGTTGACAGATGAGCGTTCATTTAAGTAAAACCAACCACAGAGGCCAAGACGTCAGCTCCCTGGAAACTAAAAGACAGTCTACAGACATCTTCACAGCAACTATGACGGTTCACTCATTGATTGCTTTCAAATTCAGCTTGATTGATGTTTCTAATGAATCTTTATGCATTAAATATGTCTATGTCAGGCTCCCATGCTTTAGTGTAGAAAATCTAGATGACATAATTAATGTCTAAGTTTAAAAAGAGAAAACAAAGACGAATGGTTGCCAGTAATATTATACAACCTTGATGAGCATGAAGCAACTTCATTATTTCCTCATTGGAATTTTTGCTTTCTTCATCAGACAGCTGAGGCATTAACTTATGGTCTTACTGTGACTTTGGTGTAATAATATGGTGAGATATAGACAGTTTAAATGCTCTGACTATTTACTTTTAATATAAAGTCTGTTTTTTATGACCGTAGGTGCTGTAAGATTAATTGAGTTGTGGATGTCTGGCTTTCAAAGCCTGTAGCACTGAGGAGGGATCCTGGATCAGCCAAAGCAAAGAGACAAACTCATTAATATATGATTAATAGTAGCTGGCAAGGTGATTAATTAGTGTTTGTGACAGTAAACGTTTACCAGGCCTTTATGTTTTCCCCCGGAATGTCAATTTGTCTCTTCTGAACGTGTTTCCCCTCCCAGCAACTCTTGTGAAAGAGCACACAACTTTGCATATTCTAGTCTTGTCCCATTTCATTCTTCCCCTGCCCAGAACAGCAGCCCGGGAATTAAACGCCTCAAACATGATTGATTACTTTTCTTTTTTATTTGCAAGCTGAAAATCCAAAGTGGTTGTTTTCTTTCTTTTTTGTTTCTTTTTTTTCCTTTAGTCCACCTCTTGTTTTTCTTTCTCTGTCGTTGGTTGTACTTGTTCGTCCTGGTCTTTTTAGGGACCCGGGCTCATTGATACAGGAATGTCTACCGGCTCTCGCTTTGCGGTAGGATTGATTTGAGTCACTGCAGGAAGAAGTTTGTGTGTTTTTCCCACAGGGGCCCTTGTCCTGACTTTGCCCTAGACTCACAAACACACGTGTATGTGTGTGTGAGGGTTTACTTAGCTACTATAGTTTAGGGACACATTTGTAGCCAAAAGTGAGTAAAAGAGGACAAAACCTTGCTTTGGGGACATTCAGGGACATCGTCAGTTGGAAAGGTTGGAAAAGTCTTTAGTTACAGAGCTCCAGATAAAAAAAAAAAAAACGGCTAGAATGAACAAATTTGACCCCTAAACATTTGAATGGTAGAAAAACAGTGAAGGGTTGTTTTTGTAGTTTTAATTATCTTAATCTTTGGAACACAAATGAAGATATTTTTGATGAAATCCAAGAGCTTTCTGGCCCTGCATAGACAGTAATGCAACTGACACATTTAAGTCCCAGAAAGGTAGTAAGGACATCATTAAAATAGTCCATGTGACATCAGTGGTCCAACCATAATTTTATGAAGCTATGAGAATACATTTGTACATTTTAAAGTTTAATTATTCTATCTAATGCACTTTGAGAGTTCAAAATTAGGAGCTCCCAACCCAAAAGTCAGCGAATTGACTTGTACCTGAACTTTAAAGGGGACTCAACCTTCTTTTTATTTGTGATATACTGTAAATTACATTCACACTGGTGTTTTAGGAAGCCAAACAAATTAGAATATAATAATAACAACCATTTTATAATATTGTTATTCCTATGACAGTGATAGCTATTGTAAAACAATTGCAATACAAAATAAATGAAAATGAATATTTCATAGGTATGTTGTTTTTGCTTTACACTACAGTAGGGAAATTACTTCTATAGGAAATACTTCTTTCCTAATTTCCTAATTTCCTTCTTTCCTTACACTTGAAAGAGACATTATGAATTTGGACTGCATTTGAACTAGGGCTGGGCGATATGGCCAAAAAGTTATCATGATAATTTTTTTCATATCAGTCAATATCGATTATTATCACGATAAATGTCAAATTTTTATTTATTTCTCGTTTAATGGCACATTTTTGCTACAGTGTGACAGTTGTAATAACCAGATGGTTAATTGTTTTTTTGAATTCTTTACACTTTTTCCAGTCATTTTTCCATAACAAAATAAATCTTAATAGAAAAAAATAATTTCTTAGTTTTTGCCTGTTTTAATGAGTAATATTGTTTCAAATCAAGAAACAGGTTTGTGTCACCTGATAATATTAATAATAATATACATTTTTTTGTCTCTTAGAAATACACATTTGATAGTAGCTTGAATTAGAATGCAGATTTAGATTTATGTTCATTATCAAAATCAGTAATATCTGTAAAAATTGTAGCAACCTTTTTATTTGAAATATTCCGATTCTTTTTGTTGTTGTTTTTAAATTAACTATTGCTCTTCCATAGTATCATCCTTAGATCATGATAACAGTTAAAACCACAAATATAGCACTTCAATACCATGGTAAAAATGGTACAAAACAAAAAACACTGTAATTATACAGTATAAACATAATTACTCCTCCTTAAATACATTTAATACATGTCTACATTAATAATATAATAAAATTCGACACAAATATACCCACATTTCTGACACAATACCACTGTGCAGTTGTGCTACTACAGTAAATCAATGCTAAATGATGGCG
Organism: Cirrhinus mrigala; assembly: GCA_036247105.1. NCBI lineage: Eukaryota > Metazoa > Chordata > Actinopteri > Cypriniformes > Cyprinidae > Cirrhinus > Cirrhinus mrigala. Next base: position 19,291,013 of record CM070027.1, on the reverse strand, counting down.
ATTTGTAGAGTTAAAATCCTTTTAATCTATGATTTACTGTATCGTTGCTAACAGTGTTTCTCCTGTTTGTCAGCGCTGTTTCATCAGGCTTTAACCCAAGTCCTTTGTGTTTTTCACTGAATTCAAGCACTTCACAATGAATCTCACAGCGCTGTTTACTGACCGCGACTTACCAGCCAGTGAATCCTCTGCGCTAGTAAGTTCGCGCCATGGCGTCGTTTGAACTTTGATCCGAGCGGATAAACGGTCCGAGTGGCGCGCTTTAAATGACTAGCGCTCTTTTGTTCCGCCTTCACCGCATAAACATTATAACGAACATTTATCAAACTCTTGTTATCGTTCATCGAGGAAAAAAAATTATATTGCCCAATAATTATGAATTGCTGACTGCTAGCCCTAATTTGAACAGCTAGCAGTCAGCAATTCATACTCGTTAGTTTTTTTTTTTTTTTTTTTTTTTGACGGAAAACTCCATCTTAAGTGAAAACACGCTAACAAAACGGTCTCTCTTCAAATGTAGTGAGCGCTGTAATCATCGGCTGCAACTCACAGCACATGCAATAAACGAGTTCACTGCATTCACTGTGAACTGAAACGTTCTGAGGCGGAAAACTTTGTATCACGTACTGATCGCCTTTAAAACATGCAGCGAAAACAGACTTGATGAAGGGATTAAGCTATATTGTGCTTTCGGTTTTGATTCATTTGACAGATACTGTGCCAAAATGACCCAAAACACAACTTTGGAGACCTTTTATGATAGAATAAGAAGTTTAAATCTATTTTAAAAACTACGCATTTTGCCTGGAAGACCTATGATTTCATATCGTCATGTGACCACGATGATATCGAAACGGTTAGGCTATCGCGATACCACGATATTGATAATACCATTACATCCCTAATAAAATTACGTTTGGACCCCTGATGTAATACAGTTGTAGCTGAAGTACAAAGGGTGGAATAAAAAGTTTATTTTCCAAGCAAATGCTTTAAAATAAAGGCATGACAAAGTAAGTGCGACGTGGGCTGTTTTATACAATTAGGTTATCACTAATTTGATTATGTGGCATCCTTTTACGTGAATTGTAGGAAGAACAGCAACGAGCAAGAGACCTACTAAACATTTCATTGGCCAAAAGAGGCCTCAAATCATTATAAAACACACATTTGATACCGGCACAGTAAACCATTTAATACATTCACTTCAGTGAGCCATTTACCAATGCCATTAAACAGCTCTGTCACTCTGAGACGGCATTCTCTGTTTGGACATATGGCCATGAATAGTTACGGTTTTGCATTGTGACCGTGCACGCAGATGGGCTTGCGGTTTCACGACGCGCGCCACTTTCTCTGATCCAGCGTTCTTCATAAAATGACTCTGAACTGCAGTTCTCTGTTGAACAATAAAGACAACAGCATAAATTTGTTTGTTTATAGCTGTACATTGCAAATTAAGACTCGCCATTAATTGAGAAAGTGGCATCTGTTCGCTTCATCCTGACAAAACTAGCAGGTTCCTAAATCTTATTTTGTATTGTGGTTCATCTTTTATTCTTGTTCCTCAGCTGACACTGATTTGAAGCATCGCTGTGCATGACTGTCATTTTGCAGGCCACTTCTCACTCTTTTTGATGTCGTACCATCTTTTTATGTCTTGATGCACTCAGAGCCTTTATTCCGTCGTTGCAAGAGCACGTCAACTATACCAAAAAGACAAATTCATCAGAATATATGGCTTTTAATGTAAAAGCCAATCATCCTTCCTATCGTTTTTATTGAGTTTGCAGATCGGATTGACGCGAGCCGGGATCAGGGGGCTAAGAGGATGGCCACCAGTACAGGACGTTTGGCTCCTGCCCACTTATACAATAAAAAGCCTTTTCTGGGAAATTGTTCAAAAAACGGCAAGACTTTTCATCGTGGCTGCAGCGTGGAGTAACTTTTCTTAGATTATTTTCATTGTTGATAATCTCTTTAACTATAGGGGTGAGTCGCTACACCTGAACCTCTTTGCGGCAATGGCGTGGACGTTAATCCCATAATTCTTTGGGAGGGCAGTGCTACTTTCCCCTTTCACATGCCTATGTATGTCGCTGCAGAAGGAAAGCATGAGAAAAGTAGATTGAGAGTGGCTCCATTTCATTTCAATAACCTGCGTCTCGCCCCCTCTCTGCTAGATACATCCACATTTCACAGCAAAAAAATGAAAAAGGTACTGGTAATTTAATCATGCATAAATTATTACAGTTTACAGTGATTTTACTTTAACTCTAAAACACAATCCAATGCGTAATTCAAAATACAGGGAGAATCAGTATGAAAAATTCACCTTTGTTCATCTTCAGAACACAAATTAAGATATTTTTGATGAAATCCAAGAGGTTGCTGAACCAGATAGCAACACAACTGACGCATTCAAGGCCCAGAAAGGTAGTTAGGAAATTGTTAAAATATTCCATGTGACATCAGTAGTTCAACCTTAATTTTATGAAGCTACACAAATACTTTTTGTGCTCAAGGAAAACAAAAATAACGACTTTTTAATAACTGTTTCTTCTCTTCGTGTCATGCCAAGTCTATGTAGTGCCATAGTGTCAATATAATTAATATTTTAACTGAGGAAGCAGCTTATGATGATCAAGCTATATTGTAAAATACTACCAGTCAAAAGTTTTTGAACAGTAAGATTTTTAAGGTTTTTTTTTATTTTTTATTTTATTAATTTTTTTGTTGAAGTCTCTTCTGCTCACCAAGCCTGCATTTATTGGATCTAAAGTATAGCAAAAACAGTAAATTTTTGTACTATTTAAAAAAACTGCTTTCTATTTGAATATATTTTTAAATGTAATTTATTCCTGTGATTTCAAAGTTGAATTTTTAGCATCATTACTCCAGTCACATGATCCTTCAGAAATCATTCTAATATTCTGATTTGCTGCTCAGAAAACATTTATTATTATTATTATGTTGAAAACAGCTGAGTAGAATTATTTTAGGTTTCTCTGATGAATAGAAAGTTCGGAAGAACAGCATTTATCTGAAAAAAAATTATACTGACTCCAACCTTTTGAATGATATAGTGTATAATGTTTTAAATATTTTAAATATAGTGTAATGTTTAAAAATGACTGGAAAAATGTTTTAAATATTGATGATAATAATAATAATAATAACAATAAATAATAGTTAATAATAATAAATGTTTCTTGAACAGCAAATCAGCATATTAGAATGATTTGTGAAGGATCATGTGACACTGAAGACTGGAGTAATGATGCTAAAAATCAATAGAATTAATTCTATTTTAAAATATATTCAAATAGAAAGCAGTTATTTTAAATAGTAAAAATATTTCACAATTTTACAGCTTTTGCTGTATTTTGGATAAAATAATGCAGGTTTGGTGAGCAGAAGAGACTTCTTTTAAACCATTAAAAATCGTACTGTTCAAAAACTTTCGACTGGTAGTGTATATTGGTGCTTTGGTTTATTGTGTTAGGAAACAATTTAACTGTACAAAATTTAATGATTAATTTTAAAATAATATAATAACCATATCTGCATGTATAACTATGACAGATCAAAGAAACAATTCGTCAATTCTGGCCAAAATATGAGTTCATAATCTATAGTAACACTTCTTCCAGTGAGAAAGTCCATCCTATATTGTCTTCTCACATCAAAATCAACCAACTTTTGTTATATTTTGGGCTCTTTTTGTTTGTAAATGGTCCTTGATTTGTGCATATTTCTCTCCTGATTCAGATGAAACTACATATTCACTGAAGAAAACAATATTATGAAAAGGCCTTAAAAGTTTGAAGTAAATGTGTTAATTTTTTTTACAACCATGCAGCTTTAGAAGTTGTTTGATTACTTGTGGATTATTGTAATGTTCTGATGTCACCCATTCACTGCAGAGGATGCACTGGTGAGAAAGTGATGTCTCCAAATCTGTTCTGAAGAAGAAACTCATTTACATCCTGAATAGCCTGAAGGTGAATACATTTTCAGGAAATTTTCGTTTTTGTGTGAGCTATTCCTTTAAGAAACTGCGCGTTGTTTTTCACTAAAACAGAAAAAAAACTTTTGTGATAGATTTCTTTAAAAAATGAAAAGAGAATAGAAGCTGTGTTTTTAATAACGTACTTGACATCCGAGCGACGTAATACCGGTGAAAATTAAAACTCTTCTGCCACTTGCTCACTTTTATTAGGAATCCTAAGATTGCTTTTGTTCTTCGGCTGACATCATATTTGAGGCTTGGTTTATTTTTGTGTGGAATAGGGTTGTTCGTAACAGTCCATGCAAATCAAAAGCCTTGATTTATGCACCTTTCTAGTGGCGGCTGGAACATTAAATTTAATTTTGCTGTTGCAGCCGGGTTCCACCTTGCGCAGGCTTGACACGGTGAACTGGGCCCGCCGGAGCACAGGAATTCATTACTTCTTCCACAATATGCGAAAGCCACATTTGAATGAAACATTTGTCTCTTGTCAGAACAGTGTAAGATCTACTCTCTCTATACAGATATATTAAAAATAGGAGGGGAGGAAGGCCTCGCACTTGACTGTAACAAAGCTAGAAGTCGCATGGCCTTGGCACATTAGAATAAGGCTTGTTGGATGTGGGCTGGGAAACAATCTGTTTCTTGTCGTGATATTGCATTACTGTTTCGGAAAAATAGCACCAAGCAAAGTAATGAGATTTGTTTTCCTCTCCTTGTTTAGTTTTGCATTTTAGAGACCTGGAGGCACACTGAAATACAAATTCAGAAAAAAAAAATGCAAGACTTTAAGGTTCAGTAGCTCAGTGTCTTTTATATAATGATATTTGTATTTAATTTGAACAAATTTCAACAGTAAGGTATGTTTAATAGATATTTTTTTAATTTTACATTTTTTTACAATTTTACAATTTTTTAAATGGTAAGTTGTAAAAGAGAAATAGACAAAATTCAATATTACCAAATGTTAAGATGGTATGTCATTAGTTAATGTATTAACTAACATTAACGAACAACAAACAAAACATTTATATTAATCTTTGTTAATGTTAGTTAAAAAATATACTTTTGTTCATTGTTTGTTCATGTTAGTTCACAGTGCATTAACTAATGCTAACAAACACAACTTAGTTAAGGCTGTAGTTATCGTTAACTAAGATTAATAAATGCTGTAGAACTATTGTTCATTTTTAGTTTGTTAACTAATGTTAACTAATGAACCTTACTGTAAAGTGTTACCTGTTAAAATAATGCCAGTAATTAAAAAAAAAATAATTATAAACACCAATAACCTGCCTAATAAATAATAATGTTAAACATGCACAAAATAATTAAAATAATTGACGATTAATTGATGATAAAATAATGTTCATTTATTGTTTCATAAAATAAGCTCAAAAATGATTTGTATCTTTATTTATCTTTGATAAGCTGCTCTATAAGTATGTTTTTGATTCACTAGAATGAGATTCAAAGAACTGACTCATAAGAATAATTTATTTAAGAGATGGACTACACTGGTTGTGCTATATACTTCTGATGCTAAAACAACCAGCGCATAAATAATCTGTTCGTCAAAAAGATTACACTTACGTGCTGTATGTATATTTGACCCTGGACCCACAAAACCAGTCATAATTTTTCGAAATTGATACAACTATTTGAAAATCTGGAATCTGAGGGTGCAAAAAAAATCTAAATATTGAGAAAATCGCCTTTAACGATGTCCAAATGAAGTTCTTAGCAATGCATATTACTAAGTAGGAAATTTACAAAATATCTTCACCGAACATGATCTTTACTTAATTTCCTAATGATTTTTGGCATAAAAGAAAAATCAATCATTTTGACCCATACAATGTACTTTTTGCCTATTGCTACAAATATACCTGTGCTACTTAATACTGGTTTTGTGGTCCAGGGTCACACATATTATTTATTAAAAAGAACCTGCTCAAAAGAGTCATTGGTTCAGGAATTGGACTACAATGGAGTCATTGGTTCAAGAATCAAAATGCACAGGTCACGCTGTCTATTTCACACTGTATATTCATTAGTAATGTTGCAGCACTGCAGAATAGTAATCTAGAAAGCTCTGTCAGAGTATATTAGTGTTATATCTGTATCAGCGGACAAAAAGCACATGCTAGAACCATTAACGGAACCGAATGCTGTCCTGCGCGGCTCTAGATTACATCCATATGCTGTTGACTGGAAAGCAGCAAGGTTGATTACATGACCAGTGTAGTATGGCAGGGTGCCACCCTTTGATAAAGTGAATCCTTCATGCATGCACAGTGATGGCTGTTGACTTCAAGGGCATGCTGAATATTCCAATTGACTACCCACCCTCCACTAACCCTGACGATTGTTCCATGTGACCCTGTGTGGCAACAAACACCCTGAAAGCCTAGGTAATTCAGATTTAGGCCAAACATATGACTGATGGTGTTCTTAAACAACTGAAGTATGCTTTTGTGGCTGCGCATGCTATTTAAACCCACTTGAAGAGAGTGTTTATACTTATTTCGATTTAAAAAATATTTAAATTTGGCTGTTGGTTTCTGGAATATTGAAATGTAGTATTGCCTTCTAAATGATTTGCAGCATTGAAACTTTCAAAAGAGCACTACCGTCTGCTTTTTGATATGGATAATCCTCTTGCTTTTAGAGGCATCGGGGATCATTGCGGCAGGTCTTTCTCCTCCATCTCGCCTGCTGTGGCTTTCCGATGACTCTGGATCCCCTGGGCTCTTTCAGAGCCAAAGTGTGCAGCCGATGTAAGGATGCAAATGACTTTCCAAGGTCCTTGTGATTGCTCATTAACTTTCAGCAGGCATAAGTCCTTACTTTATTATTGACTGCACAGAATACACAATACACTGACCTCTGCCACGCGCAACTAAATCTCTTCCTGCCAATCCATTGCACTGATTTCTGCAACCGACCAGAAAACTGCAGCCAGCAGTTTAGTCACCTTTAGTGTTAGCGTGGCTGCCTCCCAGGCCCTTCTACAAAATCTCTGGACACTTATACTTTTTAATCAATTTTATTCAAATTTACAAGGTTTTGCAAGACTTTCCTAATCGGGTATTTTGGGTGAGTTTATAATTATGAAATATTTAACAAGCGTCATATCAGATATCTACGACGGCATTTTAGTGCCACGTTAAAAAAAAAAAATCTAAGATTATGAGATTAAAGTTGTTAATTTTTCAAGAATAAAGTCAAAATGATTTAAGAATTAATTGGCAGCAATTAAAGTTATAATATTTTAAGAGTATAGCCTGCACCTGCAAATAGCCCAGATAGGTATCACCGGAAGAAGTTGCCAGGCCACTTGAATTGATTTGAATATATATGGGATCATTAGCAGAAATCATACCATGTGTTATGCTCGGAGGGACAGTATGCTTGGAAATAATGTTTTATGTCTTCGATTGCGTTCGTTATTGGCAGTGCGCCAGCCCCCCGATAATAGTAATAAGCTTTGTGCTTTTGGTACTTTTATATAAAACAAAGTCTCAGTTTTATAGTGAAATACAAATAATGTGTCTTACAAAATGTTTTTCAAGATCTTTAATGTGGCATGATTCTCGTAATTCTTGTAATTTTGACTTTATCCTCAAAATATTTTGACTTTATTCTCTAAACATTCTCAAAGTTGAAATTTCATTCTTTATTCTTGTAATTTCGACTTTATTTTTGAAACATTTTGACATTATTCTCAAAACATTTAGACTTTATTCTTATAATTTCAACTTTATTTTTGAAACATTTCAACTTTATTCTCAATACATTAAGACTTTATTCTAATAATTTCAACTTTATTCTCATAATTTCGACTTTATTCTCAAAACATTTAGACTTTATTCTCGTAATTTTGACTTTATTCTCAAAATATTACAACTTCAATCTTGTAATCTTACATTTTTTATTATTTTTTAACATCGCACTAAAATGCCATCGTAGTTATCAGATAACTATTCAAATTTTTTCCACACATATATATATGTGGGGTTGACCGATATGTGTTTTTCGGGGCTGATGCCAATACCGATTATTACAGATCAAGTACACCAATAACCAATATTTTAAATCGATGTATGTGTCTTGTGTACATATGGAAATAATGTCAAAATTAAAGAAGTCCAGAACAACAATTTACAGATAATGTACTCACCCCCTTGTCATCCAAGAAGTTCATGTCTTTCTTTCTTCAGTCGTAAAGAAGTTGTGTTTTTTGAGGAAAACATTATAGGATTTTTCTCCGTATAATGGACTGATATGGTGCCTCGATTTTGAACTTCTTTAAATGCGGCTTCAGATCCCAAATGCGGTTGTAAACAATCCCAGCCGAGGAAGAAGGGTCTTATCTAGCAAAACAATCGGTTATTTTCATTTAAAAAACACAATTTAAATACTTTTTAATCTCAAACGCTCGTCTTGTCTTGCTCTCCCTGAACTCTGTGTATTCTGGTTCAAGGCAGTTAGGGTATGTTGAAAAACTGAAGACCGTATTTTCAAAAAGCTTCCTCTAAATGTTTTAAAATAATTTTCTTGGCAAATTGGTTTTGAAAATAACCGATAAGCATAAAAATACTTAATATTGACGCTGATAATTGGTCGACCCCTAATATATATAGATCTTCCCAACAATGTATAAATTACTCAAAAAAAAAAAAAAAATTATTATATCATAGTAGATGTTTGCCATTGATTCCTTTTTTTAGCCAGATGAACGGAAATGCTATAGAAAGATTTCGCCAGAATTCATAATGAATGAAAATGAACAAATAACCTAATTTCCTCACTAATCCTGAATGTTCTTCCACTAGACCATGAGGAAAAAAATCTTTTAAATTCTTCTGCTGCCTGGCCAACTCTATACTACCTCAAATATTTACCGAAAGCAAGGGGAATTTCAGCAAGGCATTATAAATCTCCCGGCTCTGTGGTCTTCTGGATCCCCGCGAGCACTGCGCTTATGCAGATTAGAGGCGGTGAATCAACATATTAAAAGCACCTGACATTTGTCCTGATATATTGAATCGTTAGCGCGACAGAATCACTTAAGCTGGATCTACTAACATCAAGTTTCCTCTGGTTATTGACCTCTGCACAGCAGCCCTGACAAGTGGAGCTGCAGCAAAGTTCATTAATAATGTGAAATAAATCAATTGTGCAGGAAATAGAGGAATCCCTGTAGCGGGGTCATTTCGTCCCATCTTTTGACCATGTGTATTGGTGCGCTATGACATCTTACCGCTCGCGTTAAATATTCGATGCGCAAAGACATTTATGGGACACGAGCGTGCAGATTACGTTCAGGTCCCTTTCACTTCTGAACCATGTGCATGTCAGGTAAAATTCTCTATGAGTGTCGTAAAACGAATAGATTTCTTGGAATATGAATAAAAAGTGAGGGTTATTAACTCAAAAGCATTGCCAGGGTTAAAACCAGTCTGTCCAATCCATCACACAGGTCATCCCTGGGTTTTTAAACTCAATTCTGAAATGGCCTAAAGTGAGTAAGTTTTGCAGCGGTGCATCGAGAACGTCTGTGAAATAGATAGATGCTGAGGGTAATATTTCGTGTTCGCTCAAACTTACTGGCAGAACTGGTTTTCTCAGGGACAAAATATGAACAAACACTCCCGCAAAATGAAGATGAATACCGAGCCAAAACCTCTGTTCATTCATCAGTCATTTTGCAAGTGCATCACAGGATAATAGCAGTAATGATTATCGGCATGGACCAGCAGAACGAACGGTCATGTTATATGAATTGTAGCACCACTCAAATAATCCAGAAATCCAAACAGTGCAGTAAACATTAAAATGCCATATTTACTGCGCTAGTTGAGATGGATATGATCCTATTATCCTCCATTACGCGAATGCAATATCTAATGACTAATGCCTAAATTGTGATGCTTGACAAAGTCCATTGTGTTTTTGCTTATACAGTTAGGAAAATAATCCTAATGGACAGAATCAGACCGTTTATCATGAAGAAAACTGCATTTGGAGTTCTAACGATTGTGCCAAACGGTCATATTAAAAAATTAGTGTCCCTTTCTATGTATATTTATTATTTTTTACCTAGAAGAAAAATCTTGTATTTGTTCTCTAAATTTTAAATGCATTTTTGACATTTATTCATCATAGCATAGTTGAATCTATCTTGTATGTTCTTATATAGTGAAAAAGACTTTAAACAGAAAGATCATTTTCAAATCTATTACCATCTTCCTTTCTGCCTAATTAGTGGTTTTTGTCACAGCAAAAGTGGCACACTCGTTTTTGCAGCTTGTCTGTCTCCCACTTTCATTTCTTCATCATTCTTCACTCCATCGATTCCTTTTCTTCATCAAGTGCCTGCAAGGCAGTGTGAGCTCTCTTGGCAGCCGGCAGCCCAGAAGCAGACGGAACTGCAGTGTCAGCTAGTCGAGGCGTCCTTCAGCACTCCCTGTCACCGGAGGAATGAAGGACGAAGCCGCTGACAGAAAAAGAACGTGGTGGTGGGGGGAAAGGGAAAGGATCACTTAATTTGTCATTCCCACTTGGAAACAGAGTGAAAACAGTAGCTAATACTTCGATGGTCTGCGAATGGGATTAGGATTAGGATTCAATCAGATTTTAGTAATGTTTTTGTATCATCATCAACGGAAACTGTTCGAGACGTCGTGTTACAGTTGAGTTCAAAAGTTTACATACACCTTGCAGAATCTGCAAAATGTTAATTATTTTACAGAAATAAGAGGGATCATACAAAATGCATCTTTAGAAAAGTCCTTCATGTCCCACAAATTCTTTGGTTTTTCAGCATTTTTGTGTATTTGAACCCTTTCTGACAATGACTGTATGATTTTGTGATCCATCTTTTCACACTGAGGACAACTGAGAGACTCATATGCAACTATTACAGAAGGTTTCAAATACTCATTGATGCTCCAGAAGGAAAAAACGATGCATTAAGAGCCGGGGGTGAAAACTTTTGAACTGAATGAAGATTTTTCTTATTTTTTTCCTGAATATCATACTTTTTTTTTATTTAGTACTGCCCTTCAGAAGATACTTACATGTTTTCCAGAAGACAAAATCAGTTAAATTTACCCTGATCTTCAAATTCCAAAAGTTTTCACCCCCCAGCTTAATGCATTGTGTTGATGTACTCAAAATAAACTACAACTGAAATAAAAATGATTAAAAACTATATGGACGTATTAACAGAAAATGACAAAAGCACAAAAAATTACTAAATTACTAAATAATACTATTACTAATTACTAGTACTAAATTACTAAAATTACATTATAAAACAGACAATAGAAAGACAAAATAGAAAGAAAAAATCTAAATACATAATAAATACTATAATATTATCTCAATAATACTAAAATAACACTTACACACACATATATATATATATATAGATATATAGAGATAGATAGATAGATAAATAGATAGATGTGTGTGCATTTTAGTATAATTATTATATAATAGTAAACTTTTTTTTTTTTTTAGGGTAGGGTACTAAACTAATAATAATTTTATTTATTTATTTATATAGTGTTCTCAATGCTTAATGCCTTTTTTTCTTGCCTCTTTTTTAAAGCATTTTTGTAATGATTTTTGTGATGGTGATTATTAGTGATTTCATTGTTCCAGAGGAGGAGGACATGGATAATGGCTTTTCATCTTTGTGAACTGCTGACTCAGCCTTTTCTCGATTCTTGGTCCATTTTGTTTTGATTGACCATGGCTAAACAACATATTTTGCTCCATTTAGATGATTTATTTAATGGCAGAAAACTTACTAACATTGTTTTCATGAGTTTGACCCCCGTTTTCTGTGCTGCAATTTTAAAAGTGCAATCCATTGTAGTACAATAGAAAATAATGGACTGTAATATTAAAAAAGAAGAAGAAGAAAAAAAAAAAGGATATGACAGAGACAGCAGTGGCAGTCACTGGCTGATGACTTTACATCACTACTTTTATATCTGTGACTAAAACCTATACCTATTTTGTACTCCTTTGCTGCTATCCAGTAAACCTCTAATATCTAGTGTCATTTGTTTAGGAGGTAGAATAACACATAACCATCCTAATAAGTGCTGAATTGTTAAATTTAAGGCTTAAATAGCTGTTTCAGTCAGGCAGCACTGCCATCAGGACAGTATCCTAAAAATTCACAGAGACAAACACCATGATAGCTCTGAAAGAGAGACTTCACACCATCTCACCCGACCATCCTCGGACGGTGCGCGAGAGCTCAACTTGATTAGGAAGAAGGGATCTTAATCCCAAAAAAATAGTGGAGCCACAAGTAATCTTGGTGCCTGTGTACTCAAAGCAGATTGTGAGGGGAGAACTAAAAGGAAGAGGCATTAGGGGCATCAGATGGACCCCAATGCTCTACTAGCATGCTTTGAGCAGCGAGCTAAATTCTAACTCAAAGAGCTGAGGAAAATATGTTGATTATATGTTCAGACAACTAAATTCATTAGATGCATGAGTGGACATCCCAAAAAGACAATGAAAGTCTTTGTAATGACTCACTTTTGCAATTTTCTGATGCTGTAGATGTTTTCCCACTGCATCTGTGCACAATACAGTGGCATTAATTAATCCTGATTATTGCTGCAGGGGTGGTCATTGTGTCTGATTGAATGGTAGCATTTACGGTCAATTTAGCAGCGTCCTTATCAGTGGCCATTGGCCTCATTTGAAAAGGACTAATTAGCTGTGAAATACATGACAAGTCAATTGTGGTAAAGGAGGACACAGAATAAAGCAGTGATCGGGCGGATGTCTGCATGCAGGAGATACACTTTAAGTGCTGTTGCCAAATGTGCAGTCAACAACAAAAATACATTGTAGAGAGATAAAGTGTTGTATTGCTTACCTCACCTGCAAATAAATAGTGCTAGATTTTTACAGTAAAATAAAAATAATTTCCCTTAGTTTTGAGCATATCTTTTATAATTTTGCAATTTTGTTTATTATGCACTGCTTATTGTTTATTTAGCACTGCTGAGCCGGGTTGACAGGTTTTCACAACATTTTGAAGGGGGTGCCCCAGTAAAAATACACAGTTTTTGGTAGGGTTCCCCTCGTAAAATTCGCGACCCACAAAAACAACCTGCGGCAACAGTGGTAAAGTAGCCAAAAAAACGTGGACTTGGCAACACTGCTGCCGATTGAAGCACGTCAGTGAATGTTTTACATTTCGCTCTGAAACTGGCAACGCATCGCCTATATTTATGCTTTTTTATTTAGAATGGAAATACAACTTATACAGTATTACAGTTAGTCTAACACCGTAACTGTGCATTAACAGCTGTAAATCATGCCGGTACAATGACCGGTCTGAACTTATTTACACAGAACATTTAATATGTTGGTCACACATGAGCACCACTTACAGTTGAGGTCAAAAGTTTACATAAACTGCCCGCTGTTCTTCAGAAAAATCCTTAAGGTCCCACAGATTCTTTGGTTTTTCAGCATTTTGTGTATTTGAACTCTTTCCAACAATGACTGTATGATTTTGAGATCCATCCTCACACTGAGGACAACTGAGGGACTCCTATGCAACTATTACAGAAGGTTCAAACACTCACTGATGCTCCATAAGAAAAAATGATGCATTTAGAGCTGGGGGGGGGGCTTCTGAAGGGCAGTACTAAATGAAAAAATATATATATTTAGGCAAAGTAAGAAAAATGCACACATGTACATGTACAGTTCATTCTGTTCAAAAGTTTACACCCCCGGGTCTTAATGCATCGTTTTTCCTTCTGGACCATCAGTGAGTGTTTGAACCTTCTGTAATAGTTCCTCAGTTGTCCTCAGTGTGAAAAGATAGATGTGGATTCAGCTGCGGATCATTGAGGTAACAAAACAGTATTAAGAATGAAGTGGATGTAAACTTTTGAACAAGGCCATTTTTATAAATTTAGCTATTATTTTCTCTTGTGGACTATATGTAAACATCTTTTATGTAAAATATCTTATTCAGGACAGTACTAAATAAAAAATAACATGCATTGTGTATGATTCCCCTAATTTTGGTAAAATAATTAACATTTTGCAGATTCTACAAGGTGTATGTAAACTTTTGACCTTGACAGTATGTGAATCCCTGTTTATATATGTCTTTACTGTCACTTTTGATCAATTTAATGCATCTATTTTGAAAAGAACTATTCACCTTCTTTCAAAAACATTAAAAAATCTGAATTATTCCAAACATTTGACCAGCCTGTCACTGCTTGGATGCAGCGAGGTGTCTATGGAAAGAAAACAGGCAAGCTCCAGGCTTCAGCAGGCCTCTGTTTACTCAAGCAGGTGCTATGAAATGCTCTGCGCTCAGCCCGACATCTGTTTGCCATATAAAACTCCAGGACTCTATCAACCATTTATGTACATAAATGACATAGAAATACAAACATTCAAATTTCACCTTGAACTGCAGCTATTTTAAGCATTACGACTCAATTGCTGTTTATAGCAGCTAGGGAAAAGAATGTGGTTTTTGGGGCAGTAGAATAGAGTGGAAATATGAGAATACAGTCAAAACAATATTTAATGAACATAAAAAGCAGTAATAGCTATAGTGTTATGCTTAAGGATCCATAAACAGTTTTCTTTTAGGTATAGAAAACGGCACTCATGGAAAAGAATATGAATTAGTTATACTCACTGTGCTGAATCGGGCATAATTTGGATAGACGGTCTAAACTGTTGCATTTGGCAGGCCCACCCTGTGCCCCTGGCAATAAAGCATAGATAGCTGTATCTCTGCTCAGTTTTGGTGGCAAACAGAAATTTATGAGGCATCTGATCCATCTCTCTGGCTCGCCCATCTGCCCAGTACAAGCTATTGGCAACAATTCCACAATGGCACAGCTTGCAAATGTGCCACAGAACAAGAAATTTTAATAAGTGTTCAGCACTTTTTTTTTTTTGTCAACAGCCTCATGTTTTTAAATGGTGTGCTCCATAAAATCAAGTTTGATTTGTTTTTGACATACATCTTACTAGGAAATGAACTAAAGCTGTAAAACTTATGTTGAAAAGAACACAATCAAATCATTGAGACTGGAAATGGGCACAATTTGTTTCTGCTTTTTTAAAACTTCTGTAGTAAAAATACACCCATATTAAAATTCTGGACAGTAAGCAGATAATTATATATTATTTATTGTTGTTAGAATTCTGGACAGTAAGCCGATAATTATATATTATTTATTATTGTTAGAAATAAAATTCAATACAAATAAAATAAAATAAATGAATCTAAAATTTTCATACTGTATATTCTATTCTAAACTTAAAAAAAAAAAAGAGAAAAAAGTCTCGCCATTCATTTTATTTTTACTTATACAATTTATTATACAATTTATTTTTACTTATACTTTTACTAATACAATTATATATATATATATATATATATATATATAAATAAGAGTTCAGATGCAAAAGCCTTTAAATCCATCTGACGTTTTTCTTTAAAATTAGCATTTCTTTCTGGCTACTTTGTATAGGTTTCTATGTAAGTACTGGTACTTCTGATTGGGCCGAGGCTGGAATTTAGCAAGTTTGAAGTAAAAGTATTTGATGGACATATAATATGTGTCAGGAGCATTCACTCAGTATCATTATCTCATGTTTGACCAAGATGGCTTTTAGCTGGTTTTGCATCTGAACTCTTCATATATATATATATATATATATATATATATATATATATATAGAGAGAGAGAGAGAGAGAGAGAGAGTATTATCATAAAATAATAAGATTTTATTACTTTTCATATATTACTGATTATTTAGTAAAAATAAAATGAACGCCAAAACTTTTTAAAATTACTGTTGTTGTTGTTTTTTATTTAAACACCACAGCATTAGACTGCACAGTGTGAAAATCTTCTATTCATTTATTTTATTTTTTTATTTTTTATTATATTTATTTTAATTTTATTTAATTTTATTTCTAAATAATATATAAAATAAAAAGTTGACAATATATACAATTTCAAATGTATAGAATAGAATATAGAATATAGAATTTGTTATTATTATTTTATTTTATTATAATTATTATATGATATTTTATAAGTAAAAATAAAACGAATATATAAAATGAATAATATTAATGAACTTTAACTTTTTAAAATGTAGAATAGAATGTACAGTATGCAAATTTTGTATCCATTTATTTCATTTGTATTGAATTTTATTTCTATCAACAATATATATTATATAAAAATAATAGTGTGTGTGTGTATACATATATATATATATATATATATATATATATATATATATATATCAGAGGTCGGTTAACCGAAAATTCTCCGTCATTGACGGAAATTTTTTATCAGATCAAATCTGAAGACCGTGCGTCATTTTGACAGTTTACACTGAGGGTGATCTATTGTAAAATTGTAGCTGTAATTCCCACCCCTGTCCAGTTGGTGGCGAGCGCGCTTCAGTCTGGCAGCAGTGCACGGGATACAGAACAAAAACGAAATTATCACGAATGTTTTCCTAAGGGTTTGATTACGCACAGGCGAGTACACAGAAGCTAAAACAATCTATCACGTCACATTAAAGCGCGCCAAAACGGTATTTATTGCTTTAATTTCTTAATGAAATGGACAGAATTTGAAATCTGAGAGTTTCATATCACAAGTAACACAACGCTATTGCTATTTATTGGAAGGAAGACGCACTATGTAATGTACAGTTCATTCATCAGATAAAAACAGCATAGACCAAGAGATCGAGTGTGATTTAAGAATCGATATTTGTTCATTAAAATAAGAATCTATTAAAATCGAGAAATCGATTTTTTTTTTTTTACCCAGCCCTAGCGTATTTTGTTGTTTTTAAACACTGCGCTGTCCTACTGTATGTTCATGATTAAAAACGAAAATGTGAACAAAAATAAAAGCAATTAAATGTGTTATTCTAATTAAAATATGAAAATTAAAATGAGGGCTCAAAATGACGGAGAATGTTAAAGGCTAGCGCAACCTCTTTTAAATATATAATATAAAACAGTAATATTTTACAATATATACAATCTTCTATGTATATAATTCTATATATTATACAATATGAATATTTATGTGTGTGTGTGTGTGTGTGTGTATAAATATTCGTGTTTGTGTGTGTATATATATATATATATATATATATATTTTACAATATATACTATTTCTATGTATATAAGTCTATATGTATATAATTATATCAGATATCAAATATGTTTGTATGTTATATTTTTTATTATATTATATTTTATTATTATATCATGTCATTATAAAAAAATATGACAGCACAAATCCAAATTTTATAAAACTAAAACAAGTGGACACATATAAACTCTGCATATACGTTTTGCATAACTACTCATTAGAGGTTGCGTTGAATGAAATCTCAGTCTTTGACTGTAGTGTTACATTCTTCAGGACTGAAAATCATTGTTGATTTGCTGCTTTTTTGACAGAATCAAAGTGTCTGAGAGCAAACGATATTTACTCTCATCAAAGAGCAGCAAGGCAAACATGACTAACGCTTTGGACACTCTGAAGGAAAGAGAAACAGGGAGCGGGCTTGAATATCTGGCTGACTGGGCCCTGTGCGGGACATCCTGCTGGGTACCCTGTTTTCTTTCTATACAACTGGCACTGCAGTGCATCCCTCAGCAGAGGCGGCCTGACCCCGGCTCACTGTGCTGGGTTTATTTGAGCTGCGTCGTGTGCGGCGCGCAGGAATCTAACATGGCCACCCCTGCTCACGGTCGGCCCCGAGACGCTCTGTTTAAGCTCTGCCGTGGGATCTTTGCGTTCGGAGCGCGCCTACTGAGTGTTTGTTTGACGTTTGTCATGTGTTTGTGCATTTATGTACATAGAGGACGTGAGGGGATTGGATTACGGTGGCTCTGAAAAGACAGAGAGGAGATTGCATGTGATAAGACAGACAAAACTGCCGGATATCACACCAGAAATGAGCATTTAGTAGTAAAATACATAACCGTTCAAAAGTCAGTAAGATTTGTTTTTTAGATAAATTAATACTTTTATTTAGCAAGGATACAATAAATTGATCAAAAGTGACAGTAAAGACACTTTTTGGGAATCTTGAAAAAAAATGTATCATGGTTTTCACAGAAATATTAAGCAGCACAACTGTTTTTAACATTGATAATAATAAAAATGTTTCTTGAGCAGCAAATAAGCACATTAGAATAATTTCTGAAGGATCGTGTGACACTAAAGACTGGAGTAATTATGCTAAAAATTCAGCTTTGCATCACAGGAATAAATTACATTTTTTTTAAAATATTTTAAAGTCGAAATTAGTCATTTAAATGTTTAATAATATTTCACAATATTACTGTTTTAATGCATTTTTAACAAATTAAGTGGTTGAGCATAAGGGACTTGTTTCTAAAACAAAAAAATAGGGCTGTCAAATGATTAATCGCGATTAATCACATACAAAATAAAAGTCTGAGTTTGCCTTGTATATGTGTGTGTACTGTGTGTAATTATTATGTATATATAAATACAAACACATTCATGTATATATTTAAAACATATTTACAAGTATATGTATTTATTATAATTTGTATATAATTTATATTATATATAAATAAAATATTTTTTATATAAATACCACATTTATCTTAAATATATACATTAATTTGTATGTATTTATATATACATAATAATTACACATAGTACACACACATTTATTAGGCAAACTCAAACTTTTATTTTGTATGCGATTAATTGTGATTAATCGCGATTAATCGTTTTTTTAAGTCTTACTGACCCCAAACTTAGAAACATAACACACCATTTCTGTCTGCAAAAACAATTTCTGCTGCACAGTAAAGCAGTCGTTCACTGTAAAAACCAAAGCGCTCGAGTTTTATGTTATCTAGAAGTATCATAAATCGTACGTAGCTACTTTCCCAGAGGTCGGAGTTGAGGGGTCATAGGGCTGTTATCATGGTCTACTTTGTTTAATTAAGCAAAAATGAAAAGTAAGGCCTGTGGCAGCATCCTGAATCATCTTGGGCGAGCGCCGTGGCAGCTGTTCAAATTTCTGCTATGGAAATGCTCAATATTTAATACATCGATTAGCATTAACAGCTCGAGCAGAACTGTCTCAATAGTTCCATTATTATTTGATATCTCTCGGCAGAGCAATGAGAAGTGGCATAATGAAAGGTGGATCTCTATTTCAACCTTGAAGGGGTTGGGCGCCCTGCCAGTAATGAAGACGTATTAAACCTTAATGTAACTTAATGTAGCAGGTGTCTTATATATAATGTACAGTAGCTCTTTCTAAAGCATTATATTCATCCCTACTACCTTAAAAGCCACTAAATCTTGTGGGCTAAGTTCGTCTGGCTATGATTTCCCTTCATTAATCGATAGAAAAATTGTTAACACACCTTAACTGGGATCCATTAGTCTGTCCCCAGACAATAAATGTGCCAATGTAGCCCAGCGGGGAGTGCAAACTGCTCGGTGCACTCAGGTTAATGGCGAAAGTTGAACAAGTGACCACTTAATCTGCAAGGACGTCATATTCAGCAGCAGTCTACTCTCTGCAAGATGTCCAGGATTGAGAATCATCAAGAGAGGACGCTGATACTTTCATACGGGATGTTCATGTCTTTCTTTCTTCAGTCAAAGAAATTAAGGTTTTTGAGGAAAACATTCCAGGATTTTTCTCCTTATAGTAGACTTCAATGGGAGCCAACAGGTTGAAGGTCCAAACTGCAGTTTCATTGCAGCTTCGAAGGGCTCTACATGATCCCAGCTGAGAAATAAGGGTCTTATCTAGTGAAAAGATCGGTCATTTTCTAAAAAGATACAAATTTAAATACCTTTTAACCACAAATCCTCGCCTTTACTAGCTCGACTTCACACGTTGCATAGTCATGTTGAAAAGGTCATGCATGACGTAGGTGAAAGTACTAACCAAAAGTTTACAAAGCGAACATCAAACACCCTTTACAAAAAAAGGAAAAACGATGTTGGGCTATGTTGGACAATGATGTTGGAGTTTTTCACCCTACCTTTTTAAACCGAAGTACACAGATGAATAACAAACCACACGTGACCTTTCCAACTTGATTACGTAAGGCGTGAAGTCCCTGACGCGCATCGAAGAGCTAGTGCGAGATGAGCATTTGTGGTTAAAAAAGTTTATACATTTTTATTTTTTTAGAAAAAGACAGATTGTTTTGCTAACAAGACCCTTATTCCTCGACTGGGATTGTGTAGAGCCCTTTGAAGCTGCATTGAAACTGCAATTTGGACCTTCAACCCGTTGGCCACCATTGAAGTCCACTATATGGAGAACAATCCTGGAATGTTTTCTTCAAAAACCTTAATTTCTTTTCGAATTGAAGAAAGAAAGACATGAACATCTTGGATGACATAGAGGTGAGTAAATTACCAGGATATTTTTTTGTTTTGAAAATGAACTAATCCTTTAAGTAAGTTTTATATTGCTGAAATGTTCTTTAACGGTCTTATCATTTAAGGCAGAGTATGAACGTACACAGCACTTCTCACTGTCCGTGTCTTGACAGAGGTGAGCTGCTATGATTCATGATTTCAATACTCTTCCTCATCTCAGGGTGACCACTGGAGGACAAATGACACCTGTTTGTGACAACATCTCTCTCCCATTTATAAACCTTTGAGCTGGTGCGCCGAGATATTTTATTTCTGCAGTCGTTATCCCTGAAATGCTTTAAATGCTTTATCTTTCAATGTGAAAAAAAGCAAACGTAACTTGATAAAAATAATAGACAAAAGAAAATACACAACCATTGAAAAGTATGAGCTCAGTGAGATTTGTTTAATGTAAAAATACTTTTGTTCAGCAAGAATGCATTAAATAATTAGTTCACTTCCAAAATACAAATTTCCTGATAATTTACTAACCCCAGTGTCATTCAGGATGTTCATGTATTTCTTTCTTCAGTCGAAAAGAAATCAAGGTTTTTGATGAAAACATTTTCATTCTCCATTGCAGACTTCAGTGGTGGCCAACAGGTTGAAGGTCCAAATTGTAGTTTCAATGCAGCATCAAAGGGCTCTACACGATCCCAGCCGAGGAATAAGAGTCTTATCTAGCGAAACGATTGGTCATTTTCTTAAAAAAAATAAAAAAATAAGAATGATTTATATACTTTTTAACCACAAATATATATATATATACATGTATATTATATTTTTTTTAGTAAATTGCCGATTGTTTCGTTAGATATTACCCTATTCCTCGGCTGGAATCGTGTAGAGCCCTTTAAAGCTGCATTGAAACTGCAGTTTGGACCTTCAAATCGATGATTCCCATTGAAGTACACTATATGGAGGAAAATCCTGGAACGTTTTCCTCAAAAACCTGAATTTCTTTTCGACTGAAGAAAGAAAGACATGAATATCTTGAATGACATAGGAGTAAATTATCATGAAAGTTTTATTCTGGAATTTAAATTGATCAAAAGTGAGAGTAAACATTTTTAGAATGTTTATATATCTTCTTTTGTAGAATGTTTATCTTTCTTATATTTCTTCTCTGCCACGTTAGTCTTTCACATTCATTTATGAGAGTACTATAACGCATACGTGTGGTGCTGACACAAGAGCCATCATTATTTTTGTTTTCTTTGTGCACAAAAAGTATGCTCGTTGGTCCATAAAATTAAGGTTAAACTACTGATGTCACATGGACTATTTTAACAATGTCCTTACTACTTTTCTGGGCCCTGAACGTCTCAGTTACGTTGCTGTTTATGCAGAGTCAGAAATCTGTTGGATTGCATCAAAAATATCTTCATTTGTGTCCCAAAGATGGGTTTGAAACAACATGAGGGTGAGTAATTAATGACGTTTTTTCATTTTTGGGTGAACTATCCCTTTAAATCATAGTAATATTAATATTTTTTTACTTTTTTACTTCGATATTATAGCATCATTCTGTGATTTTTTTCTGATCAATGCAAAAACTCCCAGTTACCAGTTTAGGAAAATTAGAAAAATTAGAAATTTCCTGTTAATTTGTGATTTTAAAAAAGAACTTTTAAGGTAACCGTTACCTTAAAAGTGTTGCAATGTTTCGTCTAACATCGAGCGAACAGCTGCTGTATGTCTGATCAGGCCGGCCTGTGTGAGAGTATCCCCATAATTGAATTTGGTCAACCTGTTTTGCTCTTCCTCTCTCGCTGCTGAAGCCACTTAGCGGGCTAATTATTATTGGGATGAGTCAGCTCCAATATATCGCATCCCCAAAAAATCCATGGAGAATATCAGTGGATATCCAGAGCGCAGGCTGTGTGAAAATTAGATCAATGAGAGAATATATGTGACAAAGGGGTAATTAAGTGGTGTCATGCTGCCAAACCTGATGGGGACGAGAGAAATGTGTGAGGTAATTCCATTTACTTCGTCTTGGATTGTGCCCCATCATAACTGCTAATTCAATTGTACATTCATTCTGCCAACTCCTCGCCATTAAGCGCGCATTTAATTGCTTCCATAAAGCTTTTAATATGCAGCGCACAAAACAGAGACATGACATCCACGCTGCAGAGCGCAGCTGCCCTGCCGTCGTTACGATAACATTGGATAGGTGCCGGGAGGAGGGGTCCGGATTCAAATATATCTGTGTTACACAAACATCTGAGGCCATTTCGCGTCCATAATTCATCTTGGGCATGTATATATATTGTCCTCGCACAGAAAGAGTTGTAACGGCCTGCGCTTTTGTCGTCTCCCGCCAGCAAAAAGCGCCTTATCTTGTCGCTAGACAAGAGCTTAAGGCCGCCGCGGCGCACCGGTCCTCCGATAAGGGACAGACAAGAGGAAGGGAGGAAACATCAGACGCAGAGGGAAGAGGAGGAGGAGGAGGAGGAGGAAAGATAAAAATCCGTGTTCAGGCATCGGTCTCCGCTTGACAAACAGGCCACACATTAAAGCCGAACAAAGGCGACAGACCATCAATTCAACGATATGTACACAATCATTACAGCGAGGAAACAAAGGCTGGTGTCAATTGCGCCGGCGTTCTGCGCAGTCTCTCAAATTAAAACCTTGTAGCGAAGCGCATCTGATGGCAGGAGCTATTTAGCGGCAATATTTTACGGGGCAGCCAATGAAAAGCAATAACTGTTTTATTTAATGTATCTGCTCCTGGCAGCTGCTCGGGGGAAGGACGCTTAATAGAAGCTGTCGATCAATGTCAGGGCCGGGGCAATAAGAGCCCCTCACTGCAATAAACATGAAGAGAAGATAACGTTGGTCCTAGCTGATCAGTGCCTTGTTAACTTCCAGTCTAGCAGGCCCCGTTTGTCATTTTATTTTGTAACACTCATAATTCGTCATGCTAGATGGCTATCGGAGCGCTTGCGCTTTTTTTGCTTTCTTCTAATTTGCCCCCTGAGGAGAGGTGAGGTGAAAAATAGCACAGGAGCAGAACAGCCACTTGTAAATAATGTACATCATCCTGACACGACGGATCTATGGCCAGATCAATGTGTGTGTACTGTGAGGGGATTTGCGTACGGGGCGCATGTGAGCGATCGGAGGACGCCCGGGGCAGATGGAGACATCTGTTGATTCTGGAGATACAGGATGTTTACACCTAGGACAGAGAAATCTCTCGTTTCTTCAGTTAATATTGGGAAGAACATATTGGCCATTGCTCAAAACAGATAAGTGAGTGTTTGTCCTGACATGGGGTCACTTTGGGCTTCAAACTTTACTTTGTGGCGGCATGTTTCGATTGGTTTTCTTTCTTTGGTTACAGAAAAAAAAAAAAAATAGGTTGGAGTTATGGCCAGGTGATGTCAAAATAAAAGTCATCCATGAATAACTTCAGTATGGACCCTTTTCACAGATTGATCTGCCTTTATCTTAAATATGGAACATTTTTATTTATTTATACATTTATTTATATTATTACTTTTAATTTATTGTTAATTTTGTATAAATTATTGCTTTTTGTATATTGTGTATTTTTTAATTATTTGTTGATATGTTTAAAATTGTTTTATATAAAATTTTATAAACAGATTTTTTTAAATATGTAAAAGTCTTTCAAAAAACAATCTTTAAAATTTTTTAATTATTTTAAATTTTGTTTTTATGTATTTAAACAAAATTATTGTATTATTTACAACTTTCCATAATTATTAATTCTTCAATATTTATTACAGAGAGCAGACTGCTTATTATTATTATTATTATTATTATTATTATTATTATATTACAATGTAAACAATCTTTTGTAGTAATGCAATTGTAGATTTTCCTTTTTTAGATTTAGTCAGGAGCTCTTAACTTTTTGGCACTATTTATAATCATTTTGCATTTTTTTATTATTTTTTTTTATTAATTAAATATTTTTATATTAATTTTTATATACATGTATGAATTAATAATAATAATAATAATAATTATTATTATTATTATTATATAAACAATTATGTTTTATAACAATTATAACTGTTTAAATTTATTTATTAATATGTTCAAAATTATTCTTTTCTATAATATTATTATTATTGTTATTATTTTAATTTTGTATTATTTAAAAAATTGTTTTTATTTTAATGTGAACTTTTTATATACAGTAACATTATAAATATGTGACCCCGGACCACAAAACTAGTCTTGTAGATTTTTCTTTTTTTAGATTTAGTCAGGAGCTCTTAACATTTTAGCACACATTATAATCATTTCGTTTTTCTTTTTTTTATTATTATTATTATTTTTGTTTTTAATATGATTTTTTTAATATACAGTTATATTATAAATATATGAATTATTATTATTAATAATAATAATAATTAATAATGGCCAATATTTATTAATTTGTTAAAATTATATTCATATTAATTATATATTAATATGAACTTTTTATATAGAGTAATATTATAATTATGTGACCCTGGACCACAAAACCAGTCATAAATAGCACAGGTATATCTGTAGCAATAGCCAAAAATTGGGTCAAAATTATCGATTTTTCTTTTATGACAAAAATCATCAGGATATTAAGTAAAGATCATGTTCCATGAAGATATTTTGTAAATTTCTTACCATAAATATATCAAAACTTAATTTTTGATTAATAATATGCATTGCTAAGAACCTCATTTGGACAACTTTAAAGGTAATTTTCTCAATATTTAGTTTTGTTATAGTAGGTCTTAACATATTTACACACTTCTGTCATGTCCCCACCACATCCAGTTTGGTGTTTTGATTTAAACACAAGTAAACTAAAGTAACCATAGACTGTCTAGGAGACACCACTTTAATCTTTATAAAAACCTTCACCCAAAGTCCTCTGTCCCAACGGAGTGGAGATTAAATGCTTCTTCACATTAGTAATGTCAGCACAAAATGATTATCTTCTCTGAATAATTTATCCCCTTGCACAGAGTAATTTCCTTATCTTTCGTTTTTTTGCCTCTTTTACTGCAGAGGAAACGGTAAATGGCTGTTAGTCTTCAGAAAACCAATGGATCGTCTTTTCCATCAATCAATTAAAAAACACTTACCTCACACTCAACATGATTTATATCTTGTTAATAGAATTGTCTCACCATATCCCTGTATTATTATACCTCTAAATTCCATTAGCTATTTGCTTAATGCTCGATTTAAGGCTGACCTCTAAGGGAAGAGAGATAGCCGTATTAGTCTAATAATAGTCATTGTACACTGAACCTCTTTCTGGGAATGCTGTAGGTCAGGGCAGCGAGAGGTCTCTGGATACGCTGAATAAAGCGCCCATCACTGTGACCTCTCTATCAGAGTACACAAACTCCCTGTGCTTTAAAAGAGCATCAGTGCGCGGCCATCACACCGAGAGATTGATTTCCCACCTTATGGAATTCAGAATGCGGCACAGCAAACATGGAGGCGCTGCTGGGCATGATCTGATGTTTTCAAGATCCCTGGTTGGGCATTTATTTTCCATGACGTTTTTGTGAAGATGCATGGACATTTCCATTACCCTGTAGATCTAAATATAAAAACTGCATGATTTCGGATTGTTATTTAGCATGCAGACAAACCCATTATCACAGACCGACTCGAACCGAGAGCGTTTATACGGTATTCACCTCTAATGGTTCCATGAGTGCCTTTAAAACTGTATTCCACTGAGTGCCCTTGACACAGTTGCATGTAAGATAGATTTTAAATATTCATTACAGCAGGCCCTAAAGACCCATCGTCATCCCGTACCCCAGGGACGAGGCAGCGCCCCTGCATGGGGGAGAACTTAAAAACTACCGGATAGCATCATCCAATAATCAATCACAGAACTTGCCCATGATTGCAATCATTTATTACTTAAACATGTTGCATAACATTTCAGTACGTTAAGTTAGAAATAACAGTGGATAAGGCATCAAAGCATCCTGCTTTATTAAGTTTTTCTCCACACAGTTGAAGTGAAAGTTATTATTCATAAATTCATTCATTCATGTATTAATAGTTTACTGTAAATGTAAAATTTGATTTAAAAAAATCTATTTTTTTGACTTCTTCAAACCTCTTATCTGCACAACACATTTTAGAAAATTTATGAAAGTTTGTTTCTGTCACATGATAAAAAATTTAAAAAATTTAATCTCACAATTTTGAATTTTCCCGCAAATCTTAACTTGCAATTGTGAGTTTATAACCTGCAATTCTAAGTAGCATTCAATAACGGTTTATTGTAAATATAACATTTAAATTACATTTTTAAAGGACACCTTATGCAAAATTGAGAACTTACTTAGTGCTTAGACAGTGCTTTCTGATCGTGTGCTTTGGATATGTGCATCCAGAAAAACACAGCCCTGTTCTGGAAAAGAAGGCGGGGAGCAGCAGCTCATTTGCATTTAAAGAGACATGCACTAAAACAGCCTGTTTCTGCTTACTCTCAAAATAGGCATTTTCAAAATGATGTAATAAATCATCTGTGGGCTATTTTGAGCTGAAACTTCACGGACAGATTCTAGGGACACCTGAGATTTATAATTTAAAATCTTGTAAAAAGGGGCATACTAGGTGCCCTTTAAAATATTTTCTGTTTGTTGACTTCTTAAAAGCTCTTGCACATACATTTAACTAAACTAATGTATTTTATAAAATATTTTGTGTTATTATTTAAATAAGTAATTTTTTTAAGTCTGTTTCTGCCACATGATTAAAAACAAGGTAATTGTAACATTTTATCTCACAGTTCTGACTTTTTTCTTGCAAATCTGTGAGATATAAACTCAGAAATCAGATATTACTTCACAATTGTGAGTTTGTTCTGAGTAGAAAAGTCAGAATTGTGAAATATAAACTTATTAAAATATAAACTATTTTTTTTTTTTTTTTTGTATAAACTTCTGTATAAAATCCTCCTGCCTTTTATTTATTACACATTTTCTAGGGATGAGAATTGGAAAGAATTTAACAATTCTTAATGATTCCAGTTCTCTAATGGATCTGTAAATGCTTCTTTTTTTTTAAGGAATAACTGCAATTCCATTATAAATAATTTTAAAACTTAATTTTAGTTGTAAATTTAGCTGTAAGGTGCATGCATTTAAAAAAAAAAAAAAGGTAACACTACAACATTTTATCTCACAGTTCTGACTTCTTTCTTGCAAATCTGTAAGAGATAAACTCAGAATTCAGAAGTTAACTCGCAATTGAGTAGAAAAGTCAGAATTATGAAACATAAAAATGTCAGAATTGTGAGATAAGAAGTTACAATTACCTTTTTGTTTTCCATGTAAATGTGGAATTGCAAAAAAAAAAAAAAAAAAAAAATCAGAATCAAAATTTTTGCCATGATTGAGAGAGAAACAACTGTTGCAATTATCTTTTTATTTTATTTTATATATATTTTTTAATTTCATGGCAGAAACAGGCTTAATAAGTAGCATAACTAATAATTAAATAATAAACATTTTTTAATTGCTTAATTAATAAATGTTCACCTGTTGATTATTGCTGATGCTTCTAGTAATTGTGTGTCTGATTTTTAATTTACAACCTATTTTGAGTTCATTTTAAGCCAGCCATTTAGTAAACTGAAACAATTGTTAAATAAAACTACCCAATTATTATTGGGTATTATTTGTGAATGACCATGTAGAAATGATCATTCTTGTAAGTCTTGTAAAACATTTAATCCTTAAATGTGAATATATTATAAAGAGAAAATCTTGGCACACCTACTGAATAACAATTTCCTTTATTTTTGTTCACATCTTGTCTTGAATTTTCGCCAAGAGAAATACTCTAATGTATATTTCTATAGGGAAAGCGCTGTCAGAGTCTCACAGAGCCTTCTTTTGCATTCCATCTTGTACTGCAAACAAGGTATTTGTTTAATTTCTAAGACGTCTCATTTATTTTCTCTCACTAAAGAAACAAGGATATACTCAAGCGAGGTAAACTACAAAAATATGTACGTATGACGCACACATACTCTTCCAGCCCCATTCAGCGGATCCTACTTTTCCCAGCACTGCCTAATGGAACATACTGACGGCAAATAAATATTCCACTGAGGCCGTTTCATGTAGAGAGGGGTTTTGAATATCAAATCTGGGTTTTGATCTAGTCAGATGATCCGTACAGTAATAACAGGGCAGAGACAACAGCTCCCCATGGATAAAACACAGAGCTCGCAGACTTTAGCCAAATGCTGACCACAGTTATTAGATTAGTGTAAATCTTCATGGCATGATCAATAGCAACGTGTTTATTTTTGTGCACTGAGTTATTCATTAGAAATTCAAACAGCCTTAAAGAGGCTCATTAGGATCTGATTTGCTGGGGCTCACAGAGACTTATTGCCCCATTGTGGAGAAAGAGAAAAGGCCACCGGAGACAGCAAGGGGTAGATCCTCACAATGGACAATTTGTTCACATGCCTCAGCTATAAAAATAGGAGGAACGAAACTTAAGATGGTGTCTGTGTGTGCGCAAACAAAATATAGTGACGCAATCCTCCAGTCTTTTATTTGTTATACATTTTTTTAGTAGGGGTGTGCGATACATATATCATCTACGATAATATCGTAATTGTTGTTGAAACGATTTGCTGGTTTACAATATCTATCGCATAAACCAAACAAAAACACGCTCACGCTCACGCTTTCACTGCCTGATTTAGTCTATTACATACATTTTGAATTCGCCCAAAAACTCAAGATAAGAGGGAAAATATGCCCCCGTATGACTTTTATATGTCTGTTATATTTATATCAGCTAATATAGTTAATATCACACGAAGAGTACAGGATTTTCCCCCCAAGCACGATTTCAAATGTGATATTGATTTTATAACAGTCCAATAAACAAGAAGTTAATATCAGTTGACTTACATTTTAGACACAAGTTACTGTTTTTGCTCGATTTCATCAACGAAAATAGTTCCAAACAAAGCCACAGCAGAACTGTTTTGCGTTTCTGAGCAACATACGACCGTGTTTCGTTACTGAATCAATCAGCCATTTGAACGAATCGGTTGAATGAACGAATCAATGACTCACTCATGCAGTGATTTGCCGCCACCTACTGGGTTATATTTAAAATATATTTTCCCTTTTTTCCCCAAAAATCATTTCAGATATCACTACTGAACGTTTTGTTTTAAAACATCAAAACATTATTTAAGCATTTGTAAAGCAGGTTAAATGCATTCATGTCCTGCATTAAACAGTTTGTGTGAATGCATGTAAATGCCACTTCAGATGCAGATTCTGTGCCACCTGACAAAACCAACAAAAATTTTGTTGACATTGATTTCATTTGATCGGTAACAGCCCTATAATGTCTTACTATTTAAATTTCTTGATTCATTTCAGGAATTTTACACAAAAGATGATGCATACATTTAATCAGGTTAGAAAAAATGGCCTTATAAAGGTAAAAATAAAATGCCCATAAAAGGTAAAAATCAATTTAAACTTATTTGAAAAGTTTAGAGCTGTCCACAGCACAATAACACACTCAGCAAACTATCATCTAATTATCGTTATCGACAAAATATCAGAAAATATCGAGGTCATTTTTGGCATTGTCGCAGACCCCTATTTTCTAGGGATTCTTAATGATTACAGTTTCCCTTAAGTGATTCTTTTAGTACTTTCAGGAAATAACTGCAATTCCATTGCCGAGTGATGACAATAATTCAAATTCTAAGTCATTTTAAAACTTAATTTTAGTTGTAAATTTAGCTGTAAGGTATATGCGTTTGATTTGGAGTCATTCGTTCGGGAATCGGATATTTGATTCACTAAAATGACTCGTTAGAGTCATTTGCTTAAGAGTCAATCTCCACTGGTCGTTTTGTATGTTGTTAATACGCTAAAAAGACGCATTAAAGTCGTTCATTCGGGAATCAGACCAACATGATTGCTCTGTATTCGTTTGATTCACTAAAAAGAACTGCACGTACGTATTCCATCCACATTTGCAAAATAATGCACGTGCGAGAACCGCTCGGCTCCGGTATTTTTTATTAATGGAACCATTTCGGAACGATTAAACCTAATTATCTGTGTATTAAAACGATCCGAGAGAATAACATTATATTTATGAGATGTGATTTCAAAACAGGACTTTAGCAATGCATGCTTTTGTAATTACTGATAAATGCAGCTCGTTTTGAAAGGCAGGTCTTAAAAGCTATTTTGTCATTATCACATTATTGCATTACCATTACTCGGTGTACAGTAGCCAGTTCAGATAATTCAATTGAATTGCATTAGGGAGCTCAGATCCCATTTGACTGGGGAAATGGAACATTAATTGGCATTTGTTCAAGCCAAACAAAGGACACCAAGGGAATATTACCAAATTAAAAGACTTTCAAACGCAGAGAATAAATCTTCAAGGACTAACACAGCCTTGAAAAAATGACCAAACACACTAGAAAAATGTTTTTAAAATAAGAGTGGTTCATGAAAGTGCACGCAGCGAGGATTACATTTATAATTCGCAGACATAAAGGGCCCAACCCTCACGCGCAACGACGTTTTATGGTGTGTTGCTCCACAAAACCTGACAATTAAACAACAATTTTAGCTTGTTTTCCGAACGTCTTCTTTTATCGCAGACTGCGCTTGCGGGAGGGGAAGGGGGGGATTTTTTTTCCACCCCTTTTTTCACTTTCCATCTCAGTCCTCCTCAGTGAATTGATGGAATGACCTGGACTTGATCTTTGAGGTCAACATGCCTGATGGTTCCTGCAGATTGATAAATTGATTCAAAACTATTACCATGGTAAAAAAGCAATAAGGTCATAAAACTTGCATTGGTCCAGCTGAGTAAATCCGGGGCATTTTGCCGAAGGAGTGGCACCCGAGGATGGGAGCATGCGTCGGAATGAGAGAGCGAGAAATGACTTTGAAGAGCTCATCATCTCCAATCTATTTTTCCCGCCCGTGCTTCATGCCGCCGCATAGAGGCACTTCATTACAGGGGAATAACTGTACACAGCCCGGGCGGCCTGCCTGCCTCCTGCTCCTCGCGGCTCCCCTGAGGGGCTTCAGGTGCTTAATACCTCATCACTGGCTTCATTGAACGCTTTAATCTGCACTCCTGTGATCAATAGAATCCCGCTGTAAATTAAAAGGGCCATTCCGTGTAATCAAACCTGTTAATGCTCATTCTGAAAACCATTATTTGTGGAAGGCATTTAGGGGGAATTGCCACACTGACAAGCCCCCTTGCTCGCAGAGATTATCAGAGGACAAGGATTTGGACAAAGACAGAGAGAAGGATGAGAGAAGGGGGATCCAGTCTGTCCCTCGCCGCCGTAACGTGCCCTGCAGACAGAGAGAGGGATTGAGGGAGGGCGAACGCAGCGAGAAAAACACAGGCGCTGGAACTCAGTCTAGCGCGGAACATAATGGGAGGATGGGCGAGAGGGGAGATAAGTTTAGAGAGAAGGACCGCCTGTCTGCTCGGGCCTCTCCGACACTCATACGCACAGAAAATGAAATTTTCGAGCCTGCCATTTCTGCGGCAAATTCAATTACGCCAGCTGCTTGTACAAAGAGCTGTAGCTTCCTTGGGCCTGAAATTGAAAAAAGCCAAGTGCTGATGAGATGGTGAATAACTGGCTCGGGCTTTGATAGCAGACAGGTGAGAGAGTCTCCCAAAACTTAAAGCATCGTACTGAATATAGCTGCAGGAAATACTAAATGTTGACAAACCCACTCTCTTACACGAACACGATATGGCGTGTGGCGCAAAATATCGTCGTGAGGTAAATAATGTGCTGTCATAGCATCTCCTTTTTGATTTTCCACATGAGCACGTCACTTACGCCTCGGCGCCGTACCAAGATCTGCACGGCAAGCCGGCGTAAAATTAGAGACCTTTCTTGTAATCCTAATTGTTTGTGCAATTTGTAGTTTTTCTCACGGTGCGCTGACATTCCCAGCTGCAAAACAGCATTTCTGATTCTAATTTGGGAGAAAATCCTGCAGGGACTTCATAAGAAAACTGCCATTTAAGGCCGACAAGGCGAGAGGAGAGGAAAGCTATTACGGCTGTATCTTAAAAGGTCAATTACATTCTGTATAATGACTTTGACTGTTTAATCCAAATGTATGAGTCTCTTGCTAAGCCTTCTTCTGACATTGATAGACTTGAGTGGCAGAGAAGGATCTTCTCCTGTCAAGGCGTCAGCGACTGGGAGATAATGAGAAATGGCACTTGAAAATTTTCCTCGCTTGACAGCGACTGCTGTTCTCTTTCTCTCCTGATCAGCTTAGATGTTTGACTTGCGGGGATCAAGTGGCGGTTTTGTTTGCCGCGAGGCTAAAATGGTCTGCGGCACGACCCGAACAACACTTTTGCTAGATATCATCTCTCCCCTTCCTGTATTTTTAATACGATGTTTGCTTTTGCGACGACCCCCGTTTGCAGCTCCACCATCTCATCTGCAATGTAAGACAATTTCCGCACCTGAAAAGAAACTGTCTCGAGTCAATAGACTATAAATTGCTCTTGGAAATGGTGTGATTTTAAATAAAGGCTGTTTGCTTTGTCCCCCTCCTCAAAGGTCTGACGCGAACCCCCCGCCTTTTTTAATCATTTGTATGTTTAGCTGTTTGGTCAATTTACTTTGCCGCCGTGATGTTTCACGGTTAAAGGCCATCAATCACATTCGTGGTGAGAAACATCTCCCGCTACAATATTACAGGTTATTAAAAGGATGATGAGAATGCAGCCACATGGGCAGGCAAATGCCCTTTTTCTCATCTTCTGAGAGCGTGGCCTTGAGATAATCTAGTGATTCATCTTCGCCCTGCCCATCAACAAGTGGCAGTGGGCTCAAGTCCCCAATAATGAGCTACTCTGTCCATTTCACCTTCTAAACACAAACATTAGCCACATCACATTCTCTCAGTCTACTTACTACACAGGGATCCTGTACTCGCTCCAGCTACCGCTGATGCATTTCAATTGATCCGCTTCATGAAGGTTATAACTAGACGTGAAGAAATTCAATCTGTGACAAGCTATATAGCAAATATTCTCTCGGCACACAAATAATAAGACTTTTGAAAGCACTCTCTAGCCTTGTCAGATGCCACTTGTCTGAAGATGATTTAGACCTTGGCTTGATCAAAGCTTTGATCTGAGTGTCAGTTTACAAGCTGTCCTTTTCTGCTAAAGTGACTCTTATCAGGACATATCCCGATGAGAAGGATTTTTACAAGGCGCTGCGCAAGAAATGCGGAGAAAAAGTGAGATTTCACGAGTGACTGTTAAACGCTGGGAGGAGATACAAAACATGCATTTAACTGAACTTCTCTTCAACTTTGATGTGGCACAATGCAATTAGATCTTCCTTGTCGGTGATGAATTATTCCCCTTCTTAAAATATGGGTCATAATCCAAAGGGAATGAATTTAAATTTCAAATTACCGTATAGAGCCCTTTTTTTTAGAAGATTGATGACATTTTTTTCTGGTTTTGATTAAGGTTTTGTGAAATTGCTGTGATTATTTAACACTTAGAAAAGTCTAGAAAATTAATCATTTTATGAAGTGATATCATTTGATATTTAAATAAGACAAATGATAGAAGTCATCTCACTGTCTTTAAATAGGACGTATAAGCTAATATTTCTTTTATCACTATACAGGATATTAATGATAGAATTATGGATTCTCATACAGTCAATCATTTGAAAGCTGAATACATTCAAAGCAGTCAAATGCATTTGATGAGCTGAAAGTGTAATGACAATATCATATAATTATGTTTAATTCTGTTCCCCTTACTAATTTCATTTATATATTTTTTTACTCTTTTGCAACATGTTGTCATGTGGACCAAACATGCTTCGTTTTGAAATGAACATCACCAAAAATAATGACTTGCGGTTGAGTAAGTGATTTTCTTTTTTTTTGTTTTAACTATTCATTAGTAGAACCAAATAATTTGCCTGGTAATCAGACTACACTGGTTGTGGTGTCCGTTTTTGATTCACTAAAAAGAACCGATGCATAAGAGTCATTTGTTCGTCAGTTGGACTATCCTGATTATGCTGCATGTTTTTGGATTTACTAAAAAGAAGCAGTTCATAAGGGTTATTTATTCATGAACTGAACTACGCTGGTTGTGCTGTAAGTTTTTGATTCACTAAAAAGTACTGACTCATAAGAATCATTAGTTCGTCATTTGGACTATTCTGATAATTCTGTATATTTTGGATTCACTAAACAGAAGAAGTTCATAAGAACTAGAGGATTCACAAAAGAGAAATCGTTCATAAGAGTTACTTAGTCGTGAATCAGGGTACACTGGTTGTGCTGTAAGTTTTTGATTTACTAAAAAGAACCGGCTCATGAGAGTCATTCGTTTGTCAGTTGGACTATTCTGATCATGCTGCATGTTTTGGAATCACTAAAAAGAAGCAGTACATTAAGAGTTACGTATTCGTGTATCGGACTATTCATGAATCAGACTACGCTGGTCGTGCTATAAGTTTTTGATTCATTAGAAAGAACCAGCTCATAAGAGTCATTTGTTCGTCAGTTGGACTATCCTGATTATGCTGCATGTTTTTGGATTTACTAAAAAGAAGCAGTTAATAAGAGTTATTTATTTGTGAATCAGACTACACTGGTTGTGCTGTAAGTTTTTGATTCACTAAAAAGAACCAGCTCATAAGAGTCATTTTTTTGTCAGTTGGACTATTCTGATCATAATGCATGTTTTGGATTCACTAAAAAGAAGCAGTTCATAAAAGTTATTTATTCGTGAATCAGGCTACACTGGTCATGCTTTAAGTTTTTGATTCACTAAAAAGAACCAGCTCATAAGTCATTCGTTCATCATTTGGACTATTCTGATTATGCTGCATGTTTTGGATTCACTAAAAAGAAACAGTTCATAAGAGTTACTTATTAATGAATCGAACTACACTGCTCATGCAGTAAGTTTTTGATTTTCTGAAACAAATCAGCTCATAAGTTATTTGTTTGTCAATTAGACTAAACTGGTCGTATTGTAAGTTTTTTGTTCACTAAAAAGAGCCGGCTCATAAGAGTCATTTATTCGTCAGTTGGACACTTCTGATCATGCTGCTTGTTTTGGATTCAATAAAAAGAAGCTGTCAATAAGCGTTACTTATTCGTGAATCAGACTACACTACTCGTGCTGTAAGTTTTTGATTCACTGAAAAGAACCAGCTCGTAAGAGTCATTTTTTTGTCAGTTGGACTAATTTGATCATGCTGCATGTTTTGCATTCACTAAAAAAGCAGTTCATCAGGGTTACTTATTAATAAATCAAACTACACTGGTTGCGCTGTGTGTTTTTGATTCACTAAAAAGAACTGACTCAGAGTCATTTGTTCATCACTTGGACTATTCTGATTATACTGCATGTTTTACATTCACTAAAAAGAGGCAGTTCATAAGAGGTGTTTATTCGTAAAATCGGACTACACTGGTCATGCTGTAAGTTTTTTCAACACTAAAAATAAGCAGTTCATTAGAGTTATTTATTCATTAATCGGACTAGCCTGGTCATGCTGTTAGTTTTTGATTTACTAAAAAGAACCAACTCATAAGAGTCTTTTGTTCATCAGCTGGACTATTCTGATCATGCTGCAGGTTTTGGATTCACTGAAGAGAAGTAAGAGTTTCATAAGTTCATAAGAGTTACTGATTCATGAGTCAGACTCTTCAAGTTTTTGATTCACTGAAACGAATCAGCTCGAATCAGCATTTGTTTGTCAATTAGACTAAACTTGTCAGACTGTAAGTTTTTAATTCACTAAAAAGAGTTGGCTCAAAAGAGTCATTTATTCGTCAGTTGGACTCTGGACTTCTGATTATGCTGCATGTTTCTGATTCACTAAAAAGAAGCAGTTCATCAGAGTTACTTATTTGTGAATCAGACTACACTGCTTGTACTGTAAGTTTCTGATTCACTAAAAAGAACCAGCTCATAAGAGTCATTTGCTTGTCAGATGGACTATTCTGATTATGCTGCATGTTTTGCATTCACTAAAAAAGTAGTTCATAGGAGTTACTTATTAATGAATCGAACTACACTGGTTGCGCTGTATGTTTTTGATTCACTAAAAAGAACTGACTCATTAGAGTCATTTGTTCGTCACTTTGACTATTCTAATCATACTGCATGTTTTTAATTCACTAAAAGAAGCAATTCATAAGGGGTGTTTATTTGTAAACCGGACTACACTGGTCATGCTGTAAGTTTTTGATTCACTATAAAGAACTGGCTCATAAGAGTCATTTGTTTGTCAGTTGCACTATTTTGATCATGCTGCATGTTTTGGATTCGCTAAAAAGAAGCAGTTCATAACAGTTACTTATTCGTGTATCAGACTACACTGGTTGTGCTGTAAGTTTATGATTCACTAAAAATAAGCAGCTCCCAAGTTATTTGTTTGTGAATCAGACTAAACTGGTTGTGCTGTATATTTTTGATTCACTAAAAAGAACCAGCTTATAAGAGTCATTTATTTGTGAATCAAACCACTTCTGGTCATGTTTTTATATTTGTTTGCATGCATGCTGCAACGACAACTCAATAAAAAAGGAATTTTTGACTATTAATTGGTGATGCACAGCCTTTTTATTGCATCACCTTCAATGCATACTGCATACTCACATTCACAAGAAGGTACGATTTTGTTTGCCGTGGCGCTGAAGATTCAGCAGCAAGAGAACATAAGCAGGAAATGTCATAGCCATCCAATGTCAGACATTGTATGTAATACATATTTGATTTCTGAGCATTTCCTTTTAATAGCACGTTACAGTAAACGTCCCCCATTCATTTTAAACTCCTATATTAAGCAGGTCTATTCTATCTGTACACCAAAAGAGTAGAAATAGATAATCTAATTTTCTGCTGAGCGATTTGTCTCCAGAAGGAATGTTTGTAACACAATTTGTTATAAAAATCCCTGGGCTTTGATAGATTTATAACAAAAGAGCAAAAACGGACGGTGCCACTATCGCTCCCCTGACCCCATAAATCACATCTTTAGTGACCACATATTAAGTGCTTTTCTCATTCCCCGCCCATTAAAAGTAAATAATCTGCAGAGAATGAGGCATTTGCTAAGGAGGCATCCTATTTTTCATACGTGACAGTTATCTGAGCGAAGGTGTGCAGGTGGGACGGGAGGTGGAGCAGAATGATGATGTCAGATTAGGGACGGCGGACGCAGAGTCTCACATCCACTTTGGCCGCGCGTGTATTTATAGAGGAAGGAGAATTTATTGGTGGCTGGTTGCTGGCGATGCAGTCTGGCACATTTTACATCCTAAACTGGATCATCATTTAACACTGATGACGCGTAGAATGGTTCGGCGTTACCCTCTCCAGATGTACATCGCAAATATCTTGCTGAATGTGTTCTGGCTTCCTGTTCATACATCTTGGGTCACCATAAAAGTGTAGTAAGTCACGTACATCTGGATTGAATAATTCCACATATTTATAAAATGAAGTTTCGCCCCAGCAAGTGAAATGAGATGCAAACTGCATTGGTGGAGGCGACTAATTAAGTTCATTAAGTTAATTATTTTTTCCTCCTGAGCAAAAAGGAGAAGGAAATAGCAACCAATCGCTAATTAAGTCCCCCCCCCCTCCATCATATTGGGAAAAAATGAACATTATGCAGCTACATCGGTTTCATGTTGTTGCATATTCATAGCGTTAAATTAATTTAATACCTCCCACATAAATCATGCAAATTTATGAAGTGAAGGTTTCATTTTATTGCACCATATTAAGTCATGTTCGATGCACAAGGTGGCTGTGAAGTGAGACATTACTCAAGGTTAGTCCGTGTTATTTATGACGTATCTGTCAGTTAATACTCAACTGGCTTTTATTGCACTTTAATGTGCGAGGAAGTAATAATATGAAGCGCAGTTATGAGAGTGATGATGGCACAGATGTGTTGGACAGCAGGGTAGGGCCAGTGATATCTCAGAAAGATCAGTGTTAGAGCGCTGCGTAATAGTTTTTAACCCTTGTGCTCTGTCTGGGGGTCGTTAAATAATTTTCTTCAATTCTCTGATTGGTGCGGATTTTATTTTATTTATTTTGTTTGTGTATTTATTTATTTTATTACTATAAAGATTGTAATTTTTTTTATAGTATTATTTTAAATGAGACAATACCACTGCAGTCAAAGTTAACACTGAGTAGCAGTGCTGTTTTAGTATCATCAAGATGCTATTATAGTTTTTATTAATATTTTGAATGTTATTATTATTATTATTATTATTTTTATTTTATTTATTTTTTTTTTACATTTTTCATTAGATTTTAATTTTATTTAATTTTATTTTTTTATTATTATTCATTTTTAGAAATTAATAAATTTTTATTTTGATTTTATTCTCTGATTGGTGAGAGTTTTCTTTTAATTTAATTTAATTTTATTTAATTTTATTACTATAATGATTGAGACTGAGATCATTTTATTTGCTTTTACAGTATTGTTTTAAATGTGATGATTTCTGTGCAGTTGAAGTTAACACTGAGTAGCAGTCAGGGTTGCCAGGTGTTCACACAAAACTTGTCCAAATGCTGCTCAAAACTAGCCCAAAACTATCCCGATCGCATTTTCAGGGGGTCGCACATTTCGGGGGTAAAAAGCATGTTTTTTGGCAGGGTTCCTCGGGTAAAATTTGCATTCCAGGGGATAAATATCACAGTATTGGAATCGTTTCAACCCACAGCAATAGTGTTAAAGTAGCCCAATTCTGCAGGAAAACCGCAGACTTGGCAACATTGGTAGCAGTGCTTTTTTAGTGTCACTGAGATACTATAATAGTTTTATTAATAATTTAAATTTTTTTTAGTTTTTTTTTTTACATTTTTCAGTTTCATAATTTTTTGAAGTATATACAATTTATTAATTTTTATTTAGATTTTTTTTTCTCTGATTGGTGTGGATTTTATTTTTATTTTATTTATTTGAGTTATTTTGTGTTTTTTTTTTCATTCATTTTTAGAAATTAATAAATGTTTATTTAGATTTTATTCTATGATTGGTATAAGATTTCATTTAATTTAATAATTTAATTTAATTTATTTTTGATTACCATAATGATTGAGACCATTTTAGAGATCATTTTATTTGCTTTTACAGTATTATTTTAAATGTGCAGTTGAAGTTAACACTGAGTAGCAGTTAGGGTTGCCAGGTTTTCAACAAACCCATCCAATTGCTTCTCAAATGTAGCCCAAAACTAGCCCATTCATTTTTCAAGGGGGTCACATCTTAAAAATGTTGTTTTTTTTTTTTTGGTGTAAAATTTGCATTCCAGGGGATAAATATCACATTTAAGTTGCTTTTTTACATTTTTTACTTTGAATTCTAGTAATTTTGTGTTTTTCTCATTTTCTTTATTTTTTTTTTAAATGTCCACGCAATTTATTAATTTTTATTTAAATTCTATTCTCTTTTTGATGTGGGTTTCATTTTTATTTTATTTTATTATTATTATAATTACATTTTACGTTTGATTTTAATTTGAGTAATTTTGTGTTTCTGTCATTTTCATTGGCTTTTTTATTGTCTATATAGTTTATAAATTTTTATTTCAGTTTTAATTTATTTATTACATCAAGTTAAACTAAATGGTATTGAGAAATATTACCTTGCCAGCTGATATAAGAGTAAGTTTTATTTATATTGCATTGGATCTCAGTTAACATTTATCTCACGTAACTTCTTTGTGGTTTTAGTTTTAGTAATCTATACTAACCCTGCTGTGTGTATTATGTACAACCCATTATAGGAAAATAATAATCATTGAAATGAGTGAATTTATGTGGCAGTGTTACACAGAATCCAGTTTCACTTTTTAGCGGTTTGCCTTGGCTCACATTTTGTTTGAAGACAGACAGAAAATGGCATTATTATGATATATCTGAGTTAGTTTTTCCAGCCTTTATTATGCAAGGTGAAATAAAATCCCTGCAATCCTCAGGGGATCTGCCATCCTTCCAGGTTAAACATTTGCCAGATCACATCCTCTCACCACCGTTCTTTTGACTGGGGAACCTCAAAAGCCTCCTTTGAATAACTGGCTCCATACGTGGAACATTTGGCATATGACCAGGCCGAGCACGCCGATTATTCGTCCCCGGAAAAATGAAAAGCTACTTCATAAGACCCCTGGTTTGGGTCATAACACCACGATTGTTCTTAACTAGTGCGAGTGAGAGAATCCAGCTGGGTCATATCTCCCTCATTAATGAGTCATTGGGGGACCCTGTACCATTACTATGATCCGGATTGTGCACTTGCTGCAATTTGCCACGATTAATGGAGGAGGGTCAACCCGGGTCACTTTCAATTTCCACCCAGAGGGGCGAGAAATGGAAACAACTCATTTGCACAGATTTGAATAATTTGCCCCTCAAAAAAAAAAAAAGAAAAAGAGAGAGAAAGAAAATATGGGGCGAGGAGAAAGAAAGAAGCGAGGTAGAGGACTCGAGCGCTGTTGCACTTTGCACAATAATAAGCCGCGCCGCCGCCGTCGGCTGGCACAAAGGCAATAATGAATATGATGGAGGATATGAATCCAGATGTGGGAATAAAGCTCGCCTTTCTCGGCGCAGTCTCACTTGGGAGCGTCTGCTGCGTCTAGTGAGCTTTTAAACTTATCATAAATGTATTAAGATTGCACCGGGCCATGAAACAGCTGTACACAATTAATCTTCTGCAAATCTTATCTGAAGAATTGCTTTCAGCGAAGTAACATCTGCTGCGAGAGGCGCTTATTCATGGGCGACGCGCGCCTGCCACACTTTTATGCGTAGGGCACGATCATTGCCAATGAAGTAAAAATTCATCGTTTTCCCTGTTCGGTAAAAATAACATTCAGCAGCATTAAAACATCATCCATCAACATTGTCTTGGGGGCTCCAAACCCGTCGCAGCCCGACAAATTAAAGAGAATATTCATTTCTGTGTGAACTTGCAGTGTGCGGCTTCACTGAGCTGAGATTTTCTGCCTCTGTTTTCATTTTTTTCTCTCTTTGGAGAAGATGAAATTGAAGCAGTGCATTTCAATATCAGCAGCGCTCCGGCGCTTGGGCCTCGTGCAGGAAGTACATAGTGTGACTGCCGTCATTGTCTCTCTGTGACCTAACAAGAGCCTTTGTTTTTGCCTGTGATGTGGGGAAAAACACGTTATTGCTGTGTCAATACATTTCATAGTTAAACCTAAGTATAAATAAAGTTTTTTTTTTTTTTTTTTAAATGAGATTCTGGGGTCAAAAGTTTGGGTCTTTTATTTTATTTTATTTTATTTTATTACTATAATGATTGAGAAAATTATTTTAATTGCAATTACAGTATTATTTTAAATGTAACAATACCACTGCAGTTGAAGGTTCGTCTTAGTATCATTGAGATACTATTATAGTTTTTAATACGTTGAAATCGATTATGTATTTATTTATTTGTAGATTTTTCGTTTAATTTTAATTTTAGAAATGTTTGTGTTTTTGTCATTTTCATTCTTTTTTTTAATATCTATACAATTTAATCATTTTTATTTTATTCTCTGATTGGTGTGGATTTTATTTTATTTTATTTTATGATTTAGACTGAGGCCATTTTTTTATTATATGATGATACCACAGTAATAAATGTGATGATACCACAGTAATAGTTGAAGTTAACACTGAGTAGCAGTGCTGTTTTACTATCATTGAGATACTATTAT
Source organism: Cirrhinus mrigala (assembly GCA_036247105.1). Lineage (NCBI taxonomy): Eukaryota > Metazoa > Chordata > Actinopteri > Cypriniformes > Cyprinidae > Cirrhinus > Cirrhinus mrigala. Next base: position 19,248,681 of record CM070027.1, on the reverse strand, counting down.
AGTTTTTATTGATATTTTAAAATTGTTTATTTATTTATTTATTTGTAGATTTTTCATTTAATTTAAATTTTAGACATTTTTTGTGTTTTTTGCCATTTTCATTAGTTTTTTTTTTAATATCTATACAATTTATAAATTTGTATTTTTATTTTATTCTCTGATTGGTGTGGGTTTTATTTTATTTTATTTTATGATTGAGACTGAGGCCATTTTAGACTGAGGATTGGTGTGCGTTTTATTTTATTGTATTTAATTTTATGATTGAGGCCATTTTATTTGCATTTTCAGTATTATTTTATATGTGATGATACCACAGTAATAATTGACATTAACACTGAGTAGCAGTGCTGTTTTAGTATGATTGAGATACTATTATAGTTTTTATTAATATTTTAAAATTGTTTATTTATTTATTTTTCCTTCGATTGTAATTTTAGTAATTTTGTGTTTTTGTCATTTTCATTAGTTTTTCATTAGTCTATACAATTTCTTAATTTTTATTTTATTCTATGATTGGTGTGTGTTTTATTTCATTTTATTACTATAATAAATGAGACTGAGGCCATTTTATTTGTATTTACAGTATTATTTTAAATGTGACAATTCCACAGTAATATCTATCTATCTATCTATCTATCTATATAAATATTGTTTACGTTTTTAATGTAAAGTAAGATTTTATTTTATTTTATTTTACTTCAATATTTTGATGATTGAGACTAAAAAAAAATTATTTGCTTTTACAGTATTATTTTAAATGTGACAATACCACTGCTAGTTGAAGTTAACACTGAGTATCAGTGCTATTTTAGTATTGTTGAGATACTATTAAAGATTTTATTAATATTTTGAATTCCCTTTTTTTTTTAATTTTTCGTTTGATTTTAATTTTAGTAATTTTGTGTTTTTGTCATTTTCATTAGTTTGTTAACATCTATACAATTTATTAATTTTTATTTCAATTTAAACTTTATGATTGATGTGAGTTTTATTTTATTTTATTACTATAGACAGTATTATTTTAAATGTTTTTTTTTTGTTTTACTTTTTTTAATTTAAAGTAAGATTTAAGTAATTGTATTATTTGTTGTAAGAAATTTTAAAATAATTAAAAAAAAAAAAACATTCAGCAAGGACACCTAAAAGATTTCTATTTTCAAAAATGCTATTCTTTTAAAATTTCTGTTGATTAAAAAATCCTGAAAAAATGGTTCCACACAAATATTAAGCAGCACAACTGTTTTCAACATTGATAATAATAAAAAATGTTTCTTGAGCATCAAATCAGCATATTAAAATGATTTCTAAAGGATCATGTGATACTGAAGACTAAAGTAATGATGCTGAAAATTCAGCTTTGCCATCACAGGAATAAATTACATTTTAAAATATATATTGAAAAAGAAAACAGTTATTTAAAATTGTATATTTCACAACATTACTGTTTTTGCTGCGAGCACAAGACACTGAAAATCTTACCAACGCCAAACTTTTAAATGATGGTGTATATTGAAAATAAAAAATTATATATATTTATTATTTAAAACAATAGTGCAAATGATGAGTTTGCACTTTTTAATGCCAAGTATTTAGTTCTACACTGACTAGTTGTTCAAAGTTTGAGAATCACTTTTGATCGTTCACATGATGGACGGGCAATCAACTAAACCAGAAGAGGAACTTTTACGCACACGCTACGTCTTTTATCTTCTCAACATTAATTACAATCATGTAATTTCTTAATCCCCAACTGTCGGCACCTCACAGATGGCAATATTATTTACAATACACAATGTTGCTTGGAGCCCGGCCAGATGCTGTCTTAATATGGATTTGATCATCTGTAACTTTGGCAGTTTGTCAATTAGTCAATTTTTTGCAATATGAAGAAAAAAAACAATCTGTTCATTCTCCATTTTCACTTGCCTGTCCCGTCCTTTGTAAACCGATACAAAGAGTCTTTTGAATTAGGGAATGAGAAAAAGAGTAATCAAAACAGATGAGTGTAATATAAAAAGTTGAGGTTAATAATATCATTATGACCAGGTTAAAGGAAATTAAACAGTATTTTTGCAATTTTTTAGTATGTTTATTAAGCTGTTTTTTGCTGATTTCAGGTTCCAGCTGCAAATTACTTGATAATCTGTAGAAGTTATATATATAAATATATAATTTATATTAAAGTTGAATTCAAAGTGGAAATTATAGAGAAATAGCATCGATAATCAGAAAACAATCATTTATTTTGCATGCTATCCAGTAGGATCTGTACCTGCTGAGGCCGCTTTCCAAGCGGGTTTATGTTTAAAGCTCAATGTGTATTGTTCAATGTGACACGGTCAATTCATCATTAGTTTTGAGCGGAGAACGGATGAGTACACTTTCAATTTAGTTCACAGCCTTTCTTCATTCATCATGCCTCCTCATCATCCATCATTTCCTCCCTTTGATTTGTACCAAAAACACACTTTCATAAGTTTAATGCAATTAATCATGAGGCAGGATAATTTTCTATTAATGGACCACAACCATTATTTCATTATTCATTTGATGAACTTGCACAGTGCGTTTCACGGAGGTGTGATTATAAGCACTGCTCACCAAGCATGAATGTGTGCCACTCCACATCTTTGTTGCTGTTTCTTAAATGGCTCCGTGTACAATCTGCCCGCGCCGCCGGCTGACTGTAGCTTTTGTCTTCATATAACAAGTCCTGATAAATTGGAAAAGTTGCAGGCATAGATGAGAGCTGACCCGAAAAACAAAAGCAATCACAGTAAAGGGTAAAACGCCTGGAACGGTGAACCGCGACAGCTCTCGCATTCAAGGTGAAATTCCGCCTCCCTCTCCATAAAAAGAGAAACATGCATACGCACCGAAAGCAACAATTTATGATCTTGTTACTTGAGCTGAATCATTTCAAACCGTCTGCTTTCTTTGAAAGCCATAAAAGTTATTTCACAGCACTGACACAGAACTAAAATCTAATTTTAAAAATAGCCAATTTGACCCCTTCCTTATGTGTAATAATTTACATCAGTATCTAAAATCATGCTGTTTTATTTAGTCTACTTTATATCTACTTTGACTCATTTAAACCTGGTTATTTAAGTATCATTTAGATATTATTATCATATTATTTTGAATCAGTTTTTAATTTTATATTTCTCATTTTTATTCTAATTTCAGTTAAGATTTATTTTATTTAGCAACTTTTTATGGTTTTGTTTTAGTTTCAGTTTTAGTTAATAACCCTGATTTCTCTGCCTCAGTTAGGAAACTTGGTAACACTTTACAATAGGGTTCATTAGTTAACATTAGTTAACTACTTTAGTTAACATGAACTAAGAATAACATTACTTCTACATCATTTATTAATCTTAGTTAATATTAATTTCAACATTTGAACTAAAAAAAAGGCTTAACATTCGTATATTTTTCTCATTTTTAATCAAAATATCTAAACATTCTTACTTTTTCTTGTTACATAAGATATTTATTCTTGTTTCCAGGGGAAAGAAAAAAGTATTTCACTTACCCCACTGGCATATAATTTTACTTGTTTTATAATTCATTTCATTTTAGTTCACATTTATTTTATCTAACATAACCATTTAACGTAATGGTTTTTGTTTTAATTTCAGTTTTAGTTAATAACCCTGATTTCTATGCCTCAGTTAGGAAACTTGGTAACACTTTACAGTAAGGTTGATTAGTTAACATTAGTTAACTACTTTAGTTAACATGAACTAAGAATGAACAATACTTCTACAGCATTTATAATCTTAGTTAATATTAATTTCAACATTTAAACTGCAAAAAAGGCTTAACTTTGTATTTTTCTCTTGTTTTTAATCAAAATATCTAAAAATTCTTACATTTTCTTGATAAGCAAAATTACATAAGATATTTATTCTTGTTTCCCGGGGAAAGAAAATATTTCAGAAAGAAAAGTATTTCACTTACCCCACTGGCATATAATTTTACTTGTTTTATAATTCATTTCATTTTAATTAACATTTATTTTTTCTAACGTAACCATTTAACATAATGGTTTTTGTTTGTTTCAGTTTTAGTTAATAACCCTGATTTTTATGCTTCAATTAGGAAACTTGGTAACACTTTACAGTAAGGTTCATTAGTTAACATTAGTTAACTACTTTAGTTAACATGAACTAAGAATGAACAATATTTCTACAGCATTTCTAATCTTAGTTAATATTAATTTTAACATTTAAACTGCAAAAAAGGCTTATCTTACTCTGTATTTTTGTCTTGTTTTTAGTCAAAATGTCTAAAAATTCTTAAATTAAGATGCATTTAATTGATAAGCAAAATTGCAAAAGATATTTAGTCTTGTTTCCAGGGAAAAAAAAATAAACTAAATTAAGTTCATTTTGCTTAAAAGAGTATTTCACTTACTCCACTGACAGATAATTTTACTTATTTTATAATTTATTTTAGTTAACATTTATTTTATTTAACGTAACCATTTAAATTTTTTTTTGTTTTAGTTTCAGTTTTAGTTAATAACCCTGATTTTTATGCCTCAGTTAGGAAACTTGGTAACATCTACAATAAGATTCATTAATTAACTTCTACAGCATTTATTAATCTTAGTTAATATTAATTTCTACATTTACACGGCAAAAAAGGCTTATCTTACTTCGTATTTTTGTCTTGTTTTTAGTCAAAATATCTAAAAATTAGGATGCATTTACTTGATCAGCAAAATTACATAAGATATTTAGTCTTGTTTCCAGGGGAAAGAAAAAAATTTATTAATTTAGTTAATTTTGCTTAAAAGAGTATTTCACTTACCCCACTGACAGATAATTTTGCTTGTTTTATAATTTATTTTATTTTAGTTCACATTTATTTTATTTAAAATAACAATTTTTAAAGGTCTTTGTTTTAGTTTCAGTTTTAGTTAATAACCCTGATTTCTATGCCTCAGTTAGGAAACGTGGTAATACTTTACAGTAAGGTTCATTAGTTAACATTAGTTAACTACTTTAGTTAACATGGACTAAGATTTAACAATATTTCTACAGCATTTATTCTTAATTAATAATATTAATTTCTACATTTACACTGCAAAAAAGGCTAATCTTACTTCGTATTTTTGTCTTGTCCTTAGTCTAAATATCTAAAAATTCTTAAATTAAGATGCCTTTTCTTGATAAGCAAAATGACATAAGATACAGAGTCTAATGATATTTAGTGTAATAAAAAATAAGATATTTAGTCTATTGAAAAAAAAAAAAAAAGAAATTTAGTCTAAAAAAAACTAAATTAAGTTCATTTTGCTTAAAAAAAAAAAAAAAAAAAAAAGTAAAATTATCTGCCAGTGGGCTAAGTTAAAATATTTAGGCAGATAATTTTACTTGTCTTAAGCAAAATGAACTTAATTTAATTTTTCTCCCTGGAAACAAGACTAAATATCTTATGTACTTTTGCTTATCTAGTAAATGTATATTAATTTGAGAATAAACAATACTAAAATAAGCCTTTTTTTTTTTTTTTGGAGTGTACTAATGCATTATTAAAATCAAAAGTTGTGTTTGTTAACATTAGTTAATGGGCTGTGAACTTACATGAACTAACAATGAACGACCATTTTTTTTTTACTACTGTTAACAATGATTAATAAATGAAGTTTATTTGCAAAAACGGATAACTCCGTTTTTTAATTTTCAAAAGTCATGCTTTTTTATGTCATAATTTTTTTATTGTGTTAGTTAGCTGTATTTTTTAGTTATTTGTACTTAATCAAAATAACCCAACTGCAATTTAATTGAGATTAATTGGAATGCATGAAAAAATATGATTTTTAAAAATTGTTAAAAACCAAATGTTTTTTTGCAAATAAATTCTTCAAATACTGTAATAAATGTATTATTCATATTAGTTAACACATTAACTAATGTTAACAAATGATACCTTTTTTTAAAGCGTTACTGAAAACGTATACACCTGAATTAAAGATTCAACATAAGCAATGATGCTGTATCAAAATTTCAGCTGATTATAAGAACATAATTATTTTTCAAACTGAATAGTCTTGAATCTCGCCGCAGATCAATCAGCCCTCGGACTCAAAGAAGTTCAGACTCCATTTTAGCTCAATCAAAAAGAGAAAGAAAAAAATCAATGTGGTCCAATTATAGCCTATTTCATTAAGGTATGTTAATCAGGTAGAATTGCAAATGAGTAAGGCTTATGATTTCTCTTCTTGCATCCTGCCAATATACAGTAGACAGTGTTGATGAAACATTATCAACTGCATATTAACCCACCTGTTGATTTTAAAGTTAATGAAATCTATATATGTGACAACTGGACCACAAAACCAGTTATAAGTAGCACGGGTATATTTGTAGCAATAGCCGACAATACATTCTATGGGTTCAAATGATCAATTTTTCTTTTATGCCAAAAATCATTAAGGTATTAAGATATTTAGGAAATTTCCCACTGCAAAAAACAATTTGTTGAGTCAACTTAAAATAATTTGTTACCCTGCTGCCTTAAAATATTAAGTTCCGTCAACTCAAAAAAAGTTTATTCAAATTGAAATGTTAAATTATACTAAGTAACAACTTAGATATTTGAGTTGAATGAACTTAAAATTTTAATTTTAATTACTTACCCATCTGTTAAGTTTAGCAAACACAAATATCTAAGTTGTTACTTAGTACAACTTAACATTTCAAGTTGACTAAACTTATTTTAGTTGACTGAACTTAAAATTTTAAGGCAGCAGGGTAACAAATTATTTTAAGCTGACTCAACAAATTGTGTTTTTTATTTTTTACAGTGTACTGTAAATATATCAAAACTTAATTTTTGATTAGTAATATGCATTGCTAAGAACTTCATTTGAACAACTTTAGGCAGTTTTCTCAATATTTCGATTTTTGCACCCTCAGATTCTAGATTTTAAAATAGCTGAATCCTAACAAAACCATACCTCAACGGAAAGCTTATTTATTTATTAAAAAAATTACCCTTATGACTGTTTTTTGGTATATATTACATGCTGCATTTAGACAGTTCTGTTCAGTTTAAGAATGAGACTTTAAAGTCTCGAAAGATTTTTTTTCTCCTGGATTCACCATGTTAAAGCATCATGCACATCCTTTGGTTCCAGCTACGGTCCAGAAGAGGACATGTCTAAGACTACGACAAAAGCCGAGCACACTTCTTTCATTGTATTATTTTTTTCTCTCTGCTCAGACGCAGCGCCAGCTCTTCGATTTGGACCGTATATGTTTTCGGTAATCCATTTTTTTCAGTCAGATCTTGCTGGAAACAAGCAAAGAAGCATCAACTGTGAAGTGCACTGCTCAAATAAACAAAATATGACATCATTAAAACCACAATTTAAGGTCATTGTCTTAGATAACCGATTGAATTAAAATGCAAAGAAAGGAGTAAATTAGCAGATGCTTTCAAATCAAGTCAGTTTCATCTTAAACGGACTCTGTTTGAGAAAAGAGAGTCCGCAGAGACTTCTTCCAGTATTCCTCTATTGATTTTTTCCCTCCGAGACGTATTGTACCTCGAGATCTCATGCATTAGTGTAGGAGGTGCACTCGAGTCACAGAAAAGATGGTAGAACAATGTATTTAAAAAACATCGGGCTCTAACTAATGGCAGGTCCTCGGGAGAAGCGAGGTCATTTACCCTCGTGATTAGGTAAGCCAGTCAGTTCCAGGCAAGCTGTGATTTAAAATGATGTCCAGCTTGAACTACATTCTCCAGGAAAATGATCTAATTTAGTGATTTATTCATATTTACTGAGTGTACTGGCATTGCATTTGTATAGATCACATCTGGGTAAAAACAGAAATCGGGCAAATCGAATCAAAATACACAGACGTGGCCGCCCGTCGCGCGGAGTCTACATCGGAGGCTCTGCCGGGGTCACTTCCATGCTTTTTATGATGTCGCTTTGAAATCTATCCGAATCACATTAAATTGGATATAAAGATGTGCAGACACATACATCACAGTAAATGGTGTGCCAGAGCACTGCTCGTGGAGAATCCCACCTCAACAATCAGGTTATAAAATCGGCTTCAGATCCGATTAATAATTTACAATCCTGTTAGGGGAGAACAAACATTTCTGTTCAAGCAATTTAAGTTGCAGGACTGTTATTAAAGCCCGCCGCTGCCTTTCACGGGGGCTGGAGGATCGTCTGGGGATCGCAGACGGAGAGAAAGAGAGCAAGCTAAGCCCGCTCCCAGCCCTCTGTGCCAGAGAATAACTATGTTCTATTTCACACTCTATGCTTTCTTTATTAAACTGCCATCGCGGTAAGCACATATCGCTCACCGTCCCCTCTTTGAATTTACCGTGACTTCGCCCTCTCCTTTTTCCCGTGCTGCTGGGAAACTTTCTGTCCACTTTCCGCAGCGAGATCTTAGCGCCTAATGACTTTATAATGGCGGACGTTTCAATGGAGCTCTAAGTAAAATGAGCTGGTGCTCCTGCAATCAAGAGCTCAATGGTGCTTTGTGCATCACCCATCACTAATTGACACAAGGGAGACAGATTTGCCTTTTCGCCGAGTAATGTAATGTAATTGTTGCGTGTTTACATTCTACGCTGGTTTCGCTCACGGCGCGTACTTTGAGAATACGAGTGATTCTATTATAGGACTGCTAAATATCATGTTACTGATGCTTGGAGAGATGAATATTTAATTTCATTATTTTATTAGGAAAGGCAATCATGAGAGTGAGCTGGCTGATGTGGCTCAAATTGTCTTTCGCTTGGTAACAGTGACCTCTAGTGTCCACACAGGAACAGCCCACTGGACCTGAGAAAAGTGTGTGCAGCTCTTTAAGAAATCATGTAACAGGAATACATTATGAACATAAACAAGTGGATATTTTAACATGCAAATCTATAACTCCCAGCAAGGAAGATCTGAGTGTTTTTAAGATATATGTACACATTTAAAACTTTCAAAAGTTCAGATCCCAAGAAACATTTTCCAATGTTTCCAAAAAAAAAAAAAATCGCTGAATCAAAAGGAGCAACATCGCACAGCCTGTGTCGATGGATGATTGTGTTTGTGAGCTAGAAGTGTTTCACACTTCAGATTGTCAAGTTCATAAATAGTGTGAGATGAAATTTACGCGGGACCGACGGAGGATTCATGACAGTCTGAGCCTACAATCATACTGCTGTACATCTTCTGCTGCTCCTCCTTAAATGACTCTTTTACCTTTTCCCTCTTCAGTCCTCCATCCCTGCAACACAATGAAAAATTTGTGATGGACTCATATCAGCCAGGCCAATATTTGGTAATGTTGAGATTATATTGGCCGTCATATCTGTCATCCACTAATAAATATAAATTTTATAGGCGTTCTACAAACTAATTTACAGTGCCTTGCAAAAGCATTCATACCCCTTAATTTTTTTCACGTTTTATGTTGCAGACTTACGTTAAAATGCTTTGAATTACTTTTTTTCCACATCAAATGACACTCCATACACCATAATGACAAAGCACAAAACAGGTTTGCAACAACTTTGCAAAAAAAACACTGAAATAAGTACACTGCATAAATATTCATACCTTAACTCAGTACTTAATTGAAACACCTTTACAGACTCAAGTCTTTTTGGGTATGATGTGACAAGCTTTGTACATGTGTATTTGGCAGTTTCTGCAGCCTTATTATTATTGTTAAAATTTGGGAAGGCACACACCTCTCAATAAAAGTCTAACAGCTGAAAATGCATATCAGAGCAAAAGCCAAGCCCTGAGGTCAAAATAACTACCTGAGGAGCTCAGAGACAGGATTGCATCAAGGCAAAGATCTGGGGACGAGTTCAGAAAAAAATCTGCTGCATTGAAGGTTCACAAAACCATGTAGTCTCCATTATTCCTTAATGGAAGAAGTTTGTAACAACTAGGACTCTTTCTAGAGCTGGCCTCCTGGGCAAACTGAGCAATTGATGGAGAAGGGTCTTGGTTATACTGGTGACCAAGAAGCTGATGGTCACTCTAGTTGAGCTCCATGATCATATGTGCAGAAGGAAGAAACTTACAGAAGGACAAACATCAATGCAACACTGGTCTGGTCTTTATGGCAGTGTGGCCAAACTCAGTCCTCCTCAGGGAAGACACATGAAAACACACTTGGCCTTTGCAACAAAGCACCTAACTCTCAGATTGTGAGAAACAAGATTCTCTGGTCTAATGAACCTCAATTCCAAGCATCATGTATGAGGAAACCAGGCACTGCTCATCGCCCATCCCAACGGCAGATAATTGCCATATACGGATGTGCAAAACTCGTCGCAACTAAGTACTGAGTTAAGGGTATGAATACTTATGCAGTGTACTTATTTCAGTGTTTTATTTTTAATAAATTTGCAAAGTTGTCACAAATCTGTTTCGTGCTTTGTCATTATGGAGTATGGAATGTAGATTGATGCGGGAAAAAAGTAATTCAAAGCAGTCTAACATAAGGCTGCAACAACAAAATTTGAAAATAAAAATGAAGGGGTATGAATACTTTCGCAAGGCACTATAAATGCATGTTTACAGTACATATTTAATCATAATGTTTTTTTCAGAGTAGAAAATTAAGTAATTATAATTATTATTAAAAAAATAGTAAATAAGTTACCCTTAAAAAAATATTTTTTGAATATAATATTTGCATACAATTTAAAAATATATGTAATTTTTAAGCTTTTTTCCACTAACATTTGGTTGTAATATGTTGCATGGGATTGTCTATTCTTACCAGGACAAATCCACCAGTCCTCCCTGCTGTGCTATAGCTGATTTCACTCTGTTAGCGAAGTGAACAGCATCCTCTCCATCCTACAAAACACAGATTCAGTTATACACATGCAATAAAATAATCTACCAGTCAAAAGGTTCAGACACATCTAAAATTCTCAACAAAGTCATTCAAATTAAGTAGTTCACACAAATGAAAGTGGGGGACGTATCTTATATTTAAGTTTCTTTAAAGTAGTTAGTAGTAACCCTATACTTATACTACAGCTCTGTCTGCTCTGGTGCATTCTGGGATGCTTTTAAACATGACTGAAGGGGATCCCGTGTTAAAACAAACAAACAAAAAAAGCCAAATATGAATCTCGTCAAGTTAGTGTTTTTAAGCATTTTACATTTATTCCAAAATAATAACTCAAGTCAGTAACAATTTAAACAATATATTTAATTTGTGAACTTATGTTCAGCTATTATTTTAAATAGTTAACTTTTATCTATTTTTTACATTTCTGGGATCATCAGTCATCAGAGCTTGCTAAATATTGGTCACAGACAGAGATTTACTTTAAATTTCACCAAGCTGACTACTCACTAAAAACTCCCCAAGATCATGTTTTCAGCCCATTTTATGTCTCATTTTGATGTAACAAAGTGATTATATCTAAGTGTGCGAGTTGTTTACTTACTTTTTTAATTCCCATTAAAGACATTACATTGCTCAGTCAGACTGATTTGTTAATGCGTAACGTGCACAAGAGGCGGGATTTATCACATGAACTAATCACAGTCGAACATAACCAGTCATATCCAATCATATCGAGTCGCTGCCTCCTCTCACGTGACTTTCCCCCATTCATTCTCAATTACCCCCCACCAAACTCACAGCACACTTTAGGAAGTCTGTTAAAACTTAATGGGCTCAGGGGAGGCGAGACAGATGAGACTCCTGCTGTAACTTTACCTGCTGGGATTGCTTTTGGACAATGTTTATACACTTTTGGAGTGATTTATACACTTTTTAATGTTTTTGTAATTTTGGTGTTGTTTTATTGTTTTACTATGATTTTTTTTCATCCAATATTTTGAGGAGATACTGTAGGCTTAATGTTCATCGTTTTCCACAAAAATCAAAAATGATAATTCATTTTTCTGCTTAGGCTCCAGCATCCCTGTGACCTTACACAGGACAAGTAGTTTGGAGAATAAATGGATGGATATTTCTGCTTACCTGTCGAGTCATGGGTGGGAGGTACCACACGTTGCACACAATGGCCCAGCTTGTCATCATTCTGAGGAGGTAGCTCACCATGTTGTACTTGGCACTGTTCCAGAAGGCATCTCCAAACTGAGGGTCATACTGAAAGAGAGAAGTATATGAGGTGTGTCCCTTTCAGAGGGTAACCGTAATACTGCTGTAAGAAAACACTGGGTTGTTGGTATCCGATACCTTGATTGCTACTGGGTATATAGTTCCGCCGATTTCAAAGCTTCCCTTCTTGAACATCATGACTGATGTATTATTAATACAAGTTCCTACAAGAAACACAAAGACAGATCACTGGGACTTTCAGAATAACAAATGTCAAAGATTTATTTATTTATTTATTTTTAAAAACCTAGAATATAAAAAGGTAATTGTGACTTTTTATCTCAGAGTTATCTCAGAAATATCTTTTATTATTATTATTATTATTATTATTCCACAGTGGAAACAAGCTTCCGTATTTATACTTTATTTTACAGTAGATTGATACTGCATGATTACTGCATTACTAAAGACTTGCAATAGGACACAATCACATGAATATAACTTTTACCCTCTGGGAAGATCAGGATTGGCAGCTTAGTTTTATCAGCAATATGGTCTTTCAACCTGCAAAAACAGCAAAATTGAGGCTTTATGTCTTATGTGAGGACGTTATACTCCACAAGACTGATCAACACACACTTTGTCACCTTTTGGCAACCGCATGGCGATCTTTCATCTCGGATCTCTCAAACCACACATGGGGACAGGACCGCACCATTGACCTCTGGATGACCCCCATGAGGCCTCCATGAACTTGACCTACCTGAGGAGAATGAAACTGAGTTAAAGACACCTGAGACCTTCTACAGACACACAATGTCACACAGCTGATATAGTCAGCGTGACTCACCATAGCATAACATCCATCATTCGCAAGAATGACAATGTCAATTGGGGAAGTGTGGTTAGCAACACAAATACCTCCTTTTTCCGGCCGATTCTCTCTGTTAGGCAACCCAAGAGACAAATGTAAGAAACAGTGGTCATGTGACTATATTAGCGAGTTTTAAAAAGAAAAAGGTGTGTGCATGGGCCAAGAATGACAATTAGACCTAATAACGACCCCTGTCCCATCTCAGTTTTAACAAATACATTATAAGTAGTGCTGAGTTTTGGCACAAATTTCATGATTTGATTCGATTCTGATTCACAAGCTTGCGATTTGATTTCCGATTCAATTCGATATCGATATTTTGGGATATAAATCAGGTACAGTGCATAACAAATTTTCTCAAGGAAACGACTCTCAACTAATGCTGTAAAATATACATGAGAGCCAGTTGGTACTACATTACTGTAATATTGAAGGTTAAAATGAACTTACTTGTTAGGGCCCTGTGATTTCCAGTTATAAAAACAGAATTTGCTGAATAACGCAGAATGTCACGGAATTTGTCAAAGTTTGAATGAATCAATCAAAGGTAGGTCATTACACTTAAATAAAACCGCAATACGGACTAGTATCTGTAAATATTACGCCGCAAAAAATACCAGTTAAATGTGAATCCCCCATGTTTTGCGGGTCTCTGTTTTAATGAATGGCGCAGACGAGCGGTTTTGTTTACTATACATACTGAAGCGTGCGTGACGCTCGCAGTGATTTCAGCGTCTGTTGTCTTACTAAATGAGGACATAAATACATAAACAATATCTGCTGAGAGTCACTTCATGAGTATTTGACCGTTCCATTTTAGGAAAGTAAAGGTAGACACGGCAACCCGTCAAAATAAAAGTCCGCTTAACTTGAAGACATTGTTCCAGATATATATATATTACTACTATTACTACTACTACTAAAATAAAACAAACATAATTTTTTAGGGTATAATCATACAACATTTCTTCCATGTTTTAATTTAAATAGTAAATTCCCCTTTGTTTGCAAAAAAAAAGTTTGCTTAATTTTCAATAATTAAAAGATAAATGAAATTAATGTTTTACGCCTTCATTTGATAACCAGAACATTTTAAATACACAACACAGAATTTCTGAGGGTAAAAAAAAACTTTCATAAGGCTATTTTAAGAATAAATTTGAATAAATTAAGTATGCATTCAAATAATTAGACACAGTAAAACACAGAATTTGATGATAATAAAACATATGGTGAGAAAAAATAAAACATTTCATAGGGCCCTAAACATGTCAGTTTTGTTAAACCTTCATTGAACTGATGTGAAATTGTAAAGTTTAATGATTTTAATTAATTAGTCATGCTCTTTGATTAATAAAATTTAATTTAACCATTAAAAAGGAATTGAGAAAAATTAAAACGAGAAAAAACGAAATCCAGAAAAATTAAAACGGAAAAAACGGAATTTGGAAAAAAATAAAACGGAATTTGGGAAAAAATAAAACGGATTTCATAGGGCCCAAATTTGTATACAAACATTTAAATTGCACTCAATGAAGTTAAAGTAATTAACTAATTAATCAATTAATTAATTACATTTGTAATCCAATTCGTTTTTTTAATATAATCATTTAAATGGTGGCTTGATGGATTTATTCAAACATAAATAAAAAAAATACTAATACTAATAAAATGATAGTGAATTTGTTACATAGTGCATATATTTAGCAAAATGCTCCTCTCTAGAGTTCATTGGTCACCGAATTTTTTTTTTTTCTGAGGTAAATGTGACATTCGTTTACAAGCTGTTATATTGACGTCTTTGTGAGGTTGAAACACTGATCGATTACATAAGACAGGATACAGATTTATTCCTTCTTTTAACATAGTCTACTCTCAGATGTTTATTCATGTATATTTCATGCTGAAACTGCTATTAAAGCAGTTCTCTTGAACTGAGGTGCTACAGTGATCTGTCACTCCACATTAAACAGTGCCAAAAAGGCATTTATTGCTTGAAAATTGTAATAAAATGGACAAAATTATAAAAATGAAAACTGTAATAAAATGGACAGAATTATAAAAATGAAAAAATGAGAGACTAATCATTTCTTGGGATTTAAGAATCACAAAAATGAGAATCAGTTAAAATCAAGAAATCAATATTTTTTTACTCAGCCCTAATTGTAAGCCATCATACTTTTTTAGCATATCTTACTAAAAGTCTCTTATTTTGTTCCTAACTTGCTTGTATCCGCTTTTTTTTTAGCTTCTTTTATTCATTTGCTTTATTTTAATTGTAAAAAGCACCCAAAAACAACTGGAAAGTGCTGCAAAGAATATATAATATGCCAAAACAGATATAAAAATATATGGACAGAAATTATAAGCTACATATTGTTTCACAGTGAATGACGTTTGATGTATGCCAAAAAGTTGGCTTACTGTTTTTGAGACCTGTTTTACATTTGCATGAGCGTTAGAGAAAAACACAGAGAAGCAGAGTGAAACCGAAGACGGTGAGACAACGATCAAAGGAGAAAGACTGGGATAAAAAAAGAAACAGTGGCTCACTTATTATGATAGCGGATGGTAGCAGACAGGCCTCTGGCACATATTCTGTAGCATGTAATATGAACCAAATCACTGAGCCAGTTCTTCGCACTAAAAGAGACACAGAGCTTTTCTGTTAGGAAGTGCAACTCTCAAAACTCTCAAAAGAATTTCTTAAATATGAAATTAAATATCAGCATTTCATCCATATATAACAAACTTGTTTAATCTGGTTTGACATATTTCTTATTCAATCAGTCCATAAATCAAGGACAAGAGAATGTGATATAATTAATTATATCATGCAATATTAATTACTTGCTGTTAGGAAGCAATCCGACAAGAGTAGTTCCTATCACCAACCAACTCAATCCAATAGCAGCCAACGTGATCCTATGACAAAGAGCAATGATGTTATTAAATATACATGTAGGTAAATCACACATAAGAGATATTGGTAAAAATTCCAGGGCACAATAATGAGAACTGGGAGTGGGAAATGTTAAATACACTACCAGTCAAAAGTTTTTTAACAGGAAGATTTTTAATGTTTTTTTTTTTTAAAGAAGTCTCTTTTGCTAACCAAACCTGCATTTATTTGATTTAAAGTACAGCAAAAACAGTAACATTTTGAAATATTTTTACCATTTAAAATAAATGTTTTCTATTTGAATATATTTTAATAAATTTTAATGTATTCCTCTGATCAAATCTAAATTTTCATCATCATTACTCCAGTGTCACATGATCCTTCAGAAATCATGCTAATATTCTGATTTGCCCTTTAAGAAACATTTAATTATTATTATTAGTATATATATAGTTAGTGTATATATATATATATATATATATATATATATACACACATACATACATACTTACATGTTTGTTCTTTTTTTGTTTTTTGGGGGAAAAGAAATGATAGAAATGAATACTTTTATTTAGCAAGGATGCTTTAAATTGATCAAAAGTGATGGAAAAAACATTTATAATGTTACAAAGAATTTCTATTTTAGATATATGCTGTTCTTCTGAACTTTCTATTCATCAAAGAAACCTGAAAAAATTCTGCTCAGCTGTTTTCAACATAATAGTAATAATAGTTTTTTGAGCAGCAAATCAGAATATTAGAATATTCTGATGCTAAAAATTCAGCTTTGAAATCACAGGAATAAATTACATTTAAAAAAATATTCAAACAGAAAACAGTTATTTTAAATAGTAAAAACATTTCAGATTTTTACTGTTTTTGCTGTATTTTGGATCAAAAAATGCAGGCTTGGTGAGCAGAAAAGTCTTCTTTAGAAAACATTAAAAATCTTACTGTTCAAAAACTTTCGACAGGTAGTGTATAATTTTTAAAACAATTAAAATTCTGAAATATTATTACAATATAAAGTAGATGTTTTCTATGATGATTATAAAAAGCACTTTTGATTCATTTAATGCATCCCTGATGACTCAGTGTCACTTGATGAATAAAATATCACTCCAGTCTCACCTGAGAGGCAACAAGATACAGTAACGTATAAAAACTCCCAGGCCCCATATGATAGTGAGCCGCACGCTGATATAACGAAAGTTGTTGTTGGTCCGCGTGAGGAGGTTCCAAGAAGCCAGTTCCTCCGACGTGAAGCGCTGAGTCACCTGATCCTCAACAATGTTCTCAATGCCTTTCTTACAGAAATAGAAGGCATCACACAGCGTAAAGTCTCCCCCCACCAGATTTTTAGGATGGGATCGTCGCAGCTCTCCGATCTCCTCCTCCATAGAGCCGTCATCTTTCTCGATGATCCCTGAGAACACATTATGAATTTGATATGAGAGTAGATAGAGAGGGAGAAAACTGCACAATGCTTGCTTTTTTTTTTTTGGATATAATAATGCAAGCATAATTTCATGTGTGTCCTAAACTCTGGATTTAAGCAGAAAAAGGCCTTGTCTGAAGCCGGGTAAAGTTCATAAATAAGATCAACTGAAATTATGAAATCCACCACTTGCTGCAATACCATTTACAGTGCATTCAACAGACTGACCATGACTGACAGGCATCAGGCCAGTAATAAAAGCATTTCAAACATTATTTTCTTACTGTATATAAAGAGCTGTGTCAGCTAAAACAGAATGTTTATGGCTTTATCATAAAGAAGCATTTTTTTTTAATTATTGTCTAATATGGAGCATCAATAATTCCAAAGAGGAAGCTGTGGCTTCACATGACATTTTCATGAAATCTAACACTTGTGTTTTATGCACATGATGTTTTGCACTCACAAATATTTTTGCATTGACAGACATACTCATTTTACTCACCGTTGGCTGACTGCGATGGCAGTGTTGGCTGTTCCTTTTGTCCTCTTTGGATCCTAAGAGTCGCCCACTGCCACAGAACACAAGTTTATTTTCAGGTATACTTTAACACAGTGCTTCCTATATTCAGGGATTGCTTAAACTGTCATGTACAAATCAAAGCTCAATATGTCCTGTTTTAAATTAAAAACAAAAATCTCCTAGCAATGCCTTTTGACCCTCTTTTGCAAGTTTGTCTTGGCATCATCAACTTCTGTCAGGTCTAGGTACATGAAAAAAGTTTGCATGAGCAATATGTGATCAGATATGCAAAGCAGTTTGATATGATTTAGATCCTTTACCTCCAGTGTTTTAACCAGCACCTTGATGTAGATATCTGTGAAGCCCAAGGACACACCAAACATGGCAGGTAACACAATGAGCCCCGCTACTATGGAGATCCACACCTGGAGGAGCACGAATGCAATGTCCCAAGCACCTTCCATCTCTCTGCTCTCCTTCCTGTCAGTCTACGGGACGGGGCTCTGGGCTCGGGCCATCTGCTCAAGCGGGTGAAGGTAAAAGCCAAAACAGAGGCGGTGTGTGTTTAAAATGTCGTAATCAGTGTGTTAGTACTGCCTTTGGGAATTTTTTTTTCATGTGGTTGGCCTGTTTCTGTATTACTATATGGCATCTGACCTGTTTATTGCTGAGTTTAACTCAACAAATGTGACCCTGGACCACAAAACCAATCATAAGTAGCACGGGTATATTTGTAGCAATAGCCAACAATGTATGTATGTAAGTATTGGTCAAAATTATTTTCTTTTACGCCAAAAATCATTAGGATATTAAACAAAGATCATGTTCCATGAAGATATTTTGTAAATTTCCTACTGTAAATATATGAATTTCCTACCATAAATTATAATTTTACTTAATTAACAAAGATATAATGTAAAATCAAACTGCTAATAAGAACTTTTCTTAATATTTTTTGTCAATTTATTTCATATACTTTTGTTTTTATTGTAGTGATGGCTAATCGATCAACAAATGTATTATTCTATTGGTAACAATAGCTGTAGTAATGGTATTTTTAATTTATGACATTTGTGCCTAGTTGTAGTAACTATGGTATGTCTATTTTGTTTATTTGTACCATATTTGTGGCTGATAGCTGCAGTAACTATGGTATTTTTATTATTTTTTTAAATAATATTTCTGGCTAATAGATGTATTAACTGTGGAATTTATATTTTATTTAATTTAAATGACATTTGTGGATAGCTGTAGTAATTATTATGATATTTTATGATATAATATGTTACCCTGGACCACAAAACCAGTCTTATGTAGTGCAGGTATATTTGTAGCTATAGCCAAAAATACATTGTATGGGTCAAAATTATCGATTTTTCTTTTATGCCAAAAATCATTAGGATATTAAGTAAAGATCATGTTCCATGAAGATATTTTGTACATTTCCTAGCATAAATATATCAAAACTTAATTTTTGATTAGTAATATGCATTGCATATGCATCATTTGGACAACTTTACAGGAGATTTTCTCAATATTTTGATTTTTTATTTATTTTATTTTATTTATTTTGCACCCTCAGAATCCATATTTTTTTTAACAGATGTATCTCGGCCAAATACTGTCCTATCCTAACAAACCACACATAATGGAAAGCTTATAATTAAGCTTTCGGATGATGTATAAATCTCAATTTTAAAAAAACTGACCCTTATGACTGGTTTTGTGGTCCACGGTCACATATGTGATATAAGACATTTGTGGCTTATTTCCTTATTTCGGCGGAAACTCTGTAAGGGTCTCCGTAATGCAGTAACCCCTTTAAGTACACGACACTCTTTCCTAAAAGTTTATCAGAAATGCATATGATCTAAATACAATTCTACTAGATGATTTAGCCAACTATAATGGCACCTGTAAAATATTTATCCAAAACTTTCAGTGCTTAAGTTGTCCGTCTCCTTTCCGTTACCAGAAACCGCTGTGCCATAAGAGGGTAACAACAGTATCACATGAGCAGTTAAACAACAGCAACCCAACAATGATTAAGATTCAATATAACACCTTCACAATACCTCGATAACATTCATTTCTTCATTCCAGACGTCTGAAGTTGATGTTATATATATTGTATGTCCCAAAATCCTGAAACTATGTCCGAAAAAGTTCTCGTGTGACTGGATACAAAGTTCGGACACTTATGGTTATAAATGATGTATTAGCGCCACCTTGTGTCACGTTATGAAATGTGTTATCACAATAGTGCAGTTCACAACCCTAATAAGCGCTTTATCTGATGAAAATGTCGCTAAACGATATGTTAATCTATAGAAATGTTTATTTG
This sequence comes from Cirrhinus mrigala, assembly GCA_036247105.1. Lineage (NCBI taxonomy): Eukaryota > Metazoa > Chordata > Actinopteri > Cypriniformes > Cyprinidae > Cirrhinus > Cirrhinus mrigala. The sequence continues at coordinate 19,228,517 of CM070027.1, read as the reverse complement.
TATTTATTTGTAATTATTATTCACACCGGAAGTAGCGACAGTAACGAAATCTTGCTAGCATGAAATCTAGATCCAAAAATCCAAATGTTTGTATAAAAGTAGCCTCCAAAAAAAAAAAGGTTTAAAACCACAAGTAGTTTTCTGAAAACTTGTCAGTGCTGGTTTTATAATGTGTAACTCGTAATTCCTCCGCACCACGTGGTGGCAGCGTATGTTAGTGCTAAACTGTAAACTGCCGTCTCTTATGCAGAGAATGACTAAACGAAACCTACAAGCGCAGAAAGTTTATACATGTATCCTGGAAACTCCTACTTAAAACTATGACGTTGCGATAGTTAACAAACGGTTTAGTCCAGAAGCATGGAGGAATTCAACACAACTGTCCGTATATCTGGTTTCGTGTTGAGTTCACTAATGTTTCATCATTTGAACAGTGATGCGGATGTGGTAAGTGACAAAAGATCACAATGTAACCATATGATCCTTGCTTATGAATCAAATTGCAAACTAAGAAGTCTAATATGTGTGCTAAGCGTTTCCTCTGTCCTATAACTTGTGTTTACATCTGCACTGTGTTTAAAGGAAGGTCTTATTCTTGGAGTGAGTGTTGGAGAGGAGAACTGTAGGATCACAGACTCACAAATTGATCACATACAGTTTGAGCACACTATAAGTAAGCTGACTCTACCCAGTTCATATTTTCATAAAATAGTCAAAATACAAAACCCACAGCGTGCCCAGAAGGAACATTTAGCACATGATCAATGACAGATAGACTATAACAACAAAGCACTGGTGTCATTGTTCTCTTTTTCAGATATTCAGAAACACATCCCTTGTAATAAACTCCATAGGTAAGTAAACTGTTTTTTTTTTTTTTTTTTTCCCCCCATAAACCTATTTTTATATAAAGCAGTGGTTCTCAACTGGTTTTGATTTTTTTGGACGTGAAGTAGTGACCCAATATAGTACAAAATTGTTTATCATACAAAAAAAAACAAAAAACAGATCAAATATTACAAAGTAAAAATAGTCACTACTTGGGAACCACTGATACAGAGATTGAAATTTTATTTACCATTGCGTCAATCCTCTTGACAGCTTCTACAGTAATGTTGGCGTTGTGAGTGAGGAGAAAATAAGACAGATTTTGTCTGATTACAAAGAGGTATTTCCTGCTTTTTAAAACATTTGCTCATTTTCTCTTGCTGAATATATCCAAAATGTGATTTGCATTAACAAATTGTGTTTTTCTTCTTACACATTTTCTTGCGAGCAGGAGAATGTGATTGGTTGGTACAGACAACGAAGAAACACCAGACAGCAAATGACCTTCATGGAACAAGTGATTCATCAGAATATGAGAAAGATTCTGTCCAATCAGGAACTTGTTTTCATGCTGCTTACACCGTCTCAGGCAACAACATCAGGCTCCACCCATCGCCTTGAGTTCTCAGCTTTCATTTGGCACAGCAGGTGAGGTCTGAGCATTTTACACTCAGTTCTGGAACACAAACATTCAGCAGACTTTTGAAGCTTAGAGAACTAATGTATTTATTAATAAATAACAAATATATTTATTATCTCCATGCAGTCAGTATATCAGCATCCCCATTCTCGTGAGCAACCTGGGAAATCTTGAACAGCAGGACTACTGGAGCGTGTCAGGCACATGTTCATCTTTAGGAGAGAGTCGAGCTGTCAATCGACACAGGTACATTCAGAATATATGTTTTAATTGCAGTTAAAGGGATTGCCCTTTAAAGGGATAGCCAAAGGAAACATTTTTTGCCCGGTAGATGATAAAATGACAAAAACATCCCATGGATTTACAATTAAAAGGGTTAGTTCATCAAAAAATGAAAATTCTGTTATTAATTACTTAATCTTCGGAACACAAATTAAGATGTTTCTGAAGAAATCTGAGAGCTTTCTGACCCTGCATAGACAGCAATGCAACTGACACGTTCAAGGCCCAGAAAGGTAGTAAGGACATCATTAAAATAGTCCATGTGACATCAATGGTTCAACCTTAATTTTATGAAGTTACAGGAATACTTTTTGTGTTCAAAGGAAACAAATATAATGTCTGTATTCAAGCATTTCTTCTCTTCTGTGTCAGTCTCTGACGCATGTTTCCCAGAGTTTCACTGCACATGCATGTAATGTACATAAAACAGTCTTCGTAAACATGTCTGAAGATTTCAACAGCAATTTTTTGCCCAGCTTTACCTATTTTAACCAGAATGTACAGATGATGAAGTAAGAGATCAGCAGCACCACATGTATGCATTGTGATACTCTTGTGAACACACGTTGAAGACTGACACAGGAGAGAAGAAATTGTTGAATAAAGTCATTATTTTCATTTTCCTTGCGCACAAAAAGTATTCTCGTAGCTTCATAAAATTACGGTTAAACCACTGATGTCACATGGACTTTTTTTAACAATGTCCTTATGTGTTCAGCGTACCCTTCTATGGTGCCTGCGAGTTTGAACTTCCAAAATGCAGTTAAAATGCAGCTTCAAAGGACTCTAAACGATCCCAGCCGAGGAGAAGGGTCTTATCTAGGGAAACAATTGGTTATTTTCTACAAAAAAAAAAAAAAATATATATATATACGTTAAAAAGTGTGTGTATATATATATATATATTTTAACGTCAGATGCTCGTCTTGTCTAGCTCTGCGTGAACTCTGTGTATTCCAGTTCATGACAGTTAGGGTATGTCAAAAAACTCCCATCAAAATTTTCCTACATTGCTGTTTTACCTTTTTCTGTAAAGGGCGTTAGATGATCTTTGCGCGTTTACTTTGTAAACACTGGGTCGGTACTTCTGAAGCGACGTAGGGTGATTTTTGAAGTTGGAAGACAAAATGAGATGGGAGTTTTTTTGACCTACCCTAACTGTATTGACCCGGTATGCACACGTTCACGCAGAGCTAGACAAGATGAGCATTTGAGGTTAAAAAGTATATAAATTGTACTTAAATTGTTATATAAATTGGTTAAATTATATAATTTATTTTTTTTTTTTTAAATAACAGATTGTTTCGCTAGATAAGACCCTTCTTCCTCGGCTTGGATCATTTAGAGCCCTTTGAAGCTGCATTTAAACTGCATTGTGGAAGTTCAAACTCAACAATGGAGAAAAATCCTGAAATGTATGCCTCAAAAAACAATTTCTTTTCAGCTGAAGAAAGAAAGACATGAACATCTTGGATGACAAGGGGGTCATTAAATTATCTGCAAATTTTTGTTTTGGAAGTGAACTTCTCCTTTAACTTGTGTTCCGAAGATGAACGAAGGTCTTACGGGTTTCGACATGAGGGCTTGATGACAGAATTTTAATTTTTGGGTGAACTATCTCCTTAAAGAGGTACATTTATAAGTTAGAATATCAAAGAGGTCTGGAGGATCATAACATAGACAGCTATCTTTAAAACCATATATCAGTGCACATTTAGGAATCCTTAATAATGTTTTAAACCATGGGTCTCCAAATTCAGTCCAGGAGGGCCGTTTAGCTCCAGCTTCCCTCAGCAAACCAGCCTAAAACTCCACCAGCCCTCCAGGACTGAATTTAAAGACCCCTGTTTTAAACAAGAAAAACACATTTAGGAAACCTAAGCAACCACATAGCAATAACCTGGCAATGCATGAGCAAGCACCACTCACATTTCCTTAAAAAAATATACAAATCTAGCTTTTTCTTTAGAAGTGAAGAATTGTTTTTTCTTGTCTCTCAGGACAAAATTCTTCTGCTCAGGGGATGATTTAAAAGAGGTCAAAAATATCAGCAACATGAATGATGCGTTGTTAGGAGAAATGCAGGTTGGTATCCACATTTTTTTTATTTTTTTTATTAGTTGCGAAATTTTATCCAGTGTGATTTATATATACATAAATCATATAAAAAATTTCATATCCATCTTTTGTAAAACAGAAAGTGTGTGAGGACGTGGAGGAGAGTGAAAGAGCAGTGGAGAAGCTTCAAGAAGAAATCACACAACTCAAGGAGGCGATCAAGAAACACTCACAGAAAAATGAAAGTAAGATCTATTATCCTCCAAGGCACCCATATAAAATATAAAAATCCAAGAAAATGTCATTCATGTATTTCAGTTCTTCAGTTTAAAACAAAATTAAGGTTTCTGAGGAAAACAATCCAGGATTTTTCTTCATATAGTGGACTTCATTGGGCATCAATGGGTTGAAGATCCAAATTGGAGTTTAAGTGCAGCTTCAAAGGGCTCTACACAATCCCAGCCGAGGAATAAGGGTCTCATCTCATAAAATTATTGGTCGTTTTCTTAAAAAAAAAAAAAAAAAAAAAAAAAAAAAGTATAATATAACACCCCAATGCTCATCTTGCTGTAGCTCGACCTCATGCATTACATAATCACGCTGATGTGTGATGTAGGTGGAAGTAAACCAGTGTTTAAAAAGCAAACATGCAAAGAAAGTCAAACACCCTTCACAAAAAAGGTATAACAACGATGTTGGATGATTTTGAAGCTGGAGAAAATGAGATGGAATGTTTTTTTTTTCCCTACCCTACCTTTTTGAACCAAAGACTACCTTTTTTATATATTTTTTTTTTTTCTATCCGTGTGTGACCTTTCCAACATTATATAATATTATTGATTTATTTTTTTTTTAAATGACCGATCATTTCGCTAGATAAGACTCCATTTGAAGCTGTATTGAAACTGCAACTTGGACCTTTAACCCGTTGGTCACCATTGAAGTCCACCATATAGAGAAAAATCCTGGAATGTTTTCCTCAAAAACCTTAATTTCTTTTCGACTGAAGAAAGAAAGACAAACATCTTTGATGATATGGGGGTTAGTAAATTAACAGGAAATTTTCATTCTGAAAGTGAACGAATCCTTTAATGTTGCAGACCTACAGTTGTAACCCTGTGAATAACTGAATAACATTGCCTTTCAGCCCAAAAACAACCCTCTTCAGATGAACCCAAAGAGAATGTACTTCTGTGCTCAGCTCTCAAAACACTCTTCCCCGACACACCTTCATCACGGACACAAACCCTCACTGTTCAGGGCTTCCCTGTATTAGAACTGTGCTGTAATACTGACCACAACATTGATATTCCCACCAAGCTGCCTCTGATTCTGGAGAATCAACACAGCAGGAAGAAGGACACGGCCCCCAGACTCAGGAAAAAATGCCTCGTCGCTGGTTATCCTCAAAGACTTAAAAGGAAGAGGAAAAAGAATGAAACCAGCGAGTCGGCCTCTGAGAGCGGGTCAGATACAGAGATTGACATAAACGGACATTCTCCTGTGTTTTAAAGAATACAACTGAGCCTGGTTTTATTGGTACAACAATGTAGCCACGACTGGAAAGCATTACACATTTTATACCTGGAGGTTGCCTTTATCTTAATATGCGTGCTCAACTTATGTTGAGCAATTTTGTTAATTGTTTAATATCTCTTTTTTTTTTTTAAGCGTATTATTTGTAAATGTTTATAAATGTTGAAATTGAAGATTAAATGTGGAATTCACATATGTGGTGTTTTAATTTAATTTGATTCTTTTTCTCATTATAGTAGTTTAATACTACAGGAAATTCTGGTTCATCAGGTTATGTCCCACTGTTTATTTTTCAGCATTTTATATATTTTACAAACAGATTTACAGAAACAAAAGAATCGTCTGATGTGTCTTCATACAGAACCTATTCAGAATGTTTGATACCACAAATATCAGGGTCTTTAATAAACTGTGGATCCTTCAGAGTCACTGACATAAAACCTGTGAACATTACAAAGACCTTTGTTAGTCAAATATCCTGGTTTTACTGTATATCCAAGGATACTGTACATGCGTATTTCATTTAAAAAAAACAACAAAACAAATTAAAGCATTTATTACCCATTGAACGAGCTTTCTTGATTGCCTTCGATACCTCTTTCTGCTTTCGACCACACAAGCCTGTAAGCAAAAGTTACGGTGTCCCAAATTACTCAATCACATTTATATAAATATTAACGTGAACATCTGAACTCAGTCCACTCACCTGTTATGTGTCTGCCGTATATTCTGCCAGTGTGTGGTGAAATAAACTGGGACAACAACTAGAGAAAAAGAGCATTTTTATTATTTGGCCAATAAAAATATTTATAAGTGATATTAACATTCCTGTTCATTTGACCAACCTGAACGTTTTTGAAGTCTACAGTTACATTGCACAGGATGCATGTTTTCGGGGGTGACTTGAAAGGGTTTTCCATTTTAATAGGCTGGAAAAGACATTATGTTGTAATATTAGTGCAATTTATTCAAATGGTTTCAAACAAGGCAGAAAAGCATGTAAAACACTTACCATGTCATCTTTCTTTAGAGGTTCTTGCTGAGATGTTGTCAGACTTCTGATGCATTGTGCTGGAACAGATGAAATATTCTTACATTTCATGACTAACGTGCTATCATACTTAAAATTACGTTAAACAGATGAGATCTTATATTTTCCTTTTACATCTAGATTATTCAAATAATTACATTATCAAATGTCTATTATTGATAAAGAAAAATGTGTGCTTCTCATAAGCGTGCTTCAGAGAATAACTGAATGTCCTGGAAAACATTTTTCATACAAAAAGAATGAAAAAATAATGTTGTAGAGATACCTGTAGCCCTAGGTGTGACCGGTTGCTTGGGAAGAGCCTGTAATAACAGGCGACTGAAAGAAAGGGCAAACATTCCTCGATGTATTCAGGAGGCCACCATGACAGTCACTGCCTGTTTCTTCTGCAATGTCATTTACCGCGATTATGGTGACGTTTGTTGCAATCTACCGCCACCTACAAGACCGGAGTAGGCGAACGTTTCTTCAAAATGAAAATCGTTAATTATTTTCTCTTAAATAAATAGTGCATTTACATATTAAATAATATAATAGATACACGCACAGAGGTAAATAAAAATAAAACAATAACAATTTTTATAAAAAGGTTTTGCATCCTTGAAAGACTCGCAATCAGCTATGATCACTATTGTTGTAAACGTTTTTAGTTATTAATATATAATAACTGATAATTTTATAATATTTCACAGATGAATAATCAATTATAAATAAAATAAAATAATAAAACAACGGAAAATTTGTATAAAAAGCATTAGGAGTAGATTTGGATTCTTGAAAGACTTTTTTTGGAATGAGAACATTTAAATTAAAATTCACTTTCTGAAGCGTTTATTTGAATCGGTGTTGTTAACTGAACAATTTTGTTGCTAGATTTGGCAACTTTTCAGACTACACTAGCAACTTTTCTTTCTTTCTTTCTTTTTTTTTTTTTTTTTCAAAAGCACCTAACAACAAATGTAGCTATTTTAAAAATGTATTTCTTTTAGCAACATTTGAAGAGTCTTTTAAATGATAAAAAAGGCATGCATCCTTCCTCAAAAAGAAGAAACTATTGAACAAAATCTATCTATCAAAACGCAATGTGTAATTTAAAATACAGGTGAAAATAAATGCTGGTGAAAAATTAATACAGAAAATTCCTTCACATTAACACAGTACACTGTGCCCTAATTGTATGGACTTTGCTTAGAGTGTGTCATTTAACTTACTACCAATACACTGCTATACTTTTTAAAAATTTGTAGTTTGACTAATTATTTAGAAAATACATAAAATAATTGTTCAAAAATTAGTAACTTTTCAAAATTTTAATGTTTTATTAAAAAATAAAAATATGTAATAAAAATGTGTTTATAGGTCTATTACTTTTACAAATAATTTATATTAAATGTTTATAATATTTTTACAAACAAATCTAAATTAACATATTAAACAAATTATATTCTTCGCTGAGATTTGAGTAATTTCAATGTGTATTCTATGCAATGCAGTTTTGCGTCATGGTTACATCACCATCCAATTATGTCACAACGCCATTTAGCAACGTTTAGCAACAAAACGACCTGCCTTTAGCAACTTTAACTGAAAATAAAGTCGGCAACACTGATTCGAATCTCTTTCTGTGGACGACAGAAGGGACTTTTATCTGCCTTCGCCTTTACTATTTTGCGTTTTAACAGTCACGTGGTCCAAAGGCGAACTCCCATTGGTCATCTCCATCAGTTGTCCTTTCGAAAGTCATCGTTTTTTGAATAAACATCGGTTAGTGTATGACCTCTCAATATTTTAGTGTTATTTTGTGTAATAATAACGTTTATTTGGTTGTTTTGGTAGAGTTTTGATGGACTGACTGTCTAAGGATACAAAGGATCACACATAGATTTGGCAATGGATGAATAAACAAACCCCGGTTCTTTGTAGTGGTTGTTGTCAGTTACTGTCCCTTCGTTAGTATTATCACGCAATGCTGTTATATCAGTGTGTAGAGTCTTTACAGTAGTAATGTATACTGACAACCACATTCACGAGATTGTGGTTAAGCGCAACCCTTCATCCTCAAGGAAGAGATCGAGGGATGGTATGAGAAGTCACATCACTCCAGCCAAAAAGCGGTCAAGTTTCACTTCAGAAACATGCTCTACTGTCGAAGAACACACTTATACTGAAGACATGAGTGAGAATAAAGACACAGAGCTGGTAAGCAGCCCTTTCTTACTTTCGTTGAAAGATTTACATTGATTTCAAGCATGCCAGTGGTGTTTCTTTTCTTATCCAGTGCTGCAGTGACAGTGAGGATTTATTTGAGGGTTATGACAGCATTGTGGGTGACAGCTCCTTTCTAGCTAAGCTTGAAGACGTGGAGCTCCAGATGAGGGAGTGTCATGACCAGCAGACTCCGAACTCTTGTGAGGATGATCTTTCAGACTCAATCTTAGCAGAGGATTTCAGAGATTCGCCACCTAGAGCTTTGCCAAGCTCTCAACTTGAATTTCAAAGAGCTGTCATGACACCACACAAAAGCCCTTCGAGGAGTGCACATAACACCTCTACCCCTGATCTAATGAATCTCAAGCCAACTGTCAATCATGTAGATCTCAACGTCAACAAGCCGCCCCTAAAGGCCAGAAGAAGCATGAAAGATCATCTTAAGAAAGTACTAATAGACAATGCAGCAACATCCAGTACTGTCTCCAAGACGGTAAAACAAAAGGAAGCTGTGATGACGGAAGAAATGAGTTTCGCCATGCAGGCCATGGAGTCCATGTCAGCTGAGCAAGACCTGGGGCCTTTTTTTGGTCTCCCATCCAAAGTAAAAGACCTTATTTCGAAATTAAAAGGAATCAAGGACTTGTATGGTAAGTATTTCACATCCTTTCTATTTCAGTTTTGGTAAATCAGTGTTTTAATCCTCTTATTTTCTATTCTCTTTTGATTTTAGAGTGGCAGAAGACATGTTTGAGCCTGGATTCAGTGCACCAAAGGAGAAATCTCATTTATTCTTTACCAACAAGTGGAGGAAAGACTCTAGTGGCAGAGATTCTTATATTTAAAGAGCTCTTGTGTAGAAAGAAAGACGCACTGCTTATTTTGCCGTATATATCCTTGGTTCAGGAAAAGGTATGTCTTATTTATGCGTTATCTAAACAGTGGGGGAATAATTATTACTGTATTGTTAATTTACTCTTTTGCGTTTAGGTTCGAGGGTTATCTGGCTTTGGAATTGAGTTGGACTTCATGGTCGAGGAGTATGCTGGCAGTAAAGGGAAGTTTCCTCCGGTCAAGAGAAGAAATAAAAACTCTCTGTACATCACAACTATTGAGAAAGGACACAGTCTTGTCAATTCACTGATTGAAAATGACCGTCTAGCCAATATTGGTCTGGTTGTTGTGGATGAGGTATGTATCACAAACTATTATTATTATTAAATCATGTTTTGTATTGTTTTTCGGTTTTGTTCTGATACACTACCAAAAAGTCTGTGGTCGGTAACATTTTTAATGTTTTTGAAAGAAGTCTCACCATATTATACTTGCCAAGGCTGCATTTATTTGACAAATACAGTAAAAACAGCAATATTGTAAAATATTATTTCAAATTAAAATAATTTTTGTCAATTATAACATATTTTAGAATGTAATTTATTTTTGTGATGGCAAAGCTGAATTTTCAGCAGCCATTACTCCTGTCTTCAGTATCACATAATCCATCAGAAATCATTCTAATATGCTGATTTGGTGCTCAATAAAAAATGTTCCTCATTGTAAATGTTGAAAACAGTTGTGCAGCTTAAAATTGTGGATTTTCTAAAGGATTCAGCAGTATTTATTTGAAATATATATATTTTTTAAAACAATGTAAAAGTTTATCTGCCATTTGTGATCAACTGAATGCATCCTTGCTAAATAAAAGTATTAATTTCTTTAAAAAAAAAAAAAAAAAAAAAGAAGTAGTAGTGTACACTACCGTTGAAAAGTTTGGGATCAGAAAGATTTTTCATGCTTTTTAAATAAGTCTCTCATGCTCATAAAAGTTGCATTTGTTTGATCATACATACAGAAGAAAAAGAAAATATTATTGCAATTAAAAATAATGGCTTACTATTTTAATATACTTTAAAATTATAATTTATTAAAAATTTATAATTTATTAATAATTTATTCCTGTGATGCAAAGCTGAATTTTCTGCATCATTACTCAAGTCTTCAGTGTCACATGATCCTTCATAAATCATTCTAATATGCTGATTTATTATCATTGTTGGAAACAGTTTTTGCTGCTTAATATTTTTTTTGTAATGTGTGATACTTTTTTCAGGATTCCTTGATGAATAAAAAGTTAAAAAGAACACCATTTATTTAAAAAGAAATATTTTGTAATAATATACACTACTGTTCAAATGTTTGGGGTAAGTAAATTAATAATTTTTTTTCTGCAAGGATGTGTAAAATTAATAAAAAGTGATAGTAAAACCTTATATTGTTAGAAAAGATTTCTATTTTGAATAAATGCTGTTCTTTTTAAATTTTTCTTTTTAACCGGTTCCAAATCAATATTAAGCAACAAAAACTGTTTTCAACATTAATAATAAATTATCATATTGTTTATAAAACAGAATGATTTCTGAAGGATCATGAGACACTGAAGACTGGAGTAATGGATGATGAAAACTGGCTTTGCATCACTGAAATAAATTATTTTTTAAAGTATATTAAAATAGAAAACTATTTTTCAAATTATTTCACAAGATTGCTGTTTTTTTTCTGCATTTTTGATCAAATAAATGCAGCCTTGATGAGCATAAGAATTGTCTTTAAAAAACATGACAAATCTTACTGATCCCAAACTATTTAATGGCAGTGTATATAAGCTTTTCAAATGAATGTTTTTCAGCTCCATATGCTTGGTGATGGGAGCAGAGGGGCAATTCTTGAAATGACTTTGTCAAAGATTCTGTACATGAGCAGTGAGTATCTGAAAACTCACATATGCAGTACTCTCTCTGTATGATTCTCACTCATCACAGATTCTGTTAACTCCATTGTTAATTCTCCACAGAATCCACTCAAATTATTGGAATGAGTGCAACGCTAGGCAACGTGGGAGATCTTCAGACCTTTCTTAGAGCTGATAACTACACCAATAACTTCAGACCTGTAAGACTGTGATTCAGTAATTCTTTAAATTTTACCAACTCAATTCAAATAAATAACTGGTGATTCTGTAGGTTGAGCTGAAGGAGTATGTAAAAATAAAGGACAGCATATATGAAGTTGACCCAAGGGAAGAGACATGCTTCAGTTTCTCACGACTCCTGGATTTTAAGGTATTGATGATCTCTCATGGTCAAATCTCAATACGTGTTACCTTTTTTTTCCTTAAAGGAGAAGTTCACATCCAGAACAAAAAATTTACAGATAATTTACTCACCCCCTTGTCATCCAAGATGTTCATGTCTTTCTTTCTTCAGTCGAAAAGAAATTATGCTTTTTGAGGAAAACGTTTCAGGAATGTTCTCCATATAGTGGACTTCAGTGGTGCCCCAATGTTTGAATTTCCAAAATGCAGTTTAAATGCAGCTTCAAATGGCTTTTAACAATCCCAGTTGAGGAAGAAGGGTCTTATCTAGCAAAATGATCAGTCATTTTAAAAAAAAAATGGACAATTTCTACACTCTTTTACTCATCTCGTTTTCTTCTTCAACGTCAAAATAGTTCTACATCGCTGTTTTACCTTCTTTGCATGTTCACTTTGTAAACCTCTGGGTCGGTACTGCAGCGATTTAGGGGAATTTTGAAGTTGGGGAAGAAAACGAGATGGGAGTTTTTCTACATACCGTAACTGTATTGACCGTATTGAACCCAGAAAAAAAAAGAGTTCACATAGACTTAGACAAGATGAGTGTTTGATGTTAAAAAGTTTATAAACTTAATTTGTTTCAAAAATGACAGATCGTTTTGCCAGAAAAGTCCCTTCTTCCTCTGCGGGGATTGTTTAGAGCCTTTTGAAGCTGCATTTAAACTGCATTTTGGATGTTCAAATTTGGCTGTGCCATTGGTGTCCGTTATATGGAGATAATTCCTAAATTTTTTTCCTCAAGAAACATTATTTCTTATCGACTGAAGAAAGAAAGAGACGAACATCTTGGATGACAAGGGGGTGAGTAAATTATCTGTACATTTTTGTTCTGTAAGTGAACTTCTCCTTTAAAAAAAAAAAAAAAAAAAAAATTCGATCTGCTGAGCTCATTAAACCTTTGTATGATGTCAGTACTCCAGTGGAATGCAGAAAATGGACCCCGACCACATCATAGCACTGGCTACTGAAGTCATCCCTCAACAGTCCTGCCTCATTTTCTGTGCCACCAAGAAGAACTGCGAGAATCTAGCTGGAATGATCTGCAAGTATTTAAATAAGTGAGTAGACCTTTAGGGATCCTTAAAGGGATAATTCACCCACAATTGAAAATGCTGTCATCATTAACTCACCCTCAAACCAATATGAATTTTATTTCTTCTGCGGAGCACAAAAGAAGATATTTTGATTAATTTTGGGTCCTGTTGACTTCCAAACTATGGTCAATAAAGGACGTCAACGGGACCTAAAACTGTTTGATTACCAACATTCTTCAAAATTACATTTTTTAGAATTTCCATTTTGGATGGACTATCACTTTAAAGTGCTTATAGATTTGTGTGTGTGTCATCATTGATTTATGAAATTAAAATTTTCAGGGAGTTTTTGAAACACAAGGAGACAGAGAAAGCCACTCTTCTTGGTGAACTGAAGAGCAGTGGGAATGGATCCTTGTGTCCTGTGCTGCAGAAGACTGTGCCCTTTGGCCTGGCCTACCACCACAGCGGTCTGACCAGTGATGAGAGGAAGCTGGTAGAAGAAGCCTATTCCACAGGGGTGCTCTGCCTCCTCACCTGCACCTCTACTCTTGCTGCTGGCATCAACCTTCCCGCACGCAGGTTTGTCTAAGCCTACACTGTAAAAAATAAAAAACACAATTTGTGGAGTCAGCTTAAAATAATTTGTTATCCCGCTGCCTTAAAATTTTAAGTTCAGTCAACTAAAATAAGTTTAGTCAACTTGAAAAGTTGTGCTAAGTAACAGCTTAGATATTTGTGTTTGCTAAACTTAACAGATAGGTAAGTAACCCAGCTGCCTTAAAATTTTAAGTTGATTCAACTCAAATATCTAAGTTGTCACTTAGTATAATTTGACATTTCAATTTGAATAAACTTTTTTTGAGTTGACTGAACTTAAAATTTTAAGGCAGCCAGGTTACAAATTATTTTAAGTTGACTTAGCAAATTGTTTTTTACAGTGTATGCATCCGAAACCCCAAGTGGTCAAATCAAATCTGTATTGATATGTGTTTCGAAATCATATACATGTGCTACTTCTTAGGGTGATTCTGCGATCTCCATATGTAGCTGCAGAGTTTTTAAAAAGAAGTCAGTACAAACAAATGGTGGGCAGAGCGGGACGAGCAGGTATTGATGCCATGGGTGAGAGCATCCTGATCCTGCAGGACAAAGATATACCAATGGTATATAAAAAAAAAAACACAGATTTTTAATAAAATGCATTATATTATATTATATGCATTATATGCATATATTATGTTATGTTTACTGCAGGCCAAAAAACTGCTGTCTGCACCGATGGAGAAGTGTTACAGTAATCTGCTGCATGATGGAGGGAGGGGCCTCCTCAGTCTCGTCCTTTCACTCATTGGGCTAAAAGTATGCAAAATGTTTTGATGTAACAATAAATGAGAAATTATGTCTAGTGCAAGGTTCAAGCACTAGCATCTCTTTTGACAATCATTTCTTTTGATTTCAGATAACTACAACTGTAGAACAAGTGAGGGATTTCATGAAAGGCACACTGCTTAGTGTGCAGGAGGCTCAGGTCAGTCCAGAGAGGAGTTTGTGGGATCTTACAGTAGAATCCATAGAGACACTGAAGCAGAAGAGCCTCATCGAAGTCTCTGCTGATGTGCATAATGAAACCATCCTCCAAATCACCAGGCTTGGGAGAGCAACATTCAAAGGTAAAACCATGATGATTTGAATAATGAAATGTTTTGATGAGTAAGAAATGATTCTGTATATTTACTCATTTGTCACATGGTGGCAGTATGACTCAGGTAGAAATGATACACATTTCTAGCTTTAGCTTTTTCATAGTCTCCTTTTAGTTATGTTTTCTATTTAAATTTGTACGTGTTGTTTCAGGGTCAGTAGACCTAAGCTACTGTGATGTGCTCTACCGAGACTTGTCGAAAGGGCTGGAGGGTTTACTCCTCAATAGTTTTCTTCATTTAATGTATCTGGTCACTCCATATGACCTGGTGCATCAATGCAAGCCAAATTGGATGATCTACTTCAGGCAGGTAGGATGCTTTTGTCAGGTGAAACCTGTTTTAGTTACACAATACCTGAAAGAACCTGCTTATGTTAATTAAGGATGTATTTATTTCATTAAAAGTACAGCAAAAACAGGATTATTGTAAAACATTATTACAGTTTAAATAACAGTTTTCTATGTTAATACATTTTATGTACAGTAATTTAGTCTTCAGCATCACACCATTATTTAGAAATCATTATAAAAATGATTAAGATTATGCTTTTTTTTTGGATTCTTTGATAATTAGAAAGTAAAAAAAAAAAAAAAGCATTTTCGATGAAATCTAAGCTTTCTGACCCTGCATAGACGGCAACGCAACCAAAATGTTTAAGGCCCAGAAAGGTAGTATTGACATCAATAAAATAGTCAATGTGACGTTAGTGGTTCAACCTTAATTTTATGAACCTATGAGAATAGTTTTTGTGCGCAAAGAAAACCAAAATAATGACTTTATTCAACAATTTTTTCTCTCCCGTGTCAGTCTTCGACGCATGTTCAGAAAGGGTCAGAAATCTCTCAGATTTCATCAAAAATATCTTAATTTGTGTCCCGAAGATGAACGAGGTCTTGCAGGTTTGGAATGACATGAGGGTGCGTTAATGATTAATGATAGAATTTTCAGTATTGCATGAACTATCCCTTTAATGACCCCAAACTCTGAACAGTAGTGTATATTAATGAAAAACTACATTTGATGTTATATAGATTGCAACAGTGTTTGTATTTTTTTTTTATTAATGTCACTGACTTACTTTAGTCTCAGCTGTTTATTCATACCTCAGTATAAATGTTTCATTGTACCAGTTTACGAATTTGTCGGCTGCTGAGCAGAAGATGGCCACTGCAGTCGGAGTGCCTGAAAGTTTCGTGGCTAGAAAAGCAGCGGGACAGAGCGTGAGGAAGGTTGGCAGAACAACATTCCTTTCATACTTCAGAATAGCATAATAGCAATTCACAGTCTTTTTTTTTTGTTGTTTGTTTGTTTGTTTGAGTAGGTATTTTAAGCCTAAAACTGCTAAAAAGAAGATATCATTAGCTGACAATGTTTAAAAAATTAAACATGTCTTGAATATAGTCTTACTAATATCCTAACCCTCTTAAAGGATTTGCAGTGTTAATGCTAAATCTGCATTTAACCCTACTTAAGTTTGTTAGGTGAAAAATAATGGTTTACTGTGGCTTAAAGTGAAATATTATCTTAACTGGATTTCACAATGATGGTTTTTGTTCTTGTTTTCACTTACCTGTGTCTCAGTCTGTGGACATTGTGGTAGTGAATAGGTTGTATCTGGCTCTGGTGCTGTACTCCCTACTGAAGGAGACGAACCTGTGGAACGTGTCCGATAAATTTCAGCTGACCAGAGGCTTCGTACAGTCTCTTCTCAGCTCAGCTTCTGCATTTGGCTCCTCCGTGCTGCACTTCACTGAGGTTAGGGCACATCCTGACATCATTTAAAGGGATAGTTCACCCCAAAATGAAAATACAGCTGTTAATTACTCACCCTCATGTTGTTCCCAACCCACGAGTTATATAAGGCCTTACGGGCTTGGAACGACATTAGGGTGAGTAATTAAGGACAAAATTTTCATTTTGGGGTGAACTATCCCTTTAAGACTTATCAGTTGACATTTCTACATCTGTTCCTATTAATGTGTAGGGATACTATGAGATTTGTCTGTTCATTTCAGGAGCTGGAGGAGTTTTGGGCCTACAAGGCTCTTCTCTCAGAGCTGACCCGTAGATTGACTTACTGTGTGCAGGCCGAGCTCATTCCACTCATGGAGGTGGCTGGAGTCATGGAGGTGTGTGTTCTTGGTGCTTATATTGACTGCCAGTCTCTCTAAAATAACTGTCACCAGAACATTTGTTTGAGAGCTTAATTTTTTTTTCTGTAATTCCCTTTTAATTCAGCATCGTGCTAAGCAGCTGTATAACGCTGGTTACAAGACACTGGCACATCTTGCCAACGCAGATCCAAAAATTCTGGTCAAAACTATTGAAAATCTCTTCACAAGACAAGCAAATCAAATTATTGCATCAGCAAAAGTAAGTATAATATTGCACTATAGAGTAACATTATATTTCAAGCTTAGCTTTTCATCCAGAATAAAAATTGTTAGCATTTATTCACCCTCAAGCCAAACCTGCATGACTTTTGAAAAATTTTGAAGAATGCTTTGAATGATTTTTTTTCTCTTGCATTGACATCAAATGTTGAAGTTGGGCCTCAAATAAGATGCATCATAGCATCATAAAGGTATTTTCTCACATGATCGCTATCGTATACACTACCAGTCAAAAGTTTTTGAACAGTAAGATTTTTGTTTTTCAAAGAAGTCTCTTCTACTCTCCAAGCCTGCATTTATTTGGTTCAGCAAAAACAGTACAATTTTGAAATATTTTTACTATTTAAAATAACTGCTCTTTATTTGAATATATTTTAAAATGTAATTTATTCCTGTGATTTCAAAGCTGAATTTCTAGCATCATTACTCCAGTCACATGATCCTTCAGAAATTATTCTAATATTCTGATTTGCTGCTCAAAAACATTTGTTATTATTATTATTATGTTGAAAACAGCTGAGTAGAATTCAGGCTTCTTTGATAAATAGAAAGTTCAGAAGAACAGCATTTATCTGAAATAGAAATCTTTTGTAACATTATAAATGTCTTTATCATCACTTTTGATCAAAAAAATTATTCCAATTATTCCAAAATTAGTCCAAGTTTATAAATGGTTTATCAATATAAATATTGATAATAATAATAATAATAATAATAATAATAATAATAATAATAAAAATGTTTATTGAACAGCAAATCAGCATCTTAGAATGATTTCTGAAGGATCATGTGACGCTGAAGACGAGTAATGGTGCTAAATAACTTAGCTTTGATCACAGGGATAAATTACATTTTAAAATATATTCAAATAGAAAGCAATTATTTTAAATGGTAAAAATATTTCAGAATTGTACAATTTTTGCTGTACTTTGGATCAAATAAATGCAGGCTTGGTAAGCAGAAGAAACTTCTTTA
This sequence comes from Cirrhinus mrigala, assembly GCA_036247105.1. Lineage (NCBI taxonomy): Eukaryota > Metazoa > Chordata > Actinopteri > Cypriniformes > Cyprinidae > Cirrhinus > Cirrhinus mrigala. The sequence goes on along the minus strand of CM070027.1, from coordinate 19,210,655 downwards.
AAAAAAAAAAAAAAACATTCAAAATCTTACTGTTCAAAAACTTTTGACTGGTAGTGTAACTCAAGAAGGCTACTTTTATTCTAAAAAGGAATCCAAGGCATTTGGAAGTTAAAAAGCCTTTATTCACAATCTGGCCATTACAGTAGAAACATTTAAAATGACTAAAACACAGTGATGCATTCCTCAAACTGTGTTAAGGCTTGGATGTTTTTGGTAATTTTGTATCATTTTTGTAACTATTGTCAATGCATGCAAAATCCTGATTAGCACATTCAGGGAATTCTTCATTCCACATCAGAAAGTAAGTCATACAGGTTTGGAATACCATAAATGTGTGAAATAATTTTCCTTTATGGGTGAACTATACTTTTAAGAGAAAACACACTTGTTTATTCATGTAAACATTTAAACTGTATTACTGTAATTTTCAGATGTTAATTAAAGAGAAAGCAGAGGCCTTGCAAGAGGAGGTGGACGACCTGCTTATGCTGCCATCTGATATCCCATCTTTGTAATTTTGTGTTTATTTATATGATGTAAATAGTATGTATATTATTTAATCTACCGGCCATTATGTGAACTATTTTATACCTATATGTCTGGCTGAAATAAAAATGGAAGTAACCTCGTTTTTAGTAGTATCTCTGTTACTCATTTCCATGATCATGTGGGTTGTCTGTGTCATAAAGACTTTATAATCAGTCAGCCACAAAAGGGAAACACAGAACCTGATTTTACCAAGTACGACATGTTCCTGGATCAACATCTTTGTTGACCCTGGAACAACATTGTGATCAACCAATCAGATTTGAAAAAACAGTTTATAGTTTTTGTGAAGTTTAGTGTTTGGTGCTTGTACATCAGTGTCATTCATCTATCATTTCCTCTTATTTTAGGGATTACTCATGGGTAAGGTTAGGTTTAGGTGTAGGAATGTGGTGAAGATTACATTTTTGGATTAAAATGTTGTTCCAGGGTCAACAAAATATGTTGACCAAGGAACACATCAAACTCAGCAAAACCAGGACGTGCGAAGGGAAACAATCACAAAGCGCATATGTTACAATTCCAGCGCTGCCTCTAATGTTGTGAGTTCCAGCCAATTAGGTAAGGTATGCAAATAAACGAATCAGAATGAAGCCACGCCCAGGAGACACTGGCGTGAGATACTTTTAAAAAAAGTCATGAACTGGTCTAACAAGAAAGAAGGAAGTAACTTTGACGGTGACAAAAATAACAACAGATATATATAGATTTTATATATATGGTTTTTCTTGTGTGTTTCGGATGCGTGTGAAACCGATGCCAGCAAAGCTTGAGTGAGGACACCGGCGGATGAACAGATGAAGTCTGCGGCCACGGCAGTTTCCACGATTGTAGCTCTTGTTCTGTTTGGCTCATTGTGTGTCGGAGCCAAAACAGTGATATCTGTTAATGATGTTCAGTCAGTACGTGTCGATCTGGATCTGTCCAATGTGGTCCGACGGGTGGATGAAAGGTTTCTGTCTGTGGCTATAGATGCGAGTTTAATCACCGAGGAGAAGTTCATGAATCTACTGAAGTAAGTCATTCAGAACTTTTCTTAATCCAGACCTCAAGTGAATAAAGTTGTGATGTAACTTTAAAAGAAGTGATATGGTGTTTATACAGTTCACCAAAGTTAAGAACCCTTGCCAAAGCCTTGATCCCGGCGTTTCTGCGATTTGGAGGTACCAAACAAGATTTTATGAAATTCAACCCACGCGGAAGATATTTTCAAGCGAGGGACAACAGCAGCAGCGCTGTTCTAGGTAACCTTTTTTCTCTTAGCATCAATACATGACTTAAAACTTGTTAAGTAGACCACATCCTCTAGCTGAGAAAGCTGACTGTGGTGTGTTGTCATCTGACTTTTAACAGCATGACTTTAATGAGGGAACAGTAAACCGATTCACACAAACGCCCTGAACATACAATGTACCTACATACATTAGCCTGTTGTATCTAAAGATTCTAGTTGCCCCCCCCATTTATTTAGACACGTATATTTCTGAGGAAATTTTGCAATGACTTTCAACCACCTGGGTTTAAGGTGATTTTTAGTGGAAGTTGTGGCACATCACATAACTTTCTTTCACATTTGACAAAACTAAAACTGATACAAAAACTGTGAATTTGCTTTCTTTCTTTCTCTCATACACACAAACATTACACACTGTAGAATCTGCAAAATGTTATTTTACCAAAATAAGAGAGATGATACAAAATGCATGTTATTTTTTATTTAGTACTGACCTGAATAAGATATTTCACACAAAAGACATTTACATATAGTCCACAAGAGAAAATTATTTATAAAAATGACCCCGTTTAAAAGTTTATGCTTGATTCTTAATATTGTGTTGTTACCTGAATGATCCACAGCTGTTTCTTGTTTAGCGATAGTTGTTCATAAATAATCTTGTTTTTCCTGAACATTTAAACCGCCCGCTGTTCTTCAGAAAAATCCTTCAGGTCCCACAAATTCTTTGTTTTTTCAACATTTTTGCGTATTTTTGTGTACCCTTTCCAACAATGACTGTATGATTTTGAGATCCATCTTTTCACACTGAGGACAACTGAAGGACTCATACTCCACTATTACAGAAGATCCAAATGCTCACTGATGCTCCAGAAGGAAAAATGATGCATTAGGAGCCAGGGGTGTAAACTTTTGAATGGAATGAGGATGTGTACATTTTTCTTATTTTGCCTAAATATCATATTTTTTTCATTTAGTACTGTCCTTCAGAAGCTACAGAAGACATGTTCCCAAGAAGACAAAATAAGTTAAATTTACCCTGATCATCAAATTCAAAATGTTTTCACCTCCCAGCTCTGAATGCACTGTGTTTCCTTCTGGAGCAACAGTGAGCATTTGAACCTTCTGTAATAGTTGCATTTGAGTCCCTCAGTTGTCCTTAGTGTGAAAAGATGGATCTCAAAATCATACAGTCATTGTCAGAAAGGGTTAAAATACACAAAAATGCTGAAAAACCATAGAATCTGTGGGACCTGAAGGATTTTTCTGAAGAACAGCAGGCAGTTTAGCTGTTCAGGACCAACAATGGACTCATGAACAATCATCACTAAACCAAAAAAAAAAACACACACACAGCTGTGGATCATTCAGGTAACAGCAGTATTAAGAATCAAACGTATGTAAACGTTTGAATATGGTCATTTTTATAAATTCACCTATTATTTTCTATTGTGGACTATATGTAAACATCTTTTATGTGAAATGTCTTATTCAGGTCAGTACTAAATAAAAAATAACATTTGACAAAAAAAACACATCTGACCTCAACTGTAAACTAATTAAATTAAATTAAAATACAAATACGCAGGATAGATAGATGTGTGTGTGTGTGTGTGTGTGTGTGTGTTACTTCTTTTTTTTATATTATCATTTTTGGATTTATTTAATCAGTCAAATGTACTGTTATTTCTACAGGAAAATTATGTGAAAGACTTGAATTGCCTCCGTTGCTGGAAAATAGGTTAAAGCAAGAATGGGTTCTACAGTCAAAGACTTTACTTCAGCAGGAACTAGAGGGAAAATACAAAAAGACAAAATTCTCTGGTAAGTTTAATTTCACTTCTTTTAAATAACTACTAATTACCTAATGGGGAAATTATTGTGAGTCAGCACAGCAAAGCAGTATTCTCTAGCAACTTTGTAAATTCCGCTGACCCACGCTTTTAAGTATCAGAAAAAGTAAAGTTATATTTTTAATGAAAAGTCTTCTTTATGAGTAAATAACCATTACTTACACTATCAGAGAAAGAAAAAAAAATTCAGTTTTTACATTCAGTATAATCAGTATTCTGTTAATTAAGGCCAAGTATGAATCTCATCAAGTTACTGTTTTCTAAGCATTTTACATTTATTCCAAAATAATAACTTAAGTCAGTAACATTTTAAACAATATATTTTATTTGCAAACGTATGTTAAGCTATTCTTTTTAAGTTAACTTTTAACTATTTTTTAATTTTTGGGATCATCAGTCATCAAAGCTCGGTAAATATTGGTCACAGACACAGAGATTCACTTTAAATTTCACCAAGCTGATTACTCACTAACTACATGTTTTCATGCCATTTTCAAGTCTTAATTTAAAGGAGAAGTCCACTTCCAAAACAAAGATTCACATATAATGTACTCACCCCCTTGTCATCCAAGATGTTCATGTCTTTCATTCTTCAGTCGCTCTCAGTGGCTCATGAACAAGCACAGTAAGGCCTGTGGTGTCTCTGCTAAGCTGAGAAATAAGGGTCTTATCTTGCAAAATGGTTGGTCATTTTCTAAAATAAATTTTAAGTTTATATACTTTTTAACCACAAATGCTCATCTTGCACTAACTTGACCTTACGCATTACGTAATCAAGCACACGTGACGGAAGTGGAAGAACCGACCCAGTGCTTACAAAGCGAATATGCATAACTAGCAACTGTTTCATAAGATTTTTCTTTGTCTATTTCTACTTGTTTAATTCTTAAAGGAGAAGTCCACTTCCAAAACAAAGATTCACATATAATTTCATTCAGGATGTTCATGTCTGTCTTTCTTCAGTCGTAAAGAAATTATATTTTTTGAGGAAAACATTTCAGCATTTTTCTCCATATAATGGACTGATATGGTCCATTATATTTTGACATACCCTAACTGTCTTGAGCCAGAATACACAGAGTTCAGGGAGAGAAAGGCAAGATGAGCGTTTCAGATTAAAAAGTGTTTAAATTGTATTTTTTAAATAAAAATAAGCAATCATTTCGCTAGGTAAGACCCTTCTTTCTCGGCTGGGATCGTTTACAACCGCATTTGGGATTGTTTGAAGCCGCATTTAAACTGCATTTTGGAAGTTCAAAATCGGGGCACCATAGCAGTCCACTATATAAAGAAAAATGCAGAAATGTTTTCACATCAGAAAGACATGAACATCTTGGATGACAAGGGGGTGAGAGTACATTATATGTGAATCTTTGTTTTGAATGTGGACTTCTCCTTTAACATAACAATGTGGTTATATCTAAGCGTGTGTGTTGTTTACTCACTTATTAAAATTAGTCTTCCCATCAACGCCATTATATTGTTTATTCAGACTAATTCATGAATGCAGAATGTGCAAACATGAGGCAGGATTTATCGCATGAACCAGTCACAGCTGAACACAACCAGTCATATCCAATCATATCGCAATGGAGGCTTAGCCTTCACTCGCATGACTTTCCCCCATTCATTCTCAGTCACCCCCACCAAACTCACCGCATACTTTAGGGGGTCTGTTAAAACTCATTATCTGACCCAAATCACTCTCACTCATCTTTATTGTTGAACCCAGTAATGTATTCTGATTTTTACTGATCATTATTGTGAAAGCAAAGTCAAGTGTCTGTTTCTTGCAGAATATGCAGTTGATCTGCTATACGCTTTTGCGAACTGCTCTGGTTTGGACCTCATCTTCGGTTTGAATGCTTTACTTCGAAGCAGCAGAAACACATGGGACAGCGCAAATGCAGAACTGCTGTTGAAGTATTGTGAATCCAAGGAGTATGTGATGTCCTGGGAGCTGGGGAATGGTAGGACTTGAGATCTTTAATTTGACATGTACCTAATAATTTTGATATGATTATCTGTTATTTGAGTTGATGCCTCAGTATTAAATCTCTTGTTTTAGAACCCAACAGCTATGAGAAAAAAGCTGGGATCAGAGTGGATGGTTACCAGCTCGGTCAGGATTTTGTCCATTTGCATCAAATCCTTCAGGAATCTGCGCTCTACCACTCAACAGGACTATATGGACCAGATGTTAGTCAGCCACGAGATCACCGCAAAGATTTGTTAACTGGGTACGTGTGCAGAGAAAATAGGTCTTATTTTTTAATGGGTTTTCAGAGACTCATCTTGTCTGGCCCATCAGTCTAATGCATGTGGGTGTTGTGGAAGGGTAACATGGTTGAACATTTACTTTTATAGGTTCTTGGAGACTGGAGCAAAGGCGATTACTGCATGCACCTGGCATCAGTAAGTTTACTTTTTCACAAAATCAGAAATAAATTAGATTTGCTTTGTATTTGTATTGAACTTGTACTTCTTTTTCTGCTGAATAGCTATTATGTGAACGGCCGAGACACGTCTTTAGAGGATTTCCTTGACCCTGAAGTGCTCGACACTCTCGCAACAAAAATTAACGAGGTCCTTGAGGTACCAGAGTAATCCTGCACAATATTTTAAAAACTGGAAGTCTTTTGTGGCATTCAAATTTATCACATTTATCACAATGTTGGATAAAGGCTGAAATTAAGTGATAAACATTCTGCCTTTAGATTGTTGAATCGGTTTCTCCGGGGAAGAAGGTTTGGCTAGGAGAGACGAGCTCGGCATATGGTGGAGGTGCTGTTGGCCTCTCCGACACATTTGTAGCTGGTTTCATGTAAGTTAAAAAAATTTACAGATGGAAGTTTGTCAGTAAATTAATGTCTATACAAATGTCAATGAAAATGAAAGAAAAATTTTAAGTTTAACCAGTTATTGATACATGTTAAATAAAAATAAAATGGTTTTGCATTTAAGTAATTTTCATTTAAATAAACAGTTTAACATAATTAAAATATAAAAAAATATATAAATAAAAACGTTTTTAAAAAGTTTGGGATTTTAATAGTTTTGTATGTATTTGAAAGAAGAAGAAATTTATATATAATATAATTAATTAAAAAAAATATCATTATTTATTATATATATTTATATCTGTTTTGTTTATCAAAGGTGGCTGGACAAACTGGGGCTTGCTGCCAAGCTTGGTTTGGATGTCGTAATCAGACAAGTGTTGATTGGTTCTGGCACGTACCATTTAGTAGATGATAACCTAGATCCTCTTCCAGTAAGTGTTTCTTAAGCGTTTGATCTTTGGTACATAACTTCTGTATCGGTCCAGGAATGTGGACCAGTCAATTAAATTTGGTATTTTAAACTATTTTATACATATGACAGGATTACTGGCTATCATTGCTATACAAAAGGCTTGTTGGTCCAGAGGTCTTAAAAGCACAAGTTCCTATGAATTCAGGACCAAAGAAACCAATACGAGTTTACCTTCACTGCACCAACAGAAAAAGGTACTTGTATTTTCATTCACAATGATTTTTTTTTTCTAAAGAATGTTGAGTTAATTTTTAAATTGTGAACATTTTTACATACAGTATCTTTTTCTTCTTCAGTACATATTATAGACCAGGTGCTGTGACCTTATTTGCCTTAAACCTAAACAAAAATGAAGTTACGATTAGTCTGCCTGCACATACAGCCAACAGCACCATTGAAGCATTTGTGCTACAGTCAGCTGAGGAAGCCGAACAGAGTCTATATTCCAGGTAAGGTCTCATGATTTTACAATGTTTGGACTATGTAATACAATCATCTTGACAATCATGCCACACTACACTTTATTATACATGTATTACCTCATATTATTAGATAGACTACACAGAATATTTAACTTTAAACATTTAAATAGGTAAGCTGTCAAGATTATTATTTGAAATGGGTTGGAAATTTAATTAAAATGGTATAAAAAGACAGAAATATGACCATCTATCCACCTTATTTTTCCCTTAAGAGTAGGCACAGCCATCTGTAAATGTTATAGGCCTGGCTTCAGGTCTCATCCACATCCAGCTATTTATGGCTGTACAAAACAGTTTGTTTTGCTGTTTGATATTGCAAATTGGTGTGTCTTGCCCATAGACTGTAGGAATCGCGTCACTGCATGTCACTCCCGGATAATTGAAAATGAGCGAAGAGGCGGGACGCGGGTGGAGCTGATCGCTGAAACCACGCCCGCCTAGCGCAACGGTGGTGACAGCAGCGGCAATCCACCTGTCACTCAAGTGACCACACCCTAAATTATGCAGAATTTTAAGGCTTAATATAAATTAAACGGATGAGTTATAAAAAAATTCACCCCCCTCACAGTTGACATGAAGGGCAAAATTGGCTATATAGACCAAAACCACTTTTTGTACCAGGCTGTAAACATATTTTTTTTCCTGCTGTAAAGTTGGGCATTTTAACATGGGGAGTCTATGGAATTGACTCCCTTCATCCTGTCTCTAGCGGCCAGTCGATGAATTGCAGTTTTAGTCACTTCCATGTTGGCTTCAAGAGGGAGCCCGGGAGGTTGCTGCTTGGTCTTGCCATATTATTTTAATGCATTATCTTAATTATGAGCACACTGGTTTGTAGTGCAAACAGTTTTACTGTTTACTGCGTTAGTATTGTTCTCGTTATTTTTCTATAGCGGCTAAAGAACCGGAAGTCGCGCCCATAGGGTTAACTTATGGACCCTTCTCGCATTTCCAGGTTTCTCATAGCGGAAGTCGTCACAGTTGGGTAAAATCCGAGAGCAGTGAATGGGACAGTACCACAAATATATTTTTTGGCATTCCCATTTGCTCAAATAGCAAAAGAAAAACTACACAATAGTGTTTTCACTACTTTCACTCCAAAGGAAAAAAATTGAGAGAGACTGATAACGGCAGTAAGAAGAGAGAACAATGTCAAATTTACGGTCCCTTCCATAGACGCGGCATTAGAAACACCCTCGCACAGCGTTAACTAGTTTTTTTTTTTTTTTTTTTTGTAACTTGATGAAAAGGTGATATAATACAAAGTATAGTGTTATAAATGTACATACATATTTTTAAAAATCAAAATATAAAAAACTTTAGGATTTATGATGATGATGACCGTTGAAACGCGTCATCACAGGCTTGTGAAGAGTCCATTCAGACGCCTCATGACGCTTTGTGCAAATTATGAGTACAACTTCCTTTAAGCTGTAAACAATCAATGGAATGCTCGCTCTATGAACGCAATAATACGTTTTTTTAAAAACTGGATACAATGAGATGACATTATTCTACTTGCCCTTAAACCATCGAGCTTTAAAATGACAATTAAACGTGTAAAAGCATAAACAAGGTACTTTTAACAGACTATGAATCGCAATTCTTTAACAGAGGAGTAAAATATAACTGTAGAAATAAGCATCTGTATTATGCAGTAACATACATTGCCTTAATCAAAAATGTTAATTAATTTAAGCATTGTGTGATACTATTTCAAAGTAATTTCCGTCATTTTGACAAATAACGTTAATAAATAGTATTTACCTGTGAAGAGAGGTGAGGATTTGAGGAGAAAAACGAGAGATGCGTCGTGCATTCCAGGGAATTTTTAATGGGATATATATCGTAAATTAAATCGGGGGAATATTGTCCTTTTCTCATACTATTACAGCGTGGATAATCACGTGGGAAAGAATGCAGCGACTGAAAAAAGCTCTTGCCATAGAATTTTTTTGTTGTAACATGTCACGTTAAAATACCAAGCGTTATGTTATTCTCATGACGTCTAAAAAATAAAACACCAGGGCTAATCGACAGCTCATTTAGTCAAACAGACAGGGAGCGGGATCGGGAAAGGTCCTCGAGTCGGGATTCGAGCACGGGACGCCCGTAGTGGTAAGGCACTGTATGTCAACTTCAGTGTTTTGAATGGAAGTTAATACCCAAACCGGAAGTGCCACCCATAATTCAAAACGCAGTAGGCTCGTTAGGAATAAGGTGGATATGCTAACTGTTTATCGTGAAGTCAGAATAAAAATTTAAACCCTCACTCTGAGTTTGCATGTTTTGATGTCCACGTGTTCTTGTTCAGTAAATTACAGTGGCTGTAGCATTTCTATAATAAATTAGTGGCCAAAAATTAAAGATTAAGTGGACATTTGAATTAAATGTTGTTTAGTCAATATGAAACAAGGATTAGATCGCGCTGTAAAGTGTAAAACCAATCGTCAGGCCGTTGGCGCCCTCTGCAGTTATTTGATATTATACATAACGTACAAGCTATGATTATATTATTACATTATATATTTTAACGGTTTTGTTCAATAAAACCATATTGCCTTTGATATTTTATTTGAACCAATTATTATTCCCTCATTGCTATTATATATGTATTTTAAGTCATTTAAGCATATTGCTCAAAACAAAAACAGTATCTGATTACTTGATTAATCATCAGAATAATCTACTGTTTACTCAATTACCAATATAATCGTTAGTGACAGCCCTAAATGGTTCTTGGTTCTTCCCTTATTTGTTCAAACAGATTTGAACTTAAAAGCAATAGACAAATTATGCATCAGCTGTTGTAACCCTGAGATTGTTAAATCCAACTCTTTGTCCATTTTCCAGGTCAGTCAAATTGAATGGACAAGTGCTGAAGATGGTTGATGATCGAACACTTCCTCCACTGAAGGGACGTGAGCTGGTGCCTGGAGAACACATCAAGCTGCCTGGGCTCTCATTTGCATTCTATGTTCTGATTGAAGCACAAGCTCCGGTATGCAAATGAGCTCTCATAAAGACTGCTTTTTACTGGAGAATCAGGGACACGCGTGGTGACAAAATATTTTGCTGTGACACTATTTTATGCAAGGGAACTTCAAACTTGAATGAAACAAATCAGTCTCTTAATATATAATCAACATTTTTTATTTATGAAAATTCATATTTATTACAAACTTGTGAAGTACTTAACAAACAACGTGCACTGGATTTGATCTATTTTACATCTGTTCAAATAAACTGATTTTAGCCAAAGTGCTCGTTTGTCAACATTTTGTTTGACGTCGAATTGATTCATTATTTTCCATGCAGACATGCAGCACTCTGTGCTTATAGCAATCAAGCCTTTTGATTCTTAGTCATTTTTTGTGTGCGTGATTCACATCTTTGCGTGTTCGGCTAAAATTAGAGAGCTATATATCATAACATGATCGAGAGTTTTAAGAATCCTCTTAGGAGGACTCATTGCACTTGTTCATGTTTGTGCGTGGTGATTGTAGCAGAGAGTCAATGTTAGAGGAATGAAACATCTGGGATGAGTGAAAACACAGCTGGTATAAATACAGATAAATATTCCTCGACTTTGGCTGCTTATGTAATCGGTGAAAAAATTTAGATTTATTTAAAAATATAGAGGAGGATTGTTACAGCATGACAAGTTTTGTCATTTAAACTGATTGAAAAAGCATGGAAAGGACATTATGACCTCATCTAAAATAAACCACTACCAAATGGATTGTTGTCAAAAGGAAAGCTATTTTTGAAAAGTAATGACTACAGTTTTATTTATCCAGCCACCTGTTGGCTTGCTAATAAGGTTTTAAAATGGCTTTTGTATAGATTTTCAAATAATAGCAAATTATTGAACATTTTATTTGCTCAATGCTCAATTTGTGTGTTTAACCAAGTGGACAAAACCTTGCAATAGGTTGTTTTCCCCACTGGGCGGCGATGTTTACCACTGTTGAGAGTCTGACTAAGAATAATTTTGGAAGCCACATTACATGATGTATGAATGTAGACTGCAGACCTTTAACACCACAAGCATTATTCATTGTTTGTTTTTTTTTTTAATTTGGGATAAATACTTCACCTTTTATTTGGCATATCCTGTTTCCCCAAAGGCTGAAGAGGTTCATTACAAAATCCTATGTTGGATAAATCCTGTAGGTAAGGGAGCCTATTAAAAATGCTTTGGTAAATCACAATTATTACATAATATGTTGAAATTAAGAGAAACTGACCAATTTAGTTCACTTGCAGAATAAAAATTTGTTTATAATTTACTTAAAGCTCATGTCATCCAAGATGTCAAATAGCAGTCAAAAAGAAATTTCTGTTTGTGGAAAACGTTTTTGAGGAAAACATTCCAGGATTTTTCTCCATATAGTGGACTTTAATGGGAGTCTTTACAAAAAAAGGTAAAACAACGTCTGATAATTTTGAAGTTGAAGGAGAAAATGAGATGAGTTGTCATAATTTAGATTTTCTCATCATTTTCATTCATTTTTTATATATTAATATCAATATTAATGTCATAATGTGTTTTCTCTCTTAATTTTGAGTTATGTCATAATTATGGCTATTTCATAATTTGTATTCATAATTTCTACTCATAATTACATTTTTTGTTATTTATAACTTTAGACTTTTTGTCATAATTTTATTTTCATCTTTTAATTGACTTTCTATCTCATAATTTTGACACAATTTATATTGTCACAATTAGTTTTTCTTGTAATTTTTTCACTTTTTATCCCATAATTATGACGTTTTATCTCCTAACTTTGACTTTTTATCTTATGATTATGACTTGGTATCTCATAATGTCATAATTATAATTTAGAAAAGCATCAGTTACTTAGATTTTACTCAGATGTATATAACTGGCTGGTGAAAATTGATAATGTTTTATAAGATTTTTTTTATTTCTACTTGTTCAGTTCTTAAATACTAGTGCTGGGCAACAATTAATCGTGATTAATTGCATCCAAAATAAAAGTTTTTGTGTACATAATGTATGTGTGTACTGTGTATGTTTATTATGTGTATATATAAATACACACACACATGCATGCATATATTTAAGAAAAATATGTTATGTTTATATATTAATTTATATGTAATATACAGTATATGAATATAAATATATACATGTAAATACTTTCAAAATATACACTGTATGTGTGTCTTTATATGTACATAATAAATATACACAGTACACACGCATATATTATATAAACAAAAGTTTTATTTTGGATGCGATTAATCATTGCCCAGCACTATTAAATACATAATATGCAATCAATCTATACCACTATCTAAGCACATTTCACTGAAAATCACAGTATACATGGCTCTCTCATGAATAAGCGCAGTAAGGCTTGTGGTGTCTCTGCTAAGCTGAGAAATAAGGTTCTTATCTTGCAAAATGATCGGCCATTTTCTAAAATAAATTACAATTCATATACTTTTTAACCACAAATGCTCATCTTGCACTAATTCGGCGTTACGCATTACATAATCAAGCACACGTGATGTAGGCGGAAGTACCGACCCAGTGCTTACAAAGCGAACATGCATAACTAGCAACTGTTTCATAAGATTTTTCTTTGTTTATTTCTACTTGTTTAATTCTTAAAGGAGAAGTCCACTTCCAAAACAAAGATTCACATATAATGTCATTCAGGATGTTCATGTCTTTCTTTCTTCAGTCCTAAAGAAATTATGTTTTTTGAGGAAACCATTTCAGCATTTTTCTCCATATAATGGACTGATATGATGCCCCAAGTTTGAACTTCCAAAATGCAGTTTAAATGCGGCTTCGAACGATCCCAAATGTTGTAAATGATCCCAGCCGAGAAAGAAGGGTCTTATCTAGGGTAACGATCGGTTATTTTAATAAAGATAATACAATTTATACAATCTTACTCTGCCTGGACTGTTTTTGTTCCAGTTCATGACAGTTAGGGTATGTCAAAAAACTCCCATCTCATGTTCTCCCTCAACTTAGAAATCGTCCTATATCGCTGTTTTACTTTTTTTGTTAAGGGTGTTTGATCTTCTTTGCATGTTCATTTTGCAAAGACTGGGTCGGTACTTCTGCAGCGATGTAGGATGATTTTTGAAGTTGAGGGAGAAAATACGATTGGAGTTTTTTGACATACCCTAATTGTCTTGAGTCAGAATACACAGAGTTCAGGGAGAGCAAGACAAGACGAGCGTTTGAGATTAAAAAGTATATAAATTGTATTATTTTTATTAAAATAACTGATCATTATGCTAGATAAGACCCTTCTTTCTCAGCTGGGATCATTTACAACCGCATTTGGGATCGTTTGAAGCCGCATTTAAACTGCATTTTGGAAGTTAAAAATCGGGGCACCATATCAGTCCATTATATGGAGAAAAATGCTGAAATGTTTTCCTCAAAAAACTGAAGAAAGAAAGACATGAACATCTTGAATGACAAGGGGGTGAGTACATTATATGTGAATCTTTATTTTGGAAGTGGACTTCTCCTTTAAATACATAATATGCAATCAATCTGTACCACTTTCTAAGCACATCTTAATGAAAATCACAGTTCACTTGGATCTCCCATGAACGAGTGCTGTAAGCCCTGCGGTGTCTGTGCTAAGTTGAGCGTGGCAGATGCTGAAGGGGTCGTTGTTTGCAGTGGCCCTTGATAATACGCAGCTTGTATGCGACGAGGGGAGCAGACTCTGGCAACCCCTGCCAGTCACACATCTTCTCCATCTCCCATGAGAAATCCCACGGCCAATGAACACAAATCCTCAGTCCAGCAGTGTGCTGTGTCCACAGAGCCCTCTCAGCTTCATTAAGAGGCACCGTCTGGAAACATGAGGGGATTTAGGCCGCGTCAGAGATTCAGGCTACCCCTTGGGCAACCTGGACTGATGTATTTCTATACTAATGACTCAGTGAATCAGCGGGAGTTTGAACCTTTTAATGCCAAGGGCACACAAATATGACGTGCTTTCATTTTCTATTTGTAATTGTGCTATCACATTTTTTATTCTTTCACAAACCATTTTTTATTACTTATTGCTAAAAAGAAAGTCAATATGTGACTCTGGACCTTAAGTAGCATGGATATATTTGTAGCAATAGCCAAAAATGCATTATATGGGTCAAAATGATCGGATTTATGCCAAAAATCATTAGTATATTAAGTAAAGATCACGTTCCATGAAGATACTTTGTAAGTTTCCTACCGTAAATATATCAAAACTTAATTTTTGATTAGTAATATGCATTGCTAAGAACTTTAAAGGCAATTTTCTCAATATTTAGATTTTTTTGCACTTTCAGATTCCAGATTTTTATATAGTTCATCTCCACCAAATATTGTCCTATCCTAACAAACCATACATCAATGGAAAACTTATTTATTTAAAAACTGACCCTTATGACTGGTTTTGTGGTCCAGGGTTGCATATAGGAATTGATTAATATCAGAATTTTAGTCTTAAAAAGGCATAATTTAAAACATAAACATGCTTAATATATGACACATAAACTTTGACAAATTGTTTGTTGATCCCTTGCGGTTCAATAATCTGAAAACTTTCTGACTGTGACTTTTCTTTTTCATTTTTCTTCTATTTTTTATTTCTTTTTTCATCAAGGTGTCAGAGTTGCTGCTCCTCCACTTCAAGATTATATTGTATGTTGCTGGGTCATTGATTTTTTAGCACTCAATAAAATCTTTATTTTATTGAATGTGTTTTAGCCTGGCTGCAATTCTTTGCCTACGGCTATACATTTTGGAGTCCAGGGGTTTCCATTAGGTGGTCTAAAGTAGGACCGCCAGTTATTATTTGATCTCAAGCTATTTTTCGTGTGTGTTTATAAAAAAAAGAAACAAAGAAAGACAAAATGTGTTTAACAATAATACAATATACAATAAGTTTGTATATCAAGTAGAAAGTTCACCCACCACTAGTGAAGCTGAACATCTATGATTAAAAAAAAAAACTGATTATTCAAATGGTTTTGCAATGTAAGCATCATAAATTTGTACAGTCAAACCAAAATTTATTCAGACACCTTCAACATTTTTCACAATATCACAGTTCATTCGCTATAGTTTAGAAAATTGTAATAAAATATGATAAGAACTCAAGAGTTGAACTGTGTCAAAACAAATTCATCTTGATAATGTCAGATAGCTTTGATAGAAAAGTAGGCTATGTAACAAAACATGGTCAGGTCAAAGTGTCAAGTCATATTTCTGCTCCCAAATTTTTATCAGTTTTACTCTGTATGAAGAATTTTTGGGTATGTCGCAGTTTACTTTATTTTGTTATCCTCACTTACATAAATGTGACCCTGGACCACAAAACCAGTCATAAGGGTAATTTTTAAAAAAAAAAATTTTGAGCTTTTTGAATAAATAAGCTTACTATTGATGTATGGTTTGTTAGGATAGGACAATATTTGGCCGAGATATCTGAAAATCTGGAATCTGAGGATGCAAAAAAATCTAAATATTGAGAAAATCACCTTTGAATTAGTCCAAATAAAGTTCTTAGCAATGCACATTACTAATCAGAAATTACCTTTTGATATATTTACGATAAGAAATTTACAAAATATCTTCATGGAACATGATCTTTACTTAATATCCTAATGATTTTTGGCATAAAAGAAAATTTGATAATTTTGACCCATACAGTGTGTTTTTGGCTATTGCTACAAATATACCCGTGCTACTTAAGACTAGTTTTGTGGTCCAGGGTCACAGATTAACTGCATATACTGTACCCATTAAATTATATCTGGTGTCTGAATAATTTTTGCTTCGACTATGAATTAATGTATTACACTCACGTCATTATAGGAAACGCTGAATTTTATACAATATGTATCAACAGAAATCATTTGCCTATTAAAAGTTAAACATCTCTGCTAGTCTAAACTAATGTAAAATCCCATAGTAAATCTTCATTCACACAGAAAGGCGGAGAAAACTCACTAGCGCCTCCCACACGGTTCAATAATCGCCAGCCAGCCCGTCACTCCCCTCTAAACTTGAGGAAACCCGAAGGTAAACTTTGGGAAGACTCGCTGTAAAGTTTTTAGCACCTCAATGTAGTCTTTTAATAAAATACTCGCTTTAAAATGAACGACATGACACCTGAAGCAACAAGGGGAACGAAGTCTTCGCTTTGACGCGCAACGCAAGTACAAATGGACAGGACGCGCAGGTTCATTTTGGGAATAATAACAGGTACTATCCACCATTGTTGGTTTATTCAACGCCTTTCACTGTGTTTTGTTCGTTTGCAACGGCTACAGCACATATTATGACGCTGCAGATTGTAGAAGTACCCGTTCGCCAACTTTTCCTTCTTTATTTACTTGAATTTATGAATGTGGTCGTGACATCAGCAGCGGGTGCGTCTTCGCGTTAGTTGAATGTCTGACTTCTTTTATAATACTATGAAGGGTTCTATTTTTAGCACTGGAATCCAGTTTAGTTCATTAGGAGCCATTCTATTGGTTAATCATAGAGGGAGGGATTTCAAAGTGTAACTGCAATCAAAAGGCCTGTATAATCCAGTATAACATTTTCCTGAAATGCTGAAAAGCAATCAAATGCAAGAGTTCTGGAGTCATGCATGGTGCCACCTGTGATCTGTTTGTTGTCTGTCCTCAGCTGTTGTCCTATGCAAATACTCCCAGGCTGAATGGAATACCACAAAGTCACTGGTGAATAGGACTGTGTCCTACGATCACCATGACAACTGCAGCAACTGCACAGGTAAATACTATTTGCACCCCTAGTGAATGCAAACCAAGCCTTCGATATTTTCCATATGATTCACCTCATGCAGAAAGCGTATATTTCGAAGCTGTGCTGAGGTTCGACTACCACCGGCTTTGAAGACGTGAGATGTAACACTGTGTTTCCCCCCGTTGTGTTATAAAAAAATGGGCTTCCCCTGGGCATGACATGAAAGTCTTGATAGCTTGACCACCTGCTGAAGAGATAAATAGGATATTAAATTAAAAGATTTTTTCTACAACATGAAAAACTTCCACTGGTGGTATCTGAGCACTGCAAAATTCTGCCAAATGCATTTGCCTAACATTACATGAAGGATATTATAATCTGTTCACTGAGGAAAATTGGGCTGTTATGATAATCACCGAGCTTCTTGGTCCCTTTTTAAGCCTTGTAATTTTATTTAAGAAGCGATAACGTGCCCAAGCTCAAGTTTAGCATCTCTGTATAGCAGGTAATCCTCTTTGACCGAACTCGGATCATGTTACGTGTGGCCGGAGGTGGTAATTAGATCCCTTTCCATTCAACTTTTAGTTCATTCTGAAGTCAAAGCTCAAGTTTCAGTGTTTGTAGACGCTCTCTTTTCTTCTTCAATCCTTTGAACTGAATTTGGCCTTTTCAGTTGGCAGATATAATGTTATACAAAATATTGTAAATGAGTAAACAGACAACCCTGGAATGTTACTCTGTATATTATGGATTCAAAATATGTAGATATTATATTAATTATTTTAGTTATATTAAGTTTTTTATTAGATTATTAGTGATATTGTGTATGTCTTTAACAAATCTGAATATTGTTGTGTAATTTTCATGCTGTTGTCATGATGACTAAATTCACTTGTAGATTTTAGTTTTTGGTGTTTGTTTTTAAGTTAATTAGACAATAATTTAGACATTTTTTGACATAACTTTTGTTACTTCAGGCCTTTATGTATAATGGATTATGAAAGTAGTTTTAATGCATTAATTATGCTTTGTAATGCTCCTTAAAATGCATTGTACAATCTTTGCACATTATGAATGATTATGATGCATTATATCCTTTAATAACATGAACATAATTACGGACAAGATTTTTTTTTTTTTTTTTTTTTTTTTTTTTGTGAATCCCTACTACATTTTACTAAATACATTTTACTAAATTTGACTAAATACACTCATTTTATTTAACAAGGATGCATACATTTTTTTTTTAAAGAAAGTCTCTTCTGCTTACCAAGCCCGCAAAGTACAGCAAAAACGGTAACATTCTGAAATATTTTTATTATTTAAAATAACTGTTTTCTATTTGAATATATTTTAAAATGTAATTTATTTCCGTGATCAAAGCTAAATTTTCAGCATTACTTCAGTCTTCAGTGTCACATGATCCTTCAGAAACATTGCATTCAAGAAACATTTATTATTATTATTATTATTATTATTATTATTATTATCAATATTTAAAAGTCTACATTTTTTTTCAGGATTCTTTGATGAATAGAAAGATCCAAAGATCAGCATTTAACTGAAATAAAAAGCTTTTGTAACATAATACACACTATATGTGTATAATGTTACAAAAGCTTTTTATTTCAGCTTTTGTAACATTAACATGATGACTAAATTGTGAATTTAGTTATCATGACAACACTATAATGTACAGCATGAAAATTACACAGCAATATTCAGATTATAAATATATATAAATGTGTGAGAAATGATAGAAATGTAGATTTTTATTTAATAAGGATGCTTTAATTGATCAAAAGTGATGAAAGACATTTATAATGTTACAAAAGATTTCTATTTCAGATAAATGCTGTTCTTCTGAACTTTCTATTCACCAAAGAAGCCTGAACAAATTCAACTCAGTTCTTTTCAACATAATAATAAAAATAAATGTTTTTTGAGCAGAATATTTTAATTATTTCTGAAGGATCATGTGACTGGAGTAATGATGCTAAAAAATTCGGCTTTGTAATCATAGGAATAAATTACATTTTAAAATATATTCAACTAAAAAAAAGTAATTTAAAATTTTAAAAAATATTTCAAAATTTTACTGTTTTTACTGGACTTTAAACCAAATAACCAAAAAACATCACAAATCTTACTGTTCAAAACTTTTGACCGCTAGTGTGATATTAATTGAATAATTTCAGTATTCAAAATTTATTCAACATGAATAATAAGAATAAATGTTCCTTGAGCAGCAAATCAGCATATTACAATGATTTCTGAAGGATCATGTGACACTAAAGACTAGAGTAATGATGCTTTGATGCACTAATGCATTTTAAAATGTATGAAAATAAAAAAACAGTTCTTTTATTATTGCTATTTCTTTTATTTATTGCTATTTTTTTTATTAAATAAATGCTGTCTTGATGAGCATAGGACACTTTCAGAAACATTAAAAAAAATCTTGCAAACCCCTGTCATTAATTACTAACCTTCATGTCATTCCAAACCCGTAAAACCTTCATTCATGCTCTTCAGAGCAAAAATTAAGATATTTTTGATAAAATCTGACAGCTTTCTGACCCTGCATAGGCAGGTTGAGAAATTAATGACAGAACTTTCATTTTCGGGTGAACTATCCCTTTAATGGCGACATGTAACCCTGCTTTAAATCTGTGCAGACTCAAATGATGACCCCAGATGGAGTGGACACTTTTCTACATGTCCACAAGAATACAAGCATTACTGTATCCATGGTGTTTGCCGTTTTGTAAAGGAGCAGAACACTCCGTCATGCAGGTGAGACTTTGACCTGTCCCTTACTCCACCAATCAGGGTTTGAGAAAATGTTGAATAATTTGTTTTATTTTTTTGTACAGATGTGAAACAGGATATATTGGAACTAGATGTGAATATCTTGATCTTGCTTACCATGTAGAAGAACGAAGGAAAATAGTCATCGCGTGTGTGGTCACAGGATTGGTCTTTCTGATTCTGCTCATCATCTTCATATGCGTCTGTACACAGTGAGTGATGCGTTACATTATTAATACTTTCATAGTCAAGCTTAAAAGAGTGTTTTTTAACCTTGAATGTTTTTCTGTTGCCTGTCTTGTTTCACAGCAAACGATACAAACCATGCAGAAAAAAGAAGAGAAAAAAACAAACAAGTGATGAAGATGAAAAGCTCAATTCGCTAAACACACATGAAGCTCTAGCTGCTCCAGTCGACTCATCTGACACAAATGCTGTATGAAGTGAGTGTGTTTATTTATTCTCTTGCCTCAGTCAGTTTACATTAACTATGTGGTGCATTAGGGCCACTTTGTGCTTAGATCATGTAAACCAGCAGCACTTAAATGGTTCATGATTTTACACTGGATATGAACTGCCAACCCAATGCACTTCCATAATTGTTTACCATACAAAACAAAACAAAATGTCCTTTAAAATAAACGCTGAAATTGATTCATTGTTTTTATTGGTTTCTTAATGTCTATTTCTATGATTTCATGCAGTCTAATTCAATGCATAAAATGCAATGTGGTCAGTACAAACCACATCTGTCTTTGTTACAAGTGAACCTGTATTTAATGAAGTATGAGTTGTATTTTCTTTAATTTTGCCTTGTTTTGTGCATGCTTTTTGAGGATGTCTGATGAAATTGGCTAGCCTCTGTTAAAGGAGAAGTCCACTTTAAGAACAACAATTTACAGATAATGTACTCACCCCCTTGTCATCCAAGATGTTCATGTCTTTCTTTCTTCAGTCGTAAAGTAATTGTGTTTTTGGAGGAAGACGTTTCAGGATTTTTCTAATGGACTGATATGGTTCCCCCGAGTTTGAACTTCCAAAATGCAGTATAAATGCGGCTTCAAATGATCCTAAATGCGGTTGTAAACGATCCCAGCCGAGGAAGAAGGGTCTTATCTAGCTAAAAGATCGGTTATTTTCTTTTAAAAAATCCAATTTAAATACTTTTTAATCTCAAACGTGTCTTGTCTTGCTCTCTCTGAACTCTGTGTCTTCTGGCTCAAGACAGTTAGGGTATGTCGAAAAACTCTGATCGTATTTTCTCCCTCAACTTCAAAAATCATTTCAAAATCATCCTACATCACTGCAGAAGTTCTGACCCAGTCTTTGCAAAGTGAACATGCAAAGAAGATCAAACACCCTTAACAAAAAAAGGTAAAACAGTGATATAGGACAATTTTGAAGTTGAGGGAGAGCATTAGATGGGAGTTTTTCCCCACACCCTAACTGTCATGAACCGGAAAAAAACAGAGGTTGGGAAGAGCAAGACAAGACGAGCATTTGACATTAAAAAATATATAAATTGTATTATTTTTATGAAAATAACCAATTGTTTCGCTAGATAAGACTCTTCTTCCTCAGCTGGGATAGTTTACAACTGATCATTTGAAGCTGAATTTAAACTGCATTTTGGAAGTTCAAACTCGGGGCACCATACCAGTCCATTATATGGAGAAAAATGCTGAAATGTTTTCCGCAAAAAACATCACCTCTTCACGACGGAAGAAAGAAAGACATGAACATCTTGGATGACGAGGGGATGAGTACATTATCTGTAAATCGTTGTTCTGGAAGTGGATTCTCCTTTAAAAGGATGCATCTAAAAATAAAAATACAGTTGTCATTTACTCTCCCTCATGTTTTTTCAAAGTTTTCTTCTGTGGAACACAAAAGATATTGAGAAATGTCTTATATAATGGAAATCGATAGTCACCAACAGTGTGGTTACCAACCTTCTTCAAAATATCTTCTCAAACAGGTTTGGAAAAACATGAGGGTGATTACATAATGACAGAATTTTTTACTTTTTTAAAGGACTATGCTTTTTAGTAGGGCTGGGTTAAAACCAATCGATTTCTCGATTTGAATTGATTCTCATTTTCACGATACAATATCAATTCTTAAATCCCAAGAATCAATTATTCTAGCCTGTTTTCAGTTAATGAAGGGAACACTGCAGCACACCTCACATCCAATAAATCGCAGTAACCTTCGTGATTTGTTACATTTGATATGAAACAAAGTCTCAGGTTTCAAATTCTGTCGATTTTATTACAATATTGAAACAATAAATACCGTTTTGGCGCTGTTTAATGTGGAGTGACAGATCGCTGTAGCGCCTCAGTTCAGGAAAAGCGGAAGCGTGAAGCGGACGTCAACTGATCATCTCCTCCGCTTTGATACAATTTCAGCACGAAATAAACATGAATAAACACCCAAAGGTATGTTAAATGAAAGAGTACAACTTTCCGAAATCTGTATCCTGTCTCATGTGATCGCTCATTCGGTGTTTCAGCCGCGGAAAGACGTCAGTATAACAGCTTGTAAACATATGTCTCGTAACGTCACATTTACTTCAGAAAAAAACATATTCTGTAACCATAAACTTCTTAGTCATCTAGAAAAAGGAACTCTAAAGAGAAGCATTTGGCTAAATATATGTACTATATAACTTTTATGCTGCTTGATATTGCAAACTGGTGTGTTGTACCATATTATTTGAATGCATTATCTTAATTATGAACACATTGGTTTGTAGTGCAAACTGTTTTACCGTTTACTGCACTTCGATATTCTTCTCGTTATTTTCCTATGGCGGATTATGAACCAGACGTCTAACACATTACCAGAAAACAGCTTACTTCCGCATTGAAAAATAAGGCGGATAGGCTAATTATATAATTTAAAGTTAAGGTTAACTTTAGCTTAGTAGTATAATTTTAACCTTTAATATTATAGTAATGCAGTACCAACTGACTCTCAAGTATGTTTTACTGCAGAGATGAGATTTTTTTTTTCCTTGAGAAAATCTATGTACTGTACCTGATATATATCCAAAATAACCAATACTGAATCTAATTGAATCAAATCATGAGCTTGTAGAGTATAACTGAATTGTGACTTTTTTTTTTTTTGTCAAAACCCATCCCTACTTTTTAACATCATAAAATTTGATTAGATGTGAAGTGTTGACATCAGAACAAAAGAGGGGTTTTTTCCCCTCTTTTTATAGTTTGTTTTCCCTGCTGGCCCATCAGTAACGCATCCATTTTTATTAAACAAAATATCCTACTCTTTATCAAATTTAATTTTTGCTCCAATCCCATTTTTGAAGCGCTCCACATTCAAGCTCTATAAAACTGAATGCCATTCTTTCCACACTGCACAAGGACATTGACCTGTCTTCCTCTAGCATTATAGAAACACACAGCAGGCTCTATAAGTATAGAAAAACAATAAGCAAAAAGTCTGATGTGTGTGGCTGATTCAGATTTTGATTGCCAGGCAGTCGGGTGAACTTTTCGCTCAAATAGATCGATCTAATGATATTTTTCTTTCAGTGAAACAGTGAAGTGATCCTGCCAGACTTGGTAATGGCGTGATTGTGGTGTGGAAATGAGGACTTGTCCTGCCGAGTGATGAAAGCGGTGCTTTACGGTAATCCCGAGTGGACTTTAAATGAACTTTGAAGATATGGTGTGTCAGGCAACCTTTGCCATTCTCTGTGCTACTGTTTACATCATTCTTCATGCCACAACTCATTTTCACACTTTTCAGAAGAGAAGTTGGAGATGAACTGAACGTATATGCTGAATGAGAACGCATTTCATAATTCATATAATTGAAGAGGTGGCGTGCAATATGCTGAATGCAAACAAAGCTAATTATAAGCGTATTTATATTGCATATGATGCACAGATAGATGCAAATATATTAAGTTAAATAATAAATTGTTATATTCACAGTTTCTGGAGGTTGTTCTCCCAACATCATTGGACCAAAATTTTCTCTTAGCTTTGATTTATTTATTATCATGTACATAGAAAATATGTTGGTTTGTTTGGTGTTTAAAAGAGTATATTTTAGAGTATAAATTGTGAAATTACCATTACCATGTGATAGTGTATTTTTTTTTTGTTTTCATTAATGCAAAAAAAAAATAGAGAGCGATAGAAGTATTAGCCATAATAAAAATGTTTAGAAAAAATTTTTTAGATAAAAAAGGAATACATTTTTATATATTTTTGTGAGTATTTTGTGAGGTAAAGTTTGAAAACATTTGATGACAAACTTTGTTGAAAAGGTTT
This sequence comes from Cirrhinus mrigala, assembly GCA_036247105.1. NCBI lineage: Eukaryota > Metazoa > Chordata > Actinopteri > Cypriniformes > Cyprinidae > Cirrhinus > Cirrhinus mrigala. The sequence continues at coordinate 19,186,338 of CM070027.1, read as the reverse complement.
TTTTTCCCCTTTTTGACCAAGGATTTTGATTGTAAGCACTTAAAACATTTGAGAATTTCTTTGAATGCAAGGTGTTATTTACTTCACACCATAAATTACCATACTATAAAATGTCTTTTTCTCACTCATGTCAGTATTTTTATTACTGTAGTGTTGTGTTACACAAGAAAGTTTAATTTTCAGTGGGCGTTCCAGTGGTTGCATTTTTGTGGTATTGTAAATGCTTGCATTGTGTTCTGTAAACAAGGTGAATGTGGCACATAAACCGATTATTTCTTCACACCAAGGTGGAAAATGTCCATGGAATGTGCAAAGGTGCTTAGCTAGAATAAACTCTCCACCAATCCTGTTTCCAAGAAATGTTCCATCTGCTTTATTGTTTGTTTTTTGCCCTAGTTACGACTGCCCTCAAACATCCAGTCTGTGGGATTATTTAACCTTTATCATTATAGATAAAGCTTTGAAGAGCCGTCTTGTCTGAAGAACTTTTATTACTCATAAATTTTTGAATCCTCAGTGTGGGCTGACGCCAATAGAAACTGGCTGGTGTGACCAGACCTCGTGTTTCATGCCCAGCCATAAATAGCTCGCCTTCGCCTGATGTCAGGGGTTGGAGAACGACAGGAATCCAGCACCTCAGTTGGTGGGTTCTTGTGAGGCAGATGTTTTTCCATGATACTTATCAAAGCTGTGTCAAATGTTTTTTCAGAACATCACTTATACAAGCCTGTCTTCTTGATACTTTCAAAAGCTATAGAGATTTTAAAATAATTTTTGTTGCAAAGGCTGTAATAGATTATGTAAAGATCTGAAGGCCTTTTGAGGTTCCGTTCCACCTAGCATAGCAAAGACTTGTGACGAATGTGTCCTTCTGCTGAATTTCCCCTAAACTACTGCAGGTGTGGGTAACCGATAAAACACGCTTTCAGCAGGAGATAAGGGTGTCACTCTGATCTCACCATTTTTTTTCTTCAGGTCCTCTGAAGCAATATGATATCTTCATCAGTGTAACAGTAAGCTGAACTTAAGAATTGGTCCGATTTGTGAGCAAATCATTTGGTTTTTGTGAACTGAATCAACTGGTTCATTGACAAACAGACTGAAAGGTCTTATGAATAAGCTAGACTGAAGTGAATGAGTTAAATTAAGCTATTGATATGTTTCAGAAGACTTGAAATGTTGCTCATGAGTCACACAGACAGGTTTTATTAAATTTTTATGGTGTTTTTTGTCATTGTTGAACTTGACAGCCCATTGAGTACTCCAGACATGTCAATTTGTGTGCCAAAACCCAAAAACAAGTTAGCATTTTAGCACTTAAGATTTAATTGTCCTGAAGACAATGGGTTTTTGTTTAAATGCCTGAAATGATGTCTGCTTCTAACTAAGAGGAAATGTTTTTCTAAGTTAAAGAATTGTTGGAAGCTTAGTGATGTTGACACTGAAGTTAAGCAAGCGTGGCGTAGTTTGTTTATAGCCGACGTTTATCTTTTTATCTTTTCATCCTTCAGATTTCTATTGAAATGCAATATGCATTAAATTCATCTATGTGTTACAAGGAAGAAATAAAGTCATGCAGGTCTGGAACTGCAGAAGGGAAAAACACTTTTCATTTCTGGGTAAACAATTCCTTTCAATTTTAAAGGGACAGTTCACCCAAAAATGAAAATTACTCACCGTCGTTCCAAACCTGTAAGACCTTCGTTCGTCTTCGGAACACAAATTAAGATATTTTTAATGAAATCTGAGAGCTTTCTGACCCTGCATAGACAGCAATGCAACTGAAATGTTCAAGGCCCAGAAAGATAGTAAGGAAATCGTTCAAATAGTCCATGTGACAGTGGTTCAACCATGATTTTATGAAGCTACGAAAATACTTTTGTGCACAAAGAAAACAAAAATACTGACTTTTCAGCAATTTCTTCTCTTCTGTGTCAGTTTTTGATGCACGTTCACACAAGTACCATGACGCATACGTGTGAACAAAGCATTGTTGAATAAAGTCATTATGTTTGTTTTCTTTGCACACAAAAATATTCTCATAGCTTCATAACATTATGGAACCACTGATGTCACATGGACTATTTTAACTATGTCCTAACTACCTTTCTTGGCCTTGAATGTGTCAGTTGCGTTGTTGTCTATGCAGGATCAGAAATCTCTCGAAATTCATCAAAAATATCTAAATTTGTGTTCCAAAGATGAACAAAGGTCTAACGGGTTTGAAACAACATGAGGGTGAGTAATTAATGGCAGAATTTTCATTTCTGGGTGAACTATCCCTTTAAATATCAAAACTTCTTATTTTTAAAGAGGACACACTGCTACCTACAGGACAATACAAAGTTCTCATCCAAGAAACTCCCAAGTAAATGGCATTTTTGTCATTGGTAAAAAAAAAAAAAAAATGATAACATTTTTTTGTTTTTTTCCTTTGTTCCCAGTCACTCCCACACTGCAACTTATATTACCCTGAGGGTGAGAAACCACAATCAAATGTCTCTTATCTGTTACACTTGTCTTTCTCTACGGAAACTTGTACAAGGCTATCATTTTGCACACCTCATTAACACTTTCATAATCACGGAACAGCTGGAAGTCCATCTGCTTTTTGTCAGAGAGCTGTGGAGAGCTTCACCAGAACCCAGCGTTGCACTTGTAGCAGGTGGCTTTGAGTAATTGACCATGCTTTGACCCAGCAGATTGGGATCCGGTCCATTTGGCAGACTCCAAATTGTGTGGTTTAAACCTGGATCTTTATATTATTCTCAAGGTCTTCTGAACTGATCTTGACATGGTCTTAAAGGTGAATGATGTTTTATTCCTTCTCATGCTTCTAGTGTGTAACAGTATATGTGGGAATGTCAGCATGACTCACCACACACTATATAAGGACAAAGAAGAGGCCTGGAGGAGGTGACGGCAGGAGCAATTCCCTACAATAACAAAGGATCAATACGGAAATGGAGGGTTAAATTAAAAAGTAAGCGAATGTCAAGGTGATTTGAAATTGCTGTGTTATTTTTAGGCAATGATGTGAGACGGTTTTAAATGGAGTGTGTCTGAGTATGACTTAATATTAATCTACCAAAAAGTGGCTCAATGGGGGTCCACCAAGACGCTTGATTTAAAAAAAGGGCTACGTATAAACATGAACATTTGAATTGCATATACATTCAAGATTTTCTTGTTGGATTAATATTTTAAGTTAGGGCTGGATTATATGACCTAAAATTAAAATGCCCTCATAGTTATAGATGTGAATCTGACTCATGATCACTATTGTATGGGATCTTGTCGTGTCACTAAAGTATTTACTAATTTAGTAGGTTCTTCCTGGCCATTCACACAGAACACGTCTTTGCGTCTAAAATGCGAGACGCAGCGCTCAGGAATGTTAAAAAAGGTTTTAAAAAAAGGCGCATTGCAGAATGCCTTCCCCGCCATGTTGTCGTCAGATACAAAAAGCAGTTGTAAACAAAAGTTTGCAACGCTTGCCCCGTCTCCATGGACTTCTTATTGGTCCCCTGTTGTGGAACTGATATTGATGAACGGCGCTGCTTGTAAAAGGTTCAATTCTGTTAACTTAACACAGCATTTTAAATAGGGATGTACGCGACGACTAATTTGATAGTCGTTTAAACTGAAGTTTTGTATCCGACTAGTCGACTAGTCTAAAAGCAAGATACCCCTAAAAGATGGTAAGAAAAAAACGTATGTATGTGCATGTATATAATAGCCTACATTTTAAATACTTATCTATAAATCACACCGTCAAATCCCTCAATGAATTCCTCTTGCCGTACGCTTGCCTCCCGTTATCATCATTTAATTTTAAACGGTCGTTAAAAAGGAAACAAAAGAAGAGCATACACTCAACGTCAGCCACTGCATAGCTTATTTATTCAAATCAGCTGGGGAAATACATAACAATCTAACATCAGTCAATAGCCTGACAGAATTAGTCATCTTCATATATCGTTAAAACACAAGTCAAAAACAATAGAAACGTTTATTAAGGAATAGCATTGAAGCAGCTTTTAAAAACGTATTTCATGTAGGCTATGTCATTTAAAAACAAAACAATGCAACAATGCCCATTTTACGTAAAGACCATGCGTTTTTGTTCAGTAAATTATCAACGTGGTCTGGTGCACTACAAAAAAAAAGGCGCTCGGCAGGAACTGAAGTCGCAGGCACGCAGAAATAAACGAAAAGCAAGCCGATAGAGTTTTTAGAAAGCGCCTGGACATCCCACACCACCACCGAAGTGGGTCTTCGTTTAGAGGAATAGACGGCGCGGACGGGATTACAGCGGCTGCAGGTTGTAGTGAATGCCGTGATTGACATTTGCTGGCTTTGGCTAGCCTCTAAGCTAACGCCTACGACGTGCCTGTTATGCATCGCTTCAGTAGAGTTATTGTAAGCCAATTTGATATTACATCGTTTACACAAAACTTTTCCAATTCCTTCTAATTCAAAATAATCCCACACCGTAGTCTTTTGCGTGGTCATGAGGTCTCTATAAGGGTATGCGAGGTCTGAGGTAAAAACGTAGTTTTCGCCCAGACACACTTTTAAAAATAAAGTATTGTTTTTCAAACGTTTAATTTTAACTTAAAATGTCTTAAACATAACGTTAAAATTATGCCAATTTCAATGATAAAATCATGTTTTTTTTTCTGTGGTGTAGTCGACTATTGTTTTCAGTGTCGACTAGTAGGAGCTGTACCGTTTAGTCGACTAGACCCGCACATCCCTAGTTTTAAACATCCCACTCACGTGCAAGACGCTGCAAACGACCAGAACACAACGGTCATACACATTTGTATAGCACCGACTACACAAATGGGGTCATTGGATGCAAAATCACTTTTACATGTTTGAACATAAATGTGTGTTGGCAGTGTGTGTACACAACCACACTATAATGATAAAAATCCACCCAGTGGATTTTTTTAATCCCTATAATTAATATACCCTTGTTCAAATCAAGCCATTCTCTGGTTCTTGGCTGTGTGACATCACACAATTGTTGACTGACACAGCTGTCTTACCTTAGACACACCCTGAGTAATTGTTTTAATGCCGGAGCAGGAGTAGACAAGAATGACTTCTAAGCGATTGAGGTGTTCTGTTGTTGGATGTAATAATGAACATAGCAGTTGTCATTCACTCACAACATCTAAGCCGTTGAAGACGCAGTGGATTAACTTTTGCTTTTGAAGGGTATGCGCTTCCCAATCTACATAAATGCGTCTATGTTTTTGCGAATCATTTGTGATAAACCTTCACCTACAGCAGAAGTGAGTATAAGGGTTTTTTTTATGCATCTTTGCTAATAAAATGCATCTTTGCCTTTCCTAATAAAGTGCGAGTTAGCAAGCTTCGCCGCTAAATGCAGCTAAAGTAAATGAGACGGCTCGTCACCCCACAAAAGAGAGGGCCGGGGTAAGCAGAGCTCATTAGCATTTAATGAGGCATGCAACAACACAAGTTACCCTGTAAAAAGGGTGATGTTTTACACTACCATTGAGAAATTTTAACCAAAGTATGTGATAGATTTTTCATTAAGACCCTAAAGAATCATATCAGCTTGTGGAAAACGGGCATCTGATGACCCCTTTAACAGGATCAAAAAAACAAAATAACTGACATGGGAAAATTATGGTGACGCATTGCTGCCACACACGCATTATTTAAAATCTTTTCTCGTAATAACGAGATGTTTTCCTGTTAAAACAACATCTTTTCTCATAATAACGAGAAATGTCATTAAAACGACAATTATCTTGTGAAAATGACATCTTTTCTCATAATGAGATGTTTACTTGTTAAAACATCTTTTCTTACAAAAAATAGATGTTTTGTCGTTTAAACGACAATTGTCTCATTAAAACTAAATCTTTACTCACAATAACTTGATGTTTTCTCGTTAAAACAACATCTTTTCACGTAATAACGATATGTATTTTTGTTAAAATGACATCAATTCACATATTAATGAGATGTTTTCTTGTTAAAACGACATCTTTTCTCAAAAAATGAGAAATGTTTTTAAAACGTGATTAAAATAGCTAAATCAAAGTGCTGACATTATATTAGTTAAAAGGTTTTTGAAACTTCTGGTTACACAATATTAATCAAAGTTAATTATTTTAACACTCTTAGTTCCTATTATAAAAGTTTACAACAGAAAACCAACTTTAGACATTTAAAATTTATCAGTGCTGCAAAAATATCTCTGCTGTATAAAAAATTTATGAGGTACATGTGGGTTGTTGCATATGATAAAAAATAACAGTGTGTTATTTAAATAAAGGCGTGCATGATAAATCATAAGCGATTGTTATAAACAATTTCGTTTTTATTCTGTCAGAGTATAGCTCTGTTTTTGTTTAACTCGTCAAAGAACAGTAATCACTAGCAGGGTAGTCATTTATTCTGAAAATTGCTAAGCGCAGGGAACGAGGAATATGTTTTCTGTTGTGAACCATCGGAGAGCATTTTTTAATGCATCCGTCACGCTATCACTTAATTACGAGGATGTCAGCTGCGTAGTTGACTTTGTATCTGAGCAGCTGGAGACATATTTAGTTTGCTTCTCATAAAAGCCTTTATAGCCATCATATTTACACAGGAACTGGCCATTTAAGTCACGATGACAGTTTGCGAGCCAATATGTATTCACAGATCATGACAAGCTATACTTATTTCAGCCAAGGTAAGATTCATTGTCGCTTTGATGTGGTACTTTTGAGATGACTTTTGTTCCAACTGAGAATGAATAGCTCTCTTTTGTCAGCTTTCTGTTGTCTGAAATTCACCTAGACATTTTATAGCTTATATAACTGCACCCTGTTGTATATATAATACCAAAATCTGATTCACCTTTGTGTTGGTGAATAGTACAATGGAGGGTGAACAGAACATGTGGAGCAACAGAAGACGAGTGGAGAATCACGATGCCTCAAAAATAAGACAATCTGCTGTGCGAAAACACTGAAATAAAGCAGGAAAGAGTTTTGCACTAAGTATGCCTATGTAATTGTTTGTGTTGCCCATATTAACACAGACGTCATATGGTGATTTAGTGAGATAGGTGTTGCTCATTATTCTTAATTGGCTCAGAAATCATGCTGACACATTGTGAAGAAGAGCAACTGATTTGACATCAGAGTGAGATTTCCTACATGGCACAGTTGGCCTGCATGAAGACATACAAATTTATTGCCGCCCTTTAGTTTAAATGTCAGGAGGCGTCCATGTACACCATCACATAGTTTTAAACCAGCATTTTGTTCTCTGTGTGTAAATGTAATTCTCGCAATTCTGACTTTTATACAAGAAGATATATTATTCTTAATTTTGTAAGAATGAATTAGCATTTTTAAACAAATTGGCTGAATTAATGATTCAATGTTTCATTCTTGAATAGAATGAATGATGCTAAGATTTACTCAAAACTTGTTATAATCACTAAAGCCATCTGCCTACACTGTGAAATGAATCTCTTACTTACATCGTACGTACATCTGTGCTTTGTTTATGATGAGAGAATCCGATGTCAGTCCGTAATTTAGTCAGTGAGCGCGCATTTAACTACCGTTTCAGCAATGACTCATCTGAACGCCTCTGATTGGCTGTTGCATTCCTAGGCTCAACAGCTGAAATCTACATGGAGCTGAAATCTACAGGACGACAATCTACTATTCCTTTCATCATTTTAGCTTTCAGCTTTTTTTTTTTAACTTCTACTTGACAGTCAAAGCAGCTTTACTTCATGAAAGTGTGAGCTCATAGGAAGACCACAAGGACGGTAGCTCTTCAGGTTCAGGGTTGGAGACCCCTGACATAAAGTATACTTTAGGACAGGGTAAGTCATTTTTTTGTTTGCGAATGAAATAATGTTTTGTAACAGAATAAATGAGTCAAATGCCATACTCAAAAAAAACAATCACTTGCCGCCACCTACTGGGCAAACAACGTAACCTCCAAAAACTAGTAATATAATGCAAACAGAAAACACTGTTGGAATCTCACAATTCTGACTTGCAATTCTGACTTTTTCTCAGAATTTTAAGATAAAAACTCGCAATTGCATGATATAAACTTATAATTGCGAGTTATAAAGTCCGAATTGCAGGATATAAACTCAAAATTCTGACTTTTTTCTCAGCATTTCGTGATATAAACGTATAATTGCGAGTTATAGGGTAAAGTTAGAATTGCAGGTTTCTATCTCAGAATTGCGAGTTTCTATCTCAGAATTGTGAGTTTATTTCTCAGAATTGCGAGTTTGTATCACTCAATTCTGAGACGAAAGTCAGAATTGCATGTTTATATCTCAGAATTGCGAGTTTATTTCTAAGAATTGTGAGTTTGTCACACAATTCTGAGAAAAAAAGTCAGAATTGCAAGTTTATATCTCAGAATTGCGAGTTTATATCTCAAAATTGCAAGTTTTTTTCTCAGAATTGCGAGTTTATATCTCAGAGTTGCGAGTTTATTTCTCAGAATTGCAAGTTTATATCACACAATTCTGAGACAAAAGTCAGAATTGCATGTTTATATCTCAGAATTGTGAGTTTATTTATCAGAGTTGTGAGTTTATTTCTCAGAATTGTGAGTTTATATCATGCAATTCTGAGAAAAAAAAGTCAGAATTGCAAGTTTATATCTCAGAATTGTGAGTTTACTCTCAGAATCACAAGTTTATATCACAATTCTGAGAAAAAAAGTCAGAATTGCGAGTTAATATCACTCAATTCTGAGACAAAAGTCAGAATTGCATGTTTATATCTCAGAATTGCGAGTTTTTATCTCAGAATTGCAAGTTTATTTCTAAGAATTGTGAGTTTATGTCACACAATTCTGAGAAAAAAAGTCAGAATTGGGAGTTTATATCTCAAAATTGCGAGTTTATTTCTCAGAATTGCGAGTTTATATCTCAGAGTTGCGAGTTTATTTCTAAGAATTGTGAGTTTATGTCACAATTCTGAGAAAAAAAGTCAGAATTGGGAGTTTATATCTCAAAATTGCGAGTTTATTTCTCAGAATTGCAAGTTTATATCCCACAATTCTCAGACAAAAGTCAGAATTGCATGCTTATATCTCAGAATTGCGAGTTTATTTATCAGAGTTGCGAGTTTATTTCTCAGAATTGTGAGTTTATATCATGCAATTCTGAGAAAAAAAGTCAGAATTGCAAGTTTATATCTCAAAATTGTGAGTTTTCTGAGGATTGTGAGTTTATATTATGCAATTCTGAGAAAAAAAAGTCAGAATTGCGAGTTTATTTCTCAGAATTGCGAGTTTTTATCTCAGAATTGCGAGTTTATTTCTAAGAATTGTGAGTTTATGTCACACAATTCTGAGAAAAAAAGTCAGAATTGGGAGTTTATGTCTCAAAATTGCGAGTCTTGTGGATTACTCTTTTGCCTCTGCCTTGGATTATATTGTTTGCTGGTTCTTGCTGGTAAAACGGGCTAAATCCCAGTGCTGTTTGTAAATATATATACATGTATTTTTAAAGTTTTGTACAGAAATTCGTTTGTAAGCACAAATTTACATTTGTCAACTAATTTCAGTTTTTAGTTTAGTTTTTAGCATTTTAGACTGATAGCAGCTGTTTAATATAATGCTAGATTAATAAAAAAACAAAACACACATGCACACACACACACACACACACACACACACACTCTGAAAGCCCTCTCAGATCCCAAGAATGGACATAGATATATAGATAGGAAAGTAGAAGAAAGCCATGTGCTGTGGTCACTATACACTTAGTAACCTGGTGACCCACAGCTATCACACATATGGTATAGTAGAAAACTTCACCAGCATCTGAACATCTGCTTTGATCTCAGCTCTGTAGGTGCAGAGATACTAATTGAATGAAGATCTTTTAGTCGAACCAGACATTCCAGCATTTGTCCTTCCATCACAGACATGTGGGGGTGTTGCATTGTGCATCACTAGGTAGGTGAATTTTGTCTCTTTCCTTTATTACAACCTTTTTTTTTTTTGTCTCTGTTTTTTGTCTCTGTTCCTTACAGAATGGATGATGTAATCTTCCCTAAGGATGAAAGGCAGTGTATTTTCAATCATCCTGACCATGCTGAACCTAGATGTAAAGAACAGTAGGAAAGAGGTTCCCTTGCTTGACAAGACAGACCTGCTCTGAAATTGTTTTGAAAACTCTTAATAGCTATTCCCATTGCTTTCTTTTATTTTTATCAAGCTTTCGCTCATTTCTTATCGCCTCCGACCACAATCACTGTTACGAAATTGGACAAAGCCCAGAGAAATGCATGAAAGCATTTTTTTAAATACTGCACTGCATTTGTCCTCTGCTGCTTTCATGTGATTATGTGATTTTATGTTGCTTTTATGTGATGCAAAACGCTGCTTACCCCCATCGACGCACAGATGGAAACACAAAGAACATTATGTGACAGTAATCACCAGAGCCAAAAGGTGTTCGGTGAGGCAGAAGCAGTGTGAGCTGAATTTTAAATATACAGGTGCTTGTGAAATGATAATATTTTTTTTAAAAAAAACGTAATTTCTCTAGTAATGTGACAAGCATTTTAACTAGTCAGGTGCTGTTTAAAAAGTGTTTAAGATCTAAGACTGACCCATTGAACTGTCCTGGCTGGATCACACTGCCTCAAAAGATGCTAGTAAACATCTTTGTTGGTGTTTGTTGTAGTAGTGTCAAAAAAGACTTCATCTTTTTCAAGTGAAAACAAGAATGTAAGGGATATTTTATTTTATTTTATTTTTTAATACCCAATGCATCTTTATAAGATACTAAGAGTGAAAAGAGATAGATTTTAATTTTAATTTTATTTTATTGTAATACCCAGTGCATCGTTATAAGATACTAAGAGTGAAAAGAGCTAGATTTTTATTTTATTTTATTTTATTTTATAGCAATACCACATCGTTATAAGATAACAGTGGAAAGAATCATCTGCGAAATTTCATGAAGAAGTTAAAAGCATTTTTTGCATTTTTATAAGATACTAAGAGTGAAAATAGCTAGTTTTATTTTATTTTATTTTACTTTATTTTATTTTATTTTATTTTAATACCCAGTGCATCTTTATAAGATACTAAGAGTGAAAAGAGCTAGATTTTATTTTATTTTATTTTATTTTATTGTAATACTACATCATTATAAGATACTAACAGTGGATAAATTCATCTGCGAAGTTTCATGAAGGAGTGAAAAGAGCTGGATTTATTTTATTTTATTTTATTTTATTTTATTTTATTTTATTTATTTTTTTTTTTTTTAATACCCAGTGCATTGTTATAAGATACTAACAGTGAAAAGAGCTAGATTTTAATTATTTTATGTTATTTTATTTTATTTTATTTTATAGTAATACCACATCGTTATAAGAAAAGAGTTTTTTTGTTTGTTTGCATTTTTTTTTTTTTGCATTTTTATAAGATACTAAGAGTAAAAATAGCTAGTTTTGTTTTATTTCATTTTATTTTATTTTATTGTAATACCCAGTGCATCTTTATAGGATACTAACAGTGAAAAGAGCTAGATTTTATTTTATTTTATTGTAATACTGCATCCATATAAGATACTAACAGTGGAAAAATTCATCTGCGAAATTTCATGAAGGAGTGAAAAGAGCTGAATTTTGTTTTATTTTATTTTATTTTATTTTATTTTATTTTATTTTATTTTATGTTAATACCCAGTGCATCTTTATAAGATACTGAGAGTGAAAAGAGCTCAATTTTTATTTTATTTTATTTTATTACCCAGTGCGCCTTTATAAAATATTAAGAGTAAAAAGAGCTGGATTTTTATTATTTTATTTCATTTTAGTATCTATATAGTATCTATATAGAAGTTAAATAACATCCACAAAACTTCATAAAGGAATGAAAAGAGCAGGACTGTCAGTTGCCACTATCTTTGATCCCTGCGTAATGCCTAATTAACTGTGTACAGAGGAGATCTTCAACAATATTAAGCACCGCCGCATAATTTCTGAACAGTGGACAGCATGAATAATCAAGAATATGACACTAATTTAAAGTGTTGCCTTTAATATATTCTCAAAGCTATGCTCAGACATATCAGAAACTCTGCTCATGACAAAGGGGATTCATTTCTTATTATATTAATATTATGTTCAAAGTACTTATGTGCATGAGAAAATCTCATTCCGAGTTAACAACATCACACGTGCAATTCTTCTATATATGCCACAGTCATCACAATTCAGTTGTGCATGACTGAAAAAAGATCTTAAGGAATGGTAATGATACTGAACTCTTTTGAAACTGGGGAAAATGTAATCACAGGCAAGTCAATCTCAAATTACAGTAAGACCATCCTGCTTATATTACTGTCCTGTCTTCATGTAGGACAGTGCTCACCAGTAAACACAGCTGAGTGTAAATGTCACAAGTCAGCTAACATGAGCTTCAAAATTCAAAATGATTTGCAAACAGCTTTTCAAAGAACAAGAAAAAAATGTTTCTCTAAACATCATTAGTTAAAGATTATTCATGCCAGTTTAACTAATTTAACATTTGTTTGAGATAAAATAACAGAAAAATAATGAATATTTACCCCATATATTTACCGCATATTACAGTATGTACTGTAGATGCATCTGTTCCCACTCAATTAGCATCTTATTCACATTAAATTGGTCTATTTTAATATATCAGGTGGATTGTGCTGTTGAGTAGTCATGAAATATTATGAAGTGACTTATGAAGTGAAGTATGTGAATGTTTCCACTCTGTTCTCTATACATACAGACAGTAGCCTACTTACTCATCAAATATTAAACGCAATACAGCAGTGAATTACTTAACCAAAGCCTAAATTTCATATTCGGTGGCATTTTCTCTTAATCTTCTTATGTAAGTGTCTCTCCTGCAGTTGAGATGCACAAAAAAGTTCTTCATAAAAACGCTAAGACAGACCTCTCTTGAGACATTTATATCATTCGAAGGAGCTGTGCAATTTTAGATATATGAATCAAATATCAATAAGAAAGGCTGAGGACATTTATAGAGCAGACATGCTGCTGGGGAATGTTTGATTTTGCAGCATATTTTCAGTTAAAAGCTAAGATATGATCTAAGATATGCAAGCAAGATCTGGGAGGATATATAACGAACAGGAAGCCTCAAGGTCCTCTGCACAAATAAGGATTTTTTTCAGGTTAATTAAACAGATCAATACAAATGTCCCGATTGCTTAATTGAGAATGTTTACCCCCTCCTTAAACCCTTCCCAGGCCTTCTGGAGCATCTGCTTTAATGGTTTCACATGAATTTTAAGACAAGCCAAATTGAATGTGTACATGTCAGCCACACACTCTTGTGGAATTACAGCACTGGCAGTGATGCCCATCTCCAAATTACTGCAAACTTTTCTAATTTCAAGTGCATTTTTTATCTTTAATTTACACTACAAGGGTGATTTTGTTTGGCATGCAGCTCTCATAAATTTAGATTAGTCATATACACTCTAAAAAATGCTGGGTTAAAACAACCATTTCTAGGTTATTTGGCAGCCCAGCGCTGGGTAAATATTGGACAGAACACATGCTGGGTTATTTTGACCCAGCTTGTTGGGTTTCATACATTAACCCATTTGCTGGGTTGTTTTTTTGACAGTGCTGCTGGGTCAGTTAACCCATCTAAGGTTTTTCATTTGAAGTAATAAAATGTACTCTAAAATCTTTTTTTATATATATAGGACAAGAACAGTTTATACACAGTATTTTTAATCAATGTGAAGTCTTTTACAATCATAAAATCTTCAAAAACATTGAGAAAATGTTATTAGCAAGAGCAGCTAATAGGAGTGTTTTCAAATGGCCATATTGGCGGCACTGAATGTAAACAATGCCACTGAACTGAATGAAACTGACATATTTTGTTGATTATCGCTGCTGGAAAATGGTCGGTTATTGTCATGTTTGGGGCTGTACTAACTGGTTGGCCTGGGAAAAACAATTGGAGTACTATAGACTGCCAAAAGTTACATAACAAATCGAGGAGAAGAGTGCAAAAACTGTCTGAGAAACAAAAGGCATTTGCGGTTGGCCAAAATGAACCAGGATTTCCAAGGCAAGAATCTTGACAACATTTGTGTTTGCTCTTATAATTTCAGGTCAGGTAGGTTAATATTAGGCTAATATCTTAATACTGCTCATATGTACCTTTACCACCTGTAGATAACTGATGATGTGCAATCCAGTTACAACGTATTCAAGAAGTGTTTAAGAAAGCTATGTTCATATAAGGTCTTTCTGGTGCTAGAGTGCCCCCTTGTGGCTTACGTAAGTTTATCTATAAAAGTGGTTGTAGTGAGGCGAGCTCTGGATGTGAGCTAATAAAGCATGTTGTTCTCCAGCATACAAACGTCTACATTTCTATAACAAACTACATGGTGTCAGAAGTTAAAAATATTCAAGTGAGAAAAGAAGATAAAGACACAATGGCTGAAGGATTTCCCCGACCAGACCCACTGATTTTCGACGGCAACATAGCAGAAAACTGGTGAAAATTCGAACTGGAATTCGACATATTCATTGCAGCTGCCCACAGTGAAAAGCCAGATAAGACTAAAGCCTACATACTCCTCAATCTAGTGGGACCAGAGGCGATTGGAAGGGAACGTTCATTCACATATGCTCCAGCGATACTGGTCGCAAATGGGCAAGATGTAATCACACCAGCGGAGTCACGGGAGGATCACATTCCCACCAGTGCTGAAGTACTTTGATGTAAACAAACCTGTGGCCATCACGCGTGATGCTTCTCAATATGGATTGGGTGCAGCATGCCTACAAAACGATCAGCCAATCAGCTATGCCTCATGCACTCTCACTAAAATGGAAACGAGGTATCCTCAAATTGAAAAAGAGCTATTGGCAGCGCTCTTCGCCTGTCAGAAGTTCTATGACTACATCTATGGGAAACCGGTTTTGGTGGAGACAGACCATCAACCCCTTGTAATGATTCTGAACAAATCTCTACATACTGCTCCAGCACGACTTCAGCGAATGATACTGAAGCTGCACAAGTTCAATCTGACTCTGACTTACAAGAAAGGAAAGCAACTCTAACTGGCAGACACACTGTCACATGCTCCCAGGAAAGTAACAACAAAAGATCTCAAAGACGAGGAAGAATTCAAGGTGATGGCCATTCAAATGATTTCAGTCAATCGGCTACAAGAGCTCAAAGAACATACTGAAAAAGACAGCTCTCTGCAAAGTCTGTGCAACACCATCAAGCACAGTTGGCCAAAGAAAATCCAGAGTGTGCCAGTGCTACTTAACCCTTCTTTCCTTTCAGGAATGAGCTCACTATTGAGGATGGAATCATCACAAAGGGAACGAGAGTTGTAATTCCTCACAGCCTACAGAGTGAATATCTACAGATCTTGCACAAAGGCCATGCAGGAGCTGAAGCGACCAAACGCAGTACACGCGATGCTGTTTTTTGGTTGACTATGACGCAGGACATTGACAACTTTGTGCAGTCTTGCAGCATTTGCAATGCTTTGAAGCCTCATCAACAGAAGGAGCCATTGCACCTGCACGAGATCCCAGAACTGCCTTGGTCTGTCGTTGCTGCTGACATATTTGACTGGAACAGCCAACAGTACCTAGTGCTGGTAGATTCATACTCTGGGCGGTTTGAAGTAAATCCACTCAGAAACTTGTCTTCACAGAACATTGTCAACAAACTGAAGAGGCACTTCTCTGTGCACGGCAGTCTCCAGATCTTCATAGACTTTGCAAGTTCATGGGACTTTTGTCAGATCACCAGTAGTCATGAGTATCCCCAGGCAAACGGTCTCGCAGAAAGAGCCGTTCGTAGTGCAAAGCGCCTGCTCGAAACCACTAAGAGGGATGGGACAGATTTGTATCTGAATTTCCGCAACATCCGCAACATTCCTCAAAATAAGATACTGGGTTCACCCGCACAGAGATTGATGTCAGGGTAACACGTACCAACATGCCCATCAGCAAGCAGATGCTGAAGCCAAGATCAAAGTACACCGTGAAAGTCAGAGCACAACTTTCCAAAAAGAGACGAATCCAAAAAGCATTCTTTGATAAAAGTAGCAAGCCACTCTCTCTCAATCCCAAGTGGTAAGGATGCAAACAACAAAATGACACAACAAAATCGGAATTGTTAGGAGCACTCTTACTGAGCCCAGATCGTATGTTGTGGAATGCGACGGTAAAGAGTACAGGAGGAATCGTCGAAATCTACTTCCTGTAAAGGAACCACTCCCACACTGCACACAAGTCAATCTGGAGGACTTGTTGTCACAACTCAAATCTGTGCCTGACAGCAACAATGTGTCTAGGGATGCAATGCATGCTGAAGAAATCATTCCAGCTGAGCCAACTGATCAGAAGTTACCATACCATACTAGATATGGCCGGGTTTCCAAGCCTGATCCTAAGTACTCTGTTTAACTACACATTTTGTTGACAGTCTAATATAAAGAATGTGTTATTGCAGAGAGTAATTCTGATATTTAGTTATAATTCTCAGTTGCAATTTAAGTTTTGCATTATTTGTTGTTAAAAAGATGTTTTTGAAATTACAGTACTTTTGCTTAGAGGGAAGTACAAAACTAAGGAGAGGGGATGTAGATAACTGATGATGTGCAATCCAGTTACAAAGTATTCAAGAAGTGTTTAAGAAATCTATGTTCATATATGGTCTTTCTGGTGCTAGAGTGCCCCCTTGTGGCTTACGTAAGTTTATATATACAAGTGATACAAGTGGCTGTAGTGAGGCGAGCTCTGGATGTGAGCTAATAAAGCATAATGTTCTCCAGCATACAGACGTCTCCATTTCTATAACAATCTACACCATCTATTAACTTTAGTTTGTCAGAATACTGCACCCTTTCCTGCTTGCTAAGTTCTTTTCTATATAATTTAGCAGTGTCCACAAGTTTTTTCTTTGATTTAAACAGCATAAATTACCAGAACTACGTATCAGTAGAACCTTAAACCTTCATGCTGCCGAGTATCGCCGATATGGCTGTGCATCCGGGTAACTGACCAAAACGTGACAGCACAACCGCTCAATCTCTATGGGAATCTGTGGGAGGAAAACTCTATCAGTAGGCTGTTCCAGTTCATTAAATGACTTATATTCATGATTTATCTTAGATTGATGTTTGAAAAGGTACATCGATAACAACTTTACCTTGTGCCATTTTGTCTGTCAGACATTTACGTTTAAACCGTCAAACGCATAGCGCGACCACAGCTACAACAATGGTGCACTACATCAATAGAGAACAGCGTTGCCAACTTCTTTCAATGGAAAGTAGCTAAACCCTGCTTGAAAAGTCGCCAAATGTAGCTAGATGACGTCATACGCTAATTAGCATATTAATGATGTCAGTGCTTCCTACTGTCTTGTCTCTCGGGGCTCACATACTGCATTTTAATGCAGCCAAATCCTTAAATAAAACGGTCATAGATATATTACATAGATCTATTGATATATTTTACCGTTTCTGTCAACGGGATGAATGTAAAATATTGACTGAAACGCGGCCCATTAAGACTACATTAATGAAATCAAATACACATACGATTAAGACAATGTGCTGTGATTTCGGCTTTACACTCGCATGTAAAATAGTTAGAAGCAACAGAATATCTTTTTTTTTAACTGAAACCGCTGTTCTTTTGCCGCTCGCTGAACAGAGCAGACGAGAGAGAGAGAGAGAGAGGTGTGCGCGCGCAGGGAAACCACGGCCTCAGAAACTAAACAAGGTTTGTCCAAGAAGACGGTAGGGGCTTTTATTTGGGGAAAAAAAGTCGCAAAGGGGGTCTGAAAAGTCGATAAATCTAGCGACAAAGTCGCTAAGTTGGCGCTCCTATTGTAGTCAGTGGGTCGAACGGAAACTTCGTTACATATAAGTCGCGTTGTGTTTCAGCCGTGGTCGCGCATTCGTTTGGCGGGAGGTGAATCTTCCATATCACCGTGGCGCCAGCGCGTCGTTCGCTTTGAATAGAGATCCGTGGGTGCTGCGTTTGAAGAAGGCTATAGCGTTCAGAGCAGACGTTAGCTGAGACGTAGATTTAAACAAAAAAAAAAAAAAAGGAAAAATGTGAGACTCCAGACGGTGATAGCTTGAAAGGAATACAATGTGATACAGATCTAGTTTCATTCAGGAAGTTTCCCGTCAGTCAGTTTTCTCTCAGGACAGGACACAAAATGAGGACTGATAAATCCAGTTTTAACCGGTTTGGCACAGACTACCCAACATTTGATTATATTGACCCAACGCTGGGCAGATGTGTGAGGGGGTTCATTTGTATTGACAGTAAAAATGGCCTAGCAGCTGAGTTACAGAAAAACTACACAGCACCTGGGTAAACACAACCCGATAAATTGGCCCAACATGCTGACGCCGGCATTTGGGTTAAACAAAATAACCCAGTAAAAATATAAAAAATAACCAAATAATAATAAGGACCCAACAGGCTAAACCCAGCATTTGGGTTAAAAACAAAAAAAGGCTATATAAAAAATAACCCAACATTTTTAGAGTGTACACTCTGGTTAAAAACAACCCAGCAATTGGGTTATTTTGACCCAGTATTCACCTTTTGATTATGGACCCTTTTCACAAGCCTGTGATGACGCATTTCAACGGTCATCATCATCAAAAATCCTTTAAAGTTTTTTAAATTTGGATTTTTAAAAATATCTATGTACATTTATAACACTATACTTTGTATTATATCACCTTTTCATTAAGTTACAAAAAAACTAGTTAACGCTATGCAAGGGTGTTTCTAATGCTCTGTCTATGGGAGGGATGGTAAATTTGACATCGTTCTCTCTTCTGACTGCCGATGTCAGTCTCTCTCAATTTTTTTCGTTTGATTGAAAGTCGTGAAAACACCATCGTGTAGTTTTTCTTTTGCTGTTTAAACAAATGGGAATGCAAAAAATATATTTATGGTACTTTACCATTCACTGCTCTCGGATTTTACCCAACTATGATGACTTCCGCTATGAGAAACCCGGAAATGTGAGAACGGTCCATTGCTGATGCCTCTAGTAAGTAGTATTATGTGTCTGATCTTAAGTTTACAACCTATTTTGGGTTCATTTTAACCCAGCCATAGTAATCTTTAAACAATAATTGAGTTAAATAAAGCCAACCAGAAGGTTAAACATTTAATCCAACCGCTGAATCAAAACAACCCTGGGTTGTTTTATGTCACCCAGCGCTGGGTACTTGTTAACCTTGCTTTTTTAGTGTATATATTCATCAACAAAGGCATCATCATAATGAACGAAAGACATATAACTATTCCTATATCATCTGTATTCATAAAACTGAAACCTTGTTAAACACACACTTTGTTTGTTTACAAGGTTACATATATATAGAGAGAGAGAGAGAAAGAGAAATATATAGATGGGTTTACAAATTGATTTCTTGCTCTCTGCTAAATGAGAGAAAGACAGGGAGATTTTTTTTTAGCTACTTACAGTATAAATAACTGAAAAAATACATGGCACACAGTAGCCAGGCAAGATATCAGATGTGATGTGTACTAAACAGTCTGTACATAATCTCTATGAAAACCAATTATTCTGTGTGTCCTTGCGATGTTCCTGCCACATGCAGTGTAGCTGGGATGAATATAAACCAATTGATTCCTTGTTCTCTGCTTAGCCATTTAAAATGAATCCATTTCCCAATACTGAAGAACGATGTGGCATTCGAATGATTCCATTCTCATTCTCTATATGAAATTCATTGTTTTTTTCCTTCCATCAATGATTCTGACATCCCTGGCTACCTAATTCTTATATGTACTCAGTTTTACCTACACATTATTGGCAATCATTGCATTTGATTTTTACTTAGCTTCCGAACAAACACACCTATAGATTTAAATGTCATACTTCATAAACAGCAGATGGCAATGCAGTATTTTGGGAGTCTTTGGGGATTATGTCGAAAATGTCACTCCTTATTGTGGAAAAGAACATTCCTTATATTGTTTTCTTTTGTACCTTTTCTGCTTTTTTGCTGTGCTACTTAACTACACGCATTGTTTCTAAGCAACCATGATATGTGTTCTGCTTTAAAATCTAGTGAGTTTATACAAAAAAAAAAAAAATTTTAGGGCATCATAGGTGATGTGAAGATGTTTTTCCAAAAAAATTAGCAACTTCGAAACATCTTCAGAACACAAATTAAGATATTTTTGATGAAATCCAAGAGCTTTCTGACCCTACATAGACAGCAATGCAACTGACACATTCAAGGCCCAGAAGTAAACTTCAGTTCAGGAGCAATTTTTACTCACTGACAAAGAAATGCTTTGTTGTACTGATAATATTGCTGAAGGTCTTAACTCAAAGAAGGTGAAAATTAGGAGAGCTTGTCTGTTTTCTGAAGTCTAATTTCATTATGAGAAATGTGATCAAAATGCCATGCGGTAAATGAATGAGATTCTTGTAAGGAACGTGAAACGTCAGAGCTGTCAAACATAAATAGATGCTTTTGTGCTGAGCTGAATTCATTGAATATACCGACTCAAGACTAACATTTGTTAAATGACTGCTGGAGTCTCTTCTGTCCTCAAAGAGAGGGCACTTCTCGCTTTCATCAGTTCATTAGGCAGCGACATGTCATGTCAGCTTCTTTCATCTGAAGCGCAATCACATTTCTTTCATGAACCGACAAGAAATTATGAGCAAAACTAGGCCTTCTCAGTGAGAATAAGGTTGATTTTAATTGCCTCGACACTGTTGGAAGTCTGACAATGAATTCAAAATGACTCTGCAAAGTTGCTGTCTTGTTACTTTGGCTGCCTGTAAGACATGGTGTCATTCTGGATCATTTTGATATAATTAAACAAAACACTTCAGACGGTAAGCGGCGATTCAAATAACATCTTGATATATAGTATAAATTGTGGAAGAACAATAAATGCTGTACAAGAAAGTGTCATGAGGTACTACTTTGGAACTGTTTAGCTAAAAGACAGAGCCAAGCTTTGTTTGTAGGTGTGATATAGTTTAATAGGAATATAGTTTAAGGAATAGTTTACCCAAAAATGGCTATCCAAGATGTACACTACCAGTCAAAAGTTTTAAACAGTAAGATTTTTAATGTTTTTTTTTCTCTTTATTTGATTCAAAGTACAGCAGAAACAGTACAATTTTGATATATTTTTACTCTTTAAAATAACTGTTTTCTATTTGAATATATTTAAAAATGCAATTTATTCCTGTGATTTCAAAGCTGAATTTTAAGCATCATTACTCCAGTCACATGATTCTTCAGAAATCATTCTAATATTCTGATTTGCTGATTTAAAAAAAAGAAAGCATTTATTATTATTATGTTGAAAACAACTGAGTAGAATTGTTTCTTTGATGAATAGAAGTTTAGAAGAACAGCATTTATCTGAAGCATCTTTGCTAAATAAAAGTAATAATTTCTTCCTGACAAAATTTAGCTTTGATCACAGGAATAAATTACATTTGAAAACATATTCAAATAGAAAACAGTTATTTTAAAACTTAAAAATATTTCACAATATTACTGCTTTTGTTGTATTTTGGATCAAATAAATGGAGGCTTGGTGAGCAGAAGAGACTTCTTTAAAAAACATTAAAAATCTTACTGTTCAAAAACTTTTGACTGGTAGTGTAGATGAGTTTGTTTGTTCATCTAAACAGATTTGGAAAAGTTTAACATTACATCACCAATGGATCTTCTGCAGTGAACGGGTGCCGTCAGCATGAAAGTTCAAACAGCTGATGAAAACATCAATAATCCACAAATACTAAGAAAATACTCACAGGTATTAAGAAAAGAGAATTATTTTGAATGTTCACAACATGTTAGGCCAATGTTGCTGATTTACGAGCTCCCAGCATGCACTGCATGCACAATATATATATATATATATATAAATTCATACTGAACAGTAAAAAGATCCTTATGGATCTGGAGGTCCAGTATAACTACATGAAGGTGAAAAACAGATGGTCTAACTGGGTGTCTCAACTGGCTCTGCTGCAAAGAGGCTTATGTTCCCTGGAGAACATAAAATTAGTGCAGAGTTATAAGTCAGTGGGATTTGCAAGTAACCCAAAGTAATGTAAATGAATGTTTAAAATGTGCCACTGGAAGTGTTAATGCTTGAGTCAAGGTTAGTTGAGACTGACCTTGCTGCTGAGTGTTTACACACAAAATACATAAAACATTCAAAACATCTTTAGAATTGTAATCTCTGAAACTCCTCTGTATATTTAATATTTTGTACTGTGTATCTTTTTCCTTTGCCACTACTTGAATTAATGAATGAATTGATGTATTGTGCAAGACTGCTATTGTGTGAAGGCTATGCACTCAACTCATGCGTGAATGAAGCACGGTGTTGGGAAATTCATTTACTGCGAGACTCCAAACATTTTCCTGTCACTTCAAATCTGGCTTACAAATATAATTTATTTATGGAATATTGAGCGCGGTGTTTTCAATCTGATCGCGTTTGTCACTTATTTAGCGCGTTTTGAATTATTCATTCCTGATTGTGCTAGGATATTTGGGAACTGCATTAAGGCATGACACATTATTTTTGAGGGATCAATCCTTCATTTTAAAAGCCGAATTTGAAATACAAAGTGAAACGGAAAGATTAGGCTAAATAAAATAAACGGTATCATTCATTGTACCGTGCCATGTACATGCATTACCCACTGAGACAGACCATAATGGCAGTGAGAAATGTGCTCATAAATCATTATTATCTACAGAAAGTTACATTTACGCTTTAACAGACCCATTCAAATCAAATGACAAGGAAACAGTCCTGAATTGGTCTATTTGTTTTCGAAGTAAAACATTTTTTGAAAGAGTATTCAAATCCATAACCAAACAAATGAAAATGGATGAAAGTGCTTTCATAATGTCCCTCTGAATGAGTGGACATGATGAAAATAACAAAGGAAATCATAAAAAGAGAGAGAGAGAGAGAGAGAGAGAGAGAACGAGAGCGAGTGAGCTTATTAAAACTACAACACCCACAATCCTGTGCGCCTGCGTCGTAAACGCGCGCCGAGCCGTTTGGTTCGAAGTGCAAAATTTAAAAGGTATGTAGTGTTTATTTTGTATCAAAGTCATGACTCCTAGTGTTTTATCTTGTGTTGTTTACTCAGAGGTGTTTTCTGAGTCGCAAACATTCATAACGAGCTGTTGTTATATAGTGATACTGAACGTTTACTGGT
Source organism: Cirrhinus mrigala (assembly GCA_036247105.1). NCBI lineage: Eukaryota > Metazoa > Chordata > Actinopteri > Cypriniformes > Cyprinidae > Cirrhinus > Cirrhinus mrigala. Next base: position 19,163,016 of record CM070027.1, on the reverse strand, counting down.
TTAATAATAAGTTTGGAATGGACAGCTGGAGTGAACTGTGACCCAAATAACAACTGTCATTTGTTTGTACATGGTGTTTTATTAATATATTTTTTCCCAGCGTCGCACATTGTGTAATATATTGTACGTATATGTTTTTGTGTGTTTCCACCACTCCTACACTGCATAACAATTTAAAAGTATTTCTTTCACCTGTAATATTTAGGAACAGGTTCCATTATGGCTCTGGCAGGAGTGCGTGTAATTGAGCTTGCAGGATTGGCCCCTGCACCGTTCTGCGGGATGATACTGGCGGACTTCGGTGCAAGAGTGATCCGGGTAGATCGGACGCGGATGGCAATGACTGTAGATACTCAAGCAAGAGGCAAACAATCAGTGGCCTTGAATCTAAAGGATCCCAAAGGTGTCGCTGTTTTGAAAAGACTGTGTGTCAAGTCAGATGTGGTTCTGGAGCCCTATCGTAAAGGTCAGTGTCTTCATTAAAAGAAGCAAACATGACTTTATTTTGTCATTTGTCTAGTTCTAATAGTGAATAATGTTGCCTCTGATGAACTTAATTATTATGGCAGTTCTGGTAAACAGTAATTACAACATAAATCCATGTTCTTTAATTTTAATGCAAGATTGTACAGCATGTTCTATCATAATTAGTTCTTTTTGTTTGCAAATTAATTATTCTTCATTTTTTGAACCATTACCCTCAGTCCATATTGTCTAAATAATTTTACTTGCTTTAATGAAAGCATTGCTGATTAATAGGGGGAAAACAGTTCATGACTTAAATGGGTGATTGCCATTTCTTTCCTGATTTTAAATCCAAACAAGAATAATTTGCTACAGCATAACCTCTGGACCTTTAAATTCAAATGTATTTACCTTCAGGGTTTGTTTTCTTTTCATGCTTCGTTATTTTATCTCTCTGGTATAATTAAGGTGTTATGGAGAAGATGGGATTAGGTCCTGAAGATTTACTAAAAGAGAACCCGCGCCTGATCTACGCACGACTTACCGGCTACGGTCAGAGCGGGTCGTACGCCAAGGCTGCCGGGCATGATATCAACTACCTGGCCATGTCAGGTAAAGACCAATGTTAAACAGGTGCAGAGGAGCCGGCTAATAAGCTTTCCCAGAACACCCTCAAGCACAGTGGTTGTAAAGCAGAGTAGATTACAAAGCTTGAGCTATGTGAAGTTTAAAATATCTGGAAAACTTTTCTTAGATTTAATATTTGTGTCCTCCACACTGAGGCATGAACGCAAACTAGCAGTCTGGATCTGTGGTGCTGTTAATTAAAAGAATTTCAATGGAAATAATGCTTTGTTGATCTTTGAGCTTGAGATCATTTTTATATGAATTTTAATTTTTAATATTTAATGATTTACACAGCTTCAGAGGCATCATGTCCATTTTTGAGCCAAATCGATTTAAAATGCAGCTTTCAAAGACTTCAAATGCATTAGATAGATAATTTACACAATTATTGTGGGTTCACTACCAGTCAAAAGATTTTTAATGTTTTTAATGAATTCTGTTCTGCTCACCGAGCCTGCTTTTATTAGATCCAAAATACAGCAAAAGCAGTGATATTGTGAAATATTTTTACTATTTAAATAGTTTACTAATAAAATTTTACTATTTAAAATATCTGTATAAAATTAAAAATTAAAATGTAATTTATTCCTGTGATCAAAGCTAAATAGCTAATTTAGCATCATTATTCTAGTCATTACCTTTAATATCTGATTTGCTGTTCAAGAAGCAATCTTTTTTATTATTATTATTATCGCCATCAATATTTAAAACAGTTGAGTATATTTTTTTCAGGATTCTTTGATTTGTACCATTCAAAAGCTTGGAGTCAGTATAATTTTTCAGCAAGAAATTATAGAAATGATTACTTATATTTAGCAAGGATTCTTTAAATTGATCAAAAGTGATAATAAAGACATCTATAATGTTACAAAAGATTTCTTTTTCAGATAAATGCTGTTCTTCTGAACTTTCATCAAAAAAACCTGAAAAAAATTCTCCTCAGCTGTATTCAACATTGTAATAATAATAAATGTTTTTTGAGCAGCAAATCAGAATATTAGAATGATTTCTGAAGGATCGTGTGACTGGAGTAATAATACTAAAAATTCAGCTTTGAAATCACAGGAATAAATTGCATTTTAACATATATTAAAATAGAAAACAGTTATTTTAAATAGTACAAATATTTCAAAATTGTACTGTTTTTGCTGTACTTTGGATCAAATCAATGCAGGCTTGGTAAGCAGAGGAGACTTCTTTGAAAAACATTAAAAATCTTACTGTTCAAAAACCTTTAACTGGTAGTGTACAATATAAATTGTGCCTCAAAGCAGTCATATTTTAGAAGATTTGAGAGTTTCCAAGCTAAAATATATCACTAGGTACAGTTTCTGCAAATGTGTGGATTTTACAAAATATTTGTTTTTAGCGTTTTGTTTAGACTTCTGCTAATCAGAGATAAGGTGCGGTTTTAGCCTTGTGGTGTTCAGTGCTTATGTTTTAAATTCATTTATTTTTATAAGCTTGACTATATGGAAGCCTGATTCAGTGCAGGACTTGCAGGCTTAATGTTCTTGATATATTCAGGCGTAGCGACAGTAAATGTATTAATAATGTATGTTTCTGCTTCAAATCATAATTTAAATTTCTATAATTGGAGCTAAAGACAATGCAGTTATTATTACAATAAAAGCTTAAGTAAAGTTTTGTTTTAAGTAGTTTGCTTAAGTAGTTGGGTTGTATTTGGGTTGGGTTTTTTGGCTTTTTCCCATGCATGAACTGATAAAATATACACTACCAGTCAAATTAATATTTTTTTAGCATGTTTTTTAAACCTTACTGTTCAAAAACTTTTGACTGGTAGTATATACTTAGAATTCAATTTAAGTTCTGTGGATAAAACAATCTGCCAACTGCATAAAATATTAAATTAAAGCCATATGTGCATTCATGTAAGGTCATCCTGGCAGGTGCATTTCAGTTTTGCTTTCAGTCAAAAAAAACAAAAAAAAAAACACCATATTTAGATAGTGTCTTGAACCATCAATGCATTTAATAACATTTAACGTCAACGTCAGTTTTATTGACGTCATTGCCAGACATATAACTGTAAATATATTATGCTTTTTTTGATTAACATAAACTACCATGCATTGCTTTTCAATACAGTTCTTTTCAATCAGGTGCATTCATAGGGTGTGTAGGTCAGGACTGACCCAACTAAATGGGAGCACAAAGACCATTTTGTTGCATAATGCACAAGTTTGATTTCATTTTTTGAGCCCTTTGTTGTCTGTTTGCTTTGACCTTTTATGTTCTAACAGCACAATGCACATTTATAACCTAATTATCTGTAGTGACACTGGCCTTTGGTAAGTCTTTGTGTGTTAAATCTGAATTATTTAATGGTTTCGCTTTTAATAATTCCCATTGTTCTTTTAGTTTTTGTTCATTCACTACACTTTTCTTGACATCACTGAACAGGCAATAATGTTTAAACCAGTTTGAAAGCACAGAGGGAGGAAACAAATGTGCACTTGTGATGCAAGTGGCTTAATTAGTGATATTTTTAGCTGACCTTTAACTGTGGTTTTAAAAATAACTGTTACAGTAATTATTCTTCATTCTGCAGTTCTCAGCATATTCCTGTCCAACTCTATCTGTAATAGGCTTGCTGTCCATGCTGGGCCGAAGCTCAGAGAAACCCTACGCTCCACTGAACTTGGTAGCAGACTTTGCTGGAGGAGGTCTCATGTGTGCATTTGGGATTGTGTTGGCTCTCCTGGAAAGGAGCAGGTCAGGACAAGGCCAGATCATTGATGCCAGCATGGTGAGATACAGCACCTCATCTTAAAAAGGGTTCCTACTGACAAATTGTTAATAGTTTCTCTTTGAAAAACTAGTAGAACAACTTTGTTTTCTACAGACTCTTTTGAATGTAATTGTTTGCTGGGCTGGTTAGCTAAAGCTAACGATCGAGTGACTGGAAAAAGAAGCACTTGTGCTGGCTTGCTTTCTTTCCATACCATCAAACTTATATCATACTGAGGGTGTTGTGAATTGTTTTCCCCCCACAGTGTTAAAAATCCTTTTCCTCTTTCTGTTTTGACCATTCACTGCAAGGAATGAAGCAATTACAAGTCTTGTTTATCTCAATACGATCGCCCCATGTTCTGACCAGCCTGTCGATAGTTTTCCGCAATCTGGATTTTCCAATAATTTCTTGGTTTTTCCTTTCAAGTTGCTTATATTGCCACTATCTATTTTCATTACCACAGCTATGTGTGAGTACTGTTAGAGTGGTTATTTTCCAAGTAGGAAGACCTAGTAAGTAAGTTATTGCTGGTATTGTGGTCTTGCCCATTCTCCATTGGGTCCTTGAGAGCCTAAATGTAATTCACTTTGAACAAAATCAAGAAACTAAACTGTTTAGCTACTTATTCACAAATATTATGCATTTGAATTTAGTCTTGTGATTGAATCTATGAACTATTTGACTGCAAAGCTCATCATTAATGCTTGGTAACCAGTAAAGTATAAAAACTAAGAAAGGAATAGCTTGCTCAAGCATAAGAAATTGCAATTTAATTGAAATTGATGTCATTTTACAGCTCGCTGAGATTCTCATACTTCATTGGTCTTCCCTATATTTTAATTAAAATGTGGCACTTTAAAAAAAAAAACAATATTGATTATAAATCTTCACAGATTTACATATCCTACTTTTATTAATATTTGTGAAAATGACATGCTTGTGTTATTAGCATCTGACCTTTTCTCACATTTTCTGAGAAAAGTGTTTGCTCAGAGGTATGTATTGCATTCTTAGAGCAATTCCATAGTGTTAGAGAGTGGATTGTACAAGTCTACATGAGCTGTATATCTACTGGTGATCTGCATGAGAATCATTTGATGTAGCTAATAGAATGCTAAAAACATTTATTGAGTCAATATAAGGTTATAACATAAACATTAGTAAGGGGAAAAAAAAATAAATAAGCAAAACTCAATTCAAGTTTATTTATATAGCAATTTTTACAATATTGTTTCAAAGCAGCTTTGCAGAAAATGCTTGTTTCAGTAGTAAGTTAGGAAATATTCTGTTATTAGGTAGTGAGTGTATCAAAGTAATGTCCATATGGCACTAATATACACTATAAAACACTGCCATTAAAAAGTTTGAGCTCAGTAAGATTTTTAATGTTTTTTAAAGTCTCTTATGCTTATCAAAGTTTCGTTTATTTGATTAAAAATACAGAAAAAAGTAATATGAAATATTGCAATTTAAAATAACAGTTTTCTATTTTAATAGACTTTAAAATACAATTTATTTATGTGATGCAAAGCTGAAAGCAACTACTCCAGTCTTCAGTGTCACACGATCCTTCATAAATCATTCTAATATGCTGGTTTATTATCAATGCTGGAAACAGTATTTGCTGCTTAATATTTTTTTGGAATCTGTGATACATTTTTCAGAATTCTTTGATGAATAAAAAGTTAAAAGAACAGCATTTATTCAAAATGGAAATCTTTTCTAAAAAGTCTTTACTAGCACTTTTAAATCAATTTAACACATCCTTGCTGAATAAAAGTACTAATTTCTTTCAAAGAAAGAAAGAAAGAAAAAAACACAAATGGTAGTGTATATTGTTACGAAAGTTTAATATTAAATAAATAGTGGTCTTTTTAACGTTTTATTCATCAAAGAATCCTGAAAAATGTATCACAGGTTCCAAAAAAAATATTAAGCAGCTCAACTGTTTCCAACATTGATAATAAATCAAAATATTAGAATGACTTCTGAATGATCATGTGACTCTGAAGACTGGAGTGATTGCTAATGAAAATTCAGCTTTGCATCACAGAAATAAATTGTATTTTAAAGTATATTAAAATCGAAAACTGTTATTTTAAATTGCAAATAAATGGCAAATAAATGGAACTTTGATGAGCATAATTGACTTCTTATAGTTGAGACTTCTATAGACATACAGATTTGCATCACAGAAATAAATTGTATTTTAAAGTATATTAAAATAGAAAAACACTTTTAAATTGCAATAATATTTCACAATATTACCTTTTTGTTCTGTATTTTTAATCAAATAAAAGCAGTAAAGGGTAAAACTGTTTGCACTACAAACGAGTGTGCTTATAATTAAGATAATGCATTAAAATAATATGGGTAAATGCATCAATTTGCAATATCAAGCAGCAAAACGAGCTGTTTTGTGCAGCTAAAAATAGTGCCAGACCCATAAAATTTACAAATGGCTGTGTCCACTCTTATGGAAAAATAAGGTAGATAAAGTGGCAAAAATAACCCGGTTCAATAGTCCTGCACTCTATGAGCACCGTCTTCACGCGCCTCTCAGACAGCAGTGCACATATAGTTTCCATATGAGTTCCCTTTCACTGCTAATTGCGTTTCAACAGCATAAAAAAACACTTGTTTTTAAACCGCAATGCTTAAAAACATATGCAAACGATTACTTTTCGTGACCACATAGCACAGCGACATCACGCAAGCGTGTAACTGCAATATAGACTATAGTCCAAAATCTCTACCGGCTGACAAATTTCTACTGGTTAATTGCGTCTACCGGTATATCACCCACTCCTAGTATTAATTACTCTAGTGAGTAATTTCCTTTTGGTTAAAGTCTAGTTCACACTTGCTGTATTAAACCCGTGTTAACCCTGTTGAAGCAGTTAGGGAAAAAAAGCAATTTATGGTTTGCTGGCACATTGGTCAGTTAATTAAAGTGCTATGTTTTGTTCACGCTACACTAGGTTTTATCTGCTGGAAAATAATAGCGATTAGCAATTGCTATTCTGCTTGTTAATTAAATATGACATTTTACTTGAGTGCGTTTTTACGCATTAGAAAACCTCAACCAGACAATGGAGCTCTAATTCGACTGAGGTTATGTAATTTGCTCTGACACAGTCTGATCTCTGCCACTTTAAGCCCTTAAGGAAATAAACAGTGGTAAACATAAAGCTTAATATGTGACAATCCAATATTGAAGTACCTCTCACATTAGACATTCAGACCTGGAGCAAAGTTGCAGCGCAAGTGGAGAGTTTCTCCTGATAGCCGTGTGTGCGCGCCAAGCTAATGTCAATGTGGGCAGGAGCTGTGGTAATGATGATTAGATGTTTGCCTGTTAGGCAGTAAAGATACCTGAAACACATTCCCGTGAGAGTCACCTTGCCACTCTTTGATAAAACCTGTCGTTTGATACTGACAGTCGCTTTTAGCGACATCAGTGTTATTAACCCGCAAGGCAGGCAAATAGTTTTTCACTTGCATGCCAATTTGGATGTATTATACCCTGCAAACTTTGCGTTTAAAGTTTTTCATTTAAATACTTATTAGAAATTTACGAGGCGGCCTGGGTGTTTCATTAGCATTTCATAATTGTTACGCAACATTTGTTTTAGGGCTATGTACACTGTCGGTTTAAATGTCAAACAGTGTTTGACCACTGTCATCTTCACATTGAGATCCAAACAAGCGAGTTGTAGTAAACAAGTCAGGAAAAAACATGCGTGACCCTGGACCACAAAACCAGTTGTAAGCAGATTGGGTATATTTGTAGCAATAGCCAACAATACATTATGGGTCAAAATGATCCGTTTTTCTTTTATGCCAAAAATCATTAGGATATTAAGTAAAGATCATGTTTCATGAAGATATTTTGTAAAATTCCTACAGTAAATATATCAAAACTTAATTTTTGATCAGTAATATGCTTTGCTAAGAACTTCATTTGGACGATTTTCTCAATATTTAGATTTTTTGCACATTTTTTTTGCACATTTTTGTATCTTGGCCAAATATTGTCCTATCCTAACAAAACTTATTTATTCCGCTTTCAGATGATATACAAATTCCAGTTTCAGAAAATTGACCCTTATGACTGGTTTTGTGGTCCAGGGTCACATATTACATTTAGGAGTGTGCGATAATGACCAAAAATTGTATCTAGATATTTTCTGGAATTTTGTCGAGAACAAATTTTTAATTAAATTATTAAACAATATTTTGCTGAGCATGTTATTGTACTGGTACTTAGACAGGTTTAGGACTGCCGTGGACAGCTGCTTCCCAAAGCTTTTGATATTCTTCATGTTCTGTGCATTTTATAGTTTGTGGGAGTAAAAGAAATTAACCAATTAATTAACATTTTCCAATAATTTTAAATTGATTTTTACCTTTTATGGTCATTTTTGCCTTCATAAGGCCATTTTTTCTAACCTAATTAAATGTATGCATCATCTTCTGTGTCAAATTCTTACATTCTTACATCAATAAAATAAAATAGTAAGACACCATAGGGCTGTTGCCAATTGAATTAAATCAGTATTAGCAAAAAAATGTGTTTGCAACGCAGTGGTAGCACAGAATCTGCATCTTAAGTGGCATTTCAGAACGTGAATGCAGTTAACCTGTAGTTACTGTACAGAATGTACAATAATGTTTTGATGTAAAAAAAAAAAAAGTTGAATACTGATATTTAAAGTAATTTTGTAGGGAAAAAAAGGGAAAATGAACTTTAAATATTAACATGAAATTGCCAGTAGGTGGCGTTAAATCACTAAATCACTGCATGAGTGAATCATTGAGCAGTTCATTCAACCGATTGGTTCAAACGGATCTTTGATTCAGTAACGAAACAAGCCTTGCGTCCCAATGTGCATACTATCCACCCAATCTGCCCTAATTAGTATTGAAAATTACTACTATCACATAGAATTTAGCATGGATAGTATGCATATTGGGAAACCAGGCAAGGACATGTGTTCCTCAGAGACACAAAGCCGTTCTGTGGCTTTGTTTGAAACTGTTTTCGTTGACGAAATACAGCAAAAACAAGAACTATTGTGTCTAAAGTGTAATCAATGAATATTGACTTATCGGACTGTTTTTTTTAAAAATCATCACATTTGCAATCGCACTGATATTTGTAGAAAAATGTAACGTTACTCTTCACGTATATTAACTATATCAGATGATATAAACATACAAATATGCATACGGGGCATATTTACCCTCTTATCTCGAATTTGGGGGAATTCTGAATGTTGAAGTGTTTGATCCGTTCGATCTTACTATTCTGTACCGGCAGAGAGCACCATTGACTTGCATGCAAATCACTGGCCTAAAATCACCCGATTTGAAGCGTATCGTTCACACTGGATTAGTTTTTTGGATATGTGTATGTAAATTAATTCTTACTTAAGATGTTATCTGGAATGTTTATGGTCTTTTTGGGCAGGATAAGCGATATATTGAAATCGTTTAGGTGGGTGTGTCAGCTGCGCACTTGCAGACACGGGTAACTGATCCAACACAAAATACATTTTTTGTAGGCCTACCTAATTATGCAGGGAATAATAAACATGACCATATATCTGGTATTAGTATCTGAAATTGATTCAAATATACAATAATAATACAAACAAGCATATGTTACTATATTGCTCATTGTATTGAAATTCAAATCTTTGAAATAAAGCTTCATGTCTTTGTCTATAAGGGATGGCCCACCTTACCCGAAAATATATATATATTTTTTCCTGGAGTGCATTATCTCAAAATGTTTATTGTTGTATGCCTTTAAAGTAACACTTTATATGAACAATATTCAGATTGAAATATTATAGCTGGACCTTAAAGTTAACAAAAGTAGTAAAGAAAAAAAAAAAGAAAAGGACAAAAAAAAAAAACATCTGGGTATGTAAATTTCCACTTTACCTGAATTCACCCTAATCCTACTGTTTTCATATTTGGTATTTTTCATAGTGTGATTTTTGTTGAATTGTATAAAAATCCTCAAACATCACTGTAATTAGCAGTTATGATGTTAATCCCACAACAATTAAAAAACATATTGTCCCCGTTTTTTTAATTCGTATATAATCACAAGTGAGATTTCAGTGAGATTTTGACCACTGAACTAGGAAATGTCCCCGGTTTTCATTTCAGAAATATGGTCACCTTAATATTTTCACAATTTGGCGGTTTGTAGGCTTCGAAGTCACGGACCCAGCCATTTATGAACAGAACGTGGGCTTCCATAGATTTAAAATTACGAAACAGAACCTCGGTATAAGCACTCACACCACAGACTAAATATACAAAAATATCTGGAAATGTCACAGGAGGTAAATCGTTGGGGTCTCGAGTACATTCTCTTGCAGGCACCTCAAGATCCGTTTCTTGCGTCCGGGTCCTGTTTGATAAACCCGCACCCCCAATTACCGGAAAGATTATTATTATTAACAACCAAAAGAGCTGAGTTTATGTCGGAGTCTTGAAAACATGATCAAGATCATTTAAAATATAATGGAATTTGTATGATTGTTGTATGATCAATCAAAAACGGAGATAGCCTATAAATAAATAAAAAATCCAGAGCACGCGTGTATAAGAGTTGGTTAACCAGGTAAAAATACAATTATGTGTAAAATGTCATAGTTAACTGTGTCTGAAAACTACGCTAGTGATTGTCCCACAAAACGATAAATAGCAAATAACACATATACTATTTTCGTTACGTTTGGTTTATTTCGTTTTTAGTAAAATCAAATGTGATCTTGTTTGCCACTACGTTCATCCCGAGACCGCGTCGCGAACACCGGCTCGAGAATGCAAAAAGCTTTTACTATTTTAGCGGGTCACTAGTCGGGTACCCGCCCGCGTGCAGGATTCTGCTCTGTATAGTTCATTTAATCGACATTTTCGTGTAGTACCTGGTTGTTTTAAGTCTCGACCGATGTGGCCTCACAATATGGCGGTGCCCTCTTGTTTACGTCCCAGAATGCATTGCGCAGTGACGTCGGTTGCTAAGCTATGCATGTGACGTCACCGTCAGCTGGAGTGGCTGTGGCTCCGCTTACTGAGTGGCAGCTTTGGTTTCAACGCGAATGCTGCGACAGAATACATAAAACACCTCTAAAACCAGAACGAGCTTTGCGATTGACTATACGAAGAGATTTGACAAGAAACCCGAGGTATATTTTTACAGACTGCTGAAAGCTACTGAAAAGAGAAGCAAATTAATCGCTGCAATTAAAATAAACAAATGGTCTCCAGGCAGCGAAACACGGATTTGCAGTTATCATTTCATGTTAATATGTTGAATTGTGCAGTAAAATCATAGCCTATATATTGTATTGTAGTATATCGTATTGACAAGTCATCAACTAAATATTTCCCATCTTAAATTCTGCTTAACTGGATGTTTTTAAATAAACACTGACAAAAACTATATACGTTTTTCAGCTGGACGATATAACGACCAGCCTAATTTGTATTTACAAAGTGAGTTTACAGGCAAATTTGCTATATTTATTTTCCCCAGCGTCAAAACCAGACACATATACGTGTTAGAAAACACGATTTCTGGCTGCATCAATATCCATCGACCACTGGATATTTGTTAAGTTGTTAGGAACATTATATCAGGTTCAGCAACCTTTAGTTTAAACTTACTATCGTTTGTTTTACTCATTTGCATTTTCGCATCTTCCCTATTAAATCCATTCACGCTGAAAGCTCTTTTGCCACTCAGTCCGGCTGAGGGGGCGTGTCCCGGTGGGAAAGTGACGTCAATGCATACCCTCTATTGCACGGTTAATGTATTACTGAATAAGTTGTTATGCTAATTTATTCTGTCTAAACCATGGAAAAAATGTGTGAAAGCTGCTTAATCATATAGAGATGGACTTAGTAAGCAGGAAAGGGCGCAATGTTTTGACAAACTAAAGTTAATAGGTGGTAAAGATATGTACCAGCAGTATTAATTAAGATATTAGTCTAATATTTCACCTACCTGACTGGAAATAAGAACAAGCACCAATTGATGACGCGTCCTGAAAACACTCTAATGTCAAATTGCATATCGTTTGAATAATTTTTTTTTAACTTTTTTTACTATTTATTTTTTATTACGATATACATCGCACACCCCACTCATTATTTTTACAGAACTATATTTAAATGTCTTTCTCTGACCAGTATGAACTGTGAAATTACGAAGAAATAGCTTTTTGAGGCATAATGTGACTGATAACACATTTAGTATTAGGCTAAGTGACAGGGGTCCTCTGAGAGAGTGACTTCTTGGTGGTCAGGCCAATCATATGCGCAAATAGAAACCTAGATTGTCAACATCTCTTTGAAGGCTGCCTTCACTGGGAAATATATGAAATGTATCCACATTGAACTTAATTTTGCGAGGTCACAGTCTTTGAAATGCATGTATGTTTATTTTTATGCATCAATCTGGAGGATTTGACCTACAAACATTTCTTTTCGTCTGTGAAAATGTTTCTGGAACACTTGCTCCTGACGCTTTAACCTTAGACTTGATGCCAAATTTGTCATTCAGAACCGATTCGGTTCAAGATCTAATACTTTAAAGGGGTCATATCATACATATTTAACATAAGTCTACTTATGCTAGTGAGTTTATTTGTGCAAGACATAGTCATCTTCTAGTTTTTCATTGCCAGTTTCATCCTTTCTCTGAAGTAAACAGCCTGATTTTTTTTTTTTATTGCTGTCCCTTTGAGAAATGTCCCCATTGCATGTGAAATTATTAACAGCACGTATTGCTTTCTCTGCCGCTGCTCACACAACCTTTGAGAGCTTATTGTTGTGTCAGATATAGGTTTTTACCTTTCCCATTCTTTGTGTAGACTGTGCAGTATTACACTGTGACTGGGTAATAAAATCAGTTCTGAAATATGTCACATAAACTCTTTAAATCAGACGTAAAGATCAGGGACCTTGTTAAAAATAAATGCAATCTCTTTTTCATAAGCGTGGACAGTCATGCATTTGATGAATTCCGTATATCGCTGCAAAATTAACTCAGTTTTTTATGTTTAGTTTAGAAAAATGCTCTTTTAGAAATATTTGAAGGTTACATTATGTTTTCATAGGACATCAAGCTTCATTATGCATAAAAGATCAAAGACATTTTGATTGCTCGTGATATGGCTGCTTTCGAGCCCTGCTGTGCCATGATGTGGAAATCAAACTACTGCAAACCTCTTCAGAAATGGACGCTGTGTTTCACTGTGGTGTGCTTGTAATACAAACTTGCTTAAATCTTTCCCTGGCGTACCACATTTTTATGTTGTTCAGTGCATTCATTTTCTGCATATAAATGTTGTAAACTGAATTATGTGACCTAGGGATAGGCGATAATTCAATAACAATAATTATCGCGATATAATTTCCCTCGCTAAAACGATATGAAGAGTTCGATAAATGTTCGATATGATTTTTATGTGCCAAAAGCGGAACAAAACAGCGCGACTCATTTGAATCGCGCCACACAGACCGTTTATCCGCTCAGACCAAAGCTCAAACTGCCGCGCTGCGTGAGTTCACTAGAGAAGATGCATTTACTTCCGTCACCCGAACGCTAAACAGCGTTGTAAGATCCAGAGTGAAACACTTGAATTCAGCGATGAACACAAATGACTCCGTGATTCAAACTAGTTTAAAGCTGTGTGCGACAAGACAGTCAGAAGGCTTTTCAGGCTACACGTCGCCCTCATTTACCATGGATTTACCGTAGTAACACTCACTGCACCATGGTATTGTGGCAGAAATGTGGGATATTCACACTGAATTTTATTACAGGAATAATGGTATATAATTATTAGTGACCGACCGATATTGATTTTTTATTACCGATACCGATTATTTGCATAATTATGTGCCCGATAACCTGATTCTGAAATGCCTGCTGACAGCACGGTTTATCTATGCATTTACATAGAAGTATACTCAAACTGTGATCGCTGGCAAAGATGACACATAATTTTCATTGGATTGTACATATTTAGAAGTGTATTAGAAAAATAATGGTTATATAGTACATGTTAATATAATTGAGGGTGTTTTAAACATGTGGCTTACATGCTGTGGCCGTCAGAGCATCAACCCGGTGAGTGAACTTAAAGCCCTGCATTTCAGCCCGAGCCCGATGGGCCCCGACTTTTTTACGTCCCTAGGTCCAGGCTTCGGGCCAATATTCACGTCATAGCTCAGATGCGGGCCGGGCTTCGGGTCTTGACATCCACAATTTATGGTGATGAAAAAAATTCCGCGCTGATGAAAACAACTCAAAACTTCACTTTCGCTTTCACTTTTGAGACCGGCTCGGAAGGCGTTTAGCGTCTCCATCAGCAGCAGCAGCGAGCGCAACTTCAACGCAGGGGGAAGAGATTCGCGTTCAGGTGCACGCAGTAGGCTAAAGCCGGCTGCAAAGCAAAAGTAATTACCATGAATGTGTCAAAGGGGAAAATAGTAAGGAGATTTTTTTAGATTTATTAATAAACTAGTGTTTTGATTTCAGGAAAAAATGCCGATCCGGACTCGCTATCTTCTCTTTAGACGCGCCTTTAAATTACAGATCATTATCATTACAGATTACATAATGATAGAGTTTTTGTTTTCGATTTGATTTATTTCGTTAAGTAATAATTTTGAGCTTTCTATAGGTATATTTATCATGTCTGTGCGGTTTGTATTCGCTGAGTTTCTGTTTATTTTTGTGAAGCGCTCCTGTTGAGACAACAGAAAGCGCATAACGATTGTTTTATAAAAGCACCGTTTGCAACGTTTTGTTGATGTTGTGAGTTCACACAAATAAAAGTAGACCCTTTACAGTTCCGAATGATGTATTACTCTACCTTTATGAGCAAAAATGACGGAATAATTAAATTGTTTCCACTGAAAGAAATGTGATTAGTGATCGCGCTGGCGCCTCCGTGTCCTGTAAGCAGCTTTAGCTTCCACTCTCAGCACAAACCATTGGGTATGTGCCTAGTAGCGCACATTTATGCAAGTTTAACATTGAAACTTACATTGCTTTATACTTTAACTCTTTTAGACCTATATCTATAGATTTTATTTAAGGCAAGGATTATTAAGTGAGTTCGAGCTATTTTTCTTGTGACGGTTTAAGCTTATATGTGACTTCATAAGAATATAATGAACATACAACAGAGAAAATTAAAATCAGCGCTTTCATTTCCAACATGTGCTCATTCATGGCTGTATATTATTTAATTCAGGCAAAGTTATGTTTATTGGGAATAAATTTACGTGACTGCAAGTTCGTCTCTATTTCTTAGAGCCAAGCTGCATAAACTAGTTACATATCAGGCATTTATGTATCACATCTAATATGAGCATTAATGGCTGTTATTTTAAATAAAGTTGACTAATTACAGCAAAGCAAGAAAGTAGACTATGCTTTACCTCTGCAAGCCCTTGTTGTCCCCTCCGGTGCGCTACATGCCGCAATTCTCAAAACAACCACAAGATGGCGAACCCGATATTACAAAACTGATAACCGATTATGGTAAAATGCTTAAATATCGGGAAAAAATATCGGTAAATCGATATATCGGTCGATCTCTAATAATTATAGTATGTATGTATTTGTGATTAAGCTATAGACCAATTATCTGTTTGTAAACATTCGGGATGCGCGCACAGCATGGTTGCAGAAAACCGGGGAGAGATAGCCTTTAAGGCTAGAGAATTGCACGGATACGGTACAAAATACTTAGATTTAAAAAGAGTATAGATTAAATTGATTAGATGTCATTTTCAAAATGTTATTCGCATATTACAAGAGCTTGTCACCTAGCGATAAGCACTGTTATTCAACGAAACTGACGTTAGACAGTGGGATAGTCTTACAGATCCGAAACAGGGATGACTTTTTTTTTGTGGGCGGTTCAAGTGGCAGTCTGTGGAGCCATGGAATAAAAGAATAAAAAATTCTGACTTTATTTTTGCAATTCCAAGATTATATCTCACAACTCTAGAGGAAAAACAACTCGTCATTCTGTCTTTCCCCCTCAGCTCAGTGTTTATATCCCAGACTTCTGGCTTTTCCCCCTCAGAATTAACAAACTCACTAGTTTTGTTAAATCGAGTTGTAATGTGTGAATTAGGAGATATAAACTTGTATTTGTGAGGGAAAAAAAAGTCAGAATTTTGAGATAAAAAAAAAAGTTATGTAAAAATGTTAATAGTAATAGGTTTACATAATATTTCATGCTGTAACTGTAGGGCTAATACAATATGTCCCCTATGAACAGCATATGTGAATATTATGTAGACCTATTGTTTAAATCAGATTTATGCTTTAAAAGTAGAGTAATCGTAGCAGTTTTCATCAATAGTGTGTCGGTTTAAACATCTGCGTTTAGCTTCAAATGGCGTCTTTGACGACCGTATTCTATAAAAATTATTTGCATTCCGATTTTGACATGAGAAGGCACAAAAATATATATATTTTCTCTTATTCCATGGATTTTACCCGTTTACCTCCACTGGTTACCAGTGTTTTTCTGCAACCACTATGCGCGTACAGCTGCAAGTGACGTCACTGTGACGTCTACTCAAAATTTGTCTATAGCATGTGCGCATTTATACTGAATGTTTTTAAACTACCGTTTTTCATACAAATAGGCTACCTATAAAACCATTATATTTTTACCATGGTGTTGAGGTACCGTTATGTGTGGTTTTAACTGTGTTTATCATGATTTAAAATGTATGCTTGCTACTATGGGAGACCAATGCTTAATTAAAAAAAAAAAAAAACCTAGGTCAGAATAAATTTAAACGTATAAAACTGAGGTTGCTACAATTTTGCAGATGTTACTGATTAATAATGAACAAAAAGTTAGCTCTGCATCCTCAAGCTACTATCAAATGTGCATATCTAAGTGACAAAAAAGTTATTATTAATTATTATTATTATTATTATCAGACAACCCAAACCTGTTTCTTGATTTGAAACAATATAACTCATTAGAACATGCAGAAATTAATTTTTCTATTTAGATATTTATTTTGTTATGGAAGATTAATGGTCTGGTTTCTACAACTTTCACTTTGGAGCAAAAATCTGACTTTAAACTTGAAAGAAATAAAAATTTGACATTTGTTGTGATAATTATCGATATTTTATGGTTTATATGTAGGTTGAAGGTGCAGCGTATGTCGGCTCCTTCATGTGGAAGTCCCGTAACCTCGGCCTGTGGAATCGTCCACGTGGGGAAAACATGCTGGATAGTGGCGCTCCTTTCTATGATACGTACCGTACGTCTGATGGAAAGTACATGGCAGTGGGTGCGATTGAGCCTCAGTTTTATCAACAGCTTATTCAAGGTCAGTGCATTATATTTCTCTTAAATATAGTCGTATCTTTTTCTGAATATGATGGATGCAGTATGAATGCATGCTGTCTACTTCAGGATAGCTGTCTGATATAATTTTAGTATTTTGCCAATGGAAAAATCTTAAGTATCTACTCATTTAAGCCCGCAGGCAGCTCGTTTTTTTTTTTTTTTTTTTTTTTTCCAGTCATCATAGATTTTAAAAACAACTGCCATGTATGTAGACAGCTTTAGGAGGAGCTTTTGACATCTTTCTGGATAATATGCCATGAGATCTTTAATTCATGCTGCCAGATACGTGCCTGACAGCTTCAATGGCTGGTGCGCAAAACCCCTTATTATCTTAATCTTTGAAATTTAATCTAAGTCAATATGGTCACTCTTTATGTGAAATATGGTAGGCAAAGTTGATCCTAATGTGGAAAATAAATCTTTAAAAAAGAGCTGGACAGTATGTTCATAGGTAAAATTTTGTGCAAATATTAAAATTAAATCTAAAAACAATATCTTTTTAGTTAAGCATTTGTTGTTGTTTTTCTGTTTATAATATTATTTTTTGCCTTTTAGTTCATATTACTTTTCATTATATTTATTTTCTTGTTCTTTTTAATTATTTATATTAAATAATTATTATAAATAATAACTCATTTTTGTCTTGTTATTATTTTAATCTCGTATTTTTGTTTTCTTTAACTTTTAAATATTTATTAGTTATCTATTATCTATCTATATTAGATATATGAGATATTTTTCTTTTTAATTATTTATTCTCATGTTTTTTCATCTTATGTTCTTAGTTTTTTTCTCTTTTTTGCACTTATTTTCTTCAACTTTTAAATATTTAATCATATCTATTTATCTATTATATATTTATACTAAATATTTATTATAATAATACTTTTTAGCTATTTTCATTTATTTTCTTGTTCTTTTTAATTATTTATTCTCATTTTTTTGAGTTTTATGTTCTTATTATTTTAATCTCTCTTCTCTTATTCTTGCATTTTGTTTTATCAGTTGTATTTGTTTTTTCTTTCGTTCGTTCTTTTTTTTTTTTTTTGCATTTTATTTCTCGGAACACAATACAATATGCACACAGTACACAGTGTAGGGTGGCTTCAGTTTGATTGTGACACTTTTTGTCATTGAAATGACTTGGAAAAAGTGTCCCAATCAACCTGAAGTCGCCCTACATCTGTATATCTAGCTGCTTTTATTTCACCTGAAATAACCCTTTCTCAGGGTCACATTTATCTGGCTACATGGCTGTCCATTTTGCACAGGCATGCAAAGATTAGGGCGAAGCCACAGGATGCTTTATTAGTATGTGCATAGGCATTCACTCTCCGTCCCTATGATCCAAGTGCAAATGCAGCATACTTAATCTTGCTTTGAAACCGTAATGACTCGATTGCTATTCATGTTTGACCCTCAAAAGTAGAGCGTCTCTATAAGTCACCTACTGTGGCCAGTGTAATGTCCTAATGGCTTCTAGATTCATAGTCCTTCATGATCTCTTTGATCTTTGTCCTCCAAACTCCTTTATTGATTTCTTTTCTTTTATCTCCCTTAACTAATTCTGTCTCACCACAGGTTTGGGCTTGGGTGATGCTGACCTGCCGGCGCAAATGAGCGTATCTGATTGGCCGCAGCTCAGGGAAACATTCACCCGGGTGTTTGCCACCAAGACGCAGGCGGAATGGAGTCGGGTCTTCGATGGGACAGATGCCTGTGTCACCCCTGTGCTGTCAGTGGATGAGGTACTCTCTCACCCCCACAACGAGGCACGGGGGTCGTTCTTCAAAGACTCTCAAGGGGAAATTAGCCCTCGACCTGCACCTGTTCTGTCTCGCTCCCCTGCAGAGCCCTGCCGCTTTCGGGACCCCTTCATCGGAGAGCACACTCGCTCTGTGCTGAAGGAGTACGGGATCGAGCAGGCGCAAATAGAACAGCTCTTGTCTGCCGGTATCGTGGAGTGTAACGAAGCTAAAGCGCGTCTATAAATCAAAGACTCTGACTGGAGAATCATTAAACTTTGTGGCCAATGATGCAGTGCGGGAATCTGAGCACTTGAACTCCTCGTGTCATGTTGAGTGAGGGGCATTTCAGAGCAAAATTACTCTCCCTTGTGAATCACTGGGTGCTGCAGTAAAAGTGGACTCAATGATCCTGGGCTTTTAAGTTAAAACGTCCAAAAAATTCAACTCTTATTTGTAACTGCTGCAGGGAAAGTCAAGTGGGATTTAATTAAAGCCTATCTCAAATATTCTATATTAATCTTAACATCCCTATTTTTGTCAGCAACCTCATCAGTCTTTTAACAAAGATATTCAGTATTCACTTATTTTTTAAGACTGTTTTGAGTTAATAATAATATTGTTGAGAGCATTTTTATTTGTAGTTGATTAAAGTGTACGCTTTTGGTTGTGAAGTGAAATCCTTGACTAATAAGTGCCTTCAGCAAGAATGGCTGAGTGTGAGTCATAAACTAATTAACTGAGTGAAACATTTGCCTTTGCCTAATTTTTAGCAAGCACTGATGACCTAAGATGATAGTATTGGGATTAAACCAATTAATGATTCAGCTTAAGATTAAGTTTTCTGTCATGATTATCACTAGTTGTATAAAAATGTAACACTTGGTGAACACGTTAGTGTTTTTATTATGATACATGTGGCCATTTTTGTGGCGTGTATTTACTGTAAGTAGTGATGTCGGTGAGGTTTTACAGAATTCTACAGAATTGGTGCAAACTGCTGTCCCGTAACCAAAAAACACATCTAAAAAGCATTTAAGTATTCGAATCTTAAGTGTTTACTAAGATCCTTCTATTATCTACTGAAACCCACAATAATGTTTAAAATATTAGTAAGCTTAAAATATATAAAATCATAATTTAGGGGGTACTTTCAATTGGGAGGTGGCTGTCCTGAACCCTAACCCCTAAAATTCTTATAAAACTTATAAAAAAAATGATGGTGAAATAATTTTTGTATTTTTTTTTTTTCCATTGCTGTTTTTAAAAGGATATTTTTGATTCTTTTAAAAAGTAAAGTTCCAAAAAAATAATTTTATATTTTCTTTGTAAATTATGAAACTTTATCTAAAAAAAAAAAAAAAGTGTCTCACTTTTTTTATGTCACTACCAAAACCGTGTACGTTTAAGGCCATTGGCTGAGATTGATTTTAACTACACCCCTGCATTTATGATCAGGAAATATTCCTGTGTTCCCTTCTCTCATAGCTACATGGTGAGTAGATAGGTCACATTGCTTTGAGGTAAATGTGTTCTAAAGTATGAAAAATCTGTGTGTAACTTTAAAGAATGTCACTACCAAACACCTTTTTTCTAAATAAAGCACACTTTTTTTGGGAGTTATTCAATAACATTTAGTTTTTATATGTGTACACCTGTTCAGAACTGTGTGCTGATTAGCATCTTTGAGCTAGGTTCAAAAGCATCTAAAATTGTTATTCCAAATTTATGGAATAACACCCAAAAAAACCCAAAGGTGTCACTACCGAAAGTCTGACTGTTTCGGTAGTGACATCTTTGGTTTTTTTTGGGTGTTATTCCATAAATTTGTCACTACCGAAACGAAAAAAAGGAAACACAAAATCCTCATATTTGGGGGAAATAAACAAAATCTTACTACAGTTATGCATGTTTTTTGTATTTTAGTGTGTTTTAGTAGTGTTTTAGTATGCAAGTTAAAATTCTGTAATCGTGCTACCAAAGCATTACTCTTACTACCAAAAATGTGCTGTCACGACTGAAAAGAATTATACTGAATTATTAACTAAAATGTTATGATTTTTGGTTCAAAGTACATTCATACTAATGAATCCTTAATTTTAAAAACAGTATGATAACCTTTTGCCTTTTACTAAGAAAAATTGGATTCAAAATACAACAAATCTCAAATCACACTTGAAATATTTTTAAAAATATAATTGTTATTGATTTACCTCTGAAAATAGCAAAAGATATTTACAAGAAAGCAAGTAAGCAAAATCTTACTAGGTCAGTATAACCCTTCTTATTAAATTAATATTACAGTGTTTTGGTAGTGACAAATTTGGGGAGATGACAAATATTTCAAAACTTTCCAAAAATACAATATGAGAATTAACTGCACAATTACTAGAAACGTGTCCCTTTGATATTATACAATTTGCGTACATACAGTGTTTTTTGGAAAAAGGCACATTTCTTTCAAGACATTTCCAACTTTGACTTTGGCCCAGTAAGGACATTGTTAAAATAATCCATGTGACATCAGTGGTTTAATCTTAATTTTATGAAGCTACGGGAATACTATTTATTAAAACAAAAAACTTTATTCAACAATTTCTTCTCTAAACGACACTTAAAATGTCTCTACTGTTACTTTTGAACAATTTAGTGCATCCTTCTCAATAAAAGCATTATTTCTTAGTAAAAATGTTACTGACCTTTTAAACAGTAGTGTATTTTCAAATTTAGAACAGATATTGTACAGTTCATGACTCATTTTCTTATGCTTGAAGATTGTGATCAAATAATAATGAATTTGTAAAACGATTAATAAAACATGAGATTTTAAAAAAGTTTAGACTTCAAACACTGTATGTGGCTTCAAACAATACTTCTTTTGAGAACATTCTGAATCATCTTTTCTAAGTCAAACACTATTGGTAAACTCAAAGAATAAGCTGCATAAAGATATTTCATAACTACTCTAGCCTGAAATGGATTCTGATTCACGTAGAGATATGTGTGGAATGTGGCATTTTAATCCATGTGGCACCATCTGACCGGTTCCCTGTGATCCACAGCTCGACCTCTATAGATTACGTCCGAGAGAGAGTGGATGATGTTCCGTGAGAAGCTCACATGATTTTTTAAGACACTCGGTGAATGTCTCATGACAGATTTGAGTAAACCAAAGCAGCAGGGGTTAGTTGTGTAAATGGAGAGAGGGAGCATTTGCGTAGAGTTGTGTGCTTTGACTCTGCAATAAATGCATTCCCTTTCTTTTTTTTTCAACTCCCTTGAAGCTGTCTGCCGAGGAATCACATGGTACGTCACTTGATTTACCTAATCGGCCATCCTGGCATGTGAGACCACAAAAGAATGCTTGTTAAGTCTCTATTAACATTTACATTTCCCCAAATGCTTTACTGTTCTCTTCATCTGAGAGGTATTTGCTATTTCATTAACTACAAATTGTTGGTTCTGAACTTCTAACCTGTTGTAACCCAGTAGGAGCAGCCGAAGAACATCCACAGCTCTAAATCTTTGTCACGTGCTTACAACCGTCTCCACCAACGGGCTTTGGCAACAAAAACCAAGAAAGCGAGGCTTACTTCCTTGATCCCAACCAGACAACCACCTCCTTTTCTTCTCAACCCAGCTTTACCGCTCAGCTATGCAGTAGGAGTTAGAAGTTTCAAGACTGAGAACCATGACTCTCCTAACCGAGGACCAGCCTTGCAGGTTCTCCGCACCGGACAGCCCGCTCGCATCCATGGAGCAC
Source organism: Cirrhinus mrigala (assembly GCA_036247105.1). Lineage (NCBI taxonomy): Eukaryota > Metazoa > Chordata > Actinopteri > Cypriniformes > Cyprinidae > Cirrhinus > Cirrhinus mrigala. Next base: position 19,140,231 of record CM070027.1, on the reverse strand, counting down.
TACCCGGTGGACTCGGGGCCCAAAGAAGACTATTTGGACTGCATGGAACCAGCTGTGTTTGGAGCGGTGGAGCCTCCGAAGCGCTCCAGAGGAAGGCTTATCATGCACGGCATGGTCATGTTTGGAAGGGAATTCTGCTATGCCGTTGAGGCGGCGTTTGTCACGCCGGTGTTGCTGAGCGTTGGACTCCCCAGACGGCTGTACAGCCTGGTGTGGCTCATCAGCCCTGTTTTGGGTTTTATCCTACAGCCTGTCATCGGCTCGGCAAGCGACTACTGTAGGTCCCCGTGGGGCCGAAGGCGACCGTACATACTCTTACTCGGGATTATGATGTTAGTGGGCCTGACTTTATTTCTAAATGGAGATGCTGTCACATCAGGTAGGTGCAGCCTAAATGAGGAATCTGGCCAGATCATGGAAATAGGAGCTACTTTTGTCTAGGATCTGCAGTTTGGGAATGCAATTTTAAAAACAGTTAGCAACTGATATCCCTTGACCACTGAAATGTTGTTAGATTGAATTTACCAAAAAAAACAAAAAAAGAAAATGACAATCAAGGAAGGAAGGGTAAGCAGATATAGGAACTGCAAATAATTTTAAAACAATTGGTTATTTTCTGTCCTACTGTGTTTTTCCACATTATATCAAATAGCTTTTTAATGACTAAAGGAAATGTGACTCAAAATAGTCGTGTGGAGTTAGAGAGGAATATAACACAGCTAGACATCGCATGGATTTTTTTTTTTTACAGCATTAGGGAAGTCTTTACAAATTTCTACCTCATTTTGTATTAAATACAACAAATCTAGAATTGTAATCATTTGCAATAAAGAGTACTTATTTACCAAGCACATACATTTAAAATGCTGAAAAAAAAATCCTGTTTGCATTACTACAATTTAGTGTTCTTTGGCCTTTTGAAAAATTAAAACAAATGTACGTTTATTTATTTGGTTAACAGTTTATGCATTTATTTATATATGCATTCATTTGTGCATTACAAAAGACTACAACAGAATGTAAACATGACTGAAACGTGTTTTATTAATGTGTTTTTGCACTTTTGTAATAGCCTGATTTAATTTTTTTAACATTTCTAAAAAAAAAAGTTATTATTTAATCCATATACAGTACATTTATACTATAATTCATTATGTTTGATGTAAAATGTGCTTTTGATTTAAGCTTGATTGTTTCTCTCCTCCAGCTGTACTAGAGGACAGAAATGTTAAAAGGACATGGGCGATCGTAGTGGTCATGTTTGGAGTGGTGATGTTTGACTTTGCGGCAGATTTCATTGATGGACCCATTAAAGCCTATTTGTTTGACGTGTGTTCTCATCGGGATAAGGAGAGAGGGCTTCATTATCATGCCTTACTCACAGGTAAGGAGCAACAATGAACGTTTAGCATGCCCTTACTCCGTATGATGAAAATGTCTCTATATTGATGGTTCAAAGTGCACTGAACTATTGTAAAACAAGATAGAAAGAGATGAATTTAACAGAAGAAATTGCTTTAAACAATTCATGTTGTCTTATTGAGTGCTATATAGTTACCTTGACGATTCCATAACTGACATTTCTCTGTACCTAACTCTTCTGTTGCTGTGGAGATGTTCTGAAGCATCGTGCATTATGACATAAAGCCGGTTTGACGTACATTTTGTGCTGTTGTAAAGGACTATTTGTACAAAAATGCTGGGTTAAAAACAACCATTTCTGCATTATTTGGCAACCCAGCTCTGGGTAAATATTGAATAGAACACATGCTGGATTATTTTAACCCAGCCTGTTTTATGCATTAACCCATTTGCTGGGTTGATTTTTGACATAGTACTGGGTCAGTCAACCTATTAAAGGTTTTTCATTTAAATAATAATAAATGCATTGTAAAATCAGTTTTTTATATATATAGGACAAAAACAGTTCATTTAAAATATTTTTTTAATTTAATGTCAAGTGAGTCTTTACATTCAGTAAAGGTTTTAGGACATGCAGGAGCAGCAAGAGCCACCAGTGGAAATCATTACTTCATCTGTTCATGACTTATATTCATGTTTAAAAAGATACGTTTAAAACAGCGTTTCCTTGTGCCATCTTGTCTGTCACACATTTAAGCATAGCACGATCACAGTTGCAACAATGGAGCATTATCAATAGCGCTCCTATTGTAGTCAGTGGAGTGCACGGTAACTTGGAGCGCTGGGTAAGTATGTCAGGGGCTTCATAATTTGCACTGACAGTAAAAATGACCCAGCAGCTGCGTAAAAATATTAAAAACAACCCAATAAAATGACCCAACAAGCTGAACCCAGCATTTGGGTTAAAACAATAACCCAGCAATTTTTAGAATTTTTAGAGTGCACAAAAACTGCCCAGCACCTGGGTAAAAAAAAAAAATAAATAAAAATAAAATAACCCAATAAAATGACCTAACAGGCTGAACCCAGCATTTGGGTTAAAACAATAACCCAGCAATTTTTAGAATGCACAAAAACTACCCAGCACTTGGGTAAAAGTATTAAAAATGACCCAGCAGGCTGAACCCAGCATTTGGGTTAAAAAAAAAAAATGCTATTTTTGGAGCATGCAAAAACTACCCAGCTCCTGGGTAAAAGTATTAAAAATACCTCAAATAAAATTACCCAGCAGGCTGAACACAGCATTTGGATTAAAAAAAATAACCCAATAAAATTACCCAATAAGCTGAACCCAGCATTTGGGTTAAAAGTGTGCAAAAACTATCCAGCACCTGGGTAAAAGTATTACAAATAACCCAATAAAATAACTCAATAGGCAGATCCCAGCATTTGGGTTTTAAAAAAATAACCCAGCAATTTTTAGAGTGTGCAAAAACTGTTCAGCACCTGGGTAAAAGTATTACAAATAACCCAATAAATAACTCAACAGGCAGAACCCAGCATTTCGATTATAAAAAAAAATAACCCAGCAATTTTTAGAGTATGCAAAAACTACCCAGCACCTGGGTAAAAAAAAAAATCCAAATCTATGCCATTACATTTTTAAGTATGTGGACACATTTCCAGATACTTTTCTGGCTGCTTCGTTTCTGATACATATTTTTGTTTTTGCCATTTTGCTCCTGTCAGTTCTTTAGGAAAAACCCATTATTTTCTTGATGTGCAATTTTTAAGAAGCACATGCTTCTCTGCAATTACTGCTATAGGCACCAGTACATTACAGATCGTTCTGCAATGTGAAACTGACTGAAAGCATTTGTTTCAAACAGTTTCTCCTAGGAGCATTTTTGAAAGCTAGTGTTTTATTTGGACTGAATTCCAAGTACTTACGTGAAATTGTTTGGCACTATGGCAACGGCCGTTTCCCCTTTCACCATCTGTAACATTAGGTAGAACACTTTGGTGCCGTATTACTGATGTAACCAAACATCTTGCTGTCTGTATGACAGTGGTAATGCCTTTTGGGGATTTGGTTGCGTTAACAAGACATCAAAAAACACCTTCTTTTGTGTCCGTTAAACCTATTGTAAAATCTGTGTTGTTTACTGGTCAAAATCTTGATGTCTTGGGAGGATTTTTTCCCCCCTGTGCGTTTCATCACCGTCACGCATGAACTTCCACAACCTAAAAGGAAAAAAGCCATCTTAAGACATCACAGTCTAAATCTCTTCAGGAAAAAAAAGTGAAAACAACATATTAGTCAGGCTACTAGAGGCACGTGTGCTTTCAGTCTCGTGTGAATAACATCGACACCACAAAAGACACTTGTGCATTTTTACTTGCTGATCTTTGTTAATTGTAGGCTTTTACGTATGCCGTGGATTGGTCTGATCAATGAATCAAACAAAGTGAAAATATTTAATTATCCAGATGCTGTTGTTATAAATGATTTTATGTTATTTTTATGCACAATTACAATCTAAGAAAAACAGCACCCCACATATTAAGCAAATGCTTGCAAAAACTTCCTGACGACTGTAATCCACTTGTAGTAAAACTTGGCAGTGATTTTGTGTTGATGGTACTCGGGCACCGAGGGGTCTGTGTGCACTCAGGGTATCCTAATCCAAACAGGCCCAGTCATGTGCTGAGATCATGGGTTGGAGCTGAGAGCTTCAGAGACACATGACTGGATTGCTACTGTGGCTCAGGGGTGTGTGTTTGTGTGTAATTGTGTATAACCTTCAATACAGAGTTGTTGTTTTTTTTTTGGTCTATTTTTACTAATTCTTGAGACAAAATGGGACAAAATATGCCCTGCAGTGTAACACATTACCAATAGCAAAAATCCAATTTATGATTAATCACTAGAATGTTCTTTAAATAAAGTGTATAATTTGCTTTTCTTTGTATTTTGTCAAAATTGTATCATTTTATCACTCACTATATCGCTCACTTGATCAGCCCTGAAACAACCTGCACTCAGACTACTCAATACTTTTTGATTCTAAAATATCTATTATATCTATTTATATTTTTGTTGTAGTGTAAGTATCTATTATACTGTTATATAAAAACATTAATGTTTCAATAACTGTAAATGCTTTTGAGGTTTTTATTCATCAAAGAATCAAGATTGTAAACATTTCAATCATTTTTAACATTAATAATAATTTAATGCTTCCGGATTAGTAAATCAGCATATTAGAATGATTTCTGAAGGAACATGTGACACTGAAGACTGGAGTAATGATTCTAAAAATTCAGCTTTGCATCACAGAAATAAATTATATTTTAAAATATATTACAATTGAAAACAGTTACTTTAAATTGTAATTATATTTCACCATATAACTGTTTTTACTGTATTTTGTAAAACTTCATTTTTCAAATTTTAAAGAGCCGGTCATATGGTATTTTAAATGTCCTTATATTGTGTTGGATTTACCTACAACAGGTTTAAATGCATCTAAGGTCAGAAAACAGTAATTTTCTCAGAATATACATTTATACATAGAGTCATTTTTTGAGGAAAACATTTCAGCATCTTTCTCCATATAATGGAGATATTGAACTTCCAAAATGCAGTTTAAATGCGACTTCAAACGATCCCAAATGTGGTTGTAAATGATCCCAGCCGTGAAAGAAGCATCTTATCTAGCGTAACGATCGCTTATTTTCATAAAAATTGTACAATTTATATACCTTTTGTTTCACTCTGCCTGAACTGTTTTTTTCCAGTTCATGACAGTTAGGGTATGTCGAAAAACTCCCATCTCATGTTTGTTCTCCCTCAACATCAAAATCGCCCTATATCACTGTTTTACCTTTTTTGTAAAGGGTGTTTGATCTTATTTGCATGTTTACTTCGCAAAGACTGGGTCGGAACGTCTGCAGTGATGTAGGATGAATTTGAAATGATTTTTGAAGTTGAGGGAGAAAATACGATCAGAGTTTTTTGACATACCCTAACTGTCTTGAACCAGAATACACAGAGTTCAGGAAGAGTAAGACAAGACAGGCGTTTGGGATTAAAAAGTATTTAAATTGTATTTTTTAATGAAAACAGCTGATCTTTTCGCTAGATAAGACCCTTCTTCCTCAGCTGGGATCATTTACAACCGCATTTGGGATCGTTTGAAGCCGCATTTGAACTGCATTTTGGAAGTTCAAACTCGGGGCACTATAGCAGTCCATTATATGGAGAAAAAAAGCTAAAATGTTTTCCTCAAAAAACATAATTTCTTTACGACTGAAGAAAGAAAGACATGAACATCTTGGATGACAAGGGGGTGAGTACATTTATATGTGAATCTTTGTTTTGGAAGTGGACTTCTCCTTTAATAAAACAATAACAATGTATGTGTTAGCTGAGTGCTGACGTGACTAACTGATGAAACAACACAGTTGGTAAACCAAAATATGTCTACATTCTTTATTATTAAACGAAGTAATTAGAACAATGACAGTCTACATGAATCATCGCATTCTTAGGAAATAGTGGATTCACAGCAAATTATCAGAACTATTTTAGCAAGACAGTAATATTGTGGTTTACAGTAAAAAACAATTTGTTGAGTCAGCTTAAAATAATTTGTAACCTGGCTGCCTTAAAATTTTAAGTTCAGTCAACTCAAAAAAAGTTCATTCAAATTGAAATGTTAAATTATACTAAGTGACAACTTAGATATTTGAGTTGAATCAACTTAAAATTGTAAGGCAGCTGGATTACTTACCCATCTGTTAAGTTTAGCAAACACAAATATCTAAGTTGTTACTTAATACAACTTAACATTTCAAGTTGACTAAACTTATTTTAGTTGACCGAACTTAAAATTTTAAGGCAGTGGGGTAACAAATTATTTTAAGCTGACTCAACAAATTGTTTTTTTTTTATTTTTTACAGTGTAGGTATACATCACATATTAGTGCAAAAAACTTGATATTTTGAGCACTCACTTGAAAACGCATAACGTATCAATCGTAGTTATAGGTTGTGGTTCGGAGATTAGAGAAGCAGTCCTCTCTAAAATGACGAGCACACAACAAAAGGTTCGAACTGTATTGCTGTGGTATGGTGAAAAATGAATTTGAACCACTGATTCTTTACATCATCATGTTTCGGCAATGAAAACAAAAACTTGCTTTGACAGCGCAGAGCCCAGCGTTTTCTTGACATGATGTAAACACACTAACTAGCAGAAGTGTTTGTGGGCAGGTCAGACTGTTCGTATTTCGTAGGCAGGCAGGGATTATGCAAATGTAATCAGTAATAGGCAGAAGATTCAAAAATCTAACGACTCGTTAAGGTTTATCATGCACTTTTTTTGATTAACAACTTTGCAGATGGTTTAATACATTAAGCTAATACATTTTAATTCCTTCCTACAACAAGAACAACACTTGAAAAAGCACTTTTAGTGCTGTAACTTTCTTTTGTAGAAGCATTTTGGTTTGTACAAACAGAGCACATCCCACTGAAACTTTGAATTGCGTTTGATTCCCGAGTTTACTTTTCAAAGCAATCTGTTGTGCTTCCCCGCAGGTCTAGGTGGAGCCTGTGGATACCTGATTGGAGCCATGGACTGGGGTCACTCTGCACTTGGTGTTGTACTGGGTTCAGAATACCAAGTTATCTATTTTTTCTCGTCACTGACCTGGGGCATTTTTCTCACCATGCACCTTTTCAGCATCCCGGAGAAACCACTGATGAAAGATCACAGTTCAGACTCTTCTCCAGCCACCTCACTGCTCCTGGAAGACCCACGTCATAACGGCTACGGCGCGGTTTACAAAGAACCACCACCTCTGCCTGAAATGAGGCAGCGCTCGTTTTCTGCCCTGAGTGAAGCCAATGCAGTCACGCCCAGTGCCAAGCAGCCTAACAGCGAGGTTGGTCATGTGTGTTACCTTGAATCTTTTTCATGTGGCTTTTATTCTTGGCTTCAGTCTGCATCCAATTTCCCCTCACATTTTAATGACCTGTTTCAGACCTTGGAGCATCAGCCTTTGGGAGCTGTAATTAGGCTGGATACTCGTGCCTTTCACAGAAACAATTCCTCGTTTGGTTAAAAACACGATAATGGCATATTAAGCGGTCTTTGTGGTGATGTGATGTGATATAATTACTCATTATGGTCATATTGTGTGTAACTTAATTATGAGGTGTGAAAAATGTACACGGCTCACAAAGTTCACACTATATATTATTAGATCATTAAGTATTAAAGCAGGCCCAGGTTTAATATTAAAAATAGTTACATAATATAGCAGGGGATTTTAGACATGTGCATCTCATGTGAACGAGTCTACATCTTTTGAGGCCACTAGAAAATAATTCAGTTTTTCATTTGTATTAGCACGAAAAAAAGCATATTTTCAGCATAATAGTTTGAGCAAAAATTTGAATTAATAATAATAACAATAATAAAAGAAATTAAATAATAAAATATTGTTATTGTTAATGTTAATAATATTATTATTAATAATAATAATCCTTTAAAGGTTTAATATTTCTTCTTCTTATTTTATAATTATTATTATTATGCAGATAAATAAAATATAAAAATAATAATAATAATAATAATAATAATAATGCAAAGAGCATCTTGTTTTTCCATGGAAGCAAGAACATTTTATTGTATGTACAGGAGTACATAAATGTACTTTTTTTAATAATGAAAAATGTATTTATTAATATAATAATAATAATAATAATAATAATAATAATAATAATAAAATATTGAGAATAATAAAATGTTGTTATTGTTACTGTTCATTATAGTAATTCTTTAAAAGTTTGATATGTATTATTATTATTATTATTATTATTATTATTATTCAAATAAATATAATAATATTAATAGTAATAATAATAATAATAATGCAAAAAAGCATCTTGTTTTTCCATGGAAGCAAAAACATCTTATTGTACTGTATGTACAAGTGTATATATGTGCACTTTAATTAAAAATTGTATAATCATAATAGTAATAATAATAACAAAATTGAAAATAATAAAATGTTGTTATTGTTACTGTTCATAATAATAGTCCTTTAAAAGTTTTATATGTATTCTTCTTCTTCTTCTTCCTCTTCTTCTTCTTCTTATAAAATAAAATGTAATATAATAATAACATTTTATAATAATAATAATAATAATAGTAGTAGTAATAATAATAATAATAATAACAATGGAAAGAGCATCTTGTTTTTCCATGGAAGCAAGAAAATATTGTATGTACAAGAGTACATACATTTACTTATTTAATTAGATTTGAAATTTGAGTTGAATTAATAATAATAATAATAATAAAATGTTGTTATTGTAATAATAATCATAATAATGATTATTATAATAATCTTTAAAAGTATAATTTTAAAGTATAATAATAATAATAATAATAACAATGCAAAGAGCATCTTGGTTTTCCATGGGAGCAAGAACATCTTATTGTATGTACAGGAGTACATACATTTACTTATTTGAAAAATTATAATTTGAATAAATTAAAATAATAATAATAATAATAAATATTGGGGAAAAAATTAATGTTACTGATCTTAATAATAACATGGATTATTATTATACAAATTAATAATAATAGTGCAAAGAGCATCTTGTTTTTTCATAGATACAAGAACACCTTTTTGTTTGTACAAGAGTACATACATTTATTTATTTGATCAAAGACCCAAAAGAATCATCATTTATTTTGTTTCTTTTTTTTTTTTTTTTACATATTGTAAAAGACATATTTCAGTCTATTGAACCCTAGAATCTTAGATCACCATTAGAGTGTCTCAAATCCTGTTTCAGATCACCATTCAATGGCTCCTTCTGAATCATAAAAATTGAGCATGCTCTTTGATAAACCTCCGCTGTGGTCCTTAACCCAGACTGCAGTTTGTCGTGCTAGTGAGTCACACAGAGTAGAGCTTTAATGCAGCTCATTTTTAGATCTGTAAAATGCTTTCCCAGATATAGCTGTGTGCACTGTACAAGTTGTTGTTGTCTGTCATTGTGTTTTCTATTCGTGCAGAAAATGTCAACATAACAGCAGTAAGTAAGCACAGCTTTTATCTAAATTAGAATTGATTGGAATTATGTTTATATACAACATACAAATGAACCCACGTAAGCTGATATTATGTTTACAAATGCTGTCTGTCTGTATTAATCAGAATAGAGGGTCAAGAAAAAATATTTACACTGTGTTGTAGTTTTATACACACAATACCAAAGTAACTTTGTTCAAACTTTACTTTCTATTTAATGCTCATATCGAATTGTTAATGCCACTAAGGTAAACGGAACTGTAAATCTCGCTAATCCTGTCAGCCTCAACACCAGCTGAGTCTCGCAATCATTAACCTGCTACAAACCTCACATAATCTGCCATCTGTCCCTGAGAAAGAGTTCTATTCCACCAAACACTGCTCTTGGACAAAATGTTCAGAACATATAGTTCTTGTTAATGTACAGCAGTGATGGGAGACTTGTTTCACAGGCTGACAGATAGAACACCGGCTTAATTAGGCTGATAAAGGTCTCCAAAGAAACACAGAGAGCACTGTAAATACCTGAGGGAAACTGTATTCAAATTATGGAAGACATCAGATGCATTTCATGCATGAGTGTGTTTAAACACTAAATCAGTACAACAGGCTAAATGAAGATGCAAAGCGAGAAATCTGAGGTTGACAAAGTTTAATTTTGGCTCTGGAGAAGCATTTTTTTAAAGGGATAGTTCACCCAAAAATGAAAATTCTATCATTAATTACTCACCCACATCGTTCCAAACCTGTAAGACCTTCGTTCATCTTCAGAACACAATTGAGGATATTTTTGATGAAATCCGAAAGCTTTCTGACCCTGCATAGACAGCAACGCAACTACCACATTCAAGACCCAGAAAGATGGTAAGGACATCATTAAAATAGTCCATGTGACATCAGATAGCCCTTGGATTTCATTAATAATATCTTAATTTGTGTTACGAAGATGAGCGAAGATCTTGGAACGACATGGGAGTGAGTAATTAATGACACAATTTTCATTTTTGGATGAACTATCCCTTTAAAAGAGAAGTCCACTTCCAAAACAACAATTTACAAATAATTTACTCACCTCCTTGTCATCCAAGATGTTCATGTCTTTCTGTCTTCAGTCGTAAAGAAATTATGGTTTTTGAGGAAAGCATTTCAAGATTTTTCTTCATATAATGGACTTCAATTGTGCCCCCGATTCTGAATAATGAACTTAGACGTGATTCATAGTGGTGATGGGAAGTTCGGATAATTTTACCGACTCTGACCTTTGAGTCTCGTTTAGCAAAATGAATGAATCTTTTTTTCAAAGACGTGAAACAGGTGAACTAATTCCAGTATAGAACCTAACAGGATGTTGCGCATGCGCGACTGAACGAATCACTCCCCGAGACGACTCATTCTTCGTGAGTCACATTAAAGATTTGTTCAAAATGAACGTATCGTTCAAGAACGACCTGTAGACGCGCATCCGAGAGCCTGTGCTATGCGAGCTTTTGTGCTTAAAAAGTAGACAAATTTATATTTTTCGAAAAAAATGACCGATCGTTTCGTTGGATAAGACTCTTCTTCCTCGGCTGGGATCATGTAGAACCCTTTGAAGCTGCATTTAAACTACATTTTGGAAGTTCAAATTCGGGGGCACAATTGAAGTCCATTATATGGAGAAAAATCCTGAAATGCTTTCCTCAAAAACCATAATTTCTTTACGACTGAAGACAGAAAGACATGAACATCTTGGATGACAAGGGGGTGAGTACATTATCTGTAAATTGTTGTTTTGGAAGTGGACTTCTTCTTTAAGTCCTCCCTTAAAAATGTTCAGTGAATTTAAAATGAAAATGCTTGTATAATGTAAATGTGTATATTTAATACATGATATAATAATATATTCATAATGATGATAATAATAATGTACTCCATGCATATATTATGCTAGTGTCTGTATTAGTGTACGTTTGCACATTTTTGAAGTGAAAATTTGCAAACTAATGCTCTTATTCCTCAGGAGAGACAGTTTTAGTGCTGAGTTTCTGACTTTATCTCCAGATTCATTACAAGACCTTTAACAAATCACAACTCTGTTTATAAGAGGATTAATTCATTCATTTCACACCATTGCCCAGCCAGTATATATATTTTTTCCATTAGTGATTTGATTTTAGCAAAAGAAGAAAATTGATTTTTTTTTACAGAAAAATCCCAAGCACTAGTGATGTGATCGCAGTAATGAAAACAACCTTTTGTGGTTATAAAAACGTATTATTTTCTTAAAGAGCAGGTTATATGGTTTGTTTTTTTTTTATTCTGTTGGAGTCCCCTACAACAGGTTTAAATGCATCTAAGGTCAGAAAAACATTGTAATTTTTTATAAATAGGCCCATCTGTATAAATATACATTTATAAAAAATAATCTGTCAATGAGCCTGCTCTGCTCTGATTGGTCAGCTGGCCAAACCTGTTATGATTGGCACAGAGAGGAGTACTTGAGCAAGTTAAAAAGCGCTGACATCTGTGTTGCCAAATCTGCAGTTGTTTTTAATGTTGTAGGTTGAAGCAACCTCAATAACATCATAGTTAGCCCCTGGAATGCGAATTTACCAGGGGAACCTCAACAAAAAGCATGTATTTTACACCCTGGAGCGTGATTTTTAATGAGGGACCCCCCTCGAAATGCGATAGGCTAGTTTTGAGCAGCAATTGGGCGGGTTATGTTGTGAAAACCTGGCAACCCTTAGTATGCACCTTTGCATAAAATAATAATATAGTGCTCCAATCTGTTTTTCAAATAATGACATAAAAACATTTTGTTTAACACTTATACAAACGAATTGTGCCTAAAGCTAAACATTAGCTGCTAAACTGTAAACACTTAACAAAACAATAATAGTGGATATGTTAACTGATAAAACAATACAGTTTGTAAAAAAAAAAAAAAAAGTCTAAGCTACATTCTTTATTATTAAACAAAGTAGTTAGAACAACGACAGTATACATTAATCAACACATTCTTAGGAAATAGATTCACAGTGAATTATCAGAACTATTTTCAGCAAGACAGTAATATCGTGGTTTACCTGGGAACGTAAAGCCGCACTAGGTATACATCACATATCAGCACAAAAAACTAGATATTTTGAGCACTCACTTGAAAATGTACACATAACGTATCAGTCGTACTTACAGGTTGTGGTTCGGAAATGCTGGTTGGTCCAAACAAAGAAGATTAGAAGCCAAAAAACATAAAAGCCAAGATTAGAGAAGCAGTCCTCTGTAAAATGACGAGCACACAACAAAAGGTTTGAATTGTATTCCTGTGGTATCGTGGACAAACAGAATTTTTAACAACTGATTCTTCACATGATCATCTTTCGGCAATGAAAACAAAAACTTGCTTTCACAGAGCAGAACACAGCATCTTGTTGACATTATGTAAACACACTAACTAGCGGAAGTGCTTGTGGGCAGGTCAGACTGTTTGTATTTTGCGGAAAGGCGGGAATTATGCTAATATGTTTCCAAGCGACGTAGATCAGTAACAGGCAGAATATTCGACTCGTTGCATTTCTGAGTTGACTCTTTTCTTTTGAGAGACAATATCTTTATTTATCATGCACTTTTTTTGATTAACAAAGACAGCTATAAGACCTTTGTACTGCATGCAGTTGACAGGTTTGTGAAAACCAGATGTTTCATGTGATCACTGTCTATTGTACTATATGTATCATAGCTCACTGAATAAAGCTATTATAAGCCTGTGTGCTTAACTGTGTTTCAGGTACAGAAAAGAATGACCCTGAAATCGCTACTGTCAGCTATGATTAGCATGCCCAGCCATTACCGCTGTCTGTGTGTGAGTCATTTGTTAGGCTGGACGGCCTTCCTGTGCAACATGCTCTTCTTCACTGACTTCATGGGGCAGGTGAGTGAATGAGAAATCTCAGTTGTGCTTCGTTCGTGTGCACATCTCTAGCTTTAAAGAGAGAGCTCAGAACAGCCAGAAAATACACATGCTGACACTCTAGTGCCTTCCGTTGAAATCCCTGTAATACTGACTGACAGTGGTAGTTAAAACTGCATGACAACCACCATTTGATCTATTCTTGGATGTAAAATCATGTTGGTTTTGTAATCACTGATGATCTTGGGATTTTTGTATTAAGATTTGTATGGCTGAATATAACATAAATGATGTCTCTTACAGAAACGTAGTAGAAAAACCATGAAATATTTACATTTTTTTTTTTTTTTTTTAAATCCACATTGTTTTATACATGTATACATATATTGGTCTATAGGGGGCGCCATTATTTCAATGACGTGAAATGGCTGCACTTGGTGAGCTACTGGTGCTACCTCTTGCTATTTTTACCACAACACAACTCAGAATAAGCAACATGATGCCACATTTTGGTTGTAATTTTCAGCCGAAGGGCAACAAGAGAAGCAATGTAAGTCTTCACTGCTTTCCTAGCGATAAGAAGAGGAGAAAAGAATGGGAAGATGCCTGTGAACGAATAAAACTATCTAAAGACCCACGTCTTTCAGGGCTCTATGCTATACTTTTCTTTTTAGGACCACAGTCAAAATATTCAGGAGCACCTTCTGATCAATTATGAGGTGATATTTGACTCCTTAAAGTGATTAACAGGGTTTTTTAATGGCATTTTTCTAATTTTATTAAAGTATGTCATCTTTTATGTCATATTCAAACATTTCTAATTAAAACAGTAGAAAAAGAACAAGGAGAATACGTTACCAATTGTATGAAATCGGTATAAGCAAAATTTATTTGTACTACATAAGTGGCACAAAGAAACAAAAATGGCTTGTAGTCTATTTTCAGATGTTTAACGATGCTCAGAAGTGGCATGAGTGCAATTTAATGTATAAATTCATGTTGAGATTAATGTTTTAATTATCCATTTTTTAATATAGAAATATCAAATGATTTAAATAACTGAAATTATACTTTCGAAAATGAAACTAAAACTGCCAGTAGGTGGCAGCAAGTCACTTGATTTTTATCACTGAATCAACTGATTGGTTCGAACGGCTGACTCATTCAGGAATGAAGCAAGTGTCTTTTGAATGGATAATCATGAATCATTGACTCATTAGATTCTTTTAAAAATGCACATTCATTCATAAACAAAACACCACTGTATTTGCTTTTAGAGATGCTCAGCTGTGACTGTTTGAAACTATTTCTAAAGAAACAGAGCAAAATCAGACAACAGTGTTATAGTCGGACAATGTAAGTCACCTAAAATCAACTTCTTGTTTATTGAACTGTTGTATTAAATGTATCACATTTGCAAACTCCCTTAATAATAATTAAAAGAATCTCCTATCAACACTTTGTTATAATGAGGGGATTCGTGCACTTGCAGAACTTGGCACGGAACAAAACGTAGGTTTTTTGAGCGGTGAATGAATTCTGAATAACACTGTGTTAAAGGAATCAGCAGATATGTCTGTCACACATTACTCAACGCTGCAAAAACATGTAAGTAGAAACGCTTGACGCTCCCCTGATCGCAAACACAAATATGCTGATCGGGTCAGTCGCACTGGTGCTCCTAAATATTTTTTTGTCTTTGTTCTCTTCACTTTAGCCGTGATGCCTTTGAGGCTTTTAGTAGACCACAGCTACTGAAAGAGTTTACAAATGGCAGAAACAAAACAAAAGCTAGATGCCAAACATACCGGCGATTCTCAATACGCCGCAGCCACTGAAGGAGCTTCTCAGCGTGGATTTCACACGATATCCGGGGGCTTTTAGACTCCTTGTGGGGAAAAATCGATGGTACGGCATTTGATTTAAGCCTACGCTTATATCCGTCGTCACCCGTAAGCTCTTTCAGTAGCTGTGGTCATCTTATCAGTATTTTATTTTCCGAGTTGTGTTGCGGTAAAAATAGCATCAGGTAGCGCCAGTAGCTCACGGAGTCCAACCATTTCACATCATCAAAACAATGTCGCCCCCCACAGTCCAAAATATGTATAAAACAAATTTTTCATGGGTTTTCTACTACATATTTCAGTAAGAGACTTAATTTATGTTATGTTATAGCCATACAAATCTTAATACTCAGGGTTCCCTTTAAACGTGTACGATTTTTAAATGGTTTCATTTTATTTTTTTTTAAATCACAGTCTCTTTTGTTCACCAAGGCTGCGTTTATGTGATATAAATAAATAAATAAATAAATGAGAAAGGTTTCGTCATATCTCTAACATCCATCTGTATCAGATTTCAGTTTAGTACTTCTGAAAGAGTAGCATTTTGAAAGCGAAGAATAGATCAATAGACGCTTTGATTTGTGGTTAAAAGGTAGCCGTTTCTTCATCTTATGTTCCCTCGCACAACTAGAATTGAGATAAATGAGTGAGTCTCCTTGTGGGCGGTCAGTTTGTACAGATAGTTATTCTGCTGACCTCAACAAAGTGGAAAAACGTTCAGGTCAATAACTGGCCATTTCACAATTGTTGCAGTGAAGAGACATAAACTTAACCGACTGTATGAGAATATGATTAGATCCTCACTGTGTGAGATGGCAGTAACAAAAGGCATGGTGAAATTAAGATGATGACATTAGAAATAACCTGATAAAATGAAATAAGTTTTTGACTTACGCATGCAAATGAACCTTGTCAAAGTCTAGTTATAAAACTCTCAGTAGCCTTAAAACGAACCCACAAGATCACAGCGGAGCAGAGGATGATGTCCCTTTGAATTTCCACGTGGTGTCTGAATAGAAAAAAAAGCCTTGTGATGTTCCTGTACTTCACTTGAGTAGCATAATGGAAGCAGAGACACCTGTGAAGAGGTTCTCTGGCTCTGTACATAGTGTTTTTACCCCATGTGACAAAAGATCACCTAGGATGTGATGTTGTCACGTGCTTTATCTAAGTTACCATCCCCAGGATCTGTGTGTTTATCTTCAGATTGTATATAAGGGGAACCCATACGCTGAACACAATTCCACCTCCTATGCGACGTATGAGAGAGGGGTTGAAGTGGGCTGCTGGGGCCTGTGCATCAACGCCATCTCCTCTGCGCTCTATTCATGTGAGTAATATTGAATCATGTCTCAACTGTTCATTCTTTCTGACTTTATTAAACCTGCACTTTCTTAATGCGTCCAGACAAAAGAAGACTGTTCAATTACAGTTTGATAATACCAAGTCAGTTCAGGGTTGAAATTGGATAATACGCTTTTTCAGAGTTATTAATCTGTTTTCAAGAGAGAATCGCAGTCCTTTTCAACATCCTGTCATTCTAATTAGGACTTCAAGTCGTATGTCAGTAAAAAGGCTATTTCAGAGGGCTTCATCGGTGAAGACGTTTTATCAGTGATGTGAATACGTCTGATCAGTTAATCTGTGTTTGCTATTCATCCAGTTCAACATTTGTTCTGTATTGAAGGCCATTGTAAATGATTTCCATATGTGTCCATCCAGATGTGCAGAGGCTGCTCCTGCCATATATTGGCCTGAAGGGACTGTATTTCCTAGGCTACTTTGTGTTTGGTTTGGGAACCGGTCTGATCGGCCTGTTTCCAGACATTGTGGCCACGCTGACGCTGTGCTGTGTGTTTGGAGTCATGTCCAGCACTCTCTACACCATCCCATTCAACCTCATCTCGGAGTACCACAAGGCTGAAGAGGTCAGTGATAAAACAAGACAAAAAAAGTCATTTTAAACAGTATATTGACAGTTTTAGGACTAGCCCTTAGTGTACATTCAGCTAGTCATTATCTCAAAATAAACCCTGACAGGATAATCAGGACTCTAATGTGAAGATGGTGAGTCTTTTATCATCCTGGAGGTGTTTATTTTATGATTAAAAACCATCTTACTGAACATTTTACCACTTATTACAATGATATTTGCCAAATAAGTAAATACATAAAACTCTGATATTGATAAATATTGATTTGAATTGAAGTTATTACATCAGATTGCTTTTGTAGACCCTATATATATATATATATATATATATATACTCTAACAAAGTTTTTGAACAGTAAGATTTTTAATATTTTAATATTTTTGAGAGAATATAGAATTATCTCCTGCTCACCAAGCATGCATTTATTTGATCCAAAAGAGGAGAAATTATAGAAATTAATACTTTTATTTAGCAAGGAGGCTTTAAATTGATTAGAAGTGGTTTTCAACATAATAATAATAATAATAATAATAATAATAAAAATTTAACCAGCAAATCAGAATATTAGAATGCTTTCTGAAGGATCGTGTGACTGGAGTAATGATGCTAAAAATTAATCTTTGAAATCACAGGAATATATTACATTTTAAAATATATTCAAATAGAAAACAGTTACTTTAAATAGTAAAAATATTTCAAAATTGTACTGTTTTTGCTGTACTTTGGATCAAATAAATGCAGGCTTAGTGAGCAGAAGTGACTTCTTTAAAAAAAAACAACAAAAAAAAAAACCCATAAAATATCTTACCGTTTAAAACCTTTTGACTGGTAGTATATCATGTGTGTGTGTGTGTATATATATATATATATATATATATATATATATATATAATTGTGAGTTTTACCTAAAAAAAACCCACCAGGATATTTACCAAGAACATTAATTCAAGATAGTGCTTCAGTTGTTTTAAACATTGATTTTTCGGTTTATTTGGTCTCTATCTAAAATACCTGAGATATCTGAAGCTTTAATGAAGTTGCAGGGAAACAGAAAATGTAATTACAAATCTAAATCACTCCGTGAAACTGAAACTAAGACTGAATTATAGACTGAATTATAATCAAATTGTTTAAATCCTGCGAATGCAACATTGCATTTGAATTGTTCTCATTGTTATATGTTGGTAACAATGAGAGCTTGAAATTTGCTTAAAGGTTTATGAACATGCTTTCTTAGGGTGTTGATACACACAACAACTTTTTGAGCAATGTTGCCATCAATGGGCAGCCAGGTGAGACACAGGGCCCATGACTGATCCAGATGAAAATTTGTTGCCCATTCTCAATGGGAAAGGGCCCAAGCAACATCATTGGGCAGCACTACCAAAGAGTTGCTCCGTGTATCATCAACCTTTGAACTATATAAAAGAGAAAAACAATGCTGTCTGCAAGGTTTCCTGGAATCCGCAATTCATTTTAAGTTAATTCAGATCTTTAGATGATAGAAACATCTCTAGCGATTATTTGTTTGTTTGTTTGTTTGTTTCAATGCTGAATAGATGTTTTCTGGTATTTTAGGTCTTTTGTTAAGGATTTATAGCTCCCCCCCCCCCCATACATTGTGCCTCTCTTGTCATAGGAGCTAAGGAAACTGGGCAGTGATGAATCAGCTCTGGAGAGCCGTGGCACTGGCATGGACTGCGCAGCTCTTACCTGCATGGTGCAGCTGGCTCAGGTCATAGTGGGAGCTGGTCTTGGAG
Source organism: Cirrhinus mrigala (assembly GCA_036247105.1). Lineage (NCBI taxonomy): Eukaryota > Metazoa > Chordata > Actinopteri > Cypriniformes > Cyprinidae > Cirrhinus > Cirrhinus mrigala. The sequence goes on along the minus strand of CM070027.1, from coordinate 19,121,321 downwards.
CCCTGGTCAATCTAGCAGGCAGTGTAATTGTGGTGGTTCTCTCTGCCTCAACAGTATCCCTAATTGGCTGCCTCTTTATTGCTCTCTTTATGTGATGTACAGATTAAGCCTCAAATAAACACCCTTTCTCTATTTCATATGGTCCATCTCCTCTATTCACTGAGAAAGAGTAAACTACTGTGCCAAACTGCTGTTCTGCATGACTTGAAGTCTATCTCTGTGCACTCCAATTCACATGCCACATTCTAAAACAACTTTCATCATCAGTCAAGCTGCAAGAAAGATTGCAAGGTTTGGATGTTTTGTTTATGCTTGTTCATTGCTGTTTTAAGGTGAATTGTTTTTGAGGGAATGAGTATTGTCAAACCCTGTATAATATTCACTTTAAACAAAACAGTGACTAGATTCAAACATCTCAAATTTACTTTATTTCAGTGATAATCAATGAACTGTTGGCAGCGAGCTGTGCCTCAGATGTAAAGTGCTTCAGCCTGCAATTATTTCATTTATACCTTATATATATATATATATATATATATATATATATATATATATATATATATATATATATATATTTAATTAGGACAAACATTTTATGCAGGTGGTGTTAATTATATTTTAATCTGACGACAAAGTCGGACAAATCAATAAAATCAAACATAAATAATTGACCAAATGTACATAGTCACAGTTCACATGTAGGCCTATAATGATAACACACCTTCTTAATGATCCACTTGATCTTCACCCTGTTAAAAAAAAACAGCCTAAGATGTTTTGCTGGTCTTAGCTGTCTCCTGACCTTGTCAGGCTAGTATATTGGCTGATTTTTTTTTTAGAGAATTTAAATTACCAAAAAAACCTGCAACCTAATGTTTATTAGCAATGTAAGCCTGATGATTTGCTTTGAGTAATGGTTTGAGCAAAAATACATATTTGTACCTTATTGAGAATTAATAGGTTAACTTAATTTAGGTATGGTTGACACGTTTAAAATCAACAACAATGCAAATTTATTGTTATTTGTAAACCAGCTGATACATTATTAAGTTATATGAATCCATGTTGTGCGCTGTGAAAAGTCTGTCAAATATTATATATTATAATGAATACGTATACAAACTTACACAATGGAATACTCTGTTTCTTCCCGCTTGGAAAGGGGTTCTCCCTAGTGAGATGGTGAAAATGTAAAACCCGGAATGGATTAGAACGCGTAATTAAAGGTTTTGCATGGGGAGGCTCCCGTCCTCTTCTACAAGGTGTTCCAGACCGTAACTTTTTTACTCTGCTTTTGGTTGGCGGTGAAAAAACGTAACGTTAAGAACTAATTAATTAGGCTTTTTGTCTGTGTCTGAAACATTTCTCATCACCATCAACTTCTCGTTATGTGCTGTTAGGCAGGAGGTCGTTTCTGCCGTTGTACATAACAGCCCCCGGAGGATAAAAAATAAGCGCGGGCTCCGCGGGACTCAGCGGAACTAGTGCGGGACCGTGTTCATCCTGCTCTGGCTTCGTGGAGGCGGTAAACGGTCTCATGTTTGTCACAGAAGGCGATGTAATTTGCCAAAACAGTTTTTTCAACGCTTTTCTGAATTCCCTTCTCATCAAACAGTACAGAATGGGATTGAGACAACTGTTTGAATGTGCCAAACATACTGTGACTGGAAAAATGTACACTTGTGTAGTATAATATTCATAACTGAAGTGCACTACGTTGAGTTTTATTAAGATTCCCCACGCGGTTAACGCCTGGTTCGGCAGCCAGCACAGGAAAAAAGACAAAACGACGATAGTCACAGATTTAGTCACTTTTGATCGCCGTTTAGCGCTGGAGGTGTTAACGTTTTTGTTCGTTATGAAGCGCAGGAGAAGCAGGTAACAGATTGTGATTATTCCGAACGGAATGAGGAACCCCAGAAGTACTTTTTGCGCGTGATATAAACCCAGCCAAAATTGCGCGTCCCCGCTCCTGTCAGGAAATTTCACCAGACACAGTTCCTCGTTGGACACCGTGGCGGTCGTTGAAAATATCGCGTTTGGCAGAGCAGCACCGACCGCTGCAATCCAAATTACTATAGTCATCCACTGTGCGGGGAAACGCAACCGGCGTCTCCTACTTTTTAACGCCGACGCCACGGAGCAGTATCTCGCCACGCTCATAGCCGTGAGGAAAAACACGCTGGCGTACATGTTCGTAGCCGTGACATAAGAAACTATCTTACACATCGCCTTCCCAAACAGCCAAGTGAAATCCATGGCGTTCTCCACAGCCCAAAAGGGAAGCGTCAAAACGAACTGAAAGTCTGTGACCGCCAAACTGGTCACGAAGAGGTTGATAGAAGACTTCTTCCATGCTTGTTTAGATTTCATGAGATACAGGACGAGGATGTTTCCGATTAAACCCAGTGCGCACACAACCGAGTAAATGACAGAGATGATTATTCTCAGGACTGCAGATCCGTCTCCCATAAAATCGGGTTTATCCAAATCAGCGAGATCTTGAAAGTCACTCCAGGAGAAATTAGTCCTGTTCTCCGTGAAGCTCGTGTTGTATTCACTCAATGGGAGACTCCCAGACGCGTACTCGGTGCGCCCGTCTTGCATCTCGGAAGTCTTCTGCATTGCTCGTTTTTAGTGTAATTTTTTCATCCTGATCGATTTACTCACTCCTGAATTTTATCATTCCAACTTCTCTTGTCTCCACTCTCGTCTGTCTTTGCCATTTTAGGTTTCCGCGTACAAAAACATTTTTGCGCGCACATGGCAACAGTGATATTTAGGAGATCAATGTAAATAAATCAAACTATGATAACCGCATTTTAATAATATTTATCGCACAAATCTGTTTCCCGCGTGGGCTTTACGCGCACTGACAGCTCGCTGCGTTTTTATAGAGCCAAGTGTCAATGGATTGGTTGGCGTGCGCTTTTACGCAGCACACGAAGTGTGCTCCCTGTGATGCGGTGCTCTGAATAGAGTGAAGAAACTGATAAATTCTACAATTAACATTTTAATGACTTAATAATTGATTCACCGTATTGAGTTTCAAAGCATTATTTGAGCAGAGGAGACGGGGCTAATTGTCACACGAGGGAATTAAGTTTTTGAGTCTCATTACGCAAATTCTTGTTTTTATAGCAGTCGTTATGTGTGATGGTTTAAAATGACAAAGATCTGTTCTTCAGACTTCCAGTATCTTTTTTTCTAATAGATGTTAGGTAAACAACTAAACGCAATTAATTAAAACCACACTGGCAAACATACAGGAAAGTGTAAAGAGGGTAGAATCTCGGATATAATAATTAGGGTAAAGGTATTTTTAATTATTATCATCATTTCATACTTTTTCAAAAAGGTTGGTGCAGGTTGTCTCATGTTTTGCACGCATGGTATACTGAAATTGACTAATGAAAAAAGTATGTCTAGCCTTTGTTTTCACTTTATATTTTATATTGTGTCCTCAGGACAGAAAAGTACTTGCATATGAAGTGCATTTGTTTTTGAAATGATTCCTTTTCAGTATGATAGAGGTCAGCTGTTTTTTGACTGACATTCTGAAAGATTTCACCTGTTCTCACGCCATTTTTTAGTGTAATTTAATTGTTTAAACAAAGCATTTTTCATAATGGCATACTGATCATAATACACTGACACATATGAGACCAGACTAGCAAAATTATACCCCCTTGGCATTAGGTTTCTATTTATCAGCACCAGGCTATTATGCTATTAAAAAAAAGACAATAATAAAAATTGCTTGAAGGTTGTTTTGCGCATGAGCTGATCTAATGAAGTGATCTCTGCTCCTCTCCAAATCCTCATCATCAGTTTGCGATGGTGTACAGAGCCTGTTTAATAAAGCTTTGCAGTGCCTGTGGGATTTATGGTTGGATCTGTCTGAGAGGTGAGAGTATATGCAATAAATGTGTTTGGTTTTGAAAAACATGTTTACTGTAGAACTCTAAATTCAACCTCAACATTTTTTACTTCATAAGACAGAACGAGAGTCCGATGTTTTCCATAGCTCAAGTTAAATGATAAATTTGAGGCAGAAGAGATACAAAGGTCTAGTTTGTTAATGCTGAACCAAGAAACAAATCTTTTATTGCTTATCAGGGCTACTGTCTTTAGTCATTGCGCACCCTTGTCTGTTGTTAAATATTAAGACTCAGTTTCTGCAGCCTACCTAGCCAAATAGTTTCTTGGCAACCATGTTACATCAGGTATTGTCACAACTTCAAAGGTCAGTTTGAATCATACTCATCATAACATAGAACAGGCTCAATTTTTCGCTTCTAAGCCAGTGGCGGAGTTGGCTTTTCAATGTGCAGGTGCAAGTGACGACTGAGAAGTGAAAGTTCCAGGAATTGGATAAAGGAAATTAAATTGGAACGTGGTCCAAAATTCTTCATAATGTTTTTAAAAAGCTATTATTAGTATTTGAATAGGGGAGAGTGGGGTAATATGAGCCTCAAGATATAGGAAAATGAGGCAGAAGTACAATGAATGTATCTGAATGTATCTAGGACAAAGGGTTCTCAAAATATGGCTTCTTATTTAAAAAAAAAAAGTGTTCCTGTGGCTCAATTTGCCCCAGGTTAGGGGTAAGTTGACCTGAGTCAGTGTGTAAGATGCACCATCTAGGTTTAAACTATCTGACTGGATCCGATTCAAACCCATGTAAAATGTTAAAGATCATTTAGCTCTTTTAAAAATGTAATAATCAAATTTTATTTTACAAACAGTCATATTTATTTTCTTAAAGCAAACTTAAAATAAACCAATAAAAAAAACACTAGCTAGCTTACCAATTCAGGCTAATATTTAGCTAAATGATTTGCATGGTTTTATATGTTGCTAAATCACCGATATGCATCATATATATTTTTATTTTCATATATATAAATTTGCTTTGATGTAGCTACTAAAATTTTGCATTCCACTCTTCCCATGCATTTGTCCTTTTAACACTTAGGCAGAAATTATGTGTGATTTCAAAATACATGGTTACATGACAGTAAAAGTGTACAGTTGCCAAGGTATAAGGGGTGGGTCAACTTATCCACTGGCTCAACTTACCCCAACCTCCCCTATATATATATATATATATTTTGGGTACAGGGCATTTATGGCACCCATTAAAGGGGTAAAAATGAAAAAATGAATAATTCTGTCATTAATTATTCACCCTCATGTCATTCCAAACCCCTAAGAACATTTGGAATGTGAATTTTTGAACACAAATTAAGATTTTTGATGAAAGGAAAATATGAAAAAAAAAAAAAATGAAATTGTTATTTTTGCACAAAATGTATTCTTGTAGCTTCATTACATTATGGTTAAACCACTGATGTCACATAGACTATTTTATCAATGTCCTTACTACCTTTCTAGGCCATAAAATGTTTCAGTTGCATTGCAGGGTCAGAAAGCTGATTTTATTAAAAATATCTTAATTTGTGTTTTGACGATGAACAAAGCTCTTACGGGTTTGGAATGACATGAGGGTAAGTAATAATGGAATTTTCATTTTTGACTAAACTATCCCTTGACAGCTTCACTATAGTTCTGGGTATTCATACTCAAGCAAGGATTATGAGTTTGCAGTTATGCTTAAATATAAAGTTTGTAGAGGTTTAGGAATAGTCCTGCTCTCAGACAATGTCAGCTGAAATATTTCCTTTACTATCCTGAATCTGGAAACAAAAGAAGTGAAGATGGAAATGAATTCTGACATTCTAAAATCAATTTAAAATTGGAAAAAATCCTTACTATTAGGGATTTATTGACTCCAGCGGTCCACAAACATCACTTTTGGCAAGACTTCTATTAATCTCAGTGCACATCAAGAATGTTGAAGTCCAATGATCAATCATTAATTAGGTCTCCACAGCAGCTTGTATTTTTTTTTTTTTTTTTTTTGTGCTCATATGAATAATTCATCAGATCTTTTTTTAACCAAACGAAGGAACATGCATATCTGAGGGTGGAGCACAGCATTCTTGCTCCCTCAGAGCATTTCCTCTGTCCCTTATGAATGGTACTGTACTCGTACACTGTCTCGACTTATGTTTTCAAAGCTGAACATAAGCCTGCGTGTGTTGTGTCGTGAGTTCAAACCTAGGTCAGACAGTTCAGGTACAGTATGAGTCCTGGGAAGATTTTCCAATGTCACTCTATACAAGAAAGTCCAAAACAAGCATCTATTACTGAATGTTTCATTAAACAGGACAGAGTCAAATGGAGTGAGAAGGAGGCTAAATGAAAAAGAACAATGTGCATTAATATGACCTTTTGTTATCTTCAACATTCTTCAAATGTAATATGTTCACATTTTTTTTTATAGAGCAGACTTATTTCTAGAATAAACCAACCTTGCTTTAATGCACAAATTATATCAATTTATGCATAAGATTTTAGACCATATGTTAAAACCAGCTGGTTCCAGGGAAAGGTTTGAAACTTAAAAGTGGGTCTTTTCCAGGGAGTTCCAACTATTGTTTTTGTCTTTGGGCATCTTTGTCCTCTTGGTGCCCTATAGGCAAGGCAAGACATGACCAAATCAAACAAAAAAGGAAACAACAGTCAAGTTTGAAGTGACATGACACTTTCTGTGTACATGCTTATGTTTTTGTCACATTGAGTTTTTCAGTCATATTCCACCAAAAAGTGCAAAGAAGTCCTTGCCGATTTCAGTTTGATTTCATGCATTGTCTTAAGGAGTAATTGACTTTGTTGTTTGCTTCAGGCTGAGTGATGGATGAGTCACAAACCTGTCACAGGTAGTTGCTCCCACTGTGCCGCATCTTCTTTTTCATTTAGTCGACTGATACACCATTCTGTCATTTTATTTCCCTAAGGAAACCAATTCCTAGGTGATGCAAACAAGGGCCTTGCTGGATCTACATTGGTGGTAACACATTAGCACTTGATCTCTAACTGTATTTGTTCAACAAGTGAGTAAATCAGATGGACTGAAACTCAGAATATCTGTGAGACTCACTTGGGCATGTTACCTAATCCAATTGCAGACTATGACAGGTTAGACAGAACTGAAATACGAATTAATTACATGCCAAAATGAACTGTGGAAAAATAAGGGTGTACAGAGGTGTCATTGTGACATTGTCTATTTAGCAGTTCTGTCTTTCATTGACTGAATACTAAACAATTAATTTGCTATTATTCTTTCCCTATGTTCTATGTTATTAAATCTGTACAAGAAAAAAAAGTTCTAGATAGGTTTGGACACATTAATCATAGCTAAAAATACCAGAAAATGTCTTTTTGTACTGCTATTTAAAGTCCAAAACAACATTGGCCGCCTTTGTTCGTATGCACAAAGATGGATGAAAGATTAATTAAAATACGTTCTTTTGTATTCCACAGAAGGAGGAAAGTCAAAGAGGTTTGGAACAACATAAGGGTGAGTAAATAATGACAAAATTTTCATATTTGGATGGACTACAAGTTTCCTCAGCCATGAAATGAAAACATTTTGTTCTCTGAGAAGATCCATGAGCTGAATCCCTGTCTCTGCAGGCCATTTTCACAAGCATCCTTTTAGCATACCGCTTTAGGTTTAGTAAATAAATATACAAACATATAAATACCCCAGAGATTTTTGAGAGATCTCGGGGGATAACCTCTTAAGTAATGGCTGTCATGCCAAAGGCATGAATTAGATAAAGCCTCTTGGATTTCCACGTCCATGAATAAATACTCTGTAGGTGCTTGAGCTCTGTAATTACGCCTTCAAGCACAAGAATTCCTTGATGAAAAAGACACCACACGGTTTGCATCAAGGGCATTTATTTGAAGCTGCCTTTTTTTCTGACTTTCCCTGCCAAGGCATGAGCACAGCCAATTTAATCAGCTAAAAAGCACAAACCGTGGTTGTATAGATCAGTTGTAGTGTGCTAAATGTGTTTCTATTCATGCAGATCTGAACAAGAAAACATGCTAAAAAGATCTCCCATTCTCATGGGTCTTTTAATTACTTTACTAGAAAATCATTGAGAGTTTATGAATGGGGAACTCGCAGACATTTATTGGACTAATACCTACTGGCTGAGGTTTGGACGGAGACTTTTTGAGAGATTGACGTTTTAATGTTAAGTGTATTGAACCGTTCTCTGTTATCCTTTTAACCGAAATAGTGCCAGTTCTCGCGCCGGTGTGTCGCTGAAATCTGAGCCGGTGATGGGCTGCTGTTCAGCGCGGGAACTGCGAACCTCAAAGACCGCTGCCTCGCGTTTGACTTTACAGCTGAAAGATGCCGTGACTGACTTAATAACCTTCCCATAAACAAACAGTAGAGTTTTTAGAACACATTTCAACACCCCAGTTAATTAGAATCAGTATTATAACGAATAAAATCAGTTTATGTTATGCGAGGCAAGGCGTTTCCCTCAATGCGAAACGACCGTTGCTGACGCATTTAGCCGACTGACATCTCGTCACTGTATGATGCGTTGCGTAAAACAAAATCATTTACAACACAGTTAAGACTTTCTAGATGAAATAAAACGTATACAAACCCAGGGTTTTTTAGAGTGTAGCCTATAATTCTTTGTAAAGGAGTGAGTGTTTTCACAACGCATCATCAATTGGCCATATTGACGGCATGTAAACAATCCCACTGAACCAACAGAAATTTGCTGATTATCGCTGCTAAAAATGGTCAATTATTGTCATGTTTTGGGTTGTACTAATCGGTCAGACCTTGAAAAACATTTGGAGTACTACAGACAGCCAAAAGTTAGGCTATAACAAATCAAGAAGAAGAGTGCAAAAAACTGTCTGAGGAAGGTGTGTGTGGTTGGCGAAACTGAACCAGTGTTTCCAGAATCTTGGCAACATTTGTGTTTGTTCTTATCATTTCTGGTCAGGTAGGTGAAATATTAGGCTAATATCTTAATTAATACTCCTTGTATGTATTTTTTACCACCTATTAACTTTAGTTTGTCAAAATATTGCACCCTTTCCTGCTTATTAAGTCCTTTTCTGTATGATTTAGCAGCTTCCACACATTTTTTCAGTGGTTTAGACAACATAAATTAGCAGAACAACGTATTCAGGTAGTACATTGACTGTGCAATGCTGTTGTTTAGAACAAATTAGGGCTGCATAGGGGTGTCTGGTAAATTTTTGGAAAGTTTCCAAAAATTTCCCGGAAGATTCCAAAAAATCCTGGAAAGTTTTAAAAATTTCTGGAATGCTTCCAAAATTCACTGAAAATTTTCCACCTTTTTGCAATCCTAGATCAGAGTATCTTCAATATGGCTGTGCATCCAGGTAACTGACCAAACTGTGACGTAATTGTAAACCTCTACAGTGTTTGGCCTAAGGACTGGCACAGAAAGTAGTTCATGGGAAATTGAAGCATAAAATGTATTCGTTTGTGAATTCCTCATCTTAACGATAGCATCTGTGCAACACCGTTTAGAAAGGCACTCATTGATCTTTCAACAACACAAAACCACATGGGAATTCCAAGAACATCAAGTTCAAGAGAAACACTTCACAGTCAAAAATCTTTGAAGAGATTTCTGTGTGGTACCGAATTGTGTGCGTTACGGGTGCTAATTAAGATCAATTCTGTTTACTTGAGATTAGAGTCCCATTACTTGGCTCTAATAACCTCTCATCACTGATGAAACTTTCAGCCGCTTTTGAAATCCATCCAATCCGATGATGCCTTTGTAATGGAGGCAATAACTGTTGCCAGCGGTTACGTTATGACAGATGTGTAATGTGGCCTGAATAATGCTGACAGCCCCTGAGGATCTCCTGTCAGTTTTGGGGTTTTAATCCCACATCCAGTATTGTGTTGGTGTGCTGACAGAGGAGCTGTGCACTTCTAGAGTCTATATTGGATTAAGATTAAAAAGGTTCTTCTCTGATCTGGGAAATCAATTAGTGAGAGCAATTCAGCGGGATGCATGATGCCAATGCTTGTTGTATAAGTAAAACCCAAAAATGAAAATTCTGTCATTAATTACTCACCCTCATGTCGTTCCAAACCCGTAAGACTTTCGTTCATCTTTGAAAAACAAATTTATATATTATATAAGATATTTTGATGAAATCCGAGAGCTTTCTGAGCCTGCATTGACAGCAAGACAACTGACACGTTCAAGGCACAGAAAGGTAGTAAGGGCATCGATAAAATAGTCCATGTGACATCAGTGGTTCAACATTATTTTATAAAGATACAAGAATACTTTTTGTCATGGTAATATTTTGATGCATATTCAGCTCTGTGTGATGATCATTAGCAGATGTTCAAAAGGTGTTCTCAAATCTGATTGCACATCTGGCCAGCATCATCTGGAAAAATGTGCCACAGTGTGTGTTTGTTCCCAAGAACAACTTTTTAAATATATGTAAATATGTACTTAGTTTCCTGTGCTGAAAGAAAGGTTCAATATCCCAAAGTTACCCTCATCATTTAATTTGAACAGAATTATCACTTCTTACACCTCAGGAGTTACCGTTTTCATCATATTGTCATGAGATAAATATGAATGTGAACATCAATAATATAATTTCCATTGGCCCTAATATGCTTTACAGCATAATTTTCCCAAAAGCTCTATATTTGTAAATGTCAAAGAAAGTAAAATGTTCTCATTTGCAAGTATAGTGACTCGTTTTTATAAAAGCGGTTTCATTTTTCGCTCTATAGACCTTTTATTTCTTCTCTCTTGACATGAAGTTCAATAAAAAAAATAAAAAAGTCTTCTTCATCTGAATCTCCAGCTGTGATTCACACATTTGTAAGGTTGGCGCAGCAGGAGACTGCACCCATGTATTCTGCTTTGAAGCTTCTGCTTTACTTCTGAAGGTGTGAAAAACTGTTAGTCACTTTAGCTTCACATCAATCTTTCGGTGAGGGCTACATGTCCCCCGATGACGCTTCTCCTTTCAAGACACGTCTGAACTCATGTCACAAAGATCCCCTCTTAGACTCATTTTAATAGGAAAACTTTGGTAAGAATCTAATAATACTGCAGTGTCCTCTGTTTACTCTAAGCTGGACTCTCACATTCGATCTACAGCATCGATATTGTTGATTACTGCAGAAAGAACAGCTTGTCCCAGTAGTTTGTAAAATACAATCCACTACTAAGGATGTTTTCAGGGACAACAGTTGCTGTCCTATAAAAGTGGCTTTCTGTAAATATAAATTGAGGTATAGGTGCCACAAAGTCGGCAGAGATTTTACCACTCACCCTCAGCTTTAAAGCACTTTTATTTTTAAAGTTCTGCACTCATATGAACACCATTTACAGAAAAGATCATTAGGTAATTATTGCAAAATAATTGCATTTCTCTGTTGGTTTTGTATTGTTTAAACAGAGAAATGAAAGTAATTGTGAACTTGTTAAAATATGCAAAAACATGCATCACATTGCAAGGATGCACTCCCACAAGCACATACCTTTTGATGTTGCTCTGACCACAAAGTAACCAAAGCGTGCAATGAAAACCAGTTATTTCCTCTGTACTCTTACATTTGACATTGTTGGATGTTTGAGGCAACACATTCAGTTTTGGCTGAGAGAACAGGTGGCAAGATGGATGTTTGCCGATATTTGATTGTGTATTACTTCCTGGCGTTCACCTTTTTCAAAGTGGCAGGTAATTGTTATTTACTTGTCACAGAGTTTGATTAAAAAGTTCATGCTACATATTCATTAGTTTGTTTTTGTTGAATCTGTAACCGCTTTTAAAATCTCTATTCCAGTATGCTCTGAGGTGTCTATTATTGGAGGCAAAGAGGTAAAAAAACCTCAACCCTGGATGGTGTCCATTCAGAAGGACGAGGTCCATGTGTGTGGAGGAATCCTGATTGAAAGCCAGTGGGTTTTAACTGCAGCACAATGCCAAGAGTAAGACAACCACTTTCAGCATATTAATGAACTTGTAAAATCTTTATGAAGTATAATATAATCTTAAAAAAAGGAAATGTAAAGAGTTGGTGGTTTGTATTTCTGCTAAAATGATTGTTTAAATTATAGATACAATTATAATTTGAATACATTTTTATTTATATTGATTTATTTTCGAGTTTGTAATTGGTATTTATTTATCTGTTTATTTACTTATGAAATCCATGTGAAGCATAATCTTTCAAAAGAAAATGTAAAAGTATAAATAAGACCATGTGTCTTTTTTTCCATATTTTGTTTTCCTCCTGAAAGAGCTATTTTTGGCATTCTTTCACTAAAATAATTATCCAAATTAAAATACACTTATTATTTAATTATCTTATTTAATTACATTTGTAATGAATATTTATTGATCTGTTTAGATCTATTTATTTACTTGTAAAAATCTATGTGAAGCATAATCTAATCTTTCAGGAGAGAATATAAATATATAAATAAGATCATGTAGAGATGTCATTCAAACTTTTTTCCATGTTTTTTTTTTCCTCTTGAAAGAGCTGTGTGATTTATTTATTTTTTTTATTATTTTTTTTTTTTAAATTAAAGATACATTTATTATTGAATTAATATTTATTTATTTACTTACTTATTTGCAAATTCTTTTGGCTGGGACACATGCCCCCATTTTTTTATGCTAAGCCCTCAGTTTCTTAGCCTAAGGAGAAGTTCACTTTCAGAATGAGCATTTCCTGATAATTTACTCACCCTCATGTCATCCAAGATATTTATGTCTTTGTTTCTTGAATCTAAAAGAAATTAAGGTTTTTGAGGAAAACGTTCCAGGATTTTTCTCCATATAGTGGACTTTAATGGGAGCCAATGGGCTGAAGGTCCAAATTGTTTCAATGCAGCATCAAAGGGCTATAAATGATCCCAGGCGAGGAATAAGAGGCTCATGAAAAATACAAATTTAATTTTTTTTTTTTTTTTTTTAACTACAAATGCTTGTCTTGCACTAGCTCGACCTCACGCATTACGACGTAGGCGTAAGTACCGACCCCGTGTTTACAAAGCAAACCTGCAAAGAAAGTCAAACAACCTTTACAAAAAAAAGAGGAAACAACGATGTTGGATGATTTTGAAGTTGGAGGAGAAATGAGATGAAGCCCTATTATGACCTTTTACGAAGTCTTGATTTTGGTAGTTCGAAAAATGTATTATTTTTCACATAATTTACATTATTACAATACCTTTCTCCCCAGCCTGACACAAATGGCTCGATTAGTTCCGGGTTTGATGAAGCTCCGCCTTCCAAAAAACGAAATGCGTTGTGATTGGTTAGTTGTCCCAGTGCGTTGTGATTGGCGAACAGCTAACACCCCCCCACCCCAGAGCTGTGTGAGGCACTTTTTATTATAGATGGATGCACGTTATTGGTCTTGTTTTGGACTGATGAAGAGAAACACCCATCTATACCGTTCTAAAGCTTGGGAGTGCCAGGATCATTTTTAATATAACTCTGATTGCACTTGCCAGAAAGAAGGAAGTCACATACACCTAGGATGCATGGAGGGTGAGTAAATAATATGCTACAATAGTGTTGAGTCCTATCGTCAGCCTGCGAGATCGCCAATACATGATACTATGGTGCTAATTTATTTAATTATTTACATACTGTGGCGGGAGGAGCAAATGACAGACACAGTGGGCGTGACGTCAGGCCTCGGAGAGGCTTTTATTAAAAATAATTTAACCAAAAGTGTCCAAAAGGGGGGAATAAAACGTGTCCAAAATAAACAGGGCACCTGGTGTCCTCGTCGTGCTGGGGGTTCCGTGAAGGAGGGGCAGTGTTCGGAAGGGAAGGGTTCAGGTAAGGGGCGGAGTCCGGCGGCCGCACGCGCTCCCTTCTCAGATCCGCGGCTCTATGAGCGGCGGCTTCCTTCAGCGGCTACGTCCTCCTTGGCTTACGGCACTTCTGGGGGATTCAACGGCCCGGCATCCTCGCCCGTCAGCCGTCTAATGGGTGCGGTACTCGTCCGAACCGCGGGTCCGGCAGCTCGTTGCTTCGGCGGCACTTGATCCCCAGCGTGCATGCACAGGAAAGAGGCCGGTCTCCCGAGGAGAGGCACACTCGGCATTTCAACTGCGGTCATGTGTGCCTCATCACACGCCGCCAGACCTGGCTGTTTCGGCGCCCCTCCTCTCTCGCACACCCACTCCCGTCGAGAGCCTGAGATGCTGATAAGCAGGGGGAGGCAGCCGACTCGTCACAGTACTTAAGTTCATTGCCTGAAACCAGCTCCAGCATAAGGCTATAAGCAGCCTAATGTTTTAATATAACTTAATTTGTATTTAACATAACAACAAATGAATAATGTAAATTACTAATTATAATGCTTACATTTCCTTAACAGCTACAGAAAATAAGCAAAGAACATCATCACTTATTAGCCTAGCCTAAGTGTATGCATTACTAATCGGTGTAGTTCTTGAAAAGGGATTTTTATCTCCCTTTGAAGTGGACTTTGAGATTTGTAACTTTGTAGATCTTTTTATGCCCAAACATACACACCACACACTGACTAATATTCAATAGGTGAAAAAGCATAATACAACCCCTTTAACGGAAGTACACAGACAAAGAACTAACCACATGTGACCTTTCCAATGTGATTACGCAATGTGTGAAGACGCACATGCTCATTGCAGAGCTAGTGCAAGGCAAGCATTTGTGGTTAAAAAGTATACCGTATTTATTTATTTATTTATTTATTTATTTATTTTAAGAAAAGCACTGAAATTTGGACCTTCAAGTCTACTATATGGAGAAAATTCTTGGAATGTTTCCCTAAAAATTAAATTCCCTTAATTCTTTTGCGACTGAAAAAAAACACATGAACATTTTGGATGACACAGGGTTGAGTTCAATCTGGAAGTGAACTTCTTTAAGGTGCTCACTATAAAATATCTGCACCTAAGCACACTAAATTCAGTTTTCTATTTCAGAAAACCCATTGCATCTGTGACAGTTCTCACAGGATCTCTGTCTCTGAGTAAAGCGAGTAAAGGCTCTCAGCGTGTTGGCATCCTCAGTTACGAGTACCCTAAAACATTCAATGCAAGGACTAAACAAGATGACATCATGCTCATTAAGGTAAGGATGAATTGAATGTGGTTGTTGTTTAGACATGGTGAGCGTATGACTTTTTTTTTTTACAGTGTGTTGCCTTTTGTTCTGCA
Source organism: Cirrhinus mrigala (assembly GCA_036247105.1). NCBI lineage: Eukaryota > Metazoa > Chordata > Actinopteri > Cypriniformes > Cyprinidae > Cirrhinus > Cirrhinus mrigala. The sequence goes on along the minus strand of CM070027.1, from coordinate 19,106,181 downwards.
GCTAAGCAAAAAAGTGAAAGCAAAACCCAAAAAAATCTCTAAAAAGGAAAAAGATGTTCCACCTGGAACAAACTGTGTTGTGACAGGTTGGGGAACTACTGATTTTAATGTAAAGGAACCTTCTGATAAACTGCAAATGTTAGATGTTATAGTGATGCACAGGGACCGGTGCAAACGCTACTACGACAAAGATTTTGTGATCACCAACGACATGCTGTGTGCAGGAAGCAAGCAAGAAAAGACAGGCACCTGTTGGGTATGTCATATTGTGGTCTTTGATTTATGGCTAGTTGCAGACTTTGAAATCATCCATTTACCTGTCTAAAGGAAGAAGGACCCTGTGTTCCTTTTCAGGGAGATTCCGGTGGACCTCTGGAGTGTAAGAAAAACGTAGTTGGAGTGGTTTCAGGGTCGAGAGGATGCGGTAATCCCAAGAAACCAACTGTGTACACCTTTCTCTCCCAAAAACATATCCGCTGGATCAATACCATACTGAAAAAGCAATTCAACAGCACAACCTTTTAAGAAGCTAAACATTTCTAGAATGTACACTGTTGTTTAGTTCAGATTGATGTAACTAAAAAAAGTATGATTTTGATATTTGAAAACAATTTTGAAATTAAAATCACTTTAATGTACCCAATGCTGCACTAATACAAATTTAGTAAAGATTATTTTTCGTCTGTGCTTTATTATGGTTACACAAAGCATGGAAATTGACTTACACTGGCTGGTGAAACTTGTAAAATGGAATCAAATTCCTTTTTATGGTTTGTTTGCCAGCCAAAACAAAGTTTCATCCTCAATTTGACAGATGAAATTTTCAAAACGTCACTAGCTAATGACGGAGTTGCTTAATTAGTCATGTTTTCCATTACATTGAACACATTTTATATTAACACCAAAGCACGTCAAGTAAACCCCCACTGGCTTTTATAATATTCTTTGTTTGCAAACACAATCAGACACTTCCTCAAAATAATTCAAAGTGTCAAAAACAAGCAGAGACCTCCTGGTGAGGACATTAAACAAACCCCACACAGAGTCGAAGACAGAATAGCCCACTTGAAAGTGCATCCGAAAATCTGTACAACAGAGATTAAAGATTTGCCTTACTTCTAAAAATGAAACTGACATCTAAAGTCTAGCTTCAGAGTATAGCTAATACAGAACAGTGTTTTTGGTGGAAAACATGATGAAAATGGGATTCAGTTAATGATACATAGCTAATTCTTGTACTATAAAAAACTGTAATAAATCAAATGTGAAATATGCTGTTAAATGTACAGTTTTTGGAAGTGAAAAAGATCAAGTCATCTTGAAATGAAAGTGAAAAGCCATAAACTGACATTCCCAGCATTCTGTACGACAGCACTCATTTGATGGTTTAACATTTAAATAACTTTCTTATAGGTTATGTACATTATGCATGGTTTTACGTTACGTCATATGTTAAATAAATGTTTATTGCATTATTTTAGCACCATATGTGTTACCATGTGGTGTTTTGTTTTTGTGTGAATGACCATGTTCACCTTATTCTTCAACATGGACGTAAACCTATGGGTGAGACTTCCAGTTCATTAGCCGCTATAAGGAAATAAGAAGAATGACAACGTGCAGTAAATGTTAAAACTGTTTGCACTACAAACCAATGTGTTCATAAGATAATATGTTAAAATAATATGGTAAGACACACCAATTTGCAATATCAAGCAGCAAACACAGTTTTGTACAGCTAAAAATAGCTGGACGACGATGTGACCGGAAGCCAGACCCATAAAATTTACAAATGTCCATGCCCACTCTTATGACAAAAATAAGGTGAGTATATTAGTATTTACTTCAGCTTGTCGAACTTGGATTCATCACGGCTGCCTTTATGGTGGTTTATGGTGGTACAAAGCAGATTGGCTGGTATACTGATATTATGCTGCCTTCACGCCATGTCGTAATTACCGTAATTCCGAGATGACAACACGTGACATTTCACTCATAGCTTTCTATGTACTTGGACTCGAAGTTACCGCCTAAATATTGCCAAAATGAGCCTGGCGGCGGTCACGTGGTACAGCTGTCCCTGGTCCAAGTCGTAACTCTGAGAACATTAGTTTACAAGTTGTAATTACGAGTTCAGGAGCACGTGAAGGCTTTGGCATTGATAGTGTTGCCATATAAACACATAATTCAGATAGAGTAGAATGCAACGTGTTTTCATCTCGGAATTACGAGATGGCGTGAACGCACCTTTATATTAGCTAATGAAATAGCTTGCATGTTTTTAGGGTAGAGTTGGGGGAAACGACTGTGCAATTTTTTTTTCTGTGAAACAAAAGTTAAATGTGTTCAGAAAAGTTATCATAGTTTTAGTGACAATGACATAAATTATAAACAAAGTATGAAAAATGTCTAGAGTTTTTATGTTATTAGATTTTTTAACAAAAATTACATTTGTACCCATTCTGACAAAGCTATTTGCTTTAAACTTTTACAGCAAAATCAGAGTACAGGCAGTTTTAGCTTAAAATAAAAAGAATATAATCAATAATTATGAATTACAAATTATAATATAATAGCCTATTTGAAACATTTTGTTAGCTGATGCTAATTGGCTAGCTAACTAGCTACCTGATGCTAACTTGATATAATTTTTAAATATAAAATCCAAATATTTTTATTCAACCAACTAGTTAGAATTCATTTGATGGAAAAATAAAGGATTTGATGTTCAGAACAGAGTAATGGACTACTTGCACTTAGGCTCATGACGCACTTCCGTTTTGAAATCTTACGGCTTAGTTATTTCCGGTTATGTACATTTTCAATGCGCTGTAATCATCTAGTTGATTTAAACGCCTAATAAAATGAGAGCTCGCGGGATGATTTCAAATTCGGACATTTTTAGAGACAGGAGAAGGCATAGTCTGATGATTACTGTGTACAGAATTTTCTAAACTCAACGAAACGTTAAGTTTTAATCCAGCATAATGAACCTTTATTTATCTGTATTAAATGTTAGTCACTATTCTGTGTCATATTCCGTCATCATCTCACTGTGTATGTAGCCTAATGCCAAAATAAGAATATTCAATAGTCGCACTGTCAGCGTGTTACTGTTAAAAATTATTTAAATGCTTAACTTCGTTAAATAAGGCAGTTACCGCACATTCATTCAGCCATTTTAAACAATGGAATAAGCAGTAGGGGCTCGGAGTAAGAGCACCAACGCACACGTACAAATTAGCCATGGTTTTTGTATTTGCTGTCACAAAGCCTTGTGAGTTTATGTCTGTTTCCACTAGATGGCGCTTGTGCACGTAGACACTCGCTTACAGTGCTAACTTTTTATTAGTATAATTAGTATAATTTTATATTTTGATTGCTTTATAATGTTTATTGTGATTTCCATACTCAATTGTCGTTTATTTGAGAAAGACTGATTCTTTCTAAGAGTTTCTGTGTTATGTTTTATTTTATTCCCTCTTAGCGCACAAGCAAGCAAAAGTGGTATGTGGATGTATTTTTTGTTCATTTACGAGTTTAAAGTCATATGCGATGTTTGTTATATATTCGTCCTGTTTATTTAGTTCTACGGTGCTGGCGTTGATGTCCGTGTCGATGTGTGAAACATCTGTAAAAGGAACCTCAGACTTTGCGTTGTGACTAAGGCTTAGTTTTACCACAAATAAAACCAAAAGTTGCACCTGAAGTTAAACCATATAACCGCAAATTAACTCGGGTTTTACTACACTGACCATAGTTTAACGATGGTAGGCTATTTGTATTAAAAGTGTTGTTATACAAATGGTAAAAATGGAAAAAAAAAAAAAAAAAAAAAAGGTGGCTCTTTTACTATAGTACAATCTTGGTTAATTTTCCTAAAGGTGTTTCTCAGTCAAACTCAAATTAAAATTGTACATTTATCAGGTATGAAATATGGTCAGTAAAAGAAAAATACTTTTTTGAGAATAGGGCAGGTTAGTGGGGAAATATATTTATTTATTATTCAGAATGCACATAGGGAAGGGAAATATATTTATAGTAACATTTCAGCTGGTTGAAGATGATTCATGTTCACCCAGTGCATATAATTAATTGTTTTTTTTTTTGTTTTTTTTTTAAAGAAATGCCAGCCCTAAAATGTAATAATCTGCGTTCTCATGAGAAATTGTCTGTATGTAAGTGCGCTGAACCCTAACCGGAAACTCCCGAGCCGTATTAAGTGGAACGCGGAAGTAGTTGTGCAAGTCCATTGCCCATTACTCCCTGTGGGTGTTTTAACCCACTGACTCTGTTTGAGGAAAAAAATGTGTCATTCTGAAAGTATAATTATATTTTTGTTAGATAACACATACTCCCTATCTACAGGCCCTATTGTTCTCATATCATATATAACTGTGATGTTCTACAAAACAACAAGCTTTAAAACACTTTTTTTCTTACTGCTGAAAATTAGATCATTTACTCTGAAATCCGTTTTCTCTCCGGTACATTAGTGTAAGCTCCACGGTGAAAACTTCACTACATCACTCTTGTCAACGCAGTCCATAGTTACAATAAAAATGTATCCTGTGGTTATTTTGGGAAAAACAGTAAGGGGCGTTTTCCCCCACTCTACCCTACTTTAAATGTACGTTAAACATAAAAAGTACTATATTTTCACGGTAAAATTCAGGCAAGCTGCCGTTTTTTTAACAGTGTATGTCATGATTAAAGACAATGTAAAAGGACACAGCATCCATCTATTCAGCAAACCCCTTGGGTCATGGAAATCGCTAAAAAAATTTGCTCTCAATGTTTACTTTAATCAGTGTAAGTGGATACACAAGTTACCGGTCAATATAATCAGAATATTTTGTGGCTTATGCTGAATTCGCTCTCTGCCAAGTGGATAACATTCAAAGGTCTTCCGGCGAAAGCACATGATGCAACACCCTCTCCAAATCTGCTCGTCTCAGAAGGACGAGAGGAGAGAGAGGATGCCAAAAGACTTGAGTGAAATTGCGTGGTAGTTATAACAGAACAGTACTACCCCCTCCTGGACAGAAAACTTCAATTATCAAGCATGCACTTGAAATCATTTCAGAGAAGATTCCTTTGAGAGATTAGGTGTTTATTTATATGAGGTGATCCGTGCCTGACACCTTCGATTTCTTTACATTTTTAATTTTTGTGTAAGGCCCTCCAGGAACAACCCTCCAAACATAACCCAAGCCGAGTGCGTCTAAAGTAATTACTGATGCTCTCATTTGGCTTTCAGTGTTGTTTTGAAATCTTTTGAGTGTTTTTTTTTTTGAGTCTTAAACTGTTCAGTGTAGGAGTGGTGCATGCGTGCTTGAATATTTTGCCATGCTTATTAAAATGCTGGTTTGCATGTATTTCTGCGATATATTATTCATAATGGAGGAAAAGCTGTTTTCCGATGATGAATATTCATTATTACTGAAATATTTACTACCACTAACTGCGTGACCAGTAGATGCATTGTCTACACCGATGGAAAACAAAAGGCCACTGAAACCCTGTTGGGACCTTTCATATTTCAAGCCTGGGAAATTTTATGATGAAAAGGTGAGCTTCATTGTACTTGGTTTGTGAAATATAGCTGTTCCGGTATGTTGGCAGCTCAGTGGAATCTTCCTGCAGCTTCAGTTATTGAAGTGAGGTGAGGGGCCGTGTCAGCTCTAAGCCTTCCTTCAATCCAAACCTTTATTTAGCCACTGTATGAGGGGATAAACCAGTTTATTGGCCATGAGCATGAGTGTGGGGGAAGCAGAATAAACAGCCCTCTGCAGATTCTTGTTTCAATTAATATGCAGAAACACATGGCTTTGGTAAAGGCTCTAATTATTCTGTACTGTGTAAACCATTTGGTATCATTCTGGGCGAGACTGTAGAAATGTTGTCATCTTTGGCTGTAGGCTACAGTGGAGCAACATACGCAGGAAATGCTGCACCCTATGATTGTTTTGAATAAGTATGTACTTATAATCTGTGGGTTGCGTTGTCACGTTTTAAATGTTATAAAATTATAAAATGTATTAATTATATTGTTTCTTTTCCCAGAACAATGGTTTGACCTTTTTTATGTTACAGCTTCTATTTTTCATCAGCTTTTGTGTTTCAGTGTGTTTTATATATGTTTAAAGGTTTGGGATTGGTAAGATTTTTTTATTTTTTGAAAGAATTTTATTTTTTTTTTTTTTGATTGCCAAGGCTGCATTTATTTGGTCAAAAACAGTAAAAAGAGCAATATTGTGAAATCTTTCCAAAAAAAGCGTCCATTATGATGGGCATCACATGTCAGGTCATGTTTTTTTTTTTTTGGCTTCTGGATCATTTCACCTAATTTAAAGCCTGCTGTCCACGAATTTGGACATTTGTCATCCAATCAAATGGCAGTAAGGCTCTGCTTGTTGTAATTAAAAAAAATAAAATAAAAAATCCACTACGCTGAAGAGAAGCATGGCAGCACTTCATTCCAAACACAGAAGTAAGCAACAGTTTCATTCACATGTTTTTATTCACATTTATTGATATCTTTGCCAATATTTCATAGATTGTATTTAAAAAAGAGGGATTTCATTTACTAATTTAAGTTAAAAAAAGATTGTAGAATTATATTTTGAAATGTAATTTATTTCGTTGATGGCAAAACTGAATTTTCAGCATCCATTACTTCAATCTTTAATGTCACATAAGAAATCATTCTAATATAATGATTTTCTTAAGAAACATTTCTTATTATTATCAATGTTGAACAGCTGTGCTGTGAAATATTTTTGTAGAAATCGCGACACTGCCAGTCAAACCTTTTTGAACAGTAAGATTTTTAACGTTTTTTAAAGAACTCTCTTCTGCTCACCAAGCCTGCATTTATTTGATACAAAGTACAGCAAAAACAGTACAATTTTGAAATATTTTTGCTGTTTAAAATAACTGGTTTCTATTTGAGTATATTTTAAAATGTAACGTTTTCCTGTGAATTTTTCAAAGCTGAATTTTTCAGCATCATTACTCCAGTCACATGATCCTTCAGAAATCATTCTAATATTCTGATTTGCTTCTCAAAAATATTTATTATTATTATTTTAAAAACAGCTAAGTATAATTTATCAATTCAATAGAAATCAAAGTTTCTTTGATGAATGGAAAGTTCAGAAGAACAACATTTATCTGAAACAAAATTTTTGTAAAATAATAATTATCACTTTTGATCAATTTAAAGCATCCTTGCTCAATAAAAGAAAAGCCCCCCCAGCATTTGAATGGTATAATGAAGCTTTTTACTTCAGATAAATGCTGATCTTTGGATCGTTCTATTCAGCAAAGAATCCTGAAAAAAATGTACTCAGCTGTTTCAAATATTGATAATAATAATAATAATAATAATAATAAATGTTTCTTGAACAGCAAATCAGTATTAGAATGATTTCTGAAGAATCATGTGACACTGACAACTGGAGTAATGATGCTGAAAATTTAGCTTTTTTGAAAATTTATCACAGGAATAAACTACATTTTAAAATATATTCAAATAGAAAGCGGTTATTTCAAATAGTAAAAAATATTTCACAATATTACTGCTTTTGCTGTATTTCAGATCAAATAAATGCAGGCTTGGTGAGCAGAACAGACTTTAAAAACATTAAAAATCTTACTGTTAAAAAACTTTTGACAGGTAGTGTATTTTTTTCTGAATTTTTTTTTTTCTGAATTTAAAACAATTATTTAAAACTGAAATCTTTTGTAAGATTATAAATGTTTCTATTGTCACTTTTGACCAATTTAATGCATCCTTGCAAAAGTATTTAATTGCTTTAAAAGTCTTACTGACCTTGCTGTATATATTTTTGTTTATTTTTCCAAAAATAAAAACAATCTGAACTTTTTTATGTAGCCTAGGGCTGTGTTGTGTTTTGCAAGCTCCATTCATATTCTTCCTAAGACCATGTTTTTGATAGGTAACCTTAATAACATGTGGTTTGAACTTATTGTTGTGTTGATTACTCTGTTGCTTGTGGCAATGGACCACCAAGGCACAGACCCACCACACTAACCTAAGAGACAAGCGTGGTATTGCTGGTGTTATTCTTTGTTCTGGTGCTGCATGACCACAGATGTGTTGCAGCTCTGAGAAAATTACAAGGGGTGGGCTGCTTGTCAGTCTATTAGTCCTACTGCCAGCGCATTTTATTGTACACTGAAAGCCAAAATTACATAATGAAGCATGGATGTGCTTGAGCAGTGATTCTAATACATGCCTTTATTTGTCCCTAGTGGTTTAGTGTTTAGAAAGAAACTGTTCTGTCGGCTCAGCAGCTATTTTTCTTCCTCAGTGTGACTCGGTGGGCCACACAGTTCTATGTGATGCCATATATGTTGTACTGTAAGTTTGTATAAACGTGCTCTGACGAAGTACATTGGTAGCCACTACGTGTTTATAATCGTTGGACGTGTCCACCTCGCGGCGCCCTTCCACAGCACTGCTGCACCGGATAGTAGGTCAATTATATCAAATCCGCACGTTTGGCTTCAGACCCCGAGGACACTCTTGTGGTCCCAGTGGAAAGTAGGCTACTGCATCGCTCACAACTTCTATTTATTGCCTATATCCATTAGATATCTGCTCTCGAACTATTACTGACGTCAGTAAATGCTTCCCTCAGACACACTGCGGTCTTCAACCTTAAGTAATAGTTAATGTTGCAGCGATAAAACGGTAATGTTAGCTTAATGAAAAATAATTTGGGTTCGTCTTTTAAAGACTAGCAACAGAATGAACTATGTACTAATGCCTCATTAGATTTTACTGCACTGATGTTTGACTGACGTGCGATAGTAATGACGTGTGATGTCACGTTATTGACGTTTTGCAGTATTTTAATGAAGCTTTTTCCTAACACAACAAATTAGTTGATAGTAAATTCATTTAAACAAATAAAAATAAGTCGGTTATGAATTAAAATTCTCGAATGTACAAGCGTTTACAAATTGCACACATAAATAGATGAACAAAAATACGATTTCACTTATTTCTTGGGATATTACGGGAAAATGTTGTGTATAATTGACTGTGAAGTTAACATTTTTACATTTATTATATATAGAAAGTTCAACAACTCTGCTAAAGTGGCTAAATAAAACAACTTTTCCTTTAAACTCATACGGGGACTTAAGTTACTCTAATTAAACTCACGCAGATGTTTAGTGAACACTATTGCTTACAGTAGTAAAATTTTGTAGAGGGAGTAAAATGTGTCTCGTGTACTGTAAGTGTATACAGTCGTGCTTGGTCACGAGGACACATGGATGGTGACGTCACTCTATCTGCCCGGGGAAAAATCAGAGGCAGCGCGAGCGCCACTTGAATGGATTGTTGTCGGTGAATAACTTTGCTCCTGGTTTCTCCCCTCTTGCCCACCGCTGCTATTTTCTGATTTTCTGCCGTTTTTCTTCTAGTATCTGCGAGTCTAAATAGCACTACATGGTTTATGAAGCACTTAACACCACTCGGAAAAGTGTGTTAGCAACAAACCCCTGAGGTCTGTGTGTCCGGCTTAACTTTTGCAAAGTGGGTAAGTCGAGAAATCTAAACACTCTTTTCCCGTACATTTTTTTTTCGTCAAATTGCAAGCTGTTTCTAGTAGAGCTTTAGAAGCGAGGCGTTTCAGACTTTACGCTACCGAATAATAAAATAGCTGTAATTTCGCTTAAGTGTTACATTTACATGCCAATGTTGTTTACAATCATCATTCCTGTCAGCTATAGTTGGACACAATGTTGCCATTGTTCCTCATTGAAGCGCGGTCAGTCCTGTTTGCTTTTCTTATCTTGTTGGAGTCTTTCTGAACACACTATCCAAACTTTTCACTTTCCCGTGGAGACTCCTCAGGAAGATCCAAGAATATCACTGACCCCGGTTTATGTGTATTTATGGAGCTCACAGAGTGTCTGGACTCTTGACACGCTCTCCAAGATTTTATACAACTTTGAAGGGAACACAGAATGCTCTGACATTGTAAACTTTGTACAGTGACCACACATTAGATTCAGTACTCCTGCCACTGGGGCCACTGTAACTTGATCCACCTCTGTGTTTTGCCTCCAAGAGCTTGGTCTGAGTTTTGCCATTAATAACAGTGCTGACCTGATCCCTAGTTTCCGCTGTATTAATCGACAGTTTGCTTTGGAGTATGTGTGTATGTCTAACTAAAGTTTGATTTTATTCAGGTGTCCTGGGATCTGTTGGAATCTGAATGGACTAATATGAAGAGCCTGAAGGCAAAGTTTAGGAAAAGTGATGTAAGTATGACCTAGTGTACTTTTAGCTGGTTTGATGCTTGAGAAACTTATAAACAGCGCCACAATGGAATAACAACTGATGTTTACTCATGTATGTTCATTCATTTGGAATCTGATGTGTAGTTAGAGTCATAGTCAACTTGTGTGAATGTTCTAGACTGGGGTGAATGACTCAGAATCAGACATGTCTGCAGCTTTATTATGATGACTGAGTCATAACCGGGAGTATAATTTTAAGGCTGAGAATTTCTGCACTCCCTAAGAAAGCATGAAAAAAAAAAAACAAGCTTCAGAGGAGCTTCCTGCCACCAGATGTGATTCAGCAATCATTTCTAAGCCTATAATAGAACTTCATCAGTCTTAGGCTGAACTATTGGAATGTGCTCGAATGAAACGTTATTGCTTATAATTGCATGTTTTGGCTTGCCAAATCATTGCCACTTGGGCTGAGTCAGCGAGTAGAGATTACTGTGAAATTCTATGTGATCATCAAACCGCAGAACTAAGCTGAGTTTTAATATACTTTCTGCCAGCACATGGTCACAGTGGCATTTTCAACATCGCACGGAATGTTGTTAAGAGCAAGCCTGCCATAGCCACATTCACAGCTCATAATATTGATTTTCTCCTTGTATGGTGGCTAAGACGTGCTTCACTGTTTTTATCTGTACTAAATGGTGGGTGTTTGCTTGCACAACAATGTGGTTGCCTAGGAACAAAACGCGTCATTTTTTTTATTAAGAAATACACTCACTCAGTTCATAGGTAATGCTTATATATATATATAAGCATATGTAACGTACATATATATGGGCCATTCTACAGAATTGGTTCAAAGTCAGAGTTGGAAACATCTTAAAAAAAATGTCTTTTCCCACAAATTTTGTATGTATGCAAATTGTATAATATTCAAGGTACACATTTCTAGTAATTGTGCAGTTAATTCTCATATTGTATATTCAGAAATTTTTGAAATATTTGTCCTCTCTCCAAATTTGCCACTACTGAAACACAGTAATATATAATTTAATTAGAAGGGTAACATTGACTTCTTAAGATTTTGCTTACTTGTAAATATATATTTTTCTATTTTATTAAAAGTTTTTAGAGGTAACTCCATAATTATAATTTTAACAATATTTCAAGTGTGATTTATGAGATTTGATGTACTTTGAATCCAATTTTTCTTTGTTAAAGCAGGGTAAACAAGGTGCTTTTATAGTGCTTGAAGTACTTGTATTTAACTTTTTGAAATTTAAGGCCATGAAAAACCCTTGAAAATAGCAATATTCCTGAAAAGGTACTTGAAAAGTGCTTGAATTATTGAAAGACAGTATATCTGTGAAATAAGTGTTTAATTTTGTTTTTTTAAGGACATATCTTTTCACACCAAATTCACGCAATTCAAAAAACATAACTTTTTCGCTTGTTTCAGTTAATGTCAGAAAACAATCGAGCTAAGCCAGTTGTAGTACTGACTGTGTTGTGTAAACATGGCTGAAGATGCGAAAAGAGGAACAGATGAACCAAATCAATTGAGTCATTTACTCTGGACCGCTCCGATCGATTCAAACTTGTGACTTTGATCATTTATTTCAAGCGATTCACTAGCAAAAACCAGATCAAATTAAAAGAGCCATTCATTTGACATCACTTGCAATGATTTTAAAAAGATGTTGAAATGGAGCTATTAAAAAACTATGAATCAGTTAAACCAATTTGTCACAAAATTCTTCAGTATTTGGAAGACCTCAAATGGGATCGCATATCGCATCATTTGTTTCCGATTGGAACTTCAAAACGTGTATTGCGACTCATTTGATGCTTCAAGTGACTCATTTGGAACTTCGGAGCACGGATTGCGAATCATTTGATTCAGATTGGGGCTTCAGTGTGGGTTCGCGAATCATTAGTTTCGGGTCAGGATTTCAGAGCGATTTCACAAGTTTTTTTTTTTTTCTTAAGCAGTAAAAAACATTAAACTATTAATGCAGTACAGTTATAAAAACAAAAAAAAAAGAAAGTATACAAAAAGAAAGAAAATTAACAGTGGTTGTACAATAGTAAAAGTGTAGTGTACTTTGTAATACTTGAGTAGTAATACTTTGCATGTGCTTCTCTTTATTTTTGCCATTTTTTTTTTTAGTATATTTTAATTTATCTATTCCTCTTGTTTTAGAATTTGAAATGGAAGACATTGTTCGATAAGTGAGATCTCTGATTGAAGCCTTTGAAAATCAAAAAAGTAGTGCTTAAAGTCTTTGAAAGTCCTGGAATTTCATTTTACAGTATCTGTACGAACCCTGTGAAAAGCAAAAAGCCTATCATGCTGATTTCAAACTTAAGAATTAATTAGTTTAAATGTACATTGAACCAAAAACTATCATAACATCTTAGTTGATAATTCATTATTTTTGACAAAACATCCCATGTTTCGGTAGTGACAGCACATTTTCAGTAGTGGCAGTAATGTTTTGGTAACGACCACATCACATTACAGAATTTTAACCCACATACTAAAACACCACTAAAACATACTAAAATACAAAAAAATTGCTTACCTGTACTAAAATGTAGTTTATTTCCCCCCCAAAAAATGGTTATGTGTTCCCTTTTGTCACTACCGAAACTATGATGTCATGTTTTGGTCGTGACTGCTACGGTAGTGACAATTTTATGGGGTAATGCCCAAAAAAACCCCAATGATGTCACTACCGAAACTTCACCAAATGTTTCGGTAGTGACAATTTTAGACATTTTTGAACCTAGCTTAAAGATGCTAATCAGCACATGGTGAGCTAGCACAGTTCTGAACAGTTGTACACACATAAAAACTTAATTATCAAATAACTCCCAAAAAAGTGTTTAATTACAGAAAATGGTGTTCGGTAGTGACATTCTTTAAAGTTACACACTGATTTTTCATATTTTTGAACACCTTTACCTCAAAATGATGGGGCCTATTTACTCATCATGTAGCTATGAGAGAGAGACAGATATTTCCTGATCATAAATGTAGGGGTGTAAATATCAGTCAGTGGACTAAAACATACAGTGTTTCAGTAGTGACATGAAAATGCATTTTTATTTATTTATTTATTTTTTTACATAACGTTTCATACTTTATAAAGAAAATATAATTTTTTAAAACTTTGGTTTAGAAAAACTAAAAAGATATATTTAAAAACAACAACAGAATAAAATACAATAAAAATTTTAATATCGTTTCATAAGTTGAAATTTAGGGGTTATGGTTCAGTACAGCCACCTCCCTATATATATATATATATATATATATATATATATATATATATATATATATATATGGTTTATTAATTAATTAAAGACACTACCTCTAAGTTTTTGCTTTTGATTTTACTTGCAGTTATGTTTTTACACTCACCAATCAAAAGTCATGTTTCAGTTCTTTGCCATACAGGGTGTTTTCTAGAAAAAGAGGTAAATCAAGAGCAAGAAAAAACAAAATATCCTCCTGGTTCTATTTTGGGTTTTGTGTGTCAGTCCAGAACCGTACAGGAATTTTCGTGTAAGGCCAGGCTTTCATTCTTGAGCAAAACAGGAGATTAGAACTGCCAGGATAAATACTTTTATAATAGCAGCTGATTGCCAAGTTCTTGTAATATATGTGATGTTACTCGACCGGCACTTCATGTGTTTGTACTCCAATTTGAACATCCCTGGTTTACCGTAACGTATTGCATAACAAAGACTGAGAGATAGGGCTATTATTACATTTGTTGGTATTTGTGGCATGTTTGAGAGAATCATAAAAAGCTTTTTCTAGCCCCTTGCTTGAGGTGGCATGAAATTCCAGACCTTATGTGTAAGTTACAAGACATTAAAAACAGCTTGGAGTAGACCAGGTTTATTGCATCTCAGCAGGATAGCAGCTCTATTTGACTTCTGTCATTCACTTGAAAGAATAGACCTTTTGTGTGCACAAATCAATTGCAGACATGTATCTAATTTTGCTATGTTGACATGATGAGAGCTGTCTTTTATCTGCTCATGGACTCACACAGGGTCTGCTTAAGTCATTCAGGAAACATTTGGAAAACCTCCACTCCTGCTTGGGATTCTTTTCCCATGTAAGAGACTAGATGTTAGCTGATGTTTTGCAGGCTGCTTATGTTATAGTCCAATCTTTTAATTTACTAGCTTGTCTCTAACAACTTTTTAATAAATTAACAGTGTTATGTAATGTAATTAATGGGGTCACAGATTTTCTGTTTAATCTCATGTAGTTGTTACCTTAATTTAGATGATGCAATGGAAATATTGTATCACGAATGGTTAGATAACATTTAATTGCACATTGTGGCTTGAATGCACTGTTTATTGCTTAAAGTTTTGCAGATTGCAAGAAAACTTTGGGACGTTTTGAACATTGCACTTGTAATTTGCTATCCACTGTTATATGGGCTTTTATCTGTTTACTAGAACAGTGATGCTTCTAGTTGTCCTGATTTGTACTTCTTGTTTTTCAGAGGAAGCTGGTAAAATGGATAAAAGGGAAGTGGCCTAGATGATCCTTATTTAGCGGATCTGTGTCATTTACGCTTTAAATCAGATGAACTTTGAAGCATGATTTTACAACCCAGTCTCATGAGAAGTCATAATAATTTCTACTAGATTGAGAAAGCATAAGAAATTAGGTTGTACAAAAATGAACAGTGCTGAACCTAAACCGAACCATGAAGTCTTAAAGGATTAGCTCACTTCCAGAATAAAAACTTCCTGATAATTTACTTACCCCCATGTCATCCAAGATGTTCATGTCTTTGTTTCTTCAGTCGAAAAGAAATTTAAGGTTTTTGAGAAAAACATTGTAGGATTTTTCTCCATATAGTGGACTTCAGTGGGAGCCAATGTGTTGAAGGTCCAAATTGCAGTTTGAATGCAGCTTCAAAGTGCTCTACAAATTATCTTCCTATCTCTATTATATTTTGTTTTTATTATTTTACATCAGTGCCGTTGTTCATCATTATGTCTGTTTGTCAGTTTTTACAAACATTTAACCAATAAAAAGTAGAGCTTGTGACTAAATCTCGTAATGACATTGGATCCTGAAATTGTCAGTCAAACCTAGGGCCCTATGATTTCCGCAATGCGGGAAACACGGATGGAATCGCGGAATCCAGTCATAAAAACGGAATTTACTGAATAACGCGGAATGTCATGAAATTTGTCAAAGTTTGAATTAATTAATCAAAAGTAGGTCATTAAACAATCTAAACTGCAATATGGACTAGTATCTGTAAATATTACGCCACAAAAATGCCATTTAAATGTGAATCCTGCATGTTCTGCGTGTCTCTATTTTAATGAATGGAGCAGACGAGCGGTTTTGTTTACCACACACACTGAAGCGCGCGTAATGCTCGCGGTGATTTCAGCATTTGACCGTTCCATTTTAGAAAACTAAATGTACAGGTAGACACGGCAAGCCATCAAAATAAAAGTCCGGTTTAACTTGAAGACATTGTGCCAGAAATATATTACTACTATTACTGCTACTACTACTAAAATGAAACAAACATTATTTCTAGAGTATAATCACATAACATTTCTTCCGTGTTTGGATTTTAATAGTAAATTCCCCTTTGTTTGCCAAAAAAAAGATTAAAAGATAAAAGATAAATGAAACTAATGTTTTATGCCTTTATTTGATAACTTAGAACATTTTAAATACACAACACAGAATTTCTGAAGGTAAAAAAAACCTTTCATAAGGCTATTTTAAGAATAAATTTGAATAAATTAAGTATGCGTTAAAATGATTAGACATGCTAAAACACAGAATTTGATAACAATAAAACATGGTGAGAAAAAATAAAACATTTCATAAGGGCCTAAACATGTCATTTTTGTTAAACCTTTATTAAATTGATGTGAAATTGAATAAGTTTCATGATTTTAATTAATTAGACATGCTCTTTGATGAACAAAATTTAATTTACCATTAAAAAGGAGTTGAGAAATATTAAAACGGGGAAAAAAACGGAATCCAGAAAAATTAAAGCGGAATTTGGAAAAAAATAAAACGGAATTTGGGAAAAATTAAAACAGATTTCATAGGTCCCTACAAACCTCATAACTCCACCCCCCACCTCCATTCAGAAAGAAGTGCCGTGACGCACAGTTTGAAGATAGACGTCTACTTTTTCACAATGCAAGTCTAAATAAAGAACTGATTTTTGAATAAGTACAGCATTTTCTTTACTCAAGAAACACTGTCAGGGTTTTTGTGTGTTTGAAGAGCGGAGAAGAGTCTTAGAATTTGCCATCTAGTTGTAGCCAGTATACTTTTGTAGCCTAAATATCCTGTGCATAGCAGTTCATCTTTTATATCATGGGATTTTGGCCAAATGTGTTAAACAACAAGAAAAACTGAGTGCCATATAGCTACAATAAACTTTTTTTTAGTGCTTAATGGTGTGAAGTGGGATTTTTTTTACTTTTAAAAACTGTGCTTTGGCAGAAAAAAGTTTGGGAAACACTGCTGTACACGATCCCAGCTAAAGAATAAGGATCTTATCTAGCGAAATGATCTGTCATTTTCTTGAAAAAAAAAATTCTATACTTTTTAACCACAAATGCTCATTTGCACTAGCTCTAGTTTGCGCATTAAGAAGTCACACGTGATGTAGGCGAAAGTACCGACCCAGTGTTTACAAAGCGAAAGTGCAAAGAAAGTCAAATGTCTTTTACAAAAAAAAAGGTAAAACAACAATGTCAGATGGTTTTGAAGTTGGAGGAGAAAATGAGAGTTTTTCGCCCTACCTTTTTGAACTGGAGTACACAGACGAAGAACTAACGAAAACTAAGAACTAAAGCGTGAAGCTGCAGACGCCATTATGGAGCTAGTCTAAGATGAGTATTTGTGGTGAAAAAGTACATCAATTTTTATTGTTTTTAGAAAATAGTCGTTTTGCTAGATAAGACCTTTATTCCTTAGCTGGGATTGTGTAGAGCCCTTTGAAGCTGTACTGAAACTGCAATTTGGACCTGTTGATCCCCATTGAAGTCCACTTTATGGAGAAAAATCCTGGAATGTTTTCTCAAAAAAACCTAATTTCTTTTTTGACTGAAGAGTAAAAGATATGAAAAGTAAACTAATTTTTAATGACTAACTATGAACCTTTAAAAGTCGTACCTTTTCATGCAAGCCATAATCTACAATCTTGTAGAAATTATTTAAAGTTTTCACAAGACTGTACTAGGTTTTATTCTCTAGTGTTGACGTGACATTTAGCCTGCTTCATGTGCGGTCCCGCGTCTAACGATCAGGTCGAGATGTTAATGCAAAGCTAAACGTGTCATGAAACCAAATAGCTGTTAATTTCTTTTTCTCTTCTATGTCTTTTCCTGTAAGAAAGTCATGACAAGACTCCCAGCAGACTGGATTTATCTCATCTGGAATGCAGTCATGTCCACAGTGCTTAATTAGTGTCCTTACCCCAGCTCTTTTCCACATTAACTGCAACCTTCAACGTGATGAACCCTCAGTGAATCTATCCCGAGTTGTCAGAGGAGATAAGAACTCATTTTACTCTTCCTGTAAAACTTTAGTCAACAAAAAACGTGGATAAATGGCATCATAATGTTGTTAATGGAATTTTGGTTTCACCTTAGGGTCAGCACGTCCATTATGGGAACAATCAAATGAGTCCAGTGTTGAGGTTAAAGTGGTTGAGGAGGGAGGCAGGGTTGTCTGGCTAGAGATAAGGCTTGCTTTGCTTTGTGGAATTACCTCATCAGTTAGATATGGCTGCCAGGGGATTTAGAAACGGGGTCTCTGCCATGTGAGGGTAAAACACAACCCTTGCATTGTATAACCTCAAATGGCAGAGACGAATGTCTCCTGTGCAATATTTATTCTGTGGGTTGAATCTGAGTCTATGCTATTTCACAGGGCCTGTTAAAGTATTCGTCGTGAACACACATGTAGCATCCCTCCCCCATCAGTCTTTAACTGTATTTGCTTGGCCATAGCAGACTGTCCAGACGCTAATTCCTTTCTATCCTCTGTCGTACACTGACACCTTTCATATGCACAGTTGGTCGCTGCTTAATTCAAACCTTAAAGGGAATGGATCACAGTCTAGGCTGCCCGTGTAACGGTCCCGAAGCCTTTCCAAAAGTAGGTTGCCTTATAAATAGCACCTTCTATTGACAGTGCCAGGTGTGTATTAATTTCATATCTTTGGTTGTGCCAGCCCAACATTGAAATGTTTACTAAAAATAACTTAACAGTAAAAGTGAGCTTTATTTTGACATGTCTAGTCATTGTCTACTCAAAACAACTGACCCCCATACCTTTTCTGTTTTTAAGTCCAGAATTCAATTGACCAATCAAATGTTCACAGCTCTCGTGACCAATCGGCTAAATCCTCAAACGACCAGTCAGAGTGAATCTGGAAGTAAAGCGGATGAGAATGGGCACAGCAGGCATCCGCACTAAGAAGATGGTTTCTGTATTAGCCCAGACCCAGCTGCCGGGGTTTTAGAGATTAGCAAATCTAGCCCCAATAACACCCCCCTCTCTTTAACCTCAGGCCCTTCCGTTTACATCCCTTCTGGTCTACATATTACACCCTCTAGCTATCCCAGACTCCAGTTTTATTTGCTTTGTTTTCCCTCCATGTAATTGTGGTTTGATAAAGTGCAGTCTTGATAGTATAAGATGTCCTATCTTTATCTCCTCAGTGACTTAAGACATTCTGTGACCTTTTAGATTGGTGTAGTCATGACTCATCTCAGTAACAGTTGTCAGTGATGAAGTAATGACAGGCTTTCCAAGTTGAGAAATTAGCCGTCAGGATGAATCAAGCACGTCTGGCTCTGTAAACTGGCTTCGGACTACTATTGGTTTAGGAGGCTCATCCCAGATAAGTCTTTGTGTCTGTGTTGATTGCTTACAACAACGCAATTTATTTCAGCTATGCTCTTTCCTTTTTTAGTACGTTATCTTAAGACGGAAGACTGTGGGTGTCACTTGGTGGAAATAGTAGGGCTGGTAATTTAATGAGATATATTATCAGTTACGTTAATTATAAAAAATGTGATTAAAATGTTTACGTAATTAAGCAGGATGACTGAACAATATGTAAATCCTGTAATGAAGAGTTTTCCTGGAGGTACTCGCTTAATGTTTTTGCCAGGCCAGAATCCAGTTGCATTACTACTTCACCCAAAAATGAAAATTCTGTCATTAATTATTCACCCTCATGCCGTTCCAAACTCGTGAGACCTTCGTTTATCTAAAGAACACAAATTAATGTAATTTTAATGAAATCCATCATGGACTGACACGGAAGAGAAGAAATTGTTGAATAAAGTCATTATTTGTGTTCTTTGCACACAAAAAGTATTCTTGTAGCTTTATAAAATGAAAGGAGAAGTTCACTTCCAAAACAAAAATGTACAGATAATTTACTCACCCCCTAGTCATCCAAGATGTGTCTTTCTTTTTTCAGTCGTAAAGAAATAGTTTTTTGAGGAAAACATTTCAGGATTTCTCTCCATGTAGTGGACTTCTATGGTACCTGCGAATTTGAACTTCCAAAATGTAGTTTCAGTGCAGCTTCAAAGGGCTCTACACAATCCCAGCCAAGGAAGAAGCATCTTATTTAGCAAAATGATTGGTTATTTTATATATTTTATAATTTATATACTTTTTAACCTCAAATGCTCGTCTTGTCTAGCTCTGCGTGAGCTCTGTGTATTCCGGTTCAAGACAGTTAGGGTATGTTGAAAAACTCCCATCTCATTTTCTCCTCCAACTTCAAAATCATCCTGTATAGGGCTGCGACAATAAATCGATTCGTGGATCGATTCTGAGATCTTCCGAATGCATCGTGATTCTCTTTGGAATCGATTCTGAGCTTAGATTTTAACAGCAGATGGCGCTCTAATCTAGTTTTTATCTGCACACTCAAATGCTCGTAAAGAAGAGTGCTGAAGAGCACTTGTACGTTAGACTGAGTCAAGTAATTTCACCTCGGATCAGAATGCTTTTATGATGCGAGATTAATGTAAACACAGCCCACTGTGAACACCTTTGTAATTCGCTTCAACCTTTTCGAATTGTATGAATGATTATTTTATGTTCAAGCGTGTGTAAGGATTTGGAAACAAGCAGAGCACTGTTGTTTCTAAAGCAAGCAGTGCCATCTGCTGTTCAGAACTAAGCTCAGAATCGATTTCAGAAAAAAACCATGATGTGTTCGGAATATCTCAGAATCGATGCTGAATCATTTCTTGATTCGCGATGCATCGATGTATTGTCCCAGCCCTAATCCTACATCACTGCAGCAGTACCAACCCAGTGTTTACAAAGTGAATGTTTAGAGCCCTTTAAAGCTGCATTGAAACTGCATTTTGGAAGTTAAAACTCACAGGCAGTTGCACGTGGTAGTTGCTTTGCTGTCTGTGCAGAGTCAGAAAGCTCTCAGATTTCATCAAAAATATCTTAATTTGTGTTCTGAAGATGAACGAAGGTCTTATGGGTTTGGAATGACATGAGGGTGAGTAATTAATGATAGAATGTTCCCTTTAACCCTAAAAAGGGCAAAACCATAAAGAGACATATTGTTGGTATTTTCCATTTTATTGGGATGCAGATAATACAATTTCATGGGTTTTTTTTATTTATTTATTTTTTTTTTACTACATGAATTTTTTTTTTTTTTTTTTTTTTTTTTAATGGATACGTTGCCCCTTTGGGGGTATAAATTCACTGAAAACAGAACACTTGTTTATCAATGCTTGTTACAACATGGTTGTAATTCCTAAATGCTTTGGAATACAGACCTAAGATTGGTGTCTTTGTAAAGAAGACATAGCAGATTATTGTTAAAGTGAAAGCATTTCAAAAAAAGAAAGTATAAAAAAGTTATAGAAGTTTAAGTTTACAGTAAAGATAATGTAGTATACTTTTTATATGAAATAAATACTTTATAGAATATGTTGCACTCTAAAATTGCTATAAAATCAAAGCCATATGTCTAACGAAGTTATGTTCCAAATTTGAAGTTGATATCGCAAAAATTGTGGTTCCTGTCAGATTTTGTTTGGGCACTATACCAAAAAATAATCACTGGGTTACACCCAAACTGTATTGTAATTTTTTTGATGCAGTTTTCCGTCACAAATCAATCCTTCTCTGTCACAATATCACATCTATAACAAAACAGTTACCAAATATGGAACCTTGACCTTCAAGCCCAAAGTATACTTCACTGATAGTTCCGGTTCTTGATTCTGATTGGTTGAGCCATGTTCAAAGCATTACTCTGCAAACATAAACCTTTGTTTACATCTGTGTGTTGCTTGGCAACCACTTCCACCGTTTCTGGGGAACTACATTGTTTGTTGGAAGTATAATGTTTTTTATTAATGTCATTACACTTTATTTGCTCTGTTTTATTTTGTGAAACCTTGCTACGTATATGGAATAACCACTTTATAAAAGCAATAAGCCCCGTGAACCTGTGGTGTATTTATAACAGCTAAGGGGGTTTATAGCTGTTATAAATTCACTGTAAACGACAGCTTCTTGGGGCTTATTGCTTTAATTTACACGTATGCTAGGGACAGTGTACAGTGTGCGTGATGCGAATTTCGTCATCAGAATAGTCTGCGCACCACCCGATTTTTGTAAACCCATTTAGAGACAGATTACAAAAAAATGTAAGCATTTAAAGGGTTAGTTCACCCAAAAATGAAAATTATCTCATTATTTACTCACTCTCCAGTCATCCTAGGTGTATATGACTTCTTTCTTTCAGACAAATCCAATTGGGGTTATATTAAAAATGATCTTGGCTCTCCCAAGCTCTATCATGGCGATGGGCAGGTGTTTCTCTTCAACAGCCCAAAACAAGACCAATAAAGTGCATCCATCCATAATAAAAAGTGCCTCACATGACTCCAGGGGTAAATAAAGTCCTCCTGTAGTGAATCGATGCGTTTTTTGTAAGAAAAATATTCATATTTAAAATGTAATAATCAATTTAATCTAGCTTGCGGCAACTGGTCGTACACAGCAGCAGCTCTGGGCAGATAACATATGACGTCGGCGTTGCGCATGCGGCAGTAAGTCTCATGAAAACCAATGTTTGTTTACAGGAGCAGAGGAAGCAAAGTTTCCTTACTTTAGCAAAGGAAAACCAGTCCTCTCGTTTTATATATCGAAATCCTGTAACATTTTTCTTTACAAATCCTCGTTTTGTTCTTCTAATTCGTGACCGTTATTTTGTTTTGGTTTCTCCACGGCATGTTCGCGTGGAGCTTTTTCCATGTATGACCAGTTGGCGCAAGCTAGATTAAAGTGATTATTATGTTTAAAATATAAATATTTTTCTTACAAAAACGCATCAGTTCAATACAGGAGGCCTTTATTTACACCTTGGTCCACTTTATTGGACTTGTGTTGGACTGTTTAAGAGAAACACCCGCCCATTGCCATGATACAGCTTGGGAGAACCAGGATAATTTTTAATATAACTCGATTGGTGCGTCTGAAAGAAGGAAGTCATATTCACCTAGCATACCTAGCATTTTTGGGGTAAAATTTCAGTGTAAACCTAAAAAGCTAATGCTCAACAACAGCTTTTTAAATCTTTTTAAAGTCCCCTCCAACATGTGTAAATATGTAATGCAGTTTTAAATGCTTCCTGTAAGCTAAACAGAGGATGCTGTAACCAGGTCACCGCATCTAAATATTCACAACAAACACCCTTTCAAAATGAAACCAAGAAATAAGATCTGCGTCTCCAAACAGCTTCTCAAATGTTTGTATCCCCCAGGATATGTCACCCCTTTTAGGGTTAATGTCAAGAAGATAAAAGGACATAAGTCAAATAAAATTATGGTAGAAAAAAAGTCACACTTTTAAATGAACAAATGCTACCTTCACCATGCAAAATAATTCACTCAAATATGTAGTAGCCAAGAGCTAGTTATAAAGCATTGGTTGTTGGTCTAGAAGTTGACACGCAAGGAGTATTGGATTCGAATCCTGCATAATGTGAAGCAACTTGTAAGTTTTATATATGATGTATAAAAATTGCATCTGTATGTCAGTGGATCTATGTCAGGAGTAGGGGTGTATTTGAATGCATTTTATTTTAGGCTATCACTGCAATGATGAGTGAGCTATGGATGAGAGCTGTACATGACAGAACAGTGTTGCTCTATAACAGCGACTGTTGACGACCACAGTGAACATGCAGTAAAGTTGTAATGAGGAGCAATGTCACCACCAGAAATGTCACTCACAATAATGTAGTGTAAAATTTCTTTTTTTTATAATTAATTCAGGGTATTTTATATTGATTGGCAGTGCTTAAAAAAGAAAAATCTATTCGTACGCTTCGTACTTTTGCATACAAATCTAACTGATCTCTAATCACTACCAATCCAGAGCTTTTCTGAACTTTCAGTCCTCATGCCCTCTAAACTTTACTTTCTACAACGTCTTCCAACCCTTTGTTTCATCTCTTTTCAGAGGCGAATTATCTCTAGAGTTCCTCCAAGAGATTTGGCCTGGGACTGAATTCAAGTTCAAGGGATTAAATAGCACATTTCTTTTCGAGCGGATGAGTTTGGTGGAATGTGATAATGAATGTGCAAAGTTATGCGCAGAAGGTCTATTTTAAGTCTTGTTCGCAGAGCCTCAAACAAGTCATGTGGTTTCTGTCTTTTTAATCCTCATATCTATTCAGACCAATGTAAACTACCCCACATTGTGCAATTGTTTAAGCAGCTGCAGATGTAGTTTAGTAGAAAAGATGCATTGTTTTTCGCAAAAAAGGTTCATATGGTTGGCATTAGAGAGTACTGGAAGTCATAACATCACAATTATTTCCCAGAGCTAGAGATACTTGCCCCTCATATTACTCAGGACCTAGACAACATCTCTGGGATTTATTTAGAGGTTAATCCACAGATGAACCCCTTTCTATAACAGTTTCTGGCAAAATAGATGCAGTTATTACTCAAATCTCTGAACTTCCATGGTACGTTCACTTCTGAACTTTATGAAACAAAGGGAGGCATTTGTACACCATGTAATAAAAGTTTCCCACAAAAAGACTTTTTGCTCTTTATGGAAGAGGCGGTTGGTTATATGAGTAGAGTATGCTTTTAGTGAGTTGGGGGTTGGGGCACTATTCAAAAACCAGGTTTTAAGAACATCTCAATATGTGTGAAAACAAGCTTTTGGGAATAACAGAGTGACTTCAACAGCTGTTGTTTATCTGCACAGGCCGTTTGCATGGATCTAAACCAAGGATTTTCACTCAGACATCTCAGCAGTTCTATAGGGGTGTCTTTTGTACAGTGAAGCACTGCAAAGATTTGCATTCAGACCATGCTAATGCATGGTAAAGCCCTGAATGGATATCCAGACCCTTCCGTTTCAACCCCTCAAGCTCTTCCCTATTCACTGGGGTTTTATCAATATGCCACATGGCTGAAAGTCTAATAATGAGATTAAGAGGGATATTATGTCTTTAGTGTACTTTCACCCTCCTGAACTGGCATCGCTGGTATAGCTGGCTGAATGGACAAATATTAAAGCCGTCATATTTCATTCACATCATCTTTCAGATTTCAGAGCAAGCAGCTTTAATGGTCTTTTTGGACTAGGGGGTTTGCAGAAAGATGTTTTTTCCACTGTGTTACCTCTATAGATTTTATATGTGTGTGTATATGTATATATATGCTGTTCAAAGGTTTGAGATCACTATGATTTTTAATTTTTTTTTTTAAAGAAGATTTTTATGGTCATCCAGGCTGCATTTATTTGATCGAAAATCTATTAAAAAAAAAACAGTAATATTGTGAAATATTTCAATGTAAAATAACTGTTTTCTATGTAAAATGTAATTTATTCCTGTGATGCAAAGCTGAATTTTAATCATTTATTACTCCAGATAGTGTCACATTATCCTTCATAAATCATTCTGATATGCTGATTTATTATTATGTTGAAAACAGTTGTGCTGCTTAATATTTTTGGAACCTGTGACCTTTTTTCAGGATTCTTTAATAAATAAAAAGAACAGCATTTATTTAAAATGGAAATCTTTTGTAAACTACCATTTTATAAGTTTGTGGTCAGTAATATATTTTTTTTATTCTTTCTTTCTTTTTTTTTTCTTTTTTTAAAGAAGGTAGTACTTTTATTCACCAAGGATCTGTTAAACTGATAAGAAGTGATGGCAAAGATTTATATAGTTAGAAAGGATTTCTATTTTGAATAAATGCTGTTTTTTATTTTTTTAAATACTTTTTATTCATCAAAGAATCCTGAAAAAAGAATCGCAGGTTCCAAAAAAAAAAAAAAATAGCCGAACAGTTCTTAGAGCGATCAGGTACGGTTCCAGTTGTGTTTCCACCTGAGCCTGGTACGGCACGGCATGATTACAAACCGTTCTCGGCCCGGAATTCTCGCCACAGTTAGACAACATCGAACAGCCAAATAAACAGCTATGCTGCGTTCATAGCTCATGCATTAATACTGTCAATAAATGTGGTATTTTTTAGAAAGGTTTTACCTTCTGTGTCCATCTCCGTTAGCATGCATATCCCCTTAGCATTTGTTGGTAATGTTATACCCGTCGTCACCTTCTGTTTATTTTATTTTTTGCACCAAGAGTTGTGTGCTTTTTTTCTGTCATTTAACAAAGTAAATATCAGATAAAAAAAGGAGTCCCAAAAATAGAAATATCTGATCATCGTCCATATCACTGTTTACATTACAATTGCATTACCAAGGCAACGACTGCCGCATTTGTATTTACATTCCAAAGAGTTCCGTTATCAGCACCACAGTGAAAAATGAAACCATATCCGTGCTGACTGGCCCGGATCGGCACGGAATGGAACGGTTAAGCAAAGAGAACGGTTCGGCCCGATAGTGGAAAAGTGGCTATTATTTCCTAAATTGATAGTAAACGTAATAAATCAGCATATTAGAATGATTTCTGAAGAATCATGTGACACTGACTGAAGTAATGGATGATGAAAACTCGGCCTTGCATCACAGGAATAAATTCTATTTGTAAATATATCAAAATAGAAAACCATTATTTTAAACTGTAATAATATTCACAATATTGTATTTTTTTCTGTATTTTTGATCAAGTAAAAACAGCCTTGATGAGCATAAAACAATTCTTAAAAAAAAAAAAACTTTAATGAACTTGATGATCCCAAACTTTTAAATATGAGCAATATCACATAAGTAGCCGTGCAATATGGCAGTATATCGGCACAGCTGTGATTCAGCCGTAGGCACAGTTAATCAAAGCGTGGCAATAGATATATCCATATTGCACTGCTACTTATGTGATATTGCGTTTACACATCAATTTGACGGGACGTGTGTGTAAATACATAAAAGAAACATAAGAGTGTCTTTAAAAACCCTCTTTTGTGGAACTACTTTCTTACGCCATGAATTCAAATTTCAAGTTGACAGTTTAACAGCTGAGCCCAAGTCTCCGTTACTAATTCAAAAATATCACTTTAGAACTAGGAACGAAGAAACATTGAGTTGCTTCATTGAAAGCTTATTGTATTCCTGTATTAAATGCTCACAGTATTAATGTAAAATACAAACATCTACGCAAACTTCCTTTTTTCAAATTCTCTTTAACAAACCGCATATTTGAAGTCTAAACAAGTACATTCTCACCTAAAAAAAAAACTCTTAAAACTCTAAGAGTATTCTGTCACAAAAACAGTATTATTTATAAAATGACAGTGGATTTAGACATGCGCCATGACACTCATTGTGGGAAATACTTCGTGGAGTGATACAATCGGTGAAATTGTTGGAGTTCTGATATTACTAGAATATCGCACTTCTCTCAGCCAATCAGATTCGAGGACCAAAATGAACTGCTCTGTGTGTGTGGGGGTGTGTGTGTGTGTATGGGCTTGTTAAGTGATGATGTAATGCGTCCAACGAACGCACCAACTAACTAACTCATTTTACTTGATAATACTATCTCAGCAGCCATTTATGAGCACTGTTTAGTCATATTAAACATTTAAGCTAAACCTTTTTTTAAATTTACGGTGTACACTACAATCTCCATGCTCACAGCTTCCCAAACACAAATCATTTTTATATTTATTTATTTATATTTTCATTGTCTGGCTATCTGGGATTTCAGTATGAAGTTAAAGGGTAGGATTATAATTTTTTGGTAGCATTATATTACATTGTGAGTGTATTATTAGTACCATTTGTTGTTTTCTTGTGTCATCTGATAGAGTGACTTAACAAGCGAATATTCTGAAAGATCACATGGCTGGTGAAAATTCAGCTTTGTCATTACAGGGATAAATTTAATTTTAAAATTCATTAAAATAGAAAACAGTTATTTTAAATTTTATTCATATTTCATATTACAATTTTTACTGCCTTTTTGATCAAATAACTGCAGCACTAATGAGCAAAAGAAACTTTCTTAAAAAAAAAAAAAAAAAAAAAAAAGTACTTGCACTTGCCCCAAACTTTTGAATGGTATGGAGTTGTGCACCCATAGACCTTTTTGATATGTAGGTGTAAGTGAGAAAGCCTGGGATGAGTGTAAAAGTTCAGTAAAGTGTAATAAATAGCATCAAAGAGGAAAGCGATGGAAAATTGCCATATTTTTTTTCTTAGTTAAAGCATATGTGGACATTGAAGCTCTTTGTGTCATGTGATCATCCATCATATAATAATAATAGTGTGAAAGAGTGATTCTGAGGTTTAAACATTCTCACACAGGAATGTGCTTTTCCAAGCCTTCGCCATGCTGCTCTGAGCTTATCATCTCAGGAATCCAAGAAAGAGAAGCAGTCCAAATGTTAGCAGTGTGAGTGTAATCGTTCAAACGGAGAACACGGCGAGTGCCAGGCTTGAACAGAGACGCGTGTGATAAGAGGTCATAGTCCAGACTTTTCTCAAGGTGCTCGGCTGCCGCTTTCGAATTTGAGAAGCCATTAGTTTGAAAGCCAACGGCTGGTTCACATGGCCTGATGTGGTACATGAGTATTTGATCCAATTGGCTTATGTACAGGTACAAGCTGTATGAACCCATTCATCACCAGGTCAGTTTTCTATTTAGCACATTGTTATACTTCTTTTGGATGGTTTAGCATTAGGGCCTAGCGTACTGAAAATATTCAGCGTGACATGTTGAGTACAAGGATCACAACTTGGCAACACGCCTACATTGTTTTCACTGTGGGCAAGGAACTAAGATTATCTACCGTTTATTTTACAGACAGGCGGTATATCAGTGTATGAGCACTTAAAGACGGAGATTATACAATGTGTTAGAGAAGTATGTTTGATGTCCATTGATTCTTAACGTCTAAATAATATAATTGCCATGTTCTTTCCTACTTAGTTAACTGCATATGTTTATGAGCCGATAACGCAAATTCGACATGAAAACCGTTTGATCTAAACCACTTGCCTTGCCTCTGGCTCTAAATATTGCACGGTTGAAGAAGACCTTTATCAGATAAAAGTTAAATGCTTACACCGAGCGATGGGTGGAGGTTATTTTTGTGCCATATGTCCAAGTTCTCCAGTGGTTATTTAATCCAGCAGGCCTTTTTGAGATAATGTTAAGTGTTTCCTGTGTTTGCAAAGGCCCACCATGACAAACGGAGATCTCTCCAGGCTGTTGTTAGTTATTTAAAGTTTCTTTTGGAGGTTGATGTAGATTTTCACATCGTTTTATAGCTAAATAGCTATAGCTTTTTTCCACTTAACAGAAGATTAAAAGCTTATTGTCATATCAGTTTTGGCAGTAGTGATGTTTGTTTAGAGCAGTCCTTTGTAATAGCAAATGCCGGTTATGTCATCTTACATTCCTGCCTGTGTTTTGCATCCTGTCCAAGCATTATATTTTTATTTATTTTTCATTTGTGCACCATTATTCTGTCTTTCCAGAAGTGGTTTTGTTTTCAGATTAAGGACATTAATCTAAAACATGCAATTTTATGCATTCTCTATATCGCAGTAAGAAAAATGAAATATCATTGCCATACATAGGGCCCTATGAAACCAGTTTTTTTTTTTTTTTTTCATTTGAATTGTTCTGAATTTCCGGGGGTTGTTTTCTAGAATAAATGAAAAACCATGTCTAATTAATTAATCCATGTGTGTGACCTTTTGGACATTTTTGTCCTTTTCAGTTTTGCTTTGTTTTTTTTTGTTTTTTTTAATCATTTTGCCTGTGTTCTTGCCAGCTGCATAAATTTTGGCACAGGTGTGTATTTTTATTGGAATTTTATTATTTCACCCCCACTTCCTTTAATAAATCTATTTTGCACTAGGTACAAAAAATAGTTCCTCTCAGGACCTATAACTTTCTTTTGGTTTCACTTTTTAAACTTTTTCCAGTTCAATTCCATTCAAATTTATTTGTATAGCACTTTTCACGATGCATATTGTTGCAAAGGCACGTTACACCAAATTAAAGTTTTTACAGTATATGCTTCAACAATATATACTTCATTCAATATATACTATACAACAATAATCTGCCATGGGTCTTCTTTAAAATGAGACCAAACTTGGCAGTTTTGGTCCATGGCAGTTTTTTGACATGGACATGTTTGTTCACTGAAGACCTATGTGTAACTTTTTTTTTTTTTATTGACGAACAAGGATTAAAATCATGAAACTTAAACAATTTAAGAGCAATTTGTTAAATGTTTACTTAAAATAAAATTTTTAAGGCCCTATGAAATTCGTTTCTTTCTTTTTTTTTTTTTTTTTTTTTTATCAAATTCACTTTTTATTTTTTATTTTTTTTAGAAAATTCTGTTTTCCATTAATTTTCTGAATTCGGTTTTCATTCTATTTAATAATGAAAAGCATCTCTAATTAATGAATTTTATAATAAAATGAATTTGTCTGTTTCTTTAAGTTAAACTGAACTTTTATTTTGACAGGTTGCTGTGAAGACCTTTAGTTTCTGTTTGTATGTGATGACAATATTGTTTTGATGTTTTTTTATTTTATGTTATTATTTTTTATCCTATCTATAATTTATTCAGTTTTATTATTTATTCAAAAAATTAGTAGTTTTAATAGTTTTTTGTTAGTTTAGGTTGCAAAATTTCATATGCTGCTATTCTCTAAAAACGGTGAAATCAAACCAAGTTTTTTTTCTCAATATTTGGAAGAAAAAAACTTTTTTAGAAACGTGTACAGATGCAAGGAAAATATATTCCTTTTTAACATCACCAAATTAAATGTTTCCTTGAAAACATTTTTTTTAGCCATTTGAAACCAATGGGAATATGAAGCGTACGTTTCAAAGAACGAAACCAAAACTAGATTTTTATTGTGGAAACACTTATGTCATTGAGTAACTCAGTAACCCAAAACTCTGCGTTAGTGTTGCAATATGTGTCATATAACCACTTTTCTGAGAGTTTCTGCAGTTTGTTTCATTATCATTGTCAAAAACGGTTTGTTTAGCGCTGTTTTGCTGTTCACTTTTTTTCAGCTGGAATTTCTGTTTTTTATGGTTTTGCTGTAACAAAAACAAACAAAAAAACATGTACCTCAGAACAAAATGTACTTATGATCCTGGTTTTTCTCCAGCATCAGAGGGAATATTATAGACCCATATTGATTTTCTCAGCATGTCTGTTTTGAAATGTAGTTTCAGTCGATGTGATCCGAAATACACTGCTAATGATGTTTGAGCGCCTGGGGAGGCTAATTCAGACTTGTTTCTTTACAAATGTCGTCCGTTTCTTTTAGAAACGATCTTCATTTGTTTCATGAGTTGACTTTAAATAGCATCAGCTGATTGCCGATAGTAGGCCAAAGTCAAGCAGCTCCCAAAAATAGTGCTGGGTTTACTGTGGCTCGTGTAATGTTACACTGCATTTTAAAAATAGTGACAGATTTAAGCGGTGGCCTCTGCATTTCGCCGGCTGACCTCTGCGGTCTGCTTTCAGCTCACTGCCTAGACTACATTTAGAGCAATTGCATTCTGGCTTGTTCAACTTTTTAGTATCTGTGGACTTCTCAAAATGATTTCCTGCATTGATAACTTCAAAGACGGTCTTCAGACAGTTGCTCTGTTTTACTATGTTCAACATTAGGCATTGTTTCACTATCATGCACAACTACAAAGACTAGATTTGCCTGCGTTTGAATCTCAGCTGTGAATAAGCCCTTGTTAGGAAACGGTTTTATCCATTCCTGCGGTGCCTGTGAGGTTTTAGAAGAACTGGAAGGAAATAATATGAATCATGCCGCAGGCGTTTCATTCCCTTTGAGATGCCTGTAAATTATAGGTGAAATTCAGGTGACTTCATCCGTTGTTTCTTGATTGCTTTCCTTTTGACCTCACTGATTTAGATGGAAATTTTGGTTTGTATGGATCAACAAGTGTCAATAGCAATCAGTTTTTACATTTACAAAGGGTTGTTATGCAGTATATGAGTAATTGTGACTGGTAGGTTTGTGATATGCACAAACTTTAGCGGCCCCTGGAAAGAATTTCCTTTCTTTCTTGTTAGATTTAATGCATTGCCAACCCTTATTTATATCAGATACCGTAGCTTGAGATGCAAAGGCATCATTGGTGACATTGCATCATCCTTTCATGCTGGAAGTTTGGAGGAGGTGTATCTTCTATTCCCCTTTTAGTCATACTAAGAGCGGCTTCTGTGATTGATCTGAACCCTTTCGTCTTTCTTTCTTCAACCTCTTTCAAAGTGTGTAAAAGCTCTCTCAACATGCTCTCTCATTTGTTCAAACCCATGTTCTTTGAGTTTGACTCAAAAGTATACAGTCTTCAAAGGTCATTGGTGAAGACAAATGAGGAAAGCTGGTTGATTTTCTATTTGGGTCTTCCGAAGAGAGGAAAAACCGCTGTTAGCCGATATCAATCATGAACTTGAAATATTTGCTCTTTTAAAACAATGACAAAGTTTATTTCCAGTTCACAGACAATTTTAACTACCTAAGACCGGATTCACTCCATCTATTAAAGAGGAAAATGAAATGGTGTTTTAACAGCTCCCATAACCCTCGTTTCTGGGCTGGAGAATTCACTTAATGGGAAAACTTACAAAACCACACATTTTTGTTTGTTATTGTAAGTCTTTGTCATATACGCTAGACACAGTGTAGCCCAAAAGTCTGAGACCACCAGTGAAAATGTTTTTTTTTTTTCTTTTGCATGTTTTCCCGTGTTGAGATTTTTTTTTTTTCTTTTTTTTTTTTTTTCCATTACATATATTTTAAATTGGGTTGACAGTATAGTAGGGCTGGCCGATATGGGCAAAAAAATTATCACGATAACTTTTTTCATATCAGTCGATATCGATAATTATCACAATAAATGTCAAATCTCCATTTCTTTCAAGTTTAAAGTCAGATTTTTGCTCCAAAGTAAAAGTTGTAGAAACCAGATCATTAATTTTCTTTAACAAAATAAATATCTAAATAGAAAAATTAATTTCTGCATGTTCTAATGAGTTATATTGTTTCAAATCAAGAAACAGGGTTTGGGTTGTCTGATAATGATGATGATAATAATAATAATAATAATAATAATAATAATAATATCACTTTTTTTGTCTCTTAGAAATGCACATTTGATAGTAGCTTGAGGATGCAGAAGTAATTTTTTTGTTCATTATCAATCAGTATAAATTGTAGCAACCTCAGTTTTATATAGTTAAATTTATTCTGACCCATTTTTTTTAAGCATTGGTATCCCATAGTAGCAAGCATACATTTTAAATCATGATAAACACAATTAAAACCACACAATGGTACCTCAATACCATGGTAAAAATATTTCGCTTAAAAATGACCAAAGAGTTTAAATAATTTTCCTATTTAAAACTTGACTCTTCTGTAGTAACATCGTGTACAAAGACGGGCGAAAAATGAAAAGTTGCATTTTCTAGGTTGATATGGCTAGGAACTACTCTCATTTCGGCGTAATAATCAACTTTGCTGCTGCACCATCCCATATCAGCCTAGAAAATCCCAACTTTTCCATAGTCCAAAATATGTATAAAGTATACATTGGATTTTGTAAATAACGTAAATATTTAATGGGTTTCCTCCTACATATTTCAGGAAGAGACATCGTTTACGTTTTATTAAGCCATGTAAGTCTTAACACCCAGGTTCCCTTTAAAGGAGAAGTCCACTTTCAAAACAACAATTTACAAATAATTTACTTACCCCTTTGTCATCCAAGATGTTCATGTCTTTCTGTCTTCAGTCGTAAAGAAATTATGGTTTTTGAGGAAAGCATTTCAGGATTTTTCTCCATATAATGGACTTCATTGGTGCCCCGATTCTGAACTTTCAAAATGTAGTTTAAATGCAGCTTCAAAGGGCTCTAAACAATCCCAGCCAAGGAAGAAGGGTCTCATCTAGACGATCAGTCATTTTTTTTCAAAAAATAAAAATTTGTATACTTTTTAAGCACAAAAGCTCATGTAGCACAGGCTCTGGGATGCGCATCCATGACGCTGCAAATTAGTGATGGGTCGTTCTTGAACGATTCGTTCATTTTGATTCATTGTCTCTGGGAGTTAACTAATTTCAGTCGCGCATGCGCAACATCCTATTAGGTTCTGTACAGGAATTAGTTCACCTGTTTCGAGTCTTCGGGTTTTTCGAGTCGTTCGTTCATCTTATGGGGCTTTCACGTGACGCTGATTTTGCTAAAATGAACGAAATAAATGAAATGACTCAAAAAGATTCGTTCATTTCACTGAACGAGACTCAAAGGTCAGAGTCTGTGAAATGATCCGAACTTCCCTTCACTACTGTGAATCACGTCTAAGTTCATCGTCTGTGTACTCTGGCTTAAAAAGGTAATGTCGAAAAACTCCATCTTATTTTCTCCTACAACTTCAGAATCGGTCGACATCGTTGCACCTTTTTGTTTGTAAACAGCGTGACTTACTTGCACTTTCTTAGTCTTTGCACGTTCGCTTTGTAAACACTGGGTCTGTAGTTCCATCGTGAACGCACATGTCAGAGCCTGTGCTAAACGAGCTTTTGTGCTTTAAAAAGTATACAAATTTGTATTTTCCTAAAAAATGACAGATCGTTTCGCTAGACAAGACCCTTCTTCCTCGGGTGGGATTGTTTAGAGACCTTTGAAGCTGCATTTAAACTACTT
This sequence comes from Cirrhinus mrigala, assembly GCA_036247105.1. Taxonomy (NCBI): domain Eukaryota; kingdom Metazoa; phylum Chordata; class Actinopteri; order Cypriniformes; family Cyprinidae; genus Cirrhinus; species Cirrhinus mrigala. Next base: position 19,071,658 of record CM070027.1, on the reverse strand, counting down.
TTTGAAAGTTCAAAATCGGGGCACCATATCAGTCCATTATATGGAGAAAAATAATGAAATGCTTTCCTCAAAAACCATAATTTCTTTACAACTGAAGACATGACCATCTTGGATGACAAGGGGGTGAGTAAATTATTTCTAAATTGTTACTCTGGAAGTGGAGTTCTCCTTTAACATTATGACTTGGAAAAACTTGAGATCTGTCCTTGATCTATAAGCTGTGTGCATGTTTGTAAATATTTTCCCCCCTTTTTCTTCTCTAGGCCCATGAATGGAACAAGAACGATGAGCGTCTCCTTAGTGCAGTAGAGCATGGAGAAGCAGATAAACTCGCCTCCCTCCTGTCGAAGAAAGGAGCCTGTCCCACCAAGCTTGACAGCGAGGGCAAGTCTGCGTGAGTATTGGAACTGATATTGCTCTCCTTCCAATTTTAATCAGACGCTGACCGCTCTAATTGTGTCTTCAGCAGTGTTTTGAGAGAGTTTCTAGACTATATCTTCTGCAGTCCACTCGAGAAGTGCATAAAAAAAAATTGTATGTGTGTGTTTACACTCCAGCTAAAGGAGGGATGTGAGTTATGCTTTTTCACATCCATTCATCAGAGTGTTTATTTAGCTGTAGAAATGATAATCTAAACCCCAGTCAAACAAATTTAGTCCTTCATTCAACCCATCAGCGCTTTCTTTCAATGCATTTACATCAGCCTTAATTTTTTTCTTTTTTACTGTAACAGGCACCCAGATGTTCAGAAGTGAATGCTCGATTTGTTTATGCAAGTCATCCAGTTTTAAAATCATGCATGACACACATTTTAACCAATGGTGAATTAAACACTTGAAATCCTGATACCAAAGCTTCGCTTTTCTGACTTTTCCTTTAGCAATTTTGTGTTGTTTTGCTTAGAAGTCAAAGGAAGGACACTTAAATATATGTTATACTAGTTCAAAGAAGTTTGAATGCTTTGTTTCTTTGTTTTGGCAGAGACAAATAGGACTTTTTTTCTTTATTGGAGTCTCAACCTGAATAATTACATGCTTGTGTCTACATTTTGGGGAAAAATATACATGTTTTGAAATGTTGTGGACAGATTTATTGTGTTTGTGAGAATAACAGGAAATTTAAATCAGCTATAAAGGAATTTGCTTTCTGCATTTTTACAGTCTGACATCATAAGTTCAACATTTAGCAATATTCCTAATGGAAGATTTTGATATTTTAGCAAGAAGGTAAATGCTTAGGTGTATAGACGCATAATGTGGACAGCATGATTTTGACCACTATATTTGAGTGATTTTCCTAAGATTGTTTAATGCATAAGAAGAACCTTCAAACATCAGTTATAAAGAAGGAAACGTAACATTCCCATAAGCAACACAGCAGAGATGAATCAATGAATGAGTTTCAGTGAGCGCAGAGAGACACGCTTGCTCTCTTCACATTGTAAGTAATGAACTCAGACACTGCCGACCTGAATGAGTCTCCAGTGTCCTGCGTTAGGATGGCTTGAGCCGAAGCGCTCTCATAGGCTCACAATAAATCCTTATCTGCCCGTTTGAGGAGTTCATTGTATTCGAGTGCTTGCGCTCCAGAGGGTTCACGAGCCAGAGAGGCACATGCAGAACACAGAGCCTCGCTGTATTTCCAAACCGTCACGGTCACCATGGAGATATAATTTCCTGATAATGAAGGAGTCTGTGCGATTTGATAATCATATGCTCTGATGATCATGTTATTTACCTTGAAAAGGACTGCGAGAGAGCTCTTGATAATGTTAATTACAAAAACACAAGACTAATGCTGCGGCAAATGTGTTGCCGCTACCTTTCAGGGTTTAAAAAAAAAAAACCTGAATGAATGGAGCGACTGAACGTTTAATTGACTTGAACATTTAATTAAATCTAAGGATGCTAGTGATTTAAGGTTTATAATTTTAAAACTTTACTAAGAAAGTAACACAAACGAAGGCATTTTGAAAAATATCTCGCCATGGTAACTAGAACTGTTTGCCAGCTTTCTTAAAAATATCATCTTTTGTGTTCTGCAGAAAAAAAAGTATATAGGTGATGGCTTTCTTTCTACTGCGTAACACAAAAAATTAGTTTTCATTTTTATGTGAACTACCTCTGTAAATGTGTTTCAGGCCAATTTGAAAGCAGCAATGATATACACTGCCATTGAAAAGTTTGGGATCAGTAAGATTTCTAATGTTTTTTTTCTTTAAAGAAGTCTTTTCTGCTCATCAATGCTGCATTTCTTCACAGAAAAAACTGTAATATTGTAAAATGGTGGTTTTCTATTTTAATATACTTTAAAGTAGAATTTATTTCTGTGATGTAATGCTGAATTTTCAGTGTCTTCAGTGTCACATCCTTCAGAAATCATTTTAATATGCTGATTTATATTCTTTGGTAAACAAAATGTTAAAAAGAACAGCATTTATTTAAAATCGAAATCTTTTGTATCAATATACACTGCCGTTCAAAGTTTGGGGTCAGTCATTTTTTTTTGTGTGTGTTTAAAAGAAATTAATACTTTTATTCAGCAAGGATGTGCTAAATTGATTAAAAAAGTAGTGCTGTCAACCGATTAATCGCGATTAATCGCATTCAAAATAAACGTTTTTATTTACATAATATATGTGTGTATACTGTGTATATTTATGTGTGTGTATATATATATATATATATATATATATATATATATATATATATATATATATATATATATATATAAATACACACACACATACAGTAAATATTTAGAAAATATGTATATGTATTTACATGTGTATATTTATATTTGTATAATTGATATTATATAAATATTTTTAATATATAAACAACATTTTTCTTAAATGTATACATGCATGTGTGTATATTTATTTATATATATATATATATATATATATATATAAAAAGTGATAGCAAAGACTTCTTTTTTACTTTTTCTTTTTAACTTTTTAGTCATTAAAGATTTCAGAAAAAAGAATCACAGTTTCCAAAAAATATTAAGCAGCACAACTGTTTACAAAATAATTCAGCATATCAGAATGATTTCTAAAGCATCGTGCGACACTGAAGGCTGGAGTAATGGCTGATGAAAATTCAGCTTTGCATCACATAAATAAATTATATTTTAACGTATATTAAAATAGATAAAATAAAATAGATAAACTTTTATTTTAAATTGCAATAGTATTTCGTATTACATTTTTTCTATATTTTTGATCAAATAAATGGAACTTTGAGTATAAAAGACTTCTTTAAAAAACTTTTGAACGGCATTTTAAGTTGGTTTAATTCTTCCAAAAACAGTGTCGTTTTTTTTCTGGACTGACCTTTAATAGCATTAGAGTGATGTATATTGTGCTTAAATTGCCATATTTAAATATTTAAAGTTCTTGATTTATTCATTTAAAGGTCAGACCCATGTAGCTGTCGTGAGTGACATAGTTATCGAGGTCATTATCAGGACATCTTGTGTAGCTTTAACTCTTAACTTTATTACTGCACAAAAGAGAGATCCCAGTGCATCTTGATCCTTATCTTTGAGGTTGTAATCAATTTCTTCAAGTTTCTTGTAATCAATTTCTTCAAAATCACAATTTCTTCAAGTTAAACCAAACTTTTAGTTTGATGGGTTGCTGTGAAGACCTTTACGTTTCTGCTTAATATTCAAAGACATGCGTTAAATTAACAGACCCGGTTTTGATTTAATCATACAAAATTTGGCAAATTCCATGACATTCCATGCTATACAATAAATAGGTCCCTATTAAAAGTGATCAAAATTGACAGTCAAAACATTTTTAGTTGTGCTTAAATTGCCATATTTCAATATTTAAAGTTCTTGGTTTGTTCTTTTAAAGTCAAACCCATGTAGCCTACGTGAGTGACGTAATTATCGAGGTCATTATCAGGACATCTTGTGTAGCTTTAGCTCTTAGCTTTATTACTGCCCAAAAGAGAGATCCCAGTGTGTCTTGATCCTTATCTTCCAGATAGGTTGTAATCAATTTCATGTAGATTAATTAGCGTTTTCTCAAGTTTGTCCTCTAAAGAGCCAATTAATGAAGAGATGGTAGATATCAGACTAACGTGATTCAGTGTAAGCTATTTATTAAGTGATAGAGAACACTGAACTTTTTAATCACAAGGAAACTTTCAACCCTCCATTTTTTCTGTGCCCTCAGGTCAGAGATTTCATGACTAATGAAGGATTTAAAGGAATAGTTCACCCACACATGAATGTTTATTCCTCATTAGCTGGGTTTCGTATCATGTATTTTAATGTGAATTTTGGGATGTAGTCATTCATTTTATTTAGTTTAGGGTAATATTAGGTGAAAACACCAAGATGTAAATAACATCTCCAAATTGTGCAATAAAAACATACTGTACACTACCGTTTAAAAGTTTGGGGCCCTGTTTTTTGAAAGAAATGTATTCTTTTGTTGAGTGGATATGTAAAATATGGCACTATGAAATGTATTTTTTTTTTTTTTCCTAAATTCTGTTTTATTTTTTTATGTTTTAATTAGTTTGGATTCCATTTTATTCCATTTTAATTTTTCTACACTCTGTTTTAATGGTCACACTAAAAAATCTTAATCAAAAAGCTTGTCTAATTAATTGAAATCATGAAATGTACACAATTTAACAGCAATTTATTAAACGTTCAACAAAAATTACATTTTTAAGGCCCTATGAAATGTGTTTTATTTTTTTCTCAAATTCAGTTTTATTTTTTACCAAATTCTGTGTTTTCCATTAATTTTATGGATTCCATTTTGATGGTTTCATTAAATTTTAATAATCCAAAGTATCTCTAATTACGTGATTTTTATATTAAAAAATAATATTTTATTGTTGCTTTTATTGTTGTTATTATTATTATTATTATTTGTTTCATTTTTTTTCATTTTTTAGAAAGTTTTTTTTTTTTTTTAAATACTGTGTTGTGTATGTACATTTTTCTGGTAAACATTCCTTAAAAATAATGTTGTAATAATTTTATTAGGATTAGTAGTACTATTATTACATTAAGTAACACAGTCACAATTTCTTCAAGGTAAACCAAACTTTGATTTTGATGAGCTGCTGTAAAGACCTTTAAGTTTCTGCTTCATGTTCAAAGACACCCGTTAATTGTATAGACCTAGTTTTGATTTATTCATCCAATAATATACAGTACATTCCTTTTTTTTTTTTTTTTTTTTGACTGGATTCTGCAATTCCGTTTTTGCGGAAATCATAGGGCCCAAATAAATGTGATCAAAAGTAGCAGTAAAGACTCATAATGTTACACAAGATTTCATTTTCAAATAAATGCTGTTCTTTTGAACTTCATATTTATCCAAGAATCCTAAAAAATGTATCATGGTTTACACATGATATGCAGCCTTCTTTCAAGTTCTGAAGCTCTTAATGTATTTTGGCAACAGTGTTAATTGCTGCTTTTTGCTTGACTTGCTACACAGAATAAAAAGGATTGATCTAATGTCACTCATTCACACTAGAATGCTCTACAATTGCCTTAGGACAAGCATACATGTAGAGCATGTCATTGACCTACCTTTGAAATCAAAGAGCCCTCTATTTACTAGATGTAGGTTACAGACAAGATATACATGCTGTACAAACTGACCAAATGTGAGTGGCATTGCTAATCTGGAACTAAAATTAAGTGTTCATGACACCTCCCCCCCCTTTCTTTTTCAGTCTGCATGTAGCAGCCACACGAGGTCAAGCTGAGTGCCTTGCTGTCATCCTGGCTCACGGGGCTGATGTATCTCTGCAGGACGCGTCAGGTCGGTTACAACTAGATCAACATGTTTTCTCGCATTGCTTTTACGTTACACCAATAACGTGTAAAGAACAAAATGTGAATTAACAAGCCTTCTTTTCTCCTCTTCACATTAGGGTTTACTGCTTTACACCTTGCTGCCAAAAACAACCATCCTGAGTGTGCCAAAAAGTTGCTTCAGGTGATGTTTTCGAATGATTGTGAATCATAGACTGAGAGTTCGATCTACACACACACACACAAACACAGATGAAGCAAATGCTAATGGGAACAACAGCTATGCAATGTGTGCCAGCTAAACAAAGGAAGCAGATTTTGTTCTGCAGTTTCGTAAACTAGCAAATCCCACGGCCTCCCTCTGTGAGCTTGGAGAGTGTTGCATGTTTGGATGTGTGTGGGCAGGTTGGCATGTTCGAAGACTCCGCTCGGTCTGGTAAGGCGCCGGTTACCTTATCTAATGTCTTTTTTTTATTATCACGGGCGAATCATTCTCCACTCCATGTGATTCTACCAGAGCTGCATAGATCTGAAATACCCACAGCCTGTCAGCTCTGTTCACTAATGGGTGCCAGTATTGGCTTTATCAGTATGGATTAAAAGAGGCATCAATATTAGCAATTTAATGCTGCACCACAAATTGTATTCACGCAGTAGGACTCTCTTAATAAATCTCCCTTAAAGGAGAACTCCAATTCCAAAACAAAGATTCACATATAATGTACTCACCCCCTTGTCATCCAAGATGTTCATGTCTTTCTTTCTTCAGTCGTGAAGAAATTGTTTTTTGAGGAAAACAGTTCTGCATTTTTCTTCATATAATGGACTGATATGGAGCCCCGATTTTTTCCAAAATGCAGTTTAAATGCGGCTTCAAACGATCCCAAATGTGGTTGTAAATGATTGCAGCCGAGGTAGAAGGGTCTTATCTAGTGAAACGATTTTCATTAAAAAAAAATACAATTTAAATACTTTTTAATCTCAAATGCTCGTCTTGCCTTTCTCTCCCTGAACTCTGTGTATTCTGGCTCAAGTCAGTTAGGGTATGTCGAAAAACTCTGATCGTATTTTCTTCCTCAACTTCAAAAATCATTTAAAAATCACCCTACATCACTGTAGAAGTTCTGACCCAGTCTTTGCAAAGTGAACATGCAAAGAAGATCAAGAACCCTTAACAAAAAAGGTAAAACAACGATATAGGATGATTTTGAAGTTGAGGGAGAACATGAGACGGGAGTTTTTCGACATACCCTAACTGTTTGTTGTTTCGTGACAGTTAGGGTAAGACAAGACGAGAGTAAGAGTAAGAGAAGACGAACGTTTGGCATTAAAAAGTATATAAATTGTATTATTTTTATTAAAATAACTGATCGTTACACTAGATAAGACTCTTCTTTCTTGGCTGGGATCGTTTACAAACTACATTTTGAAGTTCAAAATCGGGGCACCATATCAGTCCATTATATGGAGAAAAATGCTGAAATGTTTTCCTCAAAAAGCATAATTTCTTTACGACTAAAGAAAGAAAGACATGAACATCGTGGATGACAAGGGGGTGAGTACATTATTTGTAAATTGTTGTTCTGGAAGTGGACTTCTCCTTTAAAAAGTATTTGGTAAAACACACTTAAAGGTGACTTATCATGAAAATCTGACTTTTTCCCAGAGCCGTGAATTCCGTCCCAGAGCAGTGAATTCATTGATTTATCTACTGTATATTATGCTGCTGCCACACAGATCTGATATAAACATGCAATTTCTTTCCCACACTCTTAAAAATAAAGGTGCTTTAAAAGGTTCTTCACAGCGATGCCACAGAAGAAACATTTTTGGTTCCACAAAGAACCATTCAGTCAAAGGTTCTTCAAAGAACCATCTCTTTCTTACTTTTTTATAATCTGAAGAACCTTCTTACTTCACAAAGAACCTTTTGTGAAACAAAAAGGTTCTACAGGTGTTAAAGATTCTTTATGGAACCTTATAAACAAAAAAGGTTCTTCTGTGACATCGTGAAGCACCTTTTATTTTTAAGAGTGCAGCTGTTTACCTTCACAAACATAACCAACTGTTTTTGTAACTTGTGTGTTTTTAACATTAAACCTGTGTGCATTTGACAGTTTAAGCGCAATAAGACATGAAAGGGAACTTAATACTCACATGCCGTGTGACAGTCGCTTTCTGCGTGTGTGCTTCGCATGTGTTCGCCCAGAAAACCATATCTCAGAAGTTTAAACTAATACGGTTTAACACGCATGATTTCAGAGTGACAGAGTAGCAGAGTATCTGAGGTACTAGCTGTAAAGGCACAGTCCTATTCTGGAAAAGGGGGAGGGGATCAGCAGCTCATTTGCATTTAAAGAGACATGCATGTTTAAAGAAAACAGTGTTTCTGCTTCCTTTCAAAATAGGCGTTTTCTCGTTCTGGGGACACCTGAGACTTAAATTACATGTTGTAAAAAGGGGCATAATATGTCTCCTTGTTGGAGAAAATGTTTGAATATTATCTCATTGGACAGCAAAATTCAGAAAATATCCAAAAACTTATCAGTATCAGTTTTGAACAGGCTATGTAATTTTTAACATTTATACAACTTTTTTTGTCAAATGTTTTGCATGAAAAGTGAGCCGGTTATCTTAAAAAAAAAAACAACAACAAAAAACATAAACACCACTTTTTAAAAAAAAAAAATCTAATTCAGTAAATATAAACACAAGTATTTCAAGTTATATATTGTTTCACATTTAATCAATTAGTTTTTACACAGTGATAAGTTACATTGTAAAGTATGTTAAAGGGGACATCGAATGCAAAATTCACTTTTACATGCTGTTTTCATGTAAATGTGTCTTAGCAGTGTGTGAACACAACCACCCTACAATGATAAAAATTTATTCAATCCTTTTTTTATCCCCAAAAATCCTAAACCGTCTTAATTATCAAGCAGCTTTGATTTTCTGTGCAGTATGACGTCATGCTGCTCAGGCCCCACCCACGACCACTGATGGACTGTCCCGTATTAGCATATTTCACCCTCAGCCAGTTGTACGCTGTACGTCATTTTTTCCGTGCTCGAGCCGCTGTAGCGACAACAGTGTCTCATAAGCAACGCAGGTGTTTTGTATTTGGATGTAAAAGTGAACATGTGAGTCTTAATTTTTTCCCATCATCAGAGCCACCTGAGGACGCAATAGGTTAGTTTTGTTTTTGATGGTAACGTTCCACCGAATACACAAAAAAAACAGAAAGGAGGGGTGAAGTGAGCAGAGCTCATTAACATTTAAAAAGACATGCACCGAAATGGGTCGCTGTGAACAGAGCTGTCTTTGACAAGGTAAAAAAGTGGTTTTACACGACCATTGAGGAATTTTAACCAAAGTATGTTAGACATTTCACGAAGACCCTAAAGATTCACACCAACTTGTGGAAAATGGGCATCCGATGTCTCCTTTAAAATAAAACTCTTATTTTGAATTGTAATAATAGTGTTTCACAATATTTCTGATTTTACTGTTGTTTGGTCAAATAAATGCAGCCTTGGAGATTTCTTGGAGATTTGAAGACATTAAAACAAATCATACTGACCCCACGTTTTGAATGGTGTTGTTTTACAGAGCAAAGCCTTGGAAACATATTCCCCTTTACACAACCAGGCCGGCATTGAATTCATTAGCCTTTTTCCCCTGGAGATCCTGTGAAACAGAAGAATTAACTGCTGCACTAATGAAAGGGCCTGACAGGAGTAATTCGGTTTCATCCAGCAGTCATAAACCAAAACTCTTTACTTGGCTTCCTAAACACAACAAATGCTCTAATGTGCCCAATGCATTGGGATTGTGCTGAAATGTTCCATGAATATAAAAACACTTTCTTGGCTACATTTCCTATAGAGTATATTAAAAGGCTAGTCATTTCTAATGACAAAAAAAAAGAGTCTCTCGAACTGTTGGTTTATCTAGGCATACAAGACAAGTTATTGAGGGATTTAAGAAGACATATGGAAACTCGTTTGCATAATACTGGCAGTATGGACTACAGGGTTAATTCCTGTGAGTCAGTAATTACATTTAATGGGACGTCTACACAATTTTAGGTCTGATTGGCTGGCGCAGTCAGGTTTAATATATTACACCTCTCCTCTGATAATGCCTGTCAAATAAATGCCTTGTGCCTGTTCATCCATGAAAACCAGCATGACATGCTGTTAAATGTTTAATAGGAGCACACATCATTAACTCGCACCGAAAAAAAACTGCTTGGAGAAAAGTGTAGCTGTTTTGATTGAAATGTCGTAATTGGTGTCTAGCTGTTCCTTCTGGGTAGGACATGCCATGGTGGTTTTAGATGATGTGTTTGAAGCAATAATCTAATGCACTTCTTACTACTTCTTACAGACTAAGTGTGTGGTGGATACGCAGGACAGCATAGGGAGGACGGCTCTCCATCACGCAGGTGAGATTTACTTCAGAGCTGTCGTCGAACTTCATTTTTTATTATTTAGTTCTGTTCTCCAAGGTCCACTTATAATGTTATCAAGGTTTTTACTTCAAAAGCATCATAATTTAGAAGTAATAGGCTATTTTCTGTCCTGTTTTGACCCCCTCGTCAGAATGCTATGTTTGAATAGGCGTGACGGATTATAGACTTTGAAGTAAACGCCCCATGTTTGACAGCGCCTTCACAGATGGATGCTGCTGTAATTTAGGTTAACGCATAAATACTCGGTACGTATCAAACGATCTATAATAACAGACAAGGTACAAGGTGCAGTTCGTACAAGGTGCTTAAAATGCTTGAAGGACTTTTTGAAATTTAAGGCCTGGAAAACCCTTGAAAATAGCAATATTCATGAAAAGGTACTTAAAAAGTGCTTGAATTATTGAAAGACAATGTATCTATGAAATAAGTGTTTAATTTAGTAAATTTTAAGCACATACCTTTTCACGAAAAATTCACACAATTCAAAAAAAACATCTTTTTCACTTATTTCAGTTAATGTTAGAAAATAATCGAGCTAAGCCAGTTGTAGTAAACATGGCTAAAGATGCGAAAAGAGGAACAGATTAACCAATTGAGTCATTTACGCTGGAACCACTCGGATTGATTCAGAGTCGTGACTTTGATCATTCATTTCAAGCGATTCACTAGCAAAAACCAGATCAAGTTAAAAGAGCCATTCATTTTCGAATTTCAACATCACTTGTAATGATTTTAAAAGCACGTAGTGATGGGCGAAACTGAGCTCTTAGAAACTCCGAGTTAAGCCATTGCGTCGCAAAATGATTCACTATTTTAAAGCGCTTCAATCGGAACGCGTATAGCAAATCATTTGTTTCAGATTGGGACTTCAAATCGCTTCACGCGACTTATTTGATTTAGATCGGAACGGGTTTGTGAAATCAGTATTAACAAAATTAATTTGTGGTACAGAGGTGGCACAGAAGAAAACAAAAGTGGCTTATATGTGTATTTTCATGTTTAATGAGGCTCAGAGGTGGCATGAGTGCAATTTAATTCATTAATTCATGTTGAGATTAATGTTTTAAATATAAAATTTTGAATATAGAAATATTAAATGATTTAAATAACTGAAAAGATACTTTAATGATAAAACAAACAGCTAGTAGGTAGTATGGTGCCCCAATTTTAAACTTCCAAAATGCAGGGTAAGGGTCTTATACAGCGAAACAATTTTTATCTAAAAAAAATAGTATTTAAATATGAAAATAACTGATTGTTACGCTAGATTAGACCCTTCTTTCTCAACTAGGATCATTTACAACCACATTTGGGATCGTTTGAAGCCACATTTAAACTGAATTTTGGAAGTCAATTTTTCAAAATCGGAGCACCATAGCAGTCCATCATATGGAGAAAAATCCTGAAATGTTTCCCTCAAAAAACATAATTTCTTTATGGCTGAAGAAGGAAAGACATGAACATTTTGGATGACATTATCTGTGAATTTTTGTTCTGGAAGTGGACTTCTCCTTTAATATTAACTTCTTGTTTATTTAACTGTTGTATTATATCAATGTCTCATTTAGAAACTCCTTTAAAAATCATTAAAAGCTGTTATGCATCTTAGTTCATCACAATCTCACAAAGTTTCATTATAATCAACAAAGCTCCCTATACTGCACAATGAATCTCTTATTTATACACTGTCTACACTTGGTTTATGAAAGGATTCGTGAGATATGTCATTACTCTTTATTAATGTTGCAAAAACACGTGCAAACACGTATATGCTGATCAGGTCAGTCACACTGGTGCTCCTAAATGTTATCATAGTTGCAAGCAGTAGTTTTCAGTCGCATTGTGCCTTGTTTGTAAACAAATCCGTGGTAAAATGAAGCGAACAAAGTACAGAGTTCTTACTGACGTGGCCTACATCATTAAAAATAAAGTTCATCCACTCTTTCCTAATGCTGGAATCAGAAGGCTGTTTTTCCACAACTTGGCACTGCACAGCGTCTTGTTGTCTTCAGAGCCAGCTTTATCATTTGGTTTCTGCATAGACCTGCGTTCGCCTCTCTTATTTACATTACATGCGTGAATCGGTGGGTGGGGCTAAACAGGCAGTGATGTAGAAGCAGGCTTTGATCTTCTGCAGAGGCGGGGTTTAGCCACCCTATTACATCATTAAGTGGCAGATTGGCTTCAGTATAAGCTGTTTTTAGACTAACAAGAAGGTTTTGAGTTCTGAAACTTACAGGATGCTTTTATAGTACAATGACCTCTTATATGTCAAAAGATCAAGGGAATTTTGGTTTCTCAGTTTAAGACCCCTTTAACACTTCCTGGAAAAACCGAGAGGAGCAATTCAAGGAGAAACAACAAGCTTTATCTTCAGTATGACTTGTTTTCTTTTGTTCTTTTGGTTTAATGGATCTCTTTGAGGGTTGATTGTGTGCTTGGAGTGGTATCGTGACGTAAATGTGCACTTCCAATTATTAACCCCACGACTTTGCTGCCGCCACTGTACTTCTAAGCACAGAATGTTATTGTAGACCATTTGCACCAAATTGCAAGGTGTAGAGGGCAAACACAAAATGAAAAATCATGTTTTTATTTATGAAGAGACTCTTCGTTCGGAAAATTGCTCCCTAGCAAGCCCATTTCACTCTCTCTATAGAAAAAGTGAGGTTTAGGGGAAAAAAAAAACCCTGACAGCGTGTTTGTTGATAATTGAGCCTTTTGCCAGCTGTTAGGGATTGAACCGGGGTGGGATAGACCATGAAGAGCGAGGAGCTTTTAGCCACCTGGAGGTCAGAAGTCTGCTGGCAGGATGTCATTTATCCCACAGAGGAAAAACAAGAAGCAAAACATGGTTTCATATAAACTACAAAGTAGAGCAATCCTTAAATTGATGGGGGGATGCATTTATGCCTGTCCACCGCATGAGAGTAATGGCCATGTTTGGTTGAGAAACAGGACATGGTGTAATTTTTCAAGGAGACGCTAATAATTGTTAGGGAACGAGTGCTGTCACACACTATGAGCCTGGTTTTGCTCTCTGTAGGAAAGCTTGAAGTATTCACAGTAATTACTCTTTAAGGAGTTTGTTGCCCAGCTGTTAAACTCTTGTTTGTGTCTCTTTGAGAATAAAGAACTGCTTCTGATTATTTGTCTTCTTTTTCTTTCTTCTGTAGCTGCCAGCGGAGACACGGTGATAGTTCAGCTTCTGTGCGAGCACAAGTGTCACGTCAATCTTAAGGACTCGGTATGTATGAGTCTTATGCTATTTGGACTGCTGAGAAAATGGCTTTCCTGTCTTTGTCTGTCTTTGTCTCCTATGTGTTTTGCTGCATCTCACAACTGCCTGTGGTCTACCTCAAACATGTGCATTGTCAAACACAACTCCTCGGAGACGCTGTTCTCTGTGGGTTTGAATCCGTGTTCGCCTGCATTGATTAAAATCCCCATGGCACACTTGAAGTCACTGTTACTGGGAGATTGCTTGTCCAAGGTTGTTTTTTTTTTTTTTTGTCTGCTCTGCTCTTGTTTTTCCGTTTTTCTTCTACAGTGTGTTTTCTTTTATTCCTCTGAGAGTCTCACAGTGCTGCTTTTAAATGGTTTCTCTCTGGGTAATGACAAGAGCACTGACTAGTACTACAAAAAGAGCTTGTATTCTTTATTCACAGGTGGTAGGGACAACTAAAAATCTACCTGGTATAAGAAACATTTGTATTACTGTGAAAAAATGTATATTGAGAGAGAGATTTTATACAAGATATCATTGCTTACATTGCAATCTGATTTCTTATTCAATTCAAACTAAAAGAATATGTACACTACCAGTCAAAAGTTTTTGAACAGTAAGATTTTTATTGTTTTTAAAAAGTCTCTTCTGCTCAATAAGCTTGCATTTGTTTGATCCAAAGTACTGCAAAAACAGTAACGTTTTGTAATATTTTTACTATTTAAAATAACGATTTTCTATTTGAATACATTTTAAAATGCAATTTATTCCTATGATCAAAGCTAAATTTTAGCATCATTACTCCAGTCTTCAGTGTCACATGATCCTTCATTCTAATATGCTGATTTGCTGTTCAAGAAACATTTATTATTATTATTATTATTATTATTATTATTATTATTATCAATATTAAAACAATTGAGTACATTTTCAGAATTCTTTGATGAATAAAAAAATCCAAAGTTCAGCATTTATCAGCATTTATATTTATACCATTCAAAAGCTTTGTGTGAGTATATATTTTTGGGTAAGAAATTATAGAAATGAATACTTTTATTTAGCAAGGATGCTTTAAATTGACCAAAGTGATGCTAAAGACATTTATAATGTCACAATAGATTTCTATTTCAGGTAAATGCTGTTCTTCTGGACTTTCTATTCATCAAAGAAACCTGAAAAAATTCCACTCAGCTGTGTTTAACATTATAATAATAATAATAATAATAATAGTAAAATGTTTTTAGGCAGCAAATCAGAACATTAGAATTATTTCTGGAGCAATGATGCTAAAAATTCAGCTTTCAAATCACAGGAATAAATTACATTTTAAAATATATTCAAATTGAAAACAGTTATTTTAAATAGTAAACATATTTCAATTTTTTTCTGTTTTTGCTGTACTTCAGATTAAATAAATGCAGGCTTGGTGAGCAGAAGAGACTTAAAAAATCCTAAAAAAACATAAAAAATCCTACTGTAAATTTTGACTGGTAGTGTAAATATATTAAACATTCTGTACAAACTGAAAGACTTCAAAACAACAGAAGAAAAATTGCAATCTAGCATATCCAGACTTTTTATACCTCAACTCAAATGTTTTTTTTTTAATCTATTGCCCATCGTATTGACCTTATTTACTCCTCTGTGTCAGAAATTCATTAATATGCATATGCCTTATCTGGGTATCAATAAGAAGCACATTATTCTTATTCAGCATTCATTGGATGGTTGGAGCTTTCCCTGCAGTCTCTATTTTAATTGAGAAATAAATCCACAATTATTCACAGTTATCCTTTAATAGTGGTGTTTTCTGTTAAGACCCACTGCGCTTTTATCCCAGAGATTAGACCGACTGCGGGGAAGGATATACGACCCTGATGCAACTCCAGAGAAATATTTCATGCTAATAATGCATCAAATAGCTGTGCTCTGTCAGGGGAGGCTGCTGGAAGAAAGCGGCAACATCTAAACAACATTCATTAAGTCATCTTCACTAAAATGTATGGTAGGGAAAAATGGCTTGTGACATGAATGATTTATAATGAGCCACTTTTTAGACAACAGAAGCATAACATCCTTTAAAGTCATGTTTCTTTTAATCCATTTTTGCAGGTAGCAGAAAAAAATGCAGGATATATTTTTGCATTTTGCGTGGAAAAAGTTCCCAATCCTACTTGACATGTTTTATAAACTTTGACTTAACAGAATAGTTCTCTCAGAAATTAAAATTGTTACAAATATACTCACTGTCAGGCCATCCAAGATGTAGATGAGTTTGTTACTTCATCAGAACAGATTTGGAAAAATGTAGCATTATATCACTCACAAGTGGATCCTCTGTAGTGAATGGGTGCAATCATCATTTTTTTTTTTCAGCCAATGCAGTTAGGCTATGTCGAAAAACTCCTATCTCATTTTCTTCCCCAACTTCAAAATCATCCTAAATCACTGCAGAAGTACCGACCCAGTGTTTACAAAGTGAACATGCAGAGTAGGTCAAATGGCCTTTACAAAAAAAGGTAAAACAGCGATGTAGAGCGAAGAAAATGAGATTTGAGGTTTTTCGACATACCCTAACTGCATTGGCCGGAAAAAAACTGTTCACACAGACTTAGACAAGACGAGCATTTAGGGTTAAAAAATATATAAATTGTCAGTTTGTTTTGAAAATGACTGATCGTTTCGCTAGATAAGACCCTTCTTCGTCGGCTGGGATCATTTAGAGCCATTTGAAGCTGCATTTAAATCAGGTCTATTTCTAAATGTAGCATAATAATAAAATGCGACTTAACGTTATAGGCCTACGGGATTTATATATATTTTTTCTCTCAAAAACACAATTTTATTTTATTTTAACCATCTAGCAAACGTTACTAAAAAAAAAAAAAAAAAAAAAAACTTTTAAACCATTTAACTGATTGAAACCATTAACCGACAGAAACGGTTAACCGGTTAAAATGAGCATCCCTAGGTGATAAAAACATTACAGTAATCCACAAGTAACCCACATGACTTTAGTTCATTAGTTAACATCTTGTGAAGTGAAAAGTTGTGTATTTATAAGAAATAAATACATCATTAAGGTGTTTTCAACTTAAATTATTTCTTTTGGCCAACATACATTTCCATAATCTGTAATAAGGTTTTTTTTTTTTTTTTTTTTTTTTTTTAACATTTTTGTGAATGGTGTATGATCTGTGCATATTTTTCTCCTGATTCAGACAAGACATATTTTTCAATGGAGAAAGCTAGTTCATTTTAATGAACTATAGTCATGTGAATTACCTATGGATTTTTATGTTTTTATCAGCTGTTTAGACTCTCATTCTGATGGCATCCATTCACTGCAGAGGATTCCATTGATGAGCAAGTGATGTGTTGCTAAATATTTCAAAATCTGTTCCTATGAAAAATCAACTAATTTACATCTTAGATGGCCTAAGAGTGAGCAAATTTTGAGCAAAATGATCATTTATTAATTTTTGAGTGAACTGTTCCTTTAACCACAGTGCTTGTCTGCTAAATGAACAGCCATTGTCTGCTATGTGACATTATCACCTATTCTCTAATTCACACATCTCTATTGTCACAATGTCAGCAGCTCCGATGAAATAAACCATTTTTCTCTTCTCAATCTGTAAATTACTCAGAGACAGAGGGTCGGTGTGGGAGGCAATGAACCCACAAGCTGTGGTTCTCTCATTTAGACAACCGTGACTGAAGAGCTTCAGCAGACAGAAAGGAGAATGAGAGAGTCAGAGTAGATGTGAATCAGAGGCTGCTTCTGCTTTCGGTCACTGATTATCCACCGTCGTCATCCTCTGAGGCAAGCTTGGCACATTCCTCATGATTCTCGCCCACTCAGCCTATTGCTTTGAACATGCGGAAATACCTGCTTTTGACTGCTAAATTATTAAATGTAGCCCAACTAATGTCGCAATAGCATTCTGGGCTCAAGCACAAATAATGGTTCTTTGATGCCCGCTCAGGCGACACTGGGCATTATTTTCAAAAACCAAGCTGTTAGCAATGGACGTGTCCACTGATGTGTTTCTTTTACGATTAAATCCAATCTAGGAGTTTGCCTTTGAGCTGGAAAAATAGATGGAAAACTTTGACTCACCTAAAGTTTTGCAAAAGCCACTGGGTCTAATTTAGAAAACTCACACCTGCTACTTTTCCTTTGCAGCATATGGGATGCTTAAACCCTCAGGAGTATATGGCGTGCAGTATGTGCAAAGATTCCTAATTTACTCTGCAAAAATGTGGTTATATTTTAAAGAGATAATTCACCCAAAAAATTATCATTCTTTCATCATTTACTGTTGCTCATGTCATTGTGAACTCACATTGTGACACTGTTTCTTCCATAGAACACAAAGGGTGTCATTTTGAAGGCTCTTTTTCATGTAGTTTCAATGAATGGCAACTGACACACAAAAGCAAAACAAAAATATCATATTGTGTAAAAAATTGCATTGCTTATATTGTGTTTCACAGAAGAAAGTAAGTCTTAAAAAGTTTGCGATGACATGAGGGTGAATAAAGAAAAATTTTCATTTTTGGATGAATTGTCCCTTTGATAAGTTTTTATGCTGTGAGCTAAAATGTGCCAAAATTGTACATTTGGAAGTAAAAACTTGTACATATGTACCTTATCTAACCCTAAAAGGTGCATGTTGGTATCTTATGGTATTTACACTACCATTCAAAAGTTTTTGAACAGTATTTTAATGATTTTTTTTAAAGAAGTCTCTTCTGCTCACCGAGCCTGCATTTATTTGATCCAAAGTGCAGCAAAAAATATTTTTACGGTTTGAAATATATAATATATACACTACCAGTCAAACGTTTTTGAACAGTATTTTAATGTTTATTAAAGAAGTTTCTTCTGCTCACAAAACCTGCATTTATTTGATCCAAAGTGCAGCAAAAACAGTAAAATATTTAAATTTTTTTACTATTTAAAATGTATGAAAATATTTAAAACAATGAATAAAAATGACAGAAGTACATAAAAAATACTAAAACTTAAAAAAACATAAAATTAAAAATGCAAACAAAATTAAAAGCTAATTCAAAATATGAATATTTTAATATATACACTAACAGCCAAAAGTTTTTGAATAGTATTTTAATGTTTTTTTTAAACAAGTTTCTTCTGCTTACCAAACCTGCATTTATTTGATCCAAAGCGCAGCAAAAACAGTAAAATATTTAAATATTTTCACTATTTAAAATATATAAAAAATATTTAAAACAATAAATAATAATGACAGAAGCACATAAAAATGACTAAAACTTGAAATACATAAAATGAAAAATGCAAACAAAATTAAAAGCTAATTCAAAATATAAATGAATATTATAATATATACACTACCAGTCAAAAGTTCAGTAACAGTAGAACAGTAAGATTCAAAAGAACAATAAGATTCAAAGTACAGCAAAAGCAGTAAAATTTTGAAATATTTTTATTATTTAAAATAACTGTTTTCTATTTGAATATATTTTCTAACATTCTGATTTGCTGCTCAAAAAGCATTTATTATTACTATTATTATTATTATTATTATTATTATTATTATTATTAATATTATTTTGAAAACAGCTGAGTATAATTTTTGTTTTCAGGTGTTTTTGAAGAATAGAAAGTTCAGAAGAACAGCATTTATCTGAAATAGAAATCTTTTGTAACATTAAAAATGTCTTTATTATCATTTTGATCAATTTATCAAAGCATCATTGCTAAATAAAATTATTAATTTCTATCATTTAAGAAAAAAAAGAATCCTGAAAAAAATATACTCAACTGTTTTAAATATTGATAATAGTAATAATTAAAAATGTTTCTTGAACGGCAAATCAGCATATTTGAATTTTTTCTGAAGGATCGTGTGATTTAGCTTTGGTCACAGAAAAAAATGACATTTTAAAATATATTCAAATAGAAAGCAGTTATTTTAAATAGTACAAATATTTAACAAAATTACCACTTTTGCTGTATTTTGGATCACATAAATGCAGACTTGGTGAGCTGAAGACATTTAAAATCTTACTGTTCAAAAACTTTTGACTGGCAGTGTGCAAACGGCATTTAACACGGCAACACCTTATAAAATGGTTTGTTTAATAGGGTGTTCTCACAAAACTTGTTTTACGTTGAAATTAATGAAAATATATGACTCATTATGTAAACAAACCAGTCATTTGATGCAATTGGCAGGTTGTGAAATGAGGTATTTGTTGTAAGCAAACTTTCTCCACAGCAGCCTTGTGCTGTTTTTATCAGTACTGATGCAGAGAGAAATGCTTGATCTCAATATGAATGGCTTGTGGAAAAAAATGTGTTAAACAGTTTGTCGAATGTAGAATGTACAAAATAATGCAACTTAAACGCCTTTATGTGATGTGTAATAGCTACAAAATAGGTAATTATTTCATGTTTTATCACCCGAATATTGGGCGCACAAATGTACCTGTTAGTTTAAATAGCAGTTATAGCATTCCCTGACCTGTTGGGCTGTGCGCTGACCTTCCAGATGTCTTAAATGTTAGCTTGTTAAATTTAATCTGGCCTTGGCTCGTCAATGCAAGTCAGGGTAGAAACCAGCCAGCGCATGGGATTGTACTAAATCATTTAATTTTCTCTGCTTAATGCCATATGAGCTCAAAACCATCCCCTGGACTGCAATGACTAAGCATTTGCCAGTTAAGATACAAAACTAAAAGCATCTAAAGAGGTACCTCGAACACGCACTTACAGAGCTTATGAAATAACGGTCATGTCTGTAGCATAAATGAGCACCAACGCGGTGTCAGTTTCCTAGCACGTTCCAGGGGAAAACCACACCATGTTGTGAGCTTACATAGAAAGTTTATATGCTTCTCTCGCTTTCTGAAGAAAAACAAATTATATTTATGATTATCTTTTTATAAATTATTCAAATTTAGCATAACGTCAGTAGAATTTAAAACGTTGTATAGCTCACAATGTTTTTGCATGCACAGCCTCTTTTGTTGTTGTTCTTGTAATAGTTTTAACAGAAAACCTATGCATTCATGCAATGCTGTGCAGAACCACAGTGCAGTATTTAGGTTTGCAGATCAAATTCAACCCTGTAACCCTGAATGTGCTTAGATGAGGTGTCAGTTTCTCTCACTCTGGAATAATTGGCAGAACCCCGGCGACCTTTGGGGTCACCGGCGGGAAGCGTTGAGCTCTTTCTGAAAGAAAAGTTCACCTTACCTGTATGTACATTACTATCATGTAGAATTGAATGCATCACACTATACTTAATTTGATTTTAGTTGTCTGAAGCTGTAATAAATTTTGATAATAAATGTCTTGCTGTTTAATGCTCGAGCTCTGTTCTGTCTAATGCACTATAACGCAGCCTCTTAACATGCAGAAGATGGTGTTTGACGAAAAATGATATTGACTCAAAGCTCTTTTTCATTTAGGATGGCTTCACACCCCTGCTTTTGTCAGCCAGGCATGCACACGCAGAGGTCTGCCAGAGTTTATTGGACTGGGGCGCTGACATCAACGCTAAAGACAAAAATGGCAGGTATGGTTCTGCTCATCAGTCATAATATTGAGACTGCTGATAACAAAAGTTTCTTAGTCTAAACATTGCATCCTGCTATCATAAAGTGTCAAGTCAGCTGTATAAACTAAATTGGGATGCCAACAAGACCATGGTATGCGGTGTTTTGAAATGAGGAGGCAACGTCTTCAGTTTTTTTTTTTTTTTTTTTTTTTATCAAATGTAAATTAATGTCCTAGTCACATTTTCTTGGTTAAATAAACATTACTTACACTATCATAAAAAGAAAAAAAAATTCTATTTTAAATTTATACATTAGCAATGTAATCAATAATCAATTTATTAAAGTCGAGTATCTCAAGTGTGTGTTTTTTTTTTAAGCATTTTACATTCCAGATTAATAACTCAAGGCAGTAATAATTTAAACAACATATTTAATGTGTGAACATATTATCACCTATTCTTTTTAATATTTAACTTGTAACTATTTTTGAATTTTTCAGATGATCAGTCATCAAAGCTCTGTAAATGTTGGTCACAGACATGGAGATTTTCTTTAAATTTCACCAAGCTGATTACTCACTAAAAACTCCCACAGATCATGTTTTCATGCCATTTTAATAGTGATCGACCGATATTGATTTTTTTTTATAACCGATACCAATTATTTGCATGTTTATGTGCCCGATAACCGATATGCGGAACCAATATTTATTTACTGTTATAAAGTAAATAAATGACTGAGTGAAGTAAGTCCATACTTCACTTGGATTTTTCCTCTTTAATCTTCATTTTACAACAATAAAAACTTTTTATTTATAATTTATATATACAGGGGTTGGACAATGAAACTGAAACACTTGCCAATATAGTATTGGAGGTTTCATGGCTATATTTGCGCTGTCTGGTGCCCAATCTTTACTTAATGTACATTACACCAGTTAGAGCAGAGTGTAAAGTTTCATTATGTGCACCCAATGGTTCAAACATTGTACCTTGAAGGTAGTGCTCTGTATCAGGATAATAATGCACCAATACACAGAGCAAGACTGGTGACAGACTGGTTTAATGAACATGAAAATTAAGTTGAACATCTCCCATGGCCTGCATAGTCACCAGATCTGAATATTATTGAGCCACTTTGGGGTGTTTTGGAGGAGCGAGTCAGGAAACGTTTTCCCACATCAGCATCACATAGTGACCTGGCCACTGTTCTGCAAGAGGAAAATGGCTCAAAATCCCTCTGGCTGCTTTGCAGGACTTGTATTTGTCACTCCCACGATGAAATGATGTTGTATTGGCTGCAAAAGGAGGCCCAATATCATACTAATTGTGATCTAAAACCAGGTGTTTCAGTTTCATTGTCCAACCCCTGTATATATATAATGTCTAATGTTTTCAAATGGAGAAAATAAAGGACAGGAGTCATATCAAGTTCATTTTAAACTACAGTTTTAGTAGGTTTATAAGCTGTTTAATATAAAGAGTGAAGAATAGCTGACTGGATAATGTTAATTCACTGAATAATATTCTCTGAAATATTGGAATATAACAAACAAAACATTGCATTTTATTGCATTTCTAAACTGGTATGTTATATCAGAATCACTAATATTTTGTTCTAGATTCTGACAAAGCGCTGTTCACACAGCTATACTATTCACACTATACTCAAACTGCGATCGCTCGCGGAGATAATAAATAATGAATTTCCATAGAGTTGTATGTTTGTATATGCGTATTAGCAAAATAATGGTTATATAGTAAATGTTAAAATAATTTAGGGTGTTTTAAACAAGTGAATCTTGTTAAAAGTTACATGCGGTGGCTGTGCTGGAACATTTCCTGAGCATCAACCCGGTGAGTGAACAGCTAAATGAAAGCGACTTCACGAGATTAATGATATACACAACAGAGAGAATTAAATTAAGAGCTTTTATTTCCAACATGTGCTCATTCATGGCTGTATGACTTACAGTGCCCTCCACTAATATTGGCACCCTCGGTAAATATGAGCAAAGGTGGCTGTGAAAATAAATCTGCATTGTTTATCCTTTTAATCTTTCATTCAAAAAATTCACAAAATTCTAACCTATCATTGAAGTAAAACAATGGAAAGCAGGGGGAAAATCTCATTATGAAATAAATGTTTTTCTCTAGTTCATGCTGACCACAATTATTGGCACCCAATTATTGCAGCGTCCTTTATTCAAGATAACAGCTCTGAGTTTTCTCCTTTAATGCCTGAAGAGTTTGGAGAACACCTGACAAGAGATCAGAGACCATTCCTTCATACAGAAACACTCCAGATGTTTCAGATTCACAGCTCCATGCTGGTGCTTCTTCTTTTCAGTTCACCTCACACATTTTCTACAGGGTTTAGGTCAGGCAACTGGGACGGCCATGGCAGAAGCTTCATTTTATGCTCAGTGACACATTTTTGTGTTGATTTTGATGTTTGATTTGGATCATTGTCCTGATGGAGGATCCAACCGCAGCTCATTATAGAACTTCTAACAGATGCAGTCAGATTTAGATTTTTTATCTGTCTGTATTTGCTAGAATCTGTGATGCCATGTATCTGAACAAGACGTCCAGGACCTCTGGCAGGAAAATAAGCCCACAACATGAGAGATCCAGCAGTATATTTAACCATGGACATGGGGTACTTTTTGTACCAAACCCATCTGGTGGGTTTGTTGCCAGAAAGCTCTTTTTTTTTTAGTTTCATCTGACCACAGAAGCCAGTCCCATTTGAAATTCAAGTCGTGTCTGACAACTGAATATGCTGAAGTAAGTTTTTGGATGATGAGGATTTTTCTTAAAACCCTCCTAAACAACATGTGGTGATGTTGGGGCTGTTTGAATTTTTTTTTTTTTAGTCTTTTGACCCCAAGACTCAACTAATCTCTGCAATTCTCCTGCTGTGATCCTTGGAGAGTCTTTGGACATTTAAACTCTCCTCCTCACCATCCATTAGGATGATATAGACACACATCCTTTTCCAGGCAGATTTGTAACATCTTTAGTTGATTGGAATTCTTAATTATTGTTCTAATGATGGAAATGGGGATTTTCAATTCTTTAGCTCTTTTCTTAGTCACTTTCTATTTTGTGAAGCTCAACAATCTTTTTCTGCACATCAGAACTATATTATTTGGTTTTATTCCTTGTGATCGATGATTAAGGGAATTTGGCCTTTGTGCTCCTCATATTTAACATCCTGTGAAACAGGAAGTCATGGCTGGACAATATCATACTCCTAGTCATTCTAGTGTGCTAAATAAATGCAAATATGAATGTGAATATACTTCAGAGATATTTTACTCATTATAATTTCTAAGGGTGCCAATAATTGTCCACTATGCATTGGAGAAAAACATTTATTTCATAACGTAAGTTTCTCCTCACTTTTAATTGTTTTACTTCAGTGAAAGTTTAGCATTTTGTGAATTTTTTGAATGTAAGATCAAAAAGATAAACAAAGCAGATTTATTTTCATAGATGTCTTTGCTCATATTTACCAAGGGTGCCAATATTAGTGGAGGGCACTGTAATTCAGGCAAAGTTAAGCCTTTATTGGGACAGGACTTGACAGATTATTTTAGCCGACTCCAACTTCAGGAGACTAATGATGAGCATATAGACAACACAGAGAGAATTAAATTCAGTGCTTTCCTTTTCATGTGCTCATTCATGGCTGTATGTTATTTCATTCAGACAAATTTACGTTTATTAGGGCGGATTATCTTATGTGACTCTGAGTTCATCTATTTCTTAGATCCAAAGCTGCATAAACTAGCTACATATCAGCCATTTATGTAACACATCTAATATGTGCATTAATGGTTGTTATGTTAAATAAAAATTACTAATTACAGCTAAGCAAGTGCTTTACCTATGCATGCCGTTGTTGTTGTCTCGCCTCCCCTCAGACACGCCGAAATGGCGATCCTGCCGGAAATTCTCAAAACACCAACAAGATGGCGGCGTTTGTCAGTGAATCCGATATTACAAAACCGATTATGGTAAAACGCTTAAATATCGGGAAAAATGTCGGTAAATCGATATATCGGTCGATCTCTACATTTTAAGTCTTATTTTGACATAACAAAGTGGTTATATCTTAACCCCATTATATAATTCATTCAGACTGAGTTGTGAATGCAGAATGTGCACAAATTCAAGAGGCGGAATTTATCACATGAACCAATCACAGACATATCCAGTCATATCGTGATGGAGGCATGTGACTTTCCCCCATTCATTTACTCATTCATTTACCCTCCACCAAACTCACCGCATGCTTTAGGGGGTCTGTTAAAACTCAGTGGGCTCGAGGAAGGCGAGAGATGTGGACACCCGCTGTAACTTTACCTGCTGGTGTCACTGTTGGACAATGTTTCTTTAGAAAAACGAGTGATTGTTACACTTTTTAATGTTATGTTTTCTAATATTGCCGTTGTTTTATTTTTGTACTATGATTTTTCTCTCGTCCAATATTTTGAGGAGACTCTGCTTCCCTTGCCTCCTCAGAGGATACGGCCCTGCAACAGTGTAACTACATTGCAACATAGTAGCATAATCCATTTTATGACATAACATGCAGTACATTGACATTTAAAAGTTTGCTGTCTGATTTTTTTTTATGTTTTTAAAATAAGTCACCATATTGTGTAATATTACAATTTAAAAAACGTTTTCTGTTCTAATATATTTTAAAATGTAATTTATTTTTGTGATGGCACAGCTGGATTTTCAATCATTACTCCAGTCATTAGTGTCACATGATCCTTCAGAAATCATTCTAATATGCTGATTTTGTGCTCTTTTTTTTTTTTTTTTACGTTTGTATTTATATATTTTATTTGTTTGTTTTTTTTCAGAATGTTTGAAAAAACGCATTATAATGCATTCTTGTTGAATACAAGTATTAATTTCTGACAGCCAACTTTTAGACAGTAGTGTAAGTGAAGTGCTGATATCTGTGCAGAACCGCAGTGATGTTGGCCAGTGAGAGCAGCTGTCCAGCCGCTGTCGAGCTCCTTGTGCAGAGGGGAGCTGACCTGCAAATGGTGGACTCGTTGGGCCACGATGTGCTCCATTACACCAAACTGTCAGGCAGCAGCGAGGTCCGAACCATTCTCAATACAGCCCTTCAAAGACAGCAGTCTGAGTCAGGTAAATTCATATGAATGCGATGCTGGTTAACTCAGTTTTGTTTTAAAGCTCACATTCCAAATTATTAAAATACCACTGATCAGAATTTTGTGGAGCTGCGTGTAATTCTATATAGTTATTGCTACTGCTGGAACTATTACTAGCATGAATATACAGTTGAAGTCAAAAGTTTACATACACTTTGCAGAATCTGCAAAATGTTAATTATTTGACCAAAATAAGAGGGATCATACAAAATGCAGGGTATTTATTATTTAGTACTCACCTGAATAAGATATATCACACCAAAGACATTTACATATAGTCCACAAGAGAAAATAATAGTTGAATTTATAAAAATGACCCTGTTCAAAAGTTTACATACATTTGATACTTAATACTGTTGTTACCTGAATGATCCACAGCTGTGTTTTTTTTTTTTTTTTTTTTTTTTGTTTAGTGATAATTGTTCATGAGTCCCTTGTTTGTCCTAAACAGTTAAACTGCCTGCTGTTCTTCAGAAAAATCCTTTAGGTCCCACAAATCAAATTTCAGCATTTTTATCTATTTGAACCCTTTCCAACTATGACTGTATGATTTTGAGATCCATCTTTTTACACTGAGGACAACTGAGGGACTCATATGCAACTATTACAGAAGGTTCAAACACTCACTGATGCTCCAGAAGGAAACACAATGCGTTAAGAGCCGGGGGTGAACAGAATGAAGATTTGTACTGTTTTCTTATTTTGCCTAAATATCAGATTTTTTTCATTTAGTTTTGTCCTTCAGAAGCTACAGAATATACTTGTTTCCCAGAAGACAAATAAGTTGAATTGACCCTGGTCTTCAAATTCTAATTAATTCTAAGTTTTCACCCCCGGCTCTTAATGCATTGTGTTTCCATCTGAAGCATCAGTGAGTGTTTGAACCTTGTGTAATAGTTGCATACGAGTCCTCAGTTGTCCTCGGTGTGAAAAGATGGATCTCAAAATCATACAGTCATTGGAAAGGGTTCAAATACACAAAAATGCTGAAAAACCAAAGTATTTGGTGGACCTGAAGGATTTTTCTGAAGAACAGCAGGCAGTGTAACTGGTTCAGAAGAAACTATCATTAAACAAAAAAAAAAAAAAAAAAACACACAGCTGTGAATCATTCAGGTAACAACACAGTATTAAGAATCAAGTGTATGTAAACTTTTGAACAAGGTCATTTTTATAAATTCAACTATTATTTTCTCTTGTGGACTATATGTACACGTCTTTTATGTGAAATATCTTATTCAGGTCAGTACTAAATAAAAAAAAATAACATGCATTTTGTATGATCCCTCTCATTTTGGTCAAATAATTAACATTTTGCAGATTCTGCAAGGTGTATGCAAACTTGTGTGTGTGTGTTGCTGTTTTATAATAACCAAATGATTTACACTCCACTCAGAACTGAACAGTAACATTTTTTCACACACTATTGTGAGATCTTTTTAACTAATTTTGCACAAGTTGTTGTGTGCTGAACATCACATCAGCACAACTGCGATTTGGCTGTAACCACAAGCCTGTTGTTCAGTGTGAAATATTCACTGAGGAAAGCCTGGGTTCTGCAGCATAATTTTTTTTCTCCCAGTGTTATTACAGAAACAGTTGATATTATTTGTTTGTGGATTGTCATCATGAATGTTTCCATTTCTGTGGCCTCATGTTGCACAGAGCTTTTTGGCTCAACATTGCCATCTAGTGGCGTTTTTCTAAAAAAAAAAAAAAAAAAAAATGTCTTTTCCTTCTACACATCCAGGAAGGGAACAGGAGAGTTAATCAATATTTTTGCAAAATTTCTCAGACGTGTTTATGAAGTAATGAAACAAGGAAAGATTAGGACAGCATAGCTAATGTTAACACCAGGCAATGACATTCCATTTTCATTTTCCCCATCATAACCCCCACTCCATGTTTTCTCCTCGTGTGTCTTTGTATGAGCAGATAAGAGCTCAGCGAGAACCCCTCAGGTAAGCAAGTTAATTTTCATTTCATTCATTTTCATCCTCTTAGACTTGATGGTTTTCCTTATTTTCCGATTGACAGAACCTGTAAAGGTTCTCCGTAGATGCTTAAAATTCACATTTTAACTAAATGCGTAGTTCACTAGTAGCAGTAGTGATTTTTGATTCCCTTTTCACATTTGACAAACATTCCCACAATGCACTGTTAGATATACGCGCTGGCGTTTGCCTCACGCTGTAGTGATGATTGTTTTCTTTTTCCAAACTAAGTATACAGTGGTTATTTCACTAACCACCTAAACGCTTTACTTCGTCTTCCTCTCTCTTTTTGCCACTCTCCTTATAACGCACACAATCTCAGCATGGTCAAAAGTTAAATGAGGACAGAAGCTCCACCCCCAAAAAGAGAAAAGCACCTCCTCCTCCCATTAGCCCAATCCAGGTAAAAGCACATAGTGCTCAATCAGTGATCTCTGCACTTTTTAAAAGACTTGCGATTATTTATTTGATGACTTCTGAATGTACAACTGATATTTAACTGTTTCTGTGTCTATGCTCTCTTTAAGCTTAGCCTCGCTTTAAAAGCTTTGCTTCTTCTTATTTTTCAGTCACCTGGTGTCTTCTCACCACCATATTTTACTCCAACTGAAACTCCTTTGTCCAGCAAAAGTGATTCATCCAAAAGATTCAATTACAAGGTAAAATAGTGAGGTGTTGAGAGCTATTATTAGTAAGATGTGCTAAAAAAGTAAATTTATTTAATCCATAGCTGTTTTTGTGTTGTTTTTTTCATTATTTAATGACCTGATTAACTGGGTGTTCTCCACTTCCTGTTTGTTGAGGAGGAGGAGGAGGAGCTGAGAAGTGCTGTGCTGAAGGAAGAGATCGAAAAATTGCATGAGGAAAAGAGCATGCTGCTCGAGACCATTGAAGATCTGAAGCAGATTGTGGAGCAGACTGAGCCCAAGGCGAGTACCGCACAGCCCTTTAATATTCCTTCATGTGGCAGCTGCTTTGATCTTCAGCCACTTTTGCTCTCTGGAACCCATTTTAACAGCTGCATTTTTACTGGCCCTGGCCAGGTGAAGGACCTTGCTTTAGGGGACACAAAAGCAGCCCTCTCTTCCACACCACCGGTCTTGGCCTCGAACTTGTGGAGTTTTGTTTTAACTCCGCGCATCGTGTTTGAATTTTAACGAGTGACGCAAACCTTTGGGTCTTTTTTAATGTGACCTTACAGAGTCTTGAGTAAGCATTGAAGCCTAGAGACATAATGATTCTCTTCAAAACTGCCTCTTATGTTAGAGACATTTTGTGCATGACCTATCTTAGTAAAGTAACTAATCATGGGTTAGCAGTTTGTAGCATTTTTGGTGTCTAAAGCCTAATAAAAAAGAACATGTTATAAAAAACCTCTTGTTGTTCTTCTGTTTTGAAACAGATGGAGCACTCTGGAAATGCAGATTTGACATTGATTGCAGCCCTGCAAGCAAAGATAGCCTCTCTCTCACTGGAAAACCAACAGCTTGCCCAAATAATAAAGGTAGTTCACTGTAAAAATTGTGATTTTTCAAAATCACCTTACAGGTGACATGTAATTTCTTTCAGTTAAATAAAATCCTTGTAGGATGACTTCTTTTGGAGGAAAACATTACCATGTCAGGCCAGCCTTGAAAGAGAAGTCCACTTCCAGAACAAAAATTTACAGATAATTTACTCACCCCTTTGTCTTCCAAGATGTTCATGTCTTTCTTTCTTCAGTCGATAAGAAATTGCTTCTTGAGGAAAACATTCCCAAATTTTTCTCCATGTCGTGGACTTCAATGGTGCCCCCAAGTTTGAACTTCCAAAATGCAGTTTAAATGCAGCTTCAAATGGCTCTAAATGATCCCAGCTGAGGAAGAAGGGTCTTATCTAGCGAAACGATCTGTCATTTTTTTTTTTTTTTTAAACAAATTGACAATTTAATTACTTTAAATTACTTTTTAACCTCAAACGCTCGTCTCGTCTCTGCGATGCACATGTGTAGTCTGTGTAATCCGGGTCAATACGGTTAGGGTATGTCAAAAAACTCCCGTCTCGTTTTCTTCTTCGACGTCAAAATCGTCCTACATCACTGTTTTACCTTTTTGTTTTTGTAAAGGACATTTGATCTTCTCTGCATGTTTTCTTTGTAAACTGGGTCAGTACTTCTGCAGCAATGTAGGATGATTTTGAAGTTGGGAAAGAAACCGAGATGTGAGTTTTTCGACACACCCTGTCTTGAACCGGAAAAAAACGAGCTCGCGCAGACCTAGACGAGATGAGCATTTGAGGTTAAAAAGTATATAAATTGTCAATTTGTTTAGAAAATGACAGATCGTTTGGCTAGATAAGATCCTTCTTCCTCGGCTGGGATCATTTAGAGCTTTTTAAAGCTGCGTTTAAGCTGCATTTTGGAAGTTCAAACTTTGGGGCACCATTGAAGTCCACTATATGGAGATAATTCCTGAATTTTTTTCCTCAAGAAACAATTTCTTTACGACTATAGAAAGAAAGACACGAACATCTTGGATGTGAAGGGGGTGAGTAAATTACCTGTAAGTTTTTGTTCTGGAAGTGGACTTCTCCTTTAAGACTGCCTGTGTAAACATTGCTAGACTGGGAAACCTGTTTGGAAATGTTTACAAATTTGTTTGGTTGGTGGAAATTGCACACAGCACTTTTAAGTAAAGAGCATTTGGAAATAAGTCATTATCTTTTCTCACCGAGCAGAAACGTCCAGCTCCTCAAGGAGAGGAAGGCCAGGGAAGTTCCCGTCCAAACAGCATTGAATCGAATGCCTCATACCACTCCACCCGTGCTGATTTCGAGCTCTCCAGCGACGTGCATATCCAAACTGGTGACGAAGAGGATCTTTCAGAGTTGTCTGTTCTGGACATCAGCAGCTCTCCAATCAAACATGAGATTGAGGATGACACAAGGCTGAGTGCGGATAAAGAAATCAGACTGCTGCGGGACGCTCTGGAGAATCTGCAAACTAAACTTCTAGAGTCCAAAATGGAGAACCGCACTCTTCAAGCCAGACTGAACACTGATTTCGAGAAAATTGAAGTTGCATCTAAAAGCATGGGTGAAGATACTCCAAAATGCCAAGAAGAGTTACAAGAGGACAATGTGGTGCAGAAGTTTCAGTATTTGAAGAGCTGCCTGGAACAGGAGGTCAAAGAGCTGAAGGGAAAGTTGGCCAAATCGCAGGAGGAGCAAAATCAAGATGCTTGTTTGATAAAGGACCTCCAGGCTCAACTCAAAACTGTCCGGCTGTCTGAGGAAGAGCGTCAAGAACTGAAAAACACCTACGATACTTTGGTGGAGAACGTCAACCAGGAGAAAGTGCTGCTGATCGAGAAGTATAAGGAGTCTCAAGAGGAGATCAGGATGCTTCAGGAGGCTCTTCGTGGCACTGTGCCGGTGGAGGCTGCTGCCAAAGACTTCGAGGAGATGAAGGCAGAGCTCGGCGAGATTATCGATGGGCTGCAGCGGCGGCTTTTGGAGCTCTCGAAATCGTACAGCGAGGCCAAAAGCGAGCTTAGCGCCGCCCGCAACCAGCTGCAGTCCAAAGCTGCAGAGCCTAAGGACAAGGCAGATGTGGCCTGTGTCACCAAGGAAGAGCATGAGCAGAAAATTCAAGAGGTGACGTTCAAGTTAAAGGACATGCAGAAAGTATTAAAGGACACTGAGGCGAAGCATCAAGCAGCACTTAAAGAAATAGCCCAGGTTAAACAAGACGCTGAAAACCAGGCACAATCGTCTGTGGCTATTGCAGACCACACCCAGGTTGTGGCGTCACTGGGGAATGCCATCAAGAACCTCGAGCTGGAAGTTGAAGTTCTTAAAGAGCAGCTTGCCCAGAAGACCTCTCAGGTGGACGCTTTGCAGAGCAGACTGACAGTTAAGAAGGATGTAACTCCAGATGATTCATTATCCCGCCTGGAATATGAGCAGATGAGGAAAACGCTGGAGGGTGAGATAAATCACCTGAACCACCTACTAAAAGATGCTCTTAGGAAACAGGATGAGATGGCCCTGGAGGTGACCACCGCTTGGCAAGAGGTGAAGGATGCTAGGAATGAGAGAGAAGCAGCGCAGGAGCTGGCAGTGTCTAGAGAGCAGGAGTGCGGTGTGTTGAATACCAAGTACAGGGAGGCTCAGGATGTCATTGTCCAGCTTAAGAAGCAGGTGGAAAACCATGTGATATCTGAGCGAGACAAGAATAAAAAGGTGATTTTTGTTTTTTTAATTCTCCCGATCGTGTTCCTGTCTAAATGATGCAGATGTGTCATGTTAACAACTAATGTGTCGTGTTTGTTAATTATCTACAGATTGATGAGCTCTCAAAGGAGGTTATGAAATTAAAGGATGCTCTGAACAGCCTTTCACAGCTGTCGTACACCACTAGCACTCCTAAGAGACAACAGAACCAGCAGGTGGACTCGCTCCAGCAGCAGATCAAACAACTACAATATCAACTTGCTGTATGTTACAATGGCATTTAATCTTGTATTTCTTTATAGGACATATAGCAATTGTTCAAAAATTTGGGGATGGTACTATTTTGTAATGAATTTTAAAGGCATAATTCACCCAAAAAATGAAATTTCTGTCACTAATTACTCATGTTGTCCAAACCTGTAAGACCTACATTCATCTTCGGAACACAATTTAAGATATTCTTGATGAAATCCAACAGCTTTCTGACTCTGCATAGACAGCAATGCAATTACCACGTTCAAGGCACAGAAAGGTAGTAAAGACATCATTAAAATAGTCCATGTGACATCAGTGGTTCAACCGTAATGTTATGACGCTACAAGAATGCTTTTTATGCGCAAATGAAACAAAAATAAATATAGCTGCAATAGCAGCAATTTCCGAGTTCAAGCACTTTACGACATTTAAGCACTTATGAAAAAAGTACTACAGTTTTTTTTCCAGATTGAAGGGGAAAGACCTAGGACTTGTTCACAAAAGTAGGTTTTTGATGACATCTCAATCATTTAATGGTTCGATTGACAGCAGAGGTTCTAGAGGTAAAGTCGTTTGGAACGAGGGGGTCTGTCGTATGATACAAATATTGTGTGTATGTGTAAAAACCGTGCAATATGCAGTCATTTACACCCTTGAAAAATATGATATCGCACAGACCTTTAGGGCCGTGAGTCAAACAGGCCCACCGAGTTTTGTTCTTATCACCCTCCGTTAACCTTGTCTAATAAGTGCTCAAAGTTCATCGGCCTGTGGCAAGCATGTTTTTTGAGATACGCAAATGTCCTTATAGACGTTTGTGGCACTTTGGACCAAGACAATGTGCACTGATTTTCATGTCGATAGGACAAACGTTTGTTATTGCTTGTTTTGTGTTTTTTCCCCTCTTATAGCGGCACCAAGTGGCCAAGCTCCACAGCTTTTTTTCATGTGACCTCAGATTCAGCTCTTACCTACGCGGTGTGAGTTTGGCGAAGATATCTCGTTCCATTCAAAAGTTCTAGCCGTTTTAGTAAAACCTGCCTCTTTCGAACATTTCGAAAGTTCAACTTTTTTTTTAATTTATATACAGATATAATTATTTAATCTTGTATTTCTTTATAGGATATATGACAATTGTTCAAACATTTGGGGATGGTACTATTTTGTAATGAATTGTACTGCAGTGTTTTTTTTTTTTCCAGATTGAGAGAAAAACTTTGAACTAGTTCACAAAAAGTAGGTTTTTCACATCTTCTCAATGCATTCAATTTTCTCACAGACCTTTAGGGCCATGAGTCTTGACAGGCCCACCGAGTTTACCTTGTTTAATAGGTGCACAAAATTCACAGTTACCAATTTTCACACTGTTGTTGTGCCACTAAGTGGCCAAGCTCTGTGACTTTTTTTCATGTGACCTCAGATTTAGGTCTTACATATGTGTTGCAAGATTGGTGAAGATATCTCATTCCGTTCAAAAGTTATAGACGTTTTTGTAAAGGTGGCCCTGCCCCTTTCAAACACTTTGGCATCCCTTTGCAACAGAGGGTTGAAATTTCAACTTTTTTTCATTTTATTCGTATTCACCCTCTAGAGAATCTTCCTGCATTGGTTTGGTTCCAGTCGGGCGAAAAACCTAGGACTAGTTCGCAAAAGTAGGTTTTTCAAAAAAGGTGAAATACCTAACAATTTTGCCAGGGTGACAGACGAATTTTGTCTGACGTGAGCCAAGGATTCCAACGCCATAAGACACTTGAGCTTGTGATGAATGGTTAAGGAGCAATTTTGTACTTTTGATCGCTGTAGCACCTCTGTTAGGCCAATTGGGGGCAAGCCTTGGTGACGTTGTAGACGGTGTGAGTACTACCATCCCTCTAAGTTTAATGTCTCTGCGACATACGGTTTGGTCTGCCCGATCAGTTTTACGTGGAGATTGCTGATCCTTGGCCATTCTAACAATTGCAGTAGTTTCAGCCCTATGCACTTGAACCCCTAACAACTTTATTCAACAATTTCTGCTCCCCTGTGTTAGTCTTCGCCACACATTCACAAGAGTATCACGATGGATGCGTGCGGTGCTGCTGACGCAGGAGCCGGCGTTCTGACATGGAACCCAGATGGTATCTGCATGAAACAAAATATACAAACAATGAACTAAGAGATTGACGTTCTGTGTCAGAAACAAGCCGGCTCCTGCGTCAGCAGCACCACACACGCCTCATGGTACTCTCATAAACATGCGATGAAGACCGACTCGGAAGAGAAGGAATTGTTAAATAAAGACGTTATTTTTGTTTTCTTTGTGCACAAAAAATATTCTCATAGCTTCATAACAATACAGTTTAACCACTGATGTCACATGGACTTTTTTAATGTTCCTACAACCTTTCTTGGGCCTTGAACGTGTCAGTTGCGTTGCTGTCTATGCAGGGTCAGAAAGCTCTCAGATTTCATAAAAAATATCTTAATTTGTGTTCTGAAGATAAACGAAGGGCGTTACATGAGGGCGATTAATTATTAATTTTTGAGTGAACTATCCCTTTAATGCATCCATGCTGAGTAATTTCTTTTAAAAGAATGTTACTGACCCCACACATTTGAACAGTATTGTGTAATCAACAGAGAAAATGATATTGCAAGTATTGCATGAGCATGAGATTTCCAAACATTGAAAGTAATTGCTTTCTTTTCACAATAGGAGTCAAAGAAACGTCACCATGAAATTGTCTCAGTGTACCGGATGCACCTTCTTTATGCTGTCCAGGTTTGTATTTATTTACAGTGAAGTTTGTATTAGAGTATGCACGTATCAACATTTAAAATTCTCCCTGTTTATTTTTTTATTTCAAGTTATTCATTTGAGTTTGCTTCTGTACATAAACTGTTAACTTATTAAATGATGTGTTTTTTCTCTCAGTTCAAAATAGCGCTTTTAAACTCTCAAACCTTTCTTTTTAGGGCCAAATGGATGAAGATGTGCAAAAGGCTTTGAAGCAGATACTTGTAATGTGCAAAATGCCAACCGAGGCCAAGTAAAGGAGCCAGTATTGCAGTTGTTCATGAACTGCCAAAAAACAGTGATCAAAGGATATTCATCTGAGAACTAAAGTCCAGAATCCATCAATCAGAATGACACGTGTAGTCAAACACTGCAATTGAAATCACCATTGGCTTTTCCCCTGATGTTTTGGAAACGTATGGCGAACTTGCGTAATTTACGAAAAGAGGAAAACAATTGATTTGCGCACAATCTGCTAGCTCACACAGTGCCAGACAAAGAAACACAATCTACAGTCAATGATTTTCAGCAATCTGTTTTGAAATTTGTTCTATTTTTGTACATTGTCCAAAAATATGATCAGTATTTGATCCTGTTGTCAGTTTGCATTGGGGTAGAATGCAAAAACAAAGCACAGGGTATGTTTGCCTGCATAGCAGTCCATTGCAGTGCACCTTTTGCTGCAACCATGTTTTCTGTCTTTTTCAGTCGTAGTGTGTGGACTTTCTAAAATTGCAGCCACCTGTAGTATCTGCATGCTGTGAAAAGTGGCTCAATATTTGTTCTCCTTTTTCAGTAGTGTTGAATTCTCCACTTTTCAGATTAGGTGCTTTAACAAAATGCCCATGCGCAAATGCACTTTTCTTAGTCAGTAGTCGTCTTTCTTTGATGCCAGCATTTACCTGCCATTTCTAGGACACCTAAGGGGTCCATGTGCCTCTGCTCATTTAAGGCCTGTGGTAGTATTTCACGGCCATAATATTTGAAGCTGCACTATATTTCTTAAGCATTATGCTTGGTCCAACCAGGTTTCTGCACTACAACATTTTAGTTTTAGATTTCAGTTTGCCTGCGCATCCTAAATATGTTGTCTGTAGTAGTAATGAAGTCGCCCCACGTTAACCAGTTACTGTAGTTAGTAGTGTACTAAAGACTCCATTGACAGTGAGGGGTGCGTTAGCCCTAGCGCTTTAGTGTAGTTGTGTTTTTTACAACAATTGCAGTTGAGGTCAAAAGTTTAAATACCCTTTTCAGAATAATTAAAAATGTTATTTTACCAAAATAAGAGGGATCATACAAAATGCATGTTGTTGTTCATTAAGTACTGACCTGAAAAAGATATTTCACATATGTAATGTTTACATATACTCCAGAAGAGAAAATAAGTTTTTTTTTTGTTTGTTTGTTTAGTGATAGTTGTAAATGAGTCCCTTGTTTGTCCTGAACAGTTAAACTGCCAGCTGTTCTTCAGAAAAATCCCACAAATTCTTTGCTTTTCCAGCATTTTTGTGTATTTGAACCCTTTCCAGCAATGACTGTATGATTTTGAGATCCATCTTTTCACACTGAGGATAACTAAGGGACTCGTATGCAACTATTACAGAAGGTTCAAATGCTCACTGATGCTCCAGACGGAAAGCCATGCATTAAGAGCCAGGGGGTGAAAACTTTTGAACAGAATGAAGAATGAACATTTTTCTTATTTTGCCTAAATATCATGTTTTTTTTTTTTATTTAGTACTGCCCTTCAGAGGCTA
The DNA here is from genome assembly GCA_036247105.1 of Cirrhinus mrigala. Classification (NCBI taxonomy): domain Eukaryota; kingdom Metazoa; phylum Chordata; class Actinopteri; order Cypriniformes; family Cyprinidae; genus Cirrhinus; species Cirrhinus mrigala. The sequence goes on along the minus strand of CM070027.1, from coordinate 19,034,402 downwards.
CAGAAGATGTTTCCCAGAAGACAATAAGTTAACTTTACCCTGAACTTGAAATTCAAAAAGTTTTCACCCCTGGTTTTTTATGCATTGTGTTTTGTTCTGAAGCATCAGTGAGTGTTTGAACTTTCTGTAGTAGTTGCATATGAGTGTCTCAGTTATCCTCAGTGTGAAAAGATCTCAAAATCATTCAATCATTATTGGAAAATACACAAAAATGCTGGAAAACCAAAGAATTTGTGGGACCTGAAGAACAACAGGCAGTTTAACTGTTCAGGACAAACAAGGGACTCATGAACAACTATGACTAAACCAAAAAAAATAATAATAATAATAATACAGCTGTGGATCATTCAGGTAAGAATGCAGCATTAAGTAAACTTGAACTGTGTTATATTTATAAATTGAACTATTGTTTTCTTTTAGGGACCATATGTAAACATCTTTTATGTGAAATATCTTATTCAGTTCAGTACTAAATAAAAAATAATGTGAATTTTGTAGGATCCCTCTTATTTATTTATTTATTTTTTGTTTCCCCCCCAAACATTTTTAATGATTCAGAAAGGGGGGATGTAAACTTTTGACCTCAACTGTAAGGTTTGAAAAAGATGTGATGGAATACACGAGTTTAAGCATAAACACACTTAAACTGTGGGCCATACGAAGAATTTTTTGCCACTTAAAAAATTGTAAGTGTTAAGAAATACAGTCGCACTTGAAAACATGCTATTCTCCCTGTAGAGCATGGTGTAGCTGGAATTTATCCATGCACTAAAGCCAAGCTCAGTACCTGTTTTAGTACAGTTTTGTAGCTTTTGAATGTAATTTGAGGGACGCATAAGATATAAACTTGTTTGAGTAATTGCTTTCGTAGAAAATATACCAGTTTTGTATGAATGTGCCTGTTAACTAGAAATAACACTATTGTGCCATCTTTGCTTTTTGTTTTTTGTCCAATACAGTTGCTTGCAGAGTGCCATTGCAAGTTCAAAATATAGAAAAAAACATTTTTCATAAATCGTCTAGCACCAAATGCATCTGAAAATGTCTGATAACATCCGTTTCAGTTTCTGAAGTGAACATTTTGAATGCAAAATATCAAACTGCCCTGTTGAAAGCCCATGATGTTGTTATTGAGCTCTTATAAGTGTTTCATGATCAGTTCGTAGTCAATTGAGTTGTTTCATATGTATTTGTATTTGTTTTTAAGTTAGACCACATGTTGTTCACTGAGTATTTTTGCCTAGTTATTAAACTTTTGAATTGGTTCTTATTTGTCTTCAATGAAGCAAAAAATTCGTAAAAAATATTGGGTTTAACAGTGAGTTCAAAGAAGTTATGTCACTGTAGCGTAGTTTATATAAGGTTGATATATTACAGATTGTTCTAGGCGTACATAACGTTTTGTGCGACAAACAGCTTGAAAAACAGCTTCACAGACGCAGGAAGGCCTCAATTTCATAGCAATTTGTAATTCTGCATTGAGTTTTTGTTGTTATTATTACATTTTATTTTATAATCTGCAGGCTCACTGTAACTTGACGCTTGAGCTTCTTATGTGTCGTAATCAAACTTGCTTTAAATTCAAACTATTAACAGTTCTGTGGTAACAGTTCAAAATAAGTACTACTAATACATTTTTACAATCAGTACAAAACATTGTTTTTAATCATTCTGTAGAATTTTAATCAGTTAATTGCTCACAATGCTTTCTAAAATCATTTCCTGAAGCTGTAAAAGTAATGCTGTACAAATTGAAGACTTTCATATTTGATACGTCTTCATTTTACAGCTCTCTCAGAGAAAACTAACACAAAAACAATACAGGCCGGCATGTGAGTTCCATTTCCTGTTGGTAATTTCATAAAATTGCTGCTTTGATGAAGAAGGCTGCTGTCAATGTTTTTAGATGCCATTTTGGCAAGGAGAACAACTGTCTGCGCCTGAGGCCGATCCAGAGACAATAGTCCATCTCACTCAGAGCACACAGCAGCAGAATGTTCTTAGATATCATGCCAGCTGAATTCTGGGTAATGTCACCACTTGTACCCTGTGGGTCGACCCCTTTAAAATGTCCCTTTCTAACTTTTTTTCATCAAAGAGAATACCATCTAATTTAAGCAAATTGACGCCATATTAAAAAACTAAACATCGAAGTTGGCCGAAATACCAGTAGCTGTTTTATAGTTTTAGAACTCTGTGGTGGAAAACTGTTTACTTCGTCGCGGATTAATTTTAAGACTTTCAGCTGTTCTTCTTTTGCTGTCGCAAGAAATCCCTCCGCATCCCACCTCTGCTCGGACCTTTTGCGTCGTACACCAAAGTAAGTGTTGTCTCAGCTAGATGGTGCTGTTGACCAATATTCCTTAGAAAATGTTTTAAGGATATGCAAGTCAAAAGTGAAGTCAAAGTAGGCTATACAGCATGTCTTATATTTAAAAATGCCTTTAGAAGAATAACAAAACAATGTATATATAACAATAACAACAATAATAAATGTTGTATTTATAATTGGGACCCTATTTGTGAAAACAAGATGATGACTATGGCATCCACATGTAATAATTCGAATTACATATCTATATTTGTCGACGCATTTCGCCCTCAGAAAAACCGCAGGCGTTCTCCAAACCTCGACAGCATCGCCATCATAATCTGATACGCCTAAGTGGAACCAGATGCTAGTAATTGCATATCATAATAGACGGGATGATGATATTAATGACATCATTCCCAGATCTGCTGTCATTCTCTTTGTTAAGCAGACTGTAAATAGAACACGAGTTCACTAGTTTAACGCTCTTAACGCAGCCTTGGGACTTTCGAGGCTCTTCGGTTGTTCGCTCTAATGGCTTCTTTTATATTCAGTCACACCTGACTCATTGAAAATCAAAGTGTGGAGGCCCCTTCACAGTGACTCAGAACTAAAAGGAGAATCAACCTGGTAAAGGGGGCGACCGTGTTTGCAGCCAAGTGACAGGGAATTTATGGGAGCACTTAGTAATAAGTAAGAAAGAGAGCGCGAGTAAAAGAGGCAAACACTTGTCTATGAGTGGCTTATTAAAAAGGTGAGAAGTGAGTGTACTGTCTGGAAGGGGGAGTAATTGTGCTCTTAAAAAGGACTTCAAAAGGCCAGTCGTGTCGGTGGAAAACCGTTAGCAACATGTGAAGGAAATAGCTCACGAGGGTCCGCCGCGCTATCGGCATGTGGTGGATCAAACCGTCTGAGGCGGAGGAGCGGCAGACACCATATGTCCGACTGCCTTTTGTCCGTCTTTTTGTCAAACCACATTTGTCTCCCTGCTGTTATGTTCCGTGAAACGTGCTAATATGATGCAATAATGTTGGTTATGACCTGCACTTTTGATAAATCACTCAATACGTTCGTTTGTCAAGATTATGCTGCTAACCAGCAAACACAGGTATACCTTGTAAAAACTTTTTTTCACGTCTTAAAATCCATGTATTTAATGCGACAGATGTTCTTCGCGTTAGGTACGTTTTTTCACAATGTTTCAGATCAGAGAAATTCGAAATGCCAAGTATGAAATCGCAAAATATGGATGTAGACTACACAAGAGTTTACATATTGCTGTGTTTCTGATATTTTTACTAATTGTGTTATTTTTTTTTTACATAAACATTGTGAAAGTCTCCCAAAATTTGCAGTTTGAGCTGGTTTTGTTTTAGCAGTAAATGTGACTTTTGACGGCTTAAAGAAAACATAGGCTATTTTCGCAACGTTAAATGTTTTAGCCACCTTATTTTTTCCCATAAGAGCAGAAAAAATAAGGTGTAAATTTTATGGGTCTGGCTTCCGGTCTCATCCGCATCCAGTTATTTTTAGCTGCTCAAAACAGCTCTTTTTGCTTCATGATATTGCAAATTGGCGTGTTTTACCATATTTTTTTTAATGTGTTATCTTAATGCAACAGGTTTTTTTCGGGTTTGAGCCCTGAACAGGCTTCAAATATAGGCCCTAGCCCGGCCCTGGCCTGAGATGCTCAGGCCCCTGTCCGACAGCTTATCAGAATTCTTGGCCCGAATCCAACCCGAGCCCGTCTTTTTTTTCCCCCTTCTCCCAAAACAGGTTATACTACTGTTTCAGATATTAAAATAGTTCAGTTTTGAATGTAATGGCAAATTGATTATATTTTGTTTTTTTTTTTTATTAAGTTAATTTAGAAAAATGTTTGAAGTTCGTTAAATATACGTTTTTGTTTTTTAAAGTATCAACCAAGCGGCCAGCGGAAGACTCTCTGTTTGATCAATTTTGCCTTCTCAAATCATCACGACTTGCCTAAAAAAATCTATAGATATAAAACAGTTTAAGTATATTAAAAAATGTTGGTTTAAACGTTAAACCTAGATAAATGTGTGCTATTAGGCGCATATCCAATCATTTGTGCGGAGAAGCTAAAGCCGCTTTGAAGGACATGGAGGCACCAGCACGATCACGTGCATTTTTTTCAGTGGAAACAATTTTAAATATTCCGTCATTTTTGCTCATAAAGGTAAGAGTAATACATCATTTGGAACTGTAAAGGGTCTACTTTTATTTGTGTGCACTCACAATATCAACAAAACGTTGCAATCGGTGCTTTTATAAAATAAAGAAAACAAACATAATGCGCTTTCTGTCATCTCAACAAGAGCGCTTCACAAAAATGAACCAAAACTCAGCGAATACATACCTCACAGACAGGATAAATATATCTATAGAAAGTTTTAAATTATTACTTAACGAAATAAAACAAATCGAAAACAAAAACCCTTTCATTATATAATCTGTAAAGATGCATTTCTCTCTACAGGCGGTCCAAAGGAAGATGGCGAGTCAGGATCGGCAACTTCATCCTGGCGACACTGACTCAGAAAACACTAGTTTATTAATAAATAATTTAAAAATGTCCTTACTATTTCCCCCGACATATTCGTGGTAATAACTTTTGCCGGTGCTTTGCGGCAAGCACCTATTGCGTGCGCTTGAATGTGGAACTGTTCCAGCTGCGCTGAAGATGCGCTCGCTGCTGCGAGACACTAAACGCTTTCCGAGCTGGTATCGAAAGTGAAAGCTAAGTCTCGCGTTCTTTTCACCAGCGTGGAATTTTTTTTATCACCATAACTGGTGGATGTCTAAAATATACAAATAAGGAGAAGCCTAAAACAGGCCCGAAGCCTAGACAACATCTGGACTGTTATGTGAAAATTGGCTCGGGTTAGGGCTGAAATGCAGGGCTCTAGGGTTAAGTACGTTTTTACAAAACATTGCAGATAAGCGAAATTTGAAGTGCCAAGTATGAAACCGCAAAGTATGGATATGTAGACTACTAGATTCAAATATTGTCAAATATCAAGAGCAGAGATGCAAGAGTTCACATATTAGATATTTTTACTAATTGTGTAATTTTTTTACATAACGTAAAAGTCACCCAAAAGTTGCAGTGTTTTGTTTTTGTGGTAAATGTGATTTTTGACACAAGGTAAACATGACTGATATGCTATTTTCGCAATGTTTCTGAATATGTTTTATCCATCTTATTTTTCCCTTAACAGTGGATGCGGCCGTTTGTAAATTTTATGGGTCTGGCTTCCGGTCTCATTCGCTATTTTTAGCTGTACAAAACGGCTCGTTTTGCTGCTTGATTTTGCAAATCGGTGTGTCTTATGATGTGTTCACATCAAACGCAAATTTAATTATTCACGAGAGTAGATTACATACAAAGTCAATGCAAAGACACAAATAGAGGCGAATTCAAGCCGGGCGATGCAAATGATGCAAAATGCGCAACTCGTTTGCCACGAATATGACATATTCACCTCAGTCACGTCTTTTGTGCAAGTTGAAAAATTTCAGCTGGAGTGGAAAATTCACACAGCGAAGAGCTTACTGACACATTGGTATCTGGAGCATAGAAAACAATTAAAATCAGTTGTAGTGGTAGTTGTATTTCATTAGCACAGCAGCAGAGATGCTTAAAATGTCAGTGTATACCCAGTAATAAATTGTAACACATTAATGCAGGATTAATACTCATCCGCCTCTTGATGGTGCTGATGGTCCTGTTATTCGCGCAAGTGACACGAAAAGTGAGTAACACGATGCGCATATTCGCTTTGCGTTTGGTGTGAACACACCATTAGCATATTATTTTAATGTATCATCTTAATTATGAACACACTGGTAAGTAGTACAAACATTTTTACTGTTTACTGCACATTGTTATTCTGAACCGGAAGTCTTGCCCGTAGGCTTACTTCCGCGTTGAAGAATAATGTGGATATTTTGATTAAGTTATTTAAAAAATGTTGGTGTGATTTTAAAATGCTTTTAAATCTTCCACTACCTTACTTAGTTGCAACCAGAATACCACATTGTAAAAATGTTTTGTGTTTGCTAATCACTACTGTGCCATGGATAAAAATTACAGTCTGCACAAGTTGTACTAGAGCGAGTATTAATGTTTTGGGCTATTACAGCAGTTTGTTCTTGATTTCAGTGTAATAGTTTCTGTTATTACAGCAGAATATGCTGCGAGGTCTGTTCTGCAGAGGCTGGCAAGCAACAAAGCTTCCTTCCTTTGCTGGTTCTCCATTGCAGTGGGGATTAGATGTTCTCTGCAAGTTTATTCGTGGTATTATAAAATGGTGATGGAGATTCAGTGGCTTAGAAATGGCCCCTTGGAGGATAATGAAAGTAAAGAGACAAGTATCAGGGGTTTTACTTGAAAAAAAAAAAAAACCTCACTGGATTAAGCAGTGATAGCAAAATTATGGTCGCCACTGAATTAATTCCAACCACTCCAGATGTGGTTTATCGTGGGACACTGAATACAGAAAAGCCTTAAAGAAATAATTCACACAGATGTTACAATTCTGAGAACCCATGTGAAGTTCTTGGACCTCACTGACTTTTATTGTACAGACCTTTTTTTTTTTTTTTTTTTTTTTTTTTTTTAAATATCTGTTTTTGACAAGAAAAAGAAAAAGAAAAAAGCACACCAAGGACAGAAAGTGTCTAGTTATAAAATCTAACTCCTAGAACTGCTTGTATTCCTCAGTCAGATCTTCAGAGATTGATTACAAATCGACACTTAGCACCTCATCATAGCCAAGTCTTATTACTCCAAAGGCTTTTTTCTCCAGTGGCCAAGTCTTGCTACTTATTCAACATCTGAAGGCCTTTTATTTTTTATTAATTGAGGTCTTTGACTCTTTGACAGGGATCTGACAATGATTAGAACAAAAATGAATGGTGCTTTTTAGCATGCAAGTGTTTCAGCCTTCTCTGCAGGCTAGAGCTCTGACACTTCATAGTAGACACGTTATATAAACATTATAAATTTGTATAATAAATGTTACTCATTTTCCCTTTTACTTCAAATATCTCACTCAAGCTATTTTTATGGCATATATAAAATAATAATTTACCGCTTAACTCAAATTTCAACAGCAGCGTCACCAGACCGCAGCGTCATACGCCTTTGCTGTCTTGCCAAATGTCAAGGCATGTTTTTGAACTAGCAAATTTTGTCTTATTTTAGGGTATTTATTTATTTATTTTGTGAAGTCAAAACTAAGCAATAAGGCTGGATCCATCACACTGCTGCAGACCCATGTGTTTCTCATGAGTGTGAATGAGTTATTCTGAATCTGGAATCTCAGTCCGTTCAGCTGCAGTTTGCTTTGTCTTGCCTTCCTTTTATCTCTCACTGGAGTAATCCAGATACCATCTGTACAAATTACCAATGCCACAAATGGACCTTTTTGATGGTAGTTTGGAAACTTTTGAATACCAGTCATCAGTTTTATATTTATATGCTGCCTTGAATTATTAACAAAACATGAAATTGTTTATTCTCATACTCTTCCACACAGGTGGTGCTGAGTGTTTATGAGCAGCCATTGATTTTTGTAGGAAATCCCACATCCTGCTTCCCATAAGACAAAGGTAAGAACCCCTGATGTGTTCACAGGAGCTCACAATAGATAACACATGCTTTGCAATCCACAACCATTTATTCATACGGCCACTGTAAAGGAACCAGTGCTAGAAATATTATATATATATTATATATATATATATACACACACACTACCTGTCAAAAGTTTTTGAACAGTAAAATTTGTAATGTTTTTTTTTTTTTAAGAATTCGCTCACCAAGCCTGCATTTATTTGATCCAAAGTACAGCAAAAACAGCAAACATTTTAAATATTTTTTGCTATTTAAAATAACTGCTTTCTATTTTAATATATTTTAATATGTAATTTATTCCTGCGATCAAAGCTAAATTTTCAGCACCGTTACTCCAGTCTTCAGTGTCACATCCTTCAGATCCTTCAGAAATCATTCTAATATGCTGATTTGCTGTTAAAGAAACATTTATTATTATTATTATTATTTAAAACAGTTGAGTACAGTTTTTGAGCAGCAAATCAAAATATTAGAATGATTTCTGACAAAACATGTGACTGGAGTAATGATGCTAAAAATTCAGCTTTAAAAATCACAGGAATAAATTACATTTTAAAATGTATTCAAAGAACAGTTATAGAGAACAGTTATTTTAAATAGCAAAAAAAAAAAAAAAAAAAAAAAAATCAAAATTTTACATTTTTTCCGTACTTTGGATCAAAGGCTTGGTGAGTAGAAAAGACTTTAAAAACATTACAAATCTTACTGCTCAAATCCCTTTGAACGTTAGTGTATTTATTATAATATTTATTTATATTTTGAATAACCTTTTAATTTTGTTTTCATTTTTCATTTAAGGTTTTGTAATTTTGTGCTTTTTGCCATTTTTATTCATTTATATACATTTATACATACATTACATTACATTTATACATTTATATACATTATATATACATTTTTTAAAAACATATTTGCTTAAAATATATGTCCAATATTGTTTTTGTGTATATACATAATGTGACGAGTCGGCTGCCTCCCCCCTAACTATCAGCTTCACCCCGTCGGTAATCGCCGCCCTTCACCAGGCTCCCGACGGGAGTGGGCGTGTGGGAGGAGGAGGAGGGGCGCCGAAACATCCAGGTCTGGCGGCGTGTGATGAGGCACACCTGATGTGAATGAAGCCTCATCACCGCCGCTGTTAAAATGCCGAGCGCGCCTCTCCTCAGGGGACCGGTCTCTTCCCCGTGCATGCACGCTGGTGTCCTCGTGGGTCCAGGAAGGGGTGAAGAGGGTACCAGCGCCGCAGGACGAGTTGCCGGACCCCGCGGGTCCGGATGAGGACCGCACCCGTAACGGCTGACGGGCCAGGATGCCGGGCCGTGTTATCCCCCAGAAGCGCCGCGTAGGTGGAGGAGGACGATGCCGCTAGAGAAGCCGCCGCCCCTCGCACCCCGGACCTGAGCGGGGAGCGCGTGCGGCCGCCGGACTCCGCCCCTTACCTGGACCCTTCCCTTTTGGAACACTACCCCTCCTTCACGGAACCCCGTCACTTCGAGGACACCAGATCCCCCTTTTGTTTTGGACACTTTTTCCCCCTTTTTGGACACTTTGTTTTATTGTTTAATAAAAGCCTCTCCGAGGCCTGACGTCACGCCCCCTGTGTCTGTCGCTTTGCTCTACCCCGTGACAATAAATACATTTTCTATATATAAATTAAGTATATTTTTAATTTCAGAAATAATTGAGCTTCACTTTTTACAACATATATTTAGCATATATTTTAAATAGATTTTGTCCAGAAAAAATGCTATTTTTTATTTTATTTTATTTTATTTTATTTTATTTTATTTTACTGAGAAAAGGACAATGGAATCAGGACTTATTGCACTTCTCTGAAAAGTGCAATATTTAACACTGTGTTATGTTTTCCCATTTCCATTTGGCCTGTTATTATTAGTAATTTCATTGGCAGTCTCATGCGAGTTTCAGCATTGATTTATGAGTCCCTCTTTCACATATAAAAGTTTTACATTTATTTACTTGGCATGCAAATTCTTACAAAAAGCCCTGTTTATTACCTGTTAGATAAGCCTCGCAGTTGCAGGCTTTAAATGAATGCATTTAGGGTCAAGCAAAAAAAAAAAAAAAAAAAAAGAAAAAAGAGAGAAGTCTTAAATATCCAGTGCAATTAAACATGAGCAGATGATACCACACAGGAGAAATAAACAGAGGGAATTATCAGGTCCACTGGACGGCGCTCATAATTGAACATGTGAGACACCGCAAAAAACACTCGAACAACCCAGAACGTCTGAGATCTTGTGCAGCTGAGACCACAAGCAGAAATGGAGCTTGGATGTGATTTCTGTTGCAGAAACTCAAGAAGAAGAGAAGTCAAAGCAAGATGACTAATCTGTGGGCCCTGGATGTTTTTGTGCAAAGATAAATCAAGTGAAGCAACGTCAAGTCTCGTTAGTAAATGATGAATCAGGTCGAATATTTTGCAAATACGACCCGGAGCGGTTTCCTGGAAAATCTTGACATCATTTACACAGCTGCTCATGTAAACGGATCATCCTGAGCCTTTATTACACTTGAGAGCTCTGCGGTGGAGTTTCCTACAAGTGGTCAGGCTTTACCTTAGGATCCGTCAGGGAGGTGAAGACCTCCCACTGGTGTCTGGGTAGAAACGGACCAAAGATAGACAGGACTAAATGTAAGATGATGTTTTAATGACATTTCTTAATGCTTTTAACTGCTGCGGGTGTTTTTCTCATTAGAATTTAGACAAAGTATGTTTTAGTTCGGTATTAGACGTCTGTGAGGTTTGTCCATTAGATCGTTCTCATTTGCAGAGTCTATTTGCTTAAGTCTAGAGGTGTCTAGCATGTTGACAACTTGACGAAGAGAACTTTGATTAAAACAAGAATGCGTCTGAGCTTTCCCAGAGCTCATCTGTGACTTATACCTTAACCTGACAACGTATCTCTCTCGGAAAACTGATGCCGATGACTCTTCTAACCCTTCCTGCATATTTCACAACCTCCCAGTCCACAGCGTTACGCTCTCATGATCGTAACCGGCTCACGCTGAAGCCGCAGCAAGTTTCAAACACTTAGAAACAGTCTTGAGGAAGTTTCTCAGTGGGTGCTACTGACGTTTCATTGGAGGTTATGGGAGGTGAGATAAGCCGAAGGGAAGAATACGGACCGAACACTTCAAAGCACGACGTGCCCACTATGTCATTGTAAATGGGTATACGGCCAAACTACCGGGGGGAAGAAGATAATGCTGGTAAAATGTGGTAAAAAAAAAAAAAAAAAAAATTACATTTAATTTCACAGGACTATGTATTTTAAGTAATGTAAGTACTATTAACATTTTTTTAGTTAATATATAAATTGCCTTATATAATATGTATATGGGCAATTCTATAGAATTGGTCTAAAGTTAGAGTTGGAAATGTCTTTAAAAGTGTCTTTTTCCAAAACATTTGTATGTATGCAAGTCATATAATATCGAAGATACACATTTCTAGTAATCGTGCAGTTAATTCTTGTTTTGTATTTTCAGAAAGCTTTGGAATATTTGTCCTCTCCCCAAATTTGCTACTACCGAAACACAGTAATAATAATTTAAATATAGCTGCAAGCAGCAGTTGTGGGGCCAAGCACAAAAGAGGCAGAATGAGGAGCTAAGCATGGCAAGGAGCAACAGACCAACTACAGCAATGAGTAATTAAAGCCATTTTAAGATGATATCAGTTGAAATTGTTGAAAAATCATTAATACAACAACTAATGGCTTATCACTTGTGACCAATAGGTGGTGCTGATTTCAAATTGATATGGCATGTTCTGTGTGAGGTGATAAGGACACACACAAAGTTTGGTGTCATTATGTCAAAGCTTTACAGAGATACAGCCTCAGGGTCATTTTGGCATCAAGCCTAAAATTTGTGGTGGCGCTGTACGAAAACGGTTTGTCTATCGACACAAAATCCATAACTTTTTGTCAGCACAGTCTGAAGATGATTTGAGTCAAATTTGGTGAAAATCAGACCAACAGTGTAGGAGGAGCTCGAACAAATATGTTTTGTACATTAATCAAAATGGCGGAAAGGAAGTTCGGCCAACTGTGGTATATTTGGTATGTATGTTGTCAGCATGACCCAAGGAATGTTTTAAAACCTTCATTACAATAGGCAAATGCAATCAGAAGTTATTAGCATTTTTAGAAATTTCATTATTAATGTTTAATGAATGGTGTATTACTTCTGACCAGTAGGTGACGCTGTTACCAAATTGATGTGGCGTGGTCAGTGTGAGGTGACAATGGCACATACAAAGTTTGGTGGCACTGCACCAAAACACTGCAGGTAGGCTCAGGTCATGCTTGTTATAACTAACACCAAGTTTGGTCTCAATACGCCAAACCGTTGAGGAGATATAGCCTCACACTAATTTTTGCACGCTTTTGGTAGAATTTGTTTGCGCGTTATTCGACAACGGTTTGACTAATCAACTTTAATTCCATAACTTTTTGCCAGTATGGTCTGAAGATGATCTGAGACAACTTTGGTGAAAATCAGACAAACCGTCTAAAAAACTAAACCTTACGATTTTCTGTGCCTTACGGTTCAAAAGTTATTAGCATAAAATGATTGAAATTTTGGACGAGTGGTGGCGCTAAAGAGTTTGAGTTAGAGACTCCAAACTTGCTGTGGTTCATGTTAGGACTGTCCTCTATCTGTGTGCCAAATTTCACAACTTTCCCACAAACGGTTCTATGGGCTGCCATAGACTCAAGAGCGGAAGAAGAAGAAGAAGAAGAAGAAGAATGCCAACGGATACAATAGGTGCCTTCGCACCTTTGGTGCTTGGCCCCTAATTAGAAGGGCTATATTGACCTATTAAGATTTTGCTTACATCTACATTGTAAATACATATTTTTGTTGTTTTATTCATTTTTTTCAGAGGTAAATCAATAACAATTACATTTTTAACAATATTTCAAGTGTCATTTATGAGATTTGTTGTATTTTGAATCCAATTTTTCTTTGTACAAGGCAAAAAGTTGATCATACTGATTTCAAAGTTGAGGATTCATTAGTTTGAATATACATTGAACCAAACACTCATAACATCTTAGTTGATAATTTAGTGACAAAACATCCCATGTTTTGGTCATGACTACACATTTCTGGTAGTGACAGTAATGCTTTAGTAGCATCCACATCACATTACAGAATTTTAACTTGGGTACTAAAGCATACCAAAACATACTAAAATACTTAAAAATTTGCATAACTGTATTAAATTTTTGTTTATTTTCCCCAAATATGAGGATCATGTCTTCCCTTTTGTCACTACTGAAACGATGACATGTTTTGGTCGTGACTGTTTCGGTAGTGAAAAATGTTTGAAATAACACCCAACACATCAATGATGTCACTACCGAAACTTCACCAAATGTTTCAGTAGTGACAATTTTAGATACTTCTGAATCTTTTTCAAAGATGCTAATCAGCCCATGTTTAGCTAGCACAGTTCTGAACAGTTGTAAACATACAAAAACTAAATGTTATGGAATAACTCCCAAAAAAGTGCTCGATTGCAGAAAAAATGTGTTTGGTTGTGACGTTCCTTAAAGTTACACACAGACTTTTGATCTCATTTACCTCACAATGATGAAGCCCATCTACTCAACATGTAGCTATGAAAGAGAGACACACATAAATATTTCCTGATCATAAATGTAGGGGTGTAGTTAAAGTCTCAGCCAATGGACTAAAACATACACTGTTTCGGTAGTAATGAAAATACAGGACACATTTTTTTTTTACATGAAGTTTCATAATTTACAAAGAAAAAAAAAAAAAAATATATATATATACAGGGGTTGGACAATGAAACTGAAACACCTGGTTTTAGATCACAATTAGTATGATATTGGGCCTCCTTTTGCAGCCAATACAACATCATTTCATCGTGGGAGTGACAAATACAAGTCCTGCAAAGCAGCCAGAGGGATTTTGAGCCATTTTCCTCTTGCAGAACAGTGGCCAGGTCACTATGTGATGCTGATGTAGGAAAACGTTTCCTGACTCGCTCCTCCTAAACACCCCAAAGTGGCTCAATAATATTCAGATCTGGTGACTATGCAGGCCATGGGAGATGTTCAACTTAATTTTCATGTTCATTAAACCAGTCTGTCACCAGTCTTGCTGTGTGTATTGGTGCATTATTATCCTGATACAGAGCACTACCTTCAAGGTACAATGTTTGAACCATTGGGTGCACATAATGAAACTTTACACTCTGCTCTAACTGGTGTAATGTACAATAAGTGAAGATTGGGCACCAGACAGCGCAAATATAGCCATGAGACCTCCAATACTACATTGGCGAGTGTTTCAGTTTCATTGTCCAACCCCTGTATATATATATATATATATATATATATATATATATATATATATATATATATATATATATATTTTTTTTTTTTACTTTTTAAAAACAAAAATTATTTCAATATCATTTTCATAAGTTGGAATGTAGGGGTTATGGTTCAGGACAGCCACCTTCCAATTGTAAGTGCCCAGTAAATGGTGATTTTATATACTGTATATAATAGTTTAAACATTATTGTGGGTTTCTATAGATAATAGAAGGATCTTAGTAAATATCTATGATGTGAATACTTGAAAGCTTTCTAAATGAGTTTTTTGGTTATGAGACAGCAGTTTGGACCAATTCTGTAGAATGGCCCATATTTCCAAAGCATTACATATAGGCTACATATCCACCTTTATCCTCAATGACTGATGAGCGCCAACATGATGGATTCCGTTTGGGTGCTCTTGTGTTCCGGTCTCTATAGAAATCCATGTTAAAACAGGGTAAAAAAGATTGAATGGATTAAATAAACTTTTTCAGAATAACCAAGTATTAAAATGTGCACAGGGTTAAGCTGTGCTGTTGTTGGCTGCACAGTAACAGCAATTTGTTTAAGGAATTCCTGTTAAGTGCTTGTTTTGCGTACCAGCAAATCTGTCCGGTGCTCGATGCCTTGCATAAATGATGACAAAAGACAACAAGCATGGCTTACAGTGCTTAAGTTAAAATACTGTGTGTGAAATCATAAAACAATGTGCTCTTATCATTTTATGGACAAAATCCCTCAAACTTCACCCTGGACAGGAGCTGTACATATGTGCCCTCATCTGTTTTCAATGCAGCTAACCATCTTCGCGCTCATTAAACTATGACAGGTCAGTTACTACAAAAAGTGTCATTGTGACACTGCAAAGTGATAAAATTATGGTGCCATGGGTTTTAAAAAAAACATTTTCATAGGTTTAATGTTATATTGTCGGCTCAGAAAATATGCTATTTGACCTAGAATTACCAGAGATGGGAATGTAAAGCATTGTTTCAGTCAGGCGAGACTTCCATTTAGGAAAAATGTGATGAAATGGGTTAAATTGAAAAATTAAAATGGGTTAAAATTATGCTTTTTGTAATTTACAGTGAAAGGACATTCCCAAAAGTCCCTTAATGTCACATTTAATTGTCATTTAAATAAATAATAAATACATTTATATTTTTTTCTGTCCGTTATGCATTGACAGTGATTTATGTTACCTTTTATGTTGTTTTGTTCCTGTTTATTAGAGCATTTTATTGTCATGTGTTAGTAATTGTGTGGAAAACAAACTATTTATGTTCATTAGTCATAGGTCAAGAAAAGGCCAGATTTGATTAACTTCAACTCACCACGTTGCCTTCTTTTACCATTGATTTATATTTATTTATTTATGGCTCCTCAGTAACATTATAGCAGTTAATTAACTGTGAAATACACTGACCAAAATTATAGACGCAACACTTTTGTTTTTGCCCCCATCTTTCATGAGCTGAACTCAAAGATCTAAGACTTTTTCAATGTAAACAAAAGGCCTATTTCTCTCAAATATTGTTCACAAATCTGTCTAAATCTGTGTTAGTGAGCACTTCTCCTTTGCCGAGATAATCCATCCACCTCACAGGTGTGGCATATCAAGATGCTGATTAGACAGCATGATTATTGCACAGGTGTGCCTTAGGCTGGCCACAATAAAAGGCCACTCTAAAATGTGCAGTTTTATCACACAGCACAATGCCACAGAAGTTTTGAGGGAGCGTGCAATTAGCATGCTGACTGCAGGAATGTCCACCAGAGCCGTTGCCCGTGAATTGAATGTTAATTTCTCTACCATAAGCCGTCTCCAAAGGTGTTTCAGAGAATTTGGCAGTACATCCAACAGGCATCACAACCACAGACCACGTGTAACCACACCAGCCCAGGACCTCCACATCCAGCATCTTCACCTCCAAGATTGTCTGAGACCAGCCACCCGGACAGCTGCTGCAACAATCGGTTTGCATAACCAAAGAATTTCTGCACAAACTGTCAGAAACCATCTCAGGGAAGCTCATCTGCATGCTCGTCGTCCTCATCGGGGTCTCGACCTGACTGCAGTTCATCGTCATAATCTACTTAAGTGGGCAAATGTTCACATTCGATGGCATCTGGCACTTTGGAGAGGTGTTCTCTTCACGGATGAATCCCAGTTTTCACTGTACAGGGCAGATGGCAGACAGCGTGTATGGTGTTGTGTGGGTGAGCGGTTTGCTGATGTCAACGTTGTGGATCGAGTGGCCCATGGTGGCGGTGGGGTTATGGTATGGGCAGGCGTATTTTATGGACAGCGAACACAGGTGCATTTTATTGATGGCATTTTGAATGCGCAGAGACACTATGACGAGATCCTGAGGCCCATTGTTGTGCCATTCATCCACGACCATCACCTCATGTTGCAGCATAATAATGCACGGCCCCATGTTGCAAGGATCTGTACACAATTCCTGGAAGCTGAAAACATCCTAATTATTGCATGGCCAGCATACTCACTGGACATGTCACCCAAATGAGCATGTTTGGGATGCTCTGGATCGGCGTATACGACAAGGTGTTCCGGTTCCTGCCAATATCCAGCAACTTCACACAGCCATTGAAGAGGAGTGAACCAACATTCCACAGGCCACAGTCAACAACCTGATCAACTCTATGCGAAAGAGATGTGTTGCACTGCATGAGGCAAATGGTGGTCACACCAGATACTGATTGGTTATTGGACCCCCCCAGTACAGTAAAACTGCACATTTTAGAGTGGCCTTTTATTGTGGCCAGCCTAAGGCACACCTGTGCAATAATCATGCTGTCTAATCAGCATCTCAATATGCCACACCTGTAAGGTAGATGGATTAACTTGGCAAAGGAGAAGTGCTCACTAACACAGATTTAGACAGATTTGTGAACAATATTTGAGAGAAATACGCCTTTTGTGTACACAGAAAAAGTCTTAGATCTTTGAGTTCAGCTCATGAAAAATGGCGGCAAAAACAACAGTGTTGCATTTATAAATTTGGTCAGTGTATATCCCATAATGCCTGAAACGACCATTCTATTCTTCTTCTGGCAACAATAGCTGTCTTTTTTCTAAAAACTAAATATAATTGTTCACACCTTTTTTATGGTCCAATTCTTGCTATTAACAAACCATTAACTACGGTTTTTCTTCAATACACTCCACATTTGCTGCTTATTAATAGTTAGTAAGGTAGTTGTTACGTTTAGGTATTGGATTATGGATGTAGAATATGGTCATGCAGAATGTGTGCTTTATAACTACTAATACACAGCCAATACGTTAATAATTGGCATGCTAATAACTAAATATGAGAATTGGTCCCTATGCTAAAGTGTTACCGTATAATTTTAAAGTAGCCTAAAAAGCATACAGTATTGCAAATGTCCATTGGCTGTTATTTATTGGAGTGTTTTGTCTTACAGGCTGTGTTCAGTTAATGTTTTCTGACAGCACATCTAGACTGATGAAATCCAACCTTTACAGCTCTGAAATATTCATGCGCTGCTCAGTGTCTTTCCACTCTGTAAGTATGCCGTGCTTTGTTCATCTTGTTCCAATTTCCCTTAGTGAACAGCCTGTCAGTTCTTAAAATAATGAGGCAGTTCATCACCCTTTTAGGCATTTTTGAGCTTTCAGCTCTGTCCAGGGATTTTGAAATCATATTACTGTAATCGCATTAGGCTGTATTACCCGCTGGTCAGTAAGTCCACCTTCAGGTGTCCAACCAAATACTCATTTCTAAATGATAGTAATCTTAGTTTGTTCTTCACTGTGGTTTTGAGGTTTACTGGATTCTTGTTTGTGTTTCTCACAGCAGGCAAAAGTCTAACCTCACTTTTATAGGGACTATTTGCTGCATATTTGTCGTGTGAGAAATCAACAACAAATAAAATATAGTTTATTAAAAGCAACTGGCTGGATTCAACATATCAAACTTTTGCATATTAGGAATAATTCACCCAACAATTAGGATTCTGTCAATATTTATTTGCCATAATGTCATGCCAAAGGAACAGTTTGGAATTTAAGTCATTCACTGAAAATCTTGATGGAGGGAAGAAAGGAAGTCATTTTTGGAAAAACATTGTGGTGATGACATATCTTTGAATAAAATGTCCCTATTATATTTGCTACTGCGTTTATTTCAACCATTTCAACTTGATTAAATCTTGATGTAGAACCAAATGGATTAAAAATATGATATTTTAAGCCCTTCAAACAAAGAACAAAGACGTTTTCCACTGTTATTTCACAGTATTTACTATACACTACCAGTCAAAAGTTTCTCAACAGTTATTTTTTTTCTTTTTTAAGTTTCTTCTGCTCACCAAGCCTGCATTTATTTGATCCAAAGTACAGCAAAAACAGTAAAATTCTGAAATATCTTTACTATTTATAATAACTGTTTTCTATTTGAATATATTTTAAAATGTAATTTATTCTGTCAGTGCCAATAGCCTAGTGGTTTGTGCGCCAACACACACCGCAACTGCGCTTACGGCGACCCGAGTTCGATTCCCGCCTCGAAGTCCTTTGCCGATCCCGCCCCTCTCTCTTCACCCAGTGATTTCCTGTGAGTTCTCCTTTCCTCTGTTTCATTAAAGGCATAAAAAGCCCTATAATATTATTCAAAATGTAATTTATTCCTGTAATTTCAAAACTGAATTTTTAGCATCATTACTCCAGTCATATGATCCTTCAGAAATAATTTTAATATTTTGACTTGCTGCTCAAAAAACATTTATTATTATGCTGAAGACAGCTCAGTAGATTTTTTTTCAGGTTTCTTTGAATAGACAGTTCAGAAGAACAGCCTTTTTTTAAATGGAAAAGTTTTGTAACATTATAAATGTCTTTATCATATAAATAAAAGTATTAGCTTCTATCATTTCTTTTTATTTGCTGATAAATGCAGATAAATGCTGATTTTTGGATCTTTCTATTCATCAAAGAATCCTGAAGAAAATGTACTCACCTGTTTTAAATAATAATAATAATAATAATAATAATAATAATAATAAATAATGGATCATGGAGTAATGATGCTACAAATTCAGTTTTGAAATCACAGGAATAAATTACATTTTTAAATATATTAAAAAAGAAAACAGTTATTTTAAATAATTAAAATATTTCACAATTCTACTGTTTTTCCTGTGCTTTGAATCTTAAAAATGTTTGCCTGGTAGTGTACACTGTAAAAAACGATTTGTTGAGTCAACTTAAAATAATTTGTAATTTAACCATGTTAAATTATACTAAGTGACAACTTAGATATTTGAGTTGATTCAACTTAAAATTTGAAGGCAGCTGGGTTACTTATCCATTTGTTAAGTTTAGCAAACACAAATATCTAAGTTGTTAGTACAACTTAACATTTCAAGTTGACTAAACTCAATTGAGTTGACTGAACTTAAAATTTTAAGGCAGCAGGGTAACATTATTTTAAGCTGACTCAAAAAATTGTTTTTTTATTTATTATGTATTCATATTTTGAATTAGCTTTAATTTTGTTTGCATTTTTCATTTTATATATTTTAAGTTTTAGTATTTTTTTATGTGCTTCTGTCATTTTTATTCATTTTTTAAAAATATTTTTATATTCAGCTTTATTTTTGTTTCAGTTTTAGCCATTTTAGTACTTCAGCTTATTTAATTTCAATTTATTGCCAAGCCAACATTTCTAATTTTAGTTAGACTTTTTTCATCTGATAATATTTTATTTCAGTTTTATTTAAATTAACAAAACTGATTTTTAATATTTTTAATTAACAATAACACAACACTTTACAATAATGTTTCATTTGTTACCATTAGTTTACTACATTACTTAATATTAACTATCAATGGAAAAACACTTCCACAGCATCTTAGTTGGTCAATTTCAAAAAGTCAAGTTGTATCTGTTAACCTTTGTTACCCTGTGAACAATGAACAACTGTATTTTTAATTAAGATTAATAAATGCTGTAAAAATGAATATTGCTCATTGTTAGTACATTAACAAATGAGACTTTATTGTAAAGCATTACCAACAATAACACCGGTGTGGTCGCCCACCAGTGAATCTGTGCAGATTTATCGACTTGATGAGCACAGGTCACAGGCCCCATAAACCCTTAGCATTGTAAAGTGACAGAACAAATGCACGGTGAGGAGGTGAAGGTCAGGAAAGGGAGTCACCGATGTGCAGATGAACATTTCAGTCTATGGAAATCTATCTACTGCTTCTATCTCCTGATGCTCTCATAGACAGCGATTCATTATACTTCAGCTTATGAGTGACCGGTTACGCTGAAGGCTCTTCTTTGACAGTACCAGGCAGAGAATGTCAACACTGGGGCGGGATGAGATTGAGGGAGCCTCTTTAGAGTAATGTTCACAGTGCTAGGGGAGTAAAGGCCTGTCTGGATGAGTAACAATCCTGTCTGTCTGAGACAGTCCAGCAGCCCTTCTATCAACAGCCAGAATGCTGTTTTTGTCCAGAAATAGAGGTCTGGGCTTTACGGTTTCTGTGTAGGTGAAAGCAGCTGGCACTCTCACCATTTATAGGTATGAATGCAGCTCTGCTTGTGGTTGTGATTACCAAGTCTTACAAGTGTGCTGTAACGAACTGTAGCATGTCATAACATCAGCCCTTCTCTGGTTCAGCGTCAGTTCTTTCCCATGGCTTTAGATCATCCACTTCAAGTGGGTTAACATTTATTGTCTATAAAATATGAGTTATTCTCATCTGGAGAGCCACTGTTTCATCTTTTACCTCAGTGTGTGAAGCAATTTATACATAGGTAGGCTTATAGAGCTAGGCCTATTAATGATAATGATAATTATTGTGATAGAATTTTCCATGATAAAATGATAACGAGTTCAATAAATGTTTGATACTACGACGACATTTTAATCTGAGATTACGAAATACGAAAGTCGAAATACTACAAGAATTAATTTGAAATATTACGAGAATAAAGTTGAAATATCATGATAATAAAAATGAAATATTACAAGAATAAAGTCGAAATATTACGAGAATAAAGTCAAAATACTAGGAGAATAAAGTCGAAATACTACAATAATAAAGTCGAAATATTATGAGAATAAAGTTTAAATATTACAAGAATAAAGTCAGAATACTACGAGAATAAAGTTGAAATACTACAAGAATAAAGTCAAAATATTACCAGAATAAAGTTGAAATATTACGAGAATAAAGTAAAAAAAATTATGAGAATAAAGTCGAAATACTACGAAAATAAAGTCGAAATATTATGAGAATAAAGTATTATGAGAATAAAGTTGAAGTATTATCAGAATAAAGTTGAAATATTACATCAACAAAGTCAAAATACTACAAGAATAAAGTCTAAATATTATGAGAATAAAGTCAAAATATTACGAGAATAAAGTCGAAATATTACAAGAATAAAGTTGAAATATTACGAGAATAAAGTCGAAATATTACGAGAATAAAGTTGAAATATTACGAGAATAGAGTTGAAATATTACGAGAATAAAGTCAGAATACTACGAGAATAAAGTCGAAATATTGCGACAATAAAGTATTACGAGATTAAAGTTGACATATTACGTCAACAAAGTCGAAATACTACAAGAATAAAGTTGAAATATTACGAGAATACAGTTTAAACATTATGAGATTAAAGATGAAATATTATGAGAATAAAGTCAGAATACCACGAGAATAAAGTCGAAATACTACAAGAATAAAGTCTAAATATTACGAGAATAAAGTCAAAATATTACGAGAATAAAGTCGAAATATTACAAGAATAAAGTTGAAATATTACGAGAATAAAGTTGAAATATTATGAGAATAAATTCAGAATACTACGAGAATAAAGTCGAAATATTACGAGAATAAAGTTGAAATATTACGAGAATAAAGTTGAAATATTACGAGAATAAAGTCGAATACTACGAGAATAAAGTCGAAATATTAAGAGAATAAAGTTGAAATATTACGAGAATAGAGTTGAAATATTACGAGAATAAAGTCGGAATACTACGAGAATAAAGTCGAAATATTGCGACAATAAAGTATTACGAGATTAAAGTTGACATATTACGTCAACAAAGTCGAAATACTACAAGAATAAAGTTGAAATATTACGAGAATACAGTTTAAACATTATGAGAATAAAGATGAAATATTATGAGAATAAAGTCAGAATACCACGAGAATAAAGTCGAAATACAACAAGAATAAAGTCTAAAGATTACGAGAATAAAGTTGAAACACTACAAGAATAAAGTCGAAAAGTTTACTCGAAATATTTCGGCCTTATTCTCATAATTTCGACTTTATTCTAGAAATATTTAGAATTTATACTCATAATACTTTATTCTCACAATATTTTGACTTTATTCTCGTAATATTATGACCTTAATCTCGTAATCTTCGATTTTTTTATTTTTTAACGTGGCACTGAAATGCCGTCATAGCCGTCACACGTACTGTTTATTCGCTCTGCTCAAAATTCAACCCCCGCGGCAGAGCCCGAGTTTACTAGAGCAGATGCGAGTCTGGGTCACACAGGAACAAACAGCGCTGTGAGATCCAATGTGAAGCGCTTGAAAACAGCCAAGAACAGAAATGACTCAGTGATTAAAACTAGTTTAAACCCAGATGAAACAGCTCTGACAAACTACAGAGAAACACTGCGTGCATCGATACAGTAAAAAGGCTTTTCTTTTTCATGAGAATTTTTTTTTGGCCATATCGCCCAGCCCTAGATATATCCACCTTTTTTTCCCGTAAGAGTGGGCTTGGACATTTGTAAACTTTATGGGTCTGACTTCTGGTCTCAAATGCGCCCAGCTATTTTTATCTGTACAAAACTGCTCATTTTGCTGTTGATAATGCAAATTGGTGAGTCTTAACATATCATTTTAACAAATTATCTTAATTATGAACACACTGATTTGTAGTGCAAACAGTTTTACCGTTTACTACACGCTGTTATTCTTGTTATTTCCCTATAACATCTAATGAACCGGAAGTTTATAGTTCATAGACTTACTTTTGTGTTGAAGAATAAGGTGAATAATAATTTCATTCAGCAAGGATGCATTAAATTGATCAAAAATTACAGTAAAGTCTTACACATACCAAAAAAAATTGGTTTACAGTAAATGCTGTTTTTTTTTTTGAAACATTGTTCATAAAAGAATCCTGAAAATTGTCAGCATTTCCACAAAAATATTAAGCAGCAACTTTGATAAAATTAAAGAATTGCTTCTTGAGCACAAAATCAGCATATTATGATGATACCTGAAGGATCATGTGACACTGAAAATGGGAGTAATGATGCAGAAAATTCAGCTTTGCATCACAGGAATAAATTGCATTGCAAAATATATTTCATTAGAAAACAGTTATTTTAAATAGTTAAAATATATTTATAGGCTATATATAGGCTATATCAACTAGACAACATAGTCTGCAAGGTTTTCCGCTATGGTTTATGACAAGATGGTACAATTCTTCGTCCTTTTTTATCTTCATTTTAAAAGTCAGGAATATCTGCTCACATATTTTATTCTGACAAATGTTTTTCATCAATATTTTGAGTCTAAATGACAGATGTTAGATGAATCACACTGTGTTTTACTTTTAATGGGCTGCTAAATGTGCAATTGGAATGGAAATCGATGCAAACCATTGTTAACAATGTGTTGATGACAGAGTTTTTGCCATGTTTTTATTATTCCAGTCAAAAGCAAATCTCCTGTATGCACTTTAGAAGAAATACAGGAGGCATGAGAGGAATCCAGAACAATACTTTGAGACTGATGGTGTGACCAAAGCCTCCAGACATGCCTGAGATGATGTCCTTCACTTCTGCTGACTCTGGGACAGGACTAACTATGGTACCAGTGCGCAATTCATTACAGGGAGAGTTTTTACAAAAACGACAGTTCACTCATCCTGATTTTCTGTCTAGAAATGAGAAATTCTGAAGACTTTTAAGAGCTGGTTGCTCTTTTCCATTCAATTTCAATGGATAGATCTACCTGATCTCATGAAAACGTATCTGTGGGAACCAATAAGTACATATCACTGCACTTTCCAACAGAAATGAACACTAGAGGCGGTAAAACAGTGAGCACTTGTAATCATTTTCGTACACAGTTATGATTACAGTTCCATAGGTTTTGCTTTCCGGATGTAACAAGCTTGCTCAGTAGCTCAGCCGGCACGGAAATGGACTTCGCTTTTGTTCATACTATCGGGTAGGTTTAGATGTAGTGCAGATGGTACGTTATTTTAAAATGTCAAGGAGCATTAGCGTTATACCGCCACTAAACTGACATTTCAAGTCAAAACTCAGTGGACATTTCTGTTGGAAACTTCAGTGATATGTACTTATTGGTACGTATTTCACATTTCGCAACAAAGTTCCCACAAGTGTGTTTTTTGTCATGAGATCAGGTTGGACGGTATTTTCCACTTCCATTGAAAAAAAAGACACTTGTAAAGCTCAGTTAACGAAGGCAGAATTTTCATTTTGGGGTGAATTTGTTGTTTCATTTTCACTATTTACATGTTTTCATAGCTTTTAATTCACTGAAGCCATGAATCTGAAATCTGTGTGTAGGAGATTGGCTGTGCGCGTCACGTGGTGTTGAAATCGTGCATGCTCTTGGTGAGAATCATAAAACTTTACAGCTGCTTTCATCTTCGCTCACATTCTTTAAGAGTCAGGCACGCTTTGATTCTGGTGACCAGTAGAGGCTTATTTCAGACTGTACTACCTGGATGAGAACGTATGACTAAGACGACCAAACCAAGACATGAGCAAACAGGTTAATTACAGTTTATTAGCAGAGTAGTGAGTGTGTTTGTCTCTCAGTTAAGAGGAAGTTTTGGGTGAAAACACCGCAGGAGACCTGCTGACTCAAGCTTTTGATTCCAGCTTTGTTACAATCACTCATTGATATCAATAGACGTGCACAACATCTGATATCAGTTGTTCTTGACTCATAATTTGTCTCATGAGGAACTTATCAGCTTAATGTACAATTAATGAGGAAGTTATCAACTTTATGACTTGGTCTTATTGTTTTTTGGTGGCTTGGTAGGATCAACCCTCCTTCCCACATTAGAGATGAGGAACTTGCTTTAGTAATTAACACGTGTTGATGCCTCCTTACGCTCATTACGGTTTCGTGGAAGCGGCGTGTGTTTTCCTCTCAGCCCAAGTCCTGCGTGGCTTGTGTCTGTCGGTTCATTCCATAGAAGAGTGACATGTGGCATACGTATGACCATCAAAGGATATTTGTGCCATATGGAGAACTTGTCCTCTTCTTATCTCGCTCATCACGAGAAGATATATTTAGTGGATGATATGTGTGGTGTATGGTCTAAATCAGTATCAAAATATAGCTGCTAGCCACGATCACTGAGGTCCAAACAGATTGGGAAAATAAAGCCATTTGCGGATACAGTCGTTTTGATGGTAAATTATAACTTCCTTGATTACAGCTGTACATTTTTAAGGACTTTTATAGAACTATAGCACTATATTATATACATTTGATGAACTGGTGGAGTTTGAAAAATTATGTTTGGGAGAAAATTCGAAATGGCAAACGAAAACCTTGTTATAGATATCAGGTATCTATGGAAGCCTGTTTCCACCACAGAATAAAAAGTAAAAAAAGGTAATTGCAACTTTTTAATCTCACAATTCTGACTTTTTTTCTCATGATACAAACTCATTTCTTAAAACTTATAAAGTCAGAATATCTGAGAAATAAAATCACAATTTTGACTTCCAATTGTTATAAACTCACAATTCTGAGAACATACCAGTTTTTTTTTCCCCTCAAATTTGGACTTTATAATTTGTAATTGCAAGTTTATATCTCACAATATCTGAGAAAAAAAGTCAGAATTGCGAGATATAAACTCACAATTAACTCATAATTAAATAAACTCTGACTTCATAAGTATTGCACAATTCTGAGAAAAAAGCAGGGCTTTTGAGGGGCATTCACGGGACGTGTCGAGTTTCTGTGCCCCCCATATCCTCTCCCTTCCTTGCTGAACATGATCAAGTTATTGGTTTCGAAAGCGAAAGTAAAACTTGAAAAAAAAAAAAAACGTGCATATGCAATTGCAGGCTGCGCATTTCCATTCAAACACAGCAGTGTTTTGTTTATGAATGAACGTGCGTTTTTAAACTAATCTAGCGAGTCAGTGATTCAATTACCCATTCATAAGGACAGTCACTTGCTTTATTCCTAAATAAATCAGCCGTTCGAACAAATCAAATGAATGAATGATTCAGTACTTAAATCAGTGACTTGCCGCCACCTACTGGTAGTTTTACTTTCATTTTTAAAGTATCTTTTCAGTTATTTAAATCATTTATTATTTCTATATTCAAAACTTTAAATTTAAAACATTAATCTCAACATGAAATTATGAATTTGATTGCACTCATGCCACCTCTGAGCCTCATTAAACTTGAAAATACACCTACAAGCCACTTTTGTGTTCTTCTGTGCCACCTCTGTAGTACAAATTAATTTTGTTAGTACCGTTTTAAATTGATTAATAACTTATTCTTATTCTACTTGTTCTTATTCTGTTGTTTTAATTATAAAGTTTAAAAAGCTTATAAAATATAATTTTAAAAAAATTACATAAAAGATGACATACTTTTAATAACATTAGAAAAATGCAATAGGTAAAAACAAAATTCCCACTTTAAGGAGTCAAATATAATAGTAATAGATAAAAGATAATAGTTTATTTCTCGCAATTCTGAGTTTATATCATGCAAATTTTGAGGAAAAAAGTCGGAATTGTGAGTTTGTATCTCATAATTCTGAGAAAAAAGTTAGAATTGTGAGAGAAAAAGTCGCAATAACCTTTTATTTTTTATTTAGTGGCGGAAACTGCTTCCATAGGTATCCGAGATCCATTTCATTGCTAGCGGCTCATGAAACTTGCCGATTCTCAAAGCATTTCATATACAGGTTTCCAGGATTATTATGGTTAACTAAAACTAAAAATATTTATAATTACTTGAAATAAAATAAAATATTAAAAACCTTACACATATTTTATTTCAGCTAGTTGTCAAAGCAACATTTCTCGTTTTTATTTAGTTCAAACAAGTTTTATTTAGTTCAAATAAGTAATAAAAACTTTAGACAAAAAAACTAAAAATTACAAATTACAAAAATACACAGGAAAATAACTAAAACTTAACTAAAATTAAAATAAAAACAGAAATTCTAAAAAGAACTAAAAAAAAAAAAAAAAACTAAGTGATACTAAAATAACACTGCAGGTTTCACAGTATGCACAATCCAATGTTATTTTAGTATTATTTATACCATGATAGTATTTATTAATATTTTGATTAAAAATTTACATTACAGTAGTACACTGTAAAAAACAATTTGTAGAGTCAACTTAAAATAATTTGTAACCTGGCTGCCTTAAAATTTTAAGTGACTAAACTTATAATGTTAAGGCAGCAGGGTAACCTACTTAATTACTTTAAGCTGACTCAAAAAATTGTGTTTTTTATTTTTTACAGTGTATTAGCTTTTCGTTGTTTGTTTTCATTTTTAGTGTCACTGTATGTGCTTTTGGGATTTTTATTATTTATAAATATTTCTATTTAGCTTTTGGTCAACTAAAATTGACTGAACCAGTGGACGCATAGAGTCACCTGGTCTCAGCATTTACGAGTAATTAAAAAAAAAAAAAAAAAAAAAGAGTCATGTAACGGAACATACAAAGTATTGCATTTCACAGCGGCCGGAGGGTAAACTGGACACACGTTTTCCCTCTGTTGTGCTCTCTGAATAATTACAATTTTCCTAAACATCTTGATCTTTCTTTTTGCTTCAGTGGGCACAAAAACTATTGAGGGACATGTGGTCGGTTAGCTTTGGATCATTGCAGTGTAATTGCTGAAGTAGAGGGGGCTGAGAGTTCAAGCTGGAGCAACAGATGGAAGGCACTCTTTGATATATTAAGGGGGGACACCGTATATATGCACAGCAATATGTGTACTGGACAGGATATGTTTGTTCGACATGTCTGGTATGAAAACAGTGGAATGTCTGATATTTCTTATGTGGTTTCATCAGGTGTTTTTGGAGTTAGACACTCAAGCAATCAATGTTTTTGGGTCAAGCCGTGTTACGGCAACTATTGCTGCATAAAAATGTCAAGATTGAAATGTACGTGTATGTTTTTGGTAACTTAAAGTGCATTCAAGCTAGAATGTTCTGTGTTGTTGCCTAGACCTCGAACCCATGACCTTGCAAAACCCATTGGCATTTCCAGCGCATTTATTTACTTAATAAACTACAGGAGTTAAAAATTGATGGTTTGATTATTATGCAGCGAGCAACTTATGATGTTCGCTGAAGTGGTTTAATCAAAGCTTCAAGGAATTATTTGTTTTAGGGAGAAGAGGGAATCCTCATCTTTATACATTGTTTACATTTTTGACATTTACAGATAGTTAGAATAACAAGCAGAACAGGAAAGAGAACTGCAGTGCGAACTTTATTTCATTTAAGCTTCAACTGCTTTATTTTCTTAGACGAGTCACTCAATGATGTGAAGGCAAACTGACCAACAGTGTCTCTTGCAGCTGCTGTGGTCCCTATTAATGAGGAAAGTGTTTATCAGGGACTACATATGGATAGCATTGACTTCAGTTTCTTCAATCTGTCATTGTGAAGCACTGCTTACTGATGTACTCTACTAATAGTGCTAGTTTTGTGATCATTTTGATCTTAGTTTTGTTGTTTATAATTTGGTTTTAGTAATAATAATAATATTAATATATTTAGCAATACAAGTATAATATTATATATGATCAAATATTATTTTATTAATTATGAACAACAACATTATCATCATCATTGCATGTTTTATATTTATTTATTTAATATATATAATCACTTTAACCATCATATAATAATAATAGTAACATTAATATATAATAAATATAAAATATATATTTAGTAATACAAATAATATTGTATATGAATTATTTTGGTAATTAGGCACAACAAGAATAATGTCATATTTCTTTATATATCATTTGAATTAACTATCGTATAATAATAATAATAATAATAATAATAATGATAACAATACATGTAAAATTTAGAATATAGAAAAATATGGGAAAAACATAATAATAATAATAATAATAATAATAATAATAATAATTTATTCTTAGTACAATTAGTTATTCTTTTACAAATAATTTTATTGCTTGGAAATTTGGGAAATGGAAAATATTGGATTTTTAAATTATTTCTTAAATAATAATAATAATAATAATAATAATAATAAATGAATTAGTATTATTACTTGTAAAATGTGGAATATGGGAAAAATATGGAAAAGTGTTTGTGTAATTTCTTTAAATAATAATAATAATAATAATAATAATAATAATAATAATACATATTTATTATTAGTATAATTTGTTATTTTTTTATAATTACGTATTGCTTGGAAATTTGAAATATGGAAAATATACAGAAACATTTTTTAAATTATTTTTCTAATAATAATAGTACAATTAGTTATTCTTTTACAAATCATTTTATTTCTTGGAAAGTGTTTGTATAATTTATAGAATAATAATAATAATAATAATAATAATAATAATAATAATAATAATACATATGTATTCTTAGTATAATTAATTTCATTTTTTGGAAATTTGAAATATGGAAACTATGGGGAAAAGTTTTTAGATTATTTCTCTAATAATAATAATAATAATAATAATAATAAAACATGAATTAGTATTATTACATGTAAAATTTGTTTGTATAACTTCTCTACATAATTCTAAATATTTATTCTTAGTATAATTTGTTATGCTAGTTATAATAAGTATAATTATAATTAGTAAGTATAATTAAAATAAAAAAATATTTTAGAATTAGTTTTATTGCTTGGAAATTTGCAATATGGAAATATGGGAATTGATTTTATTATTTCTTTAATAATAATAATATTTATTCTTAGTGTAATCAGTTATTCTTTTATAATTAGTTTTATTGCTTGGGAATTTGAAATATGGAAAATATGGGAAAAAGGATTTTATATTATTTCTTGAATAATAATAACAATAAAATTATAATACATATTTATTCTATATATTATTATACTGAAAATTTGGTTTCTAGATACTTTTTTATTATTATTATTATTATTTGCCATTCTTAACACCTGATTCACAAAGTTACAAAGTTTGTGTGTGTGTGTTTGGTTTAGTACAAGGGTAAGAACATATGTTTCTGTCTGTAGTAATGCTCAGTAACCTGAGGCAGTCATTGATAAAGTGATCCTGCACACACTGACACCAGTTCAAGTGTGACATTCAACCTCCACCTCCTGCTTAGGGAGGGCAAAGGTACTTCTGGTGTCATCCTGTCGATTAGCCGCCCGTGTCATTACTTGCCTCTACTTTTTGTGACCTCTGGATGACTGTGGACCCTCTTCCCACAACTCCTAACAGTATTTTAGAAAATCACTTTTAACTTGTATACATGCCAGAAGCTAAAAAACCATTGCAAGTCAAAGAATCAAAATTCACTTATACACTCCATTGAGTTTATCAGTCTCGGTTGGGTTTGACTAGAGGGAGACTGCTTTGTCCTAAAGGGCCTGGGAATATTTTGGTCTGTAGTCTCCTCCTACTTAAAACCACCTGGGCCTCATTTCCTCACTTCCTCTCCTTACACTTCATATCTTTCACTGAGAGTTAAAACACCTGATAAAATGCCCTACTGACACCTGAGGCCAACCAAAAGATTCATTTCTGAATGAACAACCCTCGAGGGGCTTCATGAGAGTATGACATTTCGTTTAGATACAACAGATTATTTCAAGAAAGACGATCATTTCAGTCTTCAATTTTCTTTTCCACATCTTTTCTTAAACATTGCACTGTCCAGCGCCGAGAGCCTTACACCCGCTAGAGCGATTCAGATAGATTGTGTTATCATTTATTCATCCCGCTTCGCTTTCCCTGAAACTAGAACTAATCTAACCAATGCATTATTTACCATTAGTGAACACTTACCTAATGCATATTTCAACAGCAGGCAGCTGCAGTCTTTGTCTTGGAGGTGCTGATCACTTAGTGCTATTGAATGAGCTTGGAGATTGTGGCAGGTCACAGGTTCAAATGCCCAGAGGTCAATGTCACACACACCTATAAGCACAAAGACAATTAAGGGTCTTGATCCGTCCTGTTAAAGTCTTTGCAGCAACTTCAACGACCACTGACCCGGTTGTAAATAATACGGATTCAGATAAATGTTAAATCAAAAGCACTATGTTAATAAAATCACTACTTTTGCTGCACATTCAGTAGCGTAGCATGCAAAAGAACTACTTTTGGTTTGGAAAGTGGGAAACGGTTGGGAAATGAGGGGAAATTACTCTCACATCTGACTTCAGCCTTCAGTGTATTAAACTGTTCCCATTGTGGCCTCACTTGTAGCATATGTGAATTACATGAACTGTACTGCATAAGCAGTGAATTTTTTGGGTACATACTATTAGAAGCAAGATAGCGTACTACTTTATTGGTAGCAAGCTTAGGGGCCCGAAGCCATTCCTGCATAGAAATGCAGGAACGGTATTGGAGTTTCCTCTTAAATATTGTGGTTGGCTTGTAAATTAATCATTAAGAAAATCTTGGATTAAATGAGAGCAAGATAAATGTGGGCTTTGAAAGTGGCCAGTATATTTACCCATATTTAGCTTTCAACATAGAAGTTAGGAACAAACAGTCCTTTGGAAGTTCGCTGCCTGAACCCCTCTCTTTTAGCTTGCACAGTGACACACCTGAGAGAGAGAGCCCAGGCAAAGGTCCTCGCTGCAAGAAAGGTAGAATTTCACCCCCTTTGAAGTAACAGAGAAGGATTCAGGCCCCTCATTAGCCAGATAGAATCTACACTCAGACATGTAAGTTAGCGATTCAAATCTATTGGGACAGATTGAATTCCGTTAAATAGTGCTGTTTTTTAGTTTTCTCAGGCTCTCTTGGCTATCTCTTATGAGGCAGCAAACAATGAGAAACACTGCAGGACATTCAGTGGCAGAGGCTGGCTGGGAAAAATCCTCTGGCTGTCTCATATTCGCTCCTTTCACAAATCCCTCCATAGATAGGTTATCTCCGTGAATGGCAGTCTGTAGCCCCGGAGTCTCTGCTTTTAAAATGATAATGATTATTTGAGAGGACAAGAAAAAGGCAAACTTGGTCAGCAGATTTTTATTGACTTTTTTTTTTAAATCAAAATAATATCTATGAATCAAATAAGGTGCAATAAAAATGCACTAAAGCAACGTGCCAAACAGTACCGTTTTTATGGAAACACTTTTAAATTGTACCTGCAGTTGTTATTCTATTTTGCTGTGAGTAATCTAGGATGTATCCAAATGTTACATGTGCATTATGTGTGTTCTCTCACTTTTTAGTTAAATGTACATCTGAAAATTATGGAAGTCCATTTCCACCACTGAATAAAAAATAAAAAAGGGTAATTGCAACTTTTTCTCACAATTCAATTTTTCTCACCATCTTGCAATTCTGACTATTATTGTGAGTTATTAAGTCAGCACTGCGAGAAATAAACACAATTCTGACTTTTTTTCTCAGAATTGCATATACACTTGCAATTGCATGTTATAAAGTCAGAATTGCAAGACATAAACTGACTTTTTCTCACAATTCTGACTTTATAACATGCAATTGCAAGTTAAGTCAGAATTGAGAGATATAAACATCTCAGTCTTTTCTTCCCCTCAAAACTGGACTTTATAACTCGCAATTGCAAGTTTATATCTCACAATTCTGAGAAAAAAAAGTCAGAATTGTGAGATATCAACACGCAATTGCAAAAAAAAAAGTCAGAATTGCAACATATAAACTCGCAATTGTGAGAAAAAAGTCAGAATTGCAAGATATAAACTCGTATTTGCAAGGAAAAAAAAAAGTCGTAAATGCTTGTTATTTTATGTACAATCAAGTTTTTATTTTGAGTACAATCAAGGACACTCTTAGCATTCCTTTAGTAGCACTTTTTTCCACTGTAATGAATACATTTCTACTGTATTTTTCATGACAATCCATTAAAACAGAACTTAGTGATGTGACCCTGGACCACAAAAGCAGATTTATACATCAAAAAAGCTGAATAAATAAGCTTTCCATTGAAGTATGGTTTGTTAGGATAGGACAATATTTGGCTGAAATACAACTTGAAAAATACTATTTGAAAATCTGGAATCTGAAGGTGCAAAAAAAAATCAAAATATTGAGAAAATCACCTTTGAAGTTGTCCAAATGAAATTCTTAATGCATATTACTAATCAGAAATAAAGTTTTGATATATTTACGGTAGGAAATTTATGAAATATCTTCATGGAACATGATTTTTGGCATAAAAGAAAAATTGTTCATTTTGACCCATACAATGTATTTTTGGCTATTGCTACCAATATACCCATGCTACTTAAGACTCGTTTTGTGGTCCAGGGTCACATATATGAAAAAAATCCACAGAATTTTTATGTAAAGTGTTCATAGCAAAGTAATGCACTTACATTGTATATTTGGTGTACTATATCTGACTACACTTAAAATCAGTTCAAGTCTTAGTGCTCATTGTGCATTTATATTAAGTGTACTTAAGCAACACAGTTGGGAAAGCATACTTATAACTAATACATTAGTAATATATTTTTAATAAAATCAATTAAATTTAAACTGAGGATGACTATATAAAAGTCTACTAAGATTGAACTCATTTTTAAAGCATTCTTAATCTTTTAAGAAATACACAAATAAAACTTCCCTGTATCATTTTTGCAGTAGTATACTTTAATAATATACTTTACGCATTAAAAATCAATTTAAGTATTAGTGGTATTTAGTATACTTTTTCAAGTGCACTGAAGTATTACTAAAGTAGAAATAAAGTTTTAATCAGTGTATTTATAGTGTCTACATTTTACAATTTTATTTAGCACAAAAAAATAAGAATGTACTACAAATGCATTTGCCTGTTTTTAAGTATTTTTTAGTGCATAGAAGTATACTTTTTTTCTGCCTTGGTTATTAACCCTTAAATGGTTTCAGTATGTTTTTTAAATAAGTTAAATCTCATTAAAAGCACTGCTAAACATTATTATTTAAGAATGTTTAATTATTATTATTATTATTATTATTTTATTTTAATTATTATTATTTTTATTTATTTATTTATTTATTTTTATAAAAGTTTACTTTTAATAGGCAGTGTATCCCATGAGATGCATAATTATAAAAGTGAAAATAGAAGCGGTATTTTGGTATATTAGAAAACAGCAAATAATGCAAATACTGATAATATCTAAGGAAATACATAATTGTAAAATCTAAAATATTTTGAAGTAAAACAAACATAAAAACATGGAGTATTAGAAAAAAAAACAAATAATGATGATAATATCATCACAGGAGTTACATAATTGTAAAATTAAAAATAAAAACAATAGTAATTTCATAGGCATTCACATGCTCTAATGGTTAAATTAGCAAATATTAGAAGCCGTCAAAGTACTTTTATCATGCATCAGTTGTTCCAGGGTGGTCCAACATTCACCAGAAACCAGAAGAACACAGAGTTCCTCTTTAAAAAAATCAATTAAGTGTGTTGTAATAATCAGAGTTCCCAGAGATCCCATTCCCCTGATTGGTTCCTTGTCCCTAGTGCTGGCAGGAAATGTCTGACAGAGGAAGTGTGTGATAAGACCAAGGTGTTTGCAGGGAGACGTGAGATTAAGTGCTGAACCAACACTTCTGAGGACCCCGGGCACCGGGTTAGACCGGCACTAGGTAGATGGAGCTCATGAGGGTTACGGGGAGAGGAAAGACACCTTAGATTGAAAACAGCCATTCATCTTCAAACATGAGCTTTTGAAAGGATTAGTCTAGGGTTTCGGGTTTTCTCCTGTTGTTAAAGTTTGTCTCACTAGAGGGACCCAGTGCCAGTGAAGTTTTGATTTAAACCCAGACGCAAGAGCAGCATCCCACATCTTTGCCTTTTCCATGTCAATATGCAGATAAAAATGCGAGAAATAGTACTTTGCACTCTGTGCTATAGAAAATAACAACAATGATTTGCCAAGCAACGCTTTTTGCTAAACAATATGAAGTACTAAGTAAACCATAAATGAAGCAGGCAAAAGTTTAAGTGCTTCTCTGACCACACTTGAAATGTTTGTTAACAAAACTTCCAACACTTCTTGACATTAACGCAGAAAGTCATATTGTTTTATGAACGCATTCAAATGCCCTGGGCACAGTAACACATGTTTCTTTTCCCTCTTCTTTTGCAGCCCTTCCCCCCACCCGTAATGAGTAAACGTCTCCCCCGGTTAGCGGTCGACTTCCTCGCTTCTCCGCGACTCCAACCGCTCGTTTGACCTAAGGTAAGCCTGCCATGAATGTGAAACGGTTATGCAACCCAACCTGAGAATTTCAATAAATCATTTTTTTCCTTCAGGACACCCCGTCGCAGAAATATCCAGAAACCAGTCATGTAATTCCAGAAATGTGCTTCTCACACCTTGTTTAGTTAAAGTACTAACTGACTTGGCTCTGGGCTGCAGTACAGGTTGGAATTTAGGACTGAAGATGTGCCCAAATATGATATGAATGATATTTACTCGTTTTTTCCGCCGAAAAACAGAGAGGGATGTCGAACAAGCGGAGATACGGATTCTGTTGGACAATATGAAAAGGAAATTAAACAACACACAAACCAGACTCGAGATAAAGATTGTTTTCAGGGTGAGCTCTGTCCTAGGACAGCACTGATGTGTCATTTTGTTGTCGTAAACGTCTGTTAAATGTAGTTTAATGGCAAGGACGCTGCTATAAATGTAATCTGAGTGTGTATTCAAGGTACAAACAGTTCAGGTACATCCGAGTCTTGTTGTTCCTACTGTAGGACAGAAGACCGATGAGGACGGCGGTAAATGAGGAGAAAAGCGGCAATCAGCTCCAGGTGTCTCTGATAAGGCTCACATGCCATGGGGTGGGGGGGGGTTCTGTAGCGGTTAGCTGGAGGAGACCTGTACGGGCCGACGCATGGGGCTCCCAGCCCAGATGGGAGGGAACGGGGTGGGAGGGGCAGGGAGAGAGAGGGAGACACTGAGAGTGGGTGAGGCAATTGGGAGAAACAGAGTGAGACAGATAGGAGAGGGGCGAGGAAAAATGCCCCTCGTCGCCTCTCATTCTGACGCACACATGCAAGCAAAACATGCACGCGCACACGCGGATCTTCAAAGCCGACTGCTTTTCATAGTCTCCCTATTAGCTAAAGAGATTACATCTGGGGCCCTGAACCAAATAAATAAGGTGAGAGGAGTGTCAGAGCTCAGTCTGCTCCACCTCAGGATCCTCTCAACACTTCAGTGGTGAGCAGAAAGGAAAGCCACTCTTAATCAGAGGGACATTGAGAGAGAGAGTGAGAGAGCGAGAGAGCTGGACACAGCAGGGATTACACTGTTTTTTTCCTACTGTGGATTCCTCTCGTTTCATCAAGAACAGATTCGCTGGCCTGTTGCGTTCGGGTCGTATTGCCATTCTTCTCCAGAACATTTTCTCCCTGCTTGTCCAACAGGGGCTCTTCAGTGGATTGTACGTGGGAGAGCAGGAGGAGGTGAAGCGGTTCCCCACGGAGGTGTTTTGAGTTATGGATGTTGACACATTCCTTCTGGACACGAGAGGAACCGGATCCAGCCTGAGCAGCGCAAGCAGACGCCACCGCCACGGACGCTTCGCTGGGCTTCACCTCCCGGTATCACCCTTTCTCCCGGCCAGCTCTTCAGCATGTACCTTTCTGTGAGGCTCTTCCCAGTCTTCCGAGCTCCAGGACAATGTGCAAATGGAAATTGACTAAGGGTGCCTCAGCCTGGTTCCGCCTGTCCTGCCTTTCCCTGCCGCTGCTGCTCCTGCTCCTGTGTTCGGCTCTGCCTGTGGCCTGCCATGACACCCACAGGGCCGTCCGTGCCCCGAGGGGCGCCAACTCCTCGTCGTCTGCCGTGGTGGGGCGGCATGTGCGCAGCTACAACCACCTCACGGGGGACGTGCGCAAGAGGAAACTCTTCTCCTACCAGAAGTTCTTTCTCAGGATCGATAAGAACGGAAAAGTCAACGGCACCAAAAGCAAGGACGATCCGTACAGTGAGTAACGCCCGCTTTCCTCCTCTTTCCTTTCACATGTGGGTCCCATAGAAGAAATGGCACTGCTTATTTCCTGCCTCCTTTGATTTCGCAGTCAAACATCCAGCAGATAATATAAACCTTACCTGATGCTGGTGGGCGCGAGCTGCCGTGCGCAGAGTTGCGTTGCTGAGAGCTAGTCGGCTCTAATGTTGGTCCTTAGGTTTCAGAGTGCAGATTTATTCGGAGCAGGTTTCCTGGAACCAATTTGAAATTACCAGGGGAGCCTTTCCTTTCTGTAAAACGCGCAAACCGTTGGAAGCTACTCCCAAACATCATGCAGTACATCAGTTATCTTTATGACCGCTGCCGTAGCTGTTTGTCGCGGTTTACTTTCAAAATTTTATTCATTTGAAGCACATGTCAGGCAGTCGAAAGTGTTATAACGTTCTTGTTAAATAACAAGAAGAGTTTTCAATTCAATTTGAAGTTCGTGGCAAGTCCGAAGCACCTGGCCACCACACTCCGAAATCTCCCTCTGCACTTTTTCGTTAGTAGGTTGCACACACATTGCCGCTAATAAAAAAGGCTTTGACATATGGGTCCCATGTGCGTGCTGCTTGGCTTTTTTAGACAAGGGTGTGCTGGAACTCCGCAAGACATGGCTGTGGGTATTTCAATTAGCAGAACTGCCTCTTAAATGTGTTGCACAGAAAGTCTCTTAATAAATCCAAGACCAGGCTTGAAGAGTTTTGGAAAGCTTTCAACTACCATCAAAGAGTCTGTCCAGAAGGCTGGACACTGTTAGGTCCAGTGTCGTAGACGTTTACATAATTATATTTATTAATGCATGTTTGGGAGGGGGAAAAAAAAACTAAAATGTAAATTAAATTGATCTATCATGCTACGTTTTTTATACTTTATCCCTACGCCAGTGATCTCAGTACTTGTTAATAGATTCCCGCCACTCGCTTACCACATGTGAAAATTGCACTGTCCTTGTTAGCTCCCACAGTGACCCTTAGGCATGAAGCATACTGGTAATAATGTTCCGGCCAGATGCATTGAGTTTCAGTGGGGATTCACTTCTTGTTTCAGTGCTGATATATGTGGATATGGCCTGGAATGTCTGCGGGAGGCATAGCAAAGGGGAACCACTTGTTGGTGAATGGATCATTTCTCCAAAACAGATTGAACCTCTGCCATCCCTCCGCTTTCCCTGCACTCTTTTGCGGGCACGATAATTGAATTCGAAGGGCCTCCGGTGCCCACAAGGTAGCAGCAGTGCTCCCTGCGTCCCTTGCTTTAAAAGAGGCACCGCGGTGAAATGTTAGTGTGCGGCGTTTACGACAGGCGTGTTTGCTTGATTTATTCTGTAATCAGAGACCATTGTTGTTGCCGCAAATGCCCGTAAAAAGCGCAGAAATGAGTGGCTTGCTGTGTTTTGTATCATCATGCACTTGAAACATCAAAACATCCTCAAATGATTTTACTCCAGTTGGAGCCACTGGCATTTTAAAAGGAACCAGTCCCTTTGCGGTATAATATTTCTCTCGAGTTAACAAAAAGAATATTCCCATGCACAGCACGGCTTGTTATTGTATATAGACTGACGTCATGTTGACAATTATCTTTTTGTTTGAAGACCCGGTGCTTGAATAGAGCTGAATTTTATCAACAGGCTTTGCCTGTCAAACTCAATTTTAAAAATATTTTTTTCACTTCCACGCTCAGTGTTTATGAGAAGCACAGTTTGCATTATGCTGAAATTAACAGTCACAAGGTCAGTAGTTCTTCTGTTCTGCTCTGTTTTGGAAAAGCACAAAGCATACGAAGTGACGTATTTCGTTTACCAAAGTTTTAATGAGACATTAATATAGCCTATTTACCAGCAACGCACATATAAAATGTCACATCTTGATGCGAAATTTACATTTACACCCCCGTAAACACTCGCTGTAAATCAGAAGCCCGTATTTTATGAGTGCGCCAATATTTGTTTTGCATATTCGATGTGGAAAAATATTTGCAGAGAGCCTAAGTATGATAGATTATTACATTTCCCAGATTCAAACTCCCCAGTCAGAGAGTCTCTTTGTCCATGTTTGAGTTCTCAAGTCCAGCCTTCTTTAGTTTTCAAGTCCACAAAAGAGCTGTCTATGTGCAGCTTGAAATCCTATCCCACCCATATTGTTTGATTTCCTTTCAGAATCCATCAGCTCAGTATCACTTTTGTCACATTGTGTCTCCCCCAAGACATTTTTGGAAACGGCACCCCATGCTGGAACTCGGAGCTGTCCTCGGTGTATTGAGCGAGCCCAACAACAAGCTCACTGTGATGCAAAAGCTCTCACACGGACCGGCCCGAGTTTAATCTTTCTTTTCCTGTTTCGATCAAGCGCATTTGTTTTGCGCTGATGAAAGCGTCGGCATCGACACGAGCGCGGAACCTCGAGTTCGGCGGTGTTGGCATGGCCGGGGGAAATTGTTAATGAGGATCATTAGTCTTTGACAGCTTTGATTGAGGGGATTTGTCCGATCAGAGTTCAACTACTGGTTGAATCGTAAGGTCTAAAGTGCAGGGGTCTTTCCAATCATCGTGTCAGCTCTTGGGCAGCAGATCAAACAAGGGTCAGGCCAGCGGTCATTATACGTCTCTCACTCCATTTGGGGTCAGTTTAATCTAATAGGGCTTAATTAAGAATACAGATCATTGCTGGTCTAATGAGGTGTTTCCAGGCCAAACCCCATTAGCTTCTGAGGGCTGTTTTTCTTCATGAGAGAATATAAATTGCTCGGTTTATTTCAGGTGTTGAGTTTCTTTGTATGCTTTAGGCTGGACCTTATCAACTATATAACAAACAAACCCTTGCTGGATGAAAAGATTTGTTTGTTGAATGAATGTTAATGTTCATAACTTGTCTTTCCTCCTGTGCTCCATCAGCTTCTGTCGGTTTACCTTATGTAAAAGTTGTTTTGTCATTTTAATGAGAAGGAAAGATGAATAAGCCTATTCTGTCAAGTGTTTCTCAGAAACTAGCATGGAAGGACACGGCCTGCTGGGCGGCGTTGTGCTGCATTGTTGTTATGACTTTACAGGGCCTGGTGTGACATTAAGTCCTTCATCAGAAACAATAACAAGATAAACGCAAGCAACTCTCAGCATGTCTGCTGGGACAAAAATTACCCAATGCTTCTGACTTCATCAGAGCATCAGATGATGTTTCTTCAACATTTCTGGTGCCACCATGAACCAAGTGGCCACTTCAAAAAGAATGCTGCAAACAAAGCATTTTGAAACAGTGATTAATTGCGCAGCCTTACTAGTTAGTGATTTATCTGTATGATCTGTTTATTCTCTTACCTCCTGCTTTACAGCTCAAATACAGCTGTAAAATGACTCGCTGGTGTGAATGAATGAATTTAAATGACACGTTGCCGGCCTTGGCCACATGGATGGCACTCTTCAGAAGTGTGTGTGTGCGCTTTCTGTGGTTACGGTGCCCGTTTATAGCTCCCGTGGGAAATCCCAACCACACAAGTAATAAAAATGACTTATGAGGATTGAGCTGATGTGCAAAAGGTTAGTGTCAGTGTTTCATTCGCTTTGACCTTGACGTCCTCATAGACTTTCTCCTTTCTGATTCATAAATAACTGAGCGGGTTTTTACAAGACATTTTAAGGATCAGTACAAGGTACACGGCCCTCAAAAATTCAACATGCTGATAGCTTTGACATGTTTACTTATAAGCTGTCTATGGTTTCATTATGTTTATTCCATGTATACACTACTGTTCGAAAGTTTGGGGTCAGTAAGATTTTTTGTTTTTTTCTTTAAGAAACTCGTTTTATTCAGAAATTACCTATTAAATAAGACTTTCATAACGTTACAAGAGATTTCTATTTCAAAGAAATGCTGTTCTTATGAACTTCCATTCAAAGTAACCAGAGAAAAAAATATTTCCACAAAATATTAAGCAGCACAGCAGTTTTTAAAATTGATAATAATCAGCATATTAAAATGATTTCTGAAAGATCATGTGACACTGAAGACTGCAGTAATGACTGCAGAAAATTCATTGTTGCCATCACAGGAATAAAATACATTTTAAAATACACTGAAATAGAAAACAGTTATTTTCAAGTGTTTTTGCAGCCTTGGTGAGGATATGAAAAAACTTATTTTAAAAACATTACAATATGTTTCAGACATGGTCATTTACGTTCCAAATATTTTAATATGTCGTTAAAAATAGTGTCTTGTTTATTTAAATAGCTAGTATGTTTGAACACATTGATCTACAATTAGTCATACTGTATGTATTCTGAAAGCACTTCATGCTTTAAAGGCGTATGATTTTAAAAATTCATGTACTTTATCATTTTAACATGTAAACTGAGGTAAAAGTCCATGTTTTTAAAATGATGTAAAAGCACACTTGAGACTGTTAAACCCACAACACGTGTATATACTGTAGTAGCAGCCTGACATCTTCATCTAGTTAATACATCCATTTTTTCCCTGCTGAAAGTTCAACTTGGAGGAGTGGAAGACCAGATGTATGCCTAACCTCTGACCCCATTACCTAAAGCAGAGCACCATTTGTGCCATGGGATGTTCTGGGGAGAAACAGCACTGTCTCTTTTCTGCTGTGGTCTGATTGCCAACAGACGGTGACCAAAAGCACACTTGCCCACAAACCAGTGGAGACAACAATCGTTTAGGAAGTTTTCAGGAAACTATAAGCTCTGAGATGATCATTGAGCAGTTTATGAAGTAAGACTGAGACGTAACAAGTTTTAAGCCAGGTACAGGGAGTTTAGTTTTGATAACTCTTAATTTCTAAGGACAGACTGAGTGTCTTTCAGTATTCTATAAATCTGTTAAGTGTTTGATATGCTACAGTACTGGACAAATGAGAGCAAGGTGAAGCTTTCCTCAAACACATCTTCTCACAAGCTCCAAGGGGAATTCCTAAGCGATGTTTGCTTGAACAGATGGCGACGGTTGGCGCATCAAAGCACTGAAGAAAGACAAGGACCAGTGTGAGCAGAGATGCATCTGGCCTGTCAAAGAAGTAAGCTGGAAGTTTGAGTGGTCTTGCATTGGTTCCCATTAAGATGGGTGTC
Source organism: Cirrhinus mrigala (assembly GCA_036247105.1). Lineage (NCBI taxonomy): Eukaryota > Metazoa > Chordata > Actinopteri > Cypriniformes > Cyprinidae > Cirrhinus > Cirrhinus mrigala. Next base: position 18,991,639 of record CM070027.1, on the reverse strand, counting down.
TGCTCTGACATTTAGGAGAAGGTTGGAATCTGCTTGCCACCACAGAAGGTTTTCTGGGTGTTTGGTTATATTATGTGTGTGTTTGAGGATGGTGCATGCACGGTTGCATGTGCTTGTGAGCGCGCAAAGTGGTTCAGCGGTTTCATTGACCGGGCAATGCAAACATTGAACAAATCTGTCTGTCATCAAAAATTAGTTGAGCACAAAATCTTCAGTCGTCTGACAGCGTGCAGGGTGGTTAACAAATGCCTGGGCAGTTAGTCAAACAAAAACATGATACTTAACATGCTCTGATGGTCTGGAATGACATGAAATATGTGTAAAGGAGTTTAGGGATGATAATTCATCCAAAAATGAAAATTCTGTCATCGTTTACCCTCATGTTGTTCCAAAAACATTTTTTCTGCTCTGAAATACTATCAGGGGCGTTTCCTCTGAGGAGGCAAGGGAGGCAGTGTCTCCTCAAAATATTGGATGAGAAACAAGTTCGTACACTGTTAAAAAAAAAAAAACAATTTGCTGATCCAACTTAAAATTATTTGTTACCCTGCTGCCTTAAAATTTAAAGTTCAGTCAACTCAAACAAGTTTAATCCACTTGAAATGTTAAGATGTACTAAGTGACAACTTAGATATTTAAGTTGACTAAATAAAAAAATGTATTTGTTAAACCTAAAAGCTGGGCTTGTTACTTAGCTGCCTTAAAATTTTAAGTTGAATGAACTCAATTATCTAAGTTGTCACTTAGTACAACTTAATATTTCAAGTTGACTCAACTTTTCTGAGTTGACTGAACTTATTTAAAAATTTTAAGGCAGCCAGGTAACGAACTATTTTAAGTTGACTCAACATATTGTTTTTTACAGTGTAGTACAAAAATAAAAGAAGGGCAATGCAAAATATAACATTAAAAAGTTAATAAATCACTCGTTTTTCTAAAGAACAGCGTCACCAGCAGGTGAAGTCACAGCGGGAGTCCGCTTTCTCTCACCTCCCCTGAGCCCATTGAGTTTTAACACAATCCCTAAAGCGTGCGGTGAGTTTGGTGGGGGGTAACTGAGAATGAATGGGGGAAAGTTACGTGAGAGGACGCGGTATGATGTGGATATGATTATGTTTGGCTGTGACTGGTTCAAGCGATAAATCCCGCCTCTTGTGTTCGTGCGGCTTTTCTGTGTTTGTGCACTTTTCTGTGTTTGCGAATCAGTCTGAATTAACAATATGACGACGTTAATGGGAAAACTCACATTTAGATATAACCACTTTGTTACATCAAAATAAGACTTGAAATGGCCTGAAAATCATCTTCCTGAAATTTAAAGTAAATCTCTGTAAAGTAAAATCAATATTTACCAAGCTTTGATGACTGATGATCTTAAATTTTAAAATAATATAAGTAATGTTTAACCAAGAAAATGTCTCAAATCTCAAAACAACCCATTATATAGGAGCTCTGAGTATAAAGTCAAGCAACTGGAAAAGAGAAAGAAGAATTGTACTCATTTTCTGACTTTCTCTTCTTTATGTGCTGTTTCAATGAGTCACATATTAGCAGATTTATAGCGGGAGAACAGCACTACTGTTTTCACTACTGTCCAAGGACGCATTACGTAACATGAAATAGAGCTGGTTCTTGTGTTTTAAGCTCAGACTAAGACATGCACATTTGAACCATATGCCCCTGAGAACCGTAATGTTATCATGTATTCAAATACACATGATCCGTAGGGCCTTAAATCATGTGTTCCTTCTAAACACTTCACAATCCAATGTTTTTCTTTAGGCCGAGCACACACAACAAGACTGAAGACTGCATGCACACTTAAAGAGTTACTGTTTCTTATGTACACTGTTGCAGACTTTGTAACAGTTGTAAACCAAAACACAACATTTGACTTCACTCTTAGTGTGTGCTTGACTTAGCAGGCAGGTCATTATGTTTTGGCAAAGGATACTGATTTAGAGCCCTAAAGACAGATATTTAGAGGCAGATGTGCAATGGAGTTACTGTGAGATCTTCGAAGATAAAAACCAGCGGATGTGAAGGTGAACGAACTGCATAACCCTCTTTACCAGTGAGTTTGCATTAAGTTTCAGTAGGAAAATCCGCAACGAAAGTATGTTTATGAGGTGCTGAAAAAATGAACAAAATTGTTATAAGAAAAAAATCATCATTCTTCACAAAGCTTTTAACACAGCTCTGAAATAATATAGCTGTTATTCTGAGTCTGTCTACAGAGTCCACATATGCTTTCTGTAAACCTTCTTGTGCAGTTCAGTAAGGCTGATTTAATAACAGAATCTTTATGGATTTAGTTTTTAACATGACAGACATAAACAAAAACGTCATGTTATCATCATCTGATCTGTTTTGTAGATATTAGCATCAAAAACATTGCATTTCTCCATACTATCCAACGAACAATGAGCAGAAGTGATAAAATCTTCAAAAAGGCTACATACAAACACTTTCACAGTCCTTCTAGTCTGAGTTAATCCGATTTTTTTATACTCGTTTCTTTTTGTCTTGTTTTTCCGTAAAATATCCAAACATCTCATGCTTGAGAAGCAAGATGACCTTTTTTCAGAAAACTAAGACGTTATGTCTGATCAAAATGAAGGGATTGTATGCTTAAACGGATAGTTCACCCGTAAGACATTTGTTCATCTTCAGAACACAAATTAAGATATTTTTGATGAAATCCGAGAGCTTTCTGACCCTCTGTCGAGGTACTCTCTGTAATGGCGGAGGACTGTCCCGGAGAGAAGAAATTGTTAAACAAAGTTGTTATCTTATGTCTCATACCTTCATAAAATTATGGATGAACCACTGATGTTACATGGACTATTTTAACAATGTCCTTACAATGTTTTTGGACCTTGAATGTGGAAAGACCCTCGCTGTCTATGGAGGGTCAGAGAGCTCTCGGATTTCATTAAAATATTCTTAATTTGTGTTCCGAAGATGAACGAAGGTCTTACAGGTTTAAAGCGTCATGAGGGTGAGTAATTAATCTCAGAATTTTAATTTTTAGACAAACTATCTCTTTAAGCATGAAGTCCCTTCATTTTGACATAAGACATAACGTCTTAGTTTTCTAAAAAAAAGGTCATTTTCCTTCTCAAGTATGAGATGTTTGGATATTTTATGGAAAAGCAAGACAAAAAAACAAGTACGAAAGTAATTTTGGATGAACTCAGACTAGAAGGACTGTAAAAGTGTTTGCATGCAGCGCTTTTGAAGATTTTATCCACCAATTCAACAATTAATCACAGAATTTTCATTTTCAAGTGAACTGTTTCTTTAAAACAGTAATGTCTGCAAATGGGGTAAGAAAAATAAACTTGTATTCCCTTTGAATTAAGTTTATTTTTCTGACCCCACTGGCTTGTCTAAAATATAAACTCAGTTAATTTTGTCCATTTTTCAGAAAACAAGACTTAATACCCTAAAGTCATTTTGCCTGTCAAGTAAAAGTATCCTGATTTAAGAATGTTTAGATATTTGTACTGGAAAGAAAAGTGTATTTTAGCAGAACCAGGAGAGCGGGATAATGAGACCGGCCCCCCAGACCCGTCCACTTATCTCCCTGAGCCCAGGAGCCAGGGGCCCGCAGAGTCCAGATCAAAGGTCCAAGTCACTGTCATCAGAAGCCAACGACGGGTCAGCTGCAAAGACGCCTTTTAATGGGGACCCTTTTCCCTTTATGGCCCATAGATGGGGGGCTAATTGAAAAGACGTGCGTGTCAGAGGCGTGGCGGTCCGAGGTTCCCAGGACAATTATGCACCCTTGTGTAATATATGACTTCACTTATTCGTTCTTTGCAGCGGTGTGGGGAGCTGACAAGCAGTTGAGGGTTCCCGAGTGCAAGTCAGATTATTATTTTGACGTCTGGAAACGATCCAATCTGAACGCTGCTAGGGAAAAGTCCGTCCGCTTGATAAAAATTGTTGTTTTCAAACATGTTTGAAGTGGATGGGGGTCTCTTTCACTCTCTCGCAGGCTTTGGTGGTGATGCAGGTTGCACGAGGCTACAAATACGAGGCTGCGGGGTTTTTTTGTAATTACCACAAGATGCGATAACCTGAGTTCTGTCACCCTGCCAAGAAAACATTGAACGCCGTTAAGCGGGAAGGGGGGGGGGGGGGGGCGGCCACCTACAGAGCCTGGGGCAAGAGCCAAGTCTACTGAGGGAAGATCACGCTAGGCTACGGGTGGGACTCTCTGGACCACCGTTGGGCCATGGGCAGTGTAATGTCACAGACACATTTGGCCGCTCACAGGCAGGGAATGAGTGAGGTGGGGCCGGGGTTGTTAAAGCGCAGAGGCTTTTAAGTTTTTGTAATCCGAGCCCTAACGGGGAGTAAAACAAGAATACTTGGAGGATTAGGTTCCACCTCAAAAAAAGAAAATTCTCGTGCTTTTTTTTTTTTTTTTTGAGAGAAAGAAAGAGAATGCCTTGGCCAGTGCTTTGAATAATGCAGGCAGTGAAATCGTGTTTGTCAGAATACCGGAGCGCCGTGATATAAATGTAACAAAACACTGGGTCTGCCAGGAAAACTGTTTAAAAGTAATCACGCTCTTATGAGTCAAGACTTTGCTGTCTGTAGAGCAGCGGTTCTCAAACTCTGCTGCGTGAGAGGTTGGCCAAGTGGCCAGCAAGTTTTTCTGGCTAATGATAGAACAATAAATAATACATAAAATGTAAAAATAGTAAGAGGATTGACTGATATAAAATTATAAATAGAGAATAAAAAAATACATATAAATTAAACATAGTACATTACCTTAGGAGCAGAAGCACTTTATTACAAATTTATATATATATAAATTCTATATATTTTTTAATGCTGTTCAAACGATTAATCGCGATTAATCGCATTCAAAATAAAAGTTTTTGTGTACATAATATGTGTGTATATATTTGCGTGTATATGTATATACTTAAGAAATATGTTGTTTATATATATATATATATATATATATACACACATAGATATATATATATTTACATATATACATGTAAATACATGTAACACGTACTGTATGTGTGTATCTCTATATATACATAATAAATATACACAGTACACACACATATATAAACAAAAACTTTTATTTTGGAAGTGATCACTTGAACAGCACTATATATATTTTTAAATAAAGTTTATAATGAAAAATACAGCTAAAATCAAACTAAATATAAATCATAGATATTTTAAAAAGCTGAAATCAAATAAAACATAAATGTTAGATTTAAAGCTAGAAAGTTAGAAATGTTGCCTTGGCAAATGACAGAAATAAAATCTTAAGATGAAATACTAAAATTATTAAAACTGAAATCAAAATAAATTAAATTAAATAAATTATTTTATTTAAAAAAAAATCTTAAAAATCACTTAAAAATTAATTTGTGAAAAATTACTTCTGATTTTAATAATTAGTATTATTCAGTAAATGACAAGTTCTGTCATTAAACTCTAGATAGCACAGGTCGTTAACGGAAACTGATGATATTCACAGCGTTAAACTATGTGGTGTAAGCTGATTGGTTCATGTTGCGTACGCAGCCAATAAGCTAGCTGCTTTTACATTTAAATTTCTGGCTAGCATTCACTAGAGCAGATCACAGCCCACTTTCAGAGCTCCTCTGAAACCCTCCACCTCCCTAGCTCCACCTGTCTTAAATACTCACAGCAGCATATCGCGTATGTATTGCCGTTATCAAGTTCCTGTACTTATTTCCACATGCAGCAGCAATAGTATACAACAACAGCAGCAGCATAGCAGATCTATTCCACCAAGACCAAATACATTAACATTGTCATATACTTTACCATGCTAAAATCTTCTGAGAGTTTTCATGATAGAACTGATAGTTATAAGTTATAGGATTTTAAAACTAAGGACAACTGCAAGTAATTGTTTTCATGTCGCTGGGGTGTTTTGGTGGTCTGCAGTTAATGTTAAAGTGGTCTGCCCCACCTGATTGAGTTTGCGAACCACTACTGTAGAGGTTTGTTGAAGTTTAACTCTTACATGACTGCGCATACGCACTTTAATGAGCCAAATAAAACTGTAACAGACTTGTTGCACGCACAGCTGTTGTTCTTGGTAATGTCTTAAAAATGCTGATTAGATAATATGCACTCAAGAGCTTACTGCGCTTCAGACGCTGGCCTTAAAACGTTTCTCTGTACTTTTAGGTCAAATCTCACATTAAATAACTGGTATTTTGCAAAAATCTGAAATGAAAGAGAGGTAGATCTTAAATGTTTATGGTGTGCAAGAAGAAAGCATGCAGCGAGACCTGTTGCTTAGATGCCTCAGAGATGTTTTGGTTTTGTAAATCCAGCCTTTTGTTGCGAACCTGCATTTCAGCTTCAATGCAGACAGGAGAAACACTCCTGGGACTCGTGAGGGAGTCATAAAAAAAAAGAAAGAAATCAGCATGTTTTGGTTTGACGGACCACATCAAATAGCCGAAAGCAAACAGGTGCTTTCTGCCAGACGACTGGGGCTTTATTTTGACATAGCACGCTTTAAAGACCAGCCACCAAATTTACTGTAGACATGACATGTTGTTTGCACACATGACATGACATGATTCACACAGGGATGAGTGCGCCTGCATGATAGTCGTTTTGGGATTTCTGGTCAAAATTTATATGTGCTTGTGTCATTTTGGGCAACCGTCCTGTTGCTTTTGTCCACTCTATTGGTCTTTGATCATGGATTATTCCCCCTTAATCCTACCAAGTCTGTGATCCCATCTCTGAGCGCCCTCCTTTTATTCTGTCACTCTTGTTCATGAACCTGAGGCGAGGGAGGAGAGAGGATACGAGACTAGGTCTCCTTACATCTTCTCTTGGTGATTGCAACCTGAGCCCATGTGGAGGAACTGCCTTCAGATCCACTTAATCCTCCTGTTGTAGCAGCGCATGTGCCCCTGATCCACAGGTGTGGATTCAATTCCTTTGCGTCACAAAACTCTGATGTCAATGTTAGGCATTTACAAACCAACCAAGACACAGAGGGTTTTACATAGTTTTGAGAAAGCCAACTTATGGAAATGCAATTTAAACGTAATATTATTATTCTTCACCTCCTAAGCTTTTAAGCTAAAATCACCAAACTCCGCTCAGAACTTCAGATTGTTCTTAAGTTTGTTGCTATACCTTTTCTAACTGATCGGACTTATGGTTTTCATAAAAATGAAGATTAAAGATCATAAAAATCCCATAGACTTACATTAATGAAATGTTAAAATAAGCCAAGACTATTCTTTCTTTCTTTCTTTCTTTCTTTCTATCTATCTATCTATCTATCCATCCATCCATCTAAACTTCAAACTACTTCAAACTTCAAGCTTTTAAAACTTTTCAAAACTTTCTGGTCTGGCTTTCTCAAGCCAACTTCAAAGTTTGCCTTGACAAACTTTTTTATCTAGTTATTATTAATTAAGTAATTTTTTTTTATTATTATTATGTTTTATTTATTTACTTATTTTTATTTATTTATTTATTTTTGCTGCCTAGGCAAGTGTTGTAAAATTTGTTTTAAAACTTAAATGGAAACTATTTAAAATGTTTTGGTTCACTGTAATAAAGCTAAAATAGAATATAAATATTATATCAAAATCTAAAAAAAAATAATTGAAAATTGAATGAAAATGAAAGTCAGAAATGTTGCTTTATATAGTTGATGTACTAAAACCGCTGAAATTAAAAAAGAAAAAAAAATGACAGAATATAGAAATATAAAAAATTAAAATGATAAAAGCACATAACAAAATTACTAAAACAAACTAAAATGCATTTAAATAAAATGTAAAATAATAAATATAAACGCATATAAATAATACTAAAAAACACTGGTTTATGAAATCAATTATACAACAGTGATAGAATAGCATCAAATTAAGCTATTTAAATAATTATTTAAAAATCGCTATAATACATGTAATTATTTTACAGTTTTATTGGCAACACTTTACAATAAGGTTCATTAGTTAATATTAGTTAACTACATTAGTTAACATTAAGAGCGAACAATACTTCTACAGCATTTATTAATATTAATTTTAGCATTTACTAATGCATTATTAAAAATCACGTTTGTTAACATTAGTTAATGCACTGAACTAACATGAACAACCAATGAATGACTGTGTTTTTATTAACTAACATTAACAAAGATTAATTAAAATAGTGTCAAATGTATTGTTCATTGTTTGCTCATGTTAGTTAATACATTGACTAATGTTAACACATAACACCTTATTGTAAACTGTTTCCGTTTTATTTATTGGCCTCCAAAAACAATGGAAAAATAAAATGTGGATTTTGTGATTAAAATTTCTGAAAGGTAACAAGTGTAAAGTAACAAGTGGAATATGTTCTTGGATATTTAGTTTAACTATTAAGTCAACGTTCTTGACTTAATATTAGAAATAACCAAACCAGCATGACTTCCTAGGTCATCCAGCATGACTGTGTTGGATCACCTGCTAGACCAGCACTAATTACCATAAACTAGTATGGCGGTTGATGCTGCTCTTTTCAGAAAAATTGTTAGGTCGATCAGTTGCTTTTTGAGGCTTGGTCTTAGGGTTTTGATGTCTTGTTGAACAGTTGCAGATAAAAGCACTGAGTTCACTTAAGCAGCGAGGTAAACTGAACTGCTCGTGTTCGTCAAAGGCCAGAAGCTGCAGGCAAAAGCTCTTTTAACTCCATACACAAACAACATGGGATCATATAGCCCTGTTTGCTACTAGGACATGCTTCGGTCTGGGACTAATCCCATCTAAAGCGTGATGGCTTTATAGGTTTACATAATTGCCTTTTAAAAGGCAAAACAGTAATGGTTACCACAACTTGAATCACTAATGGCTACGAACCTCTGCCAGTATGCCTTTCAGCACTGAAAAAAGCTCTAACAAAGACAGCAAAATATGACTTTTCATGTCATAAATGAGCACTTTTGAAGATAAGTAATCCTGCATGGAAAGATGGAGAATTTCTGACTGTAGCATTGGGGTTATAAGTTTGAGGAGGTCATTTCTGTATGGCGTTATCTATTTACATGTTGATATTTGTTACTTGTTCTGTCATTTTAGGCTTGCGTTTAATCTATGTCATTATGCAATTACATGTTTCATATGACATAATGTAAAATAAGCATTTGCATAATTCCAAAAACTGCTTTAATGTGGACGTTATGTAAATGATATGTTTACGTTTGTTTTGTAGGTACACTCGAAATCAAGTCTGTGGATGTGGGCATCGTTGCCATCAAGGGGATTCAAAGCAATTACTACCTTGCAATTAACAAGAAAGGGGTGGTCTACGGGGCGGTGAGCATCATTTTCTCTTCATTTCTCTTTTAATTATAGTTAATGACTGGACTGCACAACAAATAATGATAACGTTTCACGTTCGCCATCCAAACCGAAGACGTCCTTCTTATCGGGAATTGTTAAACAACATTCAGCATTTCTAAACTATTTATAGAAATTCAGCTCTTTACAAGCTTCCAGAAAGATCCGTCAGCCCTCAGGTCTCTCTCGGAGGCTTTGATGTCAGAGAGCCTGCTCTATTTCTCATGTCTCGGGGCACTTAAAAAGCCCGGGGTTGTTTTAAAGGACAGTTCCACTCCATTGCCTGTAAATAATCCCCCAGCAAAAGTCGGCTTGAGCAAAAGAGTTCTGTCATCTTTGAAAAAGTAAGCCGAGAAGGCCCTCTTCCTTACACTGTAGTCTCTCCTCCAATACTGCTCCATGCATGCGTTCTCCTCCATTCACAATCCAGCCATACAATCCCCTGCTCCCTCTTTGTTCCAAGTTCTCTCCAGCCCCATCGGCTTTCATTCATCCGCTCTCATGAATGGCAAATGTTACCTGAAACAGGCAAAAATAGCGCCGTACTTTTCCCAAAAGTCAAATCAACAGAGTGGAAGGGGAAAGTCCTAAAATGCAATCGCCTATGCCTCGGGTCTGTTGTCCTCACTGCGGAAACATCGCTGTAGTGACGTACGCTACCAATTATTTCATAAAAAAATAAAAAATTAAATAAAAAATCTGAAAATTCAGGAAATAGATTTTTTTGTGATTTCTAAGGATACAATGTGGTAATTCTAAAAGTCTGATATTTTCGCATGTTAAAAAATACATATGACCTCACATTGCGTCAATCACGTTTACATGCTGCCTCCGAAACTTTCGTTCGGCATAAAAAAATTTGGATCAGGTTCAATTTTCTGCATTTTTCGCATCCGTACCAAGCATTTTGAGAGATGTTTTGACAGTTCAGAGGCACCGTGACGTTCTGTGAGTGACATATTTTGACAAATATGAAAAAAAAAACCATACAAAAAATTATCTTTTAAAGGTTTTAAAAATATGTTTGATATTGTACAGACTGATCATTTTAATGTATCAATACTATACTGATAATATTTCTAACAAAATTTTGTATATAAAATAATATACAATATTATATTAGATTTATGAAATGCATATTTTTCTGAAAGTAGTGGCAGCAATATTGATATGATGCTAAGATGTATGAAGGTAAGGTAGTGGTGGACACAGTTTAACTTATAATACATTGATCCCATTTCAAAATAAATACAAAGTAAAAAGTATATAAAATATTTTTGATATTAATATTAATGCTGTCAAATAATTAATTGCGATTAATCGCATCCAAAATAAACATTTTTGTTTACATAATATATGTATGTGTACTGTGTGTATTTATTATTTATAAATAATTACACATACAGTATTTTAAAAATATTTACATGTGTATATTTACATTTATATAATTTGTTAAATATAAATATATTTCATATATAAAGATAAAACATTTTCTTAAATATATACATGCATGTGTGTGTATTTATATATACATAATAAATTTACACAATACACACACACACACACACACATTATGTAAACTTTTAACAAGAACTTTTATTTTTGATGCGATTAATCACGATTAATTGTTTGACAGCACTAATTAATATGTACTTTTAGTTGGTCAATATTAAATGTAATATTATATTACAACAACATATTCTACATATATTAACACAACATTATATTTAGGTCTGTCGAATCGATTAATCGTGATTAATAGCATCCAAAACAAAAGTTTATTTCCATGATATATGTGTGTGTACTGTGTATTTTTATATGAAATATATATAAAAATATAAATGGACACACATATATGTATATATTTAAGAAATATACGTAATATACATTTATATTTATTAAAGGTCAACCGATATGTGTCTTTCAGGCCCGATGTCGTTACCGATTATTACAGATCAAGTAGACCCATAACCGATATTTTAACCGATATACATGTCTGGTGTAAAAATTAAAAATTAATATCAAAATTAACAATAACAAGTGCTCTGACAAAAACATTCTTTAAATGTTTTTCAATTATTTTATCAGCAAATCGGTTTTAAAAATGACCTATACCGATAACCATAAAATGCGATTAATTGAGTTTAATTGATTAATAAAACCAACAAACTAGACTTTTACTGCATAACCAAAGACAATATCTAGAAGTGACTGACGTATGTCTTCTTTTTTCAGAAAGATTTTGGCGTTGACTGCAAGCTGATAGAGCGGATAGAGGAGAACAGGTACAACACCTACGCCTCGGCAGAATGGAGGAACAGGAAGAAGCCCATGTTCGTCGGCCTAATGGCCAACGGGAAGCCGATGAGAGCCAAAAAGACCCGGAGAAAAAACACAGCCACACACTTTCTCCCCATTCCTATCGTGTAGCTACAACCCCACCAAAAGGGAACATTTAACTGCACTGAGGAAAGACTTGGAATTTTTTTTTTTTTTTCTCGACAGTTTGGAGAAGGCACTATGTAAAGGAACTAAGAGAACTCCTTTTCACTGAGTCCGATTGTTGTCACATATTTGTTTTTAAGTTATTGGCACCAGGGAAAATATGGGACATTTTTTTATGCCAAACCCTTTTCTAGTGAAAGGAAAGGTTGGACCAAACCCGACGGAACCCGAGGATTCGGACATTGCAACCTCCCAGAATGAACTGAGGAGACCTTTCACAGAGTGTATTGCTTGTGTGTATTTGTGTGTGTGACCTTTGGATGCAGTTATTTATGCTGTACTAACTCATACGAAACACTCTAACAGACTCTCAAACTCTGTGACTCAGTGGACTGAAAGTTATGCAAACACTTACTGGAAGCACTTGCTCAAGGTGCAAGACTGAGAGGCCGAGACGGAGACCCCGCATCCTACCATCCGAATTTAGTCAAGCTAGCACCATAGCGTAAAGAACTCTAACATTATTAACATGCAAAAGCCACTGTATTTGATATCTCCATTCTTTACCTGACTGCTTTGGAATAAATTATTTATTTTATGTAATATTTAAAGAAAAACAAAGGCAAAAAAACATGGAATGGACATTTTTTTTATCATTTATGCTCCTCTTTTAAAAAGCTAATCTATCGGTTACACATGAATAAATAAATATATTTCTTCTTACCTAGCAGAAGTTGCGTCCATGATGCTGAGAAAAGCTCTTTTTCTTCTTTTATTCACTTCTCGGGGATTTAATGCACCTGTAAAACAAATGAACATACCGCACAGTTAATACATCTTCTTTACCTTTAAAAACTATTCGCTTTAGTGATTTTCTCAGTCACTGTTTACACTATAAAAATAACATAATTAAAACCACACATCATTGTTTCATGAAGCAATAAAAAAAAATCCTGTGATAACTATGAGCTCATCTCCAAAAGTATTCAAGAATTCATAACACAGTCTTTGGTCACTGCCACACATTGTCCTTGTATCAATCAAAGAAGGGACACTGTGCTTAGAGATTCTTTTAAAGCTGGGTTCACTTGTGTACCAAAAAGTCTGGTACTCTGAATTGAAAACATTCATCTTTGTTTATATTTCAGCTATTATCAAATCCCATATAAATTCATATCCACACTCAATGCCCTTTTGCCTCATTTTCAACTCCAAATCATCAAGCTCTGCTCTACTAGCCCGCTCACTTCAAAGAGTCAATGTGAAGGGCATGTGGTGTGTATGTAAATATTGGCAGTAGATTATGGGCTGATTCTGATTATCTCTACTCTAGTCCTAACGCTTTTCCTCCCTCTCAAACCCTCGGAGCAGTTCCAGCAATTAGCAAATAAAAACTTTGAAGCTCCGGGCTGAAGTCTCACCTTTTTATCATCGTCTCTCTTGCGTTTCGCTTTCACGTGGGAACATGACGTTGACTCACGGACTTTCCCAGGCAGTTCTCATTGTTTCAAGTTAGAGAATTGATGTGTTTGTTTAGAGGTTCTTTTGGGTGTTTCGTAAACATCTTTTCATGTACAATTACACCGAAATGGATTCAAGACTAGGGCTGGGAACCGAGAACCAGTTTCACCTCAGCACCGCGAGAGAATCTAACGTTATACCGCGAAACAGACAACGTCCAATTCCTGAATAAACGACTCTTATGAGCCGAATCTTGTCAGTGAATCAGAAACAAGCAGCACACCCGGTTACTGAACGAGTCATTCGAATTAGTTGGTTCTCTTTAGTGAATCGAAAACACAACGTAACCAGTGTAGCCCGATTGCCAAAAGAATGATTCGGTTGTTTTTAGTGAATCAAACAACGAATATTACAATTAATTGTGGAGAAAATTCAATGCTGATTAGTTGCTCGTATGACAAGGTGTAGCTTAACATTATGCATTTTGTCAACCCACCACATTTTTTTTCTGTAAGAGACGGTACGGCCATTTGTAAATTTTATTGTCTGGCTTCCGGTCTCATCCGCGTCAGTTTTAGCTGTACAAAACAATTGGTTTTGTGCGTTACATTGCAGATTGGTGTGTCTTACCAAATTATTTTAATGTATGAACACACTGGTTTGTAGTGCAGTTATTTTTCTCGTAGTTATTCTTCTCATTAATTCCCTGTAGCGGCTAATGAACCGGAAGTCTCGCCCACAGGCTTACTTTCGCTTTGAAGAATAAGGTGGATAGTGTTTTATAACAATAAATTAAAGATACCACATTTTTGTTTTGTTTTATATAATTATTCGAATGTATTTATACAGCTTCTAAAATTCCCCTTTTGCAAGAATCATTTTAATGATTGGAACCACATTTCTTTTAAAGAACTGTTAATGGATCTATTAAGGAACCAAAATCAGTGCTTAATCTCCACAGTACAGTTTAATATGAAAACAAGACCTGCATAGAGATTCCCCTGATAACTATTAAGCCTACAAATGATTACATTAAGACATCAATAAAGAAATAAACAAGGAAAATAAATACAAATACCTGTTGTATAAGTCTGCAATCCCCTGTTGACTCATGAAAGAGCCACAGAGTCATTTGGCTCTCGCAGGGAGAAAGCGATTCAGATGCATCATACATATTCAGCACGCAGCGCAGAAGGAATTCCCATTTGTTGGTTTTAGCTGAAATATATATTGTGACCTTCACAGCTTCACAACTTCACTCTTTCCCCAAAGGAATCTGTGGCTTGTTGACCAAACCACAGGAGCAGCTGTGAATATTTCATTCCAGAAAGGTTGCTTGGAGAGCAGCAATAGACAGGGCTGATTTTAACAGCCCCGAGGGTAGCGGCACCGCTGCGTATTTTTGGACCTCGATGTGGTGACATTGAGCCAAGCCCAAGGAGTTCCAGTAACAGAGGTGCTCTCCTATCATTAGCGATCAACAGGTCTCCGAAACCTTATGTCAGCGAACATAAAAGAGTAAAAGTGCTAAATATAGTGGTTTTCAGACTGCACTTACAGCACGTGTTAAACACAGGGCCAGTTCAGACTGAGATTTGGATCTGTTATGATCTCTCGAGGTTTCCAATTTCTGTTCAGCAGGTGTGTCAAACATTTGCCTTGGCTTTGGCTGAGATGAAGCATGTGTTTATCAATTCAGCTCGAGTGAGTGAGAGAAACAGAGAGACCCGGCGCCTGCCAACTCCAGGCAACGCCGACCCTTCGAGAGAACAGAGAACTGAATTTACAAACTAATACCAAGCCATATTCTGCATTTGAATGTAAGTTAATACAACCGAAGCGGGGGTGTATTTTTCTAGATTTTTTCCTCTGTGCTGGGATAAGACCAACATTACTTGTCAAATGTAATTTGAAAACATGAAACTATCCAATTGAGATGGCAAGATAGCACGAGATTGTTCAAAGACGGGCCTTTCTTGACTAAACTAAAGTGTGTGTAATGTTCATGTGGGGTTTGGGAAACATGCTGCTAATAATGTTGGTGTTTATTTGGTCCGTCAACCACATTAGTGCATTTTATCCAGTAACATTGTTTTCTAGAACAGCAAATGAGCTTGATTAAAAACAACTGTGATCTGTTTTAAGGGTCTGATTTAGGCTTGAAAAAAAATGAGGTTTTATAGCGGTTGAGGATAAGTGGTTGTAAGTACACATTGAGCATTTTCTAATAAAAGTTTTTTTTTTTTTCCATATTTTTCCTTCAACATAATTACACTGATTTCAAACATGAAAGCCAATAACTAATCTTGTGTTTCAGTTTAAGCTTCTCTAAAGTTTTGCAGCCTACAGAGAATTAATCATATCGCAACACATCGAACTTTTAATTGACCTGTGAAACTGAAGTCATCAAACTTTGCCACTGTACGATCAACAGTCGCTTCAGAACCACGGACAGCTCTGGTTTAGTCTTTATGGAAAGTTGGGCTGATTTGAATTGACAGCTACAGTATGTACAGTAGACCAAAGACTAGATGTTCAAGACCTTGTTGCGCAACTG
This sequence comes from Cirrhinus mrigala, assembly GCA_036247105.1. Lineage (NCBI taxonomy): Eukaryota > Metazoa > Chordata > Actinopteri > Cypriniformes > Cyprinidae > Cirrhinus > Cirrhinus mrigala. The sequence continues at coordinate 18,975,799 of CM070027.1, read as the reverse complement.
TGAAACTTCTTAATAGATTTTATGTAACCAACTGTCCCTAAACTTAGTCAGCAAATTCTCAACCACATTTTGATTTCAAAGGGTTACATCATGAACTGTTGCATAACAGAACATTCTGCTTTTCATTGACTAAGTGTATGTGAGTATGAACATGTTGCATGACACAATTAACACACAAAATGAACACAGAAATGCCTCAGTTGTAAGTAATTAAATCTGTTTGAATCAAGACATAGAATACAACATAAAGCATTCACATTGTTCTTGAACTTACCAAATCAAGGCCTTCACAATAAACAGCAGACGAACTGAATTTAAAAAGCTATATGGGAGTAGTTTGACTGTATGATTTTTATAATGACGTTCTTCGACAATTTCTTGACCTGCTGGGTAAAATTATGTAAAGATCATGAACCCTTTCCATTCGCTGTGAGAGACAATGTATTAAATGTGTGAGGTAAGATTTTACTTAGAAAATGGAATTGGATCAAACACGTCAAGAAGTGTTTAACCGAACACACAGAAGGAACACAAACACCTTTGATTTAGTTAGCTCAAGGAAAGATATAACACATTTTCCGTGCAATTTTCTGTGTTTGATTGGGTTTTGCTGAAAAAGAAATAGGAACTTGATACCTTTAGGTTGCGTAGCTATTTGCCGTATCCAAACTTTTTTCGGCACTCCGTCCACAGCATTCCATCCCCATGCATTATTTTGTTTTCCTGTGGGTAATATCTGGGTGGGCTGGCGTGTTGTCACACATGGCATGTGTATGTGTGTGTCTCGGTGATGAGAAACCTCAGGGATTCTGCCTGCAAGCCTTGGAGGACTCTCAGCGGTGAGAGGTCTGGGAGCTCTCGTCTTCAAGGCCGCATTGCGTCATTACATAACGCCAGCGCTGGACATCTGGCCTTGACATGAAACTTCCCCTTTATCACCTGCTTATTGGACAGAAAAACAAGTCTGGTTCCTCTCAAAAGGACATAGGCCTTACCTTGTGTGGAACACCTCGTTTTTAAAATCGGAGACTGCCGCCTTTTGGAGCATTTCAACACCTATCCTCCCTTATGATCGACTACTCGTGGTGTTAATGGCAGGATTTCAAAGGAATCAACAAGGGTGGATGTCAAAAAGTTTGCGGTGCGTAAAATGAACATTTTTTGGGAGTTGGAGTTGTTGGGAATACCACAAGCGATGAAAAAAGAATGGAAAAGAATATGAATTCTGTACTTTTGTTGGATCGGTCACTCCTCTTTGGTATTCGGGGGCAAGCATATTGTCTTTAGACCGCAAAACGTGAAACATCACGAATCCTTTTATTTTCAGATTACTGAGAATTTCAGTGATAAAGTGTGTTTAAGCTCGAGTTTCATAGGACAAACTGGATCCCGGTCATCCTGTTACAATAAAACTTCTGTCCCCGTGACTTTTATTCGCAAATCCTGATGTTCTATCAGTCTGCCTACTGAGACGGATATTGAACAGAGCTTCATGGAATTTGAAGTTAACCCTGGAGTCTTTCCAGAGCTGTATGAATAAGGCCTGACCTCCCTCAGACTACACACCAAATGCTAATAATCAGGGTTTTGAAATGTCACAGCCAATTTAATGGGTTAGCGTGTGATAGTTCAACAATATCATTCGGACTCGCACCGACAGCGCAATATCCCGATCCTGCGAAATGAAATATCATTTTAATGATTGTGTCTGGCAAACACTCCGATGCGTTCAGTGAAAAATAAAGCAGACCCTGCAAAGCTGTGCGCCTCGCTTGATTTCCTTGGAATTGCAGCACAAAGCTGTGGCGAGCACAGGGTTAATATTTCATTTTCATTTTAAGTGGCGTGACTGCCAAACGCTTAAAAATCTGCTCCATATGTTGAATATCCAAGACTTGAGGCTGAACCTATTGAAATTATGAAAACTGTGAGGAAAAATGAAAAAAGTGGTTTTTGCTAGTATTTGGCAACATCTTTTAAGGGCTGAGAAATGATGAGGTCCATTAATGCTGCTGGAACACTATGTGAATTTTTCATTTATGCCTGATGTGAGGGAGGATCAAACAGAAAAGCATTCATATCCCGTTCAAAATAAGATTTAAATAGCGCAGATCATTCTCTCTTACATATGATTCTGAAAGAAGAAAAAACAAAACAGCAGGTGCCGTCTTGAGACTTACATACTGTATGGCTACACAAATTTTACATTCTGGAACACGTGTATACATAAAGTCTGCTCTGTTTTGAGGGATGGTTACACATTACATACCCTATATGACATTCAACGATGCTGTTAATTTAATATTATGCTATGTTTCTCTGCAGACTATGCTGTGACATTTTATAACTAATAAAGTCGTCGCACAACCATCTGCACATCCAACTAATGCAAAATGTGTCGGAACTCTTCAACTCCTTGTCCTGAGACACTTTAGTGGTAAAATTACCCAGAAAGTACACATTTTAAAAGCCTTTTTGGAAAATGTAAAACACATGCGTTCCACATATGCAAGCAATAAACATCCTCTGGCCCTATGTCCCCAATTTCAGTCATCACACAAGTGTAGATAATAGCTATAAGGAGTGCCCAAAACATTTTTTATTGCATTTAGTTTTTTCCCATTTTTTCCTCAAGGTCACTAAAGAGAGAAATAATAGGTTGAACCCAATACTGGGGAGTAAAAAACTTGAAACTTGAAATTCTACCTACTAAGCGTGTCATTAGTTACTGTTTTTTTCTTACATATAGAAATAATGCACGGCTATGACCTGTGCTGTCTTTCTCTGTCGCTGAAAGGTTAATTAATTCTTTTGTCTTTTCTCATTTAGACTATTGTAACGCTCTTCTTATTGGAGTTTCTAAATTTAACATTTAGAAAATTCCGCAGCCAGAATTCTGTCAGGGGCCAGGGCTGTTGATCATATAACTCCTGTTTTGGAATTGTTGCATTGGCTCCCGGTTAGATTCCATATTGATTCTAAAGTTCTTATGATAACGTACAAGGCACCTCATGGCCTAGCTCCTCAGTACTTGGCTGAAATTTTAATCCCTTTACACTCTTAAAAATAAAGGTGCTTCACGATGCCATAGAAGAACCTTTTTGTATACATGGTTCCATAAAGAACCTTTAACATCTGAAGAATCTTTCTGTTTCACAAAAGGTTCTTCATGGCAAAAGATGTTTCTTCAGATTATAAAAAGGTAAGAAAGAGATGGTTCTTTAACCCTTTAACTGTCACCGTCCGCTCTGTGGGATGCCTAAGTTTACTTCACCATATTAAATAAATTAATAAATAAATTCTAATCTAATCATGACAAACTATATATCATTGAAAAGGTCTAAGACTCCTAAATAGATATTTTACCACTCTTTTGTGTTACAAATTATGCAGGAAAAGTAATAGATTAATTTATGACAAGAGTGCACCTCAAAAATCTACATCATAACAGGAGTTCTGACCTTTGCCACAAAAAGACTTTCTTCGTTGCCTTTTCCCTATCACGCAATAGAATTTTTAAGAAATTACATATCAACTGAAAACTTAAAATCTCAAAATGTATCCTTTGAAAACCATTTTAAAATCAGACACTGCATTACCATGGAAATTGTACATCAAAATCATATTACAAAATGTTTTCGTTCATGAATTATAAAAATGTAACTTTGGATAGTGCATTTTTATGTCTGTGTTCAAGATAGGAAGTGACAGTTAAAGGGTTAAAGAACCTTTGACTGAATGGCTCTTTGTGGAACCAAAAATGATTCTTCTGTGGCATCGCTGTGAAGAACCTTTTAAAGCACCTTTATTTTTAAGAGTGTATACACCTAGACACAATTTGCGATCTTCTCAGAGCGGTCTTTTAGTCATTCCCAAAACAAGGCTGCGTTCTGGGGGAGACTGGGCATTTTCATCTTACGCCCCCAAATTGTGGAATTCCCTCCCGGCTGACATCAGGGAAGCTAATTCGTTTGGAATTTTCAAATCTTAAAATCAAGTCTTAAAACCTTTTATTTTCATCTTGCTTTTAACTGATTGTTTTTTCTGTATTTTTGTGTATTACTTTAGAAAGTTGTGTTTGCTTATGTTGTAAAACGCTTTGAGAAAGTTCTCTTTTAAAGGCGCTATACTAAATAAAATGTATAATTATTATTATTATTATTATTACATAAGCTATTTTTTCCATATCCTGGTGTAGTAAAAAATAATATTTTTGTTTTCATTGCATTGTACACTCCTTCAGCCTTGCGAACTGATCAAACATGAACTCTCTCAATATGAAGACTGATTCATTTTAGATAATTGGTTCTTTCGGATAGTTCATGGTAATAAACAGGACTCAAAAAAAGGCATTTGTCATCATTTTTATAAAAAATATTAAAGGCCAGTTACAGTTGAGGTCAAAAGTTTACATATACCTTGCAGAATCTGCAAAAGTTCATTATTTTACCAAAATAAGAAGGATCATACAAAATGTATGTTATTTTTTATTTAGTACTGACCTGAATAAGATATTTCAGATAAAAGATGCTTACATATAGTCCACAAGAGAAAATAATAGTTGAATTTTTGTTGAATAAAACTGACCCCGTTCAAACATTTACATATGCTTGATTCTTTGATTTTTCAGCATTTTTGTGTATTTGAACCCTTTCCAACGTATGACTGTATGATTTTGAGATTCATCTTTTCACACTGAAGACAACTGAGGGATTCAAATGCAACTATTACAACAGATTCAAATGCACACTGGTGCTCCAGAAGAGAAAACGATGCATTAAGAGCCAGTGGGGGTGAAAACTTTTGAACAGAATGAAGACGTGTACATTTTTCTTATTTTGCCTAAATATCATATTTTTAAATTTAGAACTGCCCTTCAAAGTCATACACCTATTGTTGGAAAGGGTTCCAATACACAAAAATGCTGGAAAACCAAAGAATTTGTGGGACCTGAAGGATTTTTTCTGAAGAACAGCAGGCGGTTTAACTGTTCGGGACAAAAAAAAAAAAAAAACACAGCTGTGGATCATTCAGGTAACAACACAGTATTAAGAAACAAGCGTATGTATTATTTTGTTTTATTTTGTGGACTATATGTGAAATATCTTATTCAGGTCAGTACTAAATAAAAAAATAACATGCATTTTGCATGATCCCTCTTATTTTGGTAAAATAATTAACATTTTGCAGATTCTGCAAGGTGTATGTAAACTTTCGACCTCAACTGTATGTTTTCAACACAGTTCTACTCAAAGTTTATTGATGCCATAATCATAATCAAAATTCATTCATTCATTCACAACCCCATTCAGATAAATAATGATTAAAGTTCCCACTACTATGTACTCACATTTAAATCAATTATATTGATTAATTTTTGTAATTACACTGTTGACCCATTTCTTTCACTTTACCCCACCCTTAAACCTACCCATAACACCAAACCTGTCCCTAACCTAACACATATCCCACCTCAATATCAGAAAAAGTGTTTTGCAATACTATATGAACAAGTACATTGTACTTAAAAAATATTATAATGCTAAACATAGCATACGATATTAAATAAAAACAAGACAGACAATTTTGTAAGAGCACACAAGCGTACCACATTATTGAAAAAGATTGCATGCTCTACATAAGGCTACCGCCTTCAGAAAACTTCCACAAAGGCCTTGTTTCCTTTGTATAAAAAGGATAAAAAGTTACTAACCGCAGTGTCACTCCCTCAGTAGTGTACTAGCAGTAGCAGTCATTTTGTGTGGTCATTGTGGGGAAGCCATATTTCAAGTGGCACGTATTGATCTCTTACGAGCAACTGCAAGTTATTATTCTTTCTTGTCTAACGGCTTAAAGGGGAGGGCTGAATGACACAGCTTACTCTTATTGTTTCAACATTTTGTGTCGCACAGCAATGACGCTTTAAAATCAACCCATTAAAAGATAGTGTAAAAACTTTACGTTGTTTCTTCCTGTCGTTGTGGACAGGGGAAAGGACAGTTTGATGGGTGAAAGGTTAAGGAGAGGGATGTTTCATAAAGGCCTCCTAAAGACTGGCCTGCAACATGGGTTTGTTTTGAAAGAAAACAGTGACATGAGACAGAGGAAAGGACCGCTAAGCCTTCTCAGGTCTCTCTCGTTGAGTTCAATTTCCTTATCTCTTCTCCTCTGGTTTCTTTCCAATATCCTTCTTCCATTTTTTTATGGTGCCTCTCATGCAGGACTCAAAGTCATTGCAACAAGCACTTTAAAAACTAAAATACTGTCTGGCCGGGGTAACAAATCCCATATGCCTTAGAATTGTAGTCTTTCTTTTTTTTTTTTTTCTCAGATTGATCAGTGCAATGTGTCGCTGAATCCTGTACTTTTAAGCCTAAATATTTTAGACCCTCCAGCCGTCCATACTGTACAGTTTAGGCCAATCACATCCATCATGTGTCTTCCATTAAGTATACACCGTAACAAATGTTCTGCCATATTCTGACACAGGTGACATCAAACGCACAGCATACAGACCTAATCATGCAAACTTGTATCTCAATCACTAATGTAGTGCTTTGCATTATTAGCTGTAGGCATTGATTATAATACAGTAAGTTCCTTTTCCTGTCCTGATATGTGATATATTTATCAAAACCTTAAATCAGATTGCCCACTTTAAAGTCTGATCACAAAACTGGCTCTGAACTCACTCGTCTGCCAAGAACCAGTTTTATTGACTTCCTATGTACCAAGAAGTGGATTTTATCTTCTTGTACTTTGTCGACCAGTCTTGGGGGTAACACATTACAAATGCCACATTAAAAAAATAGATTACTTACAGATTTTCCAAATAAAAAATAAAAAATGCACACTACATCAAGAAATATATAATCACGCTCTAAATTGTTCAATTAAGTTAACTTAAAAGTTTGCTAAAAGTGTAATTTCTGGAATTGTGATTCCTATATAAATGCTGTGGAAGCATGTTTCTGCCAATTAAAAATAAATATTGCAGTTGTGCCTTTTAATCTTATAATTTAGATTTTTTTCCCCCTGCAATTATTACTTTTTTCTCAGAATTGCATGATATAAACTCACAATTGTGAGTTATAAAGCCAAAATTGCATCATGTAAACTCGCAATTGCAAGTTATAAAGTCAGTGTTGTGAGATATAAATTCACAATTCTTATTTTTTTCTCGCAAATGCAAGTTTGTAACTCGCAATTAAGATTTTTTCTCAGAATTGTGTTACATAAACTCACAATTGCGAGTTTTAAAGTCACTATTGCGAGATATAAACTCACAATGACTTTTTCTCAGAATTGTTATATAAACTCGCTATTGCGAGTTATAATGTCAGTATTGTGATATAAATTCAAAAATCTTACTTTTTTCTCGCAAATGCAAGTTTGTATCTCGCAACTCTGACGTTTTTCTCCCAATTTAGATTTTTTTTCCTCACAATTCTGCCTTTTTTCTCAGAATTGTTATACAAACTCACAATTTCAAGTTCTAAAGTCAGAATTGTGATATGAACTCACAATACTGACATTTTTTTCTCAAAATTGCATGATATAAACTCACAATTGTGAGTTATAAAGTCACTATTGCAAGATATAAACTCACAATTCTGACTTATTTTCTCAGATTTGTTACATAAACTCACAATTGCAAGTTATAAAGTCAGAATTGCAAAATATAAACTCACAATGACTTTTTTCTCAGATTTGTTATATAAACTCGCAAATGCAAATTATATAGTCAGTATTGCGAGATATAAACTCACAATTCTTACTTTTTTCGCACAAATGCAAGTTTGTATCTCGCAATTCAGATCTTTTCCTCACAATTCTGCCTTTTTCTCAGAATTGTTATATAAACTCACAACTGTGAGTTGTAAAGTCAGTAATGCAAGACATAAACTCACATTTATGACTTTTTTTTTCAGAATTGTTATATAAACTCACAATTGCAAGTCATGAAGTCTAATATGTTCTCAGATTTAAGAGTTTATATCCTGCAATTGTGTTATAAAGTCAGAGCTGTGAGAAAAAAAGTCAGAATTGTGTTTATTTCTTGAAATTGCGAGTGTATGTCTCAAAATTCTGAATTTATAACTCGCAATTGCAAGTTTATATCACGCAATGATTCCAATTTTATTTCTCAGAACTGCGAGTAAATATCTAACAATTTTGACTTTATAACTCGCAATTGGGATTTTATATCTCACAATTTAAAAAAAGTCAGAATTGCGAGACGTAAACTTGCAATTGTGAGAAAAAGTCTGAATTGTGAAAAGCAATTACCTTTATTTAAAAAAAAGAAAAAAAAGATTTTTATTAGTAAAATCCAGTAATTCAAATCAGAATCCACAATATCAGGAACTGACAATGGATCTTTTTCTCCTTAAAATTTTGCCAAAATTTCTGTGACAGCTGACTGGAAAGCAACTATATGCATTACTTTTACATAAGAATGTAACAATCAATTGTTTTTATAATAGGTTACTCAATATTGTAATGCATTACTTTAAAAAGCATTGTTCCTTTAGAACTATTATCAACAAAGTCTCCTATAGCAGGCGGCCTCCCCTCCCTCGTCTCTTCCCCTCTCCTTGTGAAATGTGGACCTGCGAGCTCTGTTGGTCTGTCTTTTCTCACCTCCACTCATTTGGGCCTTGATAAGAGCTCTCCAGCTGGGGCTCAGCAGGGCTGCGACGCTTCATCACACAATGTCTTAGTGCGCTGCTCTCATTTACACACGCTCCTATTGGCCCACGGCATCACCCTTGGTTTTTACAAGAAAGGCACTTTTAACCATATGTACACAATACAAATTAAGTTTACCTTGGCCAGCAAGGCTTAAAAGCCAGTGTCCTCAACCCTGCTTTAAAAGAGCTAAATAACTGTGGAGGGTCTAACATCAAACAAGAGAGGAAACCAGGGGGAACGGGAAAGGGGGTAGATGTCTGACCAGACTACGAGCCTTCAGTGTGAAGGGAACAGAAGCTGGGTGCCATGTCATTTAATTAGCGAGAGCATCTACTCTGTAGTTTGCTTGTGAGTTTCAGTCACGAAAGAATTACATCTCCAGGATGTTTGTCATGGTGTTGTTTGCAACCATGGCCCTACAGGTCGAAATTAAAAGGACATCATTTGCTTATTTTTGTCCATTTAAAGGGCAGAATTACCTTGATGCTTCAAACAAACTAACCGACTCAAAGTAGGGTCATGCTGGTCGACTAATCAACGGTTGTCTGACGTTTTTTCTTGCATTTTGGTTTTTAATGCCAGTGCCAGATAGCATGCTGACACCTCAGCTGTAAATACTATATATTTAGACGGAAATATTTCCAACTTGAGCAAAAATGCATTTTAAGTAAATGCTACCTAACAATTGCATCCAATCAAACCAGTTTAATTAATGAAAAATTCTTTCAAAAATAACAAACCCAGGCCCAGTAAAAAATAAGACTTTGGCTACATTTTAGCAAAATTATATTATGTTGCTTCTTGCACTAAAAGCATGTTTAATTTTATCCAAAATAGACTAATGTGATTTCAGCAAGTGCAGTGCTTTACCGGGTGTGCTATCGAGCAAGTTTACTATGTCAGAAAAGCCATATATATGGAGCTAATTATGTGATTCAGACCTCAAAATGTATTAGTTCTAAATGGTAAAAGCATTTTGAGGTCAAAACATTGTATTGTGTAAGGGATCATGTGAAAATATGTCTTTCTCAATGGATAAAGTTGTTGGTTTTTTTGGTTTTTTTTACCCATTAATGTTCAATTCAGCTGGAATCTGCAGTGACTTGTCTCTAAACGTATGTTTTATGTAGGTAGAGGTACTTTTTTCCAATGAGCCTTGGTTAAAATTAAAGATTAGGCAGACCACAGACTAACTGATTTTGAAAAAAAGTAATTTTGCATATCATTAACACAATCACAAATGAGTCCTAACCATTCCTAACGCTAGTATAATAAAGTTTAGAATAATTTCCTCCACAGGAAAACATTAATTGCTCTAGTATGTTCACTGAAAGACGATGAAGGCCTCAGCGGTAATGACTTCTTGCCCTAGAATCAGAAATCATATGTATCGTCTAGCACATATACTGGCTGTATAAAGAGTGGCATGTGGCAAATGGGGATCATTTCCATTGGTTTTCCCATCTGCCCCGGCTATAACCTGTGGGGGGATGGCTGGTTAAAGCACACAGAGTCGGCTCTCAACCTCCATTTACCGCTGACCCAAGAGCACTACTCACAGTCCCCCCACAGGTCCTCAGGCGGTGAGTTAGCTGAACTGCAGCGACTCTGGATCTCTTGTTCCCTAAAGTGAAATTAAATGAAAACACAATTATTTCTAATTAGTGTGCTGAGAAAAGAGTAAGTTAGCTATTAGAGTTTCTTCTATTCATTTTACGTTGCATAAGTATTTGAACCATTTTGTTGAATCTGTTTTAGGGGTGTATGAAGTGCCATACATTTTAACAAGATAAAAAATAATTTGATAATTTCACACAAACTGGCACAGCACAGAATATCATAACTTAAAATACTGAGAATTAACTTAATATTTTTTAATATATTTCAACATAGATTGTATATTTATATCTACTTTCAAATGTAAAATAATGTTTTTCTTTAATTTATTTTTTTTTTCAGATATACTGTTTTAGTTTTTCTGCTTCAGAATTACATGTTTAATTCAATGTCTCACTTGCCGTTTCTTTAGAATTGTTTAGGAAATTTCAGTGTATTATTATTTTTATAACTTACCGTAACTTATAATCATTATTATATGATCATCACATGCAATAAAAAATAAGAAAGTTTTAAAAGATTCTGCAGATGTTGTGGAAAAGCCTGGGAAGAGTGACATCCATCTGACAATGAATTCCGCTATTAGTGCATGAATGACAGACCACCAAACCACTGCCTTCATTATATGTTTTATCAGCGCCCCAAAGGCTTATTTCTTGATGAGCATCCCAGGCCAGGACATGCAGGAGATAAAGTCAGGATGTGTCTTTAATGCCAGATCATAAATGCCAGCACAGTGGTGCTTCTGGTCTGTATCCATTCCTTAGGTAAACCCACAATGCCACAAGAATCCACATGGCTGGAAGAGTTTAACTAGAAACTGACAGAGTAAAAGGGGAAGTCAACATTGAGCTGAGCTGAACTGTGAACTGGCTGAGGAGGTGTGGAACTCAGCCATAATGTCCCGGGTCAGGTTAAGTGTGTTTTCAGTGAAGGGTTTGTTAATAGCAGGCATTTCAACTCCCACTTATAAATGAAAGTGTCATTTATAAGCAGGAATAAGCCAAGCAATCCTATGCTTATTCTTGTAACCTTGAATTAAAACTGAATTTTATTTATATTAAAGCTGCATTCCCCTAACTTTTTTTGGTTAAAATTGATCCAAAATCAATAATTAAGCAAGTACATAAACAATCAGAGTTCAAAACGATCTCCTTAGCTTAGCCCGATTCACAACGATAAGATTGTAATAATGTTTTTCAAACTAGAGCGTTCAGGACGATTTCCAAGTTTGCCGCCTTCGTCTTTGCGTCATTGCGTCACGTCTGTTTACATAAAGAAGGAGTCCCGGCTAGTAGGCTATATCGTGTGCGTGGATTATCATTTGTTATCCTCTTTTTTTTTAAGAGATGGAATAATTAAACTTTTCATTTTATAATGAATTCTAAGAAACATTAAATTGCTTTTTGAGGTTAAGAAACAATGACATTCAAATGGTAGGACAATTAGAGATTAGAGTACAGAAACTGAAATTTACAGGTAACGCTAATACACACGAAATACACGTAGTCACACAGTGTTTATGTTGTTAACATAAACAATTTGAGAATAAAGTATAACAATAATAATAATTTGCTTTTATTGTAAAACTTTCATTTTCATTTGGTCAAAACAAATGGCAAATATGTTTACTCACTTGTTCAGATGACATTTTCCGGTTAAACTTATTTGGGTTATACTTCCAAGATGTAGTATCTGTAATTTAAGTACAGTGAATATCCACACTAGTGCGTTGACTGACAGCCCACACGTACACCTCAAAACAGTAGATTCATCCGTGCTAAGAGCCATGCCGATAATTCCACAAATAACTGCAATTGCAGGTTTCAAACAGAGATGGCGACAAAGAGGTAAAATCTATGGACTGCAGCTGTAAACAAACATAAAACTGTTCATAAGATACTTATTTGCATGTCTATTCCAGAATTAGAATCTGGCAACTGATAAACTAATAAAAGTGAAAAAAAAATAGTCTGATTCTGATCAAATCTGATTAAATATGATTAATGTAAAAAATAGTCTGATTACTGAATTACGACAGTGTTTTAGTACCACGTAAAAAAAAATTAAAACAAATCTAAGACTACAAGATTTAAGTCGTAATATTTCAAGAACACAGTCAAAATTCTGAAAGTAAAGTCTAAATATTACGAGAATAAAGTCGAAATATTTCAACAATAAAGTCAAATTTATGAAAATAAGGTCTAAATGTTTCATGAATACAGTCGAAATCTGACAGTGTATTCTAGTCTTTTACACATGCAAATGGCCTGGATTGGAAGCACAGCGAGATATTCCAAAGTCTCAGCTTTCACAATCTGCCAGTTTTATAGTGAAATACAAACAGTATGTCTATTACAATAATGTGTTTTTCACACTCTTTAATGTGGCATAACAGATTGCTGTATTCACCTCACTTTAAGTGGTATGTGAATCAGTCGTCTTTCCGATTACAGTGATTATACAGTAATTTTGTTAAATTAGGCTATAGTATACTGTTTTTCTCATTCCTTCTGATGTTCCTTCACGTTTATATTGTGCTATAATTGTGTTTATATTGTGTTTTTTACTGTGTGAAAAACACATTTATAATTAGTATGTTGTGATAAAATGGACAGAATTTGAAAGCTAAGCTGAGTTATATTAAAAGCAACAAAGCACAAAATTACAGCGATTACTGGGTGACTGGCACTTTACAAATAATGAATGGAAGATGTTAAATTTTACTTCCAATCATTTATTCTATTATACTGTGAATAAAACACCTTGTGAATAGTCACTTATATACCTCAGAAAAGACAACAATATAACTTATGCTAATGAGATGGAAACCTTTAGAACATTTTATAGTTGTTTTTAATTAAATACGTGAGGAATGAAAGACTGGATGCCACAGACATTTTTTCGGAGTAGGTGGTGGAATTTTCACAAAGAAAACAGTATAATTTAATGAAACTAATGTCTCAGTGTAATTGAAAAGATTTGACATGAATACATCTGTCCCACCACATTAAAAAGCGTGAAAAACACATTATTGCAAGACACATTGTTTGTATTTCGCTATAAAATTGACAAATTTTGAAAGCTGAGACTTTGTTTTATATTAAAAGCAAAAAAGCACAAAGCTTATTGCTATTATTGGGTGGCTGGTGCACTACAAAAAGGCCTAACTAATGCAATCGAAGACGTGAAATATTATTTCCAAGGATACTGTACCTGCAGGTATAACACATGGTATGACTTCTGCTAATAATCCCAAATATATTAAAATAAATTCCGGTGGCCTGGAAACTTCTCCCGGTGCTCCCAATCCGGGCCATTTGCATGCGCAGGCTATATTCTCAAAATATTAAAACTTTAATTGCTACGATTTAATTCTCATAATTTTGACTTTATTCTTAAAACATTTTAACTTTATTCTCGAAACATTTCAACTTTGTTCTCGTAATTCCGTTTTTATTCTCGAAAACATTTAAACTTTATTCTCGTAATTTCGATTTTATTCTCGAATCATTAAGACTTTATTCTCGAAACATTTCAACTTTATTCCAATAATTTCAACTTTATTCTCAAAATATTTCGAGTTTATTCTAGTAATTTAGATTTTATTCTTGTGATATTTCGACTTTATTCTCATAATTTCGACTTTATTCTCGAAATATTATGACTTTAAATCTCGTAATCTTTTTTTATTTTTTTATTTTAATGTGGGACTAAAACACCATCGTATCGAACTAATGATTTTTACCAATTAATTAAAAAAAGAAAAATTACCAGTATGTTACACTTAGTTGTACTAAATAAATGAATATAACAGAAGAAGAAGAAGAAATAATGCAAAACATACCAATATGATTAAAGCAGAATTTTATTTAATGTTTCACAACCATGTAAAATTAGTTCCAATCCTGGCTCCCATCCTAAGAAAGATTCTTAATTTCTCCCCCACAAACACCCGAGGGGTCAAGTATGCTGGATTAAACCATCTTCTCAGGTGCTGGCTCTGGTTCTCACATTAGCAGCATTACATGTCTACAATATTACCAATTGGATGCCTTTTATGCATACCTTTTTGACATCTTTGTGAGACTGAAATTTAAGTCAGCGAGGGGGGAAAATGTCAAATTGGCTATGTGAAAACTATGTGAAAAGAAAACTGCAGTCTAACCGCAGAGAAACAAAAACACCTCTTTTAAAGGTAAGTGGATTATGTGCACATGGCATGAGCTTTGTGACAGAACAGAGGTCACCGTTCCTCGGTTGTTCTTTCACTCACTCTCGCTCCTTTCCCTAGAGAGGAGCGTTTCTCAAGGCAAACCTGTTTGTAGTTACAGGGTTTGTTGTGCTCCTCTGTTTTGTAGGTCAACATGTCCTCCCCCCATTAATTGGTGGCTCGGTGTATCACGCAAGGAGAGTCGCAGCTGCTTCGCATTATACAAGGAGAAATGCTGGTGGAAGCTGGTCATCTCTGCTCGGAGCAGGTTCCCTATAATGTACCTCTAATGTAGACTGACTTACTGTGCCTCCTCATGGGCTCCTCTAACTGAAAACCACTATACTTCACCAGCTGTGACCAAAGTACAGGTTTTATGTCTATACAAGCAAACAAACACCCTCTATTTTGTATACACAATGAGGTTGGGTACAGTTTTGTACGCTACCTCAGTCCCATGAACGCGTGGGTCTCCCGTGCAGACGCAGTCGTGATATGGGACAGGTTAATGCTGCAGTATAGCTGGCCTCACATGATGACTGATTTACATGCATTTTTCCCCTAATGCCAGGTGCTTTAAACTAGTGCATAAACAACACTATTATGGCCCTGACAGATGTGCATTAGTACAGAACATGTGCATTTTGATTATTATTAAAATCAGCAAGCCCTAATGAGAACTGGTACTAAACCAATATCACACGAGGAAAAGCAGCATGACTGTGAATGTGATATTGCTTTAATGTTTATACAACAGTTCAATAAACAAGGAATTATTGAGTAACTGGCTTTTTAGATAGAATTACGCAAGCTGCTTTGTCTGCTTTGCTTTAACAGCGTAACTAGCTCCAAACAAAAATCACAGCTGAACTGTGCATCTTCATGTACCTATAATTAATTATTGAGTTACTTATACAAGCAGTCATATGTATCAAAAATCAGCATTTTTGAATCAGTCAAATGAATGATTCCTTGACTTTGTTTATTCCTTAATGCATCAGCGGGTTAAAGCGATTTGGCTGCGTGAATCATTCAATGACTCAATTGTGAATCAGCATTTCTCAGAAGGTTAAATGATTCAGTAACTCATGTTATGGAATGAATCAGCATTTTTAACAGTCTGGCTGGAAGAATAAATCAATCACTCAAATGTGAATCAGCATTTCTGAACTGGGTGAATGATTCAGTGACTTACTTAATGATTGTTTTGTTATGGAATGAATCAGCATTTTTGAACAATTTGGCTGGGTGAATAATTCAGTGACTCAATCATGAATCAGTATTTCTGAATTGGTTAAATGATTCAGTAACTCACTTAATGATTGTTTTTTTTCCCCCTGAATCCATCAGCATTTTTGAAACGATTTGGCTGGGTGAAGAATTCAATGCCTCAAACATGAATCAGCATTTTTGAATTGGTTGAATGATTTAATTATTGTTTTTGTTCCTGAAAGCATCAGCGTTTTTAAACAATTATGCTGGGTGAATAATTCAATGACTCAATCGTGAATCAGCATTTTTTAAATGGTTGAATGATTCTCTCTTTCTCTTAATGATTGTTTTTGTTCCTGAATGCATCAGCGTTTTTAAAACGATTTGGCTGGGTGAATAATTCAAAGACTCAATCGTGAATCAGCTTTTCTGAATTGTTTGAATGATTCCTTGACTTATTTAATGAATGTTTTTGTTCCTAAATGCATCAGCATTTTTAAAGCAATTTGTATGGGTAAATAAATCAACGACTCGATCGTGAATCAGCATTTTTGAATAGGTTGAATGATTCAGTGACTCATTTAATCATTGTTTTAGTTTCTGAATGCATCAGCGTTTTTTAAAGCGATTTGGCTGGGTGAATTATTCAATGACTCAATCGTGAATCAACGCTTCTGAAATGGTTAAATGATTCAGTTACTCACCTCATGATTGTTTTGTTCCTGAATGAATCAGTGGTTTTAAAGCGATTTGGCTGGGTAAATTATTCAATGACTCAATCATGAATTAGCATTTTTGAATTGGTTAAATGATTCAGTGACTCACATAAGGATTGTTTTTGTTTCTGAATTCATCAGCATTTATAAAGTGATTTTGCTGGGTGAATCATTCAATGACTCAATCATAAATCAGCATTTCTGAATTGGTTGAAGGAGTCAGTGACTCACTCAATGATTTTTTTTCCATGAATGCATCAGTGTTTTTTTAAAGTGATTTGGTTGGGTGAAAAATTCAAAGACTCAACCGTGAATCAGCATTTCTGAAATTGGCTTAATGATTCAGTGATGCACTTATTGATTGTTTTGTTCCTGAACGTATCTGCGTTTTAAAGCAATTTGGCTGGGTGAATAATTCAAAGACTTAATCATGAATCAGCATTTTTGAATTGGTTAAATGGTTCAGTAACTCACTTAATGAACTTTTTTTGTTCCTGAATGCATCAGTGTTTTTAAAGTGATTTGGCTGAGTTAATAATTCAATGACTTAATCGTGAATCATTATTTCTGAATTGGTTGTTTTTGTTCCTAAATCTGAATGCATCAGCGCTGCCTGGGTGAATAATTCTGTGACTCAACCTTGAATCAGCATTTCTGAATTTGTTGACTGATTCAGTGACTTACTTAATGATTGTTTTGTTCCAGAATGAAACAGCATTTTTGATTTGGCTTGGTGAATGATTCATTGACAATACTTCTGAAAAATTAATTACTTTGCAACCATTTGAAAAGTATGTATATCATATGAATGTGTGTAGTATGAATGTAATCTGGATTACATTTATGACTTAGCAGCATCAAGTGCATCACCTCACCCCCAGTAACAAATCCTCTAACAAGGTCATCCAGGTACTTTTTGCTCATTGTTTAATAAATACTGTAAATTTGGACATACTAGTCTTTTCACATACTGTTTTTGTCACATTTATAAAGACGGTCACCACCTGTAACTTGCACAAAAAATATTCAGAAATATTCCTACCAATAATACACCAGCTGTCTAGAACACAAAAACACAGAGATGTGGAATGCTGCTTCATCAATTAAATTAAAGACCGTAACCGTACAATTTACGGCATGTAAACTTAATCTTAGAATAAGAGAGTAAAAGGGAAAAAATAACAAGTCTGGTTTAATGTTTTCTTATGCTTTCTCTTAGTAACGGATCACTAAAATAACACACATTGTTAATTTGGCAGGTGAGAATTTACAGCTCGCCTTAAGGGACGGGCTGTTTGCGGTATCCAAATAGTGTGATTCGGTTTGATCACAGGCACATTAAACCATCAAACAATATTATGCAATAATAGCCACACAATGCGTCTTCAATAAAGTACATGCCTATTATAGGCCACCTAACACGTGCACGTGTGAAGCAGTATGTGAGTCTGATACTGCAACCCTAACAAGCAACAGAACTGCATAAAAAAAAAACAGATCTTCAATCATGCAAGGATCTCAAATTTGTTGTTTTGTTTTTGACATAGCTTGTGACTGACCTCAGCCTCCTGATCTTCTCCTTGTCCTGGGCCTCATCTTGAGATTTAGCAAACAGAGAAACTTAGTAAAACCCCCTCCTTACTAGTTCTGCGCTTAACCCCGGCCACCTACACTGCCACGGGGCGACTCTGGGAGGACCTCGCTCTCAAAAAGGAAATGGGGCAAAACTATCAATTCAAGACACATGTTAGGGAGCGTAGCCCTTTCCCTCAAAATAGAATAACCAATTACCAGTGCAGGAGTGGAAAATGTGAGGTGAAAAGGGCCAAGGAGAATGACATGTTTTTTGTTTTTATTGAAATTTATTGCCAGTGACAGACATTTTCTGCTAACTAACCTTCTCAGCTGTTATCATAGTTGGCAACCAAAACAAGTCCAAATATTGTAGCAAAAGCATATTGCAATAAGGCTGCAATGTACTACACACATCCAAAGTTTGTGGAACAAAAAGGGCAAAGCCCATTCTACAAAAAAAAAAATGTTTGACTAAGGAGATTACATGGGTGTATTCTTGATTTTATGCACCTGCTAGTAATGGGTGTAGTCCCAAACATTTCACTGGCAACTGTAGTGAGCTTTGACATCAAAGGCAACAGACAGGGAGAAAAAAAGTCTATTTCATGCAGACCTCTCAAAAATAAGAAAGGTCATCGATGAAACACATACAATAATACATTGGAATATTAGTGATTTATGTGATGCTAGTCATCAGAAAAGGATCCCACTGAATGCTGTAGTTACATCATTTACTATTAGGGTCTAAAAGGATCATGCTAACAAGGCAAACTCTGACCCCTTGGTCAAACTGGTCAGATATTAAAGGGTTAGTTCATCCAAAAATAAAAATTCTGTCATTAATTACTCTACCTCATGTTGTTCCAAACCTGTAAGACCTTCGATCACCCTCAAAACACAAAGTAAGATACTTTTGATGAAATCCAAGAGCTTTCTCACCCTGCATAGACAGTAACACAACTACCATGTTCACGGCCCAGAAAGATAGTAAAATTAACCTTAATTTTATGAAGCTAAATGCCACAAAAGAAAAAAATCACATTTCTCACAAAATATGAAGCAGCACAAATGTTTTCAACACTGATTATAATAAAAAACTGTTTCTTGAGCAACAATTTAGCATATTAGCATGATTACTGAAGGATCATGTGACACTGAAGACTGGAGTAATGATGCTGAAAATTCAGTTTTGCATTACAGGAATAAAATACAATGTAAAATTCATTGTAATAGAAGCATTATTATAAATTGTAACAATATTTCACAATTTTGATCAAATAAGTGCAGACTTTGTGAGCACTGGAGACTTCTTTCAAAAACATTTAAGATTATTCCATTAAAACCTTTATTTGAGCATTTCTTGCATGGGTTACTTTCAGTGACACAAAGATTAAAGTACAAATACACAAAAACATCAAGTTAATAAAATTATTATCGATAACCTTAAAGAATGAACATAATGTGCATAAAGTCATTTTTGCTGGCTTTGCTGATTTTGAGCAGGAATGACAAAAATGGCCTCCCACAAGGCTGAATTTACCCATTTCACCACAAATTAGTAGCATAACCAACGGAGAAGAAAATTCAGTGCTAAATCAACATCACCGCAGAGAAGGCCAAAAACACAAAGGAGGAAAAAAAAAACAAATTCTTCTCGAAGAACGAGTTGCAAAAACAATCCAAGTGAGTGATATGTTGACTAGAAGGTACTTTTCACACAATGGGCTTTTATAACGGTAAAAACAATCTTAGAAATAGAAAGCATTTGGGATCCGTCCGGCAAGGCAACCACAGCAAATGTACAAACATGCCAGAGCTACTTTTCAATACATGAAATGATCTACTTTTTCAATGTATCAAGTAAAGCAATAATAAAAAAAATGCATTCAGTGTCGATAACATGGTGCTAAACTGCAGGAATAGTGTTAGTACACCTTTTCCATTCCTTTCTCCCACATAATCGTGTAATTTCATACAGGTATTCAAATGTGGGGTGGGCTATCAAAGTGAAGCTAAATGAGCCAATGTCAACCACATACAATGGAATTCTCACAATGTTGCTCCCATTCCAGTAACCTCAGGGGCACGACTGACAGAAATCAGCCGAGACAGAAGACGAGACGTGACCGCTCTACGAGCGCTTACAAACAAATTGAGAGGTTCAGACGAGCAGATACTGTGGGCAATGAGTTGTGGCCTTTTCCCGCCAAGCGAAGGGGGGTATGGCGTGGTGGTCCAGCTTTCCTCTCATTAGGATTCCTAATTATGGTGACTTGTAGGAGTAGGGCACTCTCCAAACGGCCAGTAACTGGTTATTAGAATATTATTACAAACATGAGAGGTTGGCCCTGGGCGGCTGATTGCCTGCTCACGTGGGAGGTGCAATTTGGCTGGAATGTTCAAGGCAGGGGGGACTTGGAATTGGTTGCCTGGTAATGAGAGCACCATGGCACATTCAGTAATTACCTGGACCAAAGGAAAATGAAGCAGGGGCTCAGATTATATCCCAAATTTGTTTTGATTTCTGTCTCCAATAAGGCGGGGAGAAATTAGCCAAATCCTTAGCCTTAATTTATCCCTCGGTTTGCTTTGGTCTTCTAAAATTGGCCACTGCCTCCCACCTGGAACCAGGTCGTAACCTGCTCCCTCAACGAAAAGAACTGAATTCAAATTAAAATGAACTGGAACAAGATAAATGTGGATCTAATGCTCTCTCATTTTTATTCTGTTAAACAATTATGTAACATGGTTGTGTGGTGGACATCTGAAATCAGGAAAACAAGGTTCCGTCTCTGGCTTTGGGCTGTTTAGTTATAATCAATATAAATTCATGTTTTAGTTTTACTTGATGTTTAACACACTGTCTTCGTTTAAAGCAAACCTCACAAGTGCAAATAGCAAACACACCATAATTTTATATAATCATTTATGTGTATGAATAAACTAACATTCATTAAAAAACATTAAGATTAACTACTTACTAGAAACCAGGTATTCAGTAAACACATATTAACTGTGGTTCTTCAATCAAATTTCATGTTACTTAATGTTAAAACATTAGTTCACCAAAACATGAAAATTAGCCCATTATTTACTCACCCTCCAGGCATCCTAGGTGTATATGACTTTCTTCTTTCAGACGATTCCAAACGGAGTTATATTGAAAATTGTTCTGGCTCTTCCAAGCTTTATCATGGCAATGGGCAGGTGTTTCTCTTCATCATTCCAAAACAAGTCCAATAAAGTGCATCCATCCATAATAAAAAGTGCTTCCCACAGCTCTGGGGGGTGAATAAAAGCCTCCTTTAGCATATCAAGTTTGTTTTTTTTGTTTTTTTTTTTACAGAAAAATATCCATATTTAAAATGTAATAATCACTTTAATCTAATTTGCGCCAACTGGTTGTTCATGGAAGCAGCTCCGGGCAGATGACATAGGACGTTGGCATTGCGCATGAGCCCATGAGTCTCGTGAAAACCAACGTTTGTTTACAGGAGCAAGGAAAGCTCCTTATTTAGCAAAGGAAAACCAGTCCTCTCTTGGCTTATATCGAAATCCTCCGACATTTTTCTTTACAAATCCTCGTTTTGTACTTTTAATTTATGACTGTTGTTTTGTTTCGGTCTCTCCACTGCGCGTCCGTGTTTGTCAGATCTGAGCGGCGTATGCACAATGCCGACGCCATACGTCATCCACCCGGAGCTGCTTCCATGTACAACTGTTAGTGCAAGCTAGACTAAAGTGATTATTACATTTGAAATATGGATATTTTTCTTACAAGAACGTATTGATTTGCTACAGGAGGCCTTTATTCACCCCTAGGAGCCGTGTGAGATGTGTTTTTTATTATGGATGGATGCACTTTATTGGACTGTTTTGGTATCTTGAAGAGAAACACCCACCCACTGCCATGATAAAGCTTGGGAGAGCCAGAAATTTTTTTTTTAAATATAGCTCCGATTTAAATATAACTCCGAAAGAAGGTCATATACACCTAGGATGCCTGGAGGGTGAGTAAATAATTTTCATTTTTGGGTGAACTAATGCTTTAAGTAACATACGATTCATGACCAAATGACTCTTACGAACCAATACTTTTAAAGAGTCAAACAGAAGTCAAACAAAGTTTCAAATTCAGTGTTTGAATCAGATTCAGTCAGTCATTACTGTGTTCAAAGTCCCTTGCTGAACCATGACTCATCTGTCAGTTTCAACTTTGAAAAGGATCAGAAACCGTATACTGTACTTGAGGTTTTGTAAGATTTATGTCAATTTACTATGGCAACATGTAAGATTTATATTCACAATACGCATTTTGTTCAGTCAGTTAAAGGATTAGTTCACTCCATTACTCACCCCCATGTAATCCACAATGTTCATGCCTTTCTTCAGTTGAAAAGAAAGTTTTTTGAGGAAAACATTCCAGGATTTTTCTCCATATAGTGGACTTCAATGGGTTGACTTCAAATTGCAGTTTCAATGCAGCTACACGATCTAGCAAAACGATTGGTCATTTTCATTAAAAAAAAAAAAAAAAAATGTGTATACACTTTAACCACAAATGCTCATCATGCACTAGCTCTGTGCCCACAACTTTACGACCTGGAAAGGTCACGCACGACGTAGGCGGAAATACCAACCCAGTGTTTACAAAATGAACATGCAAATAAAGTCAAGCGCCTTTTGCAAAGAAAGGAAAGCAATGATGCTGATGAAGTAGACGTGTATTGCAAGATGAGCACTTGTGGTTAAAAAGCATATAAATTTAAACTTTTTTTAAAAAAATGATAGATCGTTTTGCTAGATAAGGCCCTTATTCCTTGGCTGGGATTATGTAGAGCCCTTTGAAGTTGCACTGAAACTGTAATTTGGACCTTCAACCCGTTGATCCCCATTAAAGTCCACTACACGGAGAAAAACACTGGAATGTTTTCCTCTAAAACCTTAATTTCTTTTCTCTAAAGAAACAAAGACATGATTTTGGGTGACATGGGGTGAGTACATTACCAGGAAATTTTAATTTAGAAGTGAACTGATCCTGTAATATTGGAATTCTGAACAACATTTCAATATCTGACAAAAATATATCACATGAGGTCCACATGTGTATAATGTAAATTTCTGATAGAATTTGACTTTTGAATGTTTGATTGTAGGGGCAGATTATGCAAATAGTAGTACTTTTTTTTTCCTGGAAGCCTTACTGATATGCGGGCATTATCGCATTTAGCGCTACATGGTAATCAGGCAATTATAGTGATGTGGAGGCACCAGCTTGTCCTCTTCGGAGAGAATGCCACTTACATGTAAGTGCATTTATTTTGCAACAGCCGTATTTTACAACCTTCATTGATGTAGCACATGCAAACATATCACTATTATGCCACAAGTCCCTCATTAAAGCATCCAGCACAAATTGTACAACCACACAGTGTGCGACAACACATAAAGACGCAAACACACTGCACTGATTCACAGTGCCAAGATATTAACATCTGAGCAGAAAACAGAAAGATTCAAGGCTTCTAGACTCCTTTAATTTGCTGTTGTTTGTACATTTGTGGAACGTGTAAATGATGAAGAAAGCAGGTGGCCCCAATCATCTGGTCGGCAGCTGTGTCCTTCTGACTCACTTATTATACCTTGACCAGGCACCAGAACACGAATACACGCTTAGACGCACATATGGCACGGAGCACAGGCTAAAATTGACAGCTGCTTTCTCTGTCTCGCTGTTAAAGTTCTACAGAAGAGCACAGACTACGAGAGTCCTGCCCTCTGAGATTTAGTTCAAAACAAAAATGGGTTCTCCTTTTTTTTTTTCGGCATTACTGGAATCTTACTCGCTGCCATTTCTGACAATGCATTGAGCAATTGTTTGACTCACTTACATGCGCTGCAGTTAAATGAATCACAGCTGTAACAAACAATGCTAATTTCACCCAGAAAGCGCTAGATCTTAATCTCTGGTGCTGAATAATGAAAACAAACAGTGCCGCAAATCTTTTGAATTCATCCTGAGATAAGTGTAAAATAAGACCAGTAATTGAAAATGAAAGCTCTAACCTCACAGGACCGTTGCTTGAATTCTTGGATTTTTATGGATGGGCCCACACCCATACAGTCAATGATGTAAAATTTAGTGGGCCGGGGCAATGCCAATGCATTCTGCACAACTGGCATGTAGCTGCATACATCATTTGTGCACTAAAGTCAAAAAGAAAAAGCACTAATGACATCAGTGAGATACATGATCATCTGCCAGCAACAGTCTGATATTGTTTTCTAGACTTTTCTACCCATCATCCATCATAATTAATTGCGGGAAAGTACAGAAAATTTTACTGAAAGTCATTAAGCACTCAGAAAAAGGCGAAAAAGGAACAGAATTAGAAAAAGACATTTGCAACTAGAAACAAAAAGAAGACATTAGATTAGAATATGGAGATTTTTTTTAGATTTTCTCATGAGAAAAAGAACATAGCGATCCTGTCATCTCAGGTTTTTGAAATGAAAGTTGCACTCAATAGTCAGATCTCAAACAAAATTTTCTGCAATCTGGATTGTTACTGTATGCCGAGCAATTTGTCTCAATACTTCTATTTCCATTTCTTCTAAAGATCTTCTTCTAAGAATCCTGAACTATGAAAGAACAACCTCTAAGCAATAAAATTTTCCTAATGCGTAGGAGGGGATGGAAAATAAAACATTTTGTGAAACAGCTAAGATAATGGCCATTTCATAAGAATTTCATTGTTGTCATCATCTGAAAGTATCAGATACTGTTTCTCCCATTTGTTACGTCTTTAGAGTTTTACGGGAAAAGGGGGGAGTCAATAAAATCTATTATTAATCTTCTTGAGATGTCACTTCTGAGCCTTGTGCCTCTGGTGCACAATGTTTTCACTGCTCCGGGGTCTCAGTCTGTTCCCTTTTTTTTTGTTTCGGCCCTTTAAATTTAATTGCACATAAATTCATTCACAGTTCAAATTGCCACTTGTTTGGGTGAGGCAGAACTGGCAGTGCCGTCTCACCACAATAACTCATACGCCACTGAATAAACCAACATTTAGACTACAAAGTGCCACCAAAACAAACTTTAGCATTTGAAAATGGGCCTAGTCTCAGCCGCACCACATGATGAGTTGTTACTAAACATTTTCGGTTTAAGCGATTTGTTATAGTGTTTAACTTCTGCTACTTAAGGCCGCTTTTCATCCACAGCAATGCTTTTGAAATGGATCTGGAGTCAAATTCAAGAATACAGCTACTAAAGGTTGAAATGTATCTGAATTTTTATGCACCCTTAAAATCTTTTTGATTTAACTGCAGACATTATACAATGGGAACATTGCTGGTCACATGACAAAATACCATTATCAAGCCAAAAGCCTGTCATTAAAAACATATTCTTGTCTTACCCCCAAGTCACTGTGGTAAGCCAGCAATAGTGGTTTAAAATCTGTTGGATTCAATATGGGAAATTTTATGTTTATGTCATTAGGACTTTCTTCTTGCTATCAATTTGTTAATTTTCTGTTTAAACCGCAGATGTTGATAGAGAGCCCAGAAGTCTGTTGTATATCTAAAGAAGGACCTTTACAAAAAGGTTTACCAGATTCTGGTCAAGCTTGGGCACTTAAACCTTCTTAAAACAACTTAGTTTAAAACAATTAAATTAAACAAATAAACAGCATTCCTAACAGGATGGGCAAAAACAGCCAGAAACAGATGGCGTCAACCTAAAAGTTAATATTTAATCTTTTGAAATTTCGATATTATTATACTGATTTCAACAATTTTATCAAACAGATAATGTTTTACAGTGAAATTAACCAGCTATTACCAAAAACATCATAAAAACACTATTTGACCAATCATAACGCCGAATTCTGTCCGACAAAAAAAATAAGACAGGAGAGTAGATTAACTTCGGTGAACTTAAACTTGAATCACTGTGTGTATTGACGTGTTTCCGTGGTTGAAATAAAATACGTTCTAATGTTCATTCATGTTTTTTTTTGTTTGTGCATTAACTTAAATGGGTCATCAGATACCCATTTTCCACAAGTTGATATGATTCTTTAGGGTATTAATGAAAAGTCTATAATATACTTTGGTTAAAAATTCTCAATGGTAGTGTAAATAACACCCTTTTTACCTTGCTAAAATCAGCTCTGCAAAAATCATCCTGTTATGGTCGAGGTTGCTTTAAATGTTAATGAGCTCTGCTCACCCCGCCCCTCTCTTCTCTCTGTGGAGTGACAAACCTGTTTACTTTAACCGCATTTAGCCACGTTTAGCTGCTAAACTTGCTAACTAGCAGGTTATTAGGAAAGGTGATCGCAAAGATTCATAAAAAAAACCTTATATTCACTTCTGTTGTAAGTGAAGCTGGTTCACAAATGATCCGCTCGAACATAGACGAATATATGTAGATCGGGAGGCGCATTCCCTTCACAAACAAACATAATCCACTGCATCTTCAACGGCTCAGATGTCGGGAGTAAATGACGACCACTATGTTCATTATTACATCCAGCAACACAACACCTCAATCTCTCAATCAGAGATATTCTTGTCTAACTTACATCCCTGCTCCAGCATCGAAACAAGTAAAGTTACTGGACTGTGACAGCTGGTCTGAGGTAAAACGCTCAGGTCAATCAACTATCGCGGAAGCGGCATCTGTCGGTGTGACGCCTTCATGGGGCTTACTGCTTTTAGAAAACGGTTATTCCATATACGTAGTAAGGTTTCACAAAATAAAACAGAGCAAATAAAGTGTAATGATATAAATAAAAACAGTATTCTTCCACCAAACAATGTAGTTGCTTAGAAACAGTTGTGGTTGCAACAAAGTGGTTGCCAAGCAACACACCAATATAAACAAAGGCGTATGTTTGTAGAGTAATTTACAACAGCTTCGAATGCGGCTAAAGTCCCTTTAGGGCAAGTCATTTCACTCGGCGGCCATCTTTGAAAGTTCAGCTCCTATCTCTTTGAATGGGGAAACATCAAATTCTATGAAAAACTGTTCACCAAGCTTACGATTAAATTTCATATTTGAAATCACCAATGAAATCTGACAAGAACTGACTCCTAAATATTGTTCCTTATGTTCCAATAACATTAAAAAAGCTTATTTTTTCAGGCTAGATCAGCCAGTGCACATACGCAGTACTTAGTGCACGTCTCAGAACACTGACTGTTTCTATAACAACCGGGACTTGTAACAGCAGCTGCAGTGAAGTGCTGACTTTACTAATCAACTACTGGCACTTTCATTAAGAAGGCGGGGCTTCGCTGCCATAATGAGCGTTGCATCTTTCCCCATTTAAAACTATAGACCTTTTTCCTGAGAAAACGATGAGCGCCACCATTACGAATTCCAACTTCCGATTGGATGGTCTTCTATTCCGGTCTCCATAGGAACCCATTCAAATAGTGCCCATCGGTTTTTAATGTAGCTAATGTTGGCAGCTTCGTGTCATCTACACACTCATTAAACTTTGAGGAGTGAGGCACTGACAAATGACAATCATTGCGACACTGCAAAGTGATGGAGCTATGGAGCCATGTTCTTATTAAAAACATTTTAATAGGTTTAACATTAGATTATCAGCTCTGAGTTAGGCCTGTCGCGATTATTAAATAACCGTCTGATCGCGGTTATTTCATCTAATCGCGGTCAATTCTGACAACCGCGATTATTGCGCACGGAGGCATTGTATTTTGTTTATGTTTGTTCATGCTGCTTCACAGACATCGCACTCTGTGAAGCAGCATGAATACAGATCATTCCAAGTGCTTGTTGTTTAAGCTCGGATGAAAAAGCGATCGAGTTTATGGAGCTATCAAACTAAGCAGACACGAGTCACTATATTTTGGTCTTATTTTTAGCATAAAGCATTTGGATTTACTTCGGTTTTTTATGGTTTCTACCAAGATCCGGCAACACGAGCGAGTCAAGGCTCCTGTTGCTCTTTTACTGCTTTCCCTGTTATTCACCAATGATTCACCACACATACTACAGAAGAGAGACACATCTATGCACGTTAAAAACCTCATTAACAGCTAGCTGTTCAGGGGTGCGTTTCCCAAAAGCATCGTTAGCCAACTATGGTCGCAAGTTCCGTCGTTACCAACATAGTTCAATGATTTGGTGTTTCCCGAAACCATAGTTCAAACGAACATTCGCAAACAGTGTCACAAACTTACGTGGTTTAAACTACAGCTCTCCACCTGTGGTTAGAAGCATAGTTCCTTGTTAGTAAGACATACGGGCTCAATAAATTATGCTCTTGGGCACAGTAAGCAAGCTAACATGCAGTACAATCTATATCTTTCACTCGATCTAAATATAAATGCATTTTAATCTATGTATTTTTTAGCTGAAAGGGACGTTTTTGAATAGTGCGCATGCGCATAAACGCCTACGGGAACCCAGGAGTATGACGTGAGAGGGAACCCGCGATGAATGAAACATCAAGTAAAGCGAAATGACATGGAACAAAAATAGTAAATTAGTCATCAGGTGCCATATTTAATATAGCTGCATTTTAGAGATCTCTAATAAGTTAAATAGCATAAATTATTACTCGGTGACGTCATTAACAAAGGCCCTACATTATTGAACTAATGTGGTTCAAGCGACGGAGATGCCACCGTGTTCGGGAAACAGTCGTGACTAGCTAGTTCGTTTCCACAACAATGCATCGTACTACCGAGGTTAATCAGCGAGTTACGTCGTTGTACGGGAAACGCACCCCAGAACAGTCTTCCGCTGGCCGCTGTTCATTACTTTTAAAACAAAAACGAATATTTAACGAACAAAACATGCTCCAAACGTTTTTCTAAATTAACTTAATAAAAAAAACGAAACGAAATATCACTTTGCCATTACGTACAAAACGGAACTATTGTAATAGCTGAAATGGTAGAATAAGCTTGTTTTGGGAGAAGGGGGAAAAAGCTCGGGTCAGACTCTGGCTTTAATACAGTGTGTGCGAAACCGAACTGGGGTGCGTTTCCCGTGCAACGACGTAACTCGCTGATTAACCTCCATAGTACGATGCATTGATGTGGAAACGAACTAGCTAGTCACGACTGTTTCCCGAACACGGTCGCATCATTTATGCTATTTAACTTATTAGAGATCTCTAAAATGCAGCTATATTAAACATGGCACCTGATGACTAATTTACTATTTTTTGTTCCATGTTATTTCGCTTTATTTGATGTTTCATCCATGGCGGGTTCCCTCTTACGTCATACTCCGGGGTTCCCGTAGGCATTTAAGCGCATGCGCACTATTCAAAAACGTCGCTTGCAGAGGAAGCTAAAAAATACATAGATTAAAATGCATTTATATTTAGATCGAGTGAAAGATATAGATTGTACTGCATGTTAGCTTGCTTACTGTGCCCAAGAGCATAATTTATTGAGCCCTTATGTCTTACTAACAAGGAACTGCTTCTAACCACAGGTCGAGAGCTGTAGTTTCAACCACGTAAGTTTGTGACACTGTCTGCGAATGTTCGTTTCAACTATGGTTTCGGGAAACACCGTTGAACTATGTTGGTAACGACGGAACTTGCGACCATAGTTGGTTAACAATGCTTTTGGGAAACGCACCCCAGGAGCGCTTCACAAAAATGAACCGAAACTCAGCGAATACATGCCTCACAGACATGATAAATATATATAAATAGAAAGCTGTAAATTATTGCTTAATGAAATAAAACAAATCGAAAACAAAAACTCATTATGTAATCCACAAAGATGCATTTCTTTCTAAAGGCGCGTCCAAAGAGGAGATTAGGAATTAGGATCTTTGCGACATTAACTCAGAATACACTAGTTTATTAATAAATAATTATATATCTCCTTACTATTTCCTCCCGACACATTCAGTTGTAATTACTTTTGCCGGTGCTTTGTGGCAAGTTTCAGCCTATTGTGTGCGCTTGAACGCGGATATTTTCGAGCTGCGCTGGCCCGAAGCCCGGCTCTATTTCTGTAAAGGCGGTTGTCAGTCACAAACGTTACCTGTATTTTTCGAAAGGTAATACGGTTGTCGAATGCGGTTGTCACTCCCGTATTTCACTGAATTATGTGTGTACAGAACGCTTTTAAGGAGTAAAAGGTGAACTGACAACTGAATTTAGCTGCAGTGTGTATGTGGCCAGAACGGTCGCAGAGAGGACAGAATAGACGCAATAGCAAAAAATACTGTAGGGGCACAGCAAATTCATTGTTCATGATTCTCGAAATATAAGAAGAAAAATCTAAATATTGGTGTGGGGGTTTATATGAATGTGTTTCTGAAGGTAACTCTGGTTTTCAGAAACGTTTCAATGTTATTTTGTCCCTAATCACAATCCTTTTTAACAATTTATTGAACAAAGTGCATTAAAAATGTGTCAAAGCCATAAAACAGACAATAAATCGCCATAATCGTCATAATCGTCAATGCCCTAAACCAGACAATTAATTGACATAATCGCAATTATTTCTTAGACAATTAATCGTCAGCCAAATTTCATAATCGTGACAGCCCTGCTCTGAGTATATGCTAATTTGATTAGAAATACTAAAGACCGGAGAAGCAAAGCATCCTTCCGGTTAAGAGTCAGGCGTGACTTCCGCGTTCAGGAAAAACGTCTATATGAGTGACAAGTCTTGGGTATTCTATAGTCTTTGATGCGGCTCAACCAATTAGAATCAAGGATCGGGACTATCCATTTTATAATACTGATGTTTGAGTTGTTTTCTTGCTAAATTGATGTCACTTTCTGGAGTAAGGAGCTGGCTTTTGTTAAAGGGATATTGCAAAAGACAGCATGAAAAGTGAAAATGAGGACATTGGGAAGAAAAAAAAATGTAAATCCAACTAAAACAAAGTTTTCAAAAAACATGTTTTGAAATACATTGATTAGATGTGGAAAAAATTACTTTGTCTGGGATATCTCTTAATAAATAGCTGTTTTCCAAGTTAGATGTAGTGATGTGGCAATAATGTCGACATCCACTTAAAACAAAGTAAACCAATTACTGACTCCTCTGTTCGTGTAACAGTTGCTTTATCCTGATATTGCGTATTTGTGTAGTATTATTTAGAAAAAAATACCGCATACCAGGAATGCCCAGTATGCAGTAGTGACCGTTACTTCAGCAGGTAGCATAAGCAGTCAAATCTATCACTATGGTGAGGAAAAATCCATAACTTCAGCACCTCATTGAGTTGATGTTCAACAACAGCAGTCCAGTTGATCTGGTCTGCATTCACTCTCTGTATCCACATAACCGCTCACAAACTACGAGAGCAGTGATCTCACTGTGGCCTTTCCTGTGTAATACACCAATGCCATCCATCACAAGGATAAACACCCATTAATACGCCATATCACTGCGTCTGTGAAATGTTGTATGAGTGACACCGTTTGGAAGTTCATGGAGTTCGTTGACAAAAAGGTGTGTTGTGCAATCTCTGGCAGTTTAAATGTGTCTTTACTTTCTCAGTTTTTGATGAGTCGGAAAGTGAAGAAAAGCGACCTGAGTTTAGGCCAAAATTGATAGACCATTTGCATTACCATTGCATTCCCATTACCCAAACCCAAACTCGTCTTGGACTAGCTCTGCAATGCACATCTATGACTTCGCGGATTAATTAATCATGTTGGAAAGGTCACATGTGGTTAGTTCTTCGCCTGTGTACTCTGGTTCAAAAAGGTAGAGTAGGAAAACTCCATCTCATTTTCCAACTTCAAAATTGTCCAACGTTGTTGTTTTACCTTTTTTTTTAAGGGCGTTTGACTTTCTTTGCACGTTCGCTTTGTAAACACTGGGTCGGTACTTCCGCCTACGTCACTTGTGACTTTTCCAACGTGTTTACATAATGCGCAATGTCGAGCTAGTCCAAGACATTTGTGGTTAAAAAGTATACATTTTTAGTGTATTCTAGACCACCAGTGGTGCCCCTCAGAAAAAAAAAAAAAATATTTAGGTACAACACACCAGCAAGCCAACTGCTGACCTGATTTGGTCTATACATCAGTGCATGGCTTATTAGAGACTCTCACTCCAGTCTCTCATACTAGAGCGCAGTAAACATCACTGCTGGGATGATCCAGTATGATGGTACCGTAGGCTCTTCTTGCTGTCTCAAACACTCTGATGTCCTCAAAACCTTTTAACAGCCTCATTTTATATCTTCCAGAACCTTTGATATCATATCATATGATTAATCTACCCATATCACAAACAGCATAGATAAAAACGTAAACGAAGCATGATCTAGCGGCTAACGTGGACTTGTTATGGGTTTTATACTCTTTCTTCCCCCACACGAGTAGTAATCTATTGCTGAAATGTTAACTCAATTTGTCAGTGTTATCTTCATGTCAACAGTTTCCCTTAAATATTTATAATAGACTCAGAGCTCTGAGAACCGGCAAGCGCAGGATGAATCTGAGAATGTTAACATGCAGGACATTTTTTCCACAGACTCTCAAACTTGGGAAATGTGAAATGTCTCAGGCAACCTGGTGAAGAGAAAGCATAATCCCAAAGGTGAATCCATCAAGTCTTTTCTCATTAGTGCTTTTCCCCATGACTCATTCTAGCTTTTCCTCCCTTCATTACTCATGCGAAAATTCACTTTTCCAGACATTAGGATATTTAGGATCAGCCACAAAATTGTAAGCACGTTACAAACCTTGAATACTAGGGTTAGCTAGAAACTGTGAATGGCATATGACATCCAAGAAGTATGAGATCTAAATCTGACATTTTTACTTCATAATAAATCAATTCTGGTCAGAATTATTCGTCACGTATTTAGTCATAATGCTTATTTTCAACATGTGCCTTGTGCAGAAAGGAAATGACATGAATTACGGAACCCCCTTAAAGGGTTACTCCACCCAAAAATACAAATTTTGTCATTAATCTCTTACCCCTGTGTCGTTCCAAACTCGTAAAAGCTGTGTTCGTCTTCAAAACACAAATTAAGATATTTTTGATGCATTCTGGAAGTTCTCTGGGCCTCCCATAGACAGCAACATAATGAACACGATCAACGTCCAGAAATGTAGCAAAGAGATCAGTAAAATAATCCATGTGACATCAGGTGTTCAACTGTAATTTTACGAACCTACGAGAATACTTTTTGTACGCAAAGAAAACAAAAAAACGACTTTATTCAACAATATCACCTGAGCACAAACAGCGTATGCTGTTCTGTGTTAGCCGCAACACACGGACACGTTGTTTTCGTTCAAATCAAAGTGTAAATAAACGTAGAAAATGTATCCACGTGGCGCAGCTGACCCAAAACAGCGCAAGTTGTTTGCGTTCAGGTGATACTCTTCAAAATGGCACTAGGGTGATGCGGAGGAGACAAAATGTTGAATAAAGTTGTTATTTTTGTTTTCTTTGTGTACAAAAAGTATTCTTGTAGCTTCGTAAAATTATATTTGAACCCCTGATGTCACATGGATTATTTTACAGATCACCTTGCTACATTTCTGGACGTTGATCGTGTTAATTACATTGCTGTCTATGGGAGGGCCAGAGAGCTGTCAGAATGCATTTATGGGTTTGGAACCACATGGGGTAAGTGATTAATGACCAATTTTAATTTTGGAGTGGAATAACCCTTTGAGGGAATAGAGTGTTTTCACGTTATGTCATCAATCCAGAAGGAACTCGTATATGGGTTTGGCAAAAAACAAAGAAACGAAAGTAATTCACTATGTCGGAATAAGAAATAGAAGTAAGAAATGTTGAGACATCAGTTTGCAATAAAGGAGGCAGATTGTACGGATATTTACCACCTATTACAGGGCTTGACAATACGAACTGCCCTATGCATCGTGTACATTCACTGCACTGCATTCATGTTCCAAAATGTTATTTGTGTGGAAATATTACATTATTCTTATGTTTAGTCTATAAAAGACCATTACCGCTGAAGACGGACATAAAGAGGAGAAAATACTGTAGCAGCTGCCCTGATGAAAAAAACAGCATATGCTGTTATGTTTTGATGCTGGGATGCTGGTTAGGTTTGTTTTGAAGCTGGTTTAAGCTGGTCCTTTGCTGGTTTATGCTGGTCATGTTGCTGGTCAAGGACCAGCATAAACCAGCTAAGGACCATCTTAAACCAGCATCAAAACATACCTACCAGCATATGCTGTTTTTTTTTTTCACCAGGGAGCAAGATCTCGCTGTTCACAATGCATGAAATATTGGAAGAAACTCCTAAATAATGAATCTGGGGTAGGAGTTTATATGAATGTATCTCTGAGGGGAAAAGTTTACATGGTGTTTTCTTTTCATCTAGCATCTGTATAATGCATTATAAAGCAGTGTTAGTAAGCATAGCGCAGCTTCCACACATTTCCCGTGGTTTAGACAGCATAAATTTGTAGAACAACGTCTTCAGTGGTACATG
Source organism: Cirrhinus mrigala (assembly GCA_036247105.1). Classification (NCBI taxonomy): domain Eukaryota; kingdom Metazoa; phylum Chordata; class Actinopteri; order Cypriniformes; family Cyprinidae; genus Cirrhinus; species Cirrhinus mrigala. The sequence continues at coordinate 18,941,313 of CM070027.1, read as the reverse complement.
AACGCCGCAATGGTTGCACATCCGGGTAATTAACCAAAAGTCGGCGCAAACCCTCTATAAATACGAGATGGGAGGAAGAAATATATTTTTAGGTAATTATACAGTGTATAAATTGCAAGCATCATAGGGCCGCAATTAATATGTGGAATGAAATCAGTTTTAAATGCGCGTTTGCTTTTTACTTAGACTTTAAAGATTCGCGATTACGTACTCTGTGTTTACTAAGGAGCGGCAGGAGTACTTACCACACTTTTTAAAAGATTAGACGTTTGTTAGTGGTGCTCAGGATCTGCAAATCATTCGCCATCGTCCTACAGCGATCTCTTCTTACTCTGTTTATGTGGTAAGTGAAATTTTATGCATTGTAATGTAACAAGCTATGGCTAGCAAGCGGCTAACCAAGTCCTTTTAGTGGCTCCGTAGGACGCGTTCGTTTCGAACACGTTCGTGGCTTATGTGTCGTTACAGAATCTACCAATAAAGACTAACCGGGTCATCCTAACTAGCACAATTGAACTGACTAGTTGAACAGAGATGATAATATGGTCATTTTCTGTTTTATTTAACTTCGACATATCAGGATGTTTATGTTTTAATGGGAACGGTGTATTAGCAAAATAGAGTAAAACTGTTCATTTACAGATATTTAAGTTATTGATTTAGTGTATGTTTACTAATTTAAGAAACGTTGCACTGGTTCACTACTAATACTTTACAATTACAAGTTTTAGAAACACTTTTCACCACTGATAAAGAAAAAAGACGTCATGACCCAAATCTACACCAATGATGCATTACATATCTGATCGAATGACCCCAAACTGTCTAAACATTAAGTATTTTACTAATGCTGTTAGCAGTGACCAGCACTCACCCGTCACATAAGTAGTCTAGCAGGCGGTGTCAACAATGACAGTAAGCTGGTAATCCCTTTAATACTGGTGTGGCGTCTTAATGTACCTCTAATGCATCTCAAATGTATCTTTTATCTGCTGAAGACCTTGAGCAGTAGCAGACAGCCACAAGTTTGGGCCCAAAGAGGCCAGACGTGTAAACACAGTAGTGTTCTACTCCTGCTGTACATTCACCATCATCCTGTGACTCACCCTCTAGACCTCTGACATATAAACAATTATCAGAATGTTAAGTTTATTTGATGCTACTCTCGTCTCTCTGTGGGCTGCTTGTTGGGGTTTGAACTTGAATTTTGTTTGTTTTAGAATCTGGTTTTACTGTGTCACAGGAATAAGTATTGCTTAACCATTTTTGGAAATGGCAGCTTTCACTTTTTCCTGTTGTGAGTGACCTTTAAGATGCAAAAAAAAGAGTTATTTTCTGAGAAAGAGAGAGCGAGAGGATAAAAAGCAAAGTTTTATGACTCAGTTTAGACTCAACAAAATATGTTGTATTTTTATTTGGGTTACATTATGAAATACATTCAAGAAACTTTGTAGCCCAGCATGTAAATAGAACAGTCACCTGGTTCTGTTTATTTCTCCTATTCAAATATCCTTTTATCCTAGACCTAGTTTAAAAAAAACAAAAAACAAAACAAAAAAACACACACACATTCCTTACGAAACAACATGGCAATATACTTAGAAATATAATGCAATTATATTTTATATAAAATTATATTAATAAAAATAATACTTTTCCATGTATGAGGAAACTAGTTCTTGTACTTTTCACTATTTTTCATATTTGTGCAGTATATGCATGGATCATGTATAGCTATACATATAAAAATAGCAATAAAGACAAAAATGCACTATATTTGTACATGCAGTAGATGATGCATAATGAAAATTAAATTCTCTTTCATGAGTTAATGCATAGGTTTACATAAAGCTGAACACATTCATAAACTTTTATCTCACTTTATTGTTTACCTAGTTACGCATTTCATATATGAAAATATGTGATAGTTTTTAAGAAAGAAGTGTTTACTGAAAACAAATATTAAAATTTTAGGATTTTTTTGGACAGTTGGATGTCTTGTAATGTGAACATGTTTAAATATAATTTATATATTATAATTTTTATATCATTTTTTGTTTGTTTATTAAATGTACATCTATGTATTCTGAAATGTAATCTAAAATTACAAGTTGAGTAAATATATTGTCACATTTTTCAATTTCTAAAAAACAATTACTTGAGTATTATTCAATATATTGTAATATATCAACACAATATATTATTCTGTATATTTTCAAAATACATTAAAATATAGGTTGATAATATATATATATATATAGCAAAAGCAGTAATATTGTAAAATATTTTTACTATTTAAAATAACTTCTTTCCATTTGAATATATTTTAAAATGTAATTTATTCCTGTGATCAAAGCTAAATTTTCAGCATCATTACTCCAGTCTTCAGTGTCGCATGGTCCTTCTGAAATCATTCCAATATGCTGATTTGCTGTTCAAGAAACATTTATTATCATTATTATTATTATTATTATCAATATTTGAACAGTTGCGTACACTATACCATTCAAAAGCTCTGAGTCAGTATATATTTTTTTGTTGTTGTTTTGGAAAGAACTTATAGAAATGAATACTTTTATTTAGCAAGGATGCTTTAAATTGATCAAAAGTGATGATAAAGACATTTATAATGTTACAAAAGAATTCTATTTCAGATAAATGCTGTTTTTCTGAACTTTTAATTCATCAAAGAAACCTGAAAAAATTCTACTCAGCTGTTTTTAACATGATAATAACAAATGTTTTTTGAGCAAATCAGAATATTAGAATGGTTTCTGAAAGATAATGTGACTGGAGTAATGATGCTAAAAATTCAGCTTTGAAATTGCAAAAATAAATGACAATTAAAAATATATTAAAATAGAAAACAGCTATTTTACATAGTAAATTTTTTTACTGTACTTTGGATCAAATAAATGCCGGCTTGGTAGCAGAAAAGACTTTAAAAAAAAAAAAAAAAACATTAAAAATCTTTAAAAAAATCTTTTTTTTTTTACTGGTAGTATATATATAGGTTGTTTTTTCACATTATAAAAACATACCATAACACCAAAAAATTAATTTAAAATACATTTCTTGTGACAAATCTAAAATATAGCACCCCTGTGCAAGTGTAAAAGTACATAAATAATATGAATTTTAGGATTCCGAGGCACAAATACATGGATACTCGTACGAATCTGATTACAGCAACCTGGAGTTATTCAGTCTTAGCCATTAGATCCATTCACATTACCTGTGCTGCTGATCATCGCCTCATAGACCTGGATTGCATTTCAAAACAGAATCAGGGCCGGGGTCAGTTCAAGGTATTGGCTGCCCTTATATGGTCAACACATTGAACAGAGACACAAAATGACTAAGATCCAGTTAAACTGAAGGAAGAATGAGAAAATAAGTATGGGAAAGGTGGTGGATTTGGAATGAAGCAAAGTCATCTGTCTTGTCTGTTAACTAAGGCCATGATCCTCTTAATAACGGAGCTGCATAATAAAAATCAGAGTTTAAAACACACACCGAGTGCCAGCACATGACTGATGCGGCATATCCATTTTCATCCTCACTTTCTACCTTTTATCACTGTATTATTTTCCTAAAAGCAAATGCCTCGTTCGCATTTCACTTTAGCTATCTTAACGACACTCTTGATGAATTACTTATTTGCCCGGATAAAATCCATAATGTTGCACCACTTGATGAGAGATGGGATCAATTTCAAAGGTAGACCTGGTCATTAGCTTCACCTAGGGCAATGAAAACAGCTCATGATCTCCAGTGAGAGGAGACCTTAAGAGCACCACATGTTGAAATACTAACTTGCAGCACAGTTTGTCTTTCCTTTGATATGTCCACTGCATTGCGTGTCAGAAACCGTATTGAAAAATATATTTCTGAGTGATACCCATCTGTATTAGTATAAAGAGTCTGCAGAAAATTTCTATAAAAAAGTGGTTTGGTTGGTCTCTGGAGCATCTGCATATTTTACACTGCAACGACGCCTCAGATGTTGCGGCGCATGTGGGGAAAGCAGCTTGAACGATTAGCTTTGATTGGTAATGTGAAACTAATTATGCAACATTTGTGTTTGATTGATTCAAACGATGTTCGTGTGATTGATTGTGATTGGTGCTGGTATTTCTGCTCATGTTACACGCATTTGATTTAGCAATTAATCAAAGAGAAATTTTAGATCGGCACTGGCTTCCAAGACACTGATACAAACAGTGAGCAAATCAAGTCTTTAAGTAATAGCCTCATTTGGGGTTACAGTGTGGGTTTTACATATTAAAGAGATCACATTAATCAGTCATTCGGTGTGTTTAGCTACTTACGATTGACAACATTAGGCCACAAACCCTTAAACCGCCATATTTCCTATGTGAAATGAGAGTTTATATAGTAATCTGCAATTCTGTGAGAGAGCGAAAGAAGCGGGCGGATTAGAAATGAAAACATCTGCACTTTGAGAGAACTGACGTTGAAATAAATTTTTGGGACAAAGTGGCAAACATAAATCTTCAGTGTTTTTGGCCACTGATGTTTGATTTGACTCAACGCCTATGAATACGAATACCAAACTGTATAATCTGTCAGTCAGTCTGATTTAGGGAAGATCACAGACGGATCAGGGGTTTTTCTGTATAAAATGCATGATGTTTTTAGCTTTTCGAGATATGATCCTAGCTCCCCGCCGTCCTATCTCCCACAGCACAGCTGAGGAATATCTAACACCGTCTCCAGCCGTCAGGAATGCCGACCCTCTCAGGTTGTGACCCGTAATTAATTGTTTTGAGTGTCTGGCTCGGCGTTCTTGGCGTTCGAGTTGCAGCGGTATGGGAAGGGTATAGCGTTCTCTCGAATCTCCAAATTAGATTTTCACTGTTGTTCCAGCGGTCACTGGGCAAATTGAGAGAATCCCCCTCCAGCCTTGAAATCGGTCGATAACTTAACGAGACGGCTAGCTATGACACGCAAACATCTGAGACGCTGTTCGAGTGAATGTAAAACACACGGTCTGACGGACAGCCGGGGCTCATGAGTGATAAAGCACAGGCCGGGGGTTTTGGAGTTGTGTTTTTCTATTTATTTTTGGAAGGTGGGCAGCCAAGACAAATGTTCTAAATGCAATTCAATCTTAAAAATTCAAGGGAGCTTTTGCTTGGACGGTCCAAAGCAAACCGTGCAAGCCTCGGGCCAAAATGTAAATCTCTCTCTGACAAATAGTCAGTGAGTCATCGTTTCTCAGCACATAGTTAGCGTGGGTTTTGATTGGCAAACGCATAATTGTAGTCATTTAAATGTTTCCTACTAACAGGAGTTTGAGAAGCTGGCTCTCCGATTTAGTTTCTCTAAACGAAGATGGATGCGTTACATCCACGCACACGCGTTCACCTCTTGGATTAGCGTTCAGAAATGCATAATTCTATTTTCGAGTCATATTTTAGCCTTGTATGCTGGTATGGCATGACTTGCCGCGGAAAGTGTCTGATTAGCTCTTGTGTTGTGGTTACAATCAGCCATTGGCAACAGAACATTGTAAACAAACAAATTAGACCTATTATGCGTGCATATGTGTTGTGTACATGTGCGTCCATGTTAATCCAGTCTTGGATGAGGTGGAGATCTCATTCCTTTGTGCTGTGTTCATGAAGCAAGCCTTGCATGCTGAGGGAGGGACACTCTCTTCGCATGGCACGAAAGCCTATTGTCTGTCTCCCACCTTTGAAAGAGGCCGACAGATAACCTCCCCGCACACAAAAGTCATGCGCGATGGGGGCAATACAAGCCCGGCGTGATTCCAAGCTTGCCTCTGGGCCGCTTCACCCGCCCGCGAACACAAAGGCGGATCAGCTGCGATAAAAGCGTTGACAAGTGTTGTTTTGGTTTTGGTTTTGAGCGGCCGCCCTCACTGATTCATCCTTGACCCTTGACTCATCAAAAAACGGCTCTTTCAATTAAAAGCGACACAAATGGATCCAATCACTCAGTATAGTGGCCGTTTCAGAGGATACCATCAGTGCAAATTCTTCTAGTGGTGTCACACTATGACCCGCATAAGGGGCTGAGTTCTTTCACTGCCTGTGAACAAAACAGACGGAGAATGATGTTTTCCTTTTCATGCCCAGGCTCTGAAACCCCATCCCTCTTTTCTGGTGTCAGTCGTTCTTTTGTGTCGGCCAGTGGTGGCTCCCTTTGACACGCCGGTGGTTATCCTCTTGATACCTGACTCCAAAGAGAGTCGGCTCGTTTGCCTCTTTGTTCTCCCGTCACCTTTACTCCAGCCTGTATGACCGTCCAGCTGCCTGCTGGAAAAATCCAGGTTAAGCTGGAAGCTAGTCATTCGCTGGTTATCAGCATCCTGTCCAGATTTGGTTATTCAAAATGGTCATTATTTGGCATAAGCTGGTTATCAACTGGTCCAGTTTGGTCTTGAGCTAGATCAAAGTCTTTATTAGCTTATTCAGTTTGTCCATTAGCAGGTTAGGGCTGGTTATTAGCTGGTCCAAGATTTGAAGTCTTGTGGTGAAAGATCTGGTCATTAACTGGCTCAAGCTTCTCATTAGCTGGTCTAAAATGGTTATTAACTTGGTGAGTAGATAGTCAAGCTGGACATTAGCTGGTTAGTAACTGGTCCAGTTTGGTCATTAGCTGGTATAAACTGAACAAGTTAATAAACATTTGAAGTTTCAGATGTTTATTAACTTGTTCAATTGGGCCAAATTGGTCATTATTTGGCATAAGCTGGTTATTAACTGGTCCAGTTTGGTCTTTAGCTGTTTTAAAATGGTTATCAAAGTTTGCCCATTAGGTGGTTATTAGCTGGTCCAAGATGATTACTACCTGGCCAGATTTGGTCATTAACTGGCTCAAGCTTAGCTGCTCTAAAATGGTTATTAATTCGATGAGTACCTAGTCAAGCTGGTCATTAGCTTGTACAAACCAATCAATAACTTGCCCGGTTGGTTATTAACTAGTCCAAGTTTGATCATTAGCTGTTTCAAATGGTTATTAACTTGTTCAGTTAGGCCAAATTGGTCATTACCATTAGTTTTGTGATTTAGCTTATTCAAAATGGTCATTAATTGGCCTAAGCTGGTTATTAACTGGTCCAGTTTGGTCTTAAGCTGTTTCAAAATGGTTATTAACTTAATCAGTTTGGCCATTAGTTGGGCCAGACTGGTCATTAACTTCATTTTTGCTATTAGTTTGTTTAAAATGGTCATTAATTGGCCTAAGCTAGTTATTAACTGGTACAGTTTGGTCTTCAGTTTGTACAAACCAATCAATAACTTACCCAAGCTGATTATTAACTGGTCCAGTTTGATTATTAGTTGGGCTAAGCTGGTCATTAACTTAATTTTGCCATTAGCTTGTTCAAAACGGTCATTAATTGGCCTAAGCTAGTTATTAACTGGTCCAGTTTGGTCTTTAGCCGGATCAGACTGGTTACTAGCTTATTCAGTTGTTCCATTAGCTGGTTATTAGCTGGTCCAAGATGATTACTACCTGGCCAGATTTGGTCATTATCTGGCTCAAGCTTCTCATTATCTGGTCTAAAATGGATATTAGATCGGTGAGTAGTTAGTCAAGCTGGACATTAGCTTGTACAGACCAATCAATAATTGGCCCAAGCTGGTTATTAACTGCTCCAGTCTGGTCATTAGCTGTTTCAAAATGGTTATTATAACTTGTTGAGTGTGGCCATTAGTTGGGCCAAACTGGTCATTAACTTTAGTTTTGCCATTATCTTGTTCAAACGGTCATTAATTACCCTAAGCTGGTTATTAACTGGTCTAGGTTGGTCTTTAGCTGGATCAAACTGGTTATTAGCTTATTCAGTTTGTCTTTTACCTGCTTAGGGCTGGTTATTAACTGGTTAAATTTGGTCATTACCTGGTTAAGCTTAAAGTGGTCAAGCTGTTTTTTGCAACATGATGAGTGTTTTACCAGGTAATAACTCATTTACAATGCTTAAAAACAACTTGGCCCAGTTGATAACTATCTTGGACCAAATAATAACCATCTAAAAGTTAGCTAATAGTGAGGTTGGACTAAATAATAACTAGTGTAAACCACTTAAAATCACTTAATGTCTACCTTGGACCAACTAATAACCAGTGTAAACCACTTAAAAATAGTTTACACCAGTTAATGACTACATTGGACCATCTAATAACATCTAAACCAGCCGGGAGCATTTAAAAACCTTCTGTTTAAAAAAACAGCTACCAGTTTAAGCTAGATTTTCGAGATGTAACAGAAGAGGGGAAAAACAAGCAAGGTTATGTATTTGTTGTTTTGTGTTCAAAGCTCCCACCACCAACAACATGGAATGGCGGTCACGTCATCTGTTCCACTTTACTCTTCAAATCCACCGTCTCAAACAGACACACGCACACACACAAATACCTGAATAACAGACACAAAGGGTGCTCTCCAGGCCTCCCAGATACAGGATACCTCTCACAGATAATTCCTGTGGGATTTCGACTCATTCCAAGGCTTCTTTTCAGGCATTTCTTGAGGGATTCTCACAGAAATCTTCTGAACTCGCCAGATAAGAGGCACCTCTCCTGACAATCCAAAGTGGCTGCCATGTCACAGAATGAGATAAGGATTGTGGAGATGTTGCTGAGGGACAGTGTTGAGTGATGGCATTGACTAGAGAGAGCTAAACACTTCACAGCTCTTTTCACCACAAGACTCCAGCATTTCAACTGATTTTCACAATGAGCACATTGTCAAGGAATGTCTATCATTATTCATCTCTTACAATGCGCAACTAGCAGCCATTCAGCAATGTCAGAAGTTATGTAATAATAAAAGATAAGGATGTTATCTAGTGAGTTTCTCAAAAAAAAGTGGCTGGAGACTCAAAGGGAACTTGCTTTAATGGTAATAATATAACAAAATGATTATATATATTATCAGAATACTTATTAGATAAACCCCACTTAAAATGACCAAGTCATATCTTCAAAACATTGTTTAGACTTTATAACACCCACTTCTAAATAAAACCATTCTCTACTAGCCGTGAATAACTTTCAGTTTATCTTGACCACATCTGGAACAAGATGCTATCACAAAATATTAATATAATCACATTCCTAAGATTCACCATTGTTATTTCTGTTCATCCATTCTTTGAGGCAACAAAACAAGCTCGCCAATTCCCGAAAAGATCCATTAATCCTTAATACACTTTTCGTATGAGTTGTTTTATGGAGTCTGGAGCCGATTCAAACAGCTGTGTGGTTAGCTATGGCCCGTTTAAAACACCTCGGCCCTGGCCAGAGCTTCTCAACTTTTCACTACTGTACAGATCCAAAAATACAGGCCTGTATGTGAGGAAACGCAATGTACTGAGAAAAAGATGATTATGAGATGCAGCTTGTTTCACATCTCAGTCATGCTTCGAAAAAAGCCTTTTCGTTTTGGAAAGTCCTTGTGAATTTTCCTGTTTTCTTTCAATCGTGATGTACATGAGCTTCTTGACATTGAAATACAAAACAGAGGGGTTTAACTGTTGTCAAGACATGGATGGGTGAGTTTGTTCTGTCAACACAGGCATGGTTGGATTGAATCACTGACTGTCGTATCACAGAAGATTCAGAGTCGAAATAGATTTAAGATAAAAATAGATTTATGGTAACAAGACTTTGCATGTACAGTTTTAGTGACTAATCTTTGATTCCAGACAGTTTAGGAAGTCTATTATTTTTTTAGAAATGTGACTTATTTTAGGAGTTGACAAAGAAAGACCACGCTTTATGATCTACAGTGACTATCAAATCTGCAATACCTTTATTTACAGCGTTATATTTCTGCCATCCAGAAAGATCCATCTTCAAGATTCCTCGCTACAAACTAAAAAGTAATTTGTTATAAATACATCATTTTATGTGGAATATCTACTGAAAAAAGAGAAAGATTCCACTGTATCTAAACCAACATTGAGCTAATGTGAGCAGAATCTGTTTAGAACTGCTTTAAATCAGAAGTTACTTGCATTATTGATTGCTACTTTCATGTTTATTACTGTGAAGCTGCTTTGAAACGCTCAGTACTGCAAATAGATGACTTGACTTAAACCAGCCTAAGCTGGTTTGCTGGTCTAGCCTGGCCAGTTGACAATTTCCCAAGATCCCTCTAAAAACACCTATTAGACCAACCTGGGAGTCCCATTTTAGGCTGGTTTAAGACCTTTTTGACAGGTATCTCTGTATGCCGCTCAGGTGTCAAAACTCAAAATTCAGTTCCTGTTTTGATCTGATACTATAGAGTAAAAGCATGTATAGAGTATAGAGTAGTCAATGTAAAGGCATCTGGGGAGTGATTCGACAAATATGGCTCAGAAACAGCACTGCCTGCTGGTGAAGACTCAGTATAACCACTTGTCTTTTCTCACAAATATGAGACGGTAAATTCAGTGACATTATCATGTTATTCTTCATGTCCAAAAAATTTATGGTAACATGGTATAGACATGTCTGAGTTTTGTGTAAAGGTCAGACATTGATGCTCCCCGCACTAACATCACAATATGGCTCCAAGTTTAAAACAACCCTAACCCTACTGGTGTAAATATTTTGTCCCTGGCTAATACTGCACAAACACACTTTAAAGACCAGGAGATTTGCAGCCTGGACATTATAGTCCTGATCTAAACTTTACAAACGACAGAACGCAGCAGCTGGGAAGATCCCTGTGACTGACTATACATAAACATATGGCTGTGTTTATGTATAGTCACGATGTATAAAAAATGATTAAAATTTATATTATGAAAATAATTTTTTTTTCTTGAACACCAAAACAGTCTTAGAATGATTACTGAAAGATCATGTAACACTGAAGACTGGCGTAATAGTGCTGAAAATTCAGCTTTGCCATAACAGAATAAATTTATTTTAAAATATATGTTTAAAGAAGTTATTTCAAAGTTGTAATGTTTCATGATTTATGCATTTGTGATAAAAAAAAAGCAACGTCTTGGTGAGCTTTAAAGACTAAAATCATTTAAAAATCATACCGACCTCAAACTTTTGAACAGTATAACACAGGCCGAAGGTACTACTATCAAAGTACCTAGCAGAAAACATTTGGTTTGTCATCTATCTGCTTTAGTAATTTCATAACCTTGGCAAGATTGTGTAAAATCTGATGATTATGTGATCCAGCACAATTTGAGAATGATCCAAAGAGCATCTTAAGCTTCAATGGAAGAACATCTGACCTTTTCTTGAAAGGAATTCACATTATCAGTGCCATAAATTTCATTGCTCAATGTGTGGGCTAGAAATAGTGCAGAATGTTACATATTAGACTAATTTTACATCATAACACATTTTTGGGAAACCCTTTACAATAGGGTTCATTAGTTAAGATTAGTTAACTACTTTAGTTAACTTTAACTAAGAATGAACAATACTTCTACATCATTTGTTAAACTTAGTTAATTTCAACATTTACTAATGCATTACTAAAATCAAAAGCTGTGCTTGTTAGCATTAGTTAAAGGAGAAGTCCACTTCCAGAACAATTTACAGATAACATACTCGCCCTCTTGTCATTCAAGATTTTCATCTTTCTTTCTTCAGTTGTAAAGAAATTGTGTTTTTTTAAGGAAAACGTTTCAGGACTTTTCTCCATATAATGGATTGATATGGTGCCCCGAGTTTGATCTTCCAAAATGGAAAAAGTTTAAATGCAGCTTCAAACGATCCCAAATGCGGTTGTAAACGATCCCAGCCGAGAAAGAAGGGTCTTATCTAGCGAAACAATCGGTTATTTTCATTTAAAAAAATACAATTTAAATACTTTTTAATCTCAAATGCTCGTCTTTTTTTTTGCTCTCCATGAACTCTGTGTCTTCTGGCTCAAGACAGTTCGGGTATGTCGAAAAACTGACAAAAATCATTTAAAAATCATCCTACATCACTGCAGAAGTTCCGACCCAGTTTTTGCAAAGTGAACATGCAAAGAAGATCAAACATCCTTAACAAAATAGGTAAAACAGCGATGTAGGACAGTTTTGAAGTTGAGGGAGAACATGAGATTGGAGTTTTTCAACATACCCTAACTGTCATGAACTGGAAAAAAACAGGTCGGGAAGAGCAAGACAAGATGAGCATTTGACATTTAAAAAGTATATAAATTGTATTTTTTTTATGAAAATAAACGGGTCGGAACTTCTGCAGTGATGTAGGATGATTTTTAAATGATTTTTGTCAGAGTTTTTCGACATACCCGAACTGTCTTGAGCCAGAAGACACAGAGTTCATGGAGAGCAAAAAAAAAGACGAGCATTTGAGATTAAAAAGTATTTAAATTGTATTTTTTTAACGAAAATAACCGATTGTTTTGCTAGATAAGACCCTTCTTTCTCGGCTGGGATCGTTTACAACCGCATTTGGGATCGTTTGAAGCCGCATCTAAACTGCATTTTGGAAGTTCAAACTCGGGGCACCATATCAATCCATTATATGGAGAAAAATCCTGAAATGTTTTCCCTCAAAAAACAATTTCTTTACGACTGAAGAAAGAAAGACATGGACATCTTGGATGACAAGGGGGTGAGTACATTATCTGTAAATTGTTGTTCTGGAAGTGGACTTCTCGTTTAAAGCACTGTGAATTAACATGAACTAACAGCTAACATTAACAAGATTAATATATACTGTAGTAAATGTTTTGTTAATGTTTTGTTCATGTTAGTTCATATGTAAAGTAATAACATTAACTAATGAAACCTTACTGTTACCCATTTTTGGATAACACTTTACAATAAAGTGTCTTTGTTAACATTAGTTAATGTATTAACAAACGAACAAACTATGAACAAAACATTTATTACACTATTTATTCATCTTTGTTAATAAAAATACAGTTGGTCATTGTTAATTCATGTTAGTTCATAGTGCATTAACTAATGTTAACAAACAACTTGTGATTTTAAGAATGCATTAGTAAATGCTGAAATTCACATTAACTAAGATTAGTAAAGGGTGTAGAAGTATTGATCATTCTTAGTTCATGTTAATTAATGTAGTTAACTAATGAACCTTATTGTAAAGTGTTACCTATTTTTGTTTAAAAAAATGTCCAAAATCCTAAAACATTCAGTCAGTTTCAGGTTTAAATTACATTTAGACTTCTAGGTTTTCAACATCGCTTCAAGCATGAAATTCAACAGCACCACTGAAGTGGGTTAAATCAAAAAGACTGTCCTCATATCACCTTTGCATGTTATATACGTACAGTATGTGTACAACAAAGCGTTTATATTAATTAACCACTCTGCTATGAAGCGACGACCTGCTATCAGACAGTACACGTATAGTAACATATAATATCCTCTCCACTTCTAATATACAATCTCACATACACCCTATTGCTGATAACAGCGCTGCCAAATCCTGTGTGCTGTTTACTAAAAGCTCCCTCTGTACAGCAGGCCAGAACTTCTCTGCAAAACCTCAAAAGCACTGAAAAAAACTCTACATCTTTGACATTAACTGCTCAGTTTTAACTAAAGCATTAGATTCAGAGAATTTAGACAATAAAAGTATCTTAAAAGGACACTTGAACCATTTGTGTTTCTTAAATGTCAGGCCTAACAGCGAGGATACGGTACGACGAGGGTTGGGCCTTGTCAACATTTATCTTTATTTTAAGAGTGAAATGGCTTGGACGAATGCTTTTAAAAGCGTCTGCACTGCAGCTTGGAGGACGGCGTCTGGAGTTACTGTTTGTGCACGGCCATCTCCTGTGTTTTAAATCAGAGTAATGTTCAGCCAGCCAGATGATGAAAGGGATTTGCATGCGCTGCATCTGGTGCTCTGTGTACTTTAACTGTTAAAAGAGCCAAACAGGTGGAACAGGTGGGCATGATTCAAGACGTATAGAGAGATGATCAACTGTTAGATGTCCCTTTTATCTGCAGTCACAGTTTCCTTTTGGGGATTAAGATAAGATGCCACCATACAAACAAAGAGATTCTGTGCAGGCACGAAACTTTTTAGTAGTGCTAAGTGTCACTGTTTAATACTCCTCATATTTTAGGCTAAAGATTTGAACAAGTATCATCTGCACAGGTTACTACAGACATTAATGATATACCAAATCATGTAGCTTGAGGAAAGATGCTAACTTTTTAAATGCCAAAAAAAAAAAAAACCAAACAAACCTGTAGACTTGCAGTAAATAACAAACACATGGAATCTTACCTATCTCCACTAATCAGAGGCGTTTCTTCCAGGAGGCAAGGGAGGCTGTGTCTCCTCAAAATATTGGATGACAAAAAAAAAAATTCGTAGTACAAAAATAAAAACAATGCCAGTATTACACAATATAACTTTTAAAAGTGTATAAAACACTTGTTTGAAACATTGTCCAACCGCGACGCCAGCAGGTAAAGTTATAGCGGGAGGCCGCGTCTTTATTATTGTCGCGTCTCTCTCGCCTCCCTCGATACCATTGAGTTTTAACAGATTCCCGGCTAAAGCCTCCATCGCGATATGATTGGATATGACTGGTTATGGTCGGCTGTGATTGGTTCATGCAATAAATCCCGCCTCTTGTGTTCCTACGCGTTCCGCGTTCGCGAATTAGTCTGAATGAAAAATATAATGGCGTTTGAGAAGACTAATTTTAAGTAAACAACTCAGATATAACAACTTAGATATAATTACTTTGTTACATCAAAATAAGACTTTAAATGGCTTTAAAACATGATCTGTGGGAGTTTTTAGTGAGTAATCAGCTTGGTGATTGGTTTACCAAGCTGGTAAATCAGCTTGGTAAATCTCCATGTCTGTGAGCAGTGTTTACCGAGCTTTGATGACGGACGATCCGAAAAATCCGAAAAGTAGTTAAAAGTATTAAAATGAATAGTTACACATAAGTTCATTCTTATTGTTTAAATAGTTAAATCTATTGTTTAAATTGTTACTGCTTGGAGTTATTACGGAATAAAATGCTTAAAAACACTAACTTCATGAGATTCATACTTGGCTTTAATAAAAAAAGAATATTGGTTACATTGTTAATATAAAAATAGCCTATAAAACTTTTTTTTTTCTTTTCTGATAGCATAAGTAATGTTTATTAACCAAGAAAATATGACTGGGACATGAAAAAAAAAAAATTTCCTCATTTCAGAACACCTTCGCACACCACTGCCACTAATATCATATCATATAATAATCCAAAGAGAATCTTAAACTTCAGTTTATTTGACCTTTTGTTCAAAGAAATTTACATGATCAGTGTTACAAGTTTACTTGCTTAAGAACTTGATTAGTGGCCAACAAAAAGTGTAGAATCTAAAATATATCATTGATTTTATATCATAACATTTTTAAAGGTCTAAAATCCTACAACATTCAGTTCATTTTCAGGTTTAAATTACATTTAAGATCCTAGATTTTCAACATACCATCAGAAAATAAAATTCAAACTTTGGATAGCTTTGGAAATTAAGGTCCATAAAATGGTCTGCCAATTATTGTTTAATAGTTACTTGTATTAAAATATTTATTTATTGTAGATTTGCATTGAAATGAGAACCACTAGTGTGCTGGAAAATGTGACACTGGACACTGCATTGGTCATGACATCACACATCGTTTTAAAAACCAATTCAACTCATAAATAATAATAAATTCAAAATGCTAAAACATTCAATCTACTCCACTTTCCTACAACGCTGCAGTTTGTTTGGTAGTTTGGGTAATGCTTTACAGTAAGGTTCATTAGTTAACATGGGTTGACCTTAGTTAACGTGAACCAAGTATGAACAATACCTCTACAGCATTTATTAATTTTAGTTAATGTTGATTTCAACATTTACTAATGCATTATTAAAATCAGAAGTTGTGTTTGTTAACATTAGTTAATGCACTGTGAATTAACTTGAACTAACAATGAACGACAGTATTTTTATTACCTATCATTACCATACGAGTACATAGTGTAATGAATTGTTTATTGTTTGTTCATGTTAGTTAATACATTAACTAATGCAAACAAATGACACCTTATTGCAAAGTGTTACCGCAGTTTGTTCTTTTAATACAGCTATGAGGTCACGTGATGACATATCGATCTTCAATTGGTCACATGGCTTCACATTCAAGTTCAGTGAACTCTAACCTGCGAATTAGTAACACGGCAAAATGCAAAACTTCTTCACACTGTTGCCTGTGTTTCCGGTCTCCCACATTCGCATGCATACGAATGAAAGTCAGTTGAATGAAAAGTGTGTTGTGTTGGATTTTAGCATGCAAATGTTCACACTTTGCATGAACAGTTCCAGAGGAACCCAGTGATTCCATTCAAAAAGTTAATGCACCAAATATTTGTGGAGCATTCACTACAAAAAGCAAAGCTTTGGTGTTCTCAGGTGTTTTCTGTCAAAACGGCTTTTGGCTCCATCTTATTGGTCACCAAACTTTGCACGCATGTAAATGCAGAAACGCAAATACGTTTCCAGTGAGGACCAAACGTAAAAGTCTAGTGTGAACGCACTATTATGCTGATGGAATTGGATCAGGCTGTATCTGCAATAGAGATGTAGGTTATCAATGCAAAGGAGCATCAGTGATGATATCCAAGAATGTAGATTTAGTAACCCAGTCCAACAGGGGAAAAAAAGCCACATCCTTTGACATCACAAGAAACAAACCACACAGTAATTGTCACAATTGTGGTGAAGGAACATAGTGTGCCTAGCTAGCTCCAATCATATTTCATCTGGTGTTTTTCAGCACTTTTAGCACTGGTGATAACTTGTAGAGCAATGAAACAGTCATGAAGGCCCATTTAATCTGCTTTCAGCAGAATCAGAGAGAAAGAGCGAGCACAAACATCAGGCACATGCATTAGCGTGACCACAAACATCTACAAGACCCTCCAAGATACTGAAAGGGCTGGAATTAAGAGAGATAAAGCGCATAAAGCGCTGAAACTGATAGACAGACCAGACATGGAGAACCAAAATGAATGAACTAGTAATGGCTGGAATGTGTTTTTCCCACTATGTCACAAATGGCCCATACCTTGCCTCAAAATAGCTTGTTTGGACACTCTTTGAAGCACTTTCCCAACAATCCCTCACCTCTTAAGAGAGGTGCGTAAAGATACCATCATGTCTGAGTGCCACTTGTTGCAAAGGTGAAAGAACCCACATGAACCTGAGATCAGAGCGAACATCTCCACCCCTAAATGACAGGAAAAACTGACAATGGGTAATCACTGTCACTTGTGCACAGATAGTCTCTCATCAGAAGATGCAAGTGGCTTCTTCAACAGCCCAATCTAGGCATTGTAGTGCCCGCAACATCGAAGACATGCGATATTGAGAAATGAATGACCGTTCGTGCCATCGGTTCTCTTATCAGGATGTTTATTAAGAGGGATGCTCTGTGATACAGTGGAGAGAGAAAAACATTTCACAGTATGACATTAATTCCTCACCATGGCACAATGAAACATTTGAAGACTCGCCCTCTTCCCTCCCATGTATTGCTGCAAAGCGAATTATCAAATCATCGTTTCTATGCAAGAACCTGTCTATACAAAAAAACATCCTGAAGGAGCGGGAGGGAATGCAAACCTGTTTGATAAATACTTCGTTTTCCCTTGCAGCGATTGATTCCCTTACAATTGACTTGTTTTTAAAACATTCCTGAATCAACTGAAATTCAGCATCTAAACTACAGCTTACTTACGAAGAATCCTGCATCCACAAAATCTACATCATCGAGAAACAAACTACTCGCGCCCCATGCAGCCCTGCTCGAGGCGAACGAGAGGAGTGTAAGAGTGGGGAAGTGAGGGATTGTTTTGGTCGAGTTGAAACTGTGGAGAGGTAGGGATGTTGTAATGGTCTGTCTTGGTTCCTGTATCTCCTAAGATCTACTCCATTAGGTCCCGGTGGGTAAAGTACAGTACATCTGTTCAAATCCCTGTCAAATACTGCGGAGGATTACTGCTGGGAACAAATTTGGGAGGACAACAGGGCAGATATACGGTAACGACTCATACTAACCTCACCGCTACAGTGACATGCGCTTGAATTAAGAGTGGTTGGGGAATACAAATCATGTTATGGCGGAGCCACAGGTGTTTGGGATTCTGTGCGTAAATCTTCAGTGATATTAGCTGGGACTTCATCTCAGCAGCGATCCTTCATGGTATTAAGAGGAGAACTTGCATTGTTTGGAAATGGTCCTCTGAAGCTGCATCTGAAAAAATTGATTCCTCACTTGGAACAACACCATATACCACCAGCTGGTCAGTTAATGCACATGGTAAGTTCACAAGAAATGAAAACTAAGCAAGAAAAAGGGAAAAAAGCACACAGTTTATGGCTTTCAAACAAATTAGTCAAAAAAAAGCTTAGTTTTTTTAAAAACAGATTGCTGTGCTATATAAAACCTGATCTATAATACATATAAAACCAGATGATAACTGGTAAGCTTGCTTTATTAATGATTAATGCAAATTTAATGAGATTCTGTAATGCTTTTTTCCTTTTAAATGGGGGACCAAAAATAAAGAATAAAGAACATTTAATGAACAAAAAAAAAAAACAAAGGTTTTGGAAATACTGAATAAACTACTTGTATCTACAGCAAAATGGGCATCAAAGAGCTCGATCCTATTAGTGCTAATTTATATCTAAGGGTTTATTGTGTTTGTTCGATCTCCTCGTCTCTGTGACTCATCTGGTGCAAAGCAAGGTCAGATCTTCTCTTTCTTCTCTAGCCCTCGCGGACCTTGGCAGACAGAGCATCGCAAGTCTTCTTGGCATCTCCCAAAAGCATGGATGTGTTTGGTTTGTAGAAGATAGGGTTGTCCACAGCGGCGTAGCCAACTCCCAGAGATCTTTTCATCACGATGACCTGGAGGGATGAAAGCAGAGGTTGAAGCTTATCCAAGAACAAAGGTAGCTGGAAAACTCGCATTAAATACAATCCTGTACGTTCCCCTTAAATTATCAATGGAAAAAGTCAGCTACTGTAGTTTAAACTCTTCAACATTATTCCTGTAAAAACATCGCATGCACCTGCACGTGAAGTGGCGGAGAACGGTTTCAGGATTCAAGAGGGTGCAAAAAGAGCCCATGCTTCCAACATGTAATGGTTATTTAAGTATCTGCCATTTACAAAATTAAGAGTCATTAGTGTCTTGAACACCAGTTTTTCGGCAGAGCCGTTTCTGGGAAAATCGTCGAGAGCAGCGCTTTGATTGGGAGCATCTGTTTGGGAAGGAGGAACACTTGGTAATTGAATAAGTAAAACCAGAGAGGAGAGCCCTTGCCGCTGGTCTAGCTTTAGTGTTATTCAATACACTGAAAGATATTTGGAACGAAACGACCCTCATCTTGAGACTTCAAAATCAGCAGGCGGATCCTTTTAATATCATCATCTGTCCCTCAAAAGCCTGCAGATGTTCAGCGCCAGCCAGGTGATGGGGACGGCGTTCAGACACACCCGTCCCCTTGTCTCTAAGTCTCATGTGACCGCTTTACCCAGGCTCAGGTATCCCCCAGGACAGGACAACATCCTTTTGTTAAATTATTCATAGGGCAGCTGGTTTCATTTGGGCATGAGGTTACACATGAAGGTCTTTAACAAGGCTGGGAGCAATCAGTAGGGTGGATGTTGCAGGAGATTGAGGATAACGAAACCAACGGAGATTTCAGATTCTGCCGCATCACTACGTTCGAAGTTGGTTTAGACTTGGCATCCAAGTTGCATCAAATAAGGAAGGTTTTGGTTCAAAGCTTTAGCGTTTGCATAAGTCCATATGGAATTATGGAACAGGTTAACAAGCTACACGCAATTACTCGCGGGAGAAGGTCGACGTATTTGCACATTCGCGAACGTCAAGCCCCAGTACTCCGAGTGATTTCCCTAGAGAAGGTCTGGCCGCAATGGGCCTGTCATGTGGTGAGGCACACCAGCCCCACATTTTAGGGAAAGTATCGGTCGGATGCTCTGAAATGTCATCATTCCAGAACGAGCGAGTCAGCGCTAATGAAAGCAGCGTGAGGCTGTCTTGCTCGAGATACACCTGGACCGAAGCGCGGTTACAGTGGGAACCAGCTGTGGGGATGGAATGGAGATTTTCATATCGCTCTGGGTGGGAGAATGAGGGATGGTCTGTATTACTATGCTTGAGGGCAATTCTTGCTATCTTGGGTTTTATTCCAGCTCGGCCATAAAAGTAAAGCCTGATACATATGGAGTATGAAGTATGTCATGTACACCACCGTTCAAAAGTTTTAGGTTGCTTAACAAGGCTGCATTTATTCGATCAAAAATACAGTAATCTTTTAAAAGATTATTACCAATTTAAAACAACTGTTCTATTCATTTATTTTAAAATGTAATTTATTTCTGCGATGGCTCAGCCCAATTTTCAGCAGCCATTATTCCGGTCTTCAGTGTCACATGATCCTTCAAAAATCATTTTAATTTGCTGATTTGGTGCTCAAGAAACATTTCTTATTATTATTTATGTTGACACAGTTGGACTACTTTACATTTTAGTAGTTATTAGTAAAGCTGTTTAAAATGGAAATCTTGTCAAATTTCTTTGAACAATTTAATGCCCCCTGCTGAACAAATTTCTTTTAAACTTAACCAATTATGTCTTTTACTGAAATATGTTGTAGGAAACTCATGAAACACGTTATTTAAAAAAAATCCACATAGCTTTATACATATGGCACCATTATTTATGACATCAAATGGCTGCTGAATAAATTTTTTTTTAAACTTGAACTCAATATAAATCATGGCTTTTACCGAAATATGCAGTAGAAAACCCATGAAACGCTGAAAAAATACACATCGTTTTATACATATTTTGGAGTATGAGAGGCGCCATTATTTATGCCATGAAATGGCTGCTGAATAAATTTCTTTTAAACTTAAACTTAACAACATAAATTACACCTTTTACTGAAATATGTAGTAGAAAATCCATGAAACACATTATTTAAAAAAAAATCCACATTGTTTTATACACATTTTGGATTATGGGGGGGTGCTATTATTTATGACATGAAATGGCTGCTGAATAAATTTCTTTTAAACTTAAACTTAATAACATAAATTATGCCTTTTGCAGAAATATGTAGTAGAAAACCTATGAAACATTTAAAAAATACACATCGTTTTATACATATTTTGGACTATGAGGGGCACCATTATTTATGACGTGAAATGGTAGTACTCTGTGAGCTACTGCCGCTAGTTCTACCACAACACAACTCTGAATACACAACATACTGACACAAATGCCACATTGTGCGGCTTTTGGTTGTTATTTTCAGTTAAAGAGCAACAAGAGCAGCGATGTAAATCTTCACTGCTTTCTTAGCGATAAGAGGAGAAAAGAATGGGAAGATGCCCGTGGACAAATAAAACTTCCTAAAGACCCTTGTCTTTGTTCTCCACTTTAGCCCTGATGTCTTTGAGGCTTTTAGTAGACCACAGCTACTGAAAGAGCTTACAAACGGCAGAGACGAGAAACGCTAGATGCCATCCTGGCAGGATGTAAACATGCCGACGCTTGTCATGACACTGAAGGAGTTTCTTAGTGTGGATTTCACTCGATATCTGGGGCGTTTTGACTCCTTGTGGAGAAAAATTAAATTTAAAAGAAGTTGCAAGGTGTTACGACGATTCTCACCTGCTTGGACTTCCAGACCTCCAAAACAGGCATGCCAGCAATGATGGAGTTGGGGTCCTCCTGGGCCGCTGAGTTGACTGTGTCATTAGCTCCAATAACCAAAACCAGGTCAGTTTCTGAAAAAAGATAATGGAAAGCGCGATTATGGATTTTATATTCTACAAATAACACCGAAAAACAACAAAAAAAAAGCATATCATACCAGGGAAGTCTTCATTGATCTCATCCATCTCCAGCACAACATCATATGGCACACCAGCTTCAGCCAGCAGCACGTTCAGCTGGCCTGGCATACGACCAGCCACAGGGTGGATTCCAAACCTGAACACACACGCACAGACAATACAGATTACATGATCTCTTAGATCGCCTGATACACATATGGCATCCAAATAAAGCACTTTCCGGTTGTGCAGGATGACTCTCTATACAGCACGAACAGGAGTCTTTGAACACGGATGTGCAGGAGTGCTTTGGGCAAGGGGTCAAGGGGTTTGCAAGAGGTTAAGAGAGAAGGAAATAAGCAGCGGTTGAAGGTATCTTTTTAATGCCAGAGGTAGTAAAGTGCATGAGCTCAGGGGAAATGGCTTGAGGAAGACGAGCGGACCCCCAGGGCATGTGGCCAGTTTTACGACTTCACTGTAAAAAGCAAAGATCACAGCCAACAGGCTTAGAAGAGACACAGGATGTGATATGCTTGCTTTTTTAAACCAATGTAAATGTGACCCTGGTCCACAGAACCAGTAATAAGGATCAAATATTTGAAATGGCGATTCATACATCACCTGAAAGCTGAATAAATAAGCTTCCATTAATATGGTTTGTAAGAATAGGACAATATTTGGTCGAGATACAACTATTCGAAAATCTGGAATCTGAGGGTGCAAAAAAATGAAAATATTGAGAAAACTGCCTTTAAAGTTGTCCAAATGAAGTTCTTAGCAATGCATACTACTAATCAAAAAATAAGTTTTGATATATTTACGGTAGGAAATTTACAAAAAAAATCTTCATAGAACATGATCTTTACTTAATATCCTAATACAATGTATTTTTGATTAATTCTACAGATATACCCGTACTAAAGACTGGTTTCGTGGTCCAGGGTCACAAATATGTGTGGCATTTTTATTTGAGGTTTACACTGTTTTACATTTTTTTGCGTGCTTATTTTAAGAGCATTTATTAAAGCCAAGAATTTCATATTTTGTGAAACCATTTCTAAAAGAAATAGTAGGAACTTTATCCAAGCTGATTTGGGCAGGACAGGTATGGTAATTAAGTAATAAACTAATCAACCACCAGAGCCAGGTGATCAGTTAAAAAAATAAATAAATAAATAAATAAATAAATAAAAAGTAAATTAATTAAATTAAAAAAAAAAAAAAAAAAAAACACTTAAACCCTCAAAAGAAGGCTTGGAATCCTCTTTTTTTTTTAAATAATTAACATATTATAAATATAATTTAAAATAACCACACAGATTTCATTAACAGAGCATTCAATCAGTCAAGTATATAAATTATAATTATTAAAATAAAAAGTAACTGACCAATTAAAAAACAAAGAGAGGAGCTCAGAAAATTATTATTATTATATATATTATTATATTATTTTTTTATAATAATTAATTTAATAGTAATTAAAACAGCCACACAGCTTCCATTAAAGAACTAAAATGGTACAATCAGGCAAATTCTCAGTAAACATTCTTGAATTGAGTCGTCAAGAGTTGCTTACTTCATAATCAGTCCATTTCCAGAGCATTCAGGCCCATTTGTACAACATATTTATACACCATTTGATTTCATACATTTTGCACTTCTATTGTTTTCGCCTCCATTTTTTAAGGTAGCGTTGTCTTCTTGGAGAAAATCTCCCAAAATGTTACTGAAAAGTAAACTATCGGATGATAGTGGCCATTTCTCTAACAAGTGTTTACTCGGGCAAAAAAAGAGAAAAGAAACAAGATCATGTTGTGCTTACAGTTGCTTTCCATCAAATCCGACATCTGTTCATCAGTTTCTGTCATCCAAACTCATTTATCAAAGAGGAAATGAGAAAAAAACATGTTCAATAATCAACTAAGATGAAATATAATTTAGCGGACAGGCCTCGAAACGTTCAAGACATGGGGTTTGTCAGTCAACTCTGATGCTGGCTTACATAAGCCACAGCTGCGCAAAACAGTCGGGCGGACGACGGGTCCAAGCTCGGTTCTACCATCCAAACCGACCTGACGATTCTGCTATTCCCATTAGCGTCGCACCGCGTTGAACCAACACGCGCTCTGAAAATAACTGTGCTTCTTTTCAACCACGACCTTCCAGACTGCTTTCCTGCCCAAACTCGTGACTCCTTTCAACGAACCGAATCTTTCCAACTCTAGCCCCGCAGCAAAAAGCTAATGTAATGTCTTTATGGAAAGACAGACAGATAGAAACTTAATAGGAATGATAAGGAGACGGGTTACACAGTGTCAGATCTACCCACGGTCCTCTCGACAGGGCGACACCCCGAGCCAATTATCCCGAAGAGAACGAGGGGGAGAGCGGCGGGTGCGCTACCTAATCTGTCCACTCTTTGGCCACCCATCTCCCCTTCTAATCAACTGCAAATGCTCTAATTGGCAGCAGCTGTTGGGCTCTCAGATCAAACGAACGAACGAAAATTACACAAGCTTCCGGTCTGCATCTCTCCTCCACAATCACACAGTGCCCGCAGCTCTAGAGAGAGAGAGAAAACAGGAATCGAGCTTATGTGACAGATCTGACAAGGTGGCAGCTGAATGAAATAAGTTGACAATTGACTGTTTAAGTGCCTCACAAATTGCATTATGGGAAACAAGAAGAGTGGCAAGGAATAATCTAATGCAGCAAGCAACAATCTTCATCATCTGCAATGTGCTTTTGAGCAAAGCATGCATGGCTGACCACTTTGTGACCGAGATGCTGACCAGTACTTCATGTCTTAAGTGTACGAGACGGGTTGGCAGCACACAGAATGATGTTCTGGGACCGATTAAAAAGCGTTTGTGCGAGTGAGTGCCTTCATGAAAAATGCTGAGGGAATCTTTAAGTCACAGATGATGCTGTAATTGGTTGCTCTGACTGCCAAGAGTGTGGTGAAACCAGGCTAGCGCAGACAACCGCTATCTAGTGGGAACAAGACAACAACATGAATTGACACCATTCAGTGAAAGAAAAAAGGGAGACTGGGCAAAGGAAAAGCAAAAGTGGTCAGCTGTAGCCATATGAAGAGTACATTCAAATCAGATGCCTGTTTACAAAGGACTGCTAACATCCCTCGTTTGGCCTTTTTGCTGCTTTAATAGAGAGAAGAGAGGACAGGAAAGAGCCCGAATTGCTACATATTGATGTGTAGCTATAATATGGAAAACACAATTTAAAGCATGTGCACTCACATTCAAATTAATTTAAAATGTAACAAAAATTTTGCTTATTATTTTTTTTTTAAATAAATGTAAATTATTTAAAATATTATTATAAATTCATTATATTTAAAAATGTTTTTAATTATAAATAATAAATAAATATTAATTTATAAACAAATTCTGACATGTATTCAATTAGTTTTGTTTAAAATTAAAATGTTTATATATATATATATCATCATTCTATTTAAATTACATTTATTTATATATACACACAGTATATTATCATAAATTAATATTATTTTGTAGTTATTTAAAAAAAAAAATAAAATAAATAAATTATTTCATTTATTACTTCGATTAGATTAAAATCAAAATGTTTATACATTATGTAATAATTTATAGGTCAATAATTTATTCATCTTTAATAAACCTACTAAACAAAGACACACACGCACTGAATATCTTCATTAAAACAAATATTAACATAATTATTCTATTTAAATTACATTTAAATTAATTTGAATAGAAATAAATGTACGTTTTTAAACGTTTACATTATTTCAATTATGTATACAAATGTTGCTTACAAATTACACACACACAGTATAGTATAAATAAATATTAATTTATAAACAAATCATTACATTTATTTTGATTATATTTATGTATAAAAAATTAAAATGTTTATACATTGTGTAATAATTTAAATAAATAATTTATAATAATAAAACAATTAACATTATTATTCTATTTTCTAGTTCCAAATATTTATGCATGAGAATTCTATACACATATATTTATATATTTTTAAATGATTAATATTTAAATTAGTTTAAATCGCATTTAAAATAAAACTTTTTGTGTGCACAATATAATAAAATGTGTGTACTGTGTATATTTATTATGTACATATAAATACACATGCATGTATACATGTAAGAAAATGTTGTGTTCATATATTAAATATATTTATATATAATATAAATTATGAATATAAATACATACATACATACATACATGTAACTAGATGTAAATATTTCCAGGCTTGTAAATTTGTGACTAGACTACCATTGAAAACAAAAGAAAAGCTAACGGCTAATCGAAGTTTAAATCTGTCTCGACAGTCTCAACATGAGAATCTTTTACTTTGTGTTACATGTTCGTCTCATCACTATAACAAACACTGAAAGCACATGGTTGTTGAAGCATCTCTAGGGTCAGGCACACAGTCTTTCCACGCCCTGCAACCTGAGAGGCGTCGCCGGGACTGTGGAAAGTATTGCGTAGCCTGCACCTGTCGTTCTGCTCTTCACCGGCTCTTTCACAGCACTGGGAGGCCTGGGGTACACTGCGCTCTCAGATCACAGGGCATTACACGTACACTGGAGAGGCAACAAAAGCCCTAGACAATAGCGCAACTCAATGACGATATTCAAAAGCACTCTTTGAAATGGAGGAGTCCGACATGCAGAGAGAAACAGAGAGAGAAGGCTGCCATTCAGAGCTTCACCAGACTGACCTGCAACTACTGAGTTCAAACACTCACCCAACAGTACTGACAACACTCAGACCCCCCTCAGAGACCAAACCCTACACAGACTAAACTATAAGGGGTGTTTCCTCTGAGGAGGCAGGGTCTCCTTAGAAACTGGATGAGAGATCAAAATGCACAGTACAAAAATAAAACAAAAGTAAAGTTTTCGAAAGTAAAACTGTCCAACAGCGACACCAGCAGGTAAAATCCACGTCTCTCTTGCCTCCCCTGAGGCCACTGAGTTTTAACAGATGCCCTAAAGCGTGTGGTGAGTTTGGTGGGGGGTAATTGAGAATGAATGGGGGAAAGTCACATAAGATAAGGCGTTATGATTGGATATGACTGGTTATGATCGGCTTGGTTCATGCGATAAATCCCGCCTCTTGTCTTTGTACATGCTCCGCATTTGCGAATCAGTTTGAATGAACAATATAATGGTAATAATGGGAAGACTAATAAAAAAAGTAAGTAAACAACTCACTTATATGACACCTTTATCAAGTCAAAATCAAACTTTAAATGGCCTGAAAACATGATCTGCAGGTTTTTTTTTAGTCAGCAATCAGATTGTTGAAGTTAAAGGTACATCGAGCATAGGTTTATTATTAAAAACCAGCTAAGTTCATAAATAAAATGTATAACTGTTTAAATAAAATATATTGTTTAAAAGGTTACTGTCTTGAGTTTGAGTTTTAATAAACAGAATAGCATATTTATTTACAAAGAAAATGCATTTTGATTTAAAAAGATGCATTTTTAAAAAAACAAAATATTAAAAGGATAATTTAAGAGATAAAATACACTGACAGAAATATAAAAAAAATGGTTTTCCACTTGAGAAACATTTCACTCAGTGGAAAAAAAAAAATGTGATTAGGAATTAGAAGTGTTTATTTTGTTTAAAAGGTTACTGCCTTGAGTTATTAGATTGGAATAAATGTAAAATGCTTAAATAAATAAATAAAAAAATATCACTAAACCGATGAGATTTATACTTGGTTTTAGTAAACAGAATGACACATTAATTACACTGTTAATGTAAAAATACAAAATAGATTTTAATCTGGTAGTGTAAGTAATGTTTATTTAACCAAGAAAATGTAACTGGGATATGAATTTACATTTAATTAAAAAAATAAAATAAAATAGATAAATGTGAAGACTTTTGTCTCCTCATTTGTGTATGTATCAATTTATTATTTTAACAAAAAAACAAACAAAAAAAAACAGAATAATTAAAGAAAATGCATTTTGATTCAAAAAGATAAATTTAAAAAATATATATATTAAAGGATAATTTAATAGATAAAATACACTGACAGAATTATAAAAAAAAAATAGGTTTTCTACTTGAGAAACATTTCACTCAGTGGAAAAAAAAAATGTGATTAGGAATTAGAAGTGTTTATTTTGTTTAAAAGGTTACTGCCTCGAGTTATTATTTTGGAATAAATGTAAAATGCTTAAAAAAAAAATGACTAAACTGATGAGATTTATACTTGGTTTTAATAAACAGAATACCATATTAATTACACTGTTAATGTAAAAATACAAAATATATTTTAATCTGGTAGTGCAAGTAATGTTTATTTAACCAAGAAAATGTAACTGGGATATGAATTTACATTTAATAAAAAAAAAATTA
Source organism: Cirrhinus mrigala (assembly GCA_036247105.1). NCBI lineage: Eukaryota > Metazoa > Chordata > Actinopteri > Cypriniformes > Cyprinidae > Cirrhinus > Cirrhinus mrigala. The sequence goes on along the minus strand of CM070027.1, from coordinate 18,913,026 downwards.
AAAAAAAATACATAAATGTGAGGACTTTTGTCTTCTCATTTGTGTGTGTATATATCAATGTATGCATCAATTTATGCATAAATGCATTTTTAATATTTATTTTATTATTTTTTAAAATAAAACAATAAAGGATAATTTAACAGATAAAATACTCTGACAGAATTATAAAAAAATAGGTTTTCTACTTTCACGCAAGGAATAAAAATGTAATTAGGAATTAAAAGTGAAGCAACAGAGAGAAGAAAAAGTTTTAAAGCTCCTTTCAAAGACTTGGAGAGTGAGGATTTTGGAAAAGAAAGGGGAGATTCCAAGTGTCATCCAGTTCAATAATTCATAGGACATTGTTTACTAATAAGGGGTGTCCTGCATCCGCCACTGAGATGAATGGTGTTAACGGATAGCTTTCTCCTGGTATCATGGATCTCGTGGTGCACACGTGGCTTAATAAAGGTGTCAGATAACAGTTCAACAGGAAAGATTTGAAAACAACTGTAGATGTTTGAATGTTTCTTACCTGACTGTTTTGCCCTGCTCAGTGAGTGACTTGACAAGATCAGCAATAGGATACTGAGCTTTCGCTGCACACAGACCATAACCTGAAGTAAAAGACACAGCAATTAAAAGGAGAAACACAAACTCCATTTTGGAATGAACTCTGCGTGATCCCGACACATCATTTTTATATTTTTAGTAACCCTGCCTCACCTTTTTTTCAAAACGTGTCACGTCAATTGATTTTACCACAATAAATAATCCCGACTTATAAACAATAGGAAAATCTTTTGAAAGTAAAGCAAACAGAAGACCTGCTCCCACTCATTTGTAATTCACAGATGAAATAATTAAAGCTTGAATGACCTGCAGGATTATAAACAAACAGAAAAGGAGGAGAAAATTGCTTCATGTTGAAATACATCTTTAAGTAATCTAAAGGCAGCGCTAGAATTTGTAACAATTTTTCAGAAAAGTGTTTATTTTTACACCCCTGGTGTAGTTTGAAAGCAGGGCAGAATTAGCTGAACTGGTATCAGAAAAAGCACTGTTCAACAAAGATAGAAAGATTTATCGATGTGTCACCGATAACCAATTAAGCACTACAAAGGAAGGAAAAACTAATAGAAATTCCTCACGTCAGTCAGTTTAAAGCCTCGGTTACTGCTGACACCTTTTGATAGGCTTGTCACAACAGTCTTCAAATCCTCCTGCTTAAACAAGCATGTCACGGTGCGTGCTGGCTAACCCTCATCGCTCCTAATGATTTCTTTACAGCTTTTTTTTCTTTAAACAAAAAGACATTTCTCCTTGGGAAAACAGCCATGGCTGGCAAACTCCACACTTAAACAGAAAAGTCTTAAATGTTTTCACAGCTGTCAATCAACTAAACTAACTATGACTACTTAAATTATACGAAAATGCGGAAATGGAAACAAGGCCACTGCTTACTCCGTGTACAGACTGAGCAGTCAGGGAACCCCATTCAAAATACACTAAAAGGACAGACAACGCAATGGAGGTTGATAGATGGATTTAACGGCGAATGAGGGGAGAAAATGTAAGTGGGTTCAATTATGTGTTATTTAACAGTCCAGGGCTTAACAAAAAGGATGGATTTATTGTCTAGACCCAGCGCGAGAGAGTGGCTGCCATACCTAAACATTTGGCACATTTCATGTTTTGAGCATTGTTGTAAATACTGCAGTTAAAATCAAGTTATCATAATCTAGCAGGCTATATAGAAAGTCTTTTGAAGCATCACTTAGAATAGGATTATAAAGAATTATAAACAAATCAGTATGTTTTGCTACAATTGTTCAATAATAATAATAATAATAATAATAATAATAATAATAATAATAATAATAAAAGTAAAAATAATGAATGACTATTTTTCTTACATACTTAAAAGAAAAATAAACATTTAATAAAAATCTGAACTACTGAACCAAATGAAAAAAAATAAAAATAAAAACACACAAAAAAACCCTGAGAAATCAAGACAAAAACAAAGAAACAAATAACTAAACAAATAAAACAAAGGGAAAAGAACAAAACAAAAAAGAAAACTAAACTAAAACAAAAGAAAAAGCAAAAAACAAACAAAAACAAAAACAAAAAAAACAAAAAAAAACAAATAACAAAAGGAACAGAAAACAAAAACAAACAAAAAGAAAACAAAACAGAACACAAATAAAACAAAAGGAAAAGAAAACAAAACCAAACTAACACAAAAGAATTAGAAAACAAAAAACAAAACTAAATAAAAACAAAAGAAAAAAAACCCCCAGAAAAACAGAAAACAAACACAAAAATAACCAAACAAATAAAAAAAAAAGGAAGAAAACAAAACAAAAAGGAAAAGAAAAAAACAAACAAGAAAAAACAGAAAACAAAAACACACAAAAACAAAATTAACTAAACAAATATCAAAAAAGAAAGAAAACACAAAACCAAGAGAACAAAACTAACAAAAACTAAACAAAAACAGAAAACAAAAACTAAATTAAAACAAAAGGAAAAGCAAAAGAAAAAAAGAGAAAACAACAAAAATGCACAAAAATAACTAAAATAACAAAAAAACAAACAAAACAGAAAACAAAACAAATAAAACAAAAGGAAAACAAAAACAAAAAACTAACAAAAACAAAAGAAAAATAGAAAACAAATAAAAACAAAAATAACTAAAATTAACAGGAAAAGAAAATAAAACAAAAATAAATAAAACAAAAGACAGAAAAGAGGAAACAAAGTACAAATAAAATAAAACAAGCAAAGAAAAACTAACCAAAAACACAAAAACTAAAATAACTAAAGAGATGAAAGAAAAAGGGAAACAAAAAAAGAAACAAAAGAAAAAACTAAAAACAAAAGAAGCAAAAAACAAAAGCAAAACCAACAAATCAAAACAGAAAACAAATAACAAAAACAAAATAACTAAAAATGTCAAAAAAGGAAGAGAAAAAAAAACTCACACAAAAACAAAGAAAAACAATACAAAAATACAAAAATAACTAAAAACAAGAACAAAAAACTAACAAAAAGAAAACAAAAACAAAAATTATGAAACAAAAACAAAAACTAAAAAACTAAGCTAAACAAAAAAAAATCCTTTTTGTTGTGACAACAGTGATGGGAACATAGGGTTTGAACCTACAATCTTGATTACCAGACTATTACATTACTATTTGGTGCAAACATTTCTCACATCCCTTTGTGGCTCACACCAACAGACGACGGCGCTCACGATGCTCGAGCCTGCGTTGTCAGTGAACATAGGGGCTTTCTCAGACATCTTGGCAGTGGCTAAACAGGCAACGGTCAAGAGGGAAAAATCTGGATGCCTCAGAGCGTGTTGGACGGCCATTTGTTTTAAATAAAAGGGGCCGTCTCTGTTGTGCTTGGCCCTGCAGTCTTGTTTACCCTGGACCGCGCTGTTTATTATCCTTTTTCCTTTTCTTTCTGTTCATATTCCCACATCTAATCGCTCATCTTTTCCACTGTCCTGTCGCCTCCAAGGTCTCGATCTTCTCAACCTGCTGTCGGACCATAAAATACAACTATAAAACAGTCCGTGGAGGAGAACAAAGTCACTGCCGTTGCTGGAGGCCGTTACGGAGGCCCCTGCAAAGATGGAACCGGCACACAGTCCAACTAAATTATTTGCCAACTGAACTTGTATTGAAGGTAAACACAGTTAAAGTTTATCTGACACATCCTTCTTAATCAGTCAGCTGTACGTGGGCAAAAGTAACACGGCGCGACCTTGCCAGAAGAGATAAACCTGACATCACCCTCCACAGCTCGGCTCACACGAACAATGCCACGGGAGGCCACAAGAAACACGATAAAAAACGCACACGAACGTGTCTAGGGCTTCAAAAAAACGAGGCAGAATTTAAGACCACCTTAGAACAAGTCCCGGCAGGCCTCAGGGTGCACTTTGGGGGGTTTATCCCGCACAGGAGGGGTCAGAAAATTACCAGTGATGTAATGGGGGTGAAGCGAGGTTGCTTTAACAGACATAACATAAAGGATCGTTTGAAGTCGCTGACGGTACGCTCCAGATCTACTTGAAACCAAGGGGTTTCAGATGTGCGAGGCTACAAAGGGCCTCCATTACCTGGAACGATGATGATATCCTGAGCCTCCTTGATCATCTCCACCGTCTGATCCACGTTGACCTCAGTGTGGGTACCTGTGATCTCCATGGGCTTGCCTGTGCCGGTGGATGACGTGCCGTAGCCACCCAGAATGACGTTTGCCAGGGAGCGGTTCATGGCCTAAAGAGGAAAACACACCAGAGATTGGAAATCAAGTCGCAATAAAACGAATTAATAAAAATCGTGTCCAGAAAACGTGCGTCCAAATGACATTTAGACAGCAGGATATTAAAGATAGGCAAAATGACTCAAGTGGAACTTGCATGTGAAGGAAAAATAAAAGCAGGGTACATGAAAATAATACCATTTGTCTAACTTTAAACTAAACCGTGGTGTTAAATTCCCAAGTCCCACTGGGGTGCTAGCCACGGGAGTCATTATAACAGGAACATCCAGTCTTTGAGATCAAGGTTTTTAGATTCGCACACATGTGTTCTGTAATCTGATATTAATTAAGTTATGCACAAGTGATTTCACATGACCTTTTATAGTTTTGATAAGTCAACGGTCTGTGTGATGAATTGATCCACTGATCAGAACTAAGTATTTACTCATTTTAAAGTCATTATTGAAATGTAAACCATGACGTTACTATTATAAAAAAAAAAAAAACGTAAATCTAGTAAATAACATATTTCAGTCAGTTATTTTGTATAAATCTGAACTACTAAACGTCTGGCTTCTAATCTGACCAAAAAAAAAAAAACTTTTTAAAAATAAAACAAAACAAAACTTTTGTTTAAGATTTTTTTTGGCATTTTTAGCCTTTGCTGTGACAGGACAGATGTTTTTTAAAGAAAGTTTTTCTGCTCATCAAGGCTGTGTTTGTTTAATTCAAAATACAGAAAAAAATAGTAATATTGTGAAATATTATTACAATTTAAAATAGTGGTTTTCTATTTTAATATACTTTAAAATAGAATTTATTGCTGTGATCCAAAGCTGAATTTTCAGCATCATTACTCCAGTCTTCAGGAATCATTCTAATATGCTTATTTATTATCAATTTTAGAAACATTTGTGCTTCTTCATATTTTTTTTTTTGGAACCTGATACATTTTTCTGGATTCTTTGATGAATAAAACATTAAAAAGAACAGCGTTTATTTAAAATAGAATTCTTTTGTAACAATATACAATAGTCCTCAAAGTTTGGGGGTCAGTAAATTTTTCCTTTCTTTCTTTCTTTGAAAGAAATTAATACTTTTATTTAGCAAGGATGTGTTAAATTGATGAAAACATTGATAGTGAAGACTTATATTGTTAGAAAAGATTTCTATTTTGAATAAACACTGTTCTTTGTAACTTTTTATTCTGAAAATTCTGAAAAAAAATTATCAGAGACCCCAAATAATTTAAGCTGCACAAATGTTTCCAACATTGATAATAAATCAGCATATTAGAATGATTTCTGAAGGATCATGTGACACTGAAGACTGAAGTAATGGCTGATGAAAATTCAGATTTGCATCACAGAAATAAATTAGATTTTAAAGTATATTAAAACAGAAAACTGTTATTTTAAATTGCAATAATATTTTATAATATTACTGTTTTTTTCTGTATTTTTGATCAAATAAATGGAACTTTGGTAAGCATGAGAGACTTTTGAAAATAAAAACATTAAAAATCTTACATACAATACAGTTCAAAACGGTTTTAAGAAAAAAAGATGCATTAAATTGATCAAAAGTGACACTAAAGACATTTACGTTACAAAAGATTTAATTAAAAAGATTTCAAATAAATGTTTTTTTTTTTTTTTTTCAAGCTTTCAATTCAAATAATCGTGAGAAAAAAAAAAATCAAAAATTGTACTATTTCACAGTACTTGATATATTCTTGATAAAACAAAAGCAGTTTCAAAAACTGGTAGCGTACATTTTTATAGAAATGTAAAATTATATTAATAAATTAATAATAAAATAAATTTATGTGTGTATACGTTTTTATATATATATATATGTATAAGATTTATAAAAAGATACATCATATTTAAAATAATATTTAGAGCCTATGGGCTGGAGAAGACATTGTCATCGTCGGTTTTTAAGACCAATAGCAACCACAATGTTCAGACCACAATGTGGAGACTGTGAACTTACCACACACATGATGTAGGAGAGGATGGCACCAGAAGAGCCAATGAGGGCGCCTACAATGGTCAACAAGTTGTTATTGAGCAGGAAGCCTTCAGCGCACAGGGCCCAGCCGGAATAGCTGTTTAGCACTGTGATCACCACGGGCATGTCAGCTCCTCCGATGGCGGCTGTCAGGGTCAGGCCCTACAAAGAAAACGAAAAGCGGGGTCAGAAAGAGGGTCAGAGAAAGAAAAAAGGGTGGAGATCAAAGGTTACGGCGATGACAAGTGAGCAAAGCGCAACAGTAACTCGATTCCATCATTTAAACAAAAAGAAAGTCCACCAAAAGGAAAAAAAAAAAACACAAGCCTGAGGTATGAGCATTGTACACGGTTCGTTTTTATAAAACGAGTCTGTTCATTTCCACACTGGGTGATGATGCAAATAGGAAATGCGATATAGTGCACGCCGGAGCAACATATTTCACACAGATTTGGTTGCAATGAGCTTCAATTAAGGCATGAGGTGTTTGTCAAAACACAGTATTCGTTTCACTCGTCCATGATATCATCCCTGTATTACTAAACAATATACCTTCCTCAGGGAACAGGCCTAAACAAAGCCAGCTACCACACATCATGTAAAAAATACCTTCGAACAAGCAGAAAGACGGAGACTTGAAGAATAATTGCTGTAAAAAGAGCCAGACACCATACTGCAGGTGATTGTTTATCTTTATGGAGGTAAAAGGAGCTGTATAAAAATGTCAGCTTCCTGATTATTGACAAATGACGAAAGCCTCATGACGCCAATGTTTACCGAGACTGCCTCGAAATTTCATGATTGTGGTTTACTCATATCTGTCATCATACGGTGCTCCTATGGGTTATATGAAATAAATAAAATTAAAGCCAAAGTGATTGGGATTTAGGTTTCATGAGCTGCATAGTCACTATGTCATGCTGTTCTAAAACGCAGAACAGAAGTTGTGTCTGCTGTAGTCGACCTCACTCAAAATCTTAATCTCAACACCCTCATACCAAGACTAAGTGGAATACTAAGCAAATGTACAGTTTTATAAACAACTGCCCCTACTTATGATAGCAGTAGGCCAATATATTGGCTGATGGATCATGTCATATTTGGACATTTTAAAAAGCAGATTTACAAAATTCCTCCTAGCATCACTTCCCAAATCTACAGTCTCTTCAATGGGCAATGCACATTCTCTGTTGTTTCATGAATTTGGAGTAAATACTCAGTGTTTTAAATTGTGCACTTTTTAATGGCTACCATATTGGCTACCAGCAGTATATTTACACTGCTGCTGTCAAATCAATTAATCCAAAATAGAAGTTTGTGTTTACATAATATGTGTGTGTACTAGGGGTGTCAACAATAATCGATTCGGCGATGCATCGCAATGCGGGGCATGAACGATTCAGCATCGATGCGGCAAAGTGCCATAATCGATTATGTCACTGTTTATTTTCTGGCGGAAAATAAAGTTGTGAAGTTTCAAATACTTCCGGTTCCGGGGGAATAACAACAACAACGAGCAAGATGGCTGAGGCGGAGGGAGATGACCGTGATAGACGGGTTATTATTGCCTCATGACTGATAAAAAATTTGCCTTGTGTGCAGTAGAATTTTGATGGATTGCAATGCATCATAGAATCGAATTGAATCGAATCGAATCGTGAGGGCAGTGCCAATGCACACCCCTAGTGTGTAAGGGGTAAATTTAAATGTATATATAAATACACACACATACATATTTAAGAAATATCTACACACACACACATAAATTTGTATTTTTTATATATATATATATATATATATATATATATATATATATAGTATAAATTTCTATTACATACAGTTCCAAAATATACATGTACACAAACTTTTATTTGATGCGATTGTGATTTATCGATTTTACCGCACTAATTTTCACAAATTTATACATATACATACACCTAAACAAAATACCCTAAAACAAACAAAACACCCTAAAAACAAAACACCCTAAATCAAACAAAACACTCTAAAATCAAAAGATCCTGAAACTAAACCAAAAGACCCCAAAACAAGAATGCCCTAAAAAACAAACAAAACACACTAAAACAAAACCAAAAGATCCTGAACCTAAACCAAAAAAGCCTAAAACTAAACCAAAAATCCAAACAACCCAAAACAAGAACACCCCAAAACAAAACCAAAAGATCCTAAAACTAAAACAAACCACCCCAAAACTAAACCAAACACGTCAAAACCACCCCAACACCCCAAAAGAACAAAAACACCCTAAAACTAAACCAAAACACCCCAAAACAAAACACCTCAAAACAAGAACACCCTAAAACAAAAACACTCCAAAACTAAACCAAAACATCCCAAAACAAAACACCCCAAAATACCCAAAACTGTAAAACAAAACAAAAACTCAAGAAATCGACCATTCGCAAACAGCCTGACTGACAGGCGATCTGACCAATCATAGCGGCGAATCCGCCGTTCTGTCCGACAAACAAATCAGACAAGAGAGTAGGTTAACTTGGGTGGACTTATAAGGCAATAAGGCAATACAGTGATCTGTCAGAACACATTAAAGAGCCACAAAACGGCATTTATTGTTTTAATTTTACTAAAAAATGTCAACATTTTAAAGCTGAGACCTTGTTTCATACCAGAAGTAACCTGCTCTGTCTTGTCTGTCAGCGTGTTGTCAGTTTCCTCTTTGCTCCGCGATGTATTTTTCATTGCGTAAGAACATGTGTAGTGTCAGAGCAACATTGTTTGTCGCACACAGAAACAATAACTAAGGAGGGCGGGTTTTTGCGAAGAGTCAGTTAATAAATGAAAACCTGGCCAAATAAATAAAACTCGATAACTGTGAATCCCTTACCATGACAGCAGAAAGGGCAGACACAGAGCCCAGGCAGGTCAGACCAGTGGTATAGCTGGGATCAAGCATGTAGGGGATCATGCCGCCCACACTGGCTGCCATGAGGGTGGCGTTCAGCGCATGACGACCAGGAAGCATAAGAGGAGCCGAGTTCAGGAGACCTGCACGAGAAGGAAGTCAAGTGAGAAGAACAACACAGAAAGTGGGTTAGCATGTACGCCGGACACCATGTGCTGTTTGGGAACACGATGAGTGAAATAAAATTAGGGTGAGAACTTCTTGGAAACGAGAAGCTTGTTTGAATTGTGCTTTAAACAAAAGTACACAACTGCATGTCATGTTGTTAAAGTGCACTTTAAGCAGCTGCTAGCGCTCTGTAAACTATAATAATATGTCCGAGACATATCATCAGCCCGAGACAAGTATGTGTGCACAGGAAAAACTCAGTAGGAGCTGAATCAATAACTCTTCAGCATCTGCTGCGTAACAAGTTAGCGATACAGTTGGATTGGGCGATTATGGACCGTATTCTACACTGACCCCCCTTTTAGGCTGAAAGAAAAACTCACAAGGATAAAAATGAGACTTCTAATCTGCTTTATCAGTGTAGGCCTGCAGGCTTCAGAGCGGTGGTAGTGGTGGAGGAATGGGAAAGCTCCTGAAGATAATGCGTTCCAGCTTTGAGGGACAAGTGGAAAATGACTGGGGGGCGGAGGGACTAATTAGTGCCAAATTCTGAGAGGTTCCGCCTGGCCAAGCTTTAAACATGAGGCATGTGTGGCACCGGTGGGCCGGTGAGTTAACAAACAAAGCCGCACCAGACAGTGAGGACCTGAACCCACCACATTTGGATTTCTAATCGGGCTGCATGATTAATAAAAATAAAACTGAACCACAATAACCCTAGTGCAAATATCAAATCGAAAAGGCTGCAATGGAATTAATTATATATATGCATTGCATGTTTCACTGGGTCATTTTGTGCCAAACATCTTCCGAAACGTGTAAAGACAAGGGCTAATAAACCAGCTGTTGTCAAATAAGAAACTTTAAAGGATCACTATGGCTTTCCTTAAAAATAAAAGCTCCATGGTTTGACTTTTGAAAACTGTACCGAAAAATAGTATTGTAATAATAGTAAAATAAATACAAATTTATTTATTTATTAAAAACTTTTCAATTGAACAGTTAATAGTATAATAGTAATGTAATAATATCAACAATTCATTTAATTTTTGTATTTATTTATTTATAATAAACTTTTTAATAGAACAGTTAAATATTGCAATAGTAATGTTGGTATAACAGTAATGGTAATAGCAACATTTAATTTAATACTTAAATTATTTATTTATTAATTTATTGATTGAATTATTATTATTTTTTATTATTTATTACAAACTTTTCAATTAAAAAGCTAAATATTATAACAAAAGTAATTTTAGTATAATAGTAATGATAATTTAATATTTGTACTTTTTTTTCAAAATTTTACAATAGTAATGCTGGTATAATAGTAATGGTAATAGCAACAATTCATTTAATATTTTTATTTATTTATACATTTATTTGTATTATTAAAAACTTTTTAATTAAACATTTAAACATTATAATAGTAATGTTATTATAATAGTAATGTAATAGCAACATTTCATTTAATATTTGTATTTATATATTTATGTATTTTAAACTTTTTTAAATATTCATTTACTTATCAATTAAACATAACAAGAGTAATGTTAGTATAACAGTATGTAATATTTCATTTAATATTTGTTTTTTTTTTATTTATTATAAACTTTTCAATAGAACAGTTAAATATTGCAATAGTAATATTGGTATAATAGTAATGGTAATATTAGCAACAATTAATTTAATATTTGTGTTTATTTATTTATTATTAATTAAACATAATAGTAATGTTAGTATAATAGTAGTGCATGTATGTATTTATTTATATTAATAACAAATTATTCTTATAAACAAAACTGGATATTTAGCAAAAAATGTATATATATATATATTTTTTTTTTTTTTTTTTTGAGGACTGATTAAAACTAAAAACACTAAACAGAAACAGCATTTGTGTTTACCCAAAAATGAAAAATCTGTCATCATTTACTCATTTTGTCCTAAACATGAATGGCTTCTGCACAAAACAAGATATTTTGACAAAATGTCTCTGGGCCTTACTGACTTTCATATTTTGGACAAAAACTGTTCTTACTGAATCATACAGGTTTTAGACATGAAGGTGACTGATTCATGACAGAATTATCACTTTTGGGTGAACTCTTTAATTGTTGGGTATCTCTTTAATTATTATTATATAACCAAACAAGCAGGACCTTGAAGTTTGCCATAAGCCACCAGAGATCCGCTGAAGGTGACTCCACCGATGTAGGTGCCCAGGTAGGCCACGATCTTGGTCAGGTTGGCAGCAGGATCGGTCGCGAAGTGTGGATACTCCACCATGTACTCTGCCACGCAGGTGAGAACAGCCGCCAAACCCACCAGACTGTGGAAAGCAGCGACGAGCTGCGGCAGGTCCGAGATCTGGATCTTCTTGGCGATGGCCAAACCTGCGAACAAGAAAGGGGAATTCAGGCCTGCTGGTAAACGGGTCACATCCCACGAAGCGGTGTGTGTATGTGTGTGTTAATGTGAATCTGGAGTGCAGGTTGGGGGAAGGGTGTGTAGGGGGCATGTTTGGGGCGGGCTGAGACCTCAGGGTGGAAGCATCTGGAATCAAGCAAACTTCTGGTTTGAGCTGGGGCTAGTTGGGACGGTTTAAACTACGTTCCAGCAGGTTTCCAGGAATAATTAGCAATTTAGATTAGACATGACTGGCTACAAAGCATGATATCGTGCTGTGTGACTCACACGACCTGATGACCATTACCTGGCTTTGCGGGGAAATCACAAGGTCATGTGCCATTTACATTCACAAACTTGGAGGTTCAAAGGCCGCTGACTAAAGAAGAAATGCACACAGACACAAGCTCACACGTGTACTCACCAGCAGTGCCACCCACTGCCATGGCTGCACTCATTTGTGCCATGAGCTCAGGAGAAGGTTTCAGCGCTCCGAAAGTAGCGACAATGCCACCGGCCACTCCGATCATGCCCAGGGCGTTACCGAGACGGGCCGTGGACTGGGTGGAGAGACCCCCAAGAGCCCCCACGCAGCACAAGCCGGAACCCAAGTACATCATCTGCACACAAGAAAAGGTTTACAGGAAGTGATTAAACAAATCTTCCAGAATTAATTTCTTTTTTGCACAACTACAGTATTTAACTAGATTTTCTGAGCTGAATTTATCATGTTACTATGCATCTTTGATATTCTGGTCACTAGATTACATCCCTCCTTCTACCAGTGTTACAGTTGAGGTCAAAAGTTTACACCCCCCTTTCAGAATCAGCAAAATGTTAATCATCATTTTAGAGGGATCATACAAAATGCATGTTATTGTTTTAGTACTGATGTTTACATATATTCCACAAGAGAAAATAATAGTTGAATTTATAAAAAAAAATGACCCCATTCAAAAGTTTACATCCCCTTGATTCCTAATACTGTGTTGTTACCTGAATGATCCACAGCTATGCTTTTTTGTTTAGTGATTGTGATAGTAGTTGTTCATGAGTCCCTTGTTTGTCCTGAACAGTTAAACTACCAGCTGTTCTTCAGAAAAATCCTTCAGGTCCCACAAATTCTTTGGTTTTTCAACATTTGTGTGTATTTGAACCCTTTCCAACACTGACTGTATGATTTTGAGATTCCTCTTTTACACTGAGGACAACTGAGGGACTCATATGCAACTATTACAGAAGGTTTGAATGCTCACTGATGCTTCCGAAGGAAACACAATGCATTAAGAGCTGGGGGTGAAAACTTTTGGAATTTGAAGATCAGGGTAAATTTAACTTATTTTGTCTTCTGGGAAACATGCAAGTATCTTCTGCAGCTTCTGAAGGACAGTAGTAAATGAAAAAATATGATATAAAGGCAAAATAAGAAAAACGTACACATCTCTACTCGGTTCAAAAGTTTTCACCCCCCGGTTCTTATTGCATCGTTTTTCCTTATTGAGCATCAGTGAGCGTTTGAACCTTCTGTAATAGTTGCATATGAGTCCCTCAGTTGTCCTCAGAGTGAAAAGATGGATTCCATTACTCCTACATTGTATATAATAATAAAACCCGTTTATGGCCATTTTACACACATTTTTCATAAAGAAAAATGGTATATCAAGTCTTTCTGTTATATCTTTCATAACATGGTTGAAAATCATCTCTATACAAAGTTTGGTATAAAAAAATCCTGAAACCTCAAAAATTCATTGGAGATTTAAAAAAAAAAAAAAAAAAAAAGGTTTTGCCTATTTGCCTGTGCATGTTCATTCATGTCTTTTTATTATTATTTTTTTTTTAATTGAGTCCCGGTGTCCTCTACCAAGGACATGGCATAACATAATGAATAAAATATCATTTTTCAAAATTGTTATTATTTACATGTTTTTTTTTTCTTATGCTCTTAACAATGTAATGACATGAAAAAAAAAAACTAAATTCACAAAACCAGGTCAAAAATTTGATATGAACATCCCACATTTCTGCCACAATACCATGGTGCAGTTAGTATTACTACAGTAAAACCATGGTAAATGATGGCGATTTGTAGATTGAAAAGCCTTCGGATTGTGTAATTGCGCTCAGTGTTTCTCCTGTATCATCTGCCTGTAAACCCATGTGTGTTTTTCGCAGAACTCAACTGCTTCACACTGGACCTCACAGTGCTGTTTAGCGCTCGCATGACCGAGACTGATCAGGAGTAAACACATCTGCTCTAGTAAACTCGTGCTGTGCTGCCGTTTGAACTTTGAACCGAGCAGATAAATGCTCTGTATGGCGCTGTTTTGTTCCGCTTATGCCACGTAAACACTCTATTGAACTCTTGTTATCGTTTTTCGCCCAGCCCTAGTTGCAATTAACTTCAGTTAAATGTAGATGTACCTGTTCAATGTTGTAACCGCTTTGAAGAGCCACCCCATAACCTCCAACAAACAAACCAGCTGGAAGAAGATACAAGTAGTTGTACTCTGGAGGATCAGTGGGCCGCTTGAACATGTCCAACATCCTCTGAGTGACCAAGAAACCACCTGATCAAAAAGAAAAACAAAACACAGTATAAACACAGGACGATATCATCAACTTGATGTTTGTGTTCTAAGCTACTATAGTTTAAATGATTTTAAATTAACATTAAAAAATAAAATTGACTTGACATACTAGATATTTTTTAAAACAGCAACTCATTTAAATGTGTAAAACATCCTAATTGAGTTGCAGAAGGATGCCATGAAGAATGACGGGAGTCACTCATCTGCTGCTCATTAGCGAAGTATTTTTAAACCGCCGTGTGATTGCATTTACATTCATTTTCCTGGCTTACGCCGTCCTAGCTAAGCAACTTACTAGGACGATTACCAAACCAAAGCTTTTCATTCGAAACTCAGACGGATATCCAGTTTCACTCAAACCTTGGTGACCCGTTCCTCTGAGGATCCCGGTGAAATATTTAAACTCAGAAGTAAATGCACTCAGACGGTTGAACACAACATATACAGCATTAGAAAGAACGTTCCGTTTTCCCACAATTAAATGTGAAGGATATCCAGACACTACAGCAAGGGCCAAAGAATAAAATATGTTTTCATTCCTGTCATTAATGGAGCAGGTTCACCATAAATTCCTTGTCTTTTATTGAAATTAAATTGGAAAGGGCAATTGTTATTTTTTCCCTGCATGCACTTGTAACAATAAAAATGGTCGAAAAGAGGATAGGAAAAAGCGACCAGAATGTCCATATTTCTAACTGGAAGGTTTATGGGTAATGGGACTGCGGGTCGAAACACTGTGTATGAGGAATGGAAATAACAAAAACCATCTTTCAACTGAAATTAAACACCTGACTTCTGAGAAGATAAATATATAAATTCAGACACTTTATGTGCGCTGGAACACATATCAAAAAGCTGTTATTGTAGCATGATGAAAAATGTCTGTAAAAGCCTAGTAGCATGCCATTAAATCACTAACACACCCTCTGACCTGGACTGGCGTCTTGGCCAACCGTACCAAGTCTCAGAATGAAGGGGTCATTGGACTCAGGATGGCATTTTGGCCAACTGCCCACTTCAATCCTTTTTTCCCCTCCTTAATGGCCCTGTTGGTTGGTTTTGAGCAGAGCCTGATTTATGACATGACCGAGGCTCTTTGAAGCAAAACTGCCGCGCTGACATTTCCTGCTTCAGGTGTGAGGTTTGACGGACTAAACTATTCCACCTGGAAGGAACGGAATACGCCGTTCTTCTCACGAACACAAGATGCGGGGCAGCCAGAGGGCAGCGAGCGGCCCCGAGTACAGAGCCCTCACCTGCTCGCATCTGTAATCGTACTCGACTTTCAGCCTCCGACATTTTAGCAATGTTTTATCTTGCCTTTTGCTGTTGGCAGGTACAGGATCGTTTGTTCGGTGCACTCACCAGCAATGTTAACGGAGGAGATGAAAGCAGCCAGTACGGCCAGGGTCTCGGCCGTGCAGCTAGGCAGAAGTCCACCACCCATGAGGGAGAGGCCACCAACAGCGGTCAAACCTGAAAACACACAGCACCCTTGTTATTTTCAAAAGCAAACAAAAATATAAACTGTGTTTATATTGTAAGAAATTCTATAATATTTTAATGAAAAAAAAAAAAAAAGTTCTTAATTTTAAAAATGCATAAAATGGATTTAAATCATAATACTCGTTTTCTTTTTATTTATTATGAAAAAAATGGACCATCTAACAATATTTTTATTTATTATTATTATTTTATAAAAAGTAACCCTGTAACACTAAAACTCTATTCTATTTCTATTTTATCTACTTGTTTTCTTTATTATTACTTTATTTTTAAAAATTAACCCTCTAACACTAGAACTCTATTCTTTTTATATTCCATCTACTTGTTTTCTTTTTAATTATGAAAAAAAAAATCATTTGACCCTCTAACACCAGAACTCTATTTTATTCCTATTATATCTATTTGTTTTCTTTTTATTTATTGTTATTAAAAAACAAAACTCTCTAACACAAAAACTTGCTATTCTCTTTATATTTTATCTACTTAATTATTATGAAAAAAACTGACCAACACTAGAACTCACTATTATATTTCTATTCTATATACTTGTTTTTTTCATTATTTTAAGTAACCTCTAACACTAGAACTCTATTCTTTTTATATTCTATCTACTTGTTTTCTTTTTAATTATTACGAAAAAAAAATACCATCCTAACACTAGAACTCTCTATTATATTTTATTATATTTTATTTAATTTATTTTTAAACTAACCCTACAACGCTAGAACTCTTCTACTTGTTTTCTTTTTAATTATGAAAAAAAATAATAATTTGACCATTTAACACCAGAACCCTCTATTCTATTTCTATTCTGTCTACTTGTTTATTATTTATTTAAAAAAAAAAAAAAGTAAACCTCAAACACTAGAACCCTCTATTCTATTTCTATTCTATCTACTTGTTTTAAATGTATTATTATTAAATAATTATTATATTATTAAGAAACATAACCCTAACAAAACTTTATATTCCCTTCACTCTATCTACTTATTTTTCTTTTTAATTATGAAAAAAATAATAATTTGACTCTCTAACACTAGAACTCTCTTATATTTATTATTATAAAAAACAACCCTCCAACACTAAAACTTTATATTCTTTTTATATTCCATCTACTTGTTTTTCAAATTATGAAACAAATAATAATAATAATTTGACCCTCTAACACTAGAACTCTCTATTCTATTTCTATTCTATCTACTTGTTTTAAATGTATTATTATTAAAAAAACGTAACCCCCAACACAAGAACTTTATATTCTCTTTATATTCTATATACTTGTTTTCTTTTTAATTATTATGAAAAAAATAATAATTTGACCATCTAACACTAGAACTCTCTATTCTATTTCTATTTTATCTACATGTTTTCTTTTCATTTATTATTATTATTGTCTCTTTTCTATCTACGTTTTATTTATTATAAAAAACATATTGCTGTTCTTTTGTTGTTTTGATTGCTTCTACTGTTCTCATTTGTAAGTCGCTTTGGATGAAAGCGTCTGCTAAATGATTAAATGTAAATAAAAACACTGGGTGATGATAACAGCTACTACACTGTAAAAAATAAAAAACAATTTGTTGAGTCAGCTTAAAATAATTTGTTACCCTGCTGCCTTAAAATTAAGTTCAGTTAACTAAAATAAGTTTATTCAACTTGAAATGTTAAGTTGTACTATAACAACTTAGATATTTGTGTTTGCTAAACTTAACAGATGGGTAAGTAACCCAGCTGCCTTAAAATTTTAAGTTGATTCAACTCATATATTTAAGTTGTCACTTAGTATAATTTAACATTTCAAGTTGAATAAACTTTTTTTTTGAGTTGACTGAACTTAAAATTTTAAGGCAGCCAGGTTACAAATTATTTTAAGTTGACTCAACAATCTGTTTTTACAGTGTATACTATAATGAGAGATTAGCAAAATATGTTGATTGCAAAAAAATATATCGTTTCATGAGAATACTATTTTCAATAGCTGAATGAATGTGTAATTTTAAGTTCTAAAAAATAAAATTCAAATCATTTTAAATTAAGTTTGATTGCAAAAATTCACATTTTATCAGAATACACCACTAAATTTGAACGGAATAAATATATAAATACATACATAACAAAACATTTCCATCAGAATACGACACTATCAAGGAATAGCTGTGAGTCTATGAAGAAAGATTTTGAGCCAGATGTAGTTACTCCATCCATGCTGACTAATAAAGCATGGATGGAAAAATATTTTTGACAATGTGTATTTGTTTCCAGCCTTGCTTCAAAACTGTGACTCTGAAAACTGTGAAAAACAAGGCTATGACAACTCTTCCAGTCATTTCCCGCTCTAATAAACCACAATTCCACTAGAAACTTAACGTAATATGCTTGACACTGGCACAACACTCTCAAAAGCTCAAAACAAGTCATTTGTAACTCATTCTGATCGGGAATTAACGAGGACAACACTGGCATCCCCAAGGGAAATCTGATAACCATCACCTCCCTAATCGTTTTCAAATGCTTCCACGGCACTGACTTGACTGACCAAACCTGAGGTGGCCCTGATAGTTAGCGGTATCTTAAGTCAATGGAGTGTGTAACTGTTGGTAAGCATTTCCTCTCACTTTGTAATTCTGAAGTAACAATTGATCACAGACCAGCTCGCAGGCCAAGAGCACGCTACCACAACACTGCAGGAAACGCAACAGACGATTTGTAAACCTACGCAGGCACGAACCGCCACACACGCACACAGACATGCAAAGGTCTGGATATCTGTAAAATAAAACCCTTGGATGAAAATGAAAGATGCCGGTGTCTGAAATCCACAAAAAACGGATTGCTGCTGTTCTAACGGCTGGATAATATTTCGGACGTTCTGTGATCACGGAGGATTAAGCGATGAGATGTTTGGAAAGCACACCAATGACACAACCATTAGGTCACCGCCACGTCGACCCAAAACCAATACCTAATAGCGTAAGTTCATCAGTAAAGACTCCTTGGATCAGGTGATGTTCAAACGTCCATATCAAGTCTGATTCACCAGTTTCAGGTAGATTAAAGAGCTAGAGAGGAACTCTACTCCACCAGGAGCAAAAGAGTAACTTTACGCTTCTGGAAAAGTTCTCCCACACTTTCAATGAGAATGAGAAATTCCACATTAGTGGCTTAACGTCTCGGTCACTTTTGTGAGAGCTTCATTACTTCTGGCAGAGAAATAAGCGAATTCCACCTCGCTCACATTTCCAGGCCCGTGAAAGACACAGTTCAATAAGTGTCAAATATGTAACACCTCATACGTGAAAACGACAAAGAAAAGCGAGAGACTGTCTCAACAAGACTAATAAAGTAATTCACAGGAAGTGTGCAGTAGGTCAAGGGAAACTAATTGCTTGGTTGATTCACTCTCGATGTGCAGTTTATAGCTCTCTTGACATAAAGGACTCTTTAATGCAGACCACCAAGGACTTGGTGGTGTTAAAAACAATCAAACCTTTCCTGGTTTCTCAGCCCGCTGAGAGAAATGAATAAAAGCTTAACGAAGCACAGAAGCATCCTTGATCTGCCTCGCTGATGATGCCGTGGCCTTCTGAACGACGCTGAATCCTGGGCACTTTAGTCTAGACTAATGAAGAGCTGAATTCGCCACTTAACGGGTGGGCTACGTCGGCACATCACAGACACTAACTCAAGGGTGGGAAGAAAAAAAAAAAATGAGGTGACATTTTCTACCCATTAAAGCAAGTGGGTAATTTACACCCACTTGAGAGCCCTCCATAGCTAAAGGGCAAACTCAGAAAACAAAGCGCTTTGATGACCTGTGCTTGTGATAAAATGGGATCCTGTGACATTTCATAATTTTATATCAGAGATTAATAGTTTCTCTTTCAATTTCCACAACCAGCTCCATGTTAAATTATTCATTTTTCTAGCTGACTAGAGTTTATGGTCACCGAATGTTTTTTCTGAGGGAAATGTGACATTACGTGATTGTTTAGAAGCTGTTTTTTTTCGCAGTTGAAACACTGATGAGACAGGATACAGATTTCAGTAAGTTGTACTCTTTTAACATACCTTCGCATGTTTATTTTGTGCTGTAACTAGTGTTAAAGCGGAGGAGGCGATCAGTTCATGTGTGCTTTGCACTATTTATTCTTTGAATAAGGAACAGATTTTAAAATTTGAGACTTTCTTTCACATCAAAAGTAACAAAGCACAAAGCTTATTGTGACTTATTGGATGGGAGGCGTGCTATAATGTTTCAATCATTACCTGAAAACAGGCTAGACTAATCGATTCTTGGGACTTGTATAGTTTTGTAATTATATATCTGTAAATATTTTACTCGATTTACTAACTTACCAGAAATGGCATTTGTAACAGACATGAGCGGGGAGTGAAGAGCAGGAGTGACGCCCCATACGGTGTGGTATCCCACGATTCCTGCCAGGCCAAAGGTTGTAACCATCTGAGTGAAAGCAGCATTGGGAGCACACAACCCAAGACCCATCGCTGAAGCCAGACCTGAGTAGAAATAACAAGATGTCAAACATTATAGGTTTGTTTTTCAGTTAAGGTAATTTTGACTGCTTGACTGCTCAGACAAATCAGCCGAGTGCCAGGGGCAACGTGCCTTGTTTATACATCCCATAATCCTCTCAAACCGTCAACATTGCTGTGGGTCATGTACACGTGCCACCTCAACTCTAATACAGGATACAAGCTACATTTGCTGTCTGCTGCATTAAATTTTACAACTTTAAAGTTAAAAATAAATGTGTGTTAAACTGTATTAAAATGGGTATTTAACTTCCCATAACTACTTTTTGGTAAATATACAATAATGATGATTATACTATTAATTATACTGGAGTTGGTGACATATATAAATAAATGAACAAAAAAAAAAATAAATAAATAAATAAATAAATTATATATATATATATATATATATATATATATATATATATATATATATATATATATATATATATATATATCTATCTTTTTTTTTTTTTGTTTATTTATTTACATATGTCACCAACTCCAGTATAATTAATAGTATAATCGTCATTATTTCATACAAATATCTCATATATAAAAATAACATATACTGCCACTCAAAAGCTTGGGATCAGTAAGATTTTTGATTTTTGATTATTTGATCAAAAATACAGGAAAAAACAAAACAAAACAGTAATATTGTGAACTATTATTGCAATTTTTAATATTGGTTTTCTATGTTTTCCTTAAAAATGGTAACCTGGACCAGTCATAAGGGTCAGTTTTTTTTAAATTGATAAAATTTACATTTATACATCATCTGAAAGCTAAATTAATAAGCTTTTCATTGATGTATGGTTTGTTAGGATAAGACAATATTTAGCCGGGATACTAAATAAAAAAAAAAACAGAAAACACAAAATACTGAGAAAATCGCCATTAAAATTGCCCAAATGAAGTTCTTAGCAATGCATATTACTATTCAAAAATTAAGTTCTGATATATTTATGGTAGGAAATTTACAAAATATCATCATGAAACATGATCTTTACTTAATATCCTAATGATTTTTGACAATTTTGACCGATACAATGTATTGTTGTCTATTGCTACAAATATATCCGTGCTACTTATGACTGGTTATGTGGTCCAGGGTCACAAGTATTTATTTCTCTGATGCAGTGCTGAATTTTCAGCATCATTACTGCAGTCTTCAGTGTTAAATGATCCTTCAGAAAGAAATCTGATGATTTCTTATTAGTGTTAAAACTGTTGTTCTGCTTAATATTTTTTGGAACCTGTGATACTTTGATTCTTTGATGAATAAAAAGTTAAACAGAACAGCAATTTATTCAAAATAGAAATATTTTCTAACAATATGAGTTTACCACTACTTTTTATCCATTTAACACATCCTTTCTGAATAAAAGTATTAGTTTCTTTAGAATCATCTTCTTCAGAATCCTGAAAAAAGTATCACAGGTTCCAAAAAAAATATTAAGAAGCACAACTGTTTTCAACATTGATTATAAATCAGAATATTAGAATGATTTCTGAAGGATCATGCGACAGTGGAGTACTGGAGACTGGAGTAATGATGCTGAAAATTCAGCTTTGCTTCACAGGAATAAATTATATTTCAAAGTATATTAAAACAAAAAACTGATATTTTAAATTGCAATAATATGTCACAAATGTACAGTTACGTTCTGTATTTTTGATCAAATAGATAAAGCCTTGATGAGCATAAACCTTTTAAAAAAAATTTAAATCTGATCCAGAACTTTTGAACAGCAGTGTATACAAATAAAGTATTTCTTTATTTATAACTATGAATATAACTATAATACCAGTATTTATTATTATTATTATTATTATTATTAAATAGTCATTTTGTTTTTGCCAACTTACAGACAAGCCCTTGGCCATGTGGGTAAGTAAACCTCTCCACCATGACAGACATGCACAGCAGGAGGGAAGGAGCAACACAACCACCATTTTATCATCCCAGGTTCCTGGCATTCAGATGCCAGAACGGGCCAAGGTGATGTGGAAAATAAAACAGCTTGCACTGCAATTAGGTGACCAATCGCAATTTCAAAAGGCAGCGATTTGGGCCTTCCGAGCAAGTCAGGATTCCCTGTACCTAAGCTCATACAGATACAGGAAAACCATGAAAGGGCAGGAAGATCTCATTTGCATGTTTGTTTATCAGCCGGTGTTTATTTACGTGTGAGTTGTATTTGCGGCTTGTCTGAGTGAGGAAGTGAGCGCTTTGATGTGAAGCCAAAGTTGCCTCTCCTCACACAAGTGGTCCTCAGGCGTCTGCAACCAATGGAATTCGTTTGTGCGCCGTTTAGTTTAGCGGGGCTTTGGAGACTAATCACATCTTGGGACAAAGTGGCCAAACAGGGGAGCTGCTATTTTTGGGAATTCTGAGCAATGCAGATTGTAAAGTGGATAAAAGGAACAAAATAAAAATCGGATTAATCTCAAAGGCAATAAAGGGGGGCCGTTTTAACCGTACACGACAACCTTATTAAAATAGCTCAGTGTCAGAGACCACCAATGCAGCGGTCTCTTCCTCTTAAAACACATGGGGAGCCGCTTTCATATTAACCCCAGGGGAGATCCGGCGGGAAGAGGAAGGCAGGGACGGTGGCCGGACTGCGATTTACCTCCGGTGTAAAGCCCAGCCGTGGTAAGGGTGGCTCTGAAGGGTGAGACGGCAGCTGCCCTTTCCTTCTCCAGCTCCTGGACAGTCTTTTGTTTTGGAGGTGCTGCCACTGGGACGTTGTTAGGTTGCGGTGCAGGGAAAAGCACTTTTCCGTCCTGCAGAAACATACACGGAAAGTGAGAGCCAGAATTCAAATAACACCACAACTCAACTCCTTGAAAGCTAAAGAAACGCCAGAGAGATATTGAGTCATAAATTTCAAACTGCTCACATCCTTTAGCTCAGGGGTGTCAAACTCATTTAGGTCAACAGTCAGACTGGGTAAAACATCATCTTTGTATTTGTTAAACTTTAGTGTATCCATGGAGAATGCACGCACAACAAATCCACAAAACAACACAGATGTTTATTTCACCAATATTATGGTAGAACAAAATGTCAATTACACATACACAACCGACATAAAAAGGGCTGCTAATATTATTACTATAATTTAATTCACCTTAAAATTTTCTCTTATGCCAATGTCAAATCTTAAAGTGGGACAGCTGAGGCACCCGCAGAAGCTATTTCAACTAGGGATGTAACGATATCAAAATCTCACAATACGATAATATGATGTGAAGTCCACGATAGGATATTTATTGTGATGTTTAAAAAAAACAACAAAGGCAAATGAAGAATTGGAAAAAATTGATATTTTTGTACATTTTAAAGTTAAATTATTCTATCTAATGCACTTTGAGAGTTCAAAATTAAGTGTTCCAACCCATATTCTTAAAGGAGAACTCCACTTCCAGAACAACAATTTACAAATAATGTACTCACCCCCTTGTCATTCAAGATGTTCATGTCTTTCTTTCTTCAGTTGTAAAGAAATTATGTTTTTTGAGAAAAACATTTCAGCATTTTTCTCCATATAATGGACTGATATGGTGCCCCGATTTTGAACTTCCAAAATGCAGTTTAAATGCAGCTTCAAACAATCCCAAATGCGGTTGTAAACGATCCCAGCCGAAAAAGAAGGGTCTTATCTAGCGTAACAATCGGTTATTTTAATAAAAATAATACAATTTATATGCTTGTTAATGCCAAACGCTTGTCTTGTCTTACTCTGCCTGGACTGTTTTTGTTTCCGGTTCATGACAGTTAGGGGATGTCGAAAAACTCCCATCTCATGTCCTCCCTCAACTTCGAAACCGTCCTATATCGCTGTTTTACCTTTTTTGTTAAGGGTGTTTGATCTTCTTTGCATGTTCACTTTGCAAAGACTGGGTCAGAACTTCTGCAGCGATGTAGGATGATTTTGAAATGTTGAAGCTGCATTTAAACTGCCTTTTGAAAGTTCAAAATCGGGGCACCATACCAGTCCATTATATGGAGAAAAATGCAGAAATGTTTTCCTCAACGACTGAAGAAAGAAAGACATGAACATCTTGGATGACAAGGGGGTGAGTACATTATGTGTGAATTTTTGTTTTGGAAGTGAACTTCTCCTTAAACTAAGAAAACTTAAGTCAGAAAAAGTCTGTGAACTGACCTGTATCTGAACTTTAAAGGGAACTCAACCCTCTTTTTATTTGTGATATACTGTCTCAGTCTAAATTTCATTCAAACTGGTGTTTTAGGAAGCCAAATAAATTAGAATATACTAATAACAACAACAGCTGACAATGACAGTAATTGTCATATATTGTAAAACATCTGCACTGCAAAATAAATGAAAATGAATATTTCATTGGTATGTTATATAGGCATGTCATTACAATACTTCTTTCCTAATTTCTACACTTGAAAGATATTTTGAATTCGGACTGCAGTAACTTTACCCATTTAAACCACTAGCTGTCAGCAATTCATACTGCGTTTCGATAGAAACGGCAGCAGAGCTTTTATTTTGATGGGAAAACTCCAGCTTGAGTGAAAACAGGCTTACAAAAACGCATCTCACTACAAATCTAGTGAGCAATCATCTGCCACAAAAATAAAGTATACACGAGTTCACTGCATTCATTCACTGTGAACAGGGCCGTTCTGAGGCGCAGAAAACACAGGATCATGAGCTGATCACCAGAACGAAGTGCCCGCTTTGCTTTGAAATGCAGTGAAAACAGCCCTACTGTGCTTTCAGGTTTTAGTTCGTTTGACAGATACTGTGCCAAAGCATAAAGGCCCAAAACACAACTTTAAAGACGTTTTATGTTAGAATAAGTTTAAATATACTTTAAAAACTACACTTTTTGACCGGAAGACCTATCGCTTTATTTCGTCTTGTGACCATCATTATATCGAGACAGATTCGCCATTGCAATATCACAATATTGATAATATTGTTACATCCCTAATTTCAACTAAAAACTGTGATTTTTCTAAATGTTTGAATGTCAAATTTTGCATGTAATTGAAAAAGGTTTTACAGATTTAGAATGTGACCTACAGCATGCAATACAAGAGCGTCCACCTATGGCTAAAAAAAACAAACAAACACTGTAGATTTAAAAAAAAAAAAAAAAAGGTTTACCTGCATAACTATTGAACCTCGGATGACGTGGTCCATTGTGCCGTAATCAAACTCGTTTTTGACGTCAAAGTGGAAAACTTCCTTGTCCGGGCTGATGGCACGGATGAGTTTGATGATGTTGTTGGAGTATAACGTGCTGGCCTGAGTCGGGAGGCGACTGGGAAGATCAGTATAGCCAACGTGGATGACACCCTAGTGGAAAGTACACAAATACATTTAATGAAGTAAGACAGAAAACGTGAATAGACATTAAAGTTGTTTTTGAAATAATTCTCTTATGTTCACCAAGGCTGCGTTTATTTATACTATGTATAAATAATGTATCTGCATTTAAAAAACAAAATAAAACAGTAATATTGTGAAATATTATTACAATAAGCGTTTCCTACTTTAATGTCTTAAAGGGACAGTTGACCCAAAAATGAAAATTCTGTCATTAACTACTCACCCTCATGTTGTTCCAAACCCGTAAGACCTTCATTCATCTTCAGAACACAAATTAAGATATTTTTGATGAAATCCGAGAGCTTTCTGCCCCTGCATAGCAATAATGCAACCGACATGTTCAAGGCCCAAAAAGGTAGCAAGGACATCATTAAAACAGTTCATGTGACATCAATGATTCAACTGTAATTTTATTAATAAATCGTTGAATAAGTTATTTTTGTTTTCTTTGCACACAAAATTGCAAATATTCTTGTAACTTCATAAAATTATGGTTGAACCACTGACGTCAGATGGACTGTTTTAACAATGTCTAGTTTTATTTTTTCCCAAATTCCTGTTTTCCATTTTAATTTTTCTGGACTTCTTTTTATTGGTTAAATGAAATTTTATTAAATCAAAAAGCATGTCTAATTAATTAAAATTGTTAAACTTAGACAATTTAACATCAGTTTACTAGAAGTTTAACAAGAATCACATGTTTAGGACCCTATAAAAAAAAAGATTTTTGCCCACCTTATGTTTTATTGTTACCAAACTCTGTGTTCTGATTTTGGTCTAATTATTCGAATGCATAAAAACAAGTTTCACTTATTTTTACAATAGCCTTGTGAAATGTGTATTTTTCTCAAAATTTCTGTGTGTATTTGCCTTTTTCTAGTTATAAAATGAAAGCAAAAAGCATTATTAATTTCATTTATCTTTTAATTAATGAATTTTTTTTTTGTCAAATAAAGGGGATTTACTATTACAATTAAACAGTGAAGAAATGTATGATTATTCGTTACAAATAAGGTTTTAATAATTTTAGCAGTAACCTTTATTTTGACAGGTTGACGTGAATACCTTTAAATTTGTGTGTGTATTTTATATGACGACAGTTTTACAGTAAAATGCTCACGGGGTGACTCTCAAAGCAGTTGTTCATGCATTTATGTCCTCATTTAGTGAGACGACAGACGCTAATATCGCCGCAAGCTGCAGCTTAATATTTACAAATATTAGTCCATATTTAAGTGTAATGACCTACTTTTGATTAATTCAACCAAACTTTGATACATTTGTTTTTAATGACTGGATTCTGTGATTCTGTCTGAGTTTTCCACATCATGGAAATCATACACCCTTTCTGGGCCCGAGGAACATTTCAGTTGCATTGCTGTCTTTGCAGGGTCAGAAAGCTCTTGGATTTTATCAAAAATATCTTAATATTTGTTCTGAAGATAAACAAAGGTCT
Source organism: Cirrhinus mrigala (assembly GCA_036247105.1). NCBI lineage: Eukaryota > Metazoa > Chordata > Actinopteri > Cypriniformes > Cyprinidae > Cirrhinus > Cirrhinus mrigala. Next base: position 18,885,813 of record CM070027.1, on the reverse strand, counting down.
TACAGGTTTGAAACGACATGAGGGTGAGTAATTAATGACAGAATTCTCATTTTTTAGGTGAACTAAAACCCTTTTTTTTTCATTCCTGGCAAACACTTAAAGCTCATGTAAGACCCTCAAGTTGTTGTTCTGTTGCAGAGTACTCACTTTGTGAACGGAGAGTTCTCCAGGAACCGTGGTCTCGATGTTGCCCCCAGCTTCTGCAGCCAGGTCCACCACCACTGAACCATCTTTCATGGTCTCCACCATTTCCTTAGTAATCAGCACAGGGGCCTTCCGACCTGCATAATAATTTCAGCACAGTGAGACTTGTAAGCCAAAACCATGACTGATATGCATTTAATGAGACTCCTCTGAAGTGCCTTTTATCCGTGCAACCTAATATACTGATAAGCTGCTTTGCGGCTTGTTGGTTTTAAAAGAAAAACACTATTCAGATAAAAGTGGAACAGACTGCATACATTTTACCAATCTGAGCGTGCTTAAAAACTGCCAGGTATGTAGTTTATAAGTACTAAAAGTCCAACTGGTGGCTGCGTGGCTTCAGGGATGGAAATAAAATAACATTGGAGTGACACCAGGAGCGTGCACAAGCATGCAAAAGTCACAGGAACTGACTTTAAATGCCAGCGGTACTGAACAAGCAACACAAATTGGAACAACTCTCTGCCAATCTAAAGCAAGAGCGACCCAAAACAACTCTTCTGACACTCAGGAAACTTCATAAACATTCTGCTATAGACACCTGATTTTTATTAGCTTTCAGTCATGGTGATTAAGACAAAACATGCTTCAAATAAACATGAAGCACATCTGCAGCCACAGAGCTGTTAAATTGGTAATTGCGCTCTACGTAATTAGTTATGCCGAGTAATCTGTTTCTCTTTTCAAATGCCAGCGCAAGTCATACAAGTATCAACTTAAGGATCTTGAGATAAACCAGGATCACGGTTAGAAGAACGGTCAAAACGAAAACTTAAAATTTATATTTACTGACGCTTGTGTCATTGTAAACTGAAATGTTGTTATTTTTCCATGAAATGCAACAAAAGGAACTTAAGAAACTTTTTTTTTTCCCCCAGTTCATCATGACCAGAGACTGACAAGCTCCAAAATAGACAAAAAAGTACTATAAAAGCACTATAAAAATAGTCCACAAGTTTTGTGCACTATATATATATTCTAAGTCTCTTGAAATCAAACAATAGACTTGTGTGATGGACAGACCAAAATTGTTTACAGGACAATACATTTCGTATTACAGGATCTCTAAAATATGTGCCTAAAAACAAAACAAACAAAAAAAAAATTAAATAAATAAATGTAATTTTTTTTTATTAAATTAAATTTAATTAAAACAAACAAAAAACAGAATTAAAAAACAAAACTAAAATAAAACAAAAACTAAACTAAAAACTAAACAAGAAAATAGCAACACAAAAAACAACAACAAAATAAGCTAAAACTAAATTAAAATTAAACTAAAAACAATAAACCAACAACTAAAACAAATAAAACAAAATAAAACAAAAAACCAAATAAAACTAAACTAAACTAAAAAAACAAAACAAAAAACAAACAAAACAAAACAACAACAAAATTAAAACTACATAAAACAAAAAACAACAAATAAAAAACAAAACAAAATAATAAAACTAAATTAAATAAAACAAACAAAACATAAAAAAAACTAAACAAAAAACTAAAAAACAACAACAAAACAAAACAAAAAAAAACTAAATTAAAACTAAACTAAAGACAATAAACCAACAACAAAATAAACAAATAAAACAAAACACAAAACTAAATAAAACAAACTAAACCAAATTACAATAAAAAAAAACAAAGCTAAATTAAAATAAAAAAAACAAAACTAAATAAGACAACAACAAACAAGAACAACAAAAAAACAAAAATTAATTAAAACAACTAAAACTAAATAAAAAGAACGAAAACAAAATAAAAAGTAAAAACTAAACTAAATTAAAATAAAATAAAGCAAAATCAAAATTAAATAATATGAAACTAAATGAAATAAATTAAAAAAAATAATAAATAATAATAATAAAAAAAAAGCAAAACAAGTAACAAAACAAAATAAAATAAATAAAACCATGTCTTGCAATGCAATGATAATCTTCACCTCTGCTGAAACTTTTAAATGGTAAGTTCCCAAATTTTCAATCAGCTTTGTATTGTTACAATGACGGTAGTATAAGTAAATGAATAAAGTGTATTTTCTTTTTTATTATTTTTTGCATCTATGATGCAGGTTAGACATCAAATTTTATTGTAGAGCAACAGTAAAGGTGAAGAAAAGTAGTCAACCTTCATACACCCTTAGATGGCTAGGAAAATATAGAGACGTAAGGACTATTTTAAGCTGCTTTTTGGTCCTTCAGAACTTGACAGCCTATCTATTATAGAAATATCTTGTATTTCACAGAAAAAAATACCACACAGGTTTGTAACAACACAGGGCTGAGTAAATAAAGAAAAAAAAATCTACATTTCTGGGTGAACTCTTCCGTTAAAATGTCAAATGATGGAAAAAAAAAAGAGCATATGCAAACACCACATCACTCATTATCTGCAAGAGCACATGCCAAAGAGGGCAAGTGAGGGAAAGAAAAAAAAAAAAAATAGAGGAAGATGAGATGGAAAGGGAGTAAATGCTGCAGGTGTGTGTACCGGGGATGAGCGCGGTAGTGATAATAATGTCAACATCCAAACACTGCTTGGCAAACAGCTTCATTTCTGCCTCGATGAACTCCTTGGACATCTCCTTAGCGTATCCGCCCTGGCCTTCCCCCGACTCCTTTACATCCACCTCCAGAGGCTCGGCACCCAGGGACTTAAACTGCTCCAGTGCAGCCGCTCTGGAAGAACAGGACAAGACTCCATGACTAATGCAACACTGCCACCGAGAGGAAGCTTGCTGGAACTGACACTGATGGAATCGGTCAAGCAAATAAAGTTTCAAGTTTCGTATTCCAAAACACAGACAAGACGTGAATTCTAAGTAAATACACCAAACTTGGCTCATGCGGTAAAATCAGAGTCATTACGTCAGTTAAAATGAAGGGTTTTTTTTGTAAATGTGTACACTTCAAACCACTTTCAAGGCAGGATCAAGGCAGGATTTGCAGTGACGTCACAGTTGTCTTGCACAAGGGCTTTTTATTTATGTTCTTGTTTTTGGAAAAGCGAAAAACAAACGTTTTCAGATAAAACAAACATCATAAATCTAAATTAGAGCGGAACGAATGACTCAAAACTCAGATTTATAAATACTGACAAAAATTGGAACTAAAAGCACATCGGTCAGATCTTAAAAAAAAAAAAAAAAAAACTTTTAGCTGCAAGCGAGAATCATCAGGGTTAATAACTGGAAAAAATAACAAATGCTATAATTCACATTTGCCAATTGTAAAAAAAAGTTGTGGTGGTAAACTATGAGCACACAACAACACAGCTCTGAGAAGGTTATAGCGCCCCCTAGCACCACAAACTGACTACTGACATCTGTAATCAGACTGCCCTGCTGTCTGTAAGTATAATACATGCCAAATTTCATGTTAATTGGACAAATAACCTACAGTAGGTTAGAGTCAGAAACCAGAAAAACTGGAAACTTGATTTGAGACATTAAAAAGGAAAAGAAAAATTAAAGTGTTGTAAAATATTTATTATAACATTACCTGCATTTACATATACACAGTGTCTTTCAAAAGAATCAGTCAAATTTTTAATTAGGCTTTTATGCTCATCAAAGCTGCATTTATTTGATATAAAATCCAGAAAAAAACAGTACTATTGTGAAATATTATTTCAATGTAAAATAACCATTTTCTATGTAAAAATATTTTAAAACAGAATTTATTTCTGTGATAAAAAGCTGAATTGTCAGCATCATTACTCCTTCAGAAATCATTCTAATATTCTGATTTGTTATTAATGTTGGAAACCGTTGTGCTGCTTGTGATATTTTATTGTGATATTTTGTCGGAACCTGTCATATTTTTCAGAATTCTATAAATAAAGAATAAAGCTAAAAAGAACAGGTTTTATTTAAAATAGAAATCTTTTGTAACAAACTACCATTTAAAAGTTCCTTTTTTTTTTTTTTTTGAAAATTATGTATGTGTTAAATTGATAAAAAGTGATAGTAAAGACTTTTATTGCTAGAAAAGATTTCTAGTTTGAATAAAAGCCGTTCTTGAACTTTTTTTTCAAAGAACCTTGGGAAAAAAAAAAAAAAAAAAAAAAAAAAATCAGAGGTTCAAAAAATAATTTAAATAAATAAATTAAGCAGCACAGCTGTTGCTAACATTGATGATAAAAGTAATGAATCAGCATATTTGAAAGATTAATTCTGAAGGATCATGTGACACTGAAGACTGGAGTAATGGCTGATGAAAAATCAGCTTTGCATCACATTAATAAATAATATTTTAATAAATATTAAAATATTAAACCATTATTTTAAATTGTAACAATATTTCACAATATTAGAGTTTTTTCTGTATTTTTATGAAGTAAATGCAGCCTTGAAGAGCAGAAGAGAATTCGTTAAAAAACAATCTTACTGATCCCAAACTTTTGAACAGCAGTGTACATTACAAGAAGTTGGAGTCAAAGTTTTTTTTTTTGGTATACGTTTTTGCATGAAATATTAAAAATACATTAATTAATATTAAAATTAATATTAACTACTATACTAATATTATTAACTATTATTACAACTTAAAATAACTTAAATATATTTTAAAATCTGTTAAAAAGCTATTCCTGTCATGGTAAAGCAGAATTTTTAGCAGCCATTACTTCAGGTCTTCAGTGTCACATGATCCTTTAGAAATCATTTTAATATGTTTATTTAATGCTCAAGAAATATTTTATTTTAATATCAATGTTGAAAACAGTTGTGTTGCTTAATATTTTTATGGAAATCATGATAGATTGTTTTAGGATTTTTATAATGAATGTACTGTCACTTTTAACTCTATCCCTGACAGGGTTTTGGAAAAAGTTGCCTAGACTCATTCAGGAGATGTGTAATAGCGCCCCCTAGTGTATAACAGTGAAAACCCGGAAAATTCCGTGCTTGACAGGGAAGCGTTAATCAATGTAACATATCGTTGCTGAATAAATAAAAATTCAAAAAACCTTTAGTTACTTTAAGTTGTATGACTTTTTACCTGGTGTCAAATCCCCTGACAATGGCACCCATAGCACGGGCAGAGCCAGCAGCGGCCAACCCAGCCACTCCACCTCCAATGATCAACACCTGCCAACGAGAACAGTCTTTTTAGAATTCAAACTCTAAAATAAACAGAAAAATCTAATTCGGGACAGTGCTAATATCTTCATCCAAGACCTAATGCGAGAAGTTTACAGCAATGAATCAAGCAAACTCAAATAAAAAAAAAAACACTCTGGACGTGTGTGCGGTTATGCCAACGCATACCTTAGCAGGTGGAACCTTCCCCGCGGCCGTGATCTGACCGGTAAAGAAACGGCCAAAGTTGTTGGCTGCCAGGACCACGGCTTTATAACTGCCAAGAAAAACAGACGCACATCAGTTACAGCTGCTGATGAGGCAGGAATCAAGACACTTTATGCTGGCCACAAATCTCACATTTGTTGACACTAATTGCATTCAAGATTTCGGTAAAAAGGTCACAGATTGGCCTGTGAAGTCTGATTATTTGTCTAGTGTTTCCCACTTAAATAAATAAATAAATAAATAAAATAAAATAAAATAAACAAAATACCAAAAAGCAAAAAATACAACAAAAACAAAAAAGAAATAAAATAAAAAACAAACTACAAAATAAAATTAAAAAAATAAAATAAGCAAAGCAATAAAACAAAAAATAAAAAATAAAATACAAAAGAAAAAATAAAACTCAAAACTAAACTAAACAAACAACAAAAAGTAAAACAAAAACAAAAAAAACTTTAATAAACTAACAAAATAAAATAAAAATAAAATAAAAATAAATAAAATAAAACAAACAAAAAGCAAAAATACAACAAAAACAAAAAAGAAATAAAATAAAAAAAAACAAACTACAAAATAAATTAAAAAAATAAGCAAAGCAATAAAACAAAACAAAAAAGAAAATACTAAAAAAGAAAAAAAAAAAATACAGCTCAAAACTAAACTAAACAAAACAAACAACAAAACAAAAAGTAAAACAAAAACCTTTAATGTAATAATATAAAATAAAAAGTAAAACAAAATAAAAATAAATAAAAAAAACAACAAAAAAAATGAAACAAAAAGATTAAAAAACAAAACCAAAACTGAACAAAAAAAAAGCGAAACAAAACCAAAAAAATAAAATAAAACTGAAAAGTAAAAAACAAAACTATTTTTTTTTTAAATTAACAACAAAAAAATTAAATAAAACAAAAGAAATAAATAAAAAATAAAATATAAATAGATAAAATAAAACAAAACTATGTTTAAAAAATTCAAAATACAAAAAAATAAAATAAAATCTAAACTAAACAAAATAAACCAAAAAAATAAAATAAACCAAAAAATACAAAGTACAAGTAAAATAAACAAAACAATTAAAAACATAAATAAAATAAAAAAATAAAAACATAAATTAATAAACTAAAATAAAAAAACAAAATAAAAAAGCAAAAAAAGTTTTAAAAAAAACCAATAATAATAATAATAATAATAATAATAATAAATAATAATAAATTAAAAATAAATAAATGTAATAAAATACAAAAAAAAATAAAATACAAAATAAAATGAAATTAAAAAAAAAAAAAAAAAAAAAAAAAAAAAAACATTGCCTTTAATGCAGTGTATTGTAATAAAATTGTATACACGCACACACAGGAAAAAACTTTCTGCTTTAGATGGCCTTACCCAGCAATGTTGGCCATGGAGCTAAGGGCGTCATAACCCTGAGCAATAGTAACACGGGGCACCTGATCCATAGCCAGGACGGTGGCTCTGCGCTGGGACAACTGGTCCATGAGCTCAGGGTTCTGAGCAGGATAGATAAAACTGACAAGGGTGGCTCCTTCACTCATGAGTTCGGCCTCATGAACTCCCAGAGCAGAGTTCAACATGGGGGCACGCACCTGTGGTAAACGGACGGAGAACTTGAGCGCTGATGAAGACTAAGCTAAGTGAAAGTAAGATGAATGAATCTATTTAACAGTACCTTAAGCAGAACATCAGATGCAAAGACATCTTTGACATCCCTGATGGAGGCTCCTGCCTTGGTGTACATGTCATCGGAGAACTTGGCAGATTCTCCAGCGCCAGACTCCACCACAACATTAAAGCCCTGCTTGATGAGAGCTTCCACTCCGGCGGGAGAGATGGCCACACGACGCTCATTCTGAAAGATCTCCTTAGGAACGCCGACAGTCAGCTGTTTGTACGGAATCCCTGCAGGAAGTAACAAGGAGTAACAGAATCAACCAGAGCCTGGAGAGGAACATATTACTAAGTGTGCATGTCAAATACAGAAGTTTAAAATGTACTTCTTGCACTGTGTAATGTTAAATATGTTAATTATTTTTAGAGGGATCATACAAAATTCATGTTATTTTTTATTTAGTACTGACCTCAATAAGATATTTCACATCATATAGTCCACAAGAAAAAATAATATTTGAATTTATAAAAAATGACCCCGTTCAAAAGTTTACATACACTTGATTCTTAACACTGGGTTGTGACCTAAATCATCCACAGCTGTGTTTTTTTTTTTTTGTTTGTTTGTTTAGTGATAGTTGTTCATGAGCCCCTTGTTTGTCTTAAACTGCATGCTGTTCTTCTTCTTCTTCAAAAAAAAAACTTTCAGGTCCCACAAACCTTTTGGTTTTCCAGCATTTTTGTGTATTTTGAACCCTTTCCCACAAATGCTTTGGTTTTTCAGCATTTTTGAACTCTTTCCAACAATAACGGTATGGTTTTGAGATCCATCTTTTCACACCGAGAACAACTGAGGGACTCATATGCAGCTATTACAGACGCTAATGCTTAAAAAGGAAACACAATGCATTAAGAGCTGGGGGGTAAAAACTTTTTGAATTTGAAGATCAGGGTAAATTTAACTTTTTTTGTCTTCTGGGAAACATGCAAGTATCTTCTGTAGCTTCTGACGGGTAGAACTAAATGAAAAAAATATATAATATTTAGGCAAAATAAGAAAAATGTACACATCTACATTCTGTTCAAAAGTTTTCACCCCCTGGCTCTTAATTCATCATTTTTCCTTCTGAAGCATCAGTGAGTGTTTGAACCTTCTGTAATAGTTGCATATGAGTCCCTCAGTTCTCCTCAGCCTGAAAAGATCTCAAAATCATACCGTTATTGTTGGAAAGGGTTCAAAAATGCTGAAAACAACCAAAGAATTTGTGTGACCTGAGGATTTTTCTAAACAATAGCGGGCAGTTTAACTGTTCAACACAAACAAGGGATTCATAAAGACCAATGTTTATGTAAAATATCTTACTCAGGTCAGTACTGAATAAAAAAAACATGCATTTTGCATGATCCCGCTTATTTTGGTAAAATTACATTTTGCAGATTCTGCAAGGTGTATGTAAACTTTTGACTCCAACTGTACATGACTAAAGCCTCATGATCGGCTTACAGAACCACAGAAACAAAGTGAATTGTGAAAAGCTGATCTCAGGATTCTCTCATAGCCAGTATCTCTTTGTACCATTTCTAACAGTGCAGACTCTCAATTTTGAACCCAAGAAGAGGTCAAAGAGCAGTACAGTAAAGATAAGAGTCAGACTAACAACTGGTGAAGCGGTTCATAAAGACCAATGGGTGGTTTCAAAGAAATGCGTAAAGTGCTAAGACCTTTGTAATGGACTGCAGGTCCATGACATCCCTGTAAGACTTGTGGCATTTTTACAGTAAGGCAAGACCTTGTGACTTTGCAACAGATCAAATTCTGCAGTCATAATTTGAAATTATGACTGCAGAATTAAAGCTGTAAAACAGAGCATGTGTGGGTTTTAGGATGTGTAATAAAGTAAAATCAAGTTGAATTTTTATGCACAGCTTCTTTTTATGTGATATGCTCTGTAAAAGATGTGAATATGCATCAAGAAGTCATCCAAGTCAAGTTCTGCTATTGGTAGCAGGAGGTCACTTGTGGAAAATTCCACCACAGATCTGATCTATAGATAACAACAACATAAGCTCACTTGAATTGTAGACTTGAGCTGCCTGGAGGGTGTTTAACTGGGCCACAGACAGCAAAGACAATTCAAAAAGTATTTGGAGACTTCAGCCATGTCTAAAATATATATGAACGCCATACCATTAGATATCGAACAAAAAGCCAAGTAGCATTTCCTGATAATTTACTCACCCCCATGTCATCCAAGATGTTCATGCCTTTCTTTCTTCCGTCAGAAAGAAATTACGTTTTTTTTTTTTTTTTGAGGAAAACATTCCAGGATTTTTCTCCATACAGTGGACTTCAATAGGGATCATTGGGTTGAAGGTCCAAATTCCAGTTTCAATGCAGCTTCAAAGAACTCTACACGATCCCAGCCGAGAAATAACGCGATATGCTGTATTACCGCAATATATCTGTGTATGTGTTACGATGTAAGGAGGACATATTCAGAAGCTAATGAAACGAAACTAAATCGCGTTGAAACAGGAAGTGAAGTAAGCAGAAGAGAATGACAAAATAACGGTCTACATAACAGAACATTAACCTGACAGTAAAATCGTTAGGCTGTTGTTTGTTTATATTATATATATATATATATATATATATATATATATAATATATATATATATATATATATATATATATATATATATATATATATATATATAAATTCTCGAATCTGACTGGACGAGACTTTTTCTTTTGATATTTTACCCGCGTATTCTAGACGAGCTGTCAGTCAGTGCGGTTTCATTGTTACGCCACAAGATGGTGGCAAGGGACTGCATTGAGTCTTTAAACCGTTCATTCAACTGCACGTTCAAAAACGCCGATTCGTTCAAAGAGACTGAAATCATGTGAGCTTTGAGCGCCACTTTTAAAGGCTCAGTTGACCACCAGAACGTCGAGTCTAAGACGGAGATTTCGCTTTCTTTGGACATGACTCGGCCTGAAGGACAGACGCAAGTAATCGCACGCGATCAGTCGATCTTTCTCTCATTCGCTGTCTGTTTAGACTTGTTAAGTGCAAATCTACTGAGCCTCTGTACAAATCAGCATGGAACACATTACGTTATCATTACTAACTTACTATATTCAGTACACATGCACGAAGTGTAAAACCAGAAGGGTATAACCTAAAAAAGAAAACACAAATATCGCGGTTGCTGCATTCCTCTGCGGTTATGCTCGCGGTTATCGCGACAGCCTTAAGTTTTATTTAGCGAAACAATGTAATTTTCTAAAAAAAACAAAGTTTATATACTTTTTAACCACAAATGTTTGTCTTGCACTAGCTTTAATTGTCGCATTATGCAGTCACGTTGGAAAGGTCACGTGTGACGTAGGCGGAAGTACCAACCCAGTGTTTACAAAGCAAACGTGAAAAGAAAGTCAAACAACTTTTACCAAAAAAAAAAGGCAAAACAACAATGTCGAACAACTTTAAAGTTGGAGGAGAAAATGAGTTTTTGCCCTACCCTACTTTCTTAACCAAAGTAAGACATGACATTTCCAACGTGATTACGTAATGCATGAAGTCTTGGACACAGAGCTAGTGCAAGATGACCATTTGTGGTAAAAAGTATATTAATTTGTAATTTTTTTTTTTTTTTTTTAGAAAATGACCAATTGTTTCACTAGATAAGACCCTTATTTCTTAACTGGGATCATGTAGAGCCATTTGAAGCTGCACTGAAACTGCATTTTGGACATATTGGCTCCCATTGAAGTCCACTATATGGAGAAAAATCCTGGAATGTTTTCCTCAAAAAACTTTATTACTCTTCAACTGAAGAAAGAAAGACATGAACATCTTGGATGACATGGGGTAAGTAAATTATCTATTATAATTATTAGTACAATATTATACATTTCAATAAAATAAGACTACTAACTATACGTAACTTTAACTACGTCAACTACCAGTCATTAAAGTATTAGTAGACTATCTGCTTAACATCCGCTAACTTTTAGATTATCTTAACAGACATTGTACGTACCATAATCAAATGTCAACTTGTTCTACTAACCTAACTCAACTGTCTCAAATTATTAAGTTAGTTAACATGTGGTTCTAAAGTTACTTATAGTTAACGGAACGTCTCAAGTTGACTATTGAAATAATGTGTAACCAAAAAAAAAAACCAATACTTTAAAGACATAAAGATAGTAAGGACATTTACAATGTTACAAAAGATTTATATTTCAAATTACTTTCTGTTTCTGTTTTGAACTTTCTATTCGACAAACAATCTCTAAAACAATAAAATAACTGACTTTTGAAGGATCATGTGACACTGAAGACTGGAGTAATGTCTGCTGGAAATTTATCTTTGCATCACAGGAATAAATTACATGTTAAAATATGTTAAGACAGTTATTTTATTTGTACTACTAGTTCACTATATTACTGTTTTTACTGTATTTTTGATCAAATAAATGTAGTCTTGATAAGCATAAGAGACTTTTTTCAAATAAAACAAAAAAACAACAACAATATCTGAGGTCCACAAACCTCTTATAACCACACTGACTGCAAACAGTCACCATAGACATGCATTTCTTTTCCCAGCAGGCATTCTCCTGCACGAGCTGTGCCACAGTCCTGGTTCCTCAGCTGACACAGTGCCAGAAATAACCTGCCTCAGCTGTCATTACCATTCTTCCCCCTCTTAAAAAAAGGTCTGCCATTAATGGCAAGTCTCCAACACACGCTGTATCCAAGCAGCCAGTACGCTACACAGGTCACTTACGTTACACTCATTCATATCCTGAGACCTTCAATGCAGGTAATAGTGGCAGAACAAGCAGGGGAGGGACACAGTGACCTTGAGGGTCACTGCACATGGACTGCTAATATTAGTAGAAGAGTAGAAAGAAGTTTCATCTGCATTTGTCATACTTTAAAACAAAATCTACTGAGGTCAAACAAATTATGTTTATACATAAGCATACTCAAGGACTTTCAAAGTATACTGTGAGGAAAAACGTGATTTAATGTCCTCAACCACCTCAAGTTGCCCAATTACTAAAAATCGAATGCCTGAAACGGAATACATTATATAACAACTGAATACCACTGTTACCTGGACTAGCGAGGCGAGAGAGGGCTTGATGGGTCCTGAGGAACCGCACACATGGTGTCTTCACTGTCCGGACACTCTTAGCACAGGCCAGCCCGGAAAACAGCGGGCTGGAACAGCTGGTGGCTACCACGCGCAGAAGACTCGCCATCGGAGACACAAGGAGGAGCTGTGCAGTCGGAACGACCCTCCTCCTACATGTGAGTGAGAGAGATAGAGAAAGAAAAAAAAGTGAGCCGGCTGACCTATCCCACAATGCTCTACTCTGCCCCAGTCACTGCAGTGCTGATGTTTAACCACCTCCAAGGTGACACACATATGCTCACATTTCACACAAGTGGGTGACTGTCAACAGGGCTATGTTGAGGGACATTCATAGAGCAAATATCAATGCAATTTGCAAAGAAATTAATACTTTTATTCAGGAAATATGCATTGATCAAAAGTTATTGTAAAGATGACATAAGAGACATAAATTGTAATTTTTTTTTTCAATTTTCTATCAAAGAAGCTTAAAAAAAAAAAAAAAAAGTGTCACAAGGTGCATTTCCATTACAGATTTGCATAAAACTTTTGCAGCATATTTCATAAGTGTCAATTAAAAAACTATTGCGAAATGACAGCGTTTCCATTAAACGAAGTTATGCGACTAAAATGTAATTTTCTCTCACGAGAAGTCATGGCGTCCGATGTTGGTAGGTTTATGTACATCACAGCCACCGACCGCACTAGTTATTACTGTTAATAATTGAATAACACATTAATAGCTGTGTTTCCATTGCCCTTCAAAATGAAAAAACTCCCATATATCGCAAAAGAGTATTTATGCTCTCATGAGGTGGTTTTTCAGGCTATTCGAAAAAGGAATACTTTGTAAAACTCCAGCGAAAACTGTTTTTTCACATTTACAGCTCATGCTGTCATTTCACAATTTCTTCATCGACATTTCTAATATATCGCAAAAGTTTTGCACAAATCTGTAATGGAAACACATTTCGCAAGAACTCCCATATATCGCAAAAAAGTTTTTACACTCACATGAAGTGGTTTTTCAGGCAATTCGAAAAAGGAATATTTCGCAAAACTGACCAAAAAAGTGTGTTTTTTCGGATTTACAGCTAACGCCGTCATTTCACAATAGTTTTTATATCGACATTTAAGTTTTGCACAAATCTGTAATGGAAACATTTCGCAAGAACTCCCATATATCGCAAAAAAGTTTTTACGCTCACATGAGGTGGTCTTTCAGGCAATGTGAAAAAGGAATATTTCGCAAAACTGACAAAAAAAACAAAAAAACAAAGCATTCTTTCTCATTTACAGCTAACGCCGTCATTTCACATTTTTTTTAAATCAACATTTAAAATATATTGCAAAAGTTTTGCACAAATCTGTCATGGAAACACACATTTCGCAAAAACTCCCATATATAGCAAAAAAAGTTTTTACGCTCACATGAGTTGGTTTTTCAGGCAATTCGAACAAGGAATATTTTGCAAAACTACCAAAAAAAAAAAAAAGTGTTCTTTCACATTTACAGCTAACGCCGTCATTTCACAATAGTTTTTATATCGACATTTAAGTTTTGCACAAATCTGTAATGGAAACATTTCGCAAGAACTCCCATATATCGCAAAAAAGTTTTTACGCTCACATGAGGTGGTCTTTCAGGCAATGTGAAAAAGGAATATTTCGCAAAACTGACAAAAAAAAACAAAAAAACAAAGCATTCTTTCTCATTTACAGCTAACGCCGTCATTTCACATTTTTTTTAAATCAACATTTAAAATATATTGCAAAAGTTTTGCACAAATCTGTCATGGAAACACACATTTCGCAAAAACTCCCATATATAGCAAAAAAAGTTTTTACGCTCACATGAGTTGGTTTTTCAGGCAATTCGAACAAGGAATATTTTGCAAAACTACCAAAAAAAAAAAAAAGTGTTCTTTCACATTTACAGCTAACGCCGTCATTTCACAATAGTTTTTATATCGACATTTAAGTTTTGCACAAATCTGTAATGGAAACACACATTTCGCAAGAACTCCCATATATCGCAAAAAAGTTTTTACGCTCACATGAGGTGGTCTTTCAGGCTATTTGAAAAAGGAATATTTTGCAAAACTGCTAAGAAAACTTTTTTTTTTTTTTTTTTCACATTTACAGGGCACCTTGTGTAAACAATGAGCGCTTTATTTTGCACCCTAGTGACTATTTAGGAGAATATTTTGTTTTTACTTCTTAATTATTCTTTTTTTCCTCTCTCTCCACAATCTCTCTAATTTCTAAAGAACTTCATGGTTCTTTTCAAGTCTATTTGTAGCAACACAAAACAGATCAATTAATCTGTTGGGTGAAACAGTCAAGGTCACACTAAGGCAAACACTGAAATGTGTAGAAATGTATTTGTTTAGGCAAGAGCTATCACATATGAAGGTGATAAGGGTTTTTCTGAGTGGACCAGTGCAGGTCATACAGTAGCAAGAGGCCTTATACTGTAGGTCCTTTATTGTCTACAACACCATAAACACTGTCTGTGAGAGTCAGCTCCAGAATATGCAAAATACATTTAAAGTAAAACAAGGAAAGTCAAAAAACAAATAACTTAGATAAAAATAACTTTAGTAGGCAAAAATAGGGTACAAAATACAGCCTGAAACTGAAAATTGCCAATTTGAGACCAAATATTGTTTTTGATCAATTTAAAAATGCTTTAGAGAATTTTAATTTTTAAATACTGAATAATATTATTCTATTAAAACTTTCTAAACATCATAATGACATTGTATCATTTTAATTATTAAATATTGACAATGAGGTCCATTTTAAAGAGTGATACAGACATTTTAAGCATTTAAAATGAGCTTGAGGTCAATTTTGTTAGACAAATGCTTTTTTCCAAACATATCGACAACAAAGTGTGTGGAAAGAACTCAAAGGAGTTTGTGCCAGTAAAACACAGTTTCCACTTTTACACCAGTAGACGTCTGTGTAATTTTCCTTTTTTTAGAGATGCATCCTACACATGAAAGCACTGCAGTTGTTAAGCATTTATGAGGGCGTGAGAAACAATCAAATCACCGATTTAAATAAGCATGTACAGACAGACTCTATTGGATTATCGTGCCAACTAGAATCTAATTCCAGCACCACGTCAGCGGACGAGAAAAGTGACATAAGTCTCTATCAGATTTGGGGCAACCTACAGTAACTTTACACGGTTTAGAAACTTCATGTACGATAAAGGAGGGGAACCCATTAGTGTCAAAATAACGGTGCTCGTCATTGTGTCGACCCTAGAGTTTGTTATTGGGCAGTGCAAAAGTCATTCATTCAAACGGCTCAATGGCACAAGGTACGCAGAATTTCCGCATAAACGTATTAGCATATTTTTATATTTTCATTCATATAATACGGTTCGAGCACACCAGTACTATTCATTAAAATCCCTTTTACACCACTACATCAAATGCTTGAGTTTGCATATCTTATTTTCGGAAGAGCAATGCGGCTTCGGGATGGTGAGCCGACAGAAGGCGGGCACAAGAGCTCATTTCCCCTTCATTTCTTTTCGTAACACACTAGCTTGATAGCTAAACAGAAACAATAACTGCTGACTGTCGTTTGCATTTTAAGATCAAAGCAGTGTATGTCCTAATGCATTCCTCGCGATGAAATGACAACGTGGCAAAAATCGATAATGAAGGATTGAAATTCTCACCGAGTCCAGACAGAGCATCAATGAGCGACCTTTGAATGCGGGGACGCACAGCTTACAGCCGCCACCCGGAAGCACTCGAGTTCACCTCTATCGGCGCCGCTTCTGTGGTTTCATTTGAGTGTCGATCATCGTATGTAAATCAGTCATGTGCTGTAGGCGTTTTTAACGAGATTTAGACATTAGTTTTTCTTTTGAATGACATAACTAAGCACAATTTAGGAGATGAAATGATTTCTAAAAGAACATTTAACGAAAAGACAAACAAGTTTGTCGGTGTGACGTCGAATTGGTTTATGGGAGATTAAAAACTGGGATCAACTTTGCTGTAATGGGAGTTTGTACCGTGGTTATTGTTTGTAACAAATTAAAACGTTATCTAATTCAAACGTGTTTGAACGAGACAAGCTCGTTCATTCATTTATGCATTTATGATCAGTTTTTATTGTAGTAACTATTACTGCAGTAAGTGGTATATTGACTGAAACCATGGTAAATATTTGCGGAGATGAACCTTTTAACAATTAAATGATTACAGTGTTGAATGGTGAGAGATAACAGTCCCAGCTGTGAACCATAATAAACCTAGATTTATTTTGTAGGTACACACAAATTTAATTGTAAAATACACTACCAGTCGAAAGTTTTTGCAGTTAGATTTTTGATGTTTTTTAAAGAATTCTCTTCTGCTCACCAGGCCTGCATTTATTTGATCCAAAATACAACAAAATAATATTTAAAAATATTTTTACTATTTAAAATAACTGCTTTCTATTTGAATATATTTTAAAATGTAATTTATTCTTGTGATCAAAGCTACATTTTCAGCATCATTACTCCAGTCTTGAGTGTCATATGATCCTTCAGAAATCATTTTAATATGCTGATTTAAGAAACATTTATTATTATTATTATTATTAGCATCAATATTTACAAGTTTTTTACTGTTTTCTCAGGGTTCTTTAATGAATAGAAAGATCCAAAGATTAGCATTCATTTGAAATAAAGCTTTTGTAACATTATACACATTATACACTATAATATACCAATTATCAAATTATATAAATTAATAGTTTTATTTAGAAAGAATGCATTAGATTGTGTGATGATAAAGTGATGATTTATGTTACAAAGGATTTCTATTTCAGATAAATGATGTTCTTCTGAACTTTCTATTCATCAAAGAAACCTGAAAAAAAAAAATTCTCAGCTGTTTTTTTTTAACATAATAATAATAATGAATGTTTTTGAGCAGCAAATCATAATATTGGAATGATTTCTAAAGGATCATGTGACTGGAGTAATGATGCTAAAAATCATTTTAAAATCACAGGAATAAATTACAATTGAAAGTATTTTCAAATAGAAAGCATATTTCAAACATTACTGTTTTTGCTGTACTTTGGATCAAATAAATGCAGTAAATATCTTACTGTTCAAAAACTTTTGACTGGTAGTGTATGCAACTGATATGTTAAATATAAACTACTTTATTAAAAATAAAATTCTGATATAAATACATATTCTATTTCTGTTTTAAATTAATTGGAAAGCAGTGATATTTAACCAAAAATTTTTGATAGATTCATGTGATGGCAACTTATCGGATTAATACATTCACATGTCCAGCAGAGGGCGGTAGTAAACAAGGACAATACTTAAACACTCAATGCAACTCGCATCAATAAGAAAAAAGCCCCAGATGACTAGGTTCTTCATTTTGTGCTGGCTGCTGAACAGGCTACCTTCAGGCTATGTAAAGACCCCAAATCACAGAATCTCTGATGAAGAGACTGACTTTTTTTTTTATAGCCCTTAGAAAAAATGTAGTCTAACTGATAAGCGAGTGCAGCTTAAGGTAGGTAACAGCAGAGTAGTAAAAATAAATGGCCAGTCAGTAATAATAAATTAAAACAACTCAACAAGTAACAGTGGTATATATATAAACAATCTTAAAATATACATGTACATTTTAAAAATCGTAACTATTATTAAACAAACGTTTTTGCATTTCCATATGTTCCATCAGCACTGGCTGGTGCTGTTTCCAGTTTCCCCTGCGTCTGTCATATGTTTCTGTTCAACTAAATCCATTTGTGGAATGTCTGTGTACCATGACTGTTAACCATTAACTCCGACCCAGATTGCTACAGCCACTTCTCACAATTCTTCTCATACCTGGAAAAAAAAAAACATTTAGCTTTACAATATACGACAAATATAAAATTCAATGGATGAATTAAAAGAATACCGTATAATACCTTGTTTTCAGTCAGCCTGAGCATTAGGAACTTTATCTACAGTTTCTATCAAAAAATGTAAGGTTACACTTTCAACCTTTTCTTTCACTTCCTAGCTGATAAAATCGCGTGTTAGACTTGCATTTCTCTAAGTAAATGTGTTTCTTACTCATTTCAGTGCATTAATAAGAAACATTTTACATTTTTATTTGACATTTAGTTAGCTTGATATAGAAACAAGTATAGATTTGCATGCAAGTTAGCATTGCAACAAGAAAGTCGGTTTTTGAGGTTCTGGCCCTAATCATCATAGTTTTATGTCTGTTTTGCAGATGCCTTGAGAGTGAGCTGAGACACCAAAGACTGGTTTCCCTTTGCGAATTAATGAAAAAATGTCTGTTACTCTTATTCAAACTGCAATGCTGACTTTCAAAACACATACTAAAACTGCCAAGATATACTCATTGTCCACCAAAGTAAAATTAAATGTTGACAACTAAGTCACATTGAAGTTGTAAAGGGGTTGGGTTTCATCCTCCCCTTTCATTCTTCTCCTACAACAGTTCATCCTCCATGCAGACACAAGTTATGAGGCGCAAGAAGCTGCTTCGCATGCCACATATCTGCTTTGAAGCTCCAAGAGTTTCCTGTAACAAGGTCAAACTCTAATGTGAACCAGAAGCTGCTGTATTTCTCGCTCTGCCTTCTCACTCTGTTGGTTAGTGAAGAGTGTGAAGTCTCGATATGTCTCATCTGTGGATTTTTCTGCTTCTGTTGGCACACTGGATCACCAGCCCGGTGCTTTCTGCAAAAGGAGGCAAGAAAAAACACCAAGCGAAGAATCAAAGTAGCCATGCAACTCCTATGGAGAACGTTGGATCCGATGGGGCTTCCGAGAATCCATCAGAGTCTGACTTTTTAGCAGATTTTGCCGGGAAACACCGCCTGTGGGTGATCACCGCACCATCGCATGGTGACAACTACCTGCGTATGATGGAGAAGCAGATTCAGGAGTCTGAAGGACTGAATTGTCGCTTAGCAGAGAGAGACACGCTCATCGTAACAATTATTCAGAATGCCATGATGGAAGGCAAAATCCAACGTACCACCTTGCAAGGAGAAGCCACTGTGGAAGTCATGGACTCTGAAATGGTGAGCAAACTTCTTCATTACCTTGAGCTGCAGGATCATACCTTCTCCATGCTGATTTTGAAGAAGAATATGAGGGTTAGTGAGAGATTTCCCTACCCGGTTCGCGTTGAGGCCATTCTTGAGGTCATCGATCAGCTGCCTGTGCGAAAGCTGGAGAAGGTCGCAAGAAAGGGGTTACCGGTTAAATGCAAGATCACAAAAAAGAGGTTAGTGGTGAAGAAACAGGGTTCCAGCAAGCGTAGGACCTTCAGCCCACAAAGGCATGCAAATACCACATCCATCTTTCTCACGCAGAAGATACGTCTAGACAAAAAGGCCACTTTGAGAAACAAAGTACAAGATATTTTAAGCGGACGTTCACGGTTTGTCATCCGTAAAACGACAGGCGGCTCAAGCAATGGAAAACCGTTAGCTAAAGCAGGTTCGAAATCTGGATCTAGTGGAAATGAAAAACTGAAGAACGATGACCACAAGAAAACTCTAGAGAGAGACAGACACCCAGAGCTGGTAACAGAAGTGAAAAAAGCTTCGGAAGCAGATAAAGCGCATGCTGGCGCAAATTCTAATTTTAATAACCTCAATGAGGAGTTCAAAGGAGAACAAACCGTTGACCATTCAAGCTCCAAAAAGAAAGGCAAAGGAAAGGATGGCAAGAAGAAAAAGGGGAAAGGAGGGAGGAGGAAGTCACAACGAGAAGCAGATGATAAGGAAAAGGCAGCTCTTAAAGATTTCATGCAAAACCTCAAAGGGAGAAGAAGACTTCTTGTAAGTTCTTGATTTTTACACCATGTCTACACCGGACGCGATAAAGCGACCGTTGCAAATCATTTGCACTTTGTGTTAGTCATAAATAGAACAAGGCATCAGTTTGCTGTCAGGGATCTGTCACGTTGTGCCGTGCCACGCCACGCTGCATCCGGTGTAGACACGGTCTTAAGAAGATCCATATATACAGTTGAAGTCAAAAGTTTTCATACACCTTGTAGAATCTGCAAAATCTGCAAGAAAAAATAATAGTTTCATTTATAAAAATGACCCTGTTCAAAAGTTTACATACACTTGATTCTTAATACTGTGTTGTTACCTGAATGATCCACAGCTTTTTTTTTTGTTTGTTTGTTTGTTTAGTGATAGTTGTTCATGAGTCCATTGTTTGTCCTGAACAGTTAAAGCCCACTGTTCTTCAGAAAAAGCCTTCAGGTCCTACAAATTATTTTGGTTTTCACCATTTTTGTGTATTTGAACCCTTTCCAGCAAGCCAGGGGTGTAAACTTTTGAACAGAATGAAGATGTGTACATTTTTCTTATTTTGCTTAAATATCATATATTTTTATTTAGTACTACCCTTCAGAAGCTACAGAAGATAGTTACATGTTTCCCTGAAGACAAAATAAGTTACATTTACCCTGATCTTCAAATTCAAAATGAACCTTCTGTAAAAGTTGCATATGAGCCCCTCAATTTGATTCCTCAGTGTGAAAAGATGGATCTCAAAATTATAAAAATGCTGAAAAACAAAAGAATTTGTGCAACCTGACAGATTTTTCTGAAGAACAGCGAGCAGTTTAACTGTTCAGGACAAACAAGGGACTCATGAACAACTATCACTAAACAAACAACAACAACAACAAAAAAACAGCTGTGGATCATTCAGGCAACAACACAATGTTAAGAATCAAGCATATATAAACTCTTGAACAGGGTTATTTTTACTGCTATTTTCTCTTGTGGACTATATGTAAACATCTTTTACGTGAAATGTCTTATTCAGGTCAGTACTAAATCAAAAATAACACGCATTTTGTATGATCCCTCTTATTTTGGTAAAATAATAACAATTTGCAGACTCTGCAAGGTGTATGTAAACTTTTGACTTCAACTGTATTTGCAGCTCTCCTAGGGAGAGTATATCTGATTATTATGTTTTTTGTTTTGTTTTGTGTGGCATAGGTCATTTCATCACCAAGTGATGTCTCAAGTCAGTATATCAAACAGAGAGATGATAATGAGCTACGTAGCTGTGAGTTTTCCCAAAGAAAGATCTCAGTGCTGTCCATCATGGGTTCAGAACATAATCCTACGCTACACATTCAACACTACCAACAAGGTAATTCAACTGTATAAAATGCCTTTTTGCACATTGTACAAACAGTAAACCGCTTATTTGCAGCTTATTAGAAGCTAGCTGGTAATACAGAGCTCCTTCAAAAGAGTCATTTGTTGAAATGTTTGTTGTCACATGAATTGAATCACACTTGTCGCTTTGTATGTTATTGAAGAACCAGCTCATAAGAGACATTTGTTTGTGAGTAGAGCTGTCACTAATGATTATTCTGGCAATTGGATAATCGGTGGAGTATTCTGATTAGTAATCGAGTAATTGGATAATTATATATATATAGAGAGAGAGAGAGATTTTTTTTTTTTTGGTGGTAATAAAAATAGACCCAAGTGAAAAACACCCATTAAAATTACTTAAAATACATATATAATAGCAATGAGGCAATAATAATTAGTTCAAATAAAGTATCAAAAGCAAGTAATCATATGGTTTTATTCAACAAAACAGTTCAAATACATATTATAAACAATAAAACTTATGTACTTTTTAACAAATCCCTGCAGAGGGAGCCAATGGCCTTACGATTGTTTTTACACTACTGCGCGATCTAATCCTTGTTTAATCCTTGACTAAACAACATTTAATTCAAATGTCCACTTAATCTTCAATATTTGGCCATTTCTTTATGACAGAAATGCTGTAGCCACTGTGATTTCTTGAATATGTGGACATCAAAACGTGTAAACTCAGAGCGAGGGTTTGAACTTTTATTTTGAAATCGCGAAATACAAAGCTTTATAATGATTTACCTTACGCCGGTTTCACACTGCCGGCGTGAGCAGCGTGTTTTTTTTACAGCGCCCATGTTAACAGATTAGAGCGTTCACACCGCACACAGTGGCGGTGTGAACACGTAGCAGGAGCAGAGCAGAAGCGCCAGTGCCGCGATCGTTTCGGCGCCGAGTCTATTTTTGCAGCGCCGCTTACGCTAAATTAAAGCCACAGTGCATTGTTCTTGATCAAAACTGACCTGATTAACATGAAAAATAACAATTTATATAATAATTTGACCATAAAATCATATAAGTGAGTTTCGTGTTTAACAAACACGGGGTAAAAGGCTCACCAGCATGGGCCCTACTTTAGCTAAAATAATGTTTTGTTTTTTTTTGGTTTGTTTGTTTTTTTAAATAATGTTATTAATAAATATTAAGTTAATACTTGTTCAAAACAATCGCGTTAGCAAAATTTGTACTATTTCTGCTTATTTTAATAAAATAATCAATCAATCAATAAATAGGCTACTGTCATTACATACAGAAACAAAATCATTTTTAAAAGTGAAGATTCTAAAAGCATTGAAGGAGATCGCATAATAATTTATTTTTTGATATTTTTTATAAATGATATGTTTAATGTTTTTAAATATGATGGTTTCATTATAAACATGGTGATTATCTCTATAACATAATATGAATATATATTGTATTATAATATTATACATAATATGTGATATTTACCATCTGAATCTAACCATGTCATGTCAACAAATGGAAAAGTCAGTCATCTAATAATTATCTTGTAAATTATTGTGCCTTTTAGCCCCAATAACCTTTGTCTGAAATGTATTCAGTAATTTATTGTTATTGCTCAAGCTTAAAAGGCCTGTTTACATTATTAAAACTAGAGGCACTTACTAACTTTAAGATTATTTTTATCTTGTAAACTACCTATGTACAGCATGTTATATGCACGTGTGTGTTGGACAGAGGGGAACACGGCCGCATCACATGTTGCCTATATCATAAATCAAAGCAAACGACAGACATTTGTCGGAGAACACCTGAAAAGCGTAACCGAATGAACGATACTCGCCTTTATTTGCAGTACACAAGCCGCGGTTCAGCTGCGTGCGAGTGTGAAAACACAATAGGCGCGTGCTGCTCACGCCCTGCATACGCACCGCTTCTGCGCTGCCTCTGCTCTGCTTGCGGATCCAGTGTGAAACCGGCGTTACAAGTGTGATGAAATTGCGTACGTTGCGTTCCCAGATGAACGTTATAATAAACCCAAACTCACAGCAATATGCTAAGGTGGAGTTTGAAACGCTCCCCGCAAGTAAATAATGGAGAAGCATTTAACTTTAGTGTGAACATTTCACATGAAATTCTGTCAGTGAGGGGGAAGTTGTAGGGATGCGTGCCGCGCAAGAAAAATAGGCTATAACCGCATCTCTGGTCATTTTAATATGTAATCTGTAATGTTAGTAATACCAGTCGGATTTTTTTGCACATCAATCTGACGATAAATGTGGGGCACCCAGTTTTTCTGATGCACACCCAGAGTCTCTTTTCTGGCTACTCTACTGGCGTGAACATTTCACATGAAATTCTGTCAGTGAGGGGGGAGATGTAGGGAAGAAAAATAGGCTACAACCGCATCTCTGCAGATAAATATGGCACACCCAGTTTTTCTGATGCACACCCAGAGTCTATTTTCTGGCTATGCTACTGGTGTGAAGCCACTCTAGCCTCGTTCAGACTGTCAGCCCATATCCGATTTGTATGCAAATCCGATTGAAATCCGATCATATTTAGGTAGTCTGAACAGCAACGAACTACATGAAATCTGATTTGGTCAAATCCGTTTCGAGCTACATTCGTATGTGGTTTGGAATCCTATTCAAATCGGATTTCTACTTTTTCACGTTTTCATGCCACGTAAAACGTAAACACGTCAGACGTTTTTGTGGAAAACATAACAAACGTCTTTGCAGAAACAAGCTTGTGTTGTTGCGAACTGCAAATCAAGTGGGAAAAGACAATATACAGCTAGTATACGCACCTCTTTGAGTTTTGAAACCAGCGGAGACGGCAGCACAGAATAAAGTCGCACATTCCAGCTTCCTGCGTTTCTGCCGCTGCTTTAGAAGACGAAATATAATCAAACGCGACGGCAACGTTGTCATATCACAAGACAGCATCTATATTGCAAACTGTAATGCTGTTATTGTTGATTTTAGCGTTGGCATAACAACGCAACGGCATTGCCATAGAAACCAACGCACATTCCGTAAAACGAAAGAGCGCTTATGGACACACAAATCGGATCTGAACAGTTGCGATATGACTGTGTGGACAGGCAGTTATTCAAATTGGATTCCATCTAGATATGGACAAAAACGGATTTGGGCTGACACTCTGAACGAGGCTTCTGAGATGCATGTAACATATAATATTAAACCTGCATCGCATATACTTACTTAACTGAATCATACCGTTTGTGAATTCACGACAGCATTATGCTTATTGTGATTTTTAAATGGGTTTAATATATCATGCAGCCATGGAAAATGGTCTAATAATGCGTTTCATGGATTCTCGTCCGTGGAGCGCGCCACTTCCGGTATTCTGCCGGTTACTCGACACGGGCTAATTGCAGTCCATTTTTTTTAAATCGATCCATTTATTTGTGATCGTGTCATATTTGTTTTGCTGTGTAGTCGATGTCTGGATAGTTAAAATGAAGAAGAATTAATTGAAACTGTAAAATGCGTGATCCTCTTTCTAAAACAGATTCTGAGACTCCACAAGCATCCCTGCCAGAAAAGTTCAAAAACCCCGAGTTAATAAGTGAGATCCGCAGAGAATATGGACTGGACTCCAAAAACTTCTCAATGGTGTTGACTGACTATGACCTGAGGCCTAATGTAAGACCACTTTATTTACTCCTAATTCTCGGTTTCTTTGATAGACCACTAAATCAAAGGCATGCTTCTTGTGGTTTTAGCTTAACAGGGTTTTCAACAAGCCAACAGCTTCTTCAGATTTACTGGATTACATTGACACGTTTCCTTCACGTCAGCCTGAGAAGGAAGAGGAGAGAAACTCTCCATCACCCTGCTCTAAAGCCGAAACAAACAATCAGGAGGAGAACTCACTTATGAGGTAAACACCATGAGCTTCCCAATGCTTTAAACTATGATTACTATCATTCCAATTGTTCTGATAATCATATGTGAATTTTCAGGTTTATTTCCAAACGAAGACTTCTAATCATCTCAACACCTACTGTAGATGACTACTCATTCCATCAGCAGCTTCAAGCACTTAATAGACAGGAGTGTCCACTAGGTACTGTATGCATCATGTTCTCCAAGCTTGTGGATATTTCTTGAAAAAATAAAGAAGTTTAGTACAGAATGAAAATTTCCTGAAAACTTACTCACCCCATGTCATCCAGGATGTTCATGTCTTTCTTTCTTTAGTCACAAAGAAATTAATTTTTTTGAAGAAAGCATTCAAGGAACTTTCATGGACCTTCAGCCTGAAGTCCACTACAAAAAAATCCTCAAATGTTTTCCTCAAAAACCTTAATTTCTTTTCGACTTAAGAAAGAAAGACATGAACATCTTGGATGACATGGGGGTGAGTAAATTATCAGAAAATTTTCATCTTGGAAGTGAACTTCTCCTTTAACATATACACTCTTAAAAACAAAAGGTATTTATTGGAACCACTGGTTTCACAAAGAACCTTTAACATCCATAGAACCTTACCACTGCAAGAAAGTAAGTAAATTAATTATACATATGGCAACCTAACTTAAATTGAATCCACATGGACAGGTATTCGTCATTTTGCCTTGTTGAAGATTGTGGGAACTGGATCGGCAGCTTCAGGAACAGTGGAGTTTTTTCCATTGAATGGTGAGATCATAAAACTCATTGCTTCCTCATTCCTCATTCCATACTTTATGTATTAGCTGTAACATCAAATATTATAAAATGGTTATGGAATGTTGATCAAAACCTACAGGGAAAAGTCAACCTGAGAAGGAGACACTCACACAGGAAGTGGTGGAGAGTCTCAGAAATCAGTTGAAGATAAACCGTGACTACTTTAGCATGCTGGTGGTGGGGAAGGATGGAGATGTAAAGGCCTGGTTCCCATCTCCAATGTGGTCCTTGGGAAGCATCTATGACCTTGTGGACACTATGGAATTGCGTCAGCAAGAACATAAACTACAGCAAACGCTTGGGATTCACTGTCCAGATGAGAATACTGGTACCTACCATGGTTACACAGAAGAGACGGAGGACAGCTACTTGTACCATAGATCTGAGAACTAAAAGTCATCAAACAAAGACGTTAGACATGCATATAACAAACATGGCATATCATGTGATGCAAAACTTTACCTCTAATACATAGATTTCGTATGAAATTTATACAGCTACCTTACCTGTTGCTGTGTCCTGTAAAATTTCACTTTTACTTGGTTGTACATGCTATTATGCTTAAATGTAGCTGAAATATAATGTGTGCAATTCTTGTTTTTAAAAGCTGCTGATATTAAAGGCTATTTTTCTAAGCTGTAGAAAATGTCTGAGTGTCTTTATTGTCTTTGGAAGTGATAAGTTACTCTACCAAGTTTCCAACAATGACTCTATGATTTTGAGATCCATCTTTTCACACTGAGGACAACTAAGAGACTCATATGTAACTATTACAGAAGGTTCAAACACTCACTGATGCTTTAGAAGGAAACACAGTGCATTAAGGGGGTGAAAACTTTTTGAATTTGAAGATCAGGGTATATTTAACTTATTTTTTCTTCTGGGAAACATGTATGTATCTTCTGTAGCTTCTGATGGGCAGTGCTAAATGAAAAAAAAAAAAAAAGATATTTAAGCAAAATAAAAAAAATGTACACATCTTCTTTTTGTGCAAAAGTTTTCACCCCCAGCTCTTAATGCATTGTGTTTCCTTCTGTAATAGCTGCATATCAGTCCCTCAGTTGTCCTCAGTGTGAAAAGATGGATCTCAAAATTATACCGTCATTGTTGGAAAGGGTTCAAATACACAAAAATGCAGAAAAACCAAAGAAGAAGGACTGTTCAGAACAAACAAGGGACTCATGAACAACTATCACTAAACAAAAAAACAGATCATTCAGGTAACAACACAGTATTAACAATCAAGCGTATGTAAACTTTTAAACAGGGTCACTTTTATAAATTCAACTATTATTTTCTCTTGTGAACTATTTGTAAACATCTTTTATGTGAAATATCTTATTCAGGTCAGTACTACATAAAAAATAACATGCATTTTGTATGATCCCTTATTTTTGGTAAAATAATTAACATTTTGCAGACTCTGCAAGATGTATGTAAACTTTTGACCTCAACTGTATTTTTTTTCCCATTTGAATATAACCCCTTTCAACAATGAGTGTTAAGCTAACTAAGAAAAAATAAAAATCAATATGATTCAATGTTTTTATATATGTTCTTATAGTATTCTTATAGTATCATACTGAGCAGAGAAGCATATGTGAGTATAGAAAGAGCAATTGTGCAGTACGGGATAGGCAAATAGATTTGATGAGGAGAGATATAGGGCTTCCTGTGATGACAGTGCAGCAGTCGGCCAGCAGATAGGGGAAGTAGCCAGGAGTGGGCAGGCATTTGCAGTCGCAAATAAACTCAAGCAAACTGAAACACATTCATCAGTCCGGTTGTGAGCTACCAGTCCATGTGAACATCTGGGAGAGGATATTTTTTTGGCTCTACCACCATGGTGAGTACTTTTCCTGGTTTCATCCCTGAATTGTCAACCCTGGCGTCTAACTTTAGAGCATTTTTTAGAGATACTGGTTCTGAGAAATCTATGGTATGAAGTCAAATGGTGAAGGTGCAGGAGTTTTTTTGTGATAAATTGTATTTCCTAGCCCACTATGTTTATCTGATAGTTTGTCTACTTATTAACTCATGTTACTGTCATGTATATGCTTGTAATTTCCATTACCGCAGGCTTTGTTTGTTGAATTAATAAGTAACAGACAATGCGGAGAAAATAGCATGCTATAAAATTAATTGTTGAAAATTTCAAAAGAAATTCACATTCCAAAAATACTTAAAGGTCATCTGGGGAACATTTAGTGGATTTTACCGTGTGTTTTTGCAAAATTAGATTGTGTAAAAAAAAGATTGTGTAATGTTTAGCCAGTTTTTGCTTCACCGACACAACTCGGTTCCTCTTCATCTGAACACACACTTAAGTTTCTCTTGAATTCTTCAGCCATCTGGTTTCATTGCCTATAGATGCACCTTATGTTCAATGATTCGCTCAAAGATAGGCTGTACCACAGACCAGTTTAATTTTACATCTGGTTTTGCTCTTTGTGGTCACTGCAAACCATTCAGATTCAGCTCAATAATACCACATTAACAAAGTGAAACCACAGTAGCACACCTGTCTCAGATTGCATCACAGTCACAATGTGGGATCTCCCAAAACACCTTCTCATGGTCATCTAAGGTTCTCTATAACCATCTGAGAAGCAGACACTGACCATCCATTGGCTCTTTGTTAGGCACGTGTTAATGCATGCAAGGTGTCATATTCAAAACACACATTACACAAATCATCCATCCAAAGAATGGAACTATGGACTTTTTGTGAGACTGCTTTGCATGTTGGGAGCGTTCAACAGTACAACTGTTGTCAGTAGTAACAGCCACAAATAAATAAATAAAAATGGACTCTCTTTTGAACTCATTTAGAACTCATTTTTCAATGCTTTAAAACAGAATGCTCTATTTGATTACTATATAACGTTTTAGGTTATTTGTTTCATACATACTATGGCAGTTGCGAAACGACATCTATTTTGCTATCAGAACAAATTTTTTTAAAAATCATGCTTCAAAATATCCCAAGTCAAGATTTCTTAGAGCAATGCGATTCAATACAATGCACTTTAACAACGCTTATTTTGACAATTAACTGAATTACATTTACCTCTGACTCCTGATTTTTCCATTACAGCCGTCTGATGACAACCCGAGGCCACGTCTGAGATTACACAGACATGCTCTTTGTGTGATCTCACTGCATTAGATAACAAACGATCAATCCAAGAGGCATCTGCAAACAAATGATATCTCAAGGTTTTTAGTGCAAGTTCACACAAGCAGAGTAAAAACAAGTGTAGTTTATTACATCCAATATGGACATGTTAAACTAACTTTTGCAACTAGAAGGTCTAGCAGTCATGGCCACATTATTATTTAACCATGCAAAATAACTTTAGATCAAGCAACAGGGTCTGAAATTAACTAGAAATGAGAGATTTTGGACCTATTTGCTCCCCAGCATGGAACAGTGGTATACTAGCGTTAAAGTCCACAGAAAGGCAATTCAGAGAATTGTTTCTACTTACATTATAAATCTTAGAAATGTATTGCTGAGACATGGTAGAAAGACTGAACTATATTGTAATGAATTGTGGAGTTAGATCGTTAAATAGTTTTTCCCGTTTTTGTGTTCAGGATTTTTTACATCTCAATGACGCAGTGGAGCATGGGTCCGCCCCTAACACTATAAGAGGTGTGTTTGACTTGAAGCTGCACTGTGCAGATCAGTCGTTGTAGGACATCAAAGTACAATAACAGCTATAGAGAGCAAACGGCTTCTTATGGTTTCGAATCGCTCTTGTGGTATTTTGATGTTATCCACTGATGTTGAGCAAGTTGAGCACGATTAAAAACTAGTTATCATTACCGTTAGTTATTCACAGTTACAGCCTACAGTTTGCTGGCTAGCTATGTCTTCGTCACGTAACTGCATTATTACCTAGTTGCGATAATGTATGAAACAGCTCAGTATCCTTATTTGAATTATTCAATCCATTCAGATTGTAGCGGTATTTGGCAGTTGAGAGAGGCGGGGCTTTTTTGTGAGTGGGCGTGGTTTCAACATTGACAGCGGACACGCCCCCAGCATTTGGAGAGTAGAAAACACAGCTTGTTTTTTCAAGATTGATACCTTATTTTATTTACTTCCCATTTTTTTATATAATTGAAATTCTGGTTGGTTACTAACACATTTTTCTGTGGTGTGACAAAAACAGAAGACATTTAATATTGCTTTGCACTGACTTAATTACTTAATTAATCAGAAAGATCATAATTCTAATAATAATAATAATAATAAATAAACTAATTCCTGACATCTCTGCAATGAATATGGACAACAGGATAAACAGAATAGTAAAATTCGAAAATAAATAACATCATAAACAATGATAAAAAAATATAATAAATTCTAAAAAATAAATAATGACTCGAACCCTGAGCTTCTGAAGTTCCAAGGTTTTTTTTTTTTTACTCAGCTAAGATATCAAACTGTTTACAACATGATTTTCCAGTCGGAGTTCATAAAACATGAACTTTCCACTGTCCCACTTTGTCAAGCAAGTGAATGGAGCAAAGTCTAATGTCAACACACCTACATTTTTTGTCTTTATTTTGAACAGTCAGCTGTCTTAACATTAAAACCTAACAAACGTAAACAAGGTGCAACATGGTCACTGCAAATATGTTGGTATTTTTTTACATAAGACTGTAAAAATGCTACAACCTTAACTTGGTTAACTATGGTTGCCTTACCATATATAGTGAAAAACTGTTGAACATCACATTTTTGTGTAAAATACAGTTCAACACTGTTAAAAAAAAAAAAAAAAAGTTTCAAAAAGTTGTTTCAACTTAATATAATTTGTTACTCCACTGCCTTAAATTTTTTTGTTTAGTCAACTTGAGATTTTAAGTTACTTAATGTTAATTTAAGTGACAACTGGAATATTTTAGTTGACTATAAATATTTTATTTTTTTACAGTGAATGTATGATTTACCGACATACCCAGAAATAATAACATATCACATATGATTATTTTCTTTAAATAGTTTTCTTTCCTATTTTTGCAATCAGGGCAGTTTTTTGTTACATTTTCAGTTATTCAGAGTAGCCTGATGGTGTTTTGTCTTTGTGTTTCTGACCCTCTGCACTGTCTATACATGACTACTGGCCTTGACAGGTTACTTACGATGAAATATAGTTAAGTAGATTGGTATATTAACATTGTATCACTTAATGAATTATTTACAGTTCTAAATTGTAAAATACAAACTAATACAACCAACCTAAAAAGTTCAGGTATTTTTACAAAGAATTTCTGGAAATTTTCTTTGTTACCGTAATATGTTTTACAGCAATGTAAAGACATACATTTATATACTAAAGTGCTGGGTGTTATTTAAAGGACTTCAGTTTACTTGTGCAAAATGTCTGCAGCGCTGTTGTTTGTCAAGAGCATAGTGATATTGTAATTGGTTGACCAATGTTAGTTCCTGTGTCTAACCGTTTCTCTTTTTTTTGCTCAGTGAGTCAACAGCACAGTGTGTACCTATGGGTCAGGCCAGTCACATTAGAAGCTAGTCCAGAGCTTATCAGCTCTTCCTGGTGAGAGGTCTGTCCTGATTCAAACACTTGTTACCAGGGGTGCGTCACACATGTCACCCAAAGTCTCTCATGTATGGCTTTGTATCGTCAGACGCGGTAACACTAGTCCAGAGGATCTTGTTTGTGTGAAACCAAAGGCATTAAGCTTTAAGGTATCCGGGTAGAATAGCTTGGATACACATCAGGAACACAGGCTATTCCAGACACATAAATGACGTTTTTTTTCCAGAAAGAGATTTGCATCCAATTGAATCCGTGAAATTTGAATGGCGAGCAGTTGACAAACTGGCTTTAAAAGCTAAAGTTGTTTTATGGTTTAAAAGGAACATGAACATTTCATTTCACTGTTTCCTGCATTTTACTGTGGCCTTCATGCATCTATCACAAATTATTTATAAATGCTGTTGGAAAAAAGTCTTTTCATATTCATTCTTTTGTATATGAGTTCTATAGTAGTGAGCGTAGCAACTTCCTGCTAGTTTGGCATGATAAATGCTCTCAGTTCCTGTGTGATCACAGACAGTTCTCATGCTCAGTGCAGTTGACTACAAACAGCTTTGATGGAGAAATCAAGTGTGCTAAGTTCTGGTGAAGACCCCGAATCAGAGGTACAAGATACTTTATAGATATCTTTAACTTGAAATGTGACTTAAATGTCAAGTATCTCTGTTGTTTACGTTTTACTTGATTTATGAGACAGATAGTTCAGGCGGCTAAGTAGTAACCATAAATCTGATAAATATTTGTACAGAATCAGCTGACAGTTCAATACAACAAAAGGCAGATGTTTCAAAACTTTTTGAACCCTAAATCAAAAATCTAAATAGAATACACATTCAGTAGTATGTAAGCTTAGGGTGTAGTATTTTATACTGCTTCAATGTCAAGTTTGTAGTATTTCCTAATATTATCCCTAGTATTATTCATATTGTATATAAATATATACTTTTAAATATTTTAAAAGTGAAAAGATTATATTGCATTTTTTTTTGTGCATTTGTTACAAAAGTTTGTACATTTGCTAAATTGCCGACAAACTCTAGGCATGCTTGTCAATGAACAATCTGAACAAGATAAACAGTTATGATAAAGTTCGACGCTCCATATATCCGCTTGCCAAATTAACTCTTACAGTAATGCTACTAATACAGTAGTCACGCAGTCTGTATTGGTTATGAGCTTTAGAGGCCTATAGGAAGGAAAACCCTGAAAGAGATTTACAAAACACTGTTACCCAACTGAACCATGCAATTGCGACTGCAAAAAAACAGCATATGCTGGTTAGGTATGTTTAAGACGAGAAGTAACTAGTAACTATAACTAATTACTTTTTATAAGTAACATTCTCAACACTGGTCATGAGCTGGTCCTGGTCAAAAAAAGTAATTAGTCGTAGTTACTAGTTACTCCTCACAAATATTAACTAAGTTACATCATTATAAAAGTAACTAATTACCAAGGAAAGTAAATATTGTGTTACAAAAAAGAAACTTTTTTTATTCTTCTCTTATCTTATTATTAATCTTCTCTTATTTTTCTATGGCAGATTATGAACAGGAAGTCTAACACATTACCAGAAAACAGCTTACTTCCGCACTAAAGAATAAGGTGGATAAAAAGGGGGGAAAACTACAAATGATACTGATAAGATAACAAAACTAGTACGAATTCTACTACTAATAACAATAAAAAACGCACTCAGGATTAATGAGCCGCTGGGTTCATGAATATTAATCACGTTGTCTGCGTTTGCTCGAACTGATTTGCTGAAATCAGAACAGGGACGATAATAGGTGAGCGCCAGCCAATGAAATTGCTGTTTGCGCATTAGTTCCGCCTACTACCGGAGAAACCGGCAGTTCCTAAAAGCTGAAGAATGCCAAAGGAACTCCGTTATTTTGACAGGAAAATACAACAAAGAATATCGTTTACATGTAGCGCGTCAATTCTGTATGGTATATAAGAACTCGCTCTGTGTCTTTCTTTGCGTCTGTGTGAGACAAAGTGACGGCTAGCCGCGTGCCTTCACACTAGAGTTTACAGTTCATCAAATACAGGTACGTTGCGCATCCATTCAGATTAACTGAAAAATAAAATTATAATAATATTAGAATAAATTATAGTAATGCCGCATTTTATTGTCAGTAACGGTGAAGGCATTGTAACTGGGAAATAGTCATTTGTTTGATGGACCTTTTTCACATTTCCGGGTTTCTCATAGCAGAAGTTGTCATAGTTGGGTAAAATCCGAAAGCAGTGAAAAGGAGAGTACCACAAATATATTTTTTGCGTTCACATTTGCTCAAATAGCAAAAGAAAAACTACACGATGGTGTTTTCACGACTTTCAATCAAAGGAAAAAATTCAGAGACTGATATCGGCAGTCAGAAGAGAGAACAATGTCAATTTTACCGTGCCTCCCATAGACGCGGCATTAGAAACACCCTCGCCTAGCCTTAACTAGTTTTTTTGTAACTTGCGGAAAAGGTGGTAAAATACAAAGTATAGTGTTATGCAAAACCAGATAAATCCATTTGACGTCTTTCTTTAAAAAATGTATTTTTATCAGGCTCAGATGCATAGGTTTCTATCTAAGTACCGGTACTTCTGATTGGGCTGAAGATGGTATTTTAGTAAATTTGAAGAAAAAGTATTTGATGGACGTATAATACGTGTCAAGAGCATTCACTCAGTATCATTATCTCATTTTTGCCCGAGATGGCTTTTATCTGGTTTTGCATCTGAACTCTTCAAATTCACATACATATTTTTAAAAATCAAAATCTAAAAAAAGTTTAAAAGGTCTATGATGATGATGACCGTTAAAACGCATCATCACAGGCTCGTGAAAAGGGTCTATTACTCGCTACTGAAAAAAAAAAATGCCGTTAGTTATTATGACCCGTTAGTTGCTCATGACCAACTAAAGACCAGCTTAAACCAGATGCCATGCTTCAGAACGTACCTAACCAGCATATGCTGTTTTATCAAAATGGAATGTAGACAAGTTTTGGTCACAAAATCTGTGACCAAATATACTTTTTGTCCCAGTTTTGCCTGCTAACGCTCATGGTGGTGCACTTTTATCTGCTTTCTTGTTGTTTTTTGCTCTCAAACAATATGGTGCCAAGGTCATGGTTTTTGAGTGTAATGTAAATTGCTTTGGATAAAAGTACATTTAAATGTAACAAAACCTGATGCATACTAGTAATCACACACAGATAAAAGCTTAACCAGAATGACTAGAACACAAATACGGATGTAAACTCTCTGCCTAGGTTTGTCTTGGTTCCTCAATCTTTGACTGTCAATCTTTGCTTGCAGGACAACAAGTCAGACGTGAAAGCTATCATGGCTCGCTTCCAAGCAGGAAGCGTATCTACGGAAGGGACTCCAGGTGTTCGTCCGAAACCGCCTGTCCAGCCCACCTTGTCTTCAGGCCCAGTCGTGCCTGCTAAGAAGCCTGTTCTTGAAAGTAGCCTATCCAGTGGAAATACTACCTCAACTATCCCTAAACCTAAGAGCACAGTCAACACAGCTAGAAGCGCTCCAGACATGCACGAACCTCCGAAGTTAAAAGCATTTGGAACTAGGTTTGAAAACACACAAGAGAACAACAAAGTCAACTTTAAAATTCCCGTTAAACCCAAACCACCAGACTCCTCCCATGACTCTGAGACTCCAAAGGTCCCATTTCCAAAGGTACCACTACAGAAGCCTTCTTCAAGCATCATGGCGAATGAATCAAAGGTAACAAGCCCAAAGCCAATGACTCCTTCGGCAAAACCACCCTGGGTCAAAGACGTCCCGAAAGCTGAAGACAACAGCACTAGCCCTAATCCCACTCCTCCAAAAATGCCTTCAGCACCCAAACCGAAAAGCACCATGGCTATACTGCGCCAGCAGCCAGAGGAAAGCAGCAACGTGGAACCCGCTGCAAAACCTTCCTCAGTATCTAATGTGAAACCATCAAGTTTCCGTGTTAAAAATAGCCTCAACAAACTAGAGGAAGGTGTTAAGGAAGGCACTAAAGTACCAAGTGCTATTGAGTCTGTCTCAAAGCCCCTAACACCAAATAAACCCAGCTTCCCAAGAAAATCATCTGGGCCTCCGGTACAGCCAGCCAACGATGATCCTTCGGCACCCAAGAAGAAACCCTTACCCAATAGCTACGCTCTGGGCAGCGCTCCCGCCAAACCCAACAGACCGCCTAAAGTCAATCTTGAGAAGTTCAAGAAGGGCTCAGAGGCTACAACAGAGAGTGAGTACTGCCTGTCTAGCACAAAATGCGCAAGGTTTCTGTATGCCAGTATCTAAAGTAACAAAACAATAGGCAGTAAGCTCTTCATCAGTCACATCAAAGCCACAAACACTTGTACACAAAACAGCCACTGCTCATTCTCAAGCATCGTAAAGTAGACTTTGGGCCAAAGTGGTTTCTGTGGTTTTACTTCTGACAGCTCTGAGACAGTTAGCAAGCATGCACAATAAGCACCATAAAGATGAGAAACTGTGAGTAGATGCATATCTTAGCCAGTATTTTATGTCCAAATGAGGAACATCATATGACTGCATCAAAAGTTTAGATACTGTTCATTTATGCACTTTGACACATTGCAACATGCTTGTCTTTGATGTTTCCTCTGTATTATATTTTAGTTAACACACAATATACTATCAAGCATGTGAATCAGCATCAAAACACGGCTTAAATGTTGGGTGCATCTGGTATCAAACAGCAATAACAACATATTGGAAATTCAAGATTTTCTGCATGTGCTGAGCCAGCTTCCTCATTTGAGTTTCTCTTTTCACTTGAGAGCTGAAGTCAGTGAAAAAACAGGGAAGCTAATTTGAAATGGGAACATAGTTTTAAAGATAGCTTTCATTTTTAACTTGTGATCATGGTGAGATCATGTACAGGACCAGGTTGTACCATTAGCACCGTATGAAAAGATCTAACTTTAACTTGGTTAAAAAATGAATACGTCATCAATACAATATAGATATTTTGAAGAGTGTTCTTGTCCATACAATATTCTTTTGAGTTCTAAGGGTGAGTAAATGATGACATTTTAAAGTGAACTGGTCATAAGGTCAGCTGTTTTCTTGCAGGTCCTGGACCAAAGAATGTAACTCCCCCTCCCCCACCCGCCTCTCACCCCAGTAGTCAGGCGCCTCCACCTCTGCCCTCTCAACACTTGCGTCCCAACTTGCCCCCACGACCTTCAGGACCTATGTGAGTAACACAGAAACGCCTCGCTTTGCACTGTGATTGAATGTTCACTGTTCTTTAACATGAATTTGGTGATCACTCACAACCTTATATCTATCTGCAGAACTCAAGATGAAAATTACGATGATGTGGATAGCTTTAGAATGGGTAAGACCTAGTAATTTTAAAGGCATACCTGATAATTATTTAAGTTTTGTATACACACCAGCGTTTTCCATACATTGGTTTATTTGTTGCAGCCTGCCACAATATCGAAACTGACCGCCACAAATAGATTGTCTAAAAGGCTTTGACTGTTGAATAAACATGAGCACTGCACATTTCAGAATCAAAATGTGGTGTGGGAACCAACCGTTTCAATGTCATTTTCATTTCATCTTTCCTATTCACCTTTTTCTTAAACGCGGAAGTAAGCTTATGAGTGAGACTTTATAGTTCATTAGCTGCTATAGGGAAATAAAGAACAACATGCAGTAAACTGTAAAACTGTTTGCACTACAAAGCAATATGTTCATAATTAAGATAATATATTAAAATAATATGGTAAGATACACCAATTTGCAATATAAAGCAGTAAAATGAGCTGTTTTTTTACAGCTGAAAATAGCTGGCCACAGATGAGACCGAAAGCCAGATAAAATTTACAAATTTACAAAAAAATAAATAAGCTTTGTTTACCGCCATTACCTGGAAAACCACTATTTCTGCCGCTCCAAAGCGCCTTCTGCTGGCAAAGAATGAATTTACATTTTCGATTAGCCCATCTGCTGTTTTCAGACCAATGCTAAAATTGCAGAAATTTAAATGTTTCAAATAACTGTTTTCTATTTCAATATTTTTTAAAAAGCAATTTATTCCTGTGTTGGCAAAGCGAATTTTTCAGCAGCCATTATTCAAGTATTCAGTGTCACATGATCCTTCAGAAATCATTCCAATATGCTGATTTGCTGCTCAAGAAACATTTCTTATTATTTTTATCAGTGTTGAAAACAGTTACACTGCTTAATATTTTTTAGGGCTGACCCCCCATTAGTCGACAAGAAGAGTCTTGGTCGACCAAAATTTTATTAGTTGCTTAGTCACAGAAAAAAAATTCACATTAAGAGGCGAAGTCACGCAGTCCGTGACGGACAGATCATTAACGGCTGGTCGATGTGGTAATATAGTACATCAGGCAAGACATCCATATGCTCACACATCATTCATCGACCTCAAATATGGCTTTTCATCTGAAAGATGTATGTAGTAGCAACTTTACATGGCTGCTCAATCTAAGGTTAACCTAGAAAAATGTGCGCTATTCAAGTATCAGTGCGAAACTGAACAGTAGCAAGCTCACCGCATGACAGATGGAGGCACTGGTGCGGTCACTTGCTCTTAAAATACTCCATCATTTTTGGTCATACAGATAAAAGTAATACATCTTTTAAATTTGTAAAGACAAGTGTGCGTTTATTTGTGTGCACTCACAATAACAACGAAACATTACGCTTTTGTAAAATAATGAAAGCAAACAGGATGCGCTTTCTGCCATCTCGGTCTTTGTGAATTTGAGCACGAAACTTCAAAACTCTGTGTATGCTTGCCTTACAGACATAAAAAATATATTTATAGAGATGAAATGTCTAGTATAAATATACATATTCTCAGATTATGTAATCTGTATGAAACATGCACACAGGCGCATCACTACTGCAGAGATGACGAGTCAGTGTCGAATTTATCTCTTAAGCCGAAAACAAAGAAAGCACTAGTTTATTAATAGATTATTAAAACGTTAATGTAGTCTACTTGCTGTTTTTCCCTGAAACATTCATTATTATTATATCTGCCAGTGTGCTTTTAAGCAACTAAAGGCTCATTATTATGATTTATGTGGTTTATTAATAAATATGCAGCTAATAGTCAACTAATGCTTAAAATGAACGACTACTGGTTGATCAGAAAATGTTTTAGTCGAGGGCAGCTACATTGTGCTACATTTTTTTTTATTAAACAGAAACTTCAAAAGAACAGAATGTGAAATAGTAAACATCTGTAACATTGGAAATGTCTGACATTTGATCAATTTAAAGCATCCTTTCTAAATAAAAGTGTGTGTGTGTACATATACGTTACGTTTGTTTTCCATATTTAAAATTGATAAAAGCTTAATGGTTTACGCAATCCAAATCTAACTAATTTTAAATATATTTTTTTTCTCCCAATTTCTCAATACAGAACATAAAAATGAGGTAAGCAACTTATTGATGGCAAACAGATGCTTTTTTAGAAAGTTTGTGTCTCATGTCTGACCTATTTTAGGGAAGTGGAAGTGATGGTGAGATATATGAGGATCTTGATGATAGCAGGTAAGCCGTTTTAAGTTCTATTATCGCTTACGCTGTTGGTGAAGTATAGCAGTCACCTCACCCACCTGGAACAGAGTGATAAAAACAGTTTTTGCTGCCAATAATGAAATGATTCCATTCAGGTCCTGCAGTGTTTACTTGTGTTTTGGGCTAATAAATGGCTTACGGTTTGCGTCACCACAGGTCTGCTGCAGAGGCAAGTCAACCTCAGAAGAAGCAAGAAAAAGAAGTTAAAAATCAGAAAGACCGTGAGAAAAAAGAGAAAGAGGCAATTAAGAAGTTTAAAGTAAGTAAAAAACATATATTTAGCACTTATTACCAACCAGTTATCAAGGTTTACTCTACTGGTTCAAGGTGATTATAAAGAATTGTTTACCTGGTTTGTTCTTTCCTCAGATAACACCGCCCCTGCAGGTTATTCATCAGGTTAAAGCTAAAGCTGACTGCAAGGGTGGGAAACATGACCTCTCCATAAAGAAGGGCGAGTCAGTTGATATCATTCGAATCACTGACAATCCAGAGGGTAAATGGTTGGGCCGGAGTCAAGATGGATCATGTAAGAGTTGCACAAAAATTGTACAAAAAATTTTATTATATTGATGTGAACTGGTCACTGGTTCCCTGAGAAAAGATGCAGTTATAGTCATTTCTCTGTATTTCAGTTGGCTATGTTAAAACGGAAATGGTTGAGATCGACTTCAGTGTCTTGAAGAATCAAGGCCTGTCTCTTCCTCATAGCTTGGAAAGTGAAGAGGTGTATGATGACGTAGAATCTATGGACGATCACGGGTAAGAGCCTGTAACACTTACAAAAAAAAGTTCATTTCAACACATTTGAGTTGATTCTGACCAATTCCAAAGATTTTCTCTAAAAACTAATCACGTGAAAAGGTAGATTTGATCTGGATGCCATTCTATTCGAGTCTAGAAATAGTAAGAAAGTTTTATTACACAGAAAGTTGCACAGAAAGTACTGTTCACTTTTAAATGAGAATTTACATTTCTTTCATATTTCAGGAATATGAATGGGCAGCGGAGTAAGTTTTCTTCTAACTAATCCTTTTTCCAACTAATTGACTGTAAGGTTTAAGTTAAATATTTTAAGTCTTAACTGCATATGTAATAGTTTCATTTTGAGACCTGATACTTGAACAAGTCTGCCCTCTGCTGTTTATAGTTGTTCTACCTCCACCGCCAGATGATGATTTATATGATGATATACCCGAATCTAATCTCATTCCAAACAGGTAAGAAAAAATAATGTAATATAATATAATATAATACAATATGTGACCCTGGACCACAAAACCAGTCATAAGGGTCATTTTTTCATCATTTCGTCATCTGAATAAATACATAAATAAATAAATAAATAAATAAATAAATAAATAAATAAATAATTGATGTATGGTTTGTTAGGATATATTTGACCAAGATACAACTATTTGAAAATCTGAAATCTGAGGGTGGCAAAAAGTCAAAATATTGAGAAAATCGCCTTTGAAGTTGTCCAAATGAAGTTTTTAGCAATGCATATTACTAATCAAAAATTAAGTTTCGATATATCTATGATAGGAAATGTACAAAATATCTTCATGGAACATGATCTTTACTTAACATCCTAATGCTTTTTGGTATAAAAGAAAAATTGATCATTTTGACCCATACAATGTAGTTTTGGCTATTGCTACAAATATAACCTGTGCTACTTATGACTGGTTTTGTGGTCCAGGGTCACATATATTATAATATAATATATTTGCATACTGTGCATTTATATGTGTGTGTGCCTGTATTCCTGGCATTGTTGTTTGGCCACTTTTATGGATTATGGATCTGTCTCACCCATACTACGTTCCTCTGAAACCATAGTTTTGGAGATCCCAGGCCTCTCTTAAAACCGCGCAACTTCTTGGAAATGCTCAAAAGCTCGGTTGAACGGAGAAAAAGCCAACTTCACAATAACGAGTAATTTTTACGTTAGTAAGATGGAATCAGAAACAGTTGATTACTTTTCAATTACAAATCACAAATGCACTGACAAAGCAAAGTGATTAATTGTTTGTTTCACAAATAATCCAATCTGCGCATAACTGCCAAAAAGCTGCTTCAAGGAAATTCTTCTGAGCCTCCTGTTTTTAATGCTTTTCTAATCTTTTCTAACAATAACCTTACTCACTGTGGATGATTCAGTATTGCTGTGTCCCTTTCTCAAGGCTTCCTCCTTTGATTGTTTTTTTTTTTTACAGAAAAATATTTAAATGCAAATTAAATCAGCTAAATGGCTTTTCCCAATGTAGTTTTAAAATATTTATATTCTTCTAACTATCTGTTTCAGCATTGCTCCCCCTCCACAATTTACACATGAAGGTAATAAAGGTAAAATATATATATATTTATTCCTATAACACACCGTCAAATTGACCGTGAAACTCACTGTGAAATCTTTTGTTTTCAAATGTATTTACAACATAGATGCTTCCCAAGACATATATGACGATGTTGATTCCTTCCCTGCCGCTCCATCACCTAGCGGGTATACAGATGCTACCTTACGTGCTTTACCATTAATGTTGTAAAACAAGATGATGCATTATTAAGAATTATAAACAATATAAACTCTTAAAATGTACTACTCTATATTAGCATATTTAAATCAGCCTGTCTTAATGATAAAATTTCGTTATCGCAGGCCTCCTCCGATGAAATCTAAGGCGACCAAAGTCCACGAGGACCCGAAAAAGCAAAAGAAGTTTGAGAAAGAAGAAAAGGAATTTAGAAAAAAGTTTAAGGTGCGTATGAAACTGAATGGCAATGTAAACACAGAGTGCTTTCTTGATTGAATTTATAAGTTACAAACACTTTGGTATTTACTTTACCAGTACGATGGGGAGATTCAGGTACTTCATCAAGCAACAATTGCTATCAGTAAGAAGGGAAGTGGGAAAGACCTGGCTGTACAAGTTGGGGAGACTGTGGATGTCATCAGCAAATCTGACCCTGACAAATTCATCTGTAGGAACAAGGAGGGCAAATGTAAGTGACATTATTTGTGACTGCAAATGAAAGTTGATCTACACCAGGACAAGTATTAGTAACGATAACATTGTAAAATTTACTTTTCAGTTGGATATGTTCCAATCAGCAACATTCAAACAGAGTAAGTTACTCTTAAAGTTTGTTTGTGAACAGTTTTGTTAATGTGTGAATGTGTGAAACTAAATCTTCATATTTTGTTTACATAGTGAAGAGGTCTATGACGACATTGGAGATGGTATGTAGCAGATTCATTATGCTTGAACATTATGTGAAAATTTAAAATGTTAGTTCTTCTACTAGATGGGATGTAATTTAAGATTAGAAGAATGATGCCGATATTAATATCAATAAAATTGTCTTTACAGACTGTATCTATGATAATGACTGAAGATCTCACACCATCATCTCATCTTCTGGTGCAGCTTATTTTTTCTGGCCCTGTTTGTCTTCTTGATTGTTAAGTGTATTTATTGTATAGACACATTAGGTTGAAATAAACAGCCTAGTACCATCATGATATCACAGTTTACTTGCCTCAGTAAAAATAAGTGGCTTCTTATCCAAATTGGCCTCCAAATACAATTTTCCAAAGACTTTTACTTTCTTTTTCCTGTCATGCGCTTGAGAAAACAAGCTGAAACTATTTCTAAGACAAATTTTTGTTTCTGAGTGAAAGGCAGTATTTTGTAATCGGTCTTTGTTTGCTCATTTACTTGTGTTTTTGTAAATATTATACTGCAAAAGACTGAACTGTTTTCATCGCTTGCTAATAAATGTATACATTTGCATCGTTGTTCGCTTGATTTACATATAGAACAAAAAAATGTGTGCTTCAGAAATATACTATTTCCTGTGTTTTCATACTTCACTGTGGACATCTTTTAACGTATACAAATTCATTTACATAATTTGCCATTATGTAAATACCGCGTTTTGAATGCCAAAGACATGAATGCTGCAGTCAAGCGTGTGACTAGCTGAGGTGAAGCAAAAAATGTCCGGGTAATAATACAATTTTATACATAAATCAAATAGAAGTAGGGTTAGATATGCCCACCAGAGCCAGATGGACTCCCCTATTAAACAGTATTAAGTAGTATAGTATTTAAATTACTATATAATACTGTTTTAATACAAGGACATAGCCTCCAGCATCGCTTGATATTACTGTCGGTCGTTGACATTTGTATCGTAACACAACTGCCAAAAATTAATGTTTTGATGTTTACATTAGAGGTGTTATTGCAATCTTACCTCACAAAATCTTACCTTTTCAACGTTAAAACCAGCTCCTGTCTACTTTGTTTTGATTGGCCATCAGTCATTTTGGCAGTGACGAGTGCAGTTAGACCTGTATGATATATCTATTGTTAAACCTTTTTTCATTCTAACAACAAACAGAGCGACATATAAGTGAAAAAATATTTTTGGTCATTTCTCATTTTTGGGTGTGACTTGTTCTCCTCAGTGTCTATCAAAATTAGATTTTTTTCCCACCTCCTACTTGGAAATAACGTCTGGAACATCGCTTGAATTCGAATATCCGACCTGTGAATTTATGGGGTTATTTTTGTGTCTTTAT
This sequence comes from Cirrhinus mrigala, assembly GCA_036247105.1. Classification (NCBI taxonomy): domain Eukaryota; kingdom Metazoa; phylum Chordata; class Actinopteri; order Cypriniformes; family Cyprinidae; genus Cirrhinus; species Cirrhinus mrigala. Next base: position 18,841,848 of record CM070027.1, on the reverse strand, counting down.
TATTCAAACAAAAATACTGTGTTTGAGAGTAAAACTAAGTATTTTGTAATTAAAAAATAAAAGTTTGCAAAAAAAGTCTTCTTAAATCTCAAAAATAAAGAAATTGATAACAAAAGTATTTGCAGTGCATGTACTTTTCTTTACAATCTTTATTTTTCTTTGCGCACTTCAAACACTTTTCATCGCGAAACCACAAGTTTTGCTCTCCTTTCTGCTTTCTTTTTTTGCGAGTCTAAAATTTTTGTTTGCGAGTTAAAAAGTTTTGCTTGCGAGTAAGCTGTATCTCAGTGGGCGGTCTCTACCTACCAGGATGAAAGGCCTTTTTCTATTGGTCACTCTCGATTGAAGTGACCACGCCCACTACGTTGTGCCGCCAGGCGCCAGTCTGACTGAGGAGCGAGCGAGGTTCAGCCATGGCGAACAACAGCAACAACAGGTCGTTTACTGGGTGAGATAACCAAGTTAACGTCTTAAACTCAGTGACAAGTGAACTTATGTAGTCTATCTTCTCATGCTCACATATTTAAATACGTAACGTTAGATAAGCCCGCCTGTAGTTCGGCGATACCGTTAAATAGAGGGGCACGAGATGACTCGGATGACGATTGTAATCAAGGTAAAGACCATTATGACATGCAAGAGTCGTACAGTTGCAGTATTAACATTAAGTGACATGGCATCTGACGCACGGAAGCCACTGGTGCATGCCACTGCTCAGTGCCAGTGACACATACGGTTTTCTTTGACATATGCCGATGGACTGTGTCACTGCTGAAAGTGTCACTGCTCCTGCACCTTCCGCGTGTCAAATGCCATGTCACTTAATGTTAATACCGCTACTGTATGACTCTTGCATGTCATAATGGTCTTTACCTTGATTACAATCGTCATCCGAGTCATCTCGTGCCCCTCTATTTAACGGTATCGCCGAACTACAGGCGGGCTTATCTAACGTTACGTATTTAAATATGTGAGCATGAGAAGATAGACTACATAAGTTCACTTGTCACTGAGTTTAAGACGTTAACTTGGTTATCTCACCCAGTAAACGACCTGTTGTTGCTGTTGTTCGCCATGGCTGAACCTCGCTCGCTCCTCAGTCAGACTGGCGCCTGGCGGCACAACGTAGTGGGCGTGGTCACTTCAATCGAGAGTGACCAATAGAAAAAGGCCTTTCATCCTGGTAGGTAGAGACCGCCCACTGAGATACAGCTTACTCGCAAGCAAAACTTTTTAACTCGCAAACAAAAATTTTAGACTCGCAAAAAAAGAAAGCAGAAAGGAGAGCAAAACTTGTGGTTTCGCGATGAAAAGTGTTTGAAGTGCGCAAAGAAAAATAAAGATTGTAAAGAAAAGTACATGCACTGCAAATACTTTTGTTATCAATTTCTTTATTTTTGAGATTTAAGAAGACTTTTTTTGCAAACTTTTATTTTTTAATTACAAAATACTTAGTTTTACTCTCAAACACAGTATTTTTGTTTGAATAATAAAGACACAAAAATAACCCCATATGAATTCGGGGCGGATCTATCTACTCCGACCTCAGCAGGACGCATCATTTGATGTCACTGCTTCCAACAAGCGTGGAGTTACCTTTTGTCAAATTTAAAAACATTAGACACTATGTTTATAAAATGATACCTTAATTTTAACTTTTTGTCAGCTGATTTCAAAATGAAAGGAAACATTTTGTGGGCTACTGTTTTTGCCATAATTAACAGAAAAATAAAGGAACACTCCATTTTTTTTTTTTTTTTTTTTTTGAAAATAGGCTGAAAGATTTTGAAAATGACCAAAGATTTTCGATATTTTTCTTATTTAAAACTTGACTCTTCTGTAGTTACGTTCGTGTACAAAGACGGACGAAAAATGAAAAGTTGCGATTTTCTGGGTCGATATGGCTAGGAACTATACGCTCATTTCGGCATAGTAATCAAGGAACTTTGCTGCCGTACCATGGGTGCAGGAGGTGCAATATTACGCAGCCGTCAACTCTGCATTTACGCAAACTTAGTGCCGGTCACTTTCAGGCGCTGCGTAATATCATTGCGCCTGCTGCAACCATGGTACGGCAACAAAGTTCCTTGATTATTACGGCGGAATGAAAGTATAGGTCCTGGTCACATCAGCCTAGAAAAGCACAACTTTTCATTTTCCATCAGTCTTAGTACACGATGTAACTACAGAAGAGTGAACTTTTAAATAGGTAAAATATCTTCATTATATATGGTCATTTTTGAGCGAGATGCTATCGGTCTAATCAGATTCAATGATCTATGGTAAGCTATGCTAAAAGTGCTACCGTCAGACCCGTCAGACCCAGAGAACGGTATTTAGTATTTTGAGAACTAAAGTTAATAGGCGGTAAAGATACGGACGAGCAGTATTAATTAAGGTATTAGCCTAATATTTCACCTACCTGACTGGAAATGATAAGAACAAACACAAATGTTGTCAAAAATAATCAGCAAAATATGCAAGTTTCGTTTACGTCCAGTGCCTCCAAGTATGTCCCTGTAAAATATATACAGGCTACTGAATGAATTTCTGTAGTTAAACTCTTTCAAAATACATATAGCTGTTGTTCCTCCGGAGTGTTCATAATGTTATTAAAAAGAAAGGAAACAACAGTACAACAACATGGAAACCAGCCTTTATATTTGGTGTTTCTGTGGTCCTACAATGAGAAAGAATAACTTCTTTATAACTTAGAAAACAGTTTGTGAATTTTAACATTGGGCACAGTAGCCATGCACAATGCACAGTAAATAGTGTGGGATACTGGTGACAGCTTGTTAGCTTACAAAAATAAAATATTATGTACAAAAGTTTTTCACCTGTTCACAAAACATTACACATATTGCAGACTCTCCCCTCTCCAAAAAGAAACATTTAAACAATGCACAATAGTTTCTAAGTATGAATCAGTTCTTATAAAAAAGTCTTGCTTCTTTTGTCCTAATGTGCACTTTTTAGATAAATATGTACAATATGATTCAGACACTGCTTTTAAAGAGCATGTTCAGTGAATTAAATATATATCAAATAACCTTACAGTTAAGCAGATATGCTTACACAATTTACCTCAAGAGTGAGAAAACATCCTTGGCTGAATTACTGTACCATTGCTGTACATCCATGACTGTACATTAATATTCCTGCTCATGTATCCAAAACTGCATCTTGTAGGAAAGTTTGAACATGTGCAAGAAACCGTGACAATCTTCCAGATGGCTGATATTTGTATTTACGTGCTTAAAATAATATCCGTCATGCTATGGAGTATGATTATCTGTATAAGCACAAGTGTATGAGGGTATAAATGTATGCATAGACTGAAAGAAAGATAAACGAATGACTGACAGACAGACAGAAAGTCAGATAGATAGATAGATAGATAGATAGATAGATAGAGAAGCTTGTGTCAGTGGTTCAGCAAAACATTTTCATATCTTTGGCTGCATGTTTCACTAAAATCATTTGAAATGTCTGCTTATCTCTATCCAAAACTAACACAAGGTGTCCGTCTGTGAGCAGGAAACCAATAAATACATCTCAAAGATTTATGCCCAACAATTCTGTCTTTTTATATTCGATAAGACTAAACCTCTCAGGAGGTCTGGGCTAGTGCATTTATCCATGTATGTCATTTTAAAATCCTTTTTGCATTTTATAGGCATGCATTTAAAGTACAGTCTCACTTTAAGCAACATTCTAAAATCTAACCTCGCTAATCAAAGTCTGAGGGGAAACAGTGTTCTTTCGCTTCCATTTTTTTGTCAGCTTAACCACTCGGCACCCAGCAGCACAAGGTGTAGTTTCATTCCAAGAGATGAAACAAATGGGAACTTCGAAAAACTCGCAGAGTAACGGCTGACCACATGTTGAACTGAAAGGCTAAAAGCGTAGAGGAAGGCTCAGGGTGACTAAAAAAGCTTTAGGTGTACATAGACAAAAACAGGATGTCAGTGCAACAGTTCGTAATACTTTCAGTTCATCGTGTGTTGGCAGTCTGAGCTAAACACCTGAAAAAGAGGAGAATAAAATAGAAATGAGAAAGAAAGATTTCAATAAATCCATTGAATTGTATATAGCTTTAAAATATTATACCTGTAAGTATGTCCTGATATGACGGCTTCCCAATGGCAAGGTTTCATTATGAATCTTCTTTGCACTTGTCGGGTATCCTGTGGTCCATCGACCCCCTCAGATGTGGGATGGAGGACAGAGGCAAGAAAGCGCATACACACAAACACGCGTATATTTGTGTGTGTGTACATGTGTTGAATAAGATATAGGGAAAAGAGGTGCAGCGGTTTGTGGAGGCCATTCACAGGCAGGAAAGTGCAGGTGAAGTTAATGTCATTTATGACTGGGGCTGACCACAGTCGGGGTTGGAGGGTAAACTAGCGCCACGTTGACCCGCTCCGAGCCATTCTTGGGACAGATGATCTCAGTAAGTCCTTCAGGTCGGGGCTGGCTTAACAGCTCACCTATAATGCAAACAAAAAGATTAATAGGTTACACTGGTTTAAACAATATAACATTTTACAGAAGATTTTACAGGTCTTTAGAAAATAACTGAAGCACCAAAATTACTTTTGTAGTTTCTAAATTGCAGAATCACTTTATAAATGACTGCTGAATGAAACCTAACAATTGTTTTTTTTTAATAAATTTTGGGTTGCTGATTTAAAAAATAGTGCCTGTTTTTCTCTAGCATGTCACATTTTCTCTCAAAATATGATATGCATTTTGTGCAATTTTGCTTTTGAAAACCAGGTGAAGTCATCCTTTTTTATCCCGTAATCAGCAGAAAAACTGCCACAAACAATACATATTTTCCTCTGAGCCGGGTTGCAACAATTTCTTAAAGTTTTCACATGTACAGTTGAAGTTGCATCGTCACATTTCACATAGAAGACATTTACATATAGTCCACAATAGAAAATAATAGTTGAATTTATATTGTATTTTAACCCTTTCCAACAATGACTGTATGATTTTGAGATCCATCTTCATCAGATCCATCAGAGGACAACTGAGGGACTCATTTGCAACTATTACAGAAGATTCAAGTGCTTGCTGATGCTTCAGAAGTAAAAACAATGCATTAAGAGCCGGGGGTGAAAACTTTTGAACAGAATGAAGATGTGTACGTTTTTCTTATTTTGACTAAATAACATATTTTTTCCATTTAGTACTGTCCTTTAGAAGCTACAGAAGATACATACATGTTTCCCAAAAGACAAAATAAGTCAAATTTACTCTGATCTTCAAATTCAAAAAGTTTTCACCCCCCCCCCCCCCCCCCCCAGCTCTTAATATATAGTATTAAGAATCAAGTGTATGTTAACTTTTGAACAGGGTCATTTTTATAAATTCAACTATTATTTTCTCTTGTGGACTATATGTAAATGTCTTTTATGTAAAATATCTTATTCAGGTCAGTACTAAATAAAAAAAATAACAAGTATTTTGTATGATATCAACAAATGAACATCGTAAAAGTAATTTTTCACAAATTTGGACATAACAGCTGTGTTCATTACACATTGCAAAAGCCAGGTTCAGAGTTAAAATTACCAATATTTTTCTCCTTATAAGAACTGATTTTGACTACATAATAAACCATTATAAACTTGTTTAAAAACAGACCTACTATAAGCTCTGAGGCAGTTAAGCATATATCAATTGTATATGCTTTTGTTGAAGCCACCAGCTAATAATTTTTCTTAGAAGCCACCATTTTAATTTTTCTTAGTGAAAAACTACATTACCACTACTATCACAATGCTCATTAGATTGTAGTTATTTCCCTCATTCAAGCTGTTTTTCTTGTCTGATGGACTCACACAAAGCTTTCCTGTTGACAGTGGTGACTAGATACCAAATTACTGACTTAAATGTTTATTGTTTATATTATTTTCATCCTTACATAAAATATTATTTCATTTATATCCAAATTTTCTCAAAGGATGTTCTATCGGAACACCTATTAAATCTACCACAAGGTGGCGCTGTTTAACAAGCTTTTATCTGGGCATGCCTTAAGAATTTTTTTCTGTGCCCAATAAACCAACTTTAATTCAAACACAATACGATCTAAAGATATTACAGCTTATTTTATTTCTCATTTAAAAATCATTGATCCTCTGAAGAACCAATACCAGCTCTCACAACACTGTAGAAGAGCATCATATGTCTATGAAGTGAAGTATTACAGCTTATCCTCAGAATGCAAAACCTGATGGTGATGAGGTCTCCTAACATTTACAGTACAAAACCAAGTGCGTTAAGTCCAGCCTAAGCAGCCTGAATTGACAGGAGAGCCATCCTTTTCTATAAATAGAGACCTGTAATGAAGGATTCCAGCGTGCTAGTCGGCAAGTCAGTAAGCAAATGGGCACGTTCGGAGTACTTAAGGGGGATCAAATCAACCACAGGAAGACAAAGCATTACATCATCTGTCAGTGCAAGAGATTATAGAGCGCAGGCATCTGCACAGTGCTTCCATGTGACTTTGAATTTGCTTTGAATCCAGAAGAAGCAAAAATGTTTTTGATTTCATCAGATCTCAGTGCATCTCGTTTTCATTACTCAAAAGGAGTAAGAAACCAATTAAGATCACACAACCAGTCATAAGTAGCACGGGTATATTTGTAGCAACTGCCGAAAATATATTGTATGGGTCAAAATGATCGATTTTTCTTTTATGCCAAAATTCATTAGGATATTAAGTAAAGATCATGTTCCATGAAAATATTTTGTAAATTTCCTACCGCATTTGGACAACTTTAAAGGTGATTTTCTCAATATTTTGACTTTTTTTGCACCCTCAGATTCCAGATTTTCAAATATTGTCCTATCATAATAAACCATACATCATTTGAAAGTTTATTTATTTATTTATTCAGCTCAAATTTCAAAAAACTGACCCTTATGACTGGTTTTGTGGTCCAGGGTCACATATTACTTCTGAATATTTTAACAGCGGAATCTCTTATATTATCATTTATCCATTGTATAAATTATTTTTATACAGTGGATATAAGATGTTACATGTCAAATGTTTGAAAGCAAATTGAAAACAGTTGCCTCCAAAAATATTCAGACACTCAAAGTAGGCATGAAGTGGAAATCGTGATCTTTTCTGCTCTATTTTGACATGTTTTGGAGCTTCTCGAAGGAGAAGGAAATTAGGACAGGACTTGATTTTGCTCATTGTGAAATTATTGTATCTTTGGATTGTTCTTGTCATTGTTGTCACTGCAATATTCCATAAAAAATGTCAATTTTGATTACATGATGATTTAAAGCAACACTTAAATTAATGTATTATTTTAACACATTAAAAGCAAATCTTCAAACACGTTTTTTTTTTTAACCCAAGGTGATTTTTAGTGGAAGTATAAAGTCTGTTTCTTTCCAATTCGCCTCAAAATCTTTCTACACTGTAAAAAACAAAACGCGATTTGTTGAGTCAGCTTAAAATAATTTGTTACCCTGCTGCCTTAAAATTTTAAGTTCAGTCAACTCAAATAAGTTTAGTCAACTTGAAATGTTAAGTTGTACTAATTAACATCTTCTTTCTAAACTGAAAAAAACAAACAAAAAAAAACATGATTTGTTGAGTCAGCTTAAAATAATTTGTTACCCTGCTGCCTTAAAATTTTAAGTTCAGTCAACTCAAATAAGTTTAGTCAACTTGAAATGTTAAGCTGTACTAAGTAACAACTTCTCTCTACACTGTAAAAAAAACAAAAAACATGATTTGAGTCAGCTTAAAATAATTGTTACCCTGCTGCCTTAAAATTAAGTTCAGTCAACTCAAATAAGTTTAGTTAACTTGAAATGTTAAGTTGTACTAAGTAACAACCTAGATATTTGTGTTTGTTAAACTTAACATAAAATTAAAATTTTAAGTTGAATCAACTCAAATATCTAAGTTGTCACTTAGTATAACTTAACATTTCAAGTTGAATAAACTTTTTTTTGAGTTGACTGAACCTAAAATTTTAAGGCAGCCGGGTAACAAATTATTTTTAGTCGACTCAACAATTTTTTTTTTTACAGTGTAAATGCTACTTATATATTTTAGATTTAATGCAATTGCATGCCTACATTCAACTACTTTTTGAAGAAACTGTAAATTCCTTTATTTTTTACCTAAGCTTAGCTCACATAAATCTTTCCCCACAAACTATAAATAAACCATAAATAATCTGATCCGTATTAATGATGTAATAATGCATCAGCCACTAATATTGCCTGTCCTAATAACATCAGGTTTGATCTGGATTTAACAATAGACAGCCACAGGCTGGCCTGTTTTAACAGATTTTTTTTTCTTCAAGGCACCACAGCGCAACGTCTCCCCCACCTAAGGGGAATTAAATTATGATATGAATCATAACAATGAAACTTTTTAAGAATTATGTGCAGGTAGATTGTGGAAAATGTGGAAATTTCCTGTGAAAACTCGTAATTGTGTATTTTAATACTTCAAATAGCCGTTTAGATTATGGCATCACGTTATATGCCCCTGACACAGTGGCCTGACTGGTATAGCACTTACGCCATTAGCCCTATTGATTTTCTGCTCTCTTCGTTCTAAATAAAGGAGGAATTCCACTAGACTGAACTTAGCCACTCAGCTGAAAGGTGAAGGCCAAAGCAAGGCCAATAAGCTAGTAATCAGAGTTATGTGAGATTAACAAACAGCACACGCTGATTATGAAAGGTCTGCTGATTTTCCATGTGTAGACTGTAGACATAGATTAGGAAATTAGTCAGCAGTTCCTTTATGGGAATCATACTGAATAAAAAGTGAGTGTTCTTGCTGATTCATTCATTATTTCTTGCCCCTCCTCAAGTCTTGGTCATAGCGCTGCTAATGTGTGCTGGAATGCAGTCACTTCTGGCATCAAAATGTAAGAATCATCCATCTTTCTTGACTTTTGCCCTGAATAACATTTCCAGGTGCGTTTTTGCACTCGGGCCTGTTTGTTCCTCTGCCAAACTCTCCATTTCTGCATCACATCGTTTTTTTTTTTGTTCTTGCTCTCTGAAGTGCATTATCAGGTCCTTAAAAGGTAAACTGCACTCCCCAGCAAAAGCTTCAAGTCAATACCACAATACAACGAGACCTAGTAAGCAAGAATTGCTAGCAGGTTTATGGATAAAACACAAGAGCCATGAACCGTGATGAGCTATCAAGGCCTGTGCGGTGAACAATGACTTCTGCAGACAGTTTTTTTTTTTTTGGCGAGTGTATGAGACACAGGATAGTTCTTCATTCTTCCTTAAAGTCAACAGTCTTCTGTTATTTCTGTCATGACAACTCTCTGAGTTTATCATGGTAATGTACAGTTGAGGTCAAAAGTTTACATACACCTTGCAGAATCTGCAAAAATGGTAATTATTTTACTAAAATAAGAGCAGTTATACAACATGCAAGTTATTTTTTATGTAGTACTGATCTGAATACGACACTTCACATAAAAGATGTTTACATATAGTCCACATGAGAACATAATTGTTGAATTGATAAAAAATGACCCTGTTCAAAAGTTTACATACACTTGATTCTTAATACTGTTGTTACCTCAATGATCCATAGCTGTTTTTTTTGTTTTTGTTTTTTGTACTGTGATAGTTGTTCATCAATCCTGAATAGTTAAACTGCCTGCTGTTCTTCATAAAATTCCTTCAGGTCCCACAAATTCTTTGGTTTTTCTGCATTGTTGTGCATTTGAACCCTTTCCATCACTGACTGTATAATTTTGAGATCCATTATTTCACACTGAGGACAACTGAGGGACTCATAGGCAACTATTACAGAAGGTTCAAACACTCACTGATGCTCCAGAAGGAAACACTCATTAAAAGCCGGGGGGTGAAAACTTTTTGAATTTGAAGGTCGGTTAAATTTAACTGACTTTGTATTCTGGGACATATGTAAGTATCTTCTGTAGCTTCTGAAGGGCAGTACTAAATTAAAAAAAAAAAGATATTTAGGCAAAATAAGAAAAAATGTACACATTCTGTTCAAAAGTTTACACCCCTGCCACTTAATGCTTCGTTTTTCCTTCTGAAGCATCAGTGAGCATTTGAACCTTCTGTAATAGTTGCATACGAGTCCCTCAGTTGTCCTCATTGTGAAAAGATGGATCTGAAAATCATACAGTCATTGTTGGAAAGGGTTCAAATACACAAAAATGCTGAAAAACCAAAGAATTTGGGGAACCTGAAGGATTTTTCTGAAGAACAGCAGGCAGTTTAACTGTTCAGGACAAACAAGAGACTCATGAACAACTATCACTAAACAAAAAACAAAACAAAACAAAACACACAGCTGTGGATCATTCAGGTAACAACACAGTATTAAGAATCAAGTGTATGTAAACTTTTGAACAGGGTCATTTTTATAAATTCAACTCTTATTTTCTCTCATGGACTATATGTAATCATCTTTTATGTGAAGTATTTAGAAAATCCATTTAATTGTGAAAGTAAAATGGGTTGTAAATGTCAGTTTACAGTGACTGACTAAAACAGAGTACAAATATGAGAGATGATATCCTACACTTGTGAACATTATTTCTTCATATTAACTTATTCTTATCTCTACTGTGCATGTTAACAACAGAACGTGTCTAATGTAAACATGTCTAAATGATCAGCAGAAGATCCTCTTGTTGATTAAAAGAGTTAATAAGTAATGAAAACAGGTTAGGCAGGTCAGTGGTGAAACCACATAATTGCACTGTAGGGGTTCACCTAAGGAAGCCTGGAGGGAAAATAAAGATTTCCTCCACCCCCATGACCCATTAGATTCCCATCAGAGCCTTGACACTTTCTAAACATGGTTTACAGGTCATATATCTAGTTAGCTATTTAAGGTCTGAGGATCAACTTTGCGGGCTTGAGGGAATTTTAAACTCCAAACATCCGGGGTGACAATGTTGGCGTCGTGTCAAGGTCTGCTCAGTTGACTCGCTTCAGTCCACAATTATTACTTATTAATGAGAGCCAGGGTGCAGAATGATGGTGAATGGACTGATTCTACTTTCACTGTGACTGAAAAGTGTAGCCAAACAACTACAAAATGTAAAATAAAATCTCTGAAATGTCCTCTACTGTCAGCTATCAACACAAACACCACTGCTCTGACATTAACAACAACAATAGAAACACTGCCACCCAACACCTTGAGAAAGGCCACATCTTTTCAATAATGAAATGGAGGCCTAATCCTGTTACACGCAATTCACACACTCATTACTGAGGTAAACCTGTCTTGTGCCTGGAGGCAGGGAGTACAAAAACTTGAACCTAGAGAGAATTAGTTACCTACACAATAAATCTAGAAACTCTGAATCTATAAACACACTTCCGAAAGGGTACACTGCAGTTTAAACATCCTGTACTTGCTGGGACAGGAAGCAGCAAAGAGAATGAAACAATGAGGCACATCTCCATAACAAAGGCCACTGTTGCTACACTCGCTCACGACATGTCTGGCTTCGACTTCACTCCTACAAACTATTGCTCACACTCAAGATCTTGCATTCCAATGGCACATTCTTCATCTTTTGTGTTCTGTGCTCTGAATTTTCTATTAACAGTCAGCCATACACTATCACTAACTCTCAATAACTAAAACAACATGAGAAATGTAAGGAGACTGTCAAAGGGAAATATGTAAATATTTGGGTCAGACATACCAGTATCTGATTTCATAACTGACTTTAAAACCTCTTTTGTGCATTTAAAAAATAGTTTGCTTAATGATTTATGATGAACATTTTAGCCGATATCAATAAATTGATCATTATTTTCATGTTATGGCAGATAACCAATTAGTGACCAATATTCTACAATATTTTGTCTAAATAAATTCCAAATAAAACACTAAATCTACAAGTAATAATAAAACAACAAATTTACAAGTGTCTCACAACGTGTTTCTGTATTTGGTTGTGATGCGAGTATTTGCAACGTATTTCTGTATTTGGTTGCATTGCGAGTATGTGCAGTGCGTGTCGTATTTGATTGGGTAGTGTGTATTTGCAGAGTGTTTCTATATTTGGTTGTGTCGTTACTATTTGCACCGCATTTCTGCATTTGGTTACATTGTGAGTATTTGCAGCGCGTTTCTGTATTTGGTTACGATGGGAGTATTCCATATTTGGTTGTGTCGTGAGTATTTGCAGTGCGTTTTTGTATTTCGTTACATTGCGAGTATTGCGAGTATTGCGTATTTGGTTGTGTCGCGAGTATTTGCACCATGTTTCTGTGTTTGGTTGTGTCGCAAGTATTTGCTGCAAGTTTGTGTGTTTGGTTGTGTTCGAATATTTCATATTTGGTTGTCTCGAGTATTTGCAGTGTGTTTTTGTATTTTGTTGCAATGTGAGTGTTTGCACCGAATTTCTGTATTTGGTTGCTTTGTGAGTATTTGCAGCGAGTTTCTGTACGCTGCGAGTATTCTGTATTTGGTTGCATCGTTCGTGAGTATTTGCAGAGTGTTTCTGTATGTGGTTACATTGCGAGTATTCCGTATTTGGTTGTGTAACGAGTATTTGCAGTGCGTTTCTGTATTTGGTTACGCTGCGAATATTCTGTATTTGGTTGCATCGTGAGTATTCGCAGAGCGTTTCTGTATTTGGTTGCATTGTGAGTATTTGCAGCGCGTTTCTGTATTTGGTTGCATTGTGAGTATTTGCAGCGCGTTTCTGTATTTGGTTGCATTGTGAGTATTTGCAGCGCGTTTCTGTATTTGGTTACGCTGCGAATATTCTGTATTTGGTTGCATCGTGAGTATTTGCAGCACATTTCTGAATTTGGTTACGTTCCGAGCATTCCATATTTGGTTGTGTCGTGAGTATTTGCAGCACGTTTCTGTGTTTGGTTGTGTTGCAAGTATTTGCAGAGCGTTTCTGTATTTTGTTGCATCATGAGTATTTGCAGCTTGCTTATGTATTTGGTTACATTGCGAGTATTCCGTATTTGGTCAGCGCATTTCTGTGTTTAGTCGTATCACGAGTGTTCCATATTTGGTTGTGTCGCGAGTATTTGCAGAGCATTTCTGTATTTGGTTACATTGCGAGTATACCATATTTGGTTGTGTCGTGAGTATTTGCTGTGAGTTTCTGTGTTTGGTTGTGTCGCGAGTATTCTGTATTTGGTTGTGTCGTGAATATTCCATTTTTGGTTGTGTCACGAGTATGTGGAGCGTGTTTCTGTATTTGGTTGCGTCACAAGTATTTGTGCATTTCTGTATTTGGTTGTATCACAAGTATTTTGTCACGAGTATTTGCAGTGCAATTCTGTGTTTGGTTGCAATGTGAATATATATGTATATATGTATGTATATATGTGTGTGTGTGTTTATGATAATACTGACAGCAACAGCATGATGCTAATATATTACGCATCCCTACGTTACTGTTATTAATACCAAAGCATGCAATGAGCTGCATGTCTGTTACATCTTGACTTAGACACATTCCAACCGCAAAACACACACATACAAAAGACAAAAGCTTGTCTAGCCCTACTGTCGCATACCAGATATTTTCCAAAGCTGTTTTATCTTTAACGCATTCATGCTGTGACTCGCTCTGCAGCCCTTTGTGAAGTCTGAAATCTGGGTCAAAGACATTCTGGAATGCTTCATCTTTTTCCCCGAGTGTCCAGAGGATGTGGATTCATAAAGGTACTGCCAAAATAAACTGCCTCCGGAATTAACAGCGTGTAGCTGACATAGCGCTTGTCAAGCAGAAGTTCAGCTTGATTTACTGAATCATTCACAACAAAACAAAACTATTTGTGAATTCTTTAACCTATGTTTGATTCCCAAAAATGCTCGAGACAAGGGAAAACGGACAATACGCTGCAGTCTTTCTACACCACATATGTTGGTATTCATCACTCATTTCTCACCGTTTGACCTCTAGCTCAGTGTGGCGGATAGTAAACAGTGATCAGGCAAGACAGCAGAGTGAACAGCAGGATGAGACGTGAGCAGCCACTCAAGGCCGGCGACTCGGGTGGAGGATTATCGCTCCGAGTGATAAAGCACAAAGCGCGTCAGCGAGTGAATCAGGGTCATCCCCATGCACACGCACATACACACAGCTTATGCTGATACAGAAATAGACTAGAAACAGACATTTCCCCTTTACGAATATAGTCGTAACAGTCACAATTAGAGCACAAAAGGAAATTTCAGCAAAATTTTCTGAAATTACTTTTCTGCTAATGTAATCAAGGCCATTTAGGCAGGGAAAATGATTAAATTACCAAATAAAATAAAACAAAATAAAAATCATAATAAATTTAATTGTATAAATAAATAAATATATAAATGTATAAATGTGTGTGTGTGTATATATATATATATATATATATATATATATATATATATATATATATATATATATATATATATATGCACACATATATAGCTGTAATTTGGATTTGCACTCGATATTTAGTACTTTTTATTTTGCACATGGAGTAAAAACAAACGTTTTGTCTCTCAGACCTTCTTCAGTGAAGAAATAAAGCAAAAAAAAGAATGAAATTCTACTGAAAATCTATTTTTTTTACATTTTTGAAGTAATTAAAAACATTTATGCACCAAAACCAGATATTATATGACATGAGAGTAACCCTGTTGAACATAAATAATTATAATTAAATACAATAATAATATAATATAATATAATAAATTAAAAAGTAATAAATAAAATATAGCCCTAATTTACAAAAAAAGTGAATCCTCCATTCCTCTCTCCACCCAACGTAAAAATGTCTGTACTACAGTAATAGAATATAACAATAAACAGGTTAACAAATGCGTCACACGTGCATGCATTCATCGGCACGTGGCCAGCTTAACAGCCGTCTGAATTCGGATGTCTCAGTCAGTGCCGTGTGTCCTGATGAGATTTCCATGCAGCTGTCTGCTCTGCCGAAAAAGCCAACGGCTGAGGTTAAAAGAGAATCCCATTTAAACATATGCTCAGTGCTTCAAGAAATCTGTCACTGAATAGCCCTGAAATTAAAGGTCTGCTCACAGCCAACAGTTGAAGTTAACAGTTAAATCAGCAAACATAGCAAATTAGATGAATTAAAAGGAATAGGATCCAGGTTGATACTCCTGTAAACGCTAATAGAAGACTGACAAGGAAGAGGAGAAATTTTTGAATAAAGTCATTAATTTTGTGTTCTTTTTGCATAAAAAGTATTCTTATAGTTTCATAAAATTACGGTTGAACCACTGATGTCACATGGACTATTTTAACGATGTTCTCACTACCGTTCCAGGCCTTAAACGCGTCAGTTACGTTGCTGTCTATGCAGAGTTAGAAAGCTTTCGGATTTCATCAAAAATATATTAATTTGTGTTCTGAAGCTGAACGAAGGCCTTACAGGCCTTACATAAGGGGGAATAACTAATGACAGAATTTTCATTTTTGGGTGAACTATCCCTTTAAGTGCTAATGTGCCTGGGTCATTTTCATGGGTCATAAAACAAATAGGACTCCACAGTAAGATAAAACTACAACAACAGTCATTAGATGTATATGGAAGGACTGACATGGGAGACGAATCATGGCTAGAAATGGAAAATGACTCAAAATCAGCACCATCAAACTTCATTTAGTGCAGACAACAAGGGTAAATCAGAGGAAGGAATTACGTCAAATCCATATCACTCTCTCACTAACACTACCAAAATCTGATTATAACCCCACAAATGGCCGTTCGCAGACCTGAGTGAGAACTAAGGAATTCATAAACATTTCTCGAGCACAATTCATCTATCCTCTTCCTCAAACACAAATCTGATTCCCATGTCTTTTTCATCTCATTCCAGATGTTTCTAAACATTCCACACACGTCCATTAAAGCTAACACAATGTCAAACAATATTGTAATCAAAGATTAAGGCTTCGTTAGTGCAGCTCTGGAACAAGCCAGACACAAACGATGAAACAGAACTGGATTGTTCCCACTCTAATCTACAACACTGACTAGATTGCAAATGCTCTGCGTTGTGCTGCTTGCAGTCTTGACAGCTTGTAGTCGCACCACCCACTTAAATAAGACGTGGCCATCTGGGTGATATGTAAAGCAGATGAACCGTTTAAAATTGTTAAAAATCATTTTCATTCATTGAAATAAAGCTGAAATAAAACAAAACTGAAATATGCTTAATTTCTTGGGGTCCCTAAAAGTCCTCATAAAATCAAAATGAACGTTTTTTGGCTTTTTGTATAAATATGTTAGCTTTAAAGGTCCACAGAAGTGCTTTGAAACATGCAGCGTTATTCTATGTGTTAATGTAATTTCAACTGAAACAGGAAGACAGGGCGGGACATATCCAGTGGTCTCGTCACCTTTTTTAAATAGCCAATAGCGTTTTGTTTATATCACAGCTTGGGCCAGAGCCATTGAGCTAGGTAAAACCGCCTTTGACAGCCACAACCACATATGTCATCCATATCACATTATCTATATATAAAATAGCATTCTGTGTAGAATTCAAATTTGTCTTCCCGCGGAATTGGGCTACTTTACCATTGTTGCCGCGGGTTGTTTTTGATGACCGCAGGTTGAAGCGTCATATTTAGCCCCAGAAATACGAATTTACCAGGGAAACCCAGACAAAAAAACTTTTATTTTATTATTTTATCCCCCAGAATGCGATTTTTATTGAGGGACCCCTTTTGAAACGTGATTGGGCTAGTGTTGGGCTAGTTTGGGGAGCAACTGGGTGGGTTTTGTTGTGAAAACCTGGCAACCCTGGCTGTGTGCGCAAAACCATACATCATTCGCCTCAATGGAATGCATATTTACACTGTCTGAATCGTTCCCTATCCGCTATATAGTGCACTACGTGTCATTCCCTGTACAGAAAATACTAATTTTGTCGGCAAGTTACCCGATTTTAGCTGCAGCTGCAGTTTCAACATCTATTTATAGTGTAGGGGCGGGACACTTCGGACTCTAGAGAGCATTTGATTGGACAGAAAGTTTGATGAGAAGTTGAAGTGCAAGGTGATGTAATCAGAATCGTTGATTCATATTGGCGTAAGTTAGAAACTGCACGTTTTGAATGCTTATATCTTCTAAATGCGAATTTTGTCATTCTTTTTTAAGCACACTAGCTTACAGATAACCTATAAGGCTAACATGTTTATACTAAAATCCAAAAAACTTCAATTTTATATAAGCATTCAAAATGTACAGTCTCTAATTTCCGCCAACATAAAACAATGATTTTGATGACATCACCCTGCATTTCAGCTTCTCATCAAACTTTCTGTCCAATCAAATGCTCTCTAGAATCCAAAGCATCCCGCCCCCTACACTATAAATAGACGCAGAAGCTGCGGCTGAAATCGGTCACTTGTTTACAGAATTAGTATGTTTCTGTCTTTTTGGACCTAAAAAAACACGTCCGGCCAGGATTTCTAAATCGCCTAAAATGTCCGGGATTCGGTTTTTGCTTCCTACGGTCGCCATTCACTGTGTGCGTTTTTGTATTAAAGCCCTATGCGGGACATTTTCTTGATCCCGCTCCTACTGAACTTCGGACCATTACCACCTGCTCAGGCAATCATTCTAATATCGAATGGAATTTTCGCACATCAGGGAGCCGCTATGGTATGCGGAGTATTTAAATCTCTTTTAAATGAGCGGCTATTTACTTTCACTTTCAATTTCGCGATCACATGCATTCTGTATAAAGGGAGCACATCTTACAAGATCAGATATGAGCAGCAAATCCTCCTGCATGATTTGTCAGTCATCTCTCCATACTCTTATCTTGACCCATGATCAGTTAAATATGATTCCTGCCACTTGTGTTGAATGCAGGGTTGCCAAATCCACATTTTTTGCACGGAATTGGGCTGAATTTGAACTGTTGCGTAGGGTTGATTTTCTCCCGTGGGTTAAATTCTTTAAAAAATTATTGCATGAATTACATTTGACTGAAATGCTTGTGTTCAAACATTTTGCATTCTACCTGTGATAAAACTGCGCAAGATGTTACGTTTTGTGATGGCCACTGGTAGGAAGCCTTTTAGCTGTGTTTATGATCGTTCTGCACAAAGGTGACTGTAAAATATACATTTTAAGTATGGAAATGAAATATTTTGAGTTTTGATATGGGATATGGTCATTGCGCTACCCACCCCCGCCCACGCATCTGGCCCCCACTGTCCTCTTTTTTGCAAACTAAAATATGGTCACCCTAGGTGAATAGCAGTATATAGGGGATAGAAAACAAATCGGACAGTGTAAATTTGCTTTCCAGTGGGGTGAAAGAAATCTGATTTCATGCTGTCAGTCTGCTCCAGTCCAGAGACACGATAGCATGGAGTGGATAATATGTGCAAGTTATCGGACCCATTTGAATTCTACACAGACTGCTACATTTGATAGCAATTTGGATGAAATTGTGGCTGCCATACACTGTTAAATGCAGATTTAATGAGCTCAACGTCTCTTGCTCATACCGTGATATAAACAAAAAGCTATTGGCTGTTTAAAAAAAGGGGGCGGGGTTGCTTGATATATCCCGCCCTGTCTTCTTGTTTCAACTGAAGCTACGTAAACACATAGAACAGGGGTTCTCAACTCCGCCCACGAGATCCATTTTCCTGCAAAGTTAATCTCCAACCCTAATCAAACACACCTGAATAAGTCTTTAGGATGACTAGAAAGTCACAGGCAGGTGAGTTTGATCAAGATTGGAGCTAAACTCTACAGGAAAATGGATCTTGCGGGCCAAATTTGAAAACCTCTGACATAGAACAACACTGTTTCTTTCAAAGCACTTTCAATGGCCCTTTAAACAGGATACTATACCAGTCGCACCTGCTAAACTAGAGATTCACTTATATATAATTCTCAGCTTTGACTGTGAGTGGATTAAACATTGGCACTGGAAGAGGGTAAACACCCAATTATATCTGCTGTACACAGCAAAGAGGCCTGGTTAAAGGTCAAGTGCTGCTGCAGTATCTTAATGACACCTTTCAAAGCAGTAAGAGTAGAAGGCTTGTGAGATGTACTTGTATTCAAGACAGCTGAAGAACATCATCGTAAAAATTGCTATCTATCTGTATGTTGTGCATAAACAGCGAAAACGATTGCAGTAAGCTTGATCTGCCCTCTGACTGGATCAAGACAGATGCTCATATCTGTTCCTTAATGAGATCACTGCCGACACACATTACGGCCATCCACCAAGCCGTCATCAGGCAGTGCTAGCTTAGGCTGACACATTATGCCAATCATGCTCAGTTGAATTTGTATTGATTGTAGAGATGACAGGAAGCCCCCAAAGAGAGAACCAGAGCTCTTGAAATTCGACAGCAGCAGTGAGGATGAGGACGCTTTGTGAACATTGAAATGTTAACAAATGTTAACCAAAACATACATTTTGGAAATTTTTTCAACTTTAATTTAAAATGCTTTGCTTTTTTAATTTATACATAATACCAGAGTTTTTTTTTTTTTTTTTAAATAAATCATCAGTTACTTTATATTTAAAATATTTATTTATAAAATATTTAATTATACCGTATTGAAGTTATTTTTTTTAACTAATGCATCCTATTTTTACACTACCTTTTAAAGTTTTCTACTTTAAAATATGATAACACGCAAATTATTCCTGTGATGGCAAAGCTGATTTTTCATCAACCATTAGTCCAGTTTTCATAGTCATATGATCCTTCAGAATTTTTTTTCAGAAATTAGGGCTGTCAAAAGATTAATCACGATTAATCGCATCCAAAATAAAAGGTTGTGTTTAGATTCTATATATGTGTGTACTGTGTATATTTATTATGTATATAAAAATACACACACATACATGTATATATTAAGGAAAAATATTTTAGATTTATATATAAAATATTTATATTTATATATAATCTAAATTATATACAAGTATAAATATTAGTGCTGGGCAATGAGTAATCACGAATAATCACATCCAAAATAAATGTTTGTGTGCACATAATTTATGTGTGTGTACTGTGTATATTTATTATGTATATAATACACATAGATGTATATATTTAAGAAAAAAAAAACTTAATTAATCACGATAAATCATTGCCCAGCACTAATAAATGTATACTTATAAATATTTTTAAAATATATACATGTGTGTCTTTATATATACATAATAAATATACACAGTACACACACACATATTAAACAAAATCTTTTATTTTGGATGCGATTAATTGCGATTAATCATTGCCCAGGACTAATAAATATATACATATAAATATTTTTAAAATATATACATGTGTGTGTCTTTATATATACATAATAAATATACACAGTACACACATACATATATTACTTAAACAAAATCTTTTATTTTGGATGCGATTAATTGCGATTAATTGTTGCCCAGGACTAATAAATATATACATAAAAATATTTTTTAAATATATACACATGTATACGTGTCTTTATATATACATAATAAATATACACAGTACGCACACATATATTACATAAACAAAATCTTTTATTTCGGATGCGATTAATTGCGATTAATCGTTGCCCAGCACTAATAAATATGTACATCTAAATATCTTTAAAACATATACATGTATGTGTGTGTACTTGTATATACATAATAAATATACACAGTACACACGCATATAGTAAACATAAACTTTTATTTTTAATGCGATTAATCGCAATTAATCGTTGCCCAGCATTAATAAATATAAACATATAAATATTTTTTTAAATATATTAATGTATGTGTGTGTATTAATGTATACATAATAAATATACACAGTACACACACACATTTTTGATGCAGTTAATCGTGTGACAGCCCTATTGATCTGATGTTCAAGAAACATTTCTCATTAATAAAAATGTGTAAAACAGTTGTGTTGCTCAAAATCAATGTGGGAACTGTGATACACTTTTTTCAAGAAGCTTTTATAAGTAGAAAATGCAAAGTAACAGCATTAATTCGAAATAGGAATCTTTTATAACATTATAAATGCCAATTTTTTGCAATTTAATGCTAAACAGAAGTATTAATTTTTTTTTAAATACCTCAATAACCCTGAACTTTGGAACGGCAGTAATTAATTTATGTATGTTTTGAATGTAGACCAAAATATAAACATTCTTCTTTCCCACAGAGAAATAAAGATGTGTCACCATTCTGGAAGACAGAGAATCAGCCAAATGGTGGCAAAGTACATATTATGTATTTATTTATTCATTTTATTTTTAAGACAAATCCTCCATTTGTCCTAGGTTTACTTCACAGTGCATAAGTAATCATGCATGCTTGACACATTCAAGTGAATGTGTGAAGCAAATCAGCACTCCTGCAGTTAACCCAGTACTCAGTGATGCAGAACGATTAGACATATTTATAAACACAGAATCAATTATTCCACCAGTGCAGACATAAACATTTTCGTCGTTTGCACCCTGTGTTCCTGCATCCTACACATTAAGTACGAGAACGTTATGCTTGCCCTAACCAAAGTCGCACAAGACCTCGAACACTGGCTTCCAGGAATAGCAGCATCTCTCCCTTTGGAGGAAGTTCACGCTGTTTTTACTGCCAGAGGTCATGGCTGGAGGATTTCATCCGTACGGACGGATCTGTCCACTTACAACACGCTGCAGCTGGCATTACTGGAGTTATGCAATCAACAAATGAAGCGTGCTGCATTAATACCACGTGAGAAACTAACCAATGTTCTCCAGCTACGCGCAATTGCACAAATCAATAAGACTGTAGTCACAATAAATGCTGTTGTCTGACTAGGTATATTCTCTGGTGAAGTGTGGTGAGCTATTTGATGAGGCCTGCAGGCGGAGATAAGATCAGGGCTAAAATAAGCTGAGGCTAAACGAAACATGTAAATATCTGACTGGCATAAAGCACGTACAGCACAGAAAGAGAGATGGAAACAGGACGCGGGTGATAGCTGCTATCTAATCCTGCTTACACAGTGTGAACGCTGATAGCGCATTTGAACGTGTTTAATCATGTCAAGGTCAAGGTCAAGGTTTTACTATAGTATGTGTGCAAAAAAAAACAAAACACAACAAAAAACATGATAATTATGAATGCAACAATATTAAAATTCTGTTTAATGCTTATAACCCGAAAATTCATTTTTATGTTATGGTTGATAACTGATAAATGGCCAGTATTAAAATTCTATATCATTTTGTCTAAAAAATGCAAAATAATAATAAAAACACTTAGATATTAAAATCAGCTGTTGTAAATATGACTACATATTACAAATTTCATTACATTTTGTCCAAATAAATAAAATAATAAAACACTAAAATCAGTTGTTTTAATGCTGCAAGTTGTTTTAATGCAAAAATGGATTTTTATTTTGAGATTTACCTAAATTTATGAATGCACCATTATTAAAATAATTACGATTCATTCTTATAAGCCGAAAATTACTTTTTTGTTATGGTTGATAACTGATAAATGTCCAGTATTAAAATGTTGTATTATTTTGTCTACATTTTTTTTTTTTTTTTACAAATAATTTAAACAAAAATAAATAAATAAATAAAAATACTAAAATCAGCTGTTGTAAATATGACTACATATTACATTTTTCATATCATTTTGACCAAATGAATACAATAATAAAGCACTAAAATCAGTTGTTTTAAATGTTAAAAAAAGTGGACCCTTAAGGACCACAAAATTATAAATATAGAAAAATATTTTTATTTTGAGATTTACTAAAATGTATGAATGCACCAATATTAAAATTATGGTTAATGCTTAGAAGCCAGTTATTAGGTTTTTTGTCACGGTTGATAATTGATAGATGGCCAGCATTAAAATTCTATATAATATTGTTTAAAAAAAAAAAAAAAAAAAAAAAAAAGTACAAATAAACACTAAGTACCAATAAACACAGATACTAAAATCAGCTGTTGTAACACATTACATTTTTCATACCATTTTGTCCAAATAAATAATATAATAAACCACTAAAATCAGTTGTTTTAAATGCTACAAGTGAATTTACTGATCACAAAATAATACATTTGAAAAATGGATTTTTATTTTGAGATTTACCTTAATTTAAGAATGGACCAATATAAAAATTATGCTTAATATTTATAAACCGATAATTAGTTTTTATGTTATGGTTGATAACTAATAAATGGCCAGCATTAAAATTCTATATTATTTTGTCTAAAACTTTGATAGATATTATTTTGCCTATCCGCTGGTAACCAATATGCTACAAAAATATTCAATAATGCACTTCTTATCTCTAATAGTCATAATAATTTTCTTGACTGGCTTGATTTATCAGACGCACACTCTACTATAGATGTAAACATTTATATGAGATAAAACCATTAAAGAGATTGTTCACCTAAAAATGAAACTTCAGGCATTAATTACTCGCACTCAAGTCATTCCAAAGCCATAAGACCTTCGTTCATCTTCAGAACACAAATTAAGATATTTTTGATGACTTTTCTGACTCTGCCTAGACAGCAACACAACTACCACGTTCAAGGCTCAGAAAGGTAGTAACGGCATCATTAAAATAGTCCATGTGACATCAGTGGTTCAACCTTAATGTTATAAAGCTACAAGAATATTTCTGTGTACAAAGAAAACAAAAATAATGACTTTTATCAATAATTTCTTCACTTCTGTGTCAGTCTACGATGCGTGTTCAGTCAGATTTCATCAAAAACACTAATTTGTGTTCTGAAGATGAACGAAGATCTTACAGGTTTAGAACAACACGAGGGTGAGTAATCAATGACGGAATTTTAATTTTTGCATTGACTATCCCTTTAACAATTCAATTATCTAATAAGGAGACTTAAAAGACCAAACGGCACCAATATTCTTCATGTTTCCCAATACCCTGACTACTAAAATGTCCTGAAAAATCAGTGGAGCGAGGATATAATTTCTATCAATTCAACCCCTGATGTCTGACGCAGATGAATCTGCTGATGCGACTCATGTGATGACAACATTAAAAGAGCAGACACATGTATTACAAACCCTTCTACTCATCCAGCCCCACACAGGTCACATGGATAATTCTACAGGCTTACAATGCAGACCTCGAGGGAACGTAGTGACATAACGGGATTGACAGCATCAGATTATTCCCGTGTTAGGGAATATAGGGTTTCAGGCTGAAACATGCAAAACAAACATGAAATCATACAGATAGGGGGAGAGAGGTCAAACACACTGCTTATAGGAGAAGTCCACTTCCAAAACAAAGATTTACAGATGATGTACTCACCCCCTTGTCCTCCAAGATGTTCATGTCTTTCTTTCTTCTTTCTTCGTAAAGAAATTATTAGGGCTGTCAAATGATTAATCGCGATTAATCGCATACAAAATAAAAGTTTGAGTTTGATTAATATATGTGTGTGTACTGTGTGTAATTATTATGTATATATAAATACACACAAATTAATGTGTATATTTAAGAGAAATATGTTATGTACAAAATATTTGTATTTATATATAATATAAATTACATAAAAATTATAATAAATACATATACTTGTAAATATCTCTTAAATATATACATGAATGTGTTTGTATTTATATATACATAATAATTACACACAGTACACACACATATATTAGGCAAACTCAGACTTTTATTTTGCATGCGATTAATCGCGATTAATCGTTTGACAGCACTAGAAATTATGCTTTTTTGAGGAAAAGATTACAGGATTTTTCTCCACATAATGGACTGATATGGTGCCCTGATTTTGAATTCCAAAATGCAGGTTCAAACGATCCCAAATGCGGTTGTAAACGATCCCAGCCAAGAACGAAGGGTCTTATCTAGCGTAACAATCTGTTATTTTCATAAAAATAATACAATTTATATACTTTTTATTGTCAAACGCTCGAAAAACTCCCATCTCATGTTCTCCCTCAACTTCAAAATCATCCTATATATATCCTTTTTTGTTAAGGGTGTTTGATCTTCTTTGCATCTTAACTTTGCAAAAACTGGGTCGGAACTTCTACAGTGATGTAGGATGATTTTGAAATGATTTTTGAAGTTGAGGGAGAAAAAATGATTGGAGTTTTTCGACATACCCTAACTGTCTTGAGCCAGAATACACAGAGTTCAGGAAGAGAAAAGCAAGACAAGCATTTAAGATTAAAAAGTATTTAAATTGTATTTTTTTAATGAAACTAACCGATCGTTTCGCTAGATAAGACCCTTCTTTCTTGACTGGAATCGTTTATAACTGCATTTGGGATCATTTGAAGCCGCATTTAAACTGCATTTTTAAAGTTCAAAATCGGGGCACCATACCACCATCTATTATTTGGAGAAAAATACTGAAATGTTTTCCTCAAAAAACAATTTCTTTAGGACTGAAGAAAGAAAGACATGAACATTTTGGATGACAAGGGGGTGAGTACATTACATGTGAATCTTTGTTTTGGAAGTGGACTTCTCCTTTAAAGACTCCTCTTGAACCTGAGACCATCGTAACTGGTGATTTTAAACAAAATTACAGCAATATCACCATGAAACACAGACAATAGCTGCAGAGAATCACACAAAACGTGTAACGAGAGACAGATCACTTTCGCTCTCACGTGAGACAGACATTTGAGCCAATCCATTATTGCAAAACCACCCTCAGGTTTCCTGTTCCACTTTTAGATACGATAGCCATCTTTCCCGCCCCTGAGCTGTGACCTAAATACAAGGAATACAAAACTAAGCATATAAAATAATGAAATGTTGTCAGAGATGCTTAAAATATAATATTTTACAGACAGAGTTTGGCAATAATCTCAATGGGGAGAGATAAAACTGCTTTGTGATATGGCCAAAGTCATCGTGAGAGCAGATAAAAATCAAGGAAACCCAAAGAAAGACGCGGCAGCTGACCATTAGTGAATCTCAAAATCAGCATCATTTCCCAGAATTCCGACTGTGGAATGTTTTCACAGGCAGAATTTCCGGAGGTCCGGTTTAAGAATAGAGGGAAGCTGGTTTTTACATATCGGAACTCCTTGCAAACACCCTAACCTCCTGTTGACCCCGGATGACTACGCCACACACTATACGCTCCAACCGCAACATCCAGATCATAACGCATCCATCTCATAAATTCTGTCTTATCTTGAGTTTTTTATGACATACATTACTCCTTGTTTTTAAGACGTAATGTTTTTTCTTGGTACGGGTTCTGACATGTTCACCGTTACACCTATGAGGTAAATCACTTTTGTGAGTCATCTGGGAACAGCTCTTATCTTGAGGGTAGTTTTGAAAAAAGGTGTAAATCAGAAGACCTTATGATACGATGCCATATGAACGTGCTCGTGACTCTGTCAGTGAAGATTATATGACAATTAGATGTAACCGTTCAGCATGTGATTACTTAACTAACTCTGCCTTGACTTAATTGCCAGTCCTTAAGGTTTCCTTTCACTTGTGGAGTAATCCTGTCAAATCCATTAAGGAGATTACAGGAGGGCATCTCGGAGAGGAATCAGAGTGACCCTGCGTACCCAAACAGACAGGGAAAGCATTTCAGCAGACTACGTCAAAGGCTAAAAGTGGAGAGCTAATGTAAAGAGGAAGAAATCTCAAATATATAGGAACTATAGATCAAGTATTTTTTTCACTATGGCCAACAAATGAATAATGGCTCATTAGTTCTTATTTAACAAACAGACTGAAGTTATATTTAGAAAATTATCTTTAAAACACTAGTAATTAATATCTATTCTTTAGAAAATTTCTCTTAATTTAGTTAAATTATATTTTTAGGCAAATTAGATTTTAAAAAATCTTAAAACAGAACATCCTTATACTGTTTATTATAATATTGTGCTGCCTGAATTCACTTGTAGCATTTAAAACTGATTTTACATATTTATACTGAATATTATTTTACAAAAGATTAGTTTTATCTAAAAAAAATTAAAGGCAATCTGTAAAACTGTTAAATATAATACGAGGCAAATCTTAAAATGAGATTATATATTTCTTATTTACAATAAGTTATATCTACATTTATAAATTGATTTAAAAAGTTAAATGAATATACGTTTTTCATACTGTTCATTATAATGTGATGCATACATTTATTTGTAGTATTTAAAACTGATTTAAGTGTTTAATTCTTAATTTATTTGTACAAAATATTATTTAAAGAAAAAAAAAGATTAGGTACATTTAAAAAAAATTAAAGGTAATCTGTAAAACAATTTAATCACACTTTTAAATATAATATCAAGCAAATCTTAAAATGAGATTTATATATATTTTTCTTATTTACAATAAGTTATTTCTACATTTATAAAAGTTTATTTAAAAAGTTAATAAAATGAATATAAATTTTTCATACTGTTCATTGTAATGTGATGCATACATTTATTTGTAGTATTTAAAACTGATTTAAGTGTTTAATTCTTAATTTATTTGTACAAAATATTATTTAAAGAAAAAAAAGATCAGGTACATCTAAAAAAAAAAAAAAAAAAAGTAATCTGTAAAACAATTTCATTAAATATAATATCATGCAAATCCTAAAATGAGATTTATATACTTTTATTTATTTTTTACAATAAAAAATTTGTAAAGTTATAAATATTTTTCACTGTTCAAAATAATTTTGTGATGTCTACATTTATTTGTAGCATTTAAAACTGATTTTAGTGTTTAATTTTTAATTTATACAAAATATTATTTAAAAAAATATTTTTTTTAATAATTTAGTCACACTTTTAAATATAACCTAAAATCAATCAAATCTTAAAATCTTATTTACGATAAAAATGTTACAAAGTTATATCTAAATTTATAAATGTTTCTTTAAAAAGTTAATAAAATTAATATCAAATTTTCATACTGTTTATTATAATGTTGTGATGCATAAATTCACTTGTAGCATTTAAAACTGATTTTAGTGATACATTTTTTATTTATTTATGCAAAATATTACTAAAAAAGATTAGTTATATGTAAAAATGAAAGATAATCTGAAAACAATTTAATCACACTTTTAAATATAGTATCAAGCAAATCTTAAAATGAGATTTATACACATTTATTTCTTATTTACAATGAAAATGTTGTAAATCTAAATTTATAAAGGTTTATTTAAAAAGCTTATACAACAAATATACATTTTTCACACTGTTTATTATAATGTTGTAATGCCTCATTTTTTTTATTTATACAAAATTATTATTAAAAAAAAGAGTCTAAAAAAGATCTTTTGTAAAACAATTTAATCACACTGTTAAATATAATATCAAGAAAATCTTAAAATTAGATTTATTTACCTTTTTTTATTCTTACAACAAAAAAGTTGCAAAGTTATATCTCAATTTATAAAAGTTTATTTAAACAGGTAATAAATATAAAAAAATTGATAATGTTTATGATAATGTTGTGATGCCTAAATTCACTTGTAGCATTTAAATTGATTTTAGTGTTTCATTTGTAATGTATTAATACAAAATATTAATTCAGATTAGTTATATCAAAAAAAGATCATCTGTAAAACAATTTAATCACACTGTTAAGTATAATATCAAGCAAATCTTAAAATGATATTTATATACATTTATTTCTTATTGACAATACAAATGTTGCAAAGTTATATCTAAATTTCTAAAAGTTTTTTAAAAAGGTTAATATAATGTATATAAATATTGCATACTGTTTATAATAATGTTGTGCTGCCGAAATTCATGTGTAGCGTTTACTGATTTTAGTGTTTAATTTTTAATTTATTTCTACAAAATAGTAAACTATTTCGTAAACTTAATATAATTAAATTAATACTTCACTTTTTAAACAACTTTTAAATATTTAAATAATAATTATAACTGTTTTTTTTTATTAAAATAACACAACTATTAAAATAAGTATTAAATAAAAATAATAAATAGTTTAAAAAAAAAAAAAATCAAATAAGCCATTTATCAGGTTTATCTTTGTATTGAGGAGAATTTTAATATACATGCATCCCTAAAACAGCAAACTTCTTCTTCAAACCACCAAATACACCAAATCTGGGAGAGCAAGGCTATAACTTCAGCCTATAACTTAAACTCAACATTGCAATATTGAAAAACCTTTCATTTAAACTGCTCTGTATAGAAATGCCATCATTAGTCTGTCACCAGCCTTGAATGGTGACGACCAAAATATCTCAAAATACCAGCAAGGTCCCCATCAAGCTGAGGTCACTTGAAAAGGTGATTGGCAGTGCTTTTGCTAAGAAAAGCTGCTAAAAAGACTTGCCGCCCAACCGCCGACAGAACAGATACGTTCTGGCACCACAGTGACACACTTCACCAACAACAACATATGTACGGTCATATATACAAGTCAATGGCAGTTGAGACAGGCGACTTTTGTGACTTAAGTACAGTGTGCTGACAGTGCAGGTGCTTCGGTCAGCTCTGATGTGCAGTGACTGAATTTAGCTCAGGGCTCTTATTTCTAGCACCCAGTCCAAGAGCCAAAAGACTAAATATCAGTTGGCTCAGTTTCTAAATGGGTCAGACAAGCTACTGTACCTAATGCCATCTCAATTTGAGTTCACTGACGAACAGGTTATGCCAGGTTCACCCTCATTTTCAAACTCTGTCTGAAGATGCCAAACGGATGTAACGAGCCATGCAAGCCAACTGTCAACAGTCAAAAGTAATTTCCTCCCTTTGCACTTAAAAGGATGTGACAAATCTGCTATTTCAAGAACCGGATTGTATTAAAAGAGACTTGGTTATCACATTTAAAATAGGTTGTTATATGAATACTTGTAACCAAATGTACTTCTGCTTTACTAAATAAGGAGTCAAGGAGGTCACAAGAGTATGTTCAAATCAACAAGTTCACATCGCCTGCAAAACACAACCACCAGCTTTTCCTTCCAGACTGTTGTTTGAGATGTAAAACAGTTTTACACAGATAGATAGATAGATAGATAGATCAAATGAACAAATGATCGATAGAACAATTTATAGAATGATAGATAAATAAAATGACAGAACGATAGACAGAATGACGATAGATAGAACAAATGAACGAACGAGTGATAGAACAATAGATAAAATAGAATGATAGAATGATTTATAGAATGATAGAACGATAGATAGATAGACAGATAGACAGATAGAATGATAGAACGATGGAACGAACGATAGATTAAATGAACGAATGATCGATAGAATGATAGAACGACAGATCGAACGAACGAACAATAGACATAGATAGAAAGATGATAGAACGAACAAACGAACATACGATAGACAGACAGAATGATACAACGATGATAGATAGATAGATAGATAGATAGACAGAATGATAGATGACAGATGATAGAATGACAGATAGATGGATAGATAGATGGATAGACAGATAGACAAACAGACAGACAGATAGATAGATAGATAGACAGACAGACAGATAGATAAACTACTGATAAATAGATTATAGAACGATAGAACAATAGACAGACAGATAGACAGATAGATAGACAGATAGATAGAATGACAGAACAATAGATAGAACGATAGAACAACTAAACGATAGATAGATAGATAGATAGAACAATAGACAGATGATAGATAGAATGACAGAATGATAGAACGATAGATAGATAGATAGATAGATAGAACAATAGAACGATAGAACAATAGATAGACAGATAGATAGATAGAGAGATAGAACAATAGACAGATGATAGACAGAATGACAGAATGATAGAACGATAGAACGATAGATAGATAGATAGAACAATAGAACGATAGAACAATAGATAGACAGATAGATAGACAGAGAGATAGAACAATAGACAGATGATAGACAGAATGACAGAATGATAGAACGATAGAACGATAGATAGATAGACAGACAGACAGACAGACAGATAGATAGACAGATATATAGACAGATAGATAGATAAACTACTGATAGATAGATTATAGAACAATAGAACGATAGACAGACAGACAGACAGATAGATAGATAGATAGATAGATAGAATAACAGAACAATAGATAGAACGATAGAACAACTGAACGATAGATAGATAGATAGATAGATAGATAGATAGATAGATAGATAGATAGATAGAACAATAGACAGATGATAGATAGAATGACAGAATGATAGAACGATAGAACGATAGAACGACAGATTGATAGACAGAACGATAGATAGATAGATAGATAGATAGATAGATAGATAACTAACTACTGATGGAAAACGCTCTGATCTGCTATTGGACATCAAGATAAATCCAAACACAAAGTGGTTTTGGGTCTCCAAACTCTGCTAAGTAGAGGAGAACTGCCTGTGACCATCACACCGTGTTTAGTCTTTCAGAGAGTGGAGCTTCAACACTAAATCAACATGCAAGTGAGCCAAAAATATCATGCCTAAATTTGGTAGGATCAAAAACCTTGCTGCTAAACTTGTTGTTCTGTTTTTACTTAGCTCTAGAAACCTGTATATGGTAAAACAAAGACACAGATTGGCATCACTACCACAAATACAGCTTGCAGTCGATATCTATTAACATTAATGAGCTCAACTAATCCAGCCTTCAATAACAATGGGTACTTAAAAGCTAATGCACTCATTATCCAGGCCAAACAGGTCTTTGCCATGGCACAGGGCCCTTACATCTTGTGAGCTCCTGTTTAGAACTATTGTGAGTCAGGAATTGCCCCACCTGAACCTGTCTCATCATGTGAAACAAGCTGTCAAGCCCAAAAGGAAATCCTTCTCTGCATTTTAAACATCATACAAATAATTCTTTCATTAGAAAATTAATACATTACTATAAACCTAACAAGCCATAGCAGCTTGTCAATTTTACAGGATTTCCATGTAAAAGAGTATTATGTTGCATGAGAAAGACTTTAAGGAAAAGAAAGCAAAGAACAGCATTGAAAAAAATATTTAGCAAAATTAAATTATAACTTTAGTTCTTTGAGAATACATAACGCGTGATGCACAAATGACACAGTAGCGTCATGCACTGACAATTTTAAAAACAATAGGCCTAAAATGTATTTGGACATTTAGACTAAATTTAAAAATGACTGTCACTGCATTATATAATTGCTAGAGCCAATGTACTCTGTCTCGTAATAAAACATGTTTTGTTTCCAGGAGGTGTAAAAACATTAGCATCCAACGACTTGAAACTGGACCTCATTACATTAGCTTGAGTAAATGCTGTCTCTCACTGGTATTTGGCAAAAATGGGCATGGTGTGTTCAATGAGGTATGTCTCTTACATAAGCCAGCACCACTTAATCTTTAAAATAACAGTCAAAATGTGCCTATTTCAACACTGGATATAAACACAACAAATTAAAACCTACATAAATATCACTCAGCGAGCTCCTCAAAGCTAAGAATAACTATGTAGTTTGCCAGAAAGAATTCACATCAACATTTTACAATTTTAGAAACTTAGGAGGTGGGTGACGTCTTCATAAATGAAGTCAGAAGACACCCAGGCCTAGTTGAACCCAAGCTAGTATACATCTTAATGGATGTGCCTGAATAGTGAATCCGTAGGCAAGAAAAACAAATAACACATTACGGAGCCACTAAAAGGACATGGTTGGCCGCATGCTAGCGATAGCCTGTTACATTACAGCATATAAAATTTCACTTACCACATAAACAGAGTAAGGAGAGATGACTGATAGGATGATGCAGAATGATTTGCAGATCCTGAGCACCACTTACAAACATCTAATCTTGCAAAATGTGTGGTAAATACTGCCGCTCCATAGTATAAAGAGTACGATCACGAGTTTCGAAAGTGAAAGTAAAAAGCGACGCAAATTCAAAAGCGATTTCAATGCCCCGCATATTAATAGCGCCTCTCTGATGCCCGCAATTTATATACAGTATAACTACCAAACTATATAATTGTGAGAGATAGCATTGAAATATATTTTTCATCCCATCTCCTATTTATTCCCTTAGGGGTTCCGTAGTATACGTGATTTCCTTTCCAAACACAGTATTTGGATTTGCTTACCCTAGTCGGATACTCAAATGTAAACAAAAGCAAAGGTTTGCACGGTTTATGTACTACTGAATACGTTGCTCTGCTAATTTATGCTGTAACCACAGAAAAAAATGCGTGGAAGCTGCTAAATCATATAAAGCAGGACTCAGTAAGCAGGAAAGGGAGCAATATTTTGACAAACTGAAGTTAATAGGTGGTAAAGATACGGATGCTGGATTTTTAAAAGTATGTGAAAAACATAAAGTTCGCACCATAAAGAGTTTTACACACTGATCTGTTATTTTGGCGACATTTTCTCGCCTCTAAACATGATGCAGCACAAATCAAAACGTGATTGGTTGCTTTACCTGTTAGTCATATGGCCTCTTAGGTGGGCCTTGGCCTTTCAAAGTGGTCAAAGTTCCCAGACCTTCAGCCGTCAGTCTGAAGGTCTGGCTGCGTAAGACTAGTATTAATTAAGATATTAGCCTAATAATTCAGCTTCCTGACCAGAAATTATAAGAACAAACATGAATGCTGTCAAGATTGTTTCCCTGGAAATCCTGGTTCAGTTTGGCCAACCACAAACACCTTTTGTTCCTCAGTTTTTTGCACTCTTCTCTTTGATTTGTTATATCTTTTGGCAATCTATAGTACTCCAAATGTTTCTGCTGGTCGGACCGATTACTACAGCCCAAAACATGACAATAATGAATCATTTTCAGCAACAATAATCAACAAAATATGCAAATTCCATTCAGTTCAGTGGCACTGTTTACATTCAGTGCCGCCACTATGGCCAGTTGATGATGTGTCGTATACTGGTACCTACTCCAAACTGACAAAACTACAGAATACAAGACCCACAAGACTATTTATACATTTTTAAAAAGCATTCTTTTTATTCATTTTTATTTTCAATTAAAAAACATAACCCAGAACCTAGGTTACGCTAGTGACTACTGCACCTAATCTGCATCCAATGAAGAAAGGCATATGATGTTACCATGGTGACCCTCTCCACTGCTGTGGATGTGCGAGTCTCTGTGTCTGTGTTCTCAGCAGCACGGCTGACATCTCCGGCTAATTTGTGTTTCTAGGTGTGGCTTCAAATCCAGTGAGACCACCCCCCTTCTCTCTTGTTATGGCCAGCCATGCACATTCTTTGTTTAGCCTAGATCCACCCCAAAATGACTTCATTTCACGCTGATTCACCCTTTATTGTACAGTGTTTACTTGGCAATAAACCCAGACATACGCCTCCATAGTGACAGCACTACAAAGATTACCTAATTCATCACCGCAGAATTAATGCAACTCTTTATTTGCATTGAAATACATGCCTGATAGATTTATGACTGCATATCAGTGTTGAACTAAAGCATTTTAATAAGTCTCCAGTCATAAACTGTAAATAAATGAGCCTATGTGGTTAACAGCTTGTTTTCCATCATAACACACCATACTAAGTTATGTTGAAGCAAAAGGCACTCGAAAAACTGGAATATATGAATGTTTTTGTCCATACAATAGAAGTGAATGGGGTCCAAAGTTGTTTTGGATTCTTTTAACTTTAATTGTATGGGCAAAAACAATTAAAACATTCTTTAAAATATCCTCTTTCGTGTTCTGCAGAAGTCTGGAGCAATCTGGAATTAAAATTTTGAGTGAACTGTTCCTTAACATTATTGTAGGAGTCTGGTGGCAAGAAGAAATTATGAAGAACAACGCATGATATAGCAAAACACTAACCTGGAAAGGAATGTGGAGTGGGAGAACCTCTCTTCAGGCACTTGGAACACAGGACATGCACCGAGTAGTGAAGGCCAGGCCATTCCTGCAGAAGAACATTTAACTCCTCCACTAGGGGAATAATGGCTTGCCAAGCTGTCCAGATATTTGGCAAGGATGCATGGCTGGAAATGGAGAGGATCTCAGGCTGCAATCTGCTCCGAGAGGGCCGGTAACTCACCGTCACAGGCACTTTACCCCGATAGGCAAAGATATGATGCTTTCCATCGGACCGTTGCACCACGTGGCTGTTGATTTGCACGCTATACCGTGCGAAAAGTCCAAGAGGGGTGAATAAAGGAAACCTGTATTCAATCTGGAGCTGTTCAACCGAGAAGAACTGACCAGGGATCGATGAGCCCCCGCTGGTCGAGGCTTCAGGATGAGGCTCCTCGTTGCTGACCTGACTGGGAAACTTATACCAGACGGTGGCCCCATTAAGAGGCTTGCTGCGAGGTTTGTTGACACAGTAGCAGACGCCCATCTTTTCCAGCAGTTCCATGATCAGGTGCAAGTCCTGCTGAGTCTGTACCAGGGGTTTAAGCAGCAATCGAATTACGTTTGACGGCAGCACGCCGTGCAACAGAAACCCCTCCACGTGACCGTGCATCTGCGTAGACTTCGTGTTATCGCCATCGTCTCCTTCAGCTTGTAGTTTCTCAAGCATTGCAGCGAGGTCTCTCTGAAAAAACACATTCAAGATGGCGATAAACCGGGGTAGATTGTGGAAGACGTATTCTTTTAATGTCATGCTGTCTTCAAAGTATAAAAGTTTACCACTCTCGTGGAGGTACGAGAGAGCGCTTTGCAGGCGGTCTTCCGTCAGCCCAGCCTGAAGGCCCAAGCGGGCCGAATCCCACCAGGAAAGCCATAAATCCTGTGGCTTAAAATGCAGTTCCTCAAGCATCTGCCATGACTTTGGCAGGACTCTGTGAAGATTGGGAAAAATCTCTCTGTGATCGGCAACAGACATGAGCTTCTCTTTCAAATGTTGGATGTTTCTTTGTGCCGCCATGCAGCTTACGCAAATCACCGGAGACAGGATTTGTAGTCGATTGTTGAGCATATATTGCAATTGAGACTTTCTACGTCTCAGGTTTTTATCGGTGACCCCGTAAAAAAGAACATGAGGGCTAGAAGTCCGAACGTCGTAACCTTGCTCAAGGGCTTCGTCAACCTGCAGGGCCAGCACTTGTAGGCATTCAGTGTCCGTTTTTTCCTGGAGCGAAATCTGTCTGTGAATATCCAGGCACTTTTCTTCAACCTCAACCTCTTCGCACAAGTCACTATGAGTCCCGACGATGCACACAACCGCATGTGGCACCTTGGCACTGAGCAGGTGGAGGAAACCGCCAACGTGGGAGTAGAAGTTCTTTGATGTATACAATTTCAGATTCACCACCAAAACATAAAGTGCTCCGGGAGAGAGGAAAAAGGGTTTGATAAGATCATAGTTCTGCTTACCAGATAAATCATATACGATGAACGTAAGACTCCGATCTGCATCCGCTACCCAGTTCGTCACGTCAATACCCCTACATCCGATGGCCATCTTGGCATCTGAGGGTTTGTTGACAATGCACTGCCTGAGTGTGGTTTTCCCTGCATCTCTCTGGCCCATCAAAACCAGTTTAAGTCTAGGTTTCACAGCAGGTTGGGAATGTACAAGCTCCTTCTGATAGGCAGCTATGTAGGGGATCCCTTTCATGCACACTTCATACGGAGGCTGAATGAGAGGATTATCCTTCACCTTCCAAATATTGACTTTGGCAAGTTTTCCGAAATTGTCTGGGAGGATGGCAATTTGGTTACCCTGTAAAACAAGCTCCTCCAATTTCCCTAGCTCTACAATAGAGTCCGGGAGAAACGTTATTCTATTATTGTCCAACCACAAATTTGCGAGATTGCACAGCTGTCCTACCTCCTCAGGGAGGAACGTTAGTTTATTCCGGCTTAAATACAACTCCTCCAAACTGGCGAGTTTGATAATAACCTGAGGAAAATCTTCAAAGGAGTTTGAGGAGAGATTGAGCATTTTCAGCTTCTGCAGTTTCCCGAACGATTGTGGCAGGCTCGTGAGTAAATTATTATCAAGCATCAGGCTCTCCAAGTTCTGCAGCTCACAAAATGTTTCAGGCAAAAACGAGAGGTGAGTGCTGCTGAGCCATAAGATTTTAATAGATTGGAGCATCATGATGTTACCTGGAAGACCCTCTAGTTTATTCCCGGAGCAGTCAAGCTCCTCCAGATCAGAAAGGGCAAGTATTTCAGAAGGGAAATGCTGTAGCTTGTTATGATCCACATCGAGGGTTCTAAGCTTCCTGAGCTGTGAAAAGGACCTGGGGAAATCATGCAGCTCATTGAAGCTGATGTCAAGCTCCTCCAGACTTTGCAAAGTCCCAATCTGAGATGGCAGGTACTGTATTTTATTATGACTGATACACAACTTTTTAAGCCCCTTGAGAAGATCAATGTCTTCTGAAAAGTGGTTCAAGCAGTTGTGACTGATGTCTAATTCAACTAGCTGACTTAGTTGAAATACTGCAGTGGGAACTGTTGCAAACTTGTTCCTGCGGAGGATGAGGATGCGAAGCCTGGTCAGGGTTGAACCCAGTCCCTCTGGAAGCTCCTGTAGAGAGTTGTTGCCCAGATTGAGGACCTCGATCTCCTTTATGTCCTCAGGTAAGGTAATTTTCTGGCAGTTTTTGGTGCTGAGAGTCAGCTGCCTCAGGTTGCTCCTCAGCTTCCTGGAGCGCAAAGCAGCATCCCTCCATAATCTAGCTGTCTTCAGGTTATTCTCCTCAGCCATCGTATCGAAGCCGTGCTCCTCCTTGTTCTCATTGAGCACAGTGATCAATCACCTAGGCAGCATAGTGTCGCTCTTGCTTGCTTTATCGATTCGGGTTCTCCAGCTATCCAGCTGAAACCAACATTTAGACCATGCCGATTTCATCTTCATCCGAAAATATGCAGCTCCGTTCAATCGCATTCGGGAAAACAGGGCTGGGCTGCGTTCTTTCACGCATCCTCTTTATCTGCGCCATCGACCGCAGGATAAAAACCACAAGCGCGCATCAAAAGTCACACCAGACCAGTTCGTGTGGCTGGCGATTCCGCCAGCGCGTCCTTTGATACCACATGAGAGAAAAAATCTAAGACATATCCAGTGAGTTAGAATGAAAGAAGGGCAGTGGTGGCTGCTGTAGTCTTTCCTTGTGTGTCTCCGCCTATTCTCTGCGCATGCAGCCAGCAGCGAACGCTCACAGGAGCAGCACTGCGTCAGAGCCCCACCTTCTCTACGCGCCAGCGACGCAACGCTCGCATAAACAAAAACATTGATTGGTCAGTTGAGTAGTGACGACGCACGCGTCGCGTATTAGCAGCGGTTGAAAGCGTTGTGAAGAGAATGTGAAAGTAATTTCGTTTCGGTTTTACTAACAGTAAATAACGTTTATAAGACCGTGCGCCACCCAATGTAAATAACAGCTTGCTTCTTACACATCACATGAAGGGATACAGCAGGATCCTGTTTGATATGAAAGATATGAAAAGGACTTTAGTCTTTGTACAAGCAAACTGGATAGAAATACAAAAAAACGTCAGGGAAACACAAACCAAATTCATGCGAATAAGCCCGCCTGTCTTCTTGTTGACTTTATTAATGGTGGTGGGCTTTGTGTTGTTTACGTTTATTTACAAAGAAGTGTTATTTGACGCCATCTACTGGACATGATGCGCAGCTGCAGCAGCAACTACTGTGTCTAATCAGATCAACAAATGTATCAACATTAGAAATTGAAAGAAATGACATAATTACATGCATTAAGTAAAGCATTTTAAAACAACATCAGTAGATTAGATTGATGGTGATTGTAACTGTGTTAACAGGTCATACTTAATTGTCTGTTATTGCACGGCCTTGAAAATTGAGATATGTAGGCCAGGAACGGCGAACTTTGTGTTGATGAATCTTGTTGCATAACCAGAACATATCTAAACTTTGAGTAGACTATTAGGGTTCAAAGTACCCGAGCGCATAAGAGTTTAATCAAAAAGTAGGACACCTGAAAATCAGATCTCGAGACCCTGGGCCATAAAACTATTCAAATTTTTTTAAATTGAGATTTATACATTATCTAAAAGCTGAATAAAAAAGCTTAGCTTTCTAATGATGTATGGTTTGTTAGGCTAGGACAGTATTTAGTTGAGGTACAACTATTTGGAAATCTGGAATCTAAAGGCACAAAAAAAATCAAAATATTGAGAAAATCACCTTTAAAGTTGTCCAAATGAAGTTCTTAGCAATGCATATTACTAATCAAAAATTCATTTTTGATATATTTACGGTAGGAAGTTTACAGAATATCTTCATGTAACATGATTTCTGCTTAATATCCTAATTATTTTTTTTTTAGCACAAATGAAAACCGATAATTTTGACCCATGCAATGTATTGTTGGCTATTGCTGCAAATATCACTTATGACTGGTTTTGTGGTCCAGGGTCACGAATACAATTATATATCTCTTATTAAAATATTGTACAGTGGCATCATAAAAAATGTTTATTGACAAAATTTCATTGGATGTGCAACATGAATTAAAAAAAAAAAAGCAATGCAGTATTGCAAGTATTAATCACCCTGCCTTCAGCCTTTTGCCTAAAACTACTGTTTCCGTTATCAAGTTTCAAGTTTCAAAGCACAGTATATAAACCCAATTTGCTGTAAAAGTGAAAGTATAGCCTAACCCCACTGATCTGAACCCTGATCCACTATGGTGTAAACTTTCGTAGAACAGAAACAGTACACATTACTGGAACAATCTGAAGAAAACCCACATTAGTTTGTGCCAAGCATCTTCATATGTGTCCACATTAAGCAATGTTATTTTTCAGTCTTTAAGTGATCTTTTTAGTTTCTTTTCTTGGGAGTTTGAGGTGCTGGGGCTCCTTCAATAGGGGCGGAGATGGGCACGCTCCGTGGTTCTCCTGAATGCAAGCACTCGTTCACCCGCAGCTGACAGCCGTCCTCCAGCATGTGGATGGCAATCCTCGCAATGTTGCGGGAGTCATCTAGACCACAGTGGGGACGTCCGTCATACTGCATACCGAGATTCTCCAGCATGCAGATTAGTTTTGTCTGAGTTCGAGGAACCTAAAAGACACAAGCATGAGACTCATGAAAACCTGAATTTTTTCTTATGTGAAATTCCAAAGTGAATTTTTTTTTTTAAAAATACTTCAAAGTATCCAGAGGCATTTGTACAATTTAGATTTCATACTTTATTTACATCCATCACACAATTCTTTCATTCAGGTTTTCTTTGTAAGGAATCATATAGAAATCAAACTTGAAAACAAACCTTATAAAAGTTTCCATAAGACTTTCTGATATTGATCCATTTTCTGGCGAACTGTGGGTATCTGATGGAACTCAGTTTACACTGGGTATGAAGAAACTTTCCCATGTCCCATGACCTACACGGACAAGATAGTGAGCTGTTCAATGTATTTTGTTCTGCATATTGAATTTCATTTGAGTCATGTTTAAAATGTCTGTTTTATCCTTACCCATCTGTTAAAAATGTATATTTGTACTTTGTGCCAAGTTCTTTCTCCTGTAGCCAAGAAACTGCTCGCTTTAGTACCTGATGGAATGTTGATGCCTCATCCACCATTTTCTAGATGTGGAGA
Organism: Cirrhinus mrigala; assembly: GCA_036247105.1. Classification (NCBI taxonomy): domain Eukaryota; kingdom Metazoa; phylum Chordata; class Actinopteri; order Cypriniformes; family Cyprinidae; genus Cirrhinus; species Cirrhinus mrigala. The sequence continues at coordinate 18,801,264 of CM070027.1, read as the reverse complement.
ATTTAAAAATTAGAGTTTGAGCAATTGCTTTTCATTCAATTTTAAACTAAGAACTAACTATATACACTTCCAGTCAAAAGTTTATGAACAGTAAGATTTGTAGTTTTTAAAGATGTCTCTTCTGCTCACCAAGCCTGCATTTATTTGATTCAAAGTGCAGCAAAAAAACTAAATTTTAAAATGTTTTTACTATTTAAAATAACTATTTTCTATTTGAAAATATTTTAAAATGTAAATTATTCCTGTGATTTCAAAGCTGAATTTTTAGCATCATTACTCCAGTCATATGATCCTTCAGAAATCATTCTAATATTCTGATTTGCTGCTCAACAAATATTTATCATTATTATTATTATTATATTAAAAACAGCTGAGTAGAATTTTTTCTGCATTTCTTTGATGAATAGAAAATTCAAAAGAACAGCATTTATCTGAAATAGAAATCTTTTGTAACATTATCAATGTCTTCATCATCACTTTTGATCAATTTACACACATATATATATATATCTCTTTTTTTTTTTTTTTTTTTTAAATGCAATTTAATATGTAACATGATCCTTCAGAAATGACTCTACTACTGATTTGGTGCTCAAGAAACATTTCTTATGATTAACGCTTATCAGTCTTTGATTAATAGAAAGTTCAAAAGAACAGAATTTATTTGACTGGTATTTGATATATCTTATGTTTTTAAGCAGTTAATAAAACTTGCCTGTGTGATTCCAGTAAGTTTTATGCAAAACTCAGAGAGCTGTGGGTTCACCACTGGCTTCACATACTCCTGAAATGAGTCTACCTATAATAAAAGGAATGGGATTACAAATGAAATAAGAATGAAAAAAGGTGTAAAGTGTTAATGTGAAGATTAGAAAACAGACTTTTTTTCACAACTAGCAGATCAATCCTAAAACAGTTCACTAAATACACTGTATAGTATCATGTTTGCCTGCACACGTTGAATCAAGCATACGTGTGCCAGACCATTCCCTCACCAACTCACAATCTCCAAGGTGTGTGTGTCGATCAACACCATGGGAAACTCAATGATTTCATGCAGGTAGTCAGGTGGGTTATTCTCTTCACATGTTGCCTCAAAATCCACCACACAGATGTAGTCAAAATACAGATCACTGTTCCCATTTGCACCAGATGAATGCATCAGTTTTTGCCTTTTGTAGTAACTTTTTAGACGCTTCCTTAGGACATCCTTAACTCCCCTAAAAAGCAATTAATTGTATGAGTGAATTTTGGAATAAAACGCAGGTAATACGCATGTAAGAAAAAAAATGAAAGCTCACAGCACCGTGTGTCAAGCTTCAGCTCAGCACATTTCGCACGCAGCTCGTCTCTGTTCATTCGGTTGATGGCGCCGTTTGCTACTGCGATCTCTTTATATACCGGATCACTGAAATCTGCCTGTTTTGGTGATGAAGACTCCTGTTTCTCACTTTTTTCACATGATGCCTAAATGTTAGACAAGGAAACAAAACACTGTTTAGTTGATTAGCATTAGTGTTGACTCATCCTTTTACGTTAATGCACTTGTTTCTTCATCAGAACAGTTTTGAAGAAATTTAACATTACATCTCATGCTCACCAACGGGTCCTTTGCAGTGAATGGGTGCCATCAGAATGAGAATCCAAACATCTGATAAAAATATCACAATAATCCACAAATAACCCACACGACCCCAGTCCATCAGTTAACACAATGTAAAGTGAAAAGCTTTGTGTTTGTGAAAAACAAATCCATCATTAAGATTTTTAACTGGCTTACATACATCCTTTTTTCCAGTGAAAAAGTCATCTTGTCTGAATCAGGAGAGAAAACAGCGAAAACAGTTTTAACAAATGTCAGTGGACTTTTTCATTGGAGGAAGCAATAAAATGGACTGTAAACTGGTATTTTGGCCAGAAGCAATATTTTAATGAATTTGTTTATTACAAACAGCAGCTTTTCACTTCACAATACATTAAATGATGAAGTTGTGTCGATTACTTTCTCATTGGTCGATTGGTGTATTATTGTGATGTTTTTATCAGAAGTTTAAACTCTAATTTTGATGGCACCCATTCACATTCATTGGTGAGCAACAAAAGCAAACTCATCTACATTTTTAAGCAGATTTACATTTTGGGTTAACTATACAACAGTTAAAAAACAACTAAATAATATATATTTCTCCTAAATAGGAGTCAAAACAACACCTAACATAAGCTCTCTTTCATTATTTTGCCATAGCAATATTCATTAATATTACTGTCTATAATAATACTACATCTTACCGACAGTCACTAAAACTGTACTGTCAGTGTTTATACACTCACATTAGCGCAGCATTGCTCCTCCTCATCTTTCTCAGACTTTGAAGTCTCATTTGCAGGTTGACTGGAATTCTTCTGTGACTCCATCGGTTTTGACAATTTAGCTCATCTCAGAAACACTAAACATCTGGTTTCGCGCGTTTACACTCGGTGTCTTTTACCTAATCCGCTTCTGACGAAAAATTACAACCCAAATTGCTGTCGCTATATCTTAGATTTCTTTTGTTTTTTACATTTTACTTAAAATTAGCCCCTGTTTGCATAGCATTAAACTTCAGATTTGCTTAGTTTCTTAAACGTGACCCAAGTAACTGCCGCTAACCCTGACGTTTCAACGTCCACAGGAAGTCGTCACTGAACGGTCGAAAAATTTTAGAATAAAAGCCCCATCGTTCTTTCATTGAATTTATTTATTTATTTATGTTTATTCATGGTTATGTACTTATTAGTTTAAAATAAAATTGTCCTTCAGATAATTCCAAAATAAACACTTCCTCTAAATGGGAGGTTAATATGTAGAGACACTCTATGTATAAACACAACGATATTTTCCTCAATTTTTTATCCTGCTAATGCTAGTTGCATAACTACGTTTCATCTCTAAAAGAAATTGAAAAGAAATAGTCAGAAAGGTGTTTATTTAGGCATCCAAACGTGAAAAATGTATACATTTAAACTCAGCAGGTCATGACAAACATGTCTTATCACAACTTTGTATTGTCCTTCTAAGTCAGATAAATATTGTTTGCTCCAGTACTTTATTTGAAGTTTTCAATGACTATGAAAATTTAAAAGATTGCATTAAAATGCAAATATTGAACATACCTAATAACGTTGAAAGAACTTTTTAACAAAGTGGTTCTGACAAAGCTGTATTCACATTCAAACAATGCAATTTAAAATGGGTGACGAAATTAAACAACAAATTAAAGTGCATACATTACCTAGAACAAATGACAATACACATTAACTGAAATCATTAATATCATAATCCTGTTGTGCAATTACAGTGAGAATCAATCATAGTCAAATAAAATACAGAAATACAGAAATGTAAATACTTTTAGCGTTTTACATTAAAAATGAGCTGTTCAGGAAAGAGCAAAAACATATGAAAGAACCTGCATACATAAATCCAACTCTGGTCTCACATTTTTTTGGGAAAAACACTGATTTCTTTTTGGGTCATTTTGTCTTTGCTTTTAGCAAGGCTTTTCAATTCAAAACCGTGCTGACAATCTGTCAGTCTCAGGAAAGAATTTTTCAATATACTGACCTGCAGATTTACCTACACTTACATTAATTCACACTGTATTATTTTATAAAGGTCCACGCAATCCACATAAAGCCCAAATCAACCTCAAGAACTTTCACACAAGCCTGCACAGAAACTAGTATCAATGCATTTGACAGGCACCGGAAAATAAACATAAATTTACCCTCATAATTTGTATTGCACCATGAACAGTTTTTTTTTTTTAAACACAACTCATTCTATTACACAAACTAATCCATTACTATTGACGATAAATATCTGAAGTGTCCATATGGGTTTTCAGTTCATCAGGTCCTTGGCCAAAGAACAACCTCAAAGTTGCTGTGCATTTATCTCAATATCTAATGGATAAACTGCCCCAAAAGAAGATTCTTAGTAGTACGGACCAATGTCTTCATATCCAGCATAGCTTGGCCAATTGGGAAAGATTCCATGTGAGCATTTGGGGCTGCCATATCGGTCAAAATGAACGTCCCAATCGCTCACACCATATCGCTGATGGTCACTGCTAGAGTCATTTAAACTCTTTTTCAGTGCTGACTGAACAATTCTGTAATTCTGTCCTTGGTTGTTATCCCAGAACGTTACGCCATTGACCTCATAGCAAATGGCAAACTCAATGCGTTCATGTGGAGGCACCTGATCGGGCAAACTAGCTTCGAACGAAAAGGTGTCGCGGTTTGAGCCGGTGTAAGTGTCTTTTACATACTGGCATTCTATGTCTGTGTGACTCTTCCAAGTGTCAAACGTAATGCGAAGCTTAACGGACTTCTCAAAGGAAAGGTTTTTGACTTTGATCGTGCCCACTATAGATTTTTCCTTAAGCATGCAGTGCTCGAGGCAGACGTGCTCATTCTCTACACGCTGACGGAACTTTAGGTAATCTGCAGACGGCTGGTCAAAGTCGAGGGTTAGCTTGTCCTTCCCTTCTGATAGAGTCAGCGAAGAGCTAAAAAACTGCTCAATGTTGGGTGGGACATCAATGGGGTCATCAAATTCAGAAAAGATCTTCACCATCGTCAGGGCGAGGCCCTTGTGATCAGCAAAAGATACTTGTTTTTTGGCCTTGCCAGGTATCGTCAAGGGTGCGCTGACCCCATTGAACTCTGACTGCTCCCTGGGAGCGCTAAAACTAAGTTTGGTATTTTGACACTGGTGTAGACATGGCCGCAAGGGTCTGCTGAATTTAGACGCCCTCGGGTTTAAGAACTCGTCGCTTGACAGATAAAGTGGCATGGCGAGTTCGATCGGCATGGTGTGTTCGTTGGGATGGCAGCCGTGTGCACTGAAAATACAGAAATGTGTATTAATAACTACATTAATACAGTCAGTGAGAAAGGCTGACTAATTTAAATGTCACACTTATACTTCAAAATAGCACAGCATGAAGTCTCTAATATAAACTCTGTATGAAATGATTAAAACATTATGCACAGCATGCAGGGCTTAATATAGACTCAGAGTGAAATAATTAAACATTATGCAAAAGATTGCAGTAAGTGGGTCAAATAAGTCAAACCAGTTTATCTCGGCTGGAGGCCCGAGCAGCCCCCTCTAGTGTTCATTATTTATAAAAAAAAAAAAAATTATTAAAAGAAGGGACCCTAATATTTACAACACAATGCCTAATTATCTAAGGAGATATTATTTGATGATTTTTTTTTTTTAAACAAAAAGTAGTTTATTTTCAGACTGAATATGAGGAGAGCTTTAACACCATCAGTTTAACCTGTTAGAAACGGGTTACATAATCATCATTATTACACATAAGCAGCACCCCCCTGAGGTGACAGTAGATGATGTAAGACTGTTTAATACATAAAGGACTGAACAGGACAAAATACACTTGACAAATAACACACACAAGCCAAAAATCTCAAGGCTGACCTGTCAAGGGAGAGTTGTCACACTATTTTCAAGTGTTTTTCTATTTGTCCCATATAGATTGGTGTGTATAGGCTTACATTTGCCACAAGTATGAGCATTACTACTAACCCATACACACTGTATGCTTTGGGTTTGTTAGTCTGCTTTATGTATTTCTGTATTTGATTTCTACATTTCCATTCAGTTTTAAACAATTTAACTATTTTTCCAGCAAGCAAACTGTGTGATCACCGCAAATTCTTGCTTATTTTAAACGTCTATTGTTCTTGAGTTACAATGCACTACTCGGGAGCGTTGTAACAACAGCACTATTTGTAGTTTCACAGTAATTTACATAAGCAGTCTGTTTCAAAGGAACTTCAATGTGTAGCACGCAAATGTTGGAATATAATTTCAAAAAGTCTATAAAACGCTTCAAAAAGCGTTACAACACTCCCAGGTCTGACCTACTAGTTTGTATCCAAATAAGGTCAGGAACAATGAAACATTGTTCCGGTCTATTTAGTTAAAACGTAAATAAACTTTTATTTAGTTTAAACCTGAAAATGATGCATTGAAATTACAGGCAATGGCAAATAAGTTTAGAAACAAATGGTTTCCCACCTGTCTGAGCTCATTTGCAGTTGCAACTTTCGGTCGGGTTCAACATGCCATCACGCTTTAACATACTGCTGCTACCTTCGTTTATGATTAACCCTTCCTGTCTTAATCGTTGATTTTCAAATCCCAGTGCTATGCAAGATGCTTTCTTTTTCAATATATTTCAAAAAGCGTCAAGCCTAATATCATCTTTTGCTTTGCGTCATGCTCTTCCTGGTTTGTATCAGTTCCCCTGGGCACGACAGTGTTTCATAGAAGTTTCCTCCCTCCCTTATATTAAAATCTCTGCGTGCTGAAACACGAATCAACTGAGTGCATGAATTAGTAGTTCTTCGAGTGCGCTTTAAATGGATACCTAGAGAAGCAAATTGAAAGCGTAAGTTAATGCATACCTGTGTTACGGCATTTGATTTGGGTCAAACTTCTTCACCAAGCCCAGTGTTTTGTGTTAGTGAATGCAGCTACTGCTCACAAGAGTAATATGCTCGTGCTGATATGTGTGAGGCATGAGTGAGCTTCTGAGTTGTACCGGCACCAAAATTACGTTTTTGCCGACGATCAGCTCTTGTTCACGTGAACTACCTATTTGGACCAATCATGGCAGGCTACAGGGGCATGCATGCACCCCATGCTGATCAATGGCATGTCACGTGACTGCAAGCACTGGGGGTCAGTAGGCCATGTCTGGAGGCCCCACTGTGCTATAAAAATATCCACCACTTTTCCTCCCATAAACATGAACCCACTAACTTCTGCATGCTTTCACATTCTATGACCACTGCAGATAATTTATCACTGTTAAAATATGTGCATTGTGAATGTAACATGTTCTTGTCATTAATTTGTTTCACACCTATGGTATATATTACACAATTCTGTATTTTTTTCTCACAATTTTAATAAAAAAGTCTGAATTGCATAACATAAACTTACAATTTCAAGATATAAATTCACAATCTTGTGAAAAAACAACGACTTAGAATTATGAAAAGTCAGAAATGCAAGTAATTTTGAGAAAGAAGTCAGAATTTTGAGATGTAAGTTCAGAATATTCTCACAATCTTGAGAACAAAAGTCAGAATTTTTAGATAAACTTGCAATTGTGAGGAAAAAGGTCAGAATAGCACAATATAACCTCAGAATTGATATATAAACTCAACATTTTGAGAAGTCAGAAATGCACAATATAAACTCGCAATCTTGTGAAAAAAAAACGTAGAATTGTGAAAAGTCAAGAATGTGAGTTATAACCTTGCAACTGTCAAAAAAGTCAGAATTTTAAGAAAAAAGTCAGAATTGCGTGATCTAAACTCAGAATTCAGAGGAAAAAAGTAAGAATTGCGAGATGTAAGCTCAGACTTTTCTCAGAGTTGTGAGAAAAAGGTCAGAATTGTACAATATAAACTCAAACTCAAAATTCCAAGATATCAACTCACAATTTTGAAAAGAAAAGTCAGAATTGCACAAGACCAACTTAGAACTGCAAGATATAAACCAACAATCTTGTAAAAAAAAAAAAATAGCATTCTGAGATACAAACTCAGAATTCTGAAAAGTCAGAATGTGAGATATAAACTTGCAGTCCTGAGAAAAAGAATTGCACAATATAAATTTTGAGATGTAAACTCAAAATTGCGAGATATAAACTCACAATTTGGAGAAGAAGTCAGAATTGTTAGATATAAACTTGCAATTAAGAAAAAAAACTTATTATTGAGGAAAAAAGTCAGAATTGCGAGATGTAAATCATAATTCAGAGGAAAAAAGTAAGAATTGTGATATAAGCGCAGAATTTTCTCAGAGTTGTGTGAAAAAAGTCAAAATTGCACAAAATAAACTCAGAATTGTGAGATATAATATCACAATTTTAAGAAGAAAAGTCAGAACTGTTAAATATAAACTTGCAATTGTGAGAAAAAGTCTGAATTTTGAGGAAAAATTCAGAACTGCAAGACGTAAACTCAGAATTCAAAGGAAAAAAGTAAGAATTGTGAGATGTAAGCTCAGAATTTTCTCAGAGTTGTGAGAAAAAAAGTCAGAATTGCACAATATAAACTCAGAATTGAGATATATAAATTTAAAACTGCGAGATATAAACTATAATTTTGAGAAGAAATTTCTGAATTGTTAGATATAAACTTGCAAATGTGAGAAAAAAAAGTCATAATTTTGAAGAAAAAGTCAGAATTGCATGACTTAGAATTCAAAGGAAAAAAGTAAGAATTGTGAGATTTAAGCTGTGAGAGAAAAACAAACTTGCAAACTTGCAATTGTGAGAAAAAAGTCAGAATTGCACAATAAAAACCTCAGAATTGTGAGATATAAACTTGCATTTCTGAGAAAAAGTCACAATTGTGAGATGAAAAGTGCCAACTGCTTTTTAATTTTTAATTCTGTACCAGAAAGAAAAAAAACATTCCCTGCCCCTCCCCTTGTGGCAGAAAATGTAATAGCTTCTGGCTTTCACTGGCATAAATCAGTCTAAAATGAATGTCTAACATGCCAGTCACATGAATTCAAAGCAGCATGCAAAGGATAGAAAGTATCTGAATAATATACAAAATCTGGCATAATTTAGCTCAGACAATTGCGGTGACAGCAATTAATCTAACATCCAATCTCCTATTGACATCACTGTGCATGGCATCCAAGTCTATTTAGACAATTTAGAAGAGTAAATAAGGTACATACAGTAAATATGGAATTTTGATAATGTGTATAATTGTGCATTACCTCTATTAAAGTGCTCTTATTATGCCTTTTCAAATATGACCTTTCTTGCAGTGTGTCATGTAGCTGTATGTGAACATAAACTATCTACAAAGTTGTGAAGCCGACAGTGCACGATAAATAAAGTTATTGTCTATCAAAAAAAAAAAGAGTCGGTTCACAATAGCCTGAACGAGTCGTCAGGAATTCGAATCTTTTTCTGTTACGGCCACACGTCAGGAAGTAACACATTTGCATAATGTCCGCCCACGTTCTACGTCGCGAACAACTTGCCCGCCCACAAACACAGTAAAATTTCCATGTGGTTTAACGTTACGTCATGTCGACAAGTATCCTAAATACAATGCAGGATTCACCAAAGGCTTGCTCTTAAAAGATGGATCAGTGCCCAGTTTATTTGGTCCGGCTTGATCCTCCGAAACCTTTAACTGTAAGTGTGATTAATAATTGAAGGTTGTATTTTCTAACGATCGTTCAAAATCGTCCTATATCGCTCATGGGGGTGAGTAAATTATCAGGACATTTTTATTCTGAAAGTGGAGTAATCCTTTAAAACTTGTTGCTCTCATGTAACGTTACTCCGTATCATGCAGAATACCTATTTAGTTGTATGTGTGTTGTGTTGTGTTGTGTTTGCTCCGCACAGCTCATAGGTCTCAGGCTAACCGGCTGACAGCTTTAGCGGCCGTTCACATATCGCGCCTAAAAACGCGTGGAAAACGCTAGGCGCGCCGCTTTCTCCTTCTTTCCAAAGCCCTCTGTAGTTTGCGCTCCCGTGGCGTCTGCCGTTGCTAAGCAACCATGACCCGCGCTCTCAATGAAGACGCAGAAGTTTCAGCAAAGGACAAACGGATTTCCAGCACTAAAAATCTCTTGCTGTTGCTCTGCCATTAATTTTTTTTAAAAAACGGCTATCCCTGTAAAGCTATGATCAGCTGTTTCTCCATCTTAGCTGAGCTTTCAATGTTGTTATGGGAAAGGATGAAGCTAATTGGTTGGTTCTTGTCACTTGACCCGCTTGCGGCATTCTGAAAAGTTGAAATGTTTTTATCTCGATGCGCGTCGCTTCCGTTATGAGCGCGGCTGCCGCGCGTCTAGATTTGAAATAATGAACTTGAGCGCGCAAAAGACGCGATATGTGAACGGCCCCTTATCTGTTCACTCGCCTTTGTCTAGAAACGTGTCGATGAATAGTGAATGTTTGTCGTTGTTATTACTTTAAGTTCTGATAAAGAATAGAACAATACGTTGGTGTACAAGCTGCAGTGCTTTATCAATACGTTTCTGCGTTGGGTTGACGCATATACTATGGCTGTTTGGGTGTTGATGTTTACCACCGAGTTATGGGCTAGAGTAACGGTGATGGGCGTTCAGTGTTTGAAATTCGCTGCATGCAGTAACGTTAAACCAATCACAAAAGACTGGGTCATCGGACCAATCACCGCAGATTAGTGTCACGCAAATGATTCGTTTTAACGAACCGTTTGGGAGTCGTTGAGCAAACAAGGTAAAAATAAATGCATATTATAAGACAATAAAAGTGTTTTTTTGACTTTGCATGCATGTCAACTTGTTGTTGGGGACTCACAAAACCAACAAAACCTTTTATAATCCATAATAGGGGCACTTTAAGCAATGTTTTGTTTATATATTGTTTCTCTTCTCCCAGTGAGCTGCATAAATCGTTTAATCCAGTCAACTGAGACTAGGCCTCTACAATGTACTGCAAAAGCTCAGCTATCAGTCTCTTTGCTATTTGTTATCTTAATGCCCATATAGTCGATATCATATAATAACAAATCGCTTTGTTTTGGGATATGCAGTCAATTAGAGGAACTTCGTTCACTTTTTATCTCAAATCGGAAAAGGAGAAGTGGCTGATATTTAAGGAACTTAATAAGTGAAATGTTTTTATCTGTTTATCTCTCTACTATGCTAAAATGTTTTAATTCAACAATTTATACTTTTTCAACATTAATATCTTAAAGTATACATTTTACTCTATAATAGACTCTATCAAGACTATTATTTCTTAGTGTTCAATCTAGCAGAAATGTAACAAGGTATTAAAAGTAGTTTTGAAATAGCATAAATAAATAAATGATATTGTATATTTAATCATATGGAAGTCAGAATTACATCCGTTTCCGTTTCAGTGTGGAGACATTGGGACACTGTGGTATAACTCATCCTACTGCTCCTACAACTGATGCACAGATGGTGTGGAAAATCCATAGATAATTCCAGATACAGGAAACCCAACATTGTAACATTATAGGGCCAAAAAAACAGCCACAGTCAGTAGAATAGGAGAGGCTGTTTCGGGCACATGGGTTGTGAAATAGTGAACTAAAACAGGCAGAAGGTTAACAGGAGAACAGCTGTTCAGGCTTGCTCATTTCGAATCAATAGATAGGACAACTGTACATAAAGGTGACAAAAAGAGGTCGAATGGAGGTCATGCTCATTTTTGTGCAATATGTCAGATCATTTATGAATAAAGCAAAGGCCCATAAATACACACAAGTCTGAAATAAAATATATTTATGTTGAAGTTGTAATAATGTGTAATTATGCACCTTAATATCTTTATTTCATTCAGACAAAAACATACTGACACTAATTTGAGTAACAATAATTGGAAGTATTGTCCTTGGAAAAGTATTTTCAGCCATGTTTACAGCACTGGACGCTTAACTGACAGCTGATATGACACCTATCCAGAAAGGCACATCAGTATTTGTATATGGGCTGCAGGGGGTCGTTCGTGAACCTCTGTGACTGACAGATCAGGGTGACAAATCTCATTAGGTAGATAGAAATGGAGCAGCTGTAGAACTTCCAAAGCACATAATTCATTCCTGTATGTATATTTAAAACAATTTTACATTTTTCCCCTAAGATATTACCTGAAAAGCATGAATTTAAAAAATGGCAGTGTTTGAAATCGCATATTCTCTGGGGTAAATACTTTAGGACTGTTAAAAAAGCATGTTCTATGAATTTGTGCGGTATGAATGCAATTCGCATATGCTACATTTTTCATGTTGACATTATTATGTGACCTACCAGCGTAAGTTGAGACGCTTTACTGCCATTCACAAATACATATATTCGGATGCCAGTGTCTTAAACTTTCAGATTATTTTCAGGTTTAAATTAGATTTTGAATCTCAGATTGCGGACATCCTTTGGTAGTTTAGAACACGAGGGGAAAATCAAACTTTGTAAGCTTTGTAAACAGTAACGTTGGACTGTCGGTGTGATAAGAGTTCCGTAATTCTCACGCAAACATTGTCATTATGTAACAGGAATCAAAAAACTGAACTCTGGTTACTTAAGCACAGAAATGGCAAATGTTCATTCTGGGCTAGTGTTCCAGCTTGGCAACTGAATATTTCCAAACAGCTGAGGAAAAGAACTCTGATCCCAGAAGGTCATCATCACTTACACTAGCCTCATATCTAACTACAGTTATGGTTATGAGGGGAATCTGCTGTTTTGTTTTGTCAATATTGGATCAGTGATGGTTGAGTTGCCCAATAAGGGTCAAGGAAATGAGTAACAAAGTTTTTTATAAACAGCTGCTTATACATCCAAGACAAACTTTGAGCCGTGACTTTGGATTTGATATTGCAAACAGAAACAAACAGTTTACGTGCTTGACAGATTATACAACTATTGGAGTCCTTCAATTTTCATTTTGTGAATCACAGATGTTATTTCACAAATATATTAAAAGACACTCTTTATGCACTGATCCCAGAAAAAAAAAAAAAAAAAATGTTTTAGCTGTTCTGGTTTTAGAGGGATTTATGTACTCCTTTATTCCTGTTGAAATGTTTTTTTTTGTTTTTTTTTTTTAACAGGAATAAACCATCGACAATAATAGCAGGAATGTTTATTAAAAGAGTGTTTTCATGACACAGGCATACTGGCGGCACTGAACGTAAACAGTGTCACTGAACCGAACGAAACTTGCATATTTTGCTAATTATTGCTACTGAAAATAATCAGTTATTATCATGTTTTGGTCTGTATTAATCGGTCGGACCGGGAAAAACATTTGGAGTACTATAGACTGCCAAAAGTTATAACAAATCAAGGAGAAGAATGCAAAAAAAAAAAACTGTCTGAGGAACAAAAGGCATTTGGCCAAACTCAACCAGGATTTCCAGGGCAAGAATCTTGACAACATTTGTGTCTTTTCTTATTATGTGTAGTCAGGTAGGTGAAATGTTAGGCTAATATCTTAATTAATACTGCTCGTACGTATCTTTACCACCTATTAACATTAGTTTGTCAAACTATTGCGCCCTTTCCTGCTTACTAAGAACTTCTCTGATGATTTAGCAGCTTCCACACATTTTTATCCATGGTTTAGACAGCATGAATTAGCAGAACAATGTATTCAGTAGTACATTAACTGTGCAGTCCATGCTGCTGTTTACATCCGAGTATAACCAGTATGGCCGCACATCTGGATAACTGACCAAATCGTGACAAAAGTGTTTTATTTTGTTTTTTTTATATTATTGTTGATTTTAACATTTAGGCATATTTCCTTGCATTACACTTTGCAGAGTTTTGTTTATAATTTTTCTTAATTATAACCAGAACAATACATGTTTTTTTTTTTGTTTTTTTTTGACGATACCAACCCTCCCTTGTTTTTTTTCGTTGGCGGAAACTGTGGTTACCATGGTAATAAGACACAGCTAGCAAAAAATATTATTTGTCCGTTTTGGTCATTTGCAAGCGGAAGTTTTACTCTGACACTTCCCGGAAGTTCTCCCCAACTGTTTTCGCTGCCAGAGGGGGATTTGAGTGCGAAAATGGCGACGTCTCGTCGCACTTCCCAGCAGCAACAACAACAAAACTTATCCTCCCCACCAAGACCCGACCCCAGTCCCCTCACACCTCCAGAATCACCCACAGACACCGGCAGCTCCGCGGCTGGTGGGGAACAGGAAAGCATCGGGGATCCGGAGATCACTGCTGAAATCTCCGCTCCGCTCCTCAGCACCAGCAGCAGCAGCTCCAGCTCGAGCAGCACTAGCTCGTCTACCACCGGCGGGGGCAGTAGTGCGGGCTCCACTCCCGACTCCGGTAGTGCCAGTCCTGGAGGCAGCGTCTGCGGCACGAGTGGGGCTTTTAGGGAGCTGTTTGAGGCCTGCAGGAATGGGGACGTCTCTCGGGTGAAGAGGCTGGTGGATTCGGTCAATGTAAACGCAAAGGACATGGCCGGGCGAAAGTCCACCCCGCTTCATTTCGCTGCAGGTAAATACAAATATAGAAATGTTTGCGAGCAATCTCGACTTGGAAAGCAGCCAGGTAGACGGTTTGGGTCGCAAAATAAATAGTAAAACGGGGCTCGAGGGGTTTAAAGGAAACGGGGATAAGGGGAATAAAGTAGAGTTTGGCCAAGTTGGCCAATAGGACAATCATGCAACATCTAGTAGAAAGTTAACCACTCCGTGATCTATATCGGTCTGCTCGTGTTTGTTTTCGTTTGATGCGCTGCCGAAAGTGAATAAAGTTCAACATACAGACTGAATGAACTGCTGTGAACCGGGAGATGATCGATAAAAGTAATAAACATCGTGTCAACATTACAATTTGCCCTTGAATGTCCAAAATTAGTGTTTACTTTGGTTCGCATGAATGTACGATAAACCGAAACAGAACCATCGCATGTTACTCGTGTTCCTCCAGAGCTGTCAAAACACTTAATACAAAACATAATTTAATAAATGTTGTATTTGATGCTGAAGAAAAAATATGACGGTAGTTTATTAGTTTATAGTTTATTTTGGGACACAATAGTATATCAGCATTGTTTAGTTTTTCCACAGTTATGGTTAACCTAGAACTATGAAGGAGGTTTAAAACTATGTTTTCCAAATTAATTAAATATTTGTTTATTCTTCATTTTATGCTTAATTAGAAATTGCTCTTTATAAAAGCAATCATTACAAAATGATTTTTAAAAGTATCTTAAAATTACAAATGGCTGGATATCTTCTTTGAAGATATTAAAATGGTTATTTAGAGGCAGTTTTAAAACAAATGAGGGAGACATATGTTATGTCCCGCCCAAGCTTCCTGTTGCAGTAGGAAATATGTCCACACAGAAAGGAAAACTACACTTGCCAAGACATTTCATAGGGGGATTTAGTTACACCAGGACTTAAATAGTTATTTCTGAAACGTATTTTCCTTTGAATTAACACAAATAAATTTCTTGTTGAGATAAGCATGTCATTGAAGGGAATTTAAAGCATCTCTTATATCAATAGCATGTGTTATATCAATAAAATTATTGAATGATCATTGTACACACTTATTAATCGTCTTTGTGGTCTATTGTGGGAAACCGGTTTATTTCCTTCCTCTTCATATCCAATAGTATTCAAAACAAACCAAAATAAAGTAGTTTTCTGTTGAAACAGGTTCTCGTATCATGACTAAAATCATAGATAAGATTTGACATTTAATGGAAAGAACAGCAGCACAAGTGTAAATGATTTCCTCGGTAAGCATGGCTGATACGCACATTGTAATCTTTGTAGAGATGAAAGAGCTGATATGTTCGTTCTGCAGGTTTTGGAAGGAAAGATGTTGTGGAACATCTCCTGCAGACGGGGGCGAATGTGCACGCGCGAGACGATGGAGGTTTGATCCCGCTGCACAACGCCTGTTCCTTCGGTCACGCCGAGGTGGTCAGCTTGTTGCTTTGTCAAGGAGCCGATCCCAATGCCAGAGACAACTGGAATTACACTCCGCTCCATGAAGCCGCCATTAAGGGAAAAATTGATGTATGCATTGGTAAGTCCCTCTTTTTCTGTCTCTTCTACATTGATAACGACGGTACATCATCTGAAAAGTTGTTTCTCGAGTTGAGAGTATTGGTTTGGATTGGGATGGGGAACGTGTCAGCTTTGTAGATGGAGGAGACGAATGGTTCAATCTCGCCTTAGTGAATTCTGAAGATGTATGGCTTTAATTTTTCCCTGTGTTTTGCCTGAGGAACAGTTCTCAATAAGGGTTAATCATGTGGCATTCTTCTTGATTAGCTGCGGTGACTGACACTATTACACAGCGCTCAGTCATTAATCAGATCTTTACTGCTTGGTATTCATGAGAAATTTAACATTGCATCTGAGGGGTGAAGAGGGCCAATAATGTGGCAATGGAATGTCGTTCAACATTTCGGGTTTCTGTTTCCTGCATCACAATGGGGAGATCATGAAATGATCTGCTTGATGTGTTTCCCACTCTGTGTTTTACGTAATTAGGCTGCGGATTTGTGTCTGAGTTGGTTTCTGAAATGAAAAGGGTATTTTAAATTGTATTGGGATTGTGTTTTTTTTTTTTTTTTTTGGTTATCCGAATTTGTTCAAAAAGCACACTTCTGCTCATGGCAATCTTATCCAGAGTGCCACTTGCTACATTTTTAGCATAATCCAATTAAATGGGAGAAAATTTCCAATTTAAAAACTTTGAGATAAGAATTATCTGCGTAATCTTAGGGAGAATTCAGAGGCCTGAGGACACGTATGTAATTTCACATCTCTTCATCTAAAAAGATTGAAATAGATGTTCTCTGGCTTTTATCTTTGCGCTTGTTCATCAGAAAAATTATTTTGGAGAGCTTTAGACAGGCTGAGTCATTCCATATACAAGTAGACCTCCCATTTTTATACTTCAGGCTGGAAATAAAACTTCTGTCCTTGAGATATTTCTGATTCAGTATTGATCATAACATTCCGCAGGATAGGCCTTAGAGGGAAGTTGGTTCAAGTTGTAGATGTATGCTGATGCAGGTAAAGCAGTTGGCTTGTTTTTTGTTGTTGCCCATGGCTTTAATGTGTACTAGGCAACCTCTGTTCAATGTCTCGATTGTTGCCGTCATCTCTGGTTGACGCCCTAATTGTTCTTAATCCTCAGGCTTGGTTGGGTTTTGATAGAGCCAGTAACTAAAAGACCAAAAGAAACATTTGGCTTTACCAGGATGTTTGGACATGCCTTAACCAGAAGGTGTGTTTACTTTCAGACAGGATGTATGGCAACTTTTGGATTTGGTTATAGTCTGTATAAATGTGTTTTAATTTGCTTTTTTGTTTATTTATGAATTAAAAAAAAAAAAGGAAACCCCCACTAGATAGACATTTTGGCCACACGTCACCATTTGTTCAACATTTTGTGCATGAGCGCCAATTTTTATGTACAAACATAAATTTACACGCTACTGTTCAAAAGTTTGGGTGGCAAAGGCTGCATTTAAAAAAGAAAAAAAAATAAATACAGTAATAACAGTAATACTGTGAAATTGTATGATTTAAAATAAGTTCTGTTTTATTTAAAAAAAAATACCATTTTAAAAGTAATATATAAATATAAAACATAATTTATTCCTGAGATGGCAAAGCTATTTTTCCACAGTCATTACTTCAAGCCTTCAGTGTAACAATCCTTCAGAAATCATTTTTTAATATGCTGATTTGGTGCTCAAGAAATGTTTCTTATTATTAAAGTTGAAAAAAGCTTTGCCGCTTAATATTTTTATGGAAATCGTGAACCAGCTTTGATGAATAGAACGTTTGAGGAAACAGCGTTTAACATAAACTCTTGATTAGAGCTGTACGATTCTGGATAAATTGAGAATCACAATTTTTATGTTTCAAATAGAGTTCACGATTTTGAACTAAGCAAAATGACATGTAATTTACTAGAGGCTGTGACAAAATATTAAAATGACCCTTCGCAAAGACTCGCCCCATTTTGTTACTGTTGCAGTGTCCGACAAGCCATGGCGCTCTCATGCCACACAGTGTAAAAAAAACAAAGAGGAAAGTGACAAGTACTTTTGGCATGAAATAGGGGTCGACTGATACATGTTTTTCTGTGCCGATACCGATTATCACAGATCAATTAAGAATAACAAGGGCTCTGACAAAAACTTTATTTAAATGTTTTTTAATCATTTTATGTGCAGACTGGTTTTGAAAATGACTGATACCGATAACTTAGGGCTGGACCAATAACTTTTTTTTTTTTTTCAGAACGTTTGACCGATTCTCGATTTCTTTTCTTTTTTTTATGATTTTTAACTATTGAACTTGAAAATGTAACTACAACATGATTCAAGTAACTTTTTCTTTATTAACCCTGTAGTTAAAAAAAAAAAAAAATCTATTCAAAGTGGACCATACATAAAGTAGTCAATGTGATGCAAATGTTAAACAAATCACTTAAATATCTTTGCAGAAAAGATGCATGAACTACCAACATCTTGAACAAACTTGTCTTATACATATTATGTGTTAAGAAATAATACGAGGATGATTTAAAAAATTTCAAAAGGTAATTTAAATTCAAAATGACTGAAGGTATAATACCGGTAGACTATTATTAACTTTAAATGTTCTGTAAAAACAATGAACAGCAGCTTTCATTCTGGCAACATAATGCAAACATGAGATATCAGACATGCAGCAGTAGTTCACAGGTTTTTTATTCGATTGCGCTGCTTTTTCATTGTTTATTCTATGTAAACATGGATTCGTTTGACTGTTGCACTCACGTCTCTTACAGTGTCTCATGCATGAAACAGCATTCTAAAAATGCGGCGCTCAAGTTAAAAGAAGTTCAGTCCCACCTTCTTGCATGTTTTTCCTATTCCACTGCCTGCTTCGCATCTTTGTCAACACAGAAGTGCGTTCTGTGTGAATGGTGGCTAGCGATATGAACACGTCACATGAGCGGTTTATCACATGCGCCAACATGCGGTTGGATCGTTCTTGTCTCTTTACTGTTATCATTGGCATATTGTCAAAGTGTGTAATTCTAACGTTAGATAATATTTATACTCTAAATTGTGATTCCTTGTTTTCTAAAAAATAAAATTGTGACCAAAACATTAAATTCAAATGAATCAATAAAATCTGAAAAAATTGCCTAGCCCTATGATAACTATAAAAATGATTAATTTTGGCGCACGTAATCAGCCAGGCTGATAATTGGTCGACCCCTAGTATGAAACAAAGCATTTTTATGGTTAGCGGTATTTATTGGTTATCAATATGAAGCATTTTTATGGTTAGCGGTATTTATTGGTTATCAATATGAAGCATTTTTATGGTTATCTGTATTAATTTTTTGAATTTCATACATAATTTGAAAGCTTTCAAAAATGCTTAATATCGGCACGGATGATTGTCCAGGCCGATAGCCGGTTGAACTCTAGTATGAAACAAAGCCTCAGCTTTCGAATGTTGTCTTTTTGTACAAAATTCAAACAATAAATTCCGATAATCATAAAAATGCTTAATACAGATAACCTATAAAGGCCGATAACCATAAAAATGCTTAATATCGGCCAGGCCAATAATCAGTTGACCCCTAGTATGAAGCTTTCAAATTATGTACGAAATTCCAAAAAAATAAATACAGATAACCATAAAAAATTCTTCATATTGGTAAGCGATAAATACCGATAACCATAAGAATGCTTAATATCAGCATGGATGATTGTCCAGGCTGACAGCCGGTTGAACTCTAGTATGAAACAAAGCCTCAGCTTTCAAATGTTGTCTTTTTGTACGAAATTCAAACAATAAATTACGATAATCATAAAAATGCTTAATACCGATAACCTATAAAGGCCGATAACCATAAAAATGCTTAATATCAGCGCAGGTAATCAGCCAGGCCAATAATCAGTTGACCCCTAGTATAAAAAAACAAGGTCTCAGCTTTCAGATGTCGTCATTTTGAATGAAATTCAAACAATAAATACCGATAACCATAAAAATGCTTAATATCGGCACAGATAATTGGCCAGGCCAATAATCAGTCAACCCCTAGTATGAAACAAAGTCTCAGCTTTCAAATTTTGTCATTTTGTACAAAATTCAAACAATAAATACCAATTTGTGGCTCTTTAATGTGTTGTGACAGATCAGTTTAAGCGGCACATGAACCGACCCTTTCTTCCTCTTTATTAGTTATAGCACAAAATAAACTTGAATGAACATCAGAAGGTATGTTTTCAAACGCAGAAAGACATCAATCCACGCCATTTTTTTAAGTTCAAGTACAACGATGTTAATCTACTTTCCTGTCTGATTTGTTTGTCAAACTAAAATGGCAGATTAAGCATTATGATTGGCCAGATCACTTGTCAGTTAAACTCCCTGTGAAGGGTCAATTGCCTCATTTCTTTTAAAAAATGTTTAATTAATTTGAATTAATTATTAAAAAATGTTTGAATAAATAATTCATTGACTCACTCATAAATACTTCACTTGTTCCATTACTAAAAGAATCAGTGTCTTTGAATAAAACACTTAAATGAATGATTCAATGACAGTTTTTTAACATCACTTACTTTCAAAAGATGATTTGCTCCATTTTGATCGCCACAATAGACATCAGTGTTTATATGTGAACTATAAGCTTTTATCCCAGTACTTCTATGATAATATGAACGATTAGGCACAGAACACAGATTTGAATTTTTCCGTTATGACTTTGTCAAAGGTTTAATCGTTGACATTTAGAAATAAGAACACGTGGGTGTTTAAATCAAGATGGCAATCTTTTAACGATTAATTGTGCAGCTCTGCTTTTGATTAATTTAACGCATCCTTGCTAAATAAACTTCTCCCAAACTTATGAACAGCAGGGTGTGCGTATGTAAAAAATAAACAGCACTTGGCAATTTTTTCCCTTTAGAAGCCTTTCCCCTCTTATCTTCATCCTTTTGGCACCCAACAAGTGTTGTCACCTTTGCCCTTTGTTCATAATGAATAAATAATTAGCATCCCCTCTGCTAATTAGGATTGCTGCTGGCCTCCACTCATTAATTTTTGTGCCCATCAGCCCAAAGCAGCAGGGGGGCTTTTGGAAATTAGAGGTCGTGCCGTCATTCCTTGCCTCAAAGATGGATGACGATAATGGTGACAGCATGTTTTAATTTTTACTTCTGCCTCTCCGCCTCGCTCCTGACTCTTTTTAACCGGACGAACAAGTTTGATCTCCCCACTTTCATAGCCTTGAGCTGTAACCATCCACTCTTATTTTTCAATGCGGCTAACCGTTATTGCGCACGCTAGGGATAAAATTAACAATCAATAAATCGATTAATCACAGACGTCCTGGATAATATGCGTACGTGCCCGTGTGTGTTTTTGCAAGCCTTGCGAGTCATTTCTTCCATTCCCTTCTGGGTTTATCAAATTGCTAATGATTTCACTTGGCACTAATGGCCATTTTCACCGTTGTCTAAGTATGGTGAGAAATTTAATGAACGGCAGCTTGCAGAGATGGCTGCGTCTGATATATGCGTGTATGCGAGACTCTCTGAATGCTGTTAGAACAGCAGGGATTTGTACATGTTATGCATTAACCCAAGCACCCATGTTCTCTCTGAAGCTCTCAGTTAATCGGAGCTCTCAGTGTTCGGTCGTAATTACCTTACTCTGCTGATCACACTCCAACCACCAATTACTGTGCACGCGGCGGCCGTTGTTTATTCAGAAGGTCCTTATGACCAACTGTAGGTCTCAGCACCTGTTTTAATGCTGTCGGTTCTGGGTTTTTTCGTTTGTATTTTGAGCACATATTTTCGCATGTTTATTTCAGGGTCAGTGACACATAAGATTGTATGTGATAAAGTACGGACCAAAAGAAATCTATTCTAAATGTAGTTTAAAACACACGAATGTGCTTTGTTTTATATGGTTTTGAAAAACTTTTACACTATTTTCATTTTCAGTTTGTTGACTGATATATAGTGCAACTGTCATTTAAAAAGTAAAAATATTGTTCGCAGATGTTGCATAAATGTGAGTTTTTTTTGTCTTAATCATTATTTTTTAAAAACAGCTTTTAGGGTCAATGACAAATAAGGTCGTCTGTGATTAAAGAAAGAAAACGGTATAATAAAAATTTAAACAGTCTGTACATGTGTCATGTTTTTAAAATGTAATTTGAATTTTAAATAAGAATGCGGTGAAATGAAAATTCTGAACCGAAACCGAAATTTCTGGATGCACTTGGCCGCAATTTGATCAGAAATAAAGCAAAAACAGTACTATTGTGAATTATTGTTGCAACATAAAATTATTAAAATAAAGCTTTTTCAAATGTAATATATTTTCGAATGTAATTTATTTCTGTGATGGCAAAGCGAAATTTTTAGCAACCATTACTCTAGTCTTCAATTTCACACAATGCTTTAAGATGCCGATTTGCTGTAGAAGAAACATTTCTTATTATCAGTGTTGAAAACAGTTGCTTAATACATTTGTGGATATAAAAATAAATATGTTTTTCAGGAATCTTTTGATGAATAGAAAGTTCAATATAACAGCATTTATTTGTAATAGAAACCTAATCTTATTAATGTCTTTATTGTAATTTTCAATCAATTTAATGCCCCTTACTGAATTAAAAAAAAAAAAAAAAACAACTTAAAATTATTAAAAAGAAAATTACTTAATTTTTTTCTACTTCATGTTGATATGCCTTATTTTCTAGATTTATTTATTTATTAGTTTATTTATTAGTGTTTTTTGTGGCGGTGCTATAATTAGCATTCAGTTTTTTTTTTTTTTTTTTTTTTTTTGGCATGATTTTTTTCTTTTAGAGAAAGATGAGCCATGATCGTTGATAAATTGTACAACAACTAAGATTTTTATTTATTTGTTTATTTGTTTATTTATTTTTAAAATGCTTTTGATTAATTATGTGTTGTTATATTCAAATCTAAAATAATTTTGCAAGGCTTTCTAATTTAATAATTTTAATGATACTGAATTTAAAAAAAAATACAAGCTAATAAAATAACCACACTTTTTTTGAAAGTAAAGCATTAAAACTAGACAGAAAATCATCATATTAAAGATCAATATATTATTTGTTATTCAGTTCTATGCAACAGATTCAGATTTAACCAAATTTTTGGCTCATATTTTCGGCTGTTATTCTCTTTTGTCCAAATATTGAAAATGCCATTTCAGTCGATAATTTGGCCGAAATTTCAGTGCGTCCCCACTTTTAAAGAAAAGTTTAAGTCTAGTAACTTAAAGTCATTTGGTGTGATGGTCATGTAAAAAGTAATAAAGTATTTTCACGTTAAACAAATGAGAGTATACACACCTTAAATATTATTATTATTATTTTTTTTTTACTTCATTAACATCCTGGGGTCGGCTAAGTCGCCGGCGGGAGCGCTCGCATGTTTTCCAGATGACAGAAAAAGAACTTAAACTGCTCCCTCAATTTTGATTGGATACATAAAAGTAATGCATCACCTACAGGGTTTACTTTTATTTGTGTACACTCACCACATCAACAAACTTTTGTGTTTTTTTTTTTTTTTTTTTAATAAATAAAATATACAGGGTGTCCTTTCAGTCTTCTCAGTCTCCATGAATATCCAGTTGAAATGCGTCATTAAAATGAGCGAATTCATGACACACAAACATGAGAGATATATCCATAGAAAGCTTGAAATGTCTACTTTTAAATGAAGTAAGTCATATCGAAAACAAATCTTCAGTGTTAAAGTAATCCGTATATAGCCAAAGCGATGTCCTGTTTTTCCCCTCGGAGCTCATTACCTCTAATTAGATCACACCCGAGCGCTGCTTGCGCTATTATTATTACAAACATCCACGTGAGAGATGCGCACATGTGACCACCCACATCAACTCGTAAACAAAGCAGCAACGTGTTTATGTCGAATACTTCCGTTTTTGGAAGAAGGCGCTGAGAGGAATAAGCCTCTTTGTATTTACTCAAGAAGACGACGCGCTAAGAGGAACAGGCTAAGCTTGTTTATCTCACAAATAGAACGTGAGCGCGGCTACAGCAAGCTGAGGAGAAGGATCTCTTATACAGTGTAAGTAATGTTTCTTATTGGCATTAGAAAATGTGTTGTTGAGACATAAACTTGAACGCATTTACTAGTTGGACTATAATTCTTGACTAAATTGTGTGAAATCGAGTGCAACATTTTGAATACCTTTCAATACACCTGTGAGGCGTCAGGAATGTTTTATGTTTCGTAAACAATACGACATAAAAGTAGGGCTAACTTTTTGAGCAGAATTCAGTAAACTGTTTTTCAGGAATTACGCCTGTTCACATCTCTGTGGTAAGATCAGCGTGCCTAATGAAAGTCTTTGACCTTCATTATGCGTGTTTTGATGATACTGTGTTGTAAATAAAATACAGATAATCTAAAAGCCCCTTCTTTGAATCTTCTCACATTGTTTCTTACCTGACAGTCACAGTCTCATTGATGGGCCATTAGAGGAGGCCCTTTTGTCTCTCCGGTGTGAATCACTAAATATTCATGGCCGTTGTCACTCCCTCGCATATTCCCTTTCCATAACAAAACATGTCTTAGAAAATGTAAATAAGTATATTGTTTTTGTGAACGACTGAATGAGATGATTTGCACATCATTTTGTAGAAAAAACTCTAGACTACCACATCCAGTTCTCAAAAGTCTTGTGCACGAATATTCTGAATGAGTTAAAATTTTTTCACTAACCACGCATAAACATTGTTTTCTCAAAAACACAAACATGTACGTTCATGTTGCTTACATATTATTGTAGCCCAGTACACTGTAATCAGACATTAGCCATTAATATGTTTTTAAGATACTGAAAAAAAGCACAAATGTCAGGGCATGTGAAAACTTCTCCAGGGCCCCAAAACGCACTCAGGCCCCAGAGGGTTAACTATTATTTCAAAAACATCACTACATTTTTGAGGGAGTTGCACCACAAGACATTGTAATGACATCTTAAGTCATAAACTCAAATTATCAGTATTTTTGGATGCATATGCCAAATTTATACTGCAAAGGTAGCACAAAAGTGCTTCTGAAGTTGCATTGAAGTGTCTTTACACAGACTGTTTAATGCTGCTCAGAGGTGGCTTAAATACATTTACACAGCATGTATAAAATAATCTTTGATACTAAGATGAGGTGAGTCTGAGCAAGCATAATTTAGTCTGGCTTTGATGCAGCATTGTGTGTTTTACACTGAATTTTGAGCAACCTTAAAGGAATAGCTCACCCCAAAATGAATATTCTATCATTAAATACTCACCCTCATATCGTTCCAAATCCGTAAGACCTTCGCTCATCTTCAGAACACAAAATAAGATATTTTTGATAAAATCTAAAAGAGCTTTCTGACTGCCTAGACAGCAACGCAGCTGACACATTCAAGGCCCAGAAAGCTAGTAAGGACATTGTTAAAATAGTCCGTGTGACATCAGTGGTTCAACTGTAATGTTACGAAGCTACAGGAATGCTTTTTGTTGCCAAAAA
Organism: Cirrhinus mrigala; assembly: GCA_036247105.1. Classification (NCBI taxonomy): domain Eukaryota; kingdom Metazoa; phylum Chordata; class Actinopteri; order Cypriniformes; family Cyprinidae; genus Cirrhinus; species Cirrhinus mrigala. The sequence continues at coordinate 18,776,083 of CM070027.1, read as the reverse complement.
GCAATAAATTAATACATCCAGGCAAACAAATTAGCGTTGTTTCATTGACACTCAAGTATGTGTAAGCATGCAGACAACGTAGGTGCATCTTGTAGGGAGGGGGACCGCCTGGAGCGTGGAGGTTACGACAGTGTCCCCTCGATGCCTGTCGCCTGATGGATAGGCGAGCTGTCATAAGCACACCAACGAATTTTAATCACCCCATCGCAGTCATGCTTCCGACACTTCCAACTCTCTGTGCCCACCCCGCCAAAGGCAGCCCACCGCTCAAGTGCTTTCATGACACCAGTGTATGCAAATGTAGTCTCTGTGGGGCCTTTAGTGCATATTAATTTGACTGAGAGGGCTGATGGTAGCTGTATCTTCCCACTGAGCTAAACCGTATTCCTCAGCCCGTGTTTTTTCGCATCAAACCCCGAGTCGTCCCTTGATGCAGTGGTGTATTTCATACGGGTTTAATGCTTGTCAAAACTGTGTTTTTCTGATGAGAAATGGATGACCTATGAGTCACCGGCATAGCAGTAGCATCACAATCATACTCACGCAACGCAAGATTGCTCTCCTTTTTTAGCTTCCTTGCCAGGATTCACGAACAAATCCAAACAAAACACTTTTTTTTTTTTTTTTTAATTTATTTATTTATTTATATTTTTTTTACAAGCTTTTAATGATTTAACACCAGTGTTTTCAGAACAGCTTTTTTTTTTTAAAAAGCTTATGCTTTGTTGTATTAGCTGGTCTCTACTTGATTGTCATCATGCAAAAGTTTGTCAGTATGATTTTTTTAATTTTATTTTTTATGGTTTTGAAAGAAGTCTCTTATGCTCACCAATCCTGCATTTATTTAATCAAAAATACAGTGAAAACGGTACTATTGTGAAATATTATTACAATGATATATATTACAATGATCCAATATATATATATATATATATATATATATATATATATATATATATATATATATATATATATATATATATATATATATAATATGTGACCCTGGGGCACAAAACCAGTCATAAGGGTAAATTTTTTTTAAATTTAGGATTTATTTTGTATGGTTTGTTAGGATAGGACAATATTTGGCCGAGATACTATTCGAAAATCTGAAATCTAAGGGTGCAAAAAAATAAAAAATAAAATAAATAAATAAATAAAAAATATTGAGAATCACATTTAAAGTTGTAAAAATAAAATAAAAAGTTATTTTATGTTTTTATAAAATATTTTTTTTTACTAGTTAACTTTTTTATTTATTTTTTTTAAATGATTTTTTTAAATTTTATTATTTAATTTAATTTAATTTAATTTTTTATTTTGCGGCAGTACTGTAATTAGCATACAGTTCTTTATTCTTTAGCATAATTTTTTCTCCACATCCACACATGCACATCCTCTTGTCACACAAACCTGTATAAGTTTATTTCTTCTGTGGAACATAAAGATATTTTTAGAAATATTACTCATGTGGTGTTTTTTTCTAAGTAGGAATATATATATATATATATATATATATATATATAATATATATATGTCACGGTTCGATACAATTTCGGTACAACAGGAAAAAAAGCAACAAATCTACTATGCTAGATGAATATATGCAGTACATAGACCATATACATACAAGGAATAAATACTTGAAATATATTTGATTTAGTTAACAGATAGACAAGGGAAAAACAGTGCCACACGTAACGTAGCCTATATATGCTGAGTTTCAGTTCATTTTGTGACAAATGGCAGAAAAGCGACGTCCTATTTGTGTTCTTTATTTTACAAAATAACTATTACAGTGATGCAATATTAAGACAGTAAATGACAGTGTTTTCAGTTGATTTTGCTGGTATAAGGAAACAGTTGAAGTAATCGTGCCTCGCACACACACACACAAAACGTATCAGTTTCAGCATTGCTGACTTGAAAGCGCAGTTGGTACTTTATCAAAATAAAATACAGTGAACCAAACATCAGCGCGCATGCCCCATTGTGTCACTGTGGTAAAGCGACTGAAGTATAAAGTCTATAATTTACATAATAAATAATAGTTTAGCATTTGAATACATTGCAAATACGGAAATATTATGGAATATTTGGATTGGTGCCGAACGAGAGAGGTAGGATACACGAGCACAAAGCTCCATTTCGCAAACAGTGGAGTGCACAAGCCTTAAAAGTAATGTTATACTCCTTTGTCAGTGAGAGACGCATTCAGAATCAGCACATGATCACTGTCTAGTGGTCTTTGTTTTCAAGTGCACAACTCCTGGCATTCGGTGTTCTTCTGCTGGTGGTTATCAAACAGCGTTGCATGACTGTGGGCGCCCCCTTCTGGATTGAGGTTGAATTGCGTGCATTCGTTGTAAGGCCTCATGCACCGAACCGAGATGTTCGATACAAATACATGTATCGTTACACCCCATATATATATATATATATATATATATATATATATATATGTGTATATATATATATATGTATATATATGTATATATATATTTGCATTTCAAGAAAGCTGCAATTTAATGTACCCTTGCTGAATTAAAAAAAAAAAAATACATATATATATATATATATGTATTTTTTTACTAGTTTACATAGTTTTCTTCATTTCTAGTTTTTATTTTATTTTATTTTGCAGCAGTGCTGTAATTAGCATGCAGTTCTTTATCATAATTGTTTCATAATAATAATAATAATAATAATAATATGTATATATTTCAAGAATCTTCAAGAAAGTTGTAATTTTTAAATTGTAATTTTCAATTCAATTTAATGCACCCTTGCTGAATTAAAAAAAAAAAACAAAAAAAAACTTTTTTTTTTACTAGTTTTTTTTATTTCTAGATTTTTTTTAAGGAAATTTTTAAAGTAAATTTATTTTGGTTTTATTTTACAGCAGTTCTGTAATTAGTATGCAGTTCTTTGGCATAATTTTTTAAAGATGAGCCATGATGGTTGACAAACTGTACAACAACCAAGATGTCAATTAGTGAGGTCTACTATTTTTATTCATCTATTTCTATTTATGTATCTATTTATTTACAATATAATGTATTATTATTTCATTTATGCGCTTGTAAATTTAGCAGCGGTACTTTAAATAGCCAAAATAATTAAATTGTCTTCACTTGCACATCCTCATGTCGAACAAACCTGTATAAATTAATGTCTTCTGTGGAACATAAAGATATTTTTAGAAATATTACTCATGTAGTGTTCTTTTCTAAGTACAGTGTAACTCAGTGGTCACCAAAATATCTTCTTGTGTGTTTCACAGAAGAAAATCATACAGGTTTGAAACAACCTGAGGGTGATATAAACGACAGAATTTTCATTTTTTAATGAACTCTTTAAGAAAACAAATTCAGTCTCTTTAAGAGAGCAGTTTTGGAATACAAAAATGAGTGTTGCCTCCTTGTAAACTGAATTTGTACAATGAACCCAAAATCAGCCTAATTATGCTTCCAGAAGATGAATAAGTCACCTAGTTAATTTTGAAACCATGTTTTGCACAAGCTCTTGGATGTTCCCAATGATTTGAAGCATGGAGATGTTCATTTTTAATTCATTCAATTAATCTGTGATGAATTGGAGTGAGGGAGAGATGTGTGGAAGTGTTACCGAGGAGGGTAGTGAAATGGACAGGGTGGGTAGAGGGAGGGGACGCGTACGTTAGCCTGTGTACACGCGTACGTTGTTGTACAGAGAGAGAGAGAGGGGAGGATTGGAGACAGTTGATAGACGCTGCTCGCTCTAGGTGCTCTGCGTTACTTGGGTCTCAGTAGCGGAGCGCCAGCGAACGGCTCTCTCCATCTCTGTTCCTTTCTCTCAGGGGGCCGTGGAGAGGATCGGAAGACATGCTTTGATATTCCACTCTCATCCCCGAGTTCCCGTCACATGCCCGGAGTCGGACTCTCTCTCAGTAACATGGGCTTTTTTCCCCCGTCTCACTGCAGTGTGTGTTTGTCCGTGCGGGCTGTTTTCGCTGCTGCTCCTGGCGCGCTGGTGCGCGATGTGTGTTTATGTCTGCACCATGCCGAGGCAAGCGCTCCCAGTCAGCGGCGCGAACGGCCCCAGCAGCAGCCTCTGCCTGCCTGAGTTACGATACTGCTTGTGTTTCCCCTGCACAGTTCTGCTCCAGCACGGCGCCGATCCCAACATCCGCAACACCGACGGCAAGTCTGCCCTGGACCTGGCTGACCCGTCCGCGAAAGCCGTTCTCACCGGTGAGTGCTGCAACCTCACGTTCTCCTTTTGCTTTCTTTTATCACTGTTGTTGTCTTTGATCGTCTGCTGTCTGATACTACGTCTACATAGCTTTGAAATGGAGCAGCGTTGTTATGCATCTGTATCTCCACGTTAGGTGTGTTTGTGTAAAGTGAGACTGTTATTGTCCTTGAGCGCTTCTCTGCCTGCGTTCTCTCTCCGTGGTAGGGAAGGGCGACTATATTGAATATCTTGTGGTGATTTAAAAATAAAGATACGTTTTAATGAGCTGTGTTTGTTAATTGTTTTGCGCCACCTTAGTGTCACGTCTTTCGAAATTAAGCTTAATTTGTGAAACATTGTTAGAGTAATGTATAATTCATTTCTGTTCATAACTCTGATTCAACAATTTGTTGACATCTGTCTATGTATATTTAGAAAAGGTACACTACCAGTCAAAAGTTTTTGAACAGCAAGATTTTTAATGTTTTTTTTTTTTTTTTTTTTTTTTAAAGAATTTTCTTCTGCTCACCAAGTCTGCTTTTATTTGTTCTAAAACACAAGATCAGTAATATTGTGAAATATTTTTACTATTTAAAATAACTGTTTTCTATTTGAATATGTTTTGAAATGAAATTTATTTCTGTGATCAAAGCTAAATTTTCAGCATCATTATTCCAGTCTTCACTGTCACATGATCCTTCAGAAATCATTGTAATATGTTGATTTGCTGTATTATCAATTTTTAAAACCGTTGAGTACATGTATTTTTTCAGGATTCTTTTATTAATAGAAAGATTCAAAGATCAGCATTTATCTGATCCGTCACGATACATTATACCATTCAAAAGCTTGGAGTCAATATCTTTTTTTTTTTTTTGGAAAGAAATTGTAGAAATTAGTACTTATAGTATTTAGCAAGGATGCTTTAAATTGATCAAAAGTGATGATGAAGACATTTGTAATGTTACGAAAGATTTCTTTTTCAGGTAAATTCTGTTCTTCTGAACTTTTTATTCATTAAAGAAATCTGAAAAAACTACTCGGCTGTTTTCAACATAATAATAATAATAATAATAATAATAAATGTTTTTTGAGCAGCAAATCAGAATATTAGAATGATTTCTGAAGGATAATGTGACAGTGAAGAATGGAGTAATGATGCTAAAAATTCAGCTTTGAAATCACAGGAATAAATAACATTTTAAAATATATTCAAATAGAAAACATTTATTTTAAATAGTAAAGATATTTCAAATTTTTTTACTGTTTTTGCTGTACTTTGGAACAATTCAAATGTAGGCTTGTTGAGCAGAAGAGATTCTATTAAAAAAAAAAAACAAAAAAAAAAAACATAAAAAATCTTTCTGTTCAAAAACTTTTGACTGGTAGTGTATTTCTTGATAATTATGGCTGTTTAGGCAGATGTATTTGCTAGGACATATTTGGCTATTTTAAGATTATCACATTGTCTGAAAAGAGTGTCCTCTTTGCCGACTATCAAAATCTCCCCGATTTGTTCAGAATTTTACTCTGCATAGACTTTTTCCCCATGTTCTTTTAATATTTTGAGAAAATATTGTGTTAAAAAAAAAGCACAATATCAATGAGTTATGCATATCATTAATCATGGATTGGAATCCATGTGTTCTATTGCAAAACACTATGAAAAATCATAATGTATAATCATAGTGTGAATCATTTTGTTTTATTCTTGATTTAAATGTTGAATTCAATTGGCTGTTCAGCTCACTCAATTTCACCCTTAAAAAAATCTATTTCAAGCTATTAAATTTTGTGAAATATTCTATAAAGTTGTATTTTGGCAATAATCCATGTGTTGTTGTTTTTTTTTAACACATCACTTTTATGCATAAATGCATAAACCAGCCTTACCCGCTGATAGCTGTGCAAATATGTGTACTGCGACTACACTGGTTGACACATTTAATAAAATATAGTCACGCCACTCAGCTCCACTCTTTGTATTGTTTGGGGGCAGAGATTCATGTTCATTCATTCATCAGGCTGTACTCATCTATTACATCTTCCTCTTAGACACATTCTGATTGTGTTTACACTTGGTTGCATCATTTCCTGTTTGGTAAATACATCAGTTACACAAGGGATGTAGAAAGCATTTCGTCAGCGGAGTAATTCTCCTAACTGACAATACGTTTTGCTGCCAACAAGTGTTGTAGTAGTAAAACTTAACTCTTCAGCTCTTGCACAAACACGCAGGCGAAGCACAGCAGCAGTGATGCGTTATAAAACGTTCTGTTTCTGAAATCAATATCGTCGTTATTGAGACATTAGACAGATGGCTGCATAACAACGTTCATCGTTTCTCACGTCATGTAATCAGAGAATACATCTGATGCAAAGTCAAATGAATCAGAAGGTTTATTCAAGAGGTGCTATTGAAGGTTCTTTACTGGAATCTGTGGTTCCATGAAAAAACCTTTAACAACTGTGGAATCTTTCCACTGCACTAAAGGATCTTTCGATTATTATGTTAAACACAAAGACAAAAATGGTTCTTCTTTTAAAAATGTTTCACTGAAAATTCTTTAGAAAACCCCAAACTGTTCTTCTTCGTTCTTAAAAATGAAAGTTCTTTAATAGCCTCTGGTTTTAATGAAAAATCCATTGAACCTTAAAAGGTTCTTTAGATTGTGTTCTTCACACAGAAAAGAAAATGGGTTGTTTTAAAGACTTTCTACTGGAAATTTCTTCAGAGAATCCACCATATTGTTCCAAGCATTAAAAATAAAAGATTTTTGTTAGCCTGTGTGATTTCATGAAGAACCTTTAAAGGATTAGTTCACTTCCAGAAAAAAAAATTCCTGATAATTTACTCTCCCCCATGTCATCCAAGATGTTCATGTCTTTCTTTCTTTGATAAGAAATTAAGATTTTTGAGTAAAACATTCCAGGATTTTTCCCCATATAGTGGACTTTAATGGGAGCGAATGGGTTGAAGGTCCAAATAGCAGTTTCAGTGTAGCTTCAAAGGGCTCTACGTGATTCCAGGCCAGTAATAAGGGTCCTATCTAGCAAAACGATCTTTCATTTTCTAAAAAAAAAAAAAAAAATATATATATATATATATATATATATATATATATATATATATATATATATATATATATATATATATATATATAATTTTTTTTTTTTTTTTTTTTTTTTTTATCTTAATTTCTTATCAAAGAAAGAAAGACATGAACATCTTGGATGACATGGGGGAGAGTAAATTATCAGGAATTTTTTTTTCTGGAAGTGAACTAATCCTTTAAAGGTTCTTCATATATATATATATATATATATATATATATATATATATATATATATATATATATATATATGTGTGTATATATATGTTAGAGATGTTCATTTAAGCCTGTTAACGGAAGAATTTTGACCGATTAATACAATCAGTTAAACGGTTAAAAGGTCATTTAATTTTTTTTCAGTAATTTTTCAAAACATTTAAAAACGTTTGCTGCATGGTTAAAATAAAAATTGCATTTTTGAGAGAAAAAAGATAAATCGCATAGGCGTGTAAGTCGCGTTTTATTATTACATTCAGAAATAGGCCTAATGCAGATGCAAAATGTTTACAAACATTATAAACATAGCTAGGCTAGGCATTGTCAAGCTGCATTGCGCAATCACTTCATTTTTTTCCTTCTAACAGTGGAAATATCAACTAGTTCTAGTCATACAGATAATCATAACTGTAAACGGTTTGCTTTTATTTATGTACATTCGCAATAAAAACAAATCTTTGTGCTTTTGTAAAATAAAGAAAAATAGGATGCAGCTTTCAGCCGTCTTGGTTTTCTTTCGCGCAGCACAAAAATGAACCAAAACTCTGCTTATTAGTTACTTGTTGCACAGTTTTTCTTTCGCTTTGTTAATAAAGTAAAATCATTTATTGCATAGGCCTATTCATTCATTATATAAAGCCGAGCTTTGATGTTTTTCTCCGCTCACAGAAGAGCTGTAGGTGCGTGATGTGATGTGACCATATGAATCAGCATGTTCTGTTGTTTGCTGCTTTTTGCGCATGTAAAATGAATCCCGGAAAACAAATGTTGGTATTTTTACCAGCTCACAGATCCTTTCTAATTTAATTCAATTTTAATTTAAAATAATCTTGTTGGCTAACGGTTAATAATCGGTTAACGAGCGTCCAGAATAAACATCCCTAATTTATATACTTTTTAAGCACAAATGTTCATCTTGCCCTAACCGTCCAGGACTTCACGCCTTATGTAATCACGTTGGGAAGGTCACGTGATTAGTTTCTCATCTGTGTACTTTGGATGAAAAACTCATCTCATTTTCTCCTCCAATTTCAAAATTGTACAACATCGTTGTTTTACCTATTTTTTTTGAAGGCCGTTTGACTTTCTTTGCACGTTCGCTTTGTAAACACTGGGTCTGTACTTCCGCCTAGATTACGCGTGACCTTTCCAACGTTGCTATGTAATATGTGAGGTCGAGCTAGTGCAAAAAAATGGAAAATGACTTTTCGTTTCGCTAGATAAGATCCTTATTCCTCATTGTGTAGAGCCCTTTGAAGCTGCATTGCAATGTGGACCTTCAACCCCTTGGCTTGTGGAATATTTTTTTTCAAAAACCTTAATGTCTTTTCTACTGAAGAAAGAAATACTCAAACATCTCAGATGACATGGGGGAGAGTAAATTATGAGGAAATTTTCATTCTGGAACTGAACTAATACTTTAAAATCCACGTAACCTTTCCATTTTGCACAAAAGGATCTTTATAGTAGAAAAATGTTCTTTAGATTATTAAAATGTTCCTCGCATTAAGACAAAATGGTTATTTTAAAATTTGGCTCTTTTTGGAAAGCCAAAAATGATGGTTCCAAGTCATTGCTGTGAAAAAACCCCCTTTGAAGCATTTATGTCTAGGAGTGTATAATGTGCTTATGTTGTAGAACTACTCAAAATGCTACGCAACCGCGGCATGCGTGAGAAATTATATGTAAATCATGAGATTTGCCATGAAAACCTGTTTCTCCATTCACTTCTCAGTCTAACAAATCAGAAATAAGGTGATAAGGTATAAATGGCAGCTCCTGGTGTGAGTGACAGAGGTGATGTGTTTGGTTTTGTGTGTATAAATAGAGCAGGAGGCAGAGCTCCAGTCTCTCGAGTATTTCAGATAATTGTTATAGATCCGCTTTTCCTGCCCGGCTACCTGACCCTGCCTGTCGAGCCTCCCATCATCCGTCTAGAAATATTGAAGTGCAGTATTCATTTCATTCTTAATCATGCTTGGCGAGCTATACTGCACCAGACTACACAACATACAGCTTTTGCATTTTTCACCTAATTACTAACTGAAATATTCACTTAGAAGCTGAGCAACATGAACCGTGTTTATTTGCTCTCCTCTCACTTTCATTCCGCTAGTTTAAATGTTGCTTGCACAAATTACATTGCGAATTAGCCGCTTTGCATCGCGGTTGCCAAAAGGCGAGACGTGAGAGGGCTAATGCCGTTCAACCATCTGTAAGCGTAGCTACTTTTTCTTCAAACAGCTTCTGAATAAACCTTCGGGTCATCAATTCTGTCTTGTTGTTACAGCTTAATGATCGCGCATATTAACTTGTCTGGGTCGGTTCAGCTCTACGATTGGCTATTTATTGCACTTTTCAAAAGAGTTTGGTGCTGTGTAGCTGCTTATCAGCTGCCTAATTTGTTTGAACATCCTGTTTGGGTTTGTTGTTGGATGGAGGCTTTCCAATAAACAGTCTGTTGAGTGTAATTTAAAAATAGAGTCTGTACGATCAAGCCAAGTGTTGTTGTCGTCTATTGCAAGGAATTTAGAAAAATTGTAGCCACTGACAATTTATTTTCAACATCCCTTGTGTATTTCTTTGAACAGTGGCAAAAGTTTTTGCACGGCCACCAGAGGGATGCTTTGTAAACATTATAGTTCTGATATTTTTTTTTTATTTATGAGGAAAGGGATGATTTGGTGTAAACATGTCTCTGCTTTGGTCTTATGTTTTGGGTCTGGATAATGATGAGGCAGGCGTGACAAAACACACACTAACAGTAGCATCACACTGACAAACAAAATCATTCCCATTCCGTTACATTTATATTGAGATATCTTATTCTTTAGATTTTAGGAGTGTAGTTGATGAATAAATTAGTAAGTAATTAAAAAGAGAATGCATGATCATTACTTGCTATGGTGTTTTTAATAAAAAATGAATGCATTTATTCAACAAGGACGCATTAATTGATCAAAAGTGACAGTAAAGGCTTTTGTTTTATAAATTTTTATTTCCAATAAATGCTGTTCTTTTGGTAATACTTTAGATTAAAGAACATATTCAGTGGAGTTTTCCCTTATTAAACTCCTAAATTTGCTGTTTATTGATAGTAAATGAGGTAGTTGTTGTAGTACTTACTGTATATTTAGGTATGGGGCATGCTAATAAACAACTGGTTAAAACGACAGTACACCTAAAATGAAAATGACCTTATTATTTACTCACCCTCAAGCCGTCCTAGGTGTTTATGCCTTTCTTCTTTCAGACGAATGCAATCAGAGTTATATTAAAAAAATGTCCTGGCTCTTCCAAGTTTTAAAATGGCAGTGAATGGCTGTTGGGATTTTGAAACCCTAAAAAGTGCGTCCTTCCATCATAAGTTCTCCACACAGCTTTGAGGGGTTAATAAAGGCCTTCATCAGTGAATCAATTCGTTTGTGTAAGAAAAATATCCATATATAGAACTTTATAAACTGTAATCTCTAGCATAAACATATGTGCGTTCACTAGAGTGGCATTACAGCAGATGACCAGTGAGAATATACTCGTGAGAACCACGTTTTGTTTACAGCAAAGGAAAACCATTCTCATCTTGGCTTATATTGAAATCTTCCAACATGTTTTTTTACAATCCTAGTTCTGTGCTTCTAATTCATGACTGGTGTTTTGTTTTGCTCTCTCCTTTGTGCGTCTACATACGTCACTTTTCACAGGAGCTTACGCTACACCTACATCCTACTCCATCCACTAGAACACCACACTCTCATGAACACGTGTATGACAGTAACAATTTTTAGGAAGGCCTTCTTTAACCACCCGGAGCCATGTGGAGTACTTTCTATGAAGGATGAATGCACTTTATTGGACTTTAAAAAGTCAACAGCCATTCACTGCCATTATAAAGCTTGAAAGAGGCAGGACGTTTTTTTAATATAACTCTGATTGTATTTGTCTGAAAGAAGAAAGTCATATAAACCTAGGATGGCATGGGGTCATTTTCACTTTTGGGTGAACCATCCATTTAATAGTGAATACTGTTCCCTAAAGTGTTACCAAACTTTGTTCATCAAACAATTTTTAAAAAATGTATCACTGTATTTACAAAAATATTTATCAGCAAAACTGTTTTTAACATTAATAAGAAATGTGTCTTGAGCACCAAATCATCATATCATGTCACTCTAAACTAGAGCTAATGGCTGCTGAAAAATGAGCGCTGCCATCACAGGAATAATTTAAATGTAAAATATATTAAAACACAAAATTTTTATTTTAATAATATTTTACAATGTTACAGTTTTTAGTGTTTTTAATTTTTTTTTTTTTAATTCAAATCAATGGATATAATATGTAATATATAAAAGACTGTTTTTAGTCCTTTCACTCCAAAAAATGCTGGGTTAAAAATAACCCAACTTGGGTTGTTTGGCAAGGCAGCGCAGGGTAAATATTGGACAGAACACATGCTGGGTTATTTTGACCCAGCTCGTTGGGTTAACTGTTTTTACCAAACATGCTGGTTTGTCAACCGTTGTTTAAAAATTATTATATTGCTGGCTTTAAATGGACTGGAACTTCCAAAAAACACACAGAATTACTAGAGCCAGCAGGAATAATCAAAAGGTGAACATTTATTATTAAGCAAGAACACATGGACAAAATACAAGACAAATTTTAGACAAAAAAATGTAACATTTACCAGTAGCATTTTAATTTTAGTGTATTCAACCGTTCAACTGTATTGAAATCGCTTTTTACTGAACTAGCGCTAATTCATGTACTGGTGTGTCGCTGAAATCTGAGCCGGTGAAGGGCTGCGAACTTTACTCGCCTTGCGTTTCACTTTTAGCAGAAAGATGCTGTGACTGACACCAAAATCTGCCCATAAACAAACAGTAGTGACATTAGAGAACATATTTTAAAGGGGTCATCGGATACCCATTATCTACAAATTAATATGATTCTTTAGGGTCTTAATGAAAAGTCTATAGTATACTTTGGTTAAAAATTCTCAATGGTTCTGTATAACAGCACCCTTTTTACCTTGTCAAAATGAGCTCTGCAAAAATCATCTCATTCTGAGGGATTGTTCCTTTAAATGCAAATGAGCTCTGCTCGCCCCGCCCCTCTCCTCTCTCTGCTGCTCTGAGAGATTGTTTACTTTAGCTGCATTTAGTGCGTTTAGCCGCGAAACTTGCTAACTAGCACGTTATTAGGAAAGGTGATTGCAGAGATTCATAGCTGAAGCTGGAAGCTGGATCACAAATGATTTTACGCAAACATAGACACATTTATGTAGATCGGGAGGCGCATTCCCTTCACAAACAAATGTAATCCACTGCATCTTCAGTGGCTCAGATGTCAGGAGTAAATGACGACCACTATGTTCATTATTACATCCAGCAACACAACACCTCAATCGCTCAATCGGAGATATTCTTGTCTAACTTACATCCCTGCTCTGGCATCGAAACAATGGAGGTCGGACTGTTACAGCTGATCTAAGGCAAGATGCTCATGTCAATTAACTATCGTGGGAGCGGCATCTGTAGGTGTGACCGTCATCTGAGAATGGCTCGATTTTGAAAAGGGGATATTATGTTTACAGATTGACTGACATCTCGTCCTTATGTTGCGTTGCGTAAAATAATACAATTTACAGCACAGTAAAGACTTTATAAATTAAATAATGTATACAAACCTTTATTTTGCTGAAGAAGTGCACTAAATTGGCGGCGCTGAGAACTGTTTGGGTAGAAAAAAATAACCCAGCGTTAAAAATGACCCAGCAACTTACAGAAAAACTAAGCACCTGGGTAAAAATATTAAAAACAACCCAATAAAATGACCCAACGGGCTGAACCCAGCATTTTTTAGTGTTAGTGCTCAAGGAACAAAAAGATAGATTTCCGTAGCAACACCTAATAATGGTTTTCATTAGGACTGTTACAATGATTGTGTTATATAATGCTTAAAGGAGAAGTCCACTTCCGGAACAACGATTTACAAATAATTTACTCATCCCCTTGTCATCCAAGATGTTCATGTCTTCCTTTCTTCAGTCGTAAAGAAATTTTTTTTTGAGGAAAACATTTCAGGATTTTTCTCCATAATGGACTGACATGGGTGCCCCGATTTTGAACTTCCAAAATGCAGTTTAAATGCAGCTTCAAACGATCCATGGCTTCAAATTCAGTTGTAAACCCAGCTGAGAAAAAAGGGTCATATCTAGCATAACGATCGGTTATTTTAATAAAAATAATACAATTTATATACTTTTTAATGCCAAATGCTTGTCTTTTTTTTCGTCTTTTGGAAGTTCAAAATCGGGGCACCATACCAGTCCATTATATGACGAAAAATGCAGAAATGTTTTCTTTAAAAAACGTAATTTCTTTACGACTGAAGAAAGAAAGACATGAACATCTTGGATGACAAGGGGGTGAGTACATTATATGTGAATCTTTGTTTTGGAAGTGGTCTTCTCCTTTAACAGATTATTAGCTAATGTTCCTTGCTTATATTCATCGCTTCATATGTTGTCTTCACGGATCCCTGGTAGAAAATGCTGGCTTTCAGAGACCACCAGAGTAGACAGTTTGATTCATGCCTGTATTTGACAGATAAATAACACCCATGTGAAGCTGGCGCCTCTATGGAATGACATATTTTTGAGGGACCTTGAGTTTGACTTTGATCATATGGTAATGCCTCTACCATCATATGATGTCCTTACCAAGACAAAATGTTCCTTTAAGTTGCATTAGAAACACTTGCACCGTAGCTTTTTGTGAAATGATTAATCACTACAGTAGTAGCACGCACGGCGTTCCACGCTGATTCATTTCGTGTTTCTGCAAGTATCTTTTTTCATTTATTTAAAGGCTAATGGATTTCTATGAATCATGAGCCATTTTATTCTTGCCATAACACTGATAGTTCAGATTGGGAAGCTATTAGCTCAATTTTGTGTATGCGAATGTCTAACTTTATAATGTGTTTGTGAACCACACACTTTAGCTGGGGGTTTTTTAAGAGCGTCTGCCTTTTCTGTGAAACAAAAAGTGCAGGAATTGCACAAAAACTGCCAGTGCAGAACAGCAAATATTTCTGGCACAACACCACTGTCTTAAGTGCTACTAAATGTATGTCGTGTGTATGTCTTTTTTTTTTTTTTTTAAATAAGAAGGGTTTAAGGAGAGTTTAGATGTGATTAATATGACACTTCTTCTAATATGGGACACGAAAAAAAACATGCAAGATATTAAGTGAGGTATAGATTTCATATGTAGGATTATTCTGACATTATGAAGCATGAGATTGCATTTGTTGACTAAATCAGTTTTGATTTGCCGTTCTCAAGCGTCAAAGTTCACCTCATCCCTTGTTGTATTGTAATCAGATGTGAGTAAATTTCTCTATTGTTACGGCCTTGATGAATCCAATTTGCTCAGCTTGTTCGTTTTGCGGAGATTAGTTCATAACACTTCAGAATGGAACATTCAAATAGCCGCTGGCGTATCATCCTCTTGCCATGTTAAACAGAACGCTGTTCATTTAGTTTTGCTTGATTGACTTTCAAGAGGTGCTCTTCATTAAGCGGCTTCCCGTGATAAAAACAAAGTTATTTTGAATCGATACAAGTTCAATTTGACAGACAAACAAAAAACCTTCTTCTTAAAGAGCGGATCCCACGGTGAGGCGTCTGAACGATGACTCTGACATTTATGTGTGTAATGGAAAGATGTTTGAAGTGCGAGTGCCCTCCAGCACAAAAACAGTGCAAGAAAGGAGAGTAAATGTTCTTAGGAGATATAGACCTGAATCTAGTGGACTGCTGTACGGCTTCAAAAAGAGTCCTTTTA
The DNA here is from genome assembly GCA_036247105.1 of Cirrhinus mrigala. Classification (NCBI taxonomy): domain Eukaryota; kingdom Metazoa; phylum Chordata; class Actinopteri; order Cypriniformes; family Cyprinidae; genus Cirrhinus; species Cirrhinus mrigala. The sequence continues at coordinate 18,760,686 of CM070027.1, read as the reverse complement.
ACTTTTTTATTTCTCGCATGCTTTCAGAACGTCTTTCCCAGGGACTAGAACCTCTGAGCTTTTATATTGCTCGCTATTGTGGGTTCTTTATTCTCTTTTTTTTCCGTGTGTGTTCCTTTCCATCTAAAAATGGATTTATGTTGGTCATATTACTCTGAGAAATATAGAGTCTGAAATGGAAAATGTCAAGGGGAATACAAAGTCACTGAGGGCCTCGGATGGTGTTTTCTGAGGGAAGTAGTGCTGGAACTTGAGGGGGAAAAAAAAGTTTGTTCAAGTGTAGCGTTTCCATAAATGGTGAATTATTTAGCTAAATTTAGTTTATTCTGCAGAACAACTGTTAATGATTTGTGTTTGTTTTCTTGTTTTTTTTTACCCCAGTGAAGTCACTTTAAAAGTCACATGGTACTTTGAATATCCATTTAGACTTTCATCTTCCCGAACTGAAAAAGAATAAAAAATGTTTTGCCTTTGAAATCTGCAAAATTACATTCATGGTCTGCTTTAAATGTTAATGTTTTTCAAGTGAGTGGGAGAAGATTCATCTTATAGCAGCGCACCCGTGCCCTAGACGATCTTTGAAAACCCGGCGTAAACATAACCGGAAAACCCAGACTTACTCCCTTGTGTGTCATTTTAAATATTTTAGGATGGAAGGAGTAGGCTGTTTGCCAGCCAAACAAAGTCTTTTTTTACTTGTTTACTTTCTTAATCCAATAGAAAAATGAATTAATTTAATATTCTTGCCAATTTCTTCCCCAGATGAATTTAAACCGACCAGTAGCACGTATTTTTCAGTCTAATTTAAATGACCGCAGAGATTTTGTTCATCATGTGTGCTACCCTAGGTGAATGTGGGTATGCATAGATTTAAATAAATTAGCATTCTTAAGCTTTGACAGATCCAACTCTTGTCTCTTTTAGATTTATCTGTTAAAAAACAAAACAAAACACTAGTTTTCTAACCATCATCATGCACTGTTTCTTTATAGTCTTAAAAGAATCGTTGTAAATGTAGTCGGTTTTAATCCTGTGAGGGTCGAAACTAATGCTTCTGACCTTCAGCACTAAGAAAGTGAGGTTAAATCGCATTATAGCAAGTTTAATGAAGTGCCAATAGTCCCAGATCAGTCGGGTTATTGATGCGTCTGTGGATCTGTGTGCTCCATCGGAGCTGACTGGCTGATTCTCTCTAGAATCTCGTAATTCTGACCGCTCTCACCCTAACTGTGTGGTAGTGTTACGCCAACCTGTATTTTATAGATTAGTGTGGTTATTCAAGGATTTAGCTAGAGTCATTGATCAATTTAATTGGTCTTTTGCTGTTTGGTTGCATTTTATATATTAATTCAAATAGATTAAATCAAGACTTTAAAGGTGCACTAAGCAAATTTTGCTAAACGATGTTAATAGGACCAAAACATACACGGCCATTCCCCAACAGGATCTCGTCCCTATTTTGATATCTCCATCCCACACATATGTACACAACCCTGGCAACGATGACACACGAGCATATTCAAGCAAAAGCCAAAAGAGATAAGCTGTGTAAAACAAAGCAAAATGTTACTCACCTATCAAGAAGAACAGTGTTTCCCCTGCTATTATATTATTTATTTTCTATATAGCGCCAGATCACAACAGACGTCATTTAAGGTTACCTTTTGCTATAGAACAGGTCTATACCTTGTTCTTTTATTAAACAAACGAAATAGGCTTATGTTATTTATTTTATTTACACAACGGCATGTCATTTCTGTCTCTAACGTTACGTGGTCACGCGTCTACAATTTCTCCTCTGCTAAAATGCGGACGGGATCGCGGAGTCCATTCATACAAATGGATTTACTCTGCAGCACGGGATGCCACAGAATTCGTCCATTTTTGGATGAATAAATCAAAAGTAGGTCTCTCACTTATTTTGAATCACGATGTGGACTAGTGTCTGTGAATATTAAAACGCAAAAAGACGGTTTAAATATGAATCCTCCATGTTCCGCTTGGCTCTGTATGAATGAATGGCGGAGACGCGGCTTTGTTTACCACATAAATACTGAAGCACACGTGACGCTCGTGGTTATTTTTCGGCCTCTGCGTCTCATATGCCGACATAAACGTATGAACTTAATCTCCAGAGCTGCTGTGAGAGTCACTTTATGTGAATTCTACCGTTTCATTTGAGACAATTAGCATCCTATCATAGTGTATACACGCAAAAACTAACCGGTAACCTGTCAAAATAAAAGTACGGTTTAATATGTAACAGAAATGTATTAGTCTTGTATTACTTTTGTACAGTATAATGTAGGTGTTTATATTCGTATTTCTGGCAAATTTAAATAAAACAATTAAATGCAGAAATTATAATAATAACAGAAATAACAGAAAAAAAAACTCTTTGGCAACAAATAAAAAGGGTTTAATTTTCATTTAATTAAAAATAAATAAATGAATAAAAAAATTAAAACACACAAAAATTTTTTGTGTTCAAAATGTTGAAATTGAGATTTTTCGACAAATTTTTTCACAGGAATAAATGTTTTTGTTATTACACAGAGAGTAATGTACCGAGATATATTATATTATTTTATTTTATTTATTTATTCATTCATTCATTCATTCATTCATTTATTTATTTATTTATTTATTTATTTGGGCTGGGCGATTTATATAAATTTCTTGAATCTCTCTCTCTCTCTCTCTCTCTCTCTCTCTCTCTCTCTCTCTCTCTCTCTCTCTATATATATATATATTTATATTGAAGAGCGAGCTTGTGGTTGCCAGATTGCTTAAAATAAGCAAAACACCAGGCAGAAAATGTATCCTTGTAACAGCGAAGCTCTGATTCGGGGATTTGAACTCTCGATATCTGGCAACCGCACTCATGAAAGCTTGTGTAGTTGTAGGGATGTGTAGAGTATTCCACCTCACGTCTCTTGTGCGGTAATACGTAAGGGGATGTAATATTGGACGTTCGGGAAAGTGTGCTTGAATTTGAAATATTCGATATTCACGATATTTTCAAATTTTACATCATCATCAAAATTATTGTGATGTTATTGCTAATATTCGATATATCGCCCAGCCCTTATTAATTAATTAATTAATTTATTTATTTAATTTATCATGGCAAAGTTAAATTTATAGTGTTTGTAAACATTCGGCATCATGTCTATTTCTGAATATAATAATAAAATGCGACTTAGCGTTATAGGCCTACACGATTTTATCTTTTTTGTTTCTCTCAAAAATGCAATTTTGTTTTATTTTAACCTCCCAGCAAACTAAAAAATTAAAAAATTAAAAAAAAAAAAAGTAAAAAATTAAAAAAAAAAAAAAAAAGACGTTTTAGACCGTTTAAAGGAACACTCCACTTTTTTTTTAAATAGGCTCATTTTCCAGCTGATATGGCTAGGAACTATACTCTCATTCCGGCGTAACAATCAAGGAATTTTGTTGCCGTACCATGGGTGCAGCCGGCGCAATATTACGCAGCGCCTGAAAGTGACCGGCACTAAGTTTGTGTAGGTGCAGAGTTGCAGCCGGCAGAGTTGACGGCTGTGTAATATCATTGCACCTGCTGCACCCGTGGTACGGCAGCAAGGTTTCTTGATTGTTACGCCGGAATGAGAGTATAGTTCCTAGCCATATCGGCCTATAAAATCGCAACTTTTCATTTTCTGCCAGTCTTAGTACACGATGCAACTACAGAAGAGTCAAGTTTTAAATAGGAAAAATATCGGAACTCTTTAGTCATTTTATAGTTAGATGCTAAAGGTCTAATCGGATTCAATGATTTATGCTAACCTATGATAAAAGTGCTACCGCCAGATCCAGCGATCGGCTGAATGGATTCAAAAATGGTAAAACACATCTGTATAACTCTAGGGCAGTTGGAAAATGAACCTATTTTCAAAAAAGTGGAGTGTTCCTTTAACTGAATGTATTAATCGGTCAAAATTCTTTCTGTCGGTTAACCGGTTGTAATGAGCCAGTAAGAACCTAGAGTAAATTCTTGTGCATATAGAGTGACAGGATGAGATTGCTGAGAGGAAGATCCCATGCAACAGCGATTATTAACAGCGAGTCAGATTCACATCTGTAACTATGAAGGCAAAACAATAAGTAAATAAAATGAAATAATAATGACGCTACGAAACGCAAAACCTCCAATTAATCAAGATTTTAATTTTACTTCCTATCCTTACTCTGGTGTGAAAAATGAATTTTTTACAAGTACAACTAATTCATGTAAGCTTTCAAATAATAGGAGGCCATAAAGACTGGATGATATAATTACAAAATGCTGTTGTATATCATGTCACACTGCAGTATTTGTCAACTTCCCAGAAGTATTTCATGTCAATTCTCCTCCCTGAACAACAGAGGGATAGATGCACTGTCACATAATTATCCGTCCACCTATCTCACATTAGACAGCTTGACTGCTCATTACTCAGGTTCCGGAGTATGAATGCACAACACAATAAAGCAGAAATAGGCCTAGTTCTGCACCACTTCTTGATTTTGTCTTTGAGAACCTTCTGCTTCTTTGCATGATGTCTTGACGTCCAGCCTGGTCTCCACTTGGAAAAGACAGATGGCTGGACCTGATGGCTGGTTTGAACTACTGCTTGGCATCTCATAAACAACCTCAGCCTTTTTTTTTACAGCTTGTCAGGACATCATTTTTGTTCCACGGCTGATGATCATCAAGTAGGGCCGGGTGAGATGACGATGGTACGCTGCAATCGCAGAAATGTCCCGACCGGTATTTTACGAGCGCTCGTTCAGGCATTTTTCAAATGTGTTTAGTTTCAGTGTTATATAACGTGAAGCTGTTTTTGTGTTGATGCCAGACTTATTATTCATTTGTTGTGAATAATCGTACCTTTTGGTTTGCCTCCAAGCTCCAAAAAAGAGATGCCGTACAAGAAATGCGCATTAACTGTTGATTATGTAATATATATTACATTTTTTGGGTTGAGTTTCCATAATACCACACCGTACCGCCCAATATTGCCACCAGGTTTAGTTGAAAGTACAGGCATGAGGTGTGTGAGAAGCTCAGGTATTTTGCTTTTTGAGAGAGAGTGGAACAAATTCCTGTGTTTATTTTTCTCACCGATGTGCTTTCAACTTCATCCAGCGCTCTTCAATTTCAGTACTAAAATCCAAGTTAAATCCTGTTTGATTGTTTTTCTTTTCTATACTTCCAGCCCTTGAGTTTTAGGGCTCTTCTTTTCGGCTGACTTTGCTTTCACGTTATTACGAACATATTTTTCCCGAAGTGAATTGAGAATTTCTCGAGCTGTTTTAAGAGCCCTGTGATATGTTGCACCACCGAAAATCTGTAGTGCAAACATCTTAAAAAGCTCTCAGGACCAGAGTAAAGAGGGGTTGTTTGCTTAATCTATTCAGCATAATATCCTGCCTCTCCCCTGCCAGGATTTAAGCAGGAAAATAAAACTGGCTGCAGTTTTATTTATAAGATTTACTTTTTGGTTGCAGGCAGGCAGTCGCTTCCCAGTCAATTAGATCTAGCAATTGATCCATAGCTTGTGCCCTGCTGGGTGGGTCAGATAATCCCTTTTATCCTCTGCGTATGGCTGCCGCAAAGACCTTTTACGTTGTGTTTGGTTATATTAAGAATTGTAAATCGTGAACCTCTTGGACAAGTTGTAACCTTTGACCTGTGTGGAGCGCAAAATGTGAAAATGTTTGAATGGTAGTTTATTTTAGTTGACATGATGACATGTCATGACATTTTTTCAACATAACCATAGTGATCATACTGTATTTGTAGTATGCAGAGGTACAACGGTGTCTACTACTACTACTACTACTACTACTACTACTACTACTACTAATATGCATAACTTCTTTATTTATTACATACATATGTGATACATATTTTTCTTTTTCTTAATTTGTAATAATAATAATAATAATAATAATAATATGCATTTAGCAATGTTACATTTACAATTTTTATATTTATTTTATTCTACTAATTATATTATACATTTAATGTATATATGTGTATATTATTTATACAACAGTTACTTCTATATACATATTTTCTTTGTAATAATATTTTTCTTTTTTCAGCTATTTATTAATTATTACATTTCTTATTTTTTTAAATAAATCTTTTTTTTAATTTTGCAAATTTAATATTTATATTTTGTTTTTGTATATATTTTATTTGAATGACATACATTTAATGTATATATGTGTATATTATTTATACAACAGTTACTTCTATATATAATTATTATATACATATTCATCTTTTTTCTTCTGTTATTGTAATATTTATTCTTATACCTATATATTAATTTGTTTCTAATTTATTATTTTTTTTAAATGTTTAACTTATAATATACATTTTTAATGTATATGTGTATAATATTATACAATGATTACTTCTATATATAATATAATATATATATAGATTTTCTTTGTCTTTGTAATATTTTTTTGCTTACCAATATATTTAATTGTTTTTTTAATTTATTATTAAAAAAATGTTTCATTTATTATTATAAAAATATACATTTAGTAATAATATAATATTGTATATTTCTATATTTATTTCATTTTAATAATAATATACGTTTAATGTATATGTGTATATTTATACAGCAGTTGCTTCTATATATAATTTAATTATATAGACATTTATTTCTTTTGTCTTCTATTATTGTTGTCATTTTAATTTTTAATATTTTCTTTCTTTCTTTCTTTCTTTCTTTCTTTCTTTCTTTCTTTCTTTTTTTCTTTTTCTTTCTTTCTTTCTTTCTTTTTCTTTGTTATAATAATAATAATAATAATAATAATAATAATGATAATAATAATAATTTTTCCCCATATATTTATTTGTTTTTTATTTTTTTTAATGTTTAATTTATTAATAGTAATAAACAATTAATAAGGACTTCATATTTTATATTCATATTTTATTTTAATAGGATCATACATTTATTTCATGTGAGTAATATTAATACAACCATTGTTTCTATATATAATATTTTTATATACTTTCTAATAATATTTTTATATTTACCTGTATATTTAATTGATTGTAATTTATTTTTTGTTGCTCTATTTGTTTTTATATTCGTTAAATATTTAATTAATTAATAATAAGAATAAAAGAAGAATAATATGCATGTAATAATATTATTTTTTAGATTTATATTTAATTTTAGTAAAATTATACATTTATTGTGTATATGTTTAGAATATTTATACAACACTTGCTTCTGTATATATTTATTATATACATTTGTCTTTCTTCTGTTACTGTTATCAATTTAATTTTTAATATATTTGTTTTTCTTTCTTTTTTCCTTTGTAATAATAATACTTTTATTTTTACCTATATATTTGTTTTTAATTGTTCTTTAAATAATAAATGTAATAATAATAATAATAATAATAATAATAATAATAATGATTGTATTTTTAAAATAATTTATTTGTTGTTAGATATATTTGTTTTTCTGTCTTTTTTTTTTTTTCACTAAAATGTTTTCTCACTGCTTGCCTCATGGAGTCATTCATTCATTCATGAATTGAACTACAATGATCATACCGTAGATCCAGTTGTGGCTCGTTGCCGTTGAGTATTTTAGTATGTTTCATCTGTATCAAAAAAAGAATTTGCTTTCACACGCTGTTGCAACTGAAAGTCAAAACTATCACCGATTTCCAAAAGCAGGCAGGAACCGTTCAGAATCATCTGAACCCTGATGACTAGACCCATATTTGTAGGAGTTCCTTCAACCGAACCTTTTGTAACTTGGGAATTTGATGTGTGACTCAGACTGAGACATATCTCATTGATCTGAGGCCATTTTTACCCAAGAGCTCAAGGACCAGCGTGAGATCTTTTTTCAGCCCACCTGTGGAGCTACAGATCAAGGGGAGTCTCTGTTTATCTCTGAATAATTAATGCTCTCCTGAATTATCCACTGCTGTCTGCAGTATACAGAAGCCCAGCCACAAAGCTCCTTACATGGACTGAAATCCAAATTTATTATTTTTCCCGTACACCTACACCGTCTTTTTTTCCCCTTCAGTGCTCCTAACACAATGCAAAGACCTCGTTTTGTATGCAGCTCAACGACGCGCTGCTTACAGCCTCTCGCTTTCATTATGCTTAGATGCTTTGTGCAAAGACCTGAACATTTAAACTATCATTGATCTGAATTTTACTCAACCCCTAGCTAAAAGAAAAATTCGAGGCTCAACAGGTAAAGCAAGGCATTGGGAAACAATAAGGTTGTGGGTTCGATTCCCTGAAAGCAGATTTACTGAAAGTGTATACTTTTAATGCACGAACAAATGCATGAATTTCGCATGAATGTACTCTCCCAGCTCCATTTACGCCATTTTTCCTCTAGTGTTTTACAGCTGTTAGATTTTCTTTGATAAAAAACGCATTTCCTGTGGCTCTCTTTAGGGGAAAAAAGAGGAAAACTCATTAATTTTTGCTGATAAAGCTCCCAGAGGAGCTTCGATAATGGGAGTTCACAGAGGCATTTTACAAAGAGGGATATCTGAGGCAACATTAACTTCAATTAATTACTTAGCTTAATGGTCAGAGCTTGCTTGTGGGCGTATAAAGCTGATCAATCCTCTTCACTGGACACTGGGCTGTTAAATCAGTGTAATCAGCTCCTCTGTCTTACTGGGCCAAACTGGTGTGTAATAAGTCTCAGAGTTGGCATTTTACTATTCCTATTAAGATTTTGTCATCAAGCAGGTAAAGATTTGTTCATTGTCTACCTTTATATTCTAGTGGGTGCCTGCAAGAGCACTGCAGCAACTGTTTTTGTAGATGCAGGACAAGAATCGATGCGCAGAACTGATCTGTGAAGCATTGCGAGACTCGTATGGTATCAAATCTGTGAATTCATCATAAGAATATTTAATCATTTAAAAATCTAGGTATACTATACTAACCTAACTTAGTCATTTCTGGGTGTTTATTTAACGTTGGAGACTTGTGGACCTGTGACCTTTAGACTATTAACTCTCTTTTTGAACTCGCTCTATGTAGTTTGATTAATTGATCTACTATTATAGAAATTAATTTGTTACTTCTGTATTCGATGCACGGCAATGATGCATTGAATCGATCAGTAAATATTTTAGATGTAGTTTTGAAAAATGATTACAGCTTCCTATGTTCTTGTGAGCTGTCTCTTCATCCAAAAAAATAAAATAAATACATAAAAACATAAGACGTACAAATAAAAAAATGTATTAATTAGTTTAATAAGAATATAAATTATTTTTTTATTTTTTAAGTTTAATTTTTATTCTGCAATGGCGTATTTAATTTTTATTTAAAAATTATTACAGCTTCCAACGTTGTTGTGAGCTTTCGCTTCATCAAAAATGAATAAATAAATAAATAAATAAATCAGTAAATAGAAATAAAATATAATAAAATGTAAATAAAAATAGAAATAAAAAACATTAATTTAATAATGTAATACATTTTATTTTTTGTTTGCTTTTTAATTATATTCTACAATGATGCATTAAATTGATCAGTAAAGATTTTAGATATAGTTATAAAAACATGATTACAGCTTCCTATGTTCTTGTGAGCTTTCTCTTCATCCAAAGAAAAGAAAAGAAATAAAAACATTTAAAAAAAATGTACATATTTTTTTTTGATTGTTTAATAATATAATAATTTTTTATAAGTTTGTTAAATTTTATTCTGCAATGATGTATTAAATTGATCGGTAAAGATTTTATATAAAAAATGATTACAGCTTCCTATGTTCTTGTGAGCTTTCTCTTCATAAAAAATAAATAAATAAATAAATGCATAAATAATAACATAAGTTAAATTTTATTCTACAATGATGCATTAAACTTATCAGTAAAGATTTTATGTATTGTTATAAAAAGTTATTACAGCTTTCTGTGTTCTTGTGCTATGTTCTTGTGAGCTTTCTCTTCATTTAAAAAAAAAACTATAAAAAATACAAAAAATAAAAACTTTAAAAAATGTACAAAAAAAATTAGTTAAAAAAAATAATAGTACATTTATTTTATTTTTAATTTTGTTCAATTGCATTCCACATTAATGTATTAAATTGATCAGTAAAGATTTTATATAAAAAAATGATTGCAGCTTCCTCATGTTCCTCACATGTTCTTGTGAGCTTTATCTTCATCAAAAATAAATAAATAAAAATAAAAAAAAATAATTTAATAATATAATACAATTATTTTATTTTATTTTACTTTGTTTAATTTTATTCTGCAACGATGCATTAAATTGATCAATAAAGATTTAGAGATATTAGTTACAAATGTCCAAATGTTCTTATATTCTATATATTGCTTCCTATGTTCTAGTGAACCTTCTCTTCATCCCAAAAAAATACAATAAAAATACAATAAAAAAATGTGTGTGTGTGTATATATGTATGTGTGTATACATAATTGCATTTTTTAAAAATGTTAAAATAGAAAACAGTAAACTATATATAGATAGAAATATCATGATTATTTCCCTTAATATTTATTATTTTTAATTGTATTTAATATTTATTAGTATTCCGTGATTGCAGTGAAAATAGTAGAAATAATAACTTTTTTTTTTTTTTTTTTTGGAATAAAATGTTTTTTCAAGGCTAATTTAATAGCTTGCATTTTATGTGTCCTAAATGCAATTAAATAAAAATGTTGCACTATTTTCATAATTTGAGAATTGCAGCTTGATTGGAAATTCTGCATAAGAAAATAATTGATCATTTATATGTATAAATTTATGCATAAATGTAGTTTATTTTATTGTGATTAGCAATTTTCAAAATTCAAGATTGAAATTCTGGGTCTGGGGCACGACACAATATCAGTCTATGCAGGCATACAATTTAAATGTACAACCTGAAAATCACTGAAAAGAAACAAAACTGAACAGTGTAGGCATAGCATAGATAGTTTTATTGTGAACTCCATAAAACAAAAGAACAATCCACTCTAAGATACAAAAACACCTATTTATTGGTAAGTCGGTGCAGTCATCTAGCATTTTAGTACAGATTTTATGCAGAAACTCATCTCCTCTCCTCTCGCTTTCGCAGTTCAAATTGACACATCTTAAGGTGCCTAACAATTTCCGCTCCCATTTTCCACATTTGAGATTTGCTTCTGTACCTAGATTTCTTGCACTACAATCCTTTATCTTGATCTTCTTGCAGATTCCTGCTAGATTAGCCCAGTTTAGGCTTATATACGTTCAGAGTCTTATTGATCCTGACAGTACATGCTTGTGCAGCCCAGATCTCATTTGATGTCCAGATTAGCCAAGGTCAGTTATAGATCCGCGAGGATATCGGTAACGTAAAAAAAACCCAGACTTGCCAGTTCACATTACCGTAACCCACATACTGCAGTATTTATCTTACATAAGGAAAACAGATTTTACGGTCAGATGTTGCACAGACTTTGATTTTCATTTGAAAGCCTTTCCAAGTTCTAGCAGCTAATTACCCAGTGATCTGGAAATCAGGTTCTTGCAGTGTTCACAGAAGGAACCAGTGTGTTTTTGCCCATTCGTGTTTATGTAAAATGAGAATTAAAGAACGTTAGTGTGGCAGAGAGAGACGTGCATTGTGGGACTCACACTGCCCCCCTGTGGGTAAGTCTCAGCGTGAGCTTTTGGACAAATATCAGGCTGACAAAACAAAAGGTTTGGGCAACATGCTTGCAAATCGTATCCCGCTGGTTCCCGTCGCCAGACTCGGCGCACGGCACTCCATCGGTTTGCTTTCATTTAGTGCTTTTTTTCGGCAAAATCTATTAGGACTGTGTGGGTACAGATATAACGACGTCGCACAGATGTTCAAACCGTAATTTGCTTCCTTGCTCAATGATTGAGGGCCTAAATGCAAAGACTTAAATGAGATGTCTGTAGCCATGCATACAAATGGTATCTCTTAAGGAAGTCATAGCCTGGTAAGTGTTGGCATTGTTATTATGATTAGCTCCCAGAGGGAGGTGCTGGTTCAGTTTCTTGAGCTCACGCTCGCCTCACATACACACATAGAGTCTGCAGCGTATTTGAGGGTGCCGAACACGTATTGGCCTTTCTGGGAAAGCTGCCTGTTTCCGGGCAGGTGCTGTTGGCTTCCCTGACAGTTCTGAGGAGCAGCGAACAGATTAGCAAGCAGCGTAGCGCGTATAGCCGGCTGGGCTTATGCAGGGAGGCTCCTTAAAGCCAGAAACATTAAATAGGTCCTCTGTGCCCACAGCTCAGGATGCCTGCGGTGTCAGGGTCAGATCGCCTTCGTACACCGGCACACAAAGCTGTCAGCGGTAAACAAGCTAAAACCCGTCAGAAGAAGCGGGGGCCGCGCAAACGAAGAGAGAAACGAAGTCGGATCTGAATGGAATTGGCAGCGGAGGGGTTTAAGCCGAAAAGGTCATAGCTCACTTTCGCCTTTCAGAGCGTCTCCGGCAAATGATCTTTGAAGTATCGTTGGCGCATTTATTCAGGGAGATCAATTGAAACGCGAAAGCGACGTCAGTGTTGTGGTGGGTTTTTTTTTTTTTTTTTTTTTTTTTTTAATGACCCATTTTATTAAGGAAGATTTTCTGCACCTTCTTTCCGCCCTCTCCTATTGCTTTATTCCTCATTTGGTGGGTTTTGCACTAAGTCCTTTCTTATACCCAGTATGAGGAGGATAAACCTCTTATTGCGGCAGGAACATAATCCCTTTTGCATGCCCACAGCGAAAGTATATTACACACGAGAAGTGGAGCAGATACATCTGTGACTGTGTAGGGCACCAGGAAACTCCCACGTCCCACAATCACAGTGAAAAAAGAGGCTTGAAACACTTTATTTGATATATTCAACCCGGTATCATGCGATTTAACTGGGTTTCAGAAGTAGAAATGCGTGAAATCCAATATTCGCGTGATTCAGAGACTTATTCGGGATCTTAGATGCTCCGAAATTACTGAGCTGTTTGTTTGTCTGTGTTTTGTTCAAACATTTTGTTCAGAGCTGTGGTGCAGTGGTTATTATGCAGCCTTGCTGCACAGGTGGGCAGTGCAGGTTCGAGTCCTGCATGCATACTGATATGGTTTCTCCTAAAAGTTTGATCACCCAGAAATGAACATTCTGTCATTTATTACTCAACCTCATGTCATTCTAAATCTGTAAGACCGAACTTCATCTTCAGAACACAAATTAAGATATTTTTGATGAAATCCGAGAGCTTTCTGTGCCTGCGTAGACAATAACACAACTGACACGTTCATGGCCCAGAAAGGTAGTAAGGACATCATTAAAATAGACCATGTGACATCAGTGGTTCAACCTTAATTTTCTGAACAAGAATACTTTTTGTGCACAAAGATAAGAAAAACAACAACTTTATTCAGCAATTTCTTAAATGCCTTGAACTTGGTAGTTGCATTGCTGTCTGTGGAAGGTCAGAAAGCTCTCAGATTTCGTCAAAAATATCTTCATTTGTGTTCTGAAGATGAATGAAGGTCTTACGGGTTTGGAATGACATGAGGGAGAGTAATTAATGACAGAATTTTCATTTTTTGGGTGAACTATCCCTTTAAGACATTCAATAATTAAATAAACAACAGATTAATCCAAGTGTTCTGACAGATTTAATTTAGGAATATATTCATATATATACATATATACATAGTAGAGGTCGACTGGTTATCACCTGGCCGATTATCGGCACCGATATTAAACATTTTTGTGGTTATCGGTAATTTTCAAAACCGATTTGCGGATTAAAAAAATATAAACGCATTTAAAAAGTTTGTCAAAGCCCTTCTTATTCTTAATTTTGACATGAATTCTTATTTTTTACACCAGACATGTATATCGGTTCAAAATATTGGTTATCGGTCTACTTGATCTGTAACAATCAGGGCTCTGCGCTTGCTTTTCTTTTTAAGAGCATTTGTGCTCCTAACTTATATTTAGGAGCACAGACAAAATATCAGGAGCACCTTCAAATCAGTAATCAAAAAATCTGATCAAAGATTAGCATTTACATTACAAGGTGATATTTGACTCCTTAAAGTGATGTACAGGGGAATTTTGTTTTTACCTTTGTAATGGCATTTTAAAAGTAAAAAAAAAAAAAACATTTTATAAGCTTTTTAAAATTTTGAATTAAAACAAGAGAATAAGAATCAGTTACCAGTCAAATGAATCAGTATCAACAAAATGAATTTATACTACAGAGGTGGCACAGAAGAGCACAAAAGTGGCTTGCAGGTGTATTTTCATACGTTTAATGAGGCTCAGAGGTGGCATGAGTGCAAATTCATAAATTCATGTTGAGATTAAAGTTTTAAAAATAAAATTTTGAATATAGAAATATTAAATGATTTAAATAACTGAAAAGATACTTTAAAAATGAAACTAAATCTGCCAGTATGTGGCGGCAAGTCACTGATTTAATTACTGAATCATTCGTTCATTTGATACGTGACTTGTTTCAAACCATTTTTGACAACGAAATGGGGCAAAATCAGGCAATAGTGTTATAGTCAGACAGTGTAAGTCACTGAATATTAACTTCTTGTTTATTTAACTGTTGCATGAAATCAATATCTTATTTACAAACTCCCTTAAAAATCATTAAAAGCTGTCGCTCATCTTAGTTCATCATGATCTCACAAAGTTCCATTATAATCAACGAATCTCTCTACACTGCACAGTCAGTCTCTTATTTACACTCTCTCTCTACACTGTTTATGAAAGGAATCGTAAGATATGTCTGTGATGCATTACTCAACACTGCAAAAACACATAGAAACAATTGAAGCACCCCTCAGCGCAAACACAAATATGCTGATCGGGTCAGTTGCACTGGTGCCCCTAAATATTTCTTCATAGTCGCATGCAGTAGTTTTAAGTTGCAAATGCGACTGAAATGGTCGCACTGTAGAGCCCTGATAATCGGTATCCGTATCAGCCCTGAAAAACACATTGGTTGATCCCTAATACATAGAGCTCATCAAATATGGTGAAAATGGAAGCTCAGCCTTACTTCACTGATGCGCAAAAACAAACCTCATTGGTTCTTGTGGGCCAAGCAAGCACGTTCAAGCTTATGTTACCATATTTGATGAGTTTATGTATAAAAAATGTCATCCTAAATTAAACCTGTTCATCATGTAAAGTGATTGTGTCTTCAGAAGACTTGGATTAAGCCTCTCTGTTTTATGCAGGGCTCAACGTTAAGGATTTTTTCTACTGGTCCAGTGGTTCAAATTTTTCACTGGCCCTACCACAAAAAAATTAAATAGTTGCTGTTATCATTGTTTTTGACTCATGTTATTTTTATTTTAATAATTAAGCTTATATGACACCAAAATTTTACATACCAAATAAAATAGTACAATTCTCAATTCCAATTTCGATACCACACCTAAACCTACTAGCCTAACTAAAGGTCAAACATTATTTGTTTGTTCAAAAAATTTGTAACTATTAATATTTTATTACAAATGAAAAGATTTAGGCTTTAGGAAAAAACAGCAGACAGACTGAAAGAACGCAAAGGGGCCGTTCACAGATCGCGCCTAAAAACGCGTGGAAAACGCTAGGCGCGCCGCTTTCTCCTCCTTTCCAAAGCGCTCTGTAGCTTGTGCTCCTGTGGTGTCTGTCGTTGCTAAGCAACCATGACCTACGCTCTCAATGAAGACGCAGAAGTTTCAGCAAAGTACAAACAGATTTCCAGCACTAAAGACCGCTTGCTGTAGCTCTGCTACTAAATTTATTTAAAAATGGCTATCCCTGTACAGCTATGATCAGCTGTTTCTCCATCTTGGCTGAGCTTTCAGTGTTGTAATGGAAAAAGGATGAAGCTAATTGGTTGGTTCTTGTCGTTTCGATGTTTTTATCTCGATGCGGCGCGGACGCGTCTGGAAAAACTGAGCGCGTCGCACCGAATTTTGAACGAATCTTTAATGTGACTCGGGACGAACCAGTCGTCTCGGGGAGTGATTCGTTCAGTCGTGCGTGTGCAACATCCTATTAGGTTCTGTACTGGAATTAGTTCACCTGTCTCGAGACTTCGGGTTTTTGGAGTCGTTCGTTCATCTTATGGGGCTGTCACGTGATGAACGAATGACTCGAACCCGAAGACTCAAGAGATGAACTAATCAATTCTTTTTCCGGCTCACACTGCATTGGTTAAGCTTATTGGGCTGTCACGTGATGAACGAACGACTCAAACCCGAAAACTTGTCAGATAAGAGGTGAGGTGAGCTAATCATAGACTAAAGACCCAGGTAAACAATGAATTAATTGTTTCTATTTCTTATAGCATTATAGTTTTGTCTTGTTTGTAGTGTGATCAACGGTTGCGTAAGCAGTCGATGTGTTAGGGAGGCAACACGTAACATTTAAATTATATTTTGCTAAAATGAACGAAATGACTCAAAAAGATTCGTTCATTTTGCTGAACGAGACTCAAAGGTCCGAGTCGGTAAAATGATCCGAACTTCCCATCACTATTATGGAATAAGAGTGAAATTACCTTTCTATGGTTACCGCTGTAAACAAAGCAGCGCCGTGCTTATGAACGCTATTTTAAATGCATTATACAGAGGCAAATGAAAAGAAAACACCATGTAAACTTTTCTTAAAACAGCAAGTTCCTCTCAGAGATGTATTCACATAAACCACAGTTTCAATATTTAGGATAATATTTCCAATATTTTGCGCATTGTGCATCACGATCTTGCTCTACCCGCTACAGTATTTTTTCCGATTTGCGTTCGTCTTCAGCGTCTTTGGCCTCTGTTAACGGATGTTTAAAGAGTTCGTAATATTTCCACACACATGACATTTTGAAAAAAGATTGCATGTAGTTCGTGTGCAAGCCCGGAACCGAGATTGGTTGAAATATGTCCAGCAGATCGGTGCATCTGTACTCCAGTGTATAAATTAAGAATGGATTAATCATTGTTAAAGCTACAAAGCAAGACGAGTATTTTGACATACTTTTTCAAGGTGCGTTCACACCGGACGCGAATGAAGCGTTAAGCACAAGTGATTTACATGTTAAGTCAATGCAAAGACGCGAATAGACATCTTGCGGCGCGGTTCGCGCGAATGGCACGCCGCAAATGACGCGATTCATGCGAATGGAGCGTTTTGGGCGTTTGACGCGTGAACGCGTGATTCGCGCTAATTGAAAAATCTGAACTTTGGCAAATATTCGCGCCGCGTTAACCAATCAGGAGCTTGCTCTAGTAGTGACGTGTTACGACGTAGCGAGTGGAGGGAGAAATCCGAAACAACAATGGAGGACAAAATCATCGTCGCTGTATGTGGATACCCAGAGCTGTACGATACATCTTCGTACTTTTATAGAAACAAGAATAAAAAGGATCTTGCTTGGAAGAAAGTGAGTGAGGAGGTCGGACAATCTGGTAATTTGTAAAAAAACGCTCTTTACCCAGTTTGAGCAATATACATATTGAGGACTGATCTGATCAAGTCAAGTCAAGTCACCTTTATTTATATACCGCCTTTAACAATACAGAATTGTGACAAGGCGGCTGTACAGTATTAGATAGGAAACAGTACATCAACAATGCCAAAGGCAACAGTAAACACTCACATTTTAGGTAAAGGTAGTTAATCAAAAACAATAAAATAAAATGCAATATTGTGTTGAGAGAAAGTGTCCCCAACTAAGCAAGCCAGAGGCGACAGCGGCTAGGAACCAAAACTCCATCGGTGACAAATGGAGAAAAAAACCTTGGGAGAAACCAGGCTCAGTCGGGGGGCCAGTTCTCCTCTGGCCAAAGGTCCCGTGGTCTTGTGCCGACAGCCGTCTAGGTGACGAGGTCTTCACTGTGGATCCGTCTCTGGGGCTCATCTAGTTGATGTGGACTCCGATGACATTCAGGGCTGTAGAGGTCGTCACTAGGTGCTGATCCACCATCTGGGCTGGGTTCGGACTGGATCCGGGGGACTGCAGTGACCATCTGATCTGGATACGGACTGGATCTGGTGGTTAATGTGACCTCGGGATAAGAGAGAAACAGACTAATATTAGCGTAGATGCCATTCTTCTGACGATGCACTGAGTACATCGGGTGTTATGGGAAGTGTTCCCGGTTCCGGTTGACCTAATTAATGCAGCCTAACAATCCTTTAACGGATTTGAATTATAAGAATATGTTGATGTGTTATGTGTAAGCAAGGTTAAAGAGATGGGTCTTTAATCTAGATTTAAACTGACAGAGTGTGTCTGCGTCCCGAACATTGTAGGGTAGATTGTTCCAGAGTTTGGGCGCTAGATAAGAAAATGATCTCCCGCCCGCGGTTGATTTTGATATTCTAGGTATTATCAAATTGCCAGAGTTTTGAGAACGCAGTGGACGTGAGGGACTATAATGTGATAGGAGCTCGCTCAGGTACTGAGGAGCTAAACCATTCAGGGCTTTGTAAGTAATTAGCAAGATTTTAAAATCTATACGATGTTTAATAGGGAGCCAGTGCAGTGTAGACAGAACCGGGCTAATATGATCATACTTTTTGGTTCTAGTAAGAACTCTAGCTGCTGCATTTTGGACCAGCTGGAGTTTGTTTATTAAGCGAGCAGAACAACCACCCAATAAAGCATTACAATAATCTAACCGTGAGGTCATAAATGCATGAATTAATGTTTCAGCATTTGACATTGATAGCATAGGTCGTAGTTTAGATATATTTTTGAGATGGAAAAATGCAGTTTTGCAAATACTAGAGATGTGGTTTTCAAAGGAAAGATTACCATCAAATAGCACACCTAGGTTCCTAACTGATGACGAAGAATTGACAGAGCAGCCATCCAGTATTAGACAGTGTTGTAGGTTATTACACGCTGAGGTTTTATCTGATGGACCCAGACACGGCGCCGAACGAGTCTACGCCGTTTTTCAGCCTTCCATAGCACATAAAGCGCAGCTACCCTCTTAACAAAATCCATGTCAGCCATTTCGCAATGAGACTGGAGCCGCCTGGCAGAAGCCACTCCCATGACACGAATTCGCGTCTGTTGTGAAGTGAATTTCATGCGCGAATGAAGCGAGTAAACTCAAAATGTTCAAGCGTCCAACTACGCGGGAATAGCGTGATTTATTCGCGCAAGTCACGTCTGGTGTGAACGCACCATCAGGCTATTTGTCCGTCAGAGACGCGTCTTTCTGTGATCGCTTAAAATTTTAAATTAACACATGCAAATGCTAAACTTTCGTGACAATGCGGCAGTGGTCCCATTGGGCCAGTGACAGATTCGTAAACTGTCCCGAGCGTCTTTCACGCTGGCCCCGGGCCATTGGGCACTCCTTATTGTCAAGCCCTGTTTATGGATTGTGTTTTTTGTACTTGAAAGTTGTGTAGACTTTAAATGGAAGGACACTTATCTCATGTTTCATTGCCGTTATCTTTTTGATTTTCAAAGATGAATAGTTTTCAAAATGACATGAGGATGAGCAATAGGTGACGGAATTTTCATTTTATTGATGAACTATCCCTTTAAAGCCCCCGATAGGTGTAATGTTTTGGCTATAGTTCTATATGTTTTTTGCCTCTTTGTGAAGGTGTTATTTGATAGGGCCTGTAAATAAGCTGGCTAATGGACTTTCCAGTTGAATATATATTTTAAGGGCCACCCATTTTCACTTACTGTTAGATGCTCACGGCCCAGCAAGAGCTCCATCACTTTGTTCTCGTCTATGACAAGCCTGCCCTCCATCCCTGACAGCTCATTGATTACCGTGGTGTGCTGCCTTTCGATCGGTTCCCTGATGAATTCTCGCAGCCCTGAGATCCTCCCTCCCGAGTTTTCATTTGTCTTTATCCACCAGAGCATTACTCAGAAGGGTTACCATGAGAACATGCAAATTCCGCCGCGCTCCGTTGGCTGTCACCTATCCGTTTCCCTTTCTTTCCAATGACGGGGGCAACTATTTTGCAGCGTCTTTCCCGAAATGACAAATCAGCCCACACGGATAATGGCTTCGAAAGCCTGACGATGAAAATCATCAGGAGATCAGACGTTTTGCCAATTGGTCTAGCTGATGTTTTCCTGTCCCATGATGGAGAAGAAAGCGATTCATCTTCCCAGGCTATCTGTTGCCCTTGGTCGCTATTATCACCGAGCTGTAATTGCCTGGTTTTACACATGGCTGAGCGCTCGCCCGGCCTGCCTGTAATAAGATGGTAGGCAGAAATACAGAAGACATGGGGAGAAGAGAAACAGAAATAATGAGCTTAGTTATCAAACTCTCCAGATGCAGGATAAAACAACTGAAGAAGAGTGGGGGCCGCAGCATGTCCTGATTTACTCTGTTGTTTGAGCTCTCTCGAGAGGTTTAGGTTCTTATGATTGGTCGGGTTGAGTTTTTGGCAGTGATGCAACGGCATAGTCATAATGTTGGGTTTAGAGTTTTTTGCCAGTGTAGACAGAAATCTCTAATTGTTGACCTGCTGTGAAATGGCAGTTCCTGCGGTGGGTAACCAGCAGTGATAGAGCGATATTGTCTAATTAACAGCCGAGTTAGCTCTCCCTCGTGTCCGTCCCGAAATCTACCAACAGCATTGTCAATGAATAATGCATGATGCACACATTCTAGTGTTGAACAGTTGAACAGTTGGTTTCACAGACGAGGCTTAAGCCTAGTCTTAGACTAAAATGTAAGTCTGAGCTGTTTCAACTGAAAGAAACTTGCACTGACTGATCTTGAAATATATTAGTGCCTTTGTTTTATCTTAAAATGCACACCAGTAATGTTTTTTTATAAAAATTACTTAAATGTTCTAATTGAACTATGACCTAATCCTGGCTTAGCTAAGCCCTGTCTGTGAAACCGGGGCGTTGTGTTAAAATCATTTAATATTGGGAAAGTTTTTTTTTTTTTTTTTTTTTTGAAAGAATACTTTTATGGTCACCAAGGCTACATTTATTTGATCACAAACACATGAAAAACAGTAATATTGTGAAATATTATTATAGTTTAAAGTAACTGTTTTCCAATTTAATACATTTTAAAATGTAATTCCTTCCTGTTGTGGAAAAGCTGAATTTTCAGCAGCAATTATTCTACTCTAGTGTCTCACAATCCTTTAGAAATCATATATTGATTTGTAGCTCAATTACCATTTCTTATTATCATCAATGTTGAAAACAGTTGTGCTGCTTAATACTGTAATTTTATGATTTTTTTTTCATATATATGAAATAAACTTTACTATCACTTTTGATCAATTGAATGCGTCCTTGCTGAATATATTTTTATTTCAAAGAAATTATAGGAAATATATTATTACTATATGTGATCAAATATAAAAATACTTACATTTATATATATATATATATATATATATATATATATATATATATATTATATATAAAATTCTAAAAAACAGTTCTAAAAAAATTATTTTATTATATTCATTTATTCATTAAAAAATAGTTGCTGCCTTAAATTAAGTACAATCAACTGTAAGTCATTTCAACTCAAATTACATTGAATGATTAGTTCACTACAGAATTAAAATTTCTTTAATTCATCCTCATCTTATCCAAGATGTTCATGTCTTTCTTTGTTCATTCGAAAAGAAATTAACATTTTTGAGGAAAACATTCCAGGATTTTTCTCCATATAGTGGACTTTAATGAGTTTGAAGGTCCAAATTGCAGTTTCAATCTAGTGTAACGTTCAGTAATTTTCTAAAAATAAATAAATAATAATAAAAATAAAAATGTATATAGTTTTTTTTTTTTTATTTATTTATTTTTTTTCAATTCCATTTTTTTTACATTAAAATGTTTCTGGATTCTGTTTTTTCCATTTAAATTTTTCTGGACTCTTTTTTTTATGGTTAAATTGCATTGCATTAATAAAACAGCAAGTCAAATTAATTACAGTTAAGAAACTTATACAATTTAACATTGATTTATTAAAAGTTTTACAAAAATTACATGTTTAGAGCCCTACGAAATGTTTTCTTTTTTCTCACCTTCTGTTTTATTGTTACCAAATTCTGTTTAAGCATGTCTAATCATTTGAATGCATAAAAACAGCTTAATTTATTAGCGTTTTTTTTAATTATTTTTATTTTTTTACAATATTTATATTTTTCTGGTTATCAAATGAAGGCATACATTATTAATTAGCTTTGAAGGCCTCTAATTCCAGCTGAGAAATAAGCTAAACGATTGTCCATTTTCTAAAAAAAAAAAATAAATAAAATTGTATATACTTTTTTTTTTTTTTTTTTTTTTTTTTTTTTTAAAAACCACAAATGCTCATTTTGCACTAGCTTGACTTCACACATGACATGATCATGTTAGAAAGGTCACATGTGACGTAGGCGGAAGTACCGACCCAGTGTTTACAAAACGAGCGTGCAAAGAAAGTCAAACGCCCAAACAGTGATTTTCGGATGATTGTGAAGTTGCAGGATAAAATGAGATGAAGTTTTTCGCCCTACCCTGTCTTTTTGCATCTAAGTAGATGAAGAACTAACTGCGCATGACCTTTCCAACATGAGGGTGTGAAGCTGTAGACGCACATCGCAGAACTAGTGCAAGATGAGCATTTGTGGTTAAAAAGTATAAGTAATTTTTTTTTTTTTTGTTAGAAAATGACAGATCGTTTCGCTAGACAAGACCCTTATTCCTCAACTGGGATCATGTAGAGCATTGAAACTGCAATTTGGACCTTCAACCTGTTGATGCCCATTAAAGTCCACTATATGGAGAAAAATCCTGGAAAGTTATCCTCAAAAACCTTAATTTCTTTTCGACTGAAGAAAGAAATGACTTTATATATATTAAACCTATATGACCTTTCTCATTCCTCTATATTCAAGCAGGTGTATTTGTACACCTGGGTATTCAATAGCTATGAGAATGCTTCCAAAATGGCCGCCAAGTGAACCGACTAGCTCTAAATGGACTTTGATACGCCTCAGTTGCCATACATCGACCAGCATTGACAACTATTGCTTAGCAAACCACACAGGGAGCAACTGATATCCCAATATGGGGAAAAAACTACTTAGGATTCAATCCAAGCAGTACATGACCCACTAGAATCCTTTAGGGCTCTTGATGTCTGAGAAACACACTTTCTGCGGTTAGCTTATTAGCTTCTGCGCTGCTTATTTATTTATATATTTTTATTTTTATAATATTTCGAATTATGGTTCTATTTAATTGTGTTTTCCTCCTATTGAGGATGTGAAAAGAATGTCCTGAGTGAATGGAAGCGATACCTCACGGCTCAAACCCTAAAACATTTTTCTCTTTAATGGCTCATTCAGGGTATGCCAAGGTTTTGATTGACAGCTAAATTCTCCGGTGTAGCCAGAGGAGAGGCGAGGGCTCAGCTGGATTGTTTTCCGTGGCTTAGGTTCCAATTCCCAGCTCTCCGTTTGGCAGAAGGGATCCACTTCGCCGTCAGTAAACTGTGACCATGTCTCAGGGCTCTGATCTTTTAATGCCTAGTCCCAAGAACTTTCCATTTGGAGTCACTGATCCAAAACCAAAGGTTTTTTTTCACCGTGTTTATATAAATTGCAGCCCACAAAGCAATCATTTGAGTTGCAGGTCTTGTCAGAGGCATCATCAGTCTTTTGCTTTCGGCTGCGTGCTAGCGCACTTGGGTCTCTCTTGCCTTGAGTTGTGACTCATGAGTTATATTAACAGAAGGTGAACATTGCAGCTCCTCTCAATATGGTTTATTTCCTCAATCAGCTTTGGGAATGAGCTGCGCATTTGCCAGTTAATGGGAGGAATGAAAGAGTTTGCTGGTTAGCGAGACGCTGCGGCCTCTTATCACTGCGCGCAGTGAAAAGAATGATACTTTGGCTGTATATTTAGTTTATATTTGTTGTAAATGAGATTTATTTAGTTAAATGTGCTGCCTGAGATATCTTTTTACAGTCTCTCTCTTTCCCTCAGTTGAAATGAAGCATTAAGCCCTTTAATGGTTTTCAGAGTGACACAAACATTACCCATAAGGCCACTCCTGCTGCAAAAAGCTACTTTGTAAAAATATGTAAATCTCTCTCAAGTTTTTGCAGTTTAAAAGCTTGTTAGACTGAGATGAATGAAGAAAACATACATGCAAATAAGCGAATTGTTTTATATCAAAGCCACATTTTTGTCTGACAGTGTGTTTATACAAACGTGTTAGTTCAGTGGCTCGTTCAGCGTCGCCTTTGAATAATTGATAATAATAATTGGGTGGAATTAATTTTATGGATTAATACAGCAAAAGTGAATTCAGGCTATATTTGTGGTTGCAAATATCTTAGGAATGTGGTTGCATTTTAGATCACTGCATATGACACATCTGAACTAAATCTTGTAGAAGAGTTTCATGCAGAAAGTAAATATATCTTTAACACTTGCACTCTCTATTTCTATTCTGCCTACTTTCTTTTTATTTATTAAAAAACCTGTGACCCTCTAATACAAGCACTCTTTCTATTTCTGTTCGATCTACTTTTTTATTTATGAAAAAATTTGACCCTCTAACACTAGCGTTCTTCATTCTTTTTCTATTCTATTCTTTCTTTTATTTATTATAAAATATGACGCGTGTTCTCTATTCTATTTCTGTTATCTACTTTTCTTTTTGTTTATTATAAATAAATAACCCTCTAACATTAGCGTTTTCTATTCTATTCTATTCTATTCTATTCTATTCTATTCTATTCTGTTTTTTTAATTTATTATAAAAAATACGACCCTGTAACACTAGTGTTCAGTATTCTATTTCTATTCTATCTGCTTGTTTTCTTTTTATTTATTATAAAAAAATAGACCCTCTAACACTAACGTTCTTTGTTTTTCATATTCTAGCTGCTTGTTTTTTATTTATTATAAAAAATTAACCTTCTAACTGTAGCGTTCTCTATTCAGTTTCTATTCTATCTACTTGTTGCTTTTTATTTATTATAAAATATGACTTGTGTTCTCTATTCTATTTCTGTTATCTACTTTTCTTTTTGTTTATTATAAATAAATAACCCTCTAACATTAGCGTTCTCTGTTCTATTCTATTCTATTCTATTCTATTCTATTCTATTCTATTCTATTCCATCTACTAGTTTAATTTATTATAAAAAATATGACCCTGCAACACTAATGTTCAGTATTCTATTTCTATTCTATCTGCTTGTTTTTTTTATTTATTATAAAAAAATAGACCCTCTAACACTAACGTTCTTTGTTTTTCATATTCTAGCTGCTTGTTTTTTATTTATTATAAAAAATTAACCTTCTAACTGTAGCGTTCTCTATTCAATTTCTATTCTATCTACTTTTTCTTTTTATTTATTTTAAAATGTGACTCATGTTCTCTATTCTATTTCTGTTATCTACTTGTTTTCTTTTTATTATAAATAAATAACCCTCTAACATTAGCATATTCTATTCTATTCTATTCTATTCTGTTCTATCCTATTCTATCTATGCTATTCCATCTACTAGTTTTTTTTTTTAATATATCATAAAAATATGACCCTCTAACACTAGTGTTCAGTATTCTATTTCTATTCTATCTGCTTGTTTTCTTTTTATTTATTATAAAAAATGGACCCTCTAACACTAACATTCTTTATTTTTTTCCTATTCTATGTACTTGTTTTTTATTTATTATAAAATAACCCTCTAACTCTAGCGTTCTCTGTTCAATTTCTATTCTATCTACTTGTTTACTTTTTATTTATTTTAAAAAACTGACCCTCTAACACTAGTATTCTCTATTCTGTTCTATTCTATTCTACTTGTTTTTTATTTATTATAAAAAATGATGCACTAACACTACCTTCTTAATTCTATTTCTATTCTATTTACTTGTTTTCTTTTTATTTAAAAAATTGTCCCACTAACACTAGCGTGCTCTATTCTGTTTCTATTCTACTTGTTTTCTTTTTATTTATTTAAAAAAATGACGCTCTAACACTAGCGTGCTCTATTCTATTTCTGTTCTACTTGTTTTCTTTTTATTTATTATAAAATATGACCCTCTAACACTTGCATTCTCTATTCTATTCTATTCTATTCCATCTACTAGTTTTTTTTTAATATATCATAAACAAATGACCCTCTAACACTAGTGTTCAGTATTCTATTTCTATTCTATCTGCTTGTTTTCTTTTTATTTATTTAAAAAAATTGACCCTTTAACACTAGCGTGCTCTATTCTATTTCTATTCAATCTACTTGTTTTCTTTTATTTATTAAAATAACCAAAATAACCAAAAATAACCATCTAACACTAGAGTTCCCTGTTCTTTTTCTATTCTATCTACTTGTTTTCTTTTTATTTATTTTGCACATAAAAAAAATCTACTTGAACTGTGTTACACTAACCGGGACTTGTCACAACACTAACATATTGCTCTTTTGTTGGTTTGATTGCTTCTATTGTCCTCATTTGTAAGTTGCTTTGGATAAAAGAGTCTATTACTAAATGTAATATTTTTTGCATACAGCTGCTTAAAGTGTCACAGAAACATTCAGACAATCATTTTAAATCTAAAAAGAAAATGAATGCGGAGATTTTAAGACTCCTCAGTGTTATGAAACGCGCGTGCTGACGAACACGGTGTAGGAAGAGGAAATTAAGCTAATCTCCCAATGTTTATTTTGGCTCCAGAAAGAAAATTGTGCAGCGCAGCAAACAGGATTTGTCCTTCGTTTCCCATCATATCTCAGCAAAAGTGTGTTTGTCAAGGAGCCGTATAAGCTTACGTGGAGAGCACCTTTACGATGCAACACCACCTACCCGTCCTGTTAAATCCTCTTTCTTTGAGATGGCTAGGCAGGGGTCCAGTCGCCCAGACCACACATGCCAGTTCCCCCTAACCTTTCCTCACTCACAGCCGTGCACCACGCACACAACTCCCTTCACAGCAAGAGACTGAAGTGCACTCTATCACTTTGCCAAGTGCACTTTATCAGTGTGTCGGCCCGGAAATCAAAGGCAGGTCATTTGTCCTCAGGCTTCGCATGTTTACTTTGAGTTGTTGCTCTCGCACCCACCCACACAAAAAAATATACTGAAATTCAAGCAACCCGTGTACACACGGTTCAGTCGGAGAGGCGATTAGGCCTTGCTTCAGTGGCAGTGTTTGAAGAGGGAGGAAATGATCATTTGTGCACATCCTGAAGGGATAGACTAGATAGAGATACAACAACAGATAAAAAAAACAGATAAATCCTTCAGTGAATTATACATGAACCATATGCTGGTTTTCATTGTAATACTCAAGGACTTTTTTCTTTTTAGGCTTCTTTTTGTACATTTATACTAAGTATTAGTTTGATACTTAATTACTTTAAGCAATCATATGAGAATTTATTTATTTTATTTTGGTTTTTAATTAAAGGAGAACTCCACTTCCAGAACAACAATTTACAAATTGTCATCCAAGATGTTCATGTCTTTCTGTCTTCAGTCGTGAAGAAATTATGGTTTTTGAGGAAAACATTTCAGGATTGTTCCCCATGTAATGGACTTCCGATTATGAACCCTGATTTTGAACTTCCAAAATGTAGTTTAAATGCAGCTTCAAAGGAATAGAAGAAAAATCCTGAAATGCTTTCCTCAAAAACCATAATTTCTTTACAGCTGAAGACAGAAAGACGTCTTGGATGACAAGGGGGTGAGTAAATTATTTGTAAATTGTTGTTCTGGAAGTGGACTTCTCCTTTAAGTCCTCACCAAGGCTGCATTTACCAATGCAGTACAACAGGAATATTGTTAAATATTATTTAATCTTAAAATGTAATTTATTCCTGTGATGGCAAAGCAAAATTTTCAGAAGGCATTACTCTAATCTTCAGTGTCACACGATCCTTCAAAAATCATTTTAATATGCTGATTTGGTGCTTAAGAATCATTTCTTCTTATTATCAGTGTTGAAAATGTCTGTCCTTTTTAATATTTTATCAGGATTCTTTAAATAGAAAGTTTAAAAGAACAGCACGTTTTGAAAACATTTTTTGTAACGGTGTAAAAGTCTTCACTGACTCAATTTAATATATCTTTGATGAATAAAGGAATTAATTTAAAAAATAACTATAATGCATGTCTACTGTGTGGTAAAGCAAAGGAAAAGCATTTCAGTATTATTTGTCTGCTTGGTTTTGATTAGATCAGAGAAATATATTAAAAGACCTGAAGGGAAATCGAGTTTAATTTAAAATTTACTTCTATTATGATATACTTGTATATCTATGTGGTCTCTGGGACCCCAAACATAAAAGTAGTAAGTCATTTTCAAAATGAGTGTTTAAAGTACAGCTACCTCTGGTGATAGGAGGCTTCTCTCAGCTCTGCATATCCTTAATATTAAAATCCTTCATATTTGGTTTAGAATCCAAGTCAGGGTTATTTTATGAAAGTGAGTGTTTGATACCACAGCAAAATTTCTATATTCATTAATTCTTGCTTTGTATATTTAATTATGTCCCTATAAATGTTGGAAGTAGTTTTGAAAACGGTAAACTTTCATTGGAAAAGAGCCCTACACTGTAAAAAAAAATTCAGTAAATTTGACGGAATACGGTAGCAATATTTTAGGTTTTACAGTTTTAACTTAAATTTACATTTAAATACCGTAATTTATTTAACTGATATGATGTTAATATACCAATCAGTTGAAGTACTGAAATCTGTTTTGTACCTTTGTAATACACTGAAATATATATATATATATATATATATATATATATATATATATATATATATATATATATACACAAGGTGCTCAGTGTCATTCACACAAACACTAAACACCATCATGGAAACATGAAACTGAAATAATGCAATAAACATTCATTTAACAACTTTAGATGTAACATACGATCTTAATGTACAAAACTGATAAGAAAAAAACGTAAAAGAAATAGTTATTTCAACAAAAAAAACTTTGAATGTAAATGTAACAGGAAATTCTGGAAATGTCAGTTTTACAGTTATTTACTGTAAAATATGTTCTTTTTTCCACTTCCAAAAACAGTTTACTTCTGTAAAAATACATGTAATGTCCAGTACAGTTTTTCACTGTATATAGTAGGGGAACTTACCATTATCTATTTAACAGGTTTTTACTGTAGCATTTTTGCAGTCTTTTACCATTAAATTGTCATTTTTTTTAGTGTATGAAATCGGTTTTATTAATTTTTTTCCTAATTCTGTTTTTTCCTTTCTAATTATTATGGATTCCATTTTTTTCCATTTTAGTTTCTCTTGACTCTGTTTAAATGGTTAAATCTAAAAAATATTGATCAAAAAGCATGTCTATTTAAATTAAATCATGAAACTTTTAACACCAATTTAATAAAAGTTTTAACAAAAATTACATTTTTGAGGCCTTATAAAAATTTTAAGCAAATAAGTTTTATTTGTACTAAATTCTGTGTTTTCCATAAATTTTCTGGATTCCTTTCAATGATTCATTAATTTTTAAAAATCAAAACATCTCTAAATAACTGATTTTATATTAAAAAAAAAAATGTATTATTTTATTTATTTCTCTCTCTCTATTTATTTTTCTTTTTTCTTTTTTGCTGTGTATTTTTCTGGTAAATAATTTTTCTAGTAAATATTTATGTAAAGAATAATGTTTTAATAATAATTTTAGTAATGGTAGTAGTACTGTCATTTCAGTAAAATATTTCTGTCACAGTTCCTTCAAGTTAAACCAAATTTTTATTTTGACAGATTGCTGTGAAGACCTTTAAGTTTCTGTTTGTATATAATATGACGATAGTTTTTCTCAAAAGAAACAGAAAAATTTATAAAGTGACTCTGAGAGCAGTTCTAGAAATTCTGTTTATGTTCATGTACTTGTATATTGAGGAGGCAGAGGCTGTAAACACTAGTAAACAAAACCGCGTCTGCATCATTCATTCGCACAGAGACACACAGAACATGCAGAATTCATATTTAAATAGTATTTTTGCTGCTTAATATTCACAGACACTAGTCCATTTTGTGTTTTAATCTGTGTACTGACTTTTTTTATTTATTCATCCAAAATTTGGCAAATTCCAGGACATTCCGTGTTACAGTAAATTCCAGTTTTGTAACTGGATTCCGCGATTCCGTCCGCGTTTACTGCATCATAGAGCCCTATATATATAGAAGTCAGAATATTTTAGAGCAGTCATAGACTTGGAGCAGTTAGCAACTTCCTAGGAACAACTTTAGCAACTACATAGCAAGCATTAAGACACCTTACTGAGAAACTCCAACGTTATGCCAATGAGTTTTCTTCAGATAATGAGTACTTCAGATAATGTATAAATCTAGACCGTTATTGTGAAATGTTTCTATTTAGCATTTGGGTAAACATACATCCTTTTCATGCAGAGAGAGCATCTGACATCTGACTGCAACAGTATGACTAGACTAATAGTCTCTCTGATGCTGTTATGAAAGATTGCTAAACTTGGCAGGCAGCTCGTTAATAGTCTCTGAAGTCGTGATATTTTCTGCCTCACCATCTGTGGTGTTTTCTTCTCTCTTTCTTTCTCCCTTTTTTTTCTTAAAGCTCTCCTTCCTGTCAATAATGTCACTTAGCGTTCTGGAGGTGATTTGTCCCGGGGACATTCAGTGGTTTAATACTGACTAAGCAAGAAAAACTCTCCGAATACCAGACCAGGACGTGACAAGATTTCACTCCTGGTTCATTTTGCCGTCGACGAGCGTTGCAGTTTCCATCTCTCATGGCATGCTTTAGATTGTAACACGCAGTGAAATTTATGATATCCATTAAACACGCTCTGTAACTCGGGTCGTTTAGTCTATCTCTCATGGTTTGCGCCAATCAACAGTCAGACACCAAAAGGTCTTTAGAACTGTTTATATGGGGGTGAAATACGCCATTATATATGTGCATGCGGAGTTAAGAATTAACACATGCCAAGCACCATTAAAAATGTTACTTTCTTGTTAAATAAAATTCACTAGTAATCAATAATTTTATTAGGAAATGCAACATTGCATGGTCTAAGTCAAGCTATTAAAATGGTAATGTGCTTCTCTCTGATTTAAGTTAACATTAGTTAATGCATTAGGTATTGTGAACTAACAGTAAACCCTTGGTGTGTGATGGTGCCCCTTTTTTTATTTTATTTTTTTTAAATCATGGAAATTATGTTCAATAACCATTACTTACACTATCAGAATAAGAAAAAAACACCATTTCATATTTTTACATTAACAATGTAATCACTATTCTATTTATTAAAGCCAAGTATGAATCTCAAGTTAGCGTTTTTAAGCATTTTTCATTTACTCCAAAATAACTCAAGGAGTAACAATTTAAACAATATATTTTATTTGCGAACTTGTTCACAGATATTCTTTTTAATAGCTTTTCACTATTTTTAATTTCTTTTAGATCATCAGTCATCAATGCTCGGTACATAGTAAATATTGGTCACAGACACAGAGATGTACTTTAAATTTCACCAAGCTGATTGCTCACCAAAAACCTCCACAGATCATATTTTCATGCTATTAAAGTCTTATTTTGACATAAGGTGGTGATATCCAAGTGTGTGACTAGCTTATTTACTTTTTTAAATTAGTCATCCGTTTAACGCCATTATATTGTGAATTCAGACTGATTTGCGAATGCGAAAATGCACATAAACACAAGAGGGCGGGATTTGTCACATGAACCAATCAGAGCCGAACACAACCAGTCATATCCAGTCATATCACGATGGAGGCACTGCCTCCTTTCCCTTTAATTTTAGATTTTGTTTTATTTTTGTACTTTTTTTATTTATTTATTTTTTTCTAGGGCTGCCACTGTCTGTCGATTATTTCGGCGATTAATCGAGTAATTTTAATTAATTTGTTGGAGGTGATAAAAATCGATCTAAGCAAACAATAGCCCTTAAAATGACTTAAAATACATAATAGCAATGAAGCAATAATAATTAGATAAGATAAAATATCAAAAGCAAGTAATCATGCTTTTAATAAAGGGGTCATTGGATGCAAAGTTCACTTTTACATGTTGTTTGAACATTAATGTGTTTTGACAGTGTATGTACACATCTACCCTATAATGATAAAAATCCATGCAGTGGTTTTTAATTAATCTGTAAAAATAATATCCCCTTTTTTCAAATCGAGCCATTTTCAGATGGTATCACACCGACAGAGGCCGCTCCCACATAGTTGATTGACATGAGCATCTTACCTCAGACCCGCCTTAAATCAGCTGTAACAGTCCAGTAACCTCCACTGTTTCAATGCCGGAGCAGGGATGTAAGTTAGACAAGAATATCTCCGACTGAGGGATTGAGGTGTTGTGTTGCTGGATGTAATAATGAACATAGTGGTCGTCATTTACTCCCGACATCTGAGCCACTGAAGATGCAGTGGATTACATTTGTTTGTGAAGGGAATGCGCCTCCCGATCTACATATATCCGTCTATGTTTGCGCAAATCATTCCTGATCCTGCGTCACTTACTACAGAAGTGAGTATAAGTTTTTTTTTTAATGAATATTTTCGATTGCCTTTCTTAATAACGTGCTAGTTAGGAAGTTTAGCGGCTAAACGCGGCTAAATTAAACAGACTCGTCACTCCATAGAGAGAAGAGAGGGGTGGGGCAAGCAGAGCTCATTAACATTTAAAGCAACCTCGACCAGAACAGGATGAATTTTGCAGAGCTGATTTTGGCAAGGTAAAAAGGGTGTTGTTTTACACTACCACTGAGAATTTTTAACCAAAGTATATTATAGACTTTTCATTAAGACTCTAAAAAAATCATATCAACTTGTGGAAAATGGGCATCCGTTGACCCCTTTAAAAAAAAAGAAAAAAAAAGCCACTGTTATTTCTTGAATATGTGGACATCAAAACGTCCAAACTCAGAGTGAGGGTTTAAACTTTTATTTTAAAACCGCAATGAACTGTTAGCATATTGTTGAAAATATTGATGTGTTTGCGTAGGTTTATAAATTATTTACCTTACGAATCTGATAAAATGGTGCAAGCTGTGTTCCCAGATGAGCGTTATAAAAAACCCAAACTCACAACAATATGCAGAGATGGAGTTTGAGACGCTCCACACGTGTAAATGAAATGCCCCTGATTTGTAGATGTTGAAATTAACATTTAACATCATTAAAAATACCAGTTGTTAATCTTGAAACATGCTAAATAATCTAATTGTCCTGTGGACAGGGCATAGTTTTTACATTGTCTATAAACAGTCTCATGGCAGTCTCAAGAATATTCAAGTCCTGCTATTGGCAAAAACATAATTTTAGACCCTATGTGTGTTTTTGTGTTTTGTGCACTGTGCTCCATTTGGATCTCTCAGTAGGGGGTCGTCAGGCTCGAAGGTTGGCCGTCCTCTCGGCGAAAACACGCAACCGATGGCCTGACGAGCACACGGGGATGTAACGAGCCTTCCAGACACGCCGTTTTCTGCTTTATTACCATCCATCCCCGCTCGTGATTCATAGCCTTTTGTTTGCGCCTGCCACAAAACGAAAAACAACCCCTGCTCGCTGCATTTTGTTTTAGCCATTTTGTTGTTTAAACACCCCCTGCATGCAGCCCATATGTCATGATATCCACCTCTCCACAACATTTCCACATGCCTTTCTACTGCTTTTTCCGCTCCCTCCCTCATTCGCCCTGTCTTTTTGCATCCTCCCCCCTTATTCCTCACTTCTCTTGTCTCCACAAGCCTCGGTAGAGAGAGAGAGTGAGAGCACATGTGGGGGTGGGGAGGAAACACAGCTGAATTAGTTGAGTCTCTCTGATTGGCTGAGAGGCCGGGTATTGTGGGTAAGGGGGGTGGGAGAGAGAGCAGGGCGGGCGGCATTTGTTTATTACATATTTCCCCCCTTGCCTTATCTCGTGTTATCACAGCAACGGCTCCTCCTATACAAACATAAAATAGACAGTGGTGGGGAAGTATCGGGCTCACTGTATACAAGGGGAGGGCTGTGTGTGTGTGTTTGTATATATGTGTGTGTGCTGTCTGTCTGCCTGAGAAAGAGAGCCATTTAATTTGTGGAGTGAACAGGGATATGCGTCAGTTCGTCCGTCGTATCCAAGACACTGCCGATGCCGCGTCCACAATCTGCTCAACGTCACGGTTTCATCAGGCGAGAGGGGTTGGTGCTCGGCGACACCACCACCAGAAGAGAGAGACAGGCAGAGAACGAGAGAAAAGCGAGGCTACGTTGGTGCACTGATGCCTGCGCGCGCTTGTGTTTGAGCGTGTCTGCCGGCGGTCCGCTGCTCCTTAGTTACTCTGGCTTCTTGCTGCTGCTGTACGTCCTTCATCCTGTCTGCCTCTGACACCATGATTTTTTGTAATCACTTAGGCGAATACAAGAAGGACGAACTCCTGGAAGCTGCGAGGTGAGTACAAGCCTTCTCAACCTTTCCTCATATCATTCCCACTCTCCCATGATTCCGTTCTCTTCCTCCCTCCCTCGTACTGTTTCCATAGTCACTGTTTTTCTTTTGTCTGCGCACATGGATGTGAATTAAGGGATGTGTAGAAGGTGCCACCAGGGCCGGGGATTTCTGACTCAGTAGATGCGCTTTCATACATGCATGTGTGATGGCCTGGAGGAGCCCGAGAGTTTCCGTTTAGCGGCTTGCCATGGGCAGAATGCTTTGCTTTTGGTTTTTAATTGGTTAAAACCAGAGCAAAAGGATGTGAGAGACAGAACTTCACATCCTACCTGTTGTCCAAGGAAACTCCTGGCAAGCACCTTGATTGTCACCATGAGACGCATTGCCATGGTGAAACAAAACCGCCTCTGGAAACATCTGACACATCTGCGATCCCAGCAGTCACTGAGAAAAGATGTTCCTTTTCATACTCTGGTCTACATCTCCATTGACTTTGCCCCCCTTTTTTTATACCCCTGCCTTCAGGCACAGCCTGCAGCATGGATACAAATCAGGACTCTTGTTGTTTTAATGATCAAGAGGAAAAGGAACTACAAAGGCCTTGTAATTCTCTCCACCGTTAGGAAGAAAGATCATTAGGAACACATACGATCACAGGGGGCTTCGTTGTTGTGGAATTAAGTTGATCTTGGTCCCCCCCCCCCCGAAGACGCGCACAAGGAACCCTATAAATTGAGAATTGTTTGTAGAGACTTGCGGAATGGAAGATGGACGAAGCCGATAGACGCACAAACAATTCACAAGAAAGTCGTGTTTGACTTATGGCCTGCGCTCCTCTTAGTGGTAATCTCCCGAAGACCAGGATGCATCTGCAAACGCATCAAGAAGATTGATGACACCCTACGATTTCTCAGCCTCTCTTCCCAGTTGTAATCTCCCAGCCAGTCCTATTTTCCCATGTCGGTGGCAGCGTGTGCATTTAAATGAAGGATCTTGTTGTTCACTGGAGCCGGTTATCTGTAGTTACTGGCAGGAGGAGACCAGAACGACTGGGGATGAACAAACCCTACTGTTTTGGCAAGGTTTGACCTGAGAAAAGCTCCTGTATGTCAGGCTTGCAAGAACCTGACAGTTTTCGAACATGGAAAACTGGATGTTGACATATTCCACCACATTGTTCAGCAGCTAATAAAGGGGCTTTCACACAGTGTAGTTCTAGGAACTAGCCAGCATGGTGGTTCCTAGAGAACCAGGCCGTTTACCTGGTTGCATTTGCACTGGCAGCAGGAACTCTAAAGCGACCAACAGTGAAGTCTTTATTCGCGTCATTTACAAACATCAACAACCGGTCAATGGAGGACTCCATGATCGGAGCCATTTTTGTTGTGTGTCGCGGGTTACTTGGTAACAGAGATGGAATGTAAACGCACAATTTACACAATTGAAAGAGCATGAAAATCTGAATAAATCTCCAATAACAACTTGCAGTGTTACATATCATTGAGGCTGAGAAAAGAAATGCTAACGGTCGATGCTAATGGTCTAATCTGATTCAATAATCTATGCCAAGCTATTAGCAAAAAAAGTGGAGTGTTCCTTTAAAAATGATGCATAGCTGGTGTTTTGTATGCTTTTAGCCAATCGGCATACACTTACATCATTGGTAGAACTACTGCCAGAAGTTCATGCTTTTTGGCGTGTTTGCACCTCAGGAACTAGGAACATATTTAGTTCAAGGAACTCAATTTGGGAGAAGTAATTTAGCTCCTATCTCAGAGTAGGTCCTAAAACAGTTCAATACCAGTGACAAGTGTATGCTAATTGGCCAAACACACACATAGCACCGGCTACCCAGCATTTTTAAAAAGCTGTGTAAAAATATTTACTCCACTAACATGAAAAACAGCGATAATAGGTGCTTTTGCACTGTATAGTTCTAGGAACTAGCCAGGATGGTGGTCCTAGAGAACCAATTTCCCCCTGGGGCCATTTTCCTGGTTACATTCACACCAGCAGAAACCCTGAAGTGACCGATAGTGACGTCTTTAGTCACACCGTTTACAAACGTCAACAACCCGTGAATGGAGGATGTCGTGATCAGATGTTTTTGATGTGTGTAGCGGGATTCGTGGTAACGGAGATGGAATGTGAACACATAATTTATGTGATTAAAAGAGCACGAAAATCTGACTTAATCTCTTAGGAGAAATTGCAGCGTTTCATATTATTGAGGTTGGGGTAAATATTTTTAAACGCTTATTTAAAATTGCCACATCGCCGGTGTTATGTATGCGTTTTGCCAATCAGAGTACACTTACATTACTAATACGTAGCTCCTAAAACGGGCTTTTCATAGTTCCTAGAACCATTGGTGGAAGTTCCCGCCTTTTGGCGTGTTTGCACCGCATGAACGTATTTAGTTCTAGGAACTCCATTTGGGGGAACTAAATTAGCTCCTACTTCAGAGTAGCGACTAAAACAGTTCTGTAGGAACTACCAGTGACATAAGTGTATGCTGATTGGCCAAACACATATGAAATATCGGCTACCCAGCATTTTTAAAAAGCTGTGTAAAAATATTGACTTCACGAACATGGAAAACAGCGATAATAACTGCGTTCAGCTACCTGTTGTCTGCAGCGTTGTTCTTTTCTTAGCCTCGATGATATGTAACACTGGAAGTTGTCATAGGAGATTTAGTCAGATTTTCATGCTCTTTTAATCGCACCAATTGTGCGTTTACATTCCATCTTCTTTATCACGAAGCCCACGACACACAACAAAAACGGCTCTGATCACAGCATCCTCTATTCACCTTTTGTTGATGTTTGTAAATGCCATAAATAAAGACGTTTCAGAGTTCATGCTACCATTGCGTATGCAGCCAGGAAAATGGCCAGAGGAGGAAATTGGTTCACTAGGAACCACTATGCTGGCTAGTTCCTAGAAATAAGTTCTTAGAACTACATTGTGCAAAAGCGCCTGTGGTTCCTAGAGAACCAGGCTGCTTTCCAGTAGGAACTCTGAAGCAGCCGACATCGACGTCTTTATTTGCGCCATTTACAAACATCAGCAACCGGTGAAAGGAGGACTTTGTGATCCGAGTGGTTTTGTTGTGTTTCATGGGTTCTGTAATAACAGAAAGGGATGTAATCGCACAATTTATGCGATCAAAAGAGCATGAAAATCTGACTGAATCTCCTATGACAACTTGCAGTGTTACATATCATCGACCCTACTTCCTGTGGCGCAAAAAAACGCCAAAAAACGTGAACTTCCGCCAGTAGATCCTCCAGTGCGAGATCCCCTTATGTCTCTTTGCCATTGTCCACCTTTTCATTAGAGTGGCATCGGGCCCATCTCTGGTCCCAAATGGCATGAGGTTTTGGCCATGGCCTTGGCAGGGCTGGTAAATCCAACACTGTCATACTTGGTCACGCTCTGGCTGCCGGCGAGACGTAAAGGAGTTGCTGGCAGGTGCTGATGAGTCAAACCTCTAGAGCTCCAGGCCACGGCTCACTCCAATTACAACGAGAACTTTATATAGGGTATCAGAAGTGCCACTCCTAGGCATGTGATAAATTTATATTGAAGGTACACTTTATGTTCCATGAAGTAAACCACTGAAAGATGCTGCTCATCTTACTGTATGTGCTCCTCCTCTTTTTGACTACGACTTTTATTCCCCCGTCTGTCCTTTTACTCTTCACTCCTCATCTTCTCTGTGAAATTCACTGTGTTAGCTTATTCTTTTTTACTGTTCCCCCTTGTTCTTTAAAAAACTGCTGCTTTGCTTCAGGAGCGGAAATGAAGAGAAGCTCATGGCCCTGCTCACGCCGTTAAACGTCAACTGCCATGCCAGCGACGGTCGTAAGGTAAGAACATTCACTGTGCCATAAACGTTTGACCACTGAGCTGTTAATATTCTCCATCTGACAGACCTACAAAATGAAGTCAAGGTAGATACCATATTTAATCAACTGCTGTCCAGGGTTATTATAATTTTCAGTTCTTAATATAGTTGTATTTCGATTGTCATTGTCAGTTTGTTTTAGTTTTTGTAAGTTTTTACTCTGTTCCCAATGTTTTCTAGTTTTAGTTGATTTAAGGCTTAGTTTTAATGGTTATAGTGTTTAATGTAAAGGGTTTATAGTATAGCATGTGTCAAAAACGAATACCTAATAATGACTTTGTTCTCAATTTTGCATTCATGAAAATGCTTAAATTCTATTTTCCCAGTTGTATTAGGTCAATTTTGTTAACAACAGCTTTTTATTTACATGACACTAACACTGATTTCATACTTTTGGAAATTATCGTTCCTACCAAAATGGAGTTGATTCAAGTCAGCTATTGAGACATTGCCTTCATTTGCATATTTAATTAAATATGGTGTCTACCAGGCTTCATTGTGAGAAATGCGACATTGTTCTCTTCCCCTTGCATTAGCTTATTTGCAGCTGAAAATAAGTTTAATATATGTAATCATCGTTAAATTACAAGTAAAAGCAAATGTGCAGGGTTGGGTTTAAAGCTGAAGCTGAGGAGAGCATCACTCTGAATTGTTATTTAATTGGTTCGTATTTAATCAAGTACATCACTCAAGTAATTTATGCAGAACTGCCGTTTAATTAGACTAGTTTTTGCTGTCGTTGTTGCACATGAAATTCAAAGCTCAACGTTTCACTTATCAGAAAGTTTTAGGTTCAGAGAAATATTGCTTGCATTTGGTTTAAAGATTAAAGCAAACCCTCAGGTTTTCATGAATATATATACTGCGGTTTATTTGCAGCAAGAGTACTAGCCTGCACCTCACTTTCTGTGTTTAGCATGAGGTTTAAATGGAGTTTGTTGTCTTTTTTCCTGATAAGATACATGTATTTTCAACGAGACTTGTTTGAGTTTTGTCAGCAGCACATGTTAGACCGTGTACGACGAGTTCTCCATCAATATTTGTCACTGAGGACAAGATAGGAGCAGTGAAATGGTTGCAGAAGTGTCCTAATCTCTCAGTGAGATCAAGGGCTTGATTTAGAGGAATTACTCTGACGCTTCTGCATGTAGTCCTCATGCATATTTATCGAATATTGACTGATTTCCCAAGTGTGCTACCCAAAATGTTTTTTTTTTTTTTTTTTTTTTTTGTTTTTTTTTCTTTTTGTTTCCTTTCTGCTTTGGTAAACATTTTGAGAATAGTCTGCACTCTCAGCTCATATCTGTGACATTACTGAAAAGTATTTAACAAAGATTGGTGCTTTATTACGTAATTATTTTTTATAATTCAGCTATTTGCTTTTATTTTTGAACATGGCAGTAATAAGTCTAGATTGCAAATGCAGCATATATAAGCACTCTGAAGGATGCTGTGATGATTTGCCAGTTGTTTTTTTTTCCCCTCAGTGCTTGTTGGGATTAACAAATCACTGTCACTTGTGATTACAAGCTAAGACATTTTATTAAATCATCTTAAAGAAATTGCAGGATGGATTTCATTTTATGTGTCAGGTACCAATCCTCTAATTTCATAGATATTTTTAATACTTTATACCGTATAAATGTTTACAGATTTGAATGCAACTTAACAG
The DNA here is from genome assembly GCA_036247105.1 of Cirrhinus mrigala. Classification (NCBI taxonomy): domain Eukaryota; kingdom Metazoa; phylum Chordata; class Actinopteri; order Cypriniformes; family Cyprinidae; genus Cirrhinus; species Cirrhinus mrigala. The sequence continues at coordinate 18,720,645 of CM070027.1, read as the reverse complement.
AGGATTTGGCTTTCGTAAACATAATGCTAAATGACTAACTGCAGTTATTAGGTCTGATAAAAAAATATCAATTTCTCGATTTTAATCGATTTTAAATTTTATGAAACGACATTGATTCTTAAATCCCAGTCGATTAGTCTAGCCTGTTTTCAGTTAGGCCTAATTAACGAAATATTGTAGCGCTCCTCCCATCCAATAAATTGCAATAAGCGTTGTGCTTTGTTACTCTTGATATAAAACAAAGTCTCATAATTCAAATTCGGTCCGTTTTATTGCTGTATTTAAACATTAAATGCCGTTTTGGAGCTGTTTCATTTGGAGTGACGGGTCGCTGTAGCGCCTCAGTTCAAGAAGCGGCACCGGGAAGCGGACGTGAACTGATCGTCTCCTCCGCTTTAATACCAGTTTCATCGTGAAATAAACATGAATAAACACTCAAAGGTATGTTAAAGAGAGTACAACTCACCAAAATCCATATCCTGTCACATGTAATCGCTTATTCAGCGTTTCAAACGCGGAAGGACGTCAGTATAACCGCTTGTAAACAATATGCCACGTAACGTCACATTTACCTCAGACAGAAATATTCGGTGAATCACAAACTTGTGAATCAGAATCAAATCGTACTGTGATATTTGTGTCAATACCCAGCCCTAGCAGTTGCATACATGGTTGTAATAGATAGTATATGCTGCATTTACTGACACTTGTATCAATGTGTCTGTTTTTTGTCAGTCTGTATGTACAAATCTCATTTGAGATATGTCCAGACAGCGGACCAGCAGACTGGCATCTGACTGAAAATTTTAATGCAGTGCAGCTCTGCACGTTTAAAAATGTCTCTGCGCTGCTTACTGCCGTTTACTTTGCAACATTTATAACAGAACATAAATGTTGTCCTTTTGATCAGAACGTCGGCCGTTTCACATTGCACTAAGCATCCCAGGGTTATTTTTAAAACAGCCTAGATTGAAATTCATCTCTGAACTTGTTTAACAAGGTCTCTATTCATCTTAAAACAGGTGAGTGGAGTAAAGGCTCACTGAGGATGTACCTGAGATTGGCTTTTATCGACCCAGGGGCCCATATCTCGCCTGTCTGTGTTAGCGCCTCTAACAAAATCTGATGCTCGTCAACTTAGTAAATTCTGTGTGAGATGCTGTCATTAGTAAAGGGATTATAGTATTTAGATGCATCTGATCTGTACCCTCTCGAATGATTTTCAATGGATTTAACCCATTCAGAGAGTAGATTGGCATTGCATTTCATGTTTAATAGATTTTGGTTCATGATGCGTAAGAATTTTACAATCACCACGATGATGCTTATTCAAACACAAAAAGCTGGCGTATGCATTATCCCCGGGATAATCTTTAGCTTTTTGGACTTAATGAAAAACCTCTCTTTCTGGGTCCATCTGCTTTAGTTGGCTGTTTTGCTCTCCCAGGCTTTATGACTGTATAAAGATCAGTCTAAGCTAATGTCAATAGCGGCTTCTGCCTGAATCACGGAGATGCCGCTTTCTTTTCTTCTGAATGCAACCCTTGATGCACTTGCTACTTCATTAGATATAGAAAGACACCACAGGAAGAATAGAGGATGTCAGGTTGCAAAGCCCGACCCCTTTGTTTGTTTGATGTAATCAGAGGATACCTTCTTTCTTTAGATCCACCGAGAGATGTTTCTCTATTGTCTGCTTATGTGGGGTTTTTTTCTTCTCCGCTGTGAAGCCAAGAGAAAGACCTTGGAAGTGTGTTATTTAGAGCTCTGTCCCTTTAATTTCATAGCCAATTTCATCCACCTGATACTCTAGTCTCAACCATGAAAAGTGATTTGACTTACAGCGACCGCCAGCACTGTTTAGAGACAGAGCCTTCCTCCACAAAACACCCCCGTCCTGCAACGCTGAGCAGATTTCAGCTGGACCCCCGCCAAACCCCCATATGGTTGAATTATGTATTCTGCGCTCAGACAGAGAAGCACTTCCTTAGTCTTCAGTCCACACGTCTCTGTGCCAAACAGTGTGTTGTGGTTCTACTTGATGTTCTGTAAGAACTGGGGATGTATTGGTTCCGATTTCTCACGGTTTGGTTTGTATTATGTTTTTGATCAGTAAATACCTAACATGTTTTGGTTAATATACCAATTAGGTTAATTTGAAGCTGTTCACTATAACTTCATATATTAGAACACACAATTCTAGCATTATTCTCCACATTTATTTTTTTTATAAAGCCCCATTTATGATCCCTTTACATGCATTAAGCCATATGTGACCCTGGGCCACAAAACCAGTCATAAGGGTCAATTAAGTGAGATTAATGGACTTGACAGATGAATAAATAAGCTTCCCATTGATGTGTGGTGTGTTAGGAGAGGACAGTATTTGGCTGAGATACAACTATTGAACTATGGATACAACTATGAAAATCTATGGGTAAATACATTTGTTGCTTTATTGTGAATATATCAATTAGTGTTTTTTTTTTTTTTTTGTCCAGAGGTGGTGTTAGACTTCAGAAGAGCATGTTTTTATTTTATTTTATTTTATTTTATTTTATTTTATTTTATTTTTTATTTTATTTTATTATTTTATTTTATTTAACCACGTCACCCCACTATGGAAGCCCATGTCCGCCACTATAGAATTTTTTTTTAAAAAGGTAATTGCAACTTTTTATCTCACAATTCTAAGTTTTTTCTCGCAATTGCGTATTACAAACTCGCAATTCGGACTTCTTCTGACTTTCTCAGAATTGTGTGATGTAAACTCACAATTGCAAATTCTAAATTCAGAATAGCGGTATATAAGCTTGCAATTGCGAGAAATAAAGTTTGATTTTTTTTTTTCTCTCAAATACAAGTTTATCTTTTTTTTTTTCTTGCATTTGCGAGTTTACATCTCAGTTCTGAGTTCTTTTCTCAGAATTGCGTATTACAAATTTGCAGTTCTGACTTTTTTTGTCAGAATAGCATGATATAAACTCGCAATTAAGAGAAATAAAGTCAGAATTGCAAGATAACTCTGACTTTTTCTTATAAATGCGAGCTTAATTCTGACTTTTTTCTTGCAAATGCGAGTTTATCCTGCAGTTCTGACATTTTCTCACAATTTTGGGTTTATATCTCACAATTCTGACTTTTCTCACAATTTTGAGTTTATATCTCGCAATTCTGATTTTTTTTTTCTTGAAAATGCGAGTATCTTGCAATTGTGACTTTTTTCTCACAATTGTGAATTTATATCTTACAATTCTGACTTTTTTCTAGCAATTCTGACTTTTTTCCTCAGAATTGTGAGATATAAACTCACAATTGTGAGTTATAAAGTCCAGTTCTGAGAGGAATTGTGAGTTTATATCTCGCAATTCTTACTTAATTCGCAGTTACGTGCTATAAAATCAGAATTACATATTATAAACATGCAATTTTGACTAGTTTTCTTGTAATTGCGAGTTTGTATGCTGCAGTTGAGTTTTTTTTTGCTCAATAGTTTATATGTAGTACTGACTTTATAACTTGCAATTGTGAGTTTTTATCGCGCAATTCCGAGAAAAAAAAGTCAGAATTGTGAGATAAAAAGTGCAGTTACCTTTTCTTTTTAGTTTTTTATTTTTTAGGCTTCCATACCCCGCTTTTCTTGCTTATACCCAACTTAAATGTTTACAGTCAACAGTCATTTAGTGAAAAGCATTGTCCACCTCTTATTTCTGAAAGTGTGGGATATTTGTGTTGATAACACTGTCCTGCGTGCTATGTTTTTTTATTTTATAGAGCATTTCACAGTCCCTTCAAGCTACACACTCAATCAAGCAGGTTGGATTAGTTTTTTGGCTTTTACTGAGAATAGAAACATGACCCTTATGTTGTCTGTAATCGAAAACACCATGCTGGTGAGGCAGGTCCACCAGGTCCGCTGCAGCATATTGTCCGTACTTACACTACAAGGTACTTCACCATGGTTGTCTTAGACTGGAGCATGAAAATGCTTTCCACTGAGCTTTAATTAGCCAAGATATCTCTATTCAAAATGATATCTTCCACTGCACTCCGCTGCCAGAAACGAGCAACTTCTGTATGGATGGCAATGGCGTGACGCACTTTCACCCGCTCTCCATTACAAGTGAACCACTTTTCATTTCGTAATTATATGTTTGCCTCAGTGGCCATCATGCTCTGAGCCCTGGATGCTATAACAGATGGCCTTGGGCCCTCAATTTATTGCTTGCTGTTTTCCACACACTTCACCTCTCTGGGGATTTTAGATTATACAGGACACATCATTCATAAAATAATATTGATTTAGTTGTTGTGTTTTTCCTTTCCTGTGTTTCCAAGCACATGAAACCATTGAATAGAATAAGGCTGTCACGGCAGCTACATTTCAGTAGTCGATACCAATACAAGTGATTTTCTCAAGGAACCAATTTTGAGACTGCAGCAATTTTCAATAGGAATTATTATGAAACAGCCCTGCTTTTACATAACTGCTTAGACTGCAATTATGAAAAAGCACTATTTTTAGTTATTAAAGTTAAATATTAATAAGAAAGTAAATTTCACTTTTTTAATTGTCATATCTCTTTACATTTTTGCTTCATTTGAATCTTTTTTTTAATTTTAATGAATTCTAATCAAGTTTTTTGATTTTGATTTTTACATTAACATTTTTTTTTTTGTCCTGTCTGTTTACATCCTAGTATAAAGTCGAACAGGCAAGCCTGAAACAGAGTCATAATGTGCCGTGTTTGCTTATTCTTCCACATCTATTAAGTCTAACAGCATGAACCTAGAGGCTTCTGCTATTTCCAACATCTATCCTAATGAGAGGTGATGATGGGGGAGCATGCAAGCCTCTCCACCGGTTCAATCTCATCTCAGCCTTTGCCACACAGACCGACATCTCTCTCAGCACCCTGCAAATTACCTCACATTCATCTTTCCCGTGTAGTGCTGTTGTTAGTGTTTTGATACTGACCAATTTTAGTAGCTTCAAAGTTGCACCAACACTGATATATTGAAAGCTCGTCTCTGGTCCCATGCTGTGAAATTAGGGCTTCCTGTTTTCTAATTTAAAGGGCCGCCACATCACACGCTGAGATTTCTTTATGCTGCTAGATATATGCAGTGCCGTGTGCTCGCTTTGCTACACTGAATCAAAATCACTGCAAAATCAATGATTTTTGCAAATGTGAAAGCTTGTTTTCATGTCAGTCAGATTTACTAGCAATGTCAGCTATACAGAGGTGGCATCAGCCTGTAGTCATCCTATTAGGAATCATTTAAGAGAGCTGTCATCCTCATAGCTTTAATGCTGTATTGTGCCTTCTCGTAAAATTTAATCTATGTATCGTTCTGTCGTTCTATCTATCTATTATTCTATCGTACGGTCAATCTGTCGTACTATTGCACTTTTGTTCTGTGGTTCTGTCTATGTTGTTCTGTCAGTCTATATCTATTGTTCGTTCCTTTTTGTTTTATCTGTCTGTCTGTCTGACTATCTTTTTTGTTCATTCTGTCTATCTGTCGTTCATTCGTTTGTTCGTTCTGTCTATCGCTGTCGCTCTATCTTTCATTCTAGCTTTATATCTCTCTGTCTATCTATCTGTCTATCTATCTATCTATCTATCTATCTATCTATCTATCTATCCATCTATCTATCATTCCGTCGTCCGTCCATCCATCTATCATTCTATTGTTGTCAATCTATTGTTCTATCTGTCGATCTATCGTTCTGTAGCTCTTTCGTTCTGTCGTTCTGTCTATCATTTGTCCTGTCGTTATTTTTGTCTTTGTTGTTCTGTCATCTGTCTATCGTTCGTTCGTTCGTTCTGTCTGTCTATCTGTCGTTAATTCATTTGTTCTATCTGTCTGTCTATCTATGTATCTATCTATCATTCTATCGTTCTATCGTTCTATCTTCTGTCATTGTATTGTTCTTTCAATCTGTTGTTCTGTCTGTCGATCTATCGTTCTATCGCTCTTTTGTTCTGTCGTTCTGTCTATCATTTGTCCTGTTGTTCTTTCTGTCTTTGTTGTTCTGTCTGTCTGCCTATTGTTCGTTCGTTTGTTCTGTCTATCTGTCGTTCATTCATTTGTTCTATCTGTCTATCTATGTATCTATCTGTCGTTCTATCTATCGTTCTATTGTTCTGTCGTTGTATTGTTCTTTCAGTCTATTGTTCTGTCTGTTGATCTATCGTTCTGTCACTCTTGTTCTGTCGTTCTTTCTATCATTTGTCCTGTCGGTCTTTCTATCTTTGTTGTTCTGTCTGTCTGTCTGTCTATCGTTCGTTCGTTCGTTTGTGTTCTCTCTGTCTATTGTTCATTTTGTCTATATCTGTCTATCTGTTGTTCGTTCGTTTGTTCTATCTGTCTGTCTGTCTGTCTATCTATCGCTCTGTCGTTCTCTCTATCTTTCTATCTATCTATCTATTGCTCTGTCGTTCTCTTTCTTTCTATCTATCTATCTATCTGTCTATCTATCTTTCTATCTATCTATCTATTATCTATCTGTCGTTTTATCACCTTATTTTTGTTTTATTTATTTGTTTTTTTTTTTTGTTTTTTTTTTCAAATTTTTTTTGTTGGTTTGTTTAATAAAAACCTTGTAAAATAAGGCTTACTTTTAAATCTGTATTCTTTATTTTTTTTTCAGGGTATTTTTACTACTTTGCTCTGCTTACTCTGTGCAGATTTCTTCAGAGTATTCTATTTCCAGTTTTTCCACAATGGCTTCTTGTTGCGTAGGAGGTAAAGGTCTTGACAGATCTGTTCTTCAATGTATTGCAGATTAAATAGGTCTCTCAAGACAGCAGTCGTCAAGCATGTGGTGAGATTTACTGCTACAATCCACTCTCAAGTATCTCTTATAAGGTGTTGCTCATTTATTATTTTATATTATTTAAATCAGAGCTTTTAGCAGATTAAAAATAATTAATTTTAATTTATTTCTGTTGGTGTTGGTGGTGCATCCATTGCTTGGTTTCTTGTTAATTTTATTAAAGAAATGTAATGGCTTTAGAAGTGTTTTATTAATCTGAGAAGTTAATGTGTTTTGACCGGCTGTTTTTTTTTTTTTTTGTATATGGAAGGAGACAATTTGTGGATTGTCTAAGCTGCCATTTAAAAATAGCTGATAAGAAAATCATATGCTGTAGGTTTGAAATGGCAGTGGTGAAAAAAAAAAAAAAGATTTATTTTAGATTGAACTATCCCTTTCAAGAAATTTTTCTGTGTGGCGTATGGCATCTCTCCGGAGAAGTTCTTTGCCCTGCAACAAATATTACCCCTAATATCTGCCTTTTTGTAAAATCTATTCTAGTTTGTTAAATTATTTCTCAGATTGTTTTTTTCTTTTGGTATGTGTAATGCTCCCTCAGAAATGTACATCATGTAACACAGCATTTTATTCTCTTCTGTCATATTTTCTGGCTGGCCGTGTTGTCTCAGCATTTCATGGCAGCTGTGACCCTGGAGGAGCTCCTGCTCAGCGAAGCGTTAGCGTGTTAAATGTACCCCCTTGAACTGCTTTGTATTCAGGTTGGGCCTCTGCCTGCCTCTCTTGCCTGCATGTGAGGAACCAGGCACGTGGTTGGCGCTCTCATATTGCAATTTGCTACAACCTGTGAGGATTCAATGCCCTGCAGAGCCGTGGTGATTTGAAGGATGAAAAGTGGCCGTCCTGCGAATCAAAGTCTTGAGTATGGAAACAGTGACCTCCGGACTTGCTATAGACACTCAGATACCAGGCTTGTGCAAAACTTCAAAACATTCGGTTTGAATCGATTTAGCCAGTTGTTAGGAAGTCTATCGTTTGTTCATTCGTTCTATCGCTCTATCTATCATTCTGTGGTTCATGCTATCATTTGTTGTATCATTCTGTCTTTCTGTCAATCTGTTGTTCACTCTATCGTTTGTTCTGTCATCTATATATATTGCTCTGTTGTCTATTGTTCTATCTATCTACCCATCTAATGTTTGTTTGTTCGATCAATTGATCATTCTATATATCAATCTATTGTTCTGTCTATCTATCTGTTGTTCGTTTGTTCTATCATTGTTCTATCGTCTATCATTCTGTCATTCTATCTATATCTGTCTTATCTGTCTATATATCTGTCTGTCTATCTGTTTATCTGTCTTTCTATCGTTTTATCGTTCGAATCTATCGTTCGTTCTGTAGTCTATCATTGTCGCTCTCTCTCTGTCGCTCTCTCTCTCTCTCTGTCTTTGTATCTCTGTATGTCTGTCTGTCTGTCTGTCTATCTAATCTATCTATCTATTGTTCTATCGTTCTATTTACTGTTCTATCTATCATCTATCTCTATCATCTGTTGTTCTGTCTATATATCTGTCTGTCTGTCCGTCTATTTATCTGTCTTCTTATCATTCTATTGTTTTATTATTCTATCGATTTATTCTTTCATTCTATCTCTGTCGTTAGTTCTATTGTTTGTTCTATCGTTCTATATATCCATCTATCGTTCTGTTCGTTCTATCATTTGTCTATCATTCTCTTGTCCTATCTATCTATCTATCGCTCTATCATTCTATCTATCGTTCTGTCATTGTCTATTTATCGTTTAGTCTATCATTCTATCTATTGTTCTGTCATTTTATCTATCTTTCGTTCATTCTATCATTCAATTTGTCGTTCTGTCATTCATTCTATTGTTCATTCTATCATTTTGTTCTATATATATCATTCTATTGTTCTGAAGTTCTATCTGTCTATCTATCTATCTATCTAGCTATCTATTGTTTTATCGTTATAACGTTCTATTGTTTTTTCATTTGTTCTATCTATCGTTCTATCTGTCATTCTGTCGTTTTGGCTATCATTATCTATCTTGTTCTTTCGTTCTATTGTTTTTTTCATTCTGTCTTTCGTTCTATTGTTCCATCCATCTATCCATCCATCATTCTATCTGTCTTTCACTCTATATCTGTCATTCTATCTATTGTTCCATCATTATATCAATCCATTGTTGTCAATCGTTTTGTTGTTCATTCTATCATTCCATAATTTTTCTGTTTGTTTTTTTTTCCCTGTTTTTCTTTTTCTATATTTTTTTCACATTTTTTTTTAACTTTCTGTAATATTCTTTTTTTTTTTTTTTTTTTTTAAGCTTTGAAAAATTCAAAGATTGTTCAGACAAACTGTGATTATAGTTAAAAATTAGCCATTTGAAAATGTATTTGCTACCACAGTTCAAATTTAAATTCATGAACTGAATAGGAATTCAAAAGGAATTCTCAATTCATTTCTAAATGTTACAAAACATTCTGAATCTCACACAGATGTTTTTGTGTGTCACTTTGCATTATACAAAACATTCTGGTACACAGAAAAACTCCCTGAGATTGTGGACAGCAGGTGCAGGAGCCAGTAGCTGATGGGTAACTAGTACGATTAAACACTTGGCCTATTGAAACCAGGAGACAGTGTGTGAGACCTGCTGATTTGTCCATCACACTCTGAGACTTTCATCATTAGTCCTGAACCTCTCAGCGCTGCAAGCATCTCTCTCACAGAGCGTGGCAGGGCCCAGAACAACTTCCCGTCAAGATCAGACACCACATTTTGACCAGGGGCACTGATGAAGAGCTCCAGTCCCCATGGAGCAGCTGCTCTCCACAACCAAAGGCGTCATTTGCATCCATTGCAACTCACACCCGTAACAGGGACAGTGTGAGCTTTCTCCAGAGGGGGCTGGTGGAGGGTCAGGCATGGAAGTACACCTCATCACCCTTCAGGGGCACTTATAATCTCCTTATCACCTCCAGAAGTTAGCGATGCTATCGACAATCCAGAGTGACTTGAGGGCGCAGTATGGCTGGTGTCTTGTGGCTCTTTTAAAGGGCTCATTTACTGAGCTGTGAAGATGGTTAAGTCACTTAGGGCGACAGTGGTTTGGCCCAGGGAGACAGAGAAGGAGTGTCGATGTGTGAAAGAAAGGAGTGCTTCGCCATACTTGTAGCTGTCTGAACGATGGAAAAAGCAGAGTCATTAGTCTCCTGTCTGAAGAAGAGGTTGTCAGAGAAGACAGAGACACAGCTCATCATGATACGTTTAAGGCCACACTAAAAGCTGAGCTCCATCTTTGCTGAAAAGACCCTCTTTGCGGTGGCACTTTTTCATGGCAAGGGCGCTATGAGTGGACAGGCTTTTCATCAAAATGTGAGAACGTTCACACACAGTTAGCAGAATGACTGCTAAAATAAAATTGAAAAATCACAGCCCCATGGCACATCTTGAAGGGAATTTTTGCTCTAATTTGTTCAGATTGATTAAGGCTAAGTTTTAGGAGGTAACACTTCAGCACATTCTATTAGAATTTTCCAGTTAAATTACTAAATGTAGCTTTCACACTTTTGCTTAATACGTCTTTCTCGTCTGCTTTCACACTGTTGTTCTTCAACAGTATGTTTTCAGAATCAACATGAATACATCTAAATCGTGTTTTGCTGCAAAAGATAAAAATGCGCAGTTCACTTCTTCTGATTTGCGTTCACATTAGTCACAAACAGAAGTGGTTCATACATTTTCCATACCGCTTCTTTTCAAGAACTACAAAGCTGGAAATGTTTGATATTTTCTGAAAAGTATTTTGTAATTCTTCCTAGAATTCAGCTTTGTAGTTCTGAACTGTTACTAGTTACTGACTGTTATATAGTGCAGCAATGACCAAATTTTGGTTGGTTTAAAGGGATACTTTACCAAAAAAGGAAAAAGATGTCATCATTTGAAACATTTTATTTTTTTTTTTAAATTACTGTTTTATCCATACAATCAAAGTCAATAGGGTCCAAAACAACACACAACTAAATTGCTAAGACATTATTTAGAATTTTAGAATATCTTCTTTTGAAGGTAAAAAAATGTATCCTTTAAACAAAAAAGTTCTGATTGGGGAATTTGAACTCTGGATATCTGGCAACTGGAAACATGAATCTTTGAGTAGTAGAGGCTTGTACAGCAGTATTTATTTTCAGCAAAAATAAAAAAAATATTAGGGTTGTCAAACAAGTAATCACACTTCACATGCAAAATAAAAGTTGGTGTTTGCATAAAATATTTGTGTGTATTGTGTATATTAATTATGTATATATAAATACACACATACTTGTATGTAATTTAAAAAAAAATGAAAAAAAAATATATAATAACTATATATATAAATATAACATTTTTCTAAGATATATTTATGTATCTGTGTGTATTTATTTATATATATAAATATATATATAATATATATATATATAATATATACACACACATAATAACATGTAACACTAAAGTAAAACATTTTTTTTGCATGTGATTAATTGCAATTAATCGTTTGACAGCCCTATAAAATTTATTTTGGTAAAGTTTTGTTTTTTTTTAAAGGCATTTAGTCTAGTCTAGTCTTTTATGGTAAACAATATTGCATGTTGATATAGTCACAGTTAACATTTAATGAACTTTTTGTTGTCTAGAGCTGTCACTAACAATTATTTTGGTAACTGAATAACCAGTCGATTATTCTGACGATTAAATGAGTAATCGGATGATTGTAATACATTTTTTTTTAAATAATAAAAATTTGAGCTAAGCAAACGACAGGCTTTAAAACTACTTAAAATAATTGCAATGAGGCAATAATGATTGGTTATAAATAAAGTATAATAAAGTATCAAAAGCAAGTAATTATATGGTTTTATTGAACAAAACTGTGAAAATATGTAATGTATTATAAACAATAGAGCTAATGTAAATTATGCATTACATCAAAGGCCTTTAGACTACATTTAATGCAATTGTCCACCTAATCTTTAATATTTGAAATTCATCAAAATGTGTAAACCCAGAGTGAGGGTTTGAACTTTTATTTTGAAATCGTGATGAGCAGTTAGCATATTTAGAAAGACAAACATTTTTCATCATAGATTTCATTAACGAAATCTAAATTTTTGGGGTGAACTATCTCTTTAAGTAAAACTGTCAGGTGATAGAGCTGCATTTACTCTGAAAGTAGGTGGGATATTTAGTGCAGTTAATGTTGTTTTCACACTTAATGCATTTGCTTAAATCAGTAGTTACTGGAGCTGTTCAGGCCTTGATTTGTGTTTGTAAAAACCCCAACTCAGAGTGGCTGAAAATCCAAACTCTCTAACTGAGCTTTATGGTCAGTTAAGGTCGGTTCCACACCAAACCTCTTGTATATATGTGTTGTCAGTTGGAAAAATGGTCTAGATTAGCTTCATCACCTGCTTGCGTTCTTTAACTTGCTTGTGGTCTCCTCTGACCTCTGAGAAATCAGCGTAAAATCAAAGCAGAGACAAATGGCTTGCCCTCACTCTTTTTCTTGAAGTGGAAAAGAATTTATCAGTGCCATGCTGGCTTTAGACAATGTCTCTGAACACTGATTGAAAGCCATGCTTGTGAGAGTGTGTGTGAGAGAGAATAGGATGCGTACTCCAGAGTGTGAGATTTGCCACGGTCTGGGTTTAAAAATGATGGAGCTCTCTGAAGTGCAGGACGTTATTAACACAGCACACTGGAGCACATTATCAAGATGCCTTCTACAGGGGCTCTGGGAAAAACAATCACTTACCGTACGCCTACCGCAGATCCCATCAATCATGTCACAGTTGTTCTTTGGTGAACAATTGACTTTTTCATTTTCTTTCCACGTTTTTACTGCTGCTTTTTTCTCAGATTAGTTTTGAGCTGGGCTCTGTTGTATGTTAAATATACACTGTAGTCCGTTCCGCTTAACCCGTCTGAACTTTTAACCATGACACTAAACTTGTGCAGTAAGCTTGTTTCTTTCCTCAGTCATGCAGTTGTTATTTTGTATTCATCTGATCTTCTTTCCTCAAGTGACCCATAAAATTCCACTCCATTTTCTTTTAGAGAAATTGTTAACTGGCAATAAATAGATAGTTCACACAAAAATGTGATATTTCATTATTTACTCACCCTCAGGGTGTTTCAAACATTTAGAAAAATATCTCTGCTATTTTCTGTTAATTAAAAAAGCAGTGAAGCCCAGTGTTATTGTGGATAACACTGACTTTCAGTGCATTATGGAAGCCTGTTTCCGCCACTCACAATTCTGACTTTTTTTCTTCCAATTGTGAGTTTACATCTCGCAGTCTTGACTTTTTTCCCCAGAATTGCATAATACAACTTACAATGCTGACTTCTTTTTCTCTGAATGGCGAGATAAACTCGTAATTCTAAAAAAATAGTCAGAATTGCGAGATAAAAGCAGTTCTGATTCTCACAATTCTGACTTTTTTCTTGCAATTCTGACTTTTTTTACTCAGAATTGCAAGATATAAGCTTGCAATTCTAAGAAATGAAGTCAGAATTGATGGTAACTTGCAATTCGGACTTTATCACAAATGCAAGTTTTCTGAGGGGGGTGGGGGGGGACTGATATGTTCTGAGTTTATATCTCATAATTCTGACTTAACAGACTGAGAGAAGTCAGAATTGTGAGTTTTTCACACATTTCTTTTTTTCTCAGAAATTGTGAGATAAACTTGCAATTGTGAGTTCAAAATTAAGAACTGCGATTCTCGCAATTCTATGAAATGAAGTCAGAATTGATAAACTCGCAATTTAGATTTTTCTCACAAATGCAAGTTTGTATCTCGCAATTCTGACTTTTTTTCTTTCAATTCTTTTTTTTCTTAGAATTGGGATATAAAATCACAATTGTAAGTTATAAATTCAGAATTGCAAAATATAAACTTTCAATTCTACGAAATTAAGTCAGAATTAATAAACTCGCAATTCAGACTTTTTTCTCAAAAATGCGAGTATCTTGCAATTCTGACTTTTTTTCAATTCTGACTTTTTTTTTTTTCCTCAGAATTGTGAATTTGTATCTTGCAATTCTGACTTTTATTCTCAGAATTGTGAGATATAAACTCGCAGTTCTAAGAAATGAAGTCAGAATTGATAAACTCACAATTCTGACTTTTTTCTCACAAATGTTAGCTTGTATCTCACAATTCTGACTTTTTTTTATCAGAATTGTGAGATATAAACTTGCAATTCTAAGAGATGAAGTCAGAATTGATAAAAACTCACAATTCTGACTTTCACAATGTATATTCCTCAATTCTGACTTAACTAGTAATTGTTTATTATAAAGTTATAATTACGAGATTGGAACCTCTGAGAAAAATCAGTTGTGAGTTTTATATCTAGCGATTCTGAGTTTTTTGTCGAGTTCATAGCACAATATATATATATATATATATATATATACAAATTCAAAGCTGAATTTTCAATAGCCATTACTTATTGCATAATCTTTCAGAAATCATTTTAATATGCTGATTTGATGCTTAAGAAAAATATCTTAATGTTTTGTGAAACTGTAATACATTTTTCGGCATTCTTTGATTAATAAAAAAGTTCAAAGGGACAGTGTTTATTCAAAATACATATTTTTTGTAACATCATAAATGTCTTTGGTGTCACTTCTGATCATTTTAGTGTGCTCTTCCTGCAAAAGCGAATGATAAGAAAGCCTAGAAATGATTCCTAAACTATTATGTAGCGTATGCACAGATGTCTCGATAGTGTTGTCTTCACTTTTTTTTTTTTTTTTTTTTTTTTTTTAATACTTCAGGTGAAGCTTGCTGTCACCTGAATTGCTGTTTTGTCCCAGCCCCCCCCACCCCACCCCCCCCCTTTTCACTGTAAAACAAACAAGGCAGAATGTGCCTTGGCATCTTTGATAAGGTATCAAGTTGAGGCAGCCTCACTGCGCAGGCAGAGATAAAACAAGCGACGTGCAATCTGTGCAGTGGTTGCCGTTGAAAATATGCTAATTCAGCCGCAACTTTTTTTTTGTTTCATTTTCATGTTTCTGAAGGTTAACAAATATATTTGTCTATCCAAGCGTCTGTTCCTGGCCCTCATTGCACACTGATGCGCCCCCGTAGAAACGTAGGTGGATGGAAGAAACAGAGCAGCTGCTTATGTGGAGCGCTTGTAGTGTTTCCCGTCTGCCTTTATCTCTTTCCCTCACTCTCGTTCTCTCATAACACACAGACTTTATTGCAGTTAATTATCGCACATGACTATTTGTCTCTGCTTTCCAGCAATAGACTCCTGGGAAAACTTGAGCCCTTGACGGCACATGATTCGAAATAGCATCCCGTCGGACGCGCTGGTTGTTAACGCCTTCAGCGCTCTGCTGGGAACGTCTTTAAGGGTGGGGTGAGTGTTGTGATTAGGACGGAGGAACCAGGCGTCGTCCCCCTTTGGGATTTGAGCTCCTTTATTAAAGAGCCCAGTATGCAGTAAGAACCTCCTATAGGAGTCTGCAAGCTGTATTTTTCCTGTTTTGCGGGCCTGGTAGAGGGGGTAATGTCTTATTGATCCACTCAGCGTGTAACTGGCATTAGTGTGCTCGGTAGCCCCTTCCTGCTGTTTGCTTGCAGCTAGTATGACGCCTCTCTCTGAACCTGGTGTTTACATTAGTGGTGCACAGGGATGAGAGAGACCCTCTTCTGTACACTCTCATGTGTAAATCTCCACTAACGGAGGTGCACTAAAGGGTTACTTAGCCAAGCAATGCATTGTTTTCAAAGGCTCCATCCGTGCGGATTTCACGCTGGTTATAGCATGTACCGCAGTCATGGCAACAGCTGTGGAGAAGCACTCACCGTTGGCATGGTTACAGGTCACCATTCCTCCATGGCAAGACAAGGGAAAGACGTGGACAAAGGGATATTTCTACTCTGAGGGAAAACAAGGAGTGTTTGTTGTTGTCTAGGCACTAAAATTAAGTGAAATTAATACTTCTAATTTATTATTCAGTATTTGTCGACTGAGATTAGAGTGGAAAAAGTCTCTTATACTTACCTGGGCTAGATTTATAGTTTGTATCTTGCAATTCTGACTTTTTTTCTTTCAATTCAGACTTTTTTTTCTCAGAATTGAGAGATATAAACTTACAATTGCAGGTTATAAATTGAGAATTTCAAGATATAAGCTCGCAGTGCTAAGAAATGAAGCCAGAATTTATAAAAACTTGCAATTCTGACTTTTTTATCTCAAATGCGAGTTTGTATCTCGCAATTCACTTTTTTTTCTTTCACATCTGACTTTTTTCTCAGAATTTTGATATAACCTTCCATTTTTAAGAAATGAAGTCAGAATTAATAACTTGCAATTCTGACTTTTTTCTCAGAAATGCAAGTTTGTATCTCGCAATTCTGACTTTTTTTCCCAAATTCTGACTTTTTCTCAGAACTGTGACATTCTGACATTTTTCTTTCAATTCTGACTCTTTTTTTCTTAGAATTGTGAGATATAAACTCTCAATTGCGAGTTATAAAGTCAGAATTGTGCGATATAAACTCGTAATTCTAAGAAATGAAGTCAGAATTGATAAAAACTCGCAATTCTGACTTTTTCTCACAAATGTGAGTTTGTATCTCACAGTTCGGACATTTTTCTTGCAATTTTGACTTTTTTTTTTCCTCAGAATGGCAAGATATAAACTCGCAGTTCTAAGAAATGAAGTCAGATTTGATAAAATCTCACAATTTTGACTTTTTCTCACAAATTCGAATTTGTATCTCGCAGTTCTGCAGACTGTTTTTCTTAGAATTGTGAGATAAACTCACAGTTGCAAGTTATAAAGTCAGAATTGTGAGATATAAACTCGCAATTCTAAGAAATGAAGTCAGAATTGATAACTTGCAATTCGGACCGTTTTCTCACAAATTCGAGTTTGTATCTCGCAATTCAGACTTTTTTCTTGCAATTCTGACCCTTTTTTCACAGAATGGCGAGATCGCAGTTCTAAGAAATACGTCAGAATTGATGATAACTCGCAATTCTGACTTTTTCTCAAATTCGAGTTTGTATCTCGCAATTCTGACTTTTTTTTCTTTTGATTCAGACTTTTTAAACTCGAAATTGCAAGTTATAAAGTCAGAATTGCAAGATATAAACTTGCATTTCTTAAAAATTAAGTCAGAATTGAAAAAAACTTGCAATTCGGACCTTTTGTTGAGTCGTTTGAACCACTTATGTCACATGGACTGTGTTAACAATGTCCTTACTACCTTTCTGGGCCTTGAACGTGTCAGTTGCATTGCTGTCTATGCAGAGTTAAAAAGCTCTCGGATTTCATCAAAAATATCTTAAGTTGTTTTCTGAAGATGAACGAAGATCCTATGGGTTTGGAGCGACAGGGGTGAAAACTGCACAAAAGAACAAAAAAACTTTGAGTCTCTCAATGTTGTTGCTGGCGATGCCGGCTTCAATGTGCAGTGATTTGTCTTATTGGCAGCCTATGTTTGAATGGACAGAGTTACCCAAACGCTTTCGCATTTGAATGACCTGCACTGCCATGTCTCACTCTCACGCTTCAGGGTCTGCTGTCAAAAGGTCAGCCCTGCCACATAGCTTTACTGTCACTTTCTTTTTGAAGCCAGCTGAATCGACACAGATCTTCGCTCTAGTTCACCTGTCTGCTGTTTCTGCCAGCACCAGAAAGACGTAATGTGACAGAGCCAGATGCACTGAGGGTACTCCGAATTTCATTATTTCCGAATTCCATTCCCTTAAACCAAAGCAAAAGCTCATTTTAGCATTCCACCCATTTTAAACAGTGTCAGGGTGTTGCGATCTGAAGTATGTAGGGGGTAATATTTCCAGCTGTACGTCTTTAGGCAACACATTCATCTTAAATGATTCAATAGGAACAGCTCTCGAGTGAGACGGCAATTCTGCTGGTGTGTCGGGCCCTTAAAGAAATTGATTGAAGATCTCAGATTTAATAGCCTATGGTTAACCTGGCATGATATTTTTGTCTTTTCGTTTTGCAGAGAACACAAGAGAACTTGTGTGCTTTCTGCAAGATGCGTCTTTCCTGTTCGTCCTGTTTGCTTAGGGTAGGGCGGACAGATTGGCAGGAGGGGCCAAAGTGATTGAGTGTAGCCATGGCTACTGTATGACTGTGTCGCCATGGTGATCCAGCCTCCTGACTCGTTACATATGCAAGATTGCAGGTTGCTCAGAAAATCAGATGAATTTTTCCCACAAGGTAAAATAACTAGGTGTTCCTCAGGGATCGGTCTTGGGGCCATCTTATGTTTACTTCTACTGTTAAACATAACGCTCTTTAGGAAGTAGTTCAAGTCTTGATGTGATGTCATATTAATTTAATAATAATTAATATCTGTCTGAGAATGACCTTGGTACTTTAATAGATCTGTAGTGCCAAATGAGATTGAGAATATAATCTCTCGTAGTGTGCAAACTGGTTTTGTTTAGATTGATTCAGCAAGTGATCTCTATTTAAAGCAGACTTTATGGTTTAGAAAAAAAATCGGTGGGTGTTTGTGTGTATTATTATTTAGAATGGGTCAAATTTACATTTGTGACACTGGACCACAAAACCAGTCGTAAGTATCACGGGTATATTTGTAGGAATAGCCAGCAATACATTGTATGGGTCAAAATGATTGATTTTTCTTTTATGCCAAAAATCATTAGGATATTAAATAAAGATATGTTCCATGAAGATATTTTGTAAATTTCCTACTGTAAATATATCAAAACTGAATTTTTATTAATAAAATGCATTGCTAAGAATTTCATTTGGACAACTTTGAAGGCAATTTTCTCAATATTTAGATTATTTTATTTATTTATTTTTTTTTGCAACCTCAGAGTCCAGATTTTCAAATGGCTGTATCTCAGCCAAATATTGTCCTATCCTAACAAACCATACATCAATGGAAAGCTTATTTATTATATAAATTTAAATTTCAAAAATTGTCCCTTATCATTGGTTTTGTTGTCCAGGGTCCCATTTGTGGTATAAGGGAAATACTTTTATTCCTTGCTGTTTAAAATGGTTTAGTGTTTTAGGCATGTTGCTTTGGTTAACAGATGGTAAGCATGCAATTTTTAACGGTCATCTACTAGGAATAGAATTGCCAGCTTGCGTGTACTTTACACATTAATATTAATGAAGTTTTAGACAAAAGGTATTATTTATATTTACTTTTGTAATGAAAACAAATTGGCTTTTTTTCCTCCTGTTTTGTTCCAGTGAACAAAGCCTATGTAAAAAGGTGTTTTTTGCAGCTGATAATAAAAATTCAGTGGATGATCTAAACACGTCAGCAGTGTGGCAGTGTTCAGCCACAGCATGAATCATGAAAACCAGCAGCACATGTGCGATATCTCGGTCACAGCTGCCTGAAATGAGTTTTGGTTGAGTGCCACTGAATCAGTACCAACTCTTCTGTCAAGTCAGCCTGAGCACTGTGGATAGTAAAACGAATGATGGACTGCTTGGTCTGTTTGCATATCCTCTGTGTTGAAATCATGTCATTTCAGTCTCAGTCACAATACGGTGATGCTAGTGTGCTATATGTGGCTTGTCCCAAGTAAAGCTAGAGGACAAAAGACAAGAAATTGTTACAGGGTGTGCCAGAATTACATAATGCTGTCATTATATCATTGTTTTTGTTCTCTTTTGTTTTACTCGTCATTCTGGTGACATTGTCTATCAGTCGACATCTCAAAAAATGCTGGTAAGTTTATTTTTTTGTTTTCTGAGCTTGCACTCATTTTAATCTTTGTTGAATTTTTTTTTTTTTTTTTTACTTTTTTTTTCATTGATTGTCACATTTGGCCATTTTGCTTCTTTTTTTTCACACACTGCAGCTTTATGAATGCAGTGGATTAGGGGGGGAGGTGTTAGAGGGTAAAACCTTGTGTGAAAACTCTGTCCTAAAGAGGAGTTGTATTGTACCGCCTGCTTGATAAGTGAGCTTAAATATATCTCCACTACCGTTACAGCTTTCCACCCCACCACTCACACTTTCGCTCAGTTTGTTTCTCATCTTTTATAGCCTCCCAACAATCTGGTGTGCATGCCGATGAAAGCCCGTCACTGCATATTGTTATCGTTATTTTGCAATTGAAGGGCACAATGCAGTTTTCCAATTTCGTCTAGATCGATTTCTCATTGTTTTGTGCATTTTCAGCTGTATGGTGAATGATCCGTGCTTACCGCAGGAGGCCGTGCGGGAACACGTGGAGTTTGCGCATTGTGCTTTGCTCGCATCAATATGTGGCTGTGATGGTTTACGACCGTGTGGCTTGTCGCATTTCATTGGAGACTTTTATGGGGATTTGATTTTGTTTGTGCCATCTGATCCTCATTTTTGTTTGATTGTTTTCGATTGGCTTGTCGATTTTTCTTTTTGTTTGTGTTTTGTTTTTGAATGCATGAATGCCTTGATAGAAGTTAAGAATTTGATTAATTTCCCATTTGAACTGTTTAAAGGGGTAATTCATCCAAAAATGAAAATTAGCCCATTATTTACTCACCCTCCAAGCGTCCTAGGTGTATATGACTTAATACTTTCAGACGAATGCAGTCGGAGTTATATAAAAAATTATCTTGCCATTTCTAAGCTTTAGAGCGGGTGTTTCTCTTCATCAGTCCAGAATAAGTTCAAAAAAGCATGGCTATCCATAATAAAAAGTGCCTCACACAGCTCCGGGGGGTGAATAAAGGCCTCTTGTAGCGAATCGATGCGTTTTTTGTAAGAAAAATATCCATATTCCAAACTTTAATCTAGCTTGTGCCGACTGGTCGCACACGGAGGCAGCTCCGGGTGGATGACATATGACGTCAGCGATGAACATGCACCGATGAGTTTCGTGAAAACCAATGTTTGTTTACAGGAGCAAAGGAAGCGAAGTTTCCTTACTTTAGCAAAGGAAAACCAGTTTCCTCTTGGCTTATATCGAAATCTTCTGACATTTTTCTTTACAAATCCTCTTCTGTACTTCTAATTTACTACCATTGTTTTGGTTTCTCCAACGTCCGTCACTTCTGAGCAGCGCATGCGTAACATTGACGTCCTGGAGCTGTTTCCGTGTGCAATTAGTCGGCACAAGCTAGATTAAAGTGATTCTTATGTTTAAATATGGATGTTTTTCTTACAAAAATGCATCAACTCACTTCAGAAGGCCTTTATTCACTCACTGGACCCATGTGAGGCACTTTTTATTATGAATGGATGCACTTTATTGGACTTGTTTTGGACTGATGAAGAGAAACACTCGCCTATGCCATTATAAAGCTTGAAAATGCCAGGATATCTTTTTTATATAACTCCAAAGTCATACACACCTAGGATGCCTGGAGGGTGAGTAAATAATGGGCTAATTTTTATTTTTGGGAGAACTATCCCTTTAAAATTTGTTCCATCAGACTTCCGTTTAATTTGACTTATTTTCAAATTCTTGTTTCAAATATCAGTCGCTGTCTTTAATTAGCTCTAGTAACAAATGCCAGTCGCCAAACAATTATCAGAATATGAGCGATGTGAGTTTTTGCAATGATCACGCTGTGATGAGGGTACTGTTGTTATACCCCGCTGTGTGCGTCAGTGCATAGATATATGGTGTTGAATACCTTATCCTATATTTCAATACTTAAACTCTAAATCAGTCTCAGCAAGACAGGAAGACTTCCACAAGGGTGGATTGTCAGGCAGGTTTACAAGCCACAGAGCTGCAATGAAGTGTGACTTCCTTATGGCAAAATTCAGTCATGAGCCTAGCTCTTTTTAGAGGAGAACCACAGTATGAGTTTTTCCCTCACATGTTTGACAAACCAAGACCTCCCTTCATCCCTAGGCAGCCCGATTTCAAAAAAGGCTATGGTAATACTTTTTAAAGAGATATAAAGAAGAGAAAGGTGGTTATTGGCACTGTTTTACAGTGGGGGTGCTTTGTCATGGCTTTGTTGGATCTGTGTACATAACCGTTCAAAAGTTTAAGGTCAGTAAGATTTTTTTTTTAAATGTTCTTAATAGAATAACAGTATTTGTTTATGATCATCAAGACTGCCTTTATTTACTCATATTTATAGTGAAACAGTAATATTGTGAAATATTATTACAATATAAAACAACTGCTTTCTGTTAAAATGTTTAAAATGTAAATAAATAAAAGTCTTACTAACCCAAACTTTAGAACAGTAGTCTGTGTGTGTGTGTGTATATATATATATATATATATATATATATATGTGTATATAATTTTTTTTTTTTTCTTTCCTTTTTTTTAAGATTTATTTTTGCCATTTTGCCTTTATTTAGATAGGATAGTGTAATGAGAGGAAGCAAAGTGGGAGAGAGGGGGGAGGATCGGGAAAGGTCCACGAGCCAGGATTCGAACTCGGGACACCCTCAGCGCAAAGGCGCTGTGTGCCGGCGCACTATACAATGAAAAGTCTATATCTTATTAGGGGTCGACCACTATGTGTTTTTTTAGGGCCGATACCGATTGCTCAAAATAAAATAGACGAATAACTGGTATATATCTGGTGTAAAAATTAATGTCAAAATTAAGAATAACAAGGGCTCGGACGAAAACTTTCTATAGATGCTTTTGAATTATTTTATTGGTAAATTGGTTTTGAAAATGACCGATACCGATAACCATACAAATGCTTAATATCGGCGCCGATAATCGGGCAGTTTTGTCACAACTGTTTCTTCTTTTCTTTCTTGTAGTCTACTCCATTACACCTGGCAGCCGGATACAACCGAGTGCGAATTGTTCAGCTTCTTCTGCAACATGGTGCTGATGTTCACGCTAAAGATAAAGGGTAGGTCTGCTTCTGTCTCCTTTTTTCCTTACTTTTTTTGGAATAAAGATGGTTTCTATGAGCTGTTTCACATTTTTCCACTCTGGTAAAAGCTTTGGTTCATTAGCCTTCCTTTGTCCATATATTACTTAAAGGAAAAGCACATTTGGGGCGTAAATGATTTCCTGTTCTTGCAATCCCTAGTGGTCTTGTTCCTCTACACAACGCCTGCTCATATGGACACTACGAGGTCACAGAGCTTCTGTTAAAGGTGAGCACAAAAACCTGAATGGGCGTGCATGTGTATTTTAGTGTGATCAGTGTGGAAGACAAACAAAACATTTTCCAGTTAAGCAACTTGTCCTAATCAGGAAACAATGCAATGATGCAACCTTTTAATTGTCCTAACCAGTTGCAAGTCATTTGGTTTCTGTCCACAGTATATTGTCTTTGATTGAAAATCCTGCTCCTTATACTACATATTTAAAATTTCCCATGCTATGCAGTGTTTTCAGCATCATTGTGGACAGAGCAATTACTCCTGCTTCCTAATTTTGTCCTTTCCTGTCTGAGTTCACTCTGTTTCAGAGCAAACAAACTCTCTCGAGCTTAAAGTTCCACAGAGTATGGCCTTTAAGCCCAGCTTCCTTTATTTACAAAGCTGATATACGGAACACTATGCTCCCGGTGTGTTCTTCCATGCTCACTGTGTCAACAGAGCCCTGCGGAGTGGCCAATCTGTCTCTACAACAATGTTTGGAGTCTGATACAGAACAGAGTATTCTCAGCCTCAGGAGAGCTTATCACAATATCAGAAGCTCCCCAGATCTCCTTAAGCCCCCTCAATCATTATATTCAATTAAATGTACTGCGCAATGATCAGAAAGACAATTAAGAATCGTCTTATCGGACACAGATGCATTGTGAGCACCTGACGCTATCTTGATGTTCCTGAGTTTCTCGGGAGCTTTTGTTTCACTCCTCTTACTTGCAGCTCAAAAAGCTTTAAAAGGATAATTCACCCAAAAGTGATTTTCTCATTCACCCTCATGTCGTGAAGCACAAAAAGAAAATTTTAAGTCTGTCAAGCTGCAAAAAGCACCGTCAAATTGGTCCATACTACTTGGGTGTTATATTCCAAGTCTTTTGAAGACGTCCATTAGATCTTTGTGAGGAAAAGACTGAAATTGCACTGATAATCCTCTCCACTGAACTCAGATCTCATTCATAATCAACTCTATTGAAAAATAGCCATATTTACTCACCTCCATGTCATCCTAGATGTTAATGTTAACCAAAGTGTTAAAGGTCCAAAGTGCAGTTTCAGTGCATCTTCAAAGGGCTCTACTTGATCCCAGCCAAAGAACAGGTGTCTTATCTACTCGAAACGATTGGAATTTTCTAAAAAAAGATTTAAATGTATGTACTTTTTAACCACAAATGCTCATCTTGCACCAGCTCAACTTCATGCATTACCTAGTGACATTGGAAAGGTCACGCGTCACGTAGGTGGAAGTACCAACCCAGTGTTTACAAAGTCAAATGCCCATAAATTTGCATTTGCAACTGAAAACTATAAAAAAATATTTAGGAGTACCATGTTCGACTGACCCTATCAGCATATTTGTGTTTGCGCTGAGGGGTGCTTCAAAGGTTTCAGCGTGTTCTTGCAGCGTTGAGTAATGTATCACAGACATATCTCGTGAATCCTTTCATAAAAAGTGGAGAGAGAGAGAGTGTAAATAAGAGATTCATTGTGCAGTGTAGAGAGCTTTGTTGATTATAATGTAACTTTGTTGATGAACTAAGATGAGTGACAGCTTAATTATTTTTAAGGGAGCTTATAAATGAGATACTGATTTAATGCAACAGTTAAATAAACAAGAAGTTTAAATTAAGTGACTTGCATTGTATAACACTATTGCCTGATTTTGCTCTATTTCGTCGTCATAAATAGTATGAAACGAGTCACAACTGAGTCGCAGCTCATCTGCATTCAGACACAGCGGCATTTTTTTTATGAATGAACGTGCCTTTTTAAACTAATCTAGTGAGTCAGTGATTCAATTTGCTATTCATAAAGACAGAAACTTGCTTTATTCCTGAATGAATCAGCCATTCAAACAAATCAAATGCATGACATGATTCAGTAATTAATTCAGTGACTTGCCGCCACCTACTGGCAGATTTAGTTTCATTTTTAAAGTATCTTTTCAGTTATTTAAATCATTTAATATTTCTGTATTCAAATTTAAAATTTAGATCATTAATCTTAACATGAATTTATGAATATGATTGCACTCATGCCACCTCTGAGCTTCATTAAACTAAAATAAAATACATTTTTTGTGCCACTTTTGTGTTCTTCTATGCGACCATGATAGCACAAATTTTATTAATGCTGATTTCATTTGATTGGTAACTTATTCTTGTTCTACTTGTTCTTATTCTGTTGTTTTACAAAGCTTAAAAACTATAATTTTTTAAAAATTTGACATAAAAGATGACACTTTTAATAAAGTTAGAAAAATGCCATTACAAAGGTAAAAACAAAATCCCCCTGTAAACCACTTTGAGTCAAATATCACCTCGTAATAGAAATGCTAATTTTTGATCAAATTTTTTGATTATTGATTAGAAGGTGCTCTGAAAATTTTGACTGTGCTCCTAAATGTTTAAAGTAATTTTAAAAGAAAAGTAAGCGTGGGAGCCCTGAAAAAGGTGAAACAATAATGGACGATGTTGAGGTTGGAGGAGAAAATGAGATGGAGTTTTTTGCCCTACTCTACCTTTTTGTACCGGAGTACACAGATAAAGAACTAACTGCAGGTGACCTTTCCAGTGTGATTACGTAATGCGTGAAGTTGTAGACGTGCATCACAGAGCTAGTGCAAGATGAGCATTTGTGGTTTAAAAAGTCTATTTTTTAGAAAATGACTGATCGTTTTGCTAGACAAGAGCCTTATTCCACAGCTGGGATCATGTAGAGCCATTTCAAGCTGCTTGAAACTGCAATTTGGACCTTCAGCCCAAGTCCGCTATTCTGAGAAAAAAATATGGATTGTTTTCCTCAAAACCCTTATTTCTTTTCGACTGAAGAAAGAAAGACATGAACATCTTGGATGACATGGAGGTGAGTAAAAAAGTTTATTGGGCCCTGGTTACCATTGTGCTGCAAAGAGCAGAGTGAACGTCTTGTCTGATATTTTATTTAGCATTTGATGGTTGATTGGAAATTGAAAGAGTAAAGAAAAAGCACTTTTTGCAGATCTATCCCTTCAATCGTTTTGTACTGTTTACCCCCTGCCTCTGAGTGCAAGTTGATGTCTCCGTTTTGGAAAACTGCCATTTTCTAAAAATGTGTTCGATATTCTTTACCCTCAATGCTATTAACTCGGCTTCTGGGGCATAGCGGACTCCCTAATAGATAGAAATACATAATCTATGCTAAAACTGCTGTAACTGCTCAAGTGGAACCGCATAATGTTCTCAATGTATTTGAAAATGAATCTGGGCCGTCAGAGTTGGCGGCATCGTTTCCGTGTGATCTCACCCTGAATGTTTTTCTGTAGCATGGGGCGTGCGTTAATGCCATGGACCTCTGGCAGTTCACTCCTTTGCACGAGGCTGCCTCCAAGAATCGCGTGGAGGTCTGTTCCCTGCTGCTGAGCCACGGAGCCGATCCCACGCTGGTCAACTGCCACGGGAAGAGCGCGGTGGACATGGCCCCGACACCTGAACTAAAAGAGAGGCTCACATGTGAGTTTCTATAGCATATATTGTCTTCCAGCTGTTATAAAACAGCCTTGTAATTGCTTGAGAGTGAATTAAAGACAACATACTGGGATTTTTCACCGTTCCTCAGCATAAGTGGCATCAAAGCCCAGAAAACTCATCCTGCTCGTTCACCTTGCAAGTGTAAGTGAGCTAGACGCAGCTTGGCTCTGATTGTTCTTGCCACATTCTTACTGTTACAGAGACAGACGCATCAAGTTTAGAGAAAGACGCCTTTAAACAATTTTCTCGTTCTGCATTATTCAAGCGCAGTGGAGGCTGAGCTTCAGTCTGCTGATGAGGTTGGCAGGCGACGTCGTTATATATTTTGCCTGTGAATTCTCCATCTGGCTTCTCCCAGTGAGGGGTGGAGCGATGCAGAAACTTTTCACAGTTTGCTGTGTAAAGATTTTCCTTTATGTCGAATTTGTGTTTGAGTTTGAGCTGCGGGGATTTTAGGATGCAAACTCTTTTGCAAAACTTGTGTTGTAACATCCCTCCTTTGAAAGTCACTTTTGATAGTGGCTTATACATTAAAATATTATGTAAATGAATAAAAATACAATATTTAATACGTTTACTAATATTTATATAACATTTATTATAATTGCCTAATAGGTTACAGTTAAGGTCAAAAGTTTGCATCCTCCTTTCAAAACTATTTTACTAAAATAAAAGGGATCACACAAAATGCATGTTATTTTTTATTTAGTACTGACCTGAATAAGAGATTTCACATGGAAGAATAAAAATGACCCCATTCAAAAGATTACATGCGCTTGATTCTTAATACTGTGTTGTTACCTGAATGATCCACAGCTGTTTCTTTTGTTTGTTTGTTTTGTTTTGTTTTGTTTAGTGATAGTTGTTCGTGAGTCCCTTGTTTCTCCTGAACAGTTAAACTGCCTGCTGTTTTTCAGAAGAATCTTTCAGGTCCCACACATTTTTTGGTTTTCCAGCATTTTTGTGTATTTGAACCCTTTCCAACAATGACTGTATGATTTTGAGATCCATCTTTTCACACTGAGAACAACTGACTGACTCATATGCAATTATTACAGAAGATTCAAACACTCACTGATGCTTCAGAGGGAAACGCAATGCATTAAGAGCGAGGAGGTGAAAACCTTTGAACGGAATGTGTACATTTTTCTTATTTTGCCTAAATATGATATTTTTTCATTTAGAACTGCCCTTCAGAGGCTACAGAAGATAGTTACATGTTTCCCAGAGGACAAAATAAGTTAAATTTACTGATCTTCAAATTCCAAAAGTTTTCACCCCCAATTCTTAATGCATCGTGTTTCCTTCTGGAGCATCAGTGAGTGTAATACATATATATAGTCATTGTTGGAAAGGGTTCAAATGCACAGAAATGCTGAAAAACCAAAGAATTTGTGGGACCTGAAGGATTTTTCTGAAGAACAGCAGGCAGTTTAACTGTTCAGGACAAACAAGGGACTCATGAACAACTATCACTAAACAACAACAACAACAACAAAAATCAGCTGTGGATCATTCAGGTAACAACACAGTATTAAGAATCAAGAGGATGTAAACTTTTGGAACGAGTCATTTTTATAAATTCAGCTATTATTTTCTCTTGTGGACTGTATGTAAGCATCTTTTCTACATTTTATTCAGGTCAGTGCTAAATAAAAAAAATTAACATGCATTTTATATGATCCCTCTAAAATAATTAACATTTTTAATGATTCTTAAAGGAGGATGCAAACTTTTGACATCATCTGTATATATTATATAAAATAAGAAAATACAATATTTAGTTCTCAGTTCTCTGTCCTTATTATCGATTGGCCAAGGTGTGACTGCGAATATTTTAAAATACCAGCTGAATATTATCTTCTATATTTTTCATACTTGCATGTTCCTGAAGCTTGATGCTTTGACTTTTTATTTAAATAATTTTTGTTGACTAAGAAAAATAGTACAATGATATTTAGTTACAAATTTGTTTAAAACTCCTCAATATTAATTTACTTGCTTCTAAAACTGTTACATAAAAGCAATTTTAAAATTATAATTATTTTCATGCTGTGACTGATTATGCTGATGTGTTTAAAAAAAAAATCAACACATTGCAAAAAAATGGTAACACTTTATAATAAGGTTTATTAGTTAAGTAACATGAACTAACAATGAACGACTATTTTTATTAACCAACATTAACAAAGATTAATAAATAGTGTAATGAATGTATTGTTCATTGTTCATTCATGTTAGCTAATACATTAACTAATGTTAACAGATGACCCCCTTTTGTAAAGTGTTACCAAATAAATTAAATTGATTTTCCAAATAATTGTTTTAACAGTTTTAAATGCTTCAGGTTAGGCATTTTAACATTATAACGTACAGTATGTACTGTATGAAGATGGATATTCATTTTGAGATTTGCTAAAGATTGCATTTAACAGTGTTGATAGCAAAGATCATAAGCATGACTGGGATACCTTTGGCCGAATCCTAGCCATGCTCATTCAGAAAAACTGCTCTCGTGTAGATGGAATAATGTTCACTCTTTGCTGTACTTATGAGCAGGAGCATAACAAATTGAATGCACAAAATTCATTCGATCAGGTCAGACGGTTCAGTCATACATTTTAGATATCCTAACTCAAATTTTTGCTGCCATGAAGCCAGATTGCATTGTAGCTGTGAAGCTTCAATTACTTCTTTCACGCTTTGTCTTGATGAATTATGTCTACCAGCGGCTTCTGTCAGAGCGTCTTGCGTCACCTCTCTAAATATTCTCTTTTTCCTCCGGCGCAGACGAGTTTAAGGGCCACTCTCTTCTTCAGGCGGCACGGGAAGCAGACATGACCAAGGTGAAGAAGACCCTGGCTTTGGAGATCATCAACTTCAAGCACCCACAGACGCACGAGACGGCACTGGTGAGCCCCTGCTGATTCACTTCAAAGCACCACCAGCTGAGACATCAGGTTGAAAGCAGATGTTAAAGGGATAGGCCAAAAATGAAATTCCTGTCATCATTTACTCACCTTCATGTCATTCCAAACTTGTACCTTAAAGGAGAACTCCACTTCCAGAACAACAATTCACAAATAATTTATTTCAGTCGTGAAGAGATTATGGTTTTTGAGGAAAGCATTTCAGGATTTTTCTCCATATAATGGACTTCATTGGTGCCCTGCTTTTGAACTTCTAAAATGTAGTTTAAATGCAGCTTCAAAGGGCTCTAAAAAAAGGGCTCCCTCGATCCCAGCCGAGGAAGAAGGGTCTTATCTAGCGAAACGATTGGTAATTTTATTTGGAAAATACAAATTTGTATACTTTTTAAGCACAAAAGCTCATGTAGCACAGGCTCTGGGATGCGTGTTCATGACACTACGTACTGTTGAATCAAGTCGAAAGGTCACGCGTAATGTAGGTGGAACTACAGACCCAGTGTTTACAAAGCGAACACGCAAAGACTAGAAAGTGCAAGTAAGTCAAACACTGTTTACAAACAAAAAGGTACAACGATGTCGGATGATTCTGAAGTTGTCCATTCTCTACCTTTTTGAGCCGGAGTACACAGACGATGAACTTAGACGTGATTCGTAGTAGTGATGGGAAGTACGGATCATTTTACCGACTCGGACCTTTGAGTCTCATTCAGCGAAATGAACGAATCTTTTTTCAAGTCATTTCGTTCATTTTAGCAAAATATAATTAAAATGTTACGTGTTACTTCCCTAACACATGTACTGCTTACACAAACGTTGATCACACTACAAACAAGACAAAACTATAATGCTATAAGAAACATAAAAGATTAATTTATTGTTTACCTGGGTGTTTAGTCTATGATTAGCTCACCTCACCTCTTATCTGACAAGTTTTCTGGTTTGAGTCGTTCGTTCATCACGTGACAGCCCCATAAGATGAACGAACTACTCGAAAAACCTGGAGATTTGAAACAGGTGAACTCATTCAAGTACAGAACCTAAAGGATGTTGCGCATGTGCGACTGAACGAATCACTCCCTGAGACGACTCGTTCTTCCCGAGTCACATTAAAGATTCGTTCAAAATGAACGAATCGTTCAAGAACGACCCATCACCAATTCGTAGCATCGTGGACGCGCATCCCAGAGCCTGTGCTACATGAGCTTTTGTGCTTAAAAAGTTTACACATTGTTTTGTTTTTTTTTTCGAAAAAAATGACTGATCGTTTCGCTAGATAAGACCCTTCTTCCTCGGCTGGGATCGTTTAGAGCCCTTTGAAGCTGCATTTAAACTACATTTTGGAAGTTCAAAATCAGTGCACCAATGAAGTCCATTATATAGAAAAAAAATCCTGAAATGCTTTCCTCAAAAAACCATTATTTCTTTACAACTGAAGACAGAAAGACATGAACATCTTGGATGACAAGTAAATTATTTGTAAATTGTTGTTCTGGAAGTGGACTTCTCCTTTAACAGAAGATGTTTACACTGGATGTCCACACTGCTCTGTTCCATCCAATGAAAGTGCCAAAAGTTTCCACAAAGACTAAATTTGAGGTAAACTGTGACATTCACAAGGCCTCTATTTTGTGTTTCAGCACTGTGCTGTCACCTCACCTCACCCAAAACGAAAACAGGTCACTGAACTGCTGCTACGGAAAGGAGCCAATGTCAATGAGAAGAACAAAGAGTGAGTGAATGTGTCTGTCATGTGTTTATCCAATGTTAAATGTTTACTGATGCTAAGGTCTGTCTGTTTTTTCATTATCTTCCCTGTGCAGCTTCATGACACCTCTCCATGTGGCGGCAGAACGGGCGCACAACGACATCATGGAGGTTCTGCAGAAACACGGGGCGAAGGTACACAGCTGCTCCTGCGTCAGCAGGCACCACATACCTGCATGTGCTCTCAAGTGCCCACAGAGCTGCGACACACATGTACACACACCTGACACCTTGCTTCACCATCCAGCTCTCACAGTATAGTCTGCCTTAAAGTGATAGCTCACTGAAAAATTATCAACATTTATTCACCTTCATGTCATTCCAAACCTGTATGGTGTTTTTTTTGTGGGAAAACAGAAAACAGCTCTGGTCGAAGAGACAAAATTTTTCATTTAAAAATAGATTATGGTTGGATTTTGTGCAAGAACCACTGACTGACATAATAAGTAGTCTCTAGAGGAAAAAATACAGATCCACAGCATCTTTTTTTGTCTGTTCTCACCTGAGCCGAGAAAAATCAGTTCAGTGGAGCAGCATTTCTGTCACATCTACTATTGTGTGCAGTTGAGTCATCACGTTCCTGCTGTATGAGGAGAGGAATGAAGAATGAGCATTGCTAACACTGCACCTCTTTGTTTTTTTCTTTTTTTGTCAGAGTAATTTGCCTGCTTATCAGTGGTTAAGATAATTGGCTTTGAGATGGAAGAGCTCATCATCAGTATGGAAGTGTTTATATGCTAACATCTTCCCAATTAACTGCCAAACATTCATCACACTGTTCACAAAGAGACTTTAGCAGATTGGTCTCCTACTTGAAATCTGATCAGTACAGTTAGGAATCAATAACTTATTCTGATTCAGAACTTTTTTTTTTTTTTGCATTTGTTTTATTGATTTATAAATATTGGAATCACTTGAAATTTCGGAAGTTTGTTTCTGGTATTTTTTCTTTAACGTTTGCATTCTTCCACTAATGCAGATGGAGCTGAATTTAAAAACACATACATTATGCAATACATCAGAACAAACCAAGCAAACGTTTTATTTTTTTATTGGATATGCACAAGAATTAAATCTTAAATTGTCTGATTTATTGTTTAGGGCTGGGTTAAAAAAAAATTTTTTTTGAAACGATATTGGTTCTTACATCTAGGGCTGTTTGATTTCTGAAATTTTAGGAATAGAGTCCATTCGAGAATTGATTCCTCACTGTTGTTTTCAGTTCTTTTATGAATTTTTGTGTGTTTAGATTGGAGGAATCTAATTTCGCCATGAGGATAAGGTCGTAAAAAGTAGCCTTCTCATAATTTTATTTGTAAAAATTGCGATGCACTTCTATAGTGCTGATTGATTTTAAATGTAATTTTGTTTGCATTGGGCATGAAATTAGTCATAGCCCACAGCTCAGCAGTGGACATGTGTTTATTGCATGAACGCGACACGAAGTGAAAATGAAAATGTGCACAGTTCAGCTGAGTGATATTTACTTTAACCGTATGCTTTGCACAAAATGAACAAACTGAAATAATAAAATAACCAGAACATAAACAACAACACTGATCTAAGAGCTTGTGGTTTATGATGATCAAATGCACTGATCTGTGCTCTCTGCGTTTTCTTTCAGAATTATCGTTGGCTGATAGAAAGGTTAAATAAAATAGCATTTTATTTAAGATGTAAATAAGATCAAGACCCATGATCACGTCATGATCTATTCTCTCATGCAGCGCTTAACCTTTGGAATCGACTCTCAATTCTTAAAGCCTCAGAATCGAGGAATCGTTTCCAAAAAGAATCGATTGCCCTGCTTAAATCCCAAGAATCGATTAGTATAGCCTGTTTTTGTTAATGAACGGAACATTGTAGCACACCTTTCTATCCATTAAATCGCAATAAGCTTTGTGGTTTGTTTCTTCTGATATGAAACAAAGTCAAATTTCAAATTCTGGTACCATTTTGGCACTGTTTAATGTCGAGTGACAGATTGTTGTAGCACCTCAAGAGAAGTGGCAATCACATGCAAACTGATCGTCTCCTCCGCTTTGATATCAGTTTCTGCATAAAATAAACATGAATGATGAACATCCAATGGTATGTTAAAGGAGAACTTCCAGAACAACAATTTACAAATAATTTACTCACCCCCTTGTCATCCACGATGTTCATGTCTTTCTTTCTTCAGTCGTAAAGAAATTATGTTTATTGAGGAAAACATTTCAGCGTTTTTCTCCATATAATGGACTGGTATGGTGCCCCAATTGTGAACTTCCAAAATACAGTTTAAATGCAGCTTCAAACGATCCCAAATGCGGTTGTAAATGATCCCAGCCAAGAAAGAAGGGTTTTATCTAGCATAACAATCGGTTATTTTAAATAAAAATAATACAGTTTATATACTTTTTAATACGAAACGCTTGTCTTGTCTTACTCTGCCCGAACTGTTTTTGTTAGGGTATGTCGAAAAACTCCCATCTCATGCTCTCCCTCAACTTCGAAATCGTCCTATATTGTTGTTTTACCATTTTTGTTAAGGATTTTCTTTGCATGTTGACTTTGCAAAAACTGGGTCAGAACTTCTGCAGCAATGTAGGATGATTTTGAAATGATTTTTGAAGTTGAGGGAGAAAATACGATTGGAGTTTTTCGACATACCCTAACTGTCTTGACCCAAAAGGCACAGAGTTCTGGGAGAGCTAGACAAGATGAGCATTTGCCATTAAAAAGTATTTAAATTGTATTTTTTTTTATGAAAATAACTGATCGTTTCACTAGATAAGACCCTTCTTCCTCAGCTGGGATTGTTTACAACCACATCTGGGATCGTTTGACGCCGCATTTAAACTGCATTTTGGAAGTTCAAACTCTGGGCATTATAGCAGTCTATTATATGGAGAAAAATCCTGAAATGTTTTCCTCCAAAAACACAAATTCTTTACAACTGAAGAAAGAAATACATGAACATCTTGGATGTCAAGGGGGTGAGTACATTATCTGTAAATTGTTGTTCTGGATGTGGACTTTTCCTTCAAGAGAAGTGGCAATCACATGTAAACTGATCATCTCCTCCGCTTTAATATCAGTTCCAGCATGAAATAAACATGAATGAACATCCAATGGTATGTTAAAAGAGTACAATTTACCAAAATCAGTATCCTGTCTCATGTAATCACTCAATCAGTGTTTTAACTGCGCAAAGATGTCGCAAAGAATACAACAGTTTGTAAACAATGTCACGTAACATCATTTTTACCTCAGAAAAAACATTCGATAAAATTGTTACTCGTTAGAGAAGAGCATTTTGCTAAACCTATGCACCATGTAGTGTATTCATTATAATTTTTTACTGTTTAATTTATGTTTGAATAAATCTGTAAATCTAAATAATTATGTAATTGTAATTTTATTATTATAAAAACTTGTGTAATTTAAGTGTTTGTAAACAAATAGTTAATTTTAACCTTTAATATTATAGTAATCTAGTACCAACTGATTGCATATTTTAAAGCAGTAGTTGAAATTTTGGTATCATATATATATATATATATATATATATATAATATATATATATATATATATATTCAAAATGATGTATATCAAATCAAATCGAAGTGCAAGCTTGTGAATCAGAAACAAATCAAATTTAGAAAACTGTGTTAAAACCCAGTCCTGTTATTGTTTCCCATAATTAATAATATGGCTATGTGTGTAGTGGAAAGTTGCCTTCCACAATTTTTTTTTTTTTTTTTTTTTTTTTTTTGGCAGACCTGGTGTATTTGACATTCCTCACAGACAAACTAAATCCTAACTTGGTTTAAAAGAGATAATGAAGACAGCACCGTTGCTAGATGAAATACATTTGAAAATATGAAAAGATTCTAAGCTCTCTCGAGAATTGTATTTCCTAAAATGATTTGGATTTTTATTTGTTTTTCTAATACAGCCTGAAATGACTTTTTCACAACAGGCTGATGAGGAATTTAAATGTATTCTAAATAAACACTACCGTTTAAACATTTGGGGTCAGTAAGATGATGTAAGGATGCATTAAATTGATCAGAAGTGACTGTACAGACGTATACTGATTTCTTTTTCAAATAAATATTGTTCTTTTATACATTCTATTCATAAAAGAATGAAAAAATACATAATGGTTTCCACAAAAATATGAAATGTTTTAAACTGTGATGATAAGAAATCTTTCTTAAGCACCAGATCAGCATATTAGAATGATTTCTGAAGGATCGTGTGATACTGAAGATGAGAGTAATGGCTGAAAATAGGGTTTTTTTTTAAATTATAATAATATTTCACCATATTAACTGTCCCTATTTAACCTTTGCTTAATTCTCTCTTTTGTGAGCTAGTTCTGTTTCTGTAATACTTTTAAAAAGACAAATCTTCAACATTTAAAGGTAGTGTCAAAGTTTTCTAGTGAAAGTGAATAGGTAAACAGCCTGCTGCCTCGGTCTCACAGCTGGAGTGTGTCAGAGAAAGTGGAGGACGTTTACGAGCTACATCAGTCATGTCATTACCTCTCCAGAGCAGAGAGGGGTAAAAGACTTCCAAATCAATGGAGCTCTTTCAGAGAGCCAAATCAGATAAGCATCGATTAACTGATCAGGCATTCAGCTACCGCCTTGGCTGAGAGCATCAGGGCTGATCAGCTATTCTTCAGCGGAGAGACCAGGGGAGCCGATACTCCTGTAAACAATCTCTTTCACAGTCTGCGGTCTTTGTTTGAGCCGAGAGTGTATCTAAAGGGCCTCCCCGTTCATCAAACTTGCGTGTCCTACTTTCACGCAAGGTTGTATTATCCCGAGGTCCTCTTCATTGATGCCGTGTGGCTCTTTTATGCTGCTTGGAGCAGCTTGATTTTCAAAGCCGACCTCCCTTGTGCTCGCATCCCAGCTTTTCTGCATGATAAATAAACGGAGGCTGACCCACCATAACCCGAATTCCATCATTCAATCATCAACGTCCATCTGTTGCGGTACGACCCCTCGGAAATGCGTCCGATCGTTAACTGGTGTTGCGACCCAACTCGCTGCCAAACTTCAGCGGCCAGACTTAAGTGACATTAATGGACTGGATAATTAGTCAGGCTGGAGGTTCAAAGAAAAGAGGCTATTGTAGCTAGTGTGTGTTTACAGACCATGTGTGAACCAGTAAACAGATGGTGTAGAAGCACTATGTTAATAAGAAGAGCAGGAAGCATGAAGAATAAAGCTGTCTAAAGTAAACACAGTTACTGAGGAAATCAGCTGACGGTGGGAGCTGCTTATTAGCTGAAGATCTGGATTGATATGTATGGATGGCTTCGTTCAAACCGGCAGGAAAATATGCTTTTGGAATAGACTGTATGACTGAAATCTGTTTAGTTGTTTAGTAGACAGCCCAAAAGAAGTTGAAAGAAGTCTCTTTTGCTTACCAAAGCTGCAATATAGGTGGCCCTGGACCACAAAACCAGTCGCTGGGGTGTATTTGTAGCAATAGGCAAAAATACATTGTATGGGTCAAACTTATGGATCTTTTTTTTTTTTTTTTTTTTTTTTTTTGAACCGTCAGATTCCAGATTTTCAAATAGTTGTATCTCGGCCAAATATTGTTCTATTGATCATAGCAATCCATATCCATACATCAATGGAAAGCATATTTATTCAGCTTTCAGATTATGTATAAATCTCAATTTGGAACCTTTTGACCCTTAAGACTGGTTTTGTGGTCCAGGGTCACATATATGAAATATTATTGCAATTTAACAATTGTTTTGATTTTAAAAACAAAGCTTAATTTTCAGCAGCATTACTCCAGTCTTCAGTGTCACATGATCCTTCAGAAATCACTCTAATATGCTGATTTGTTGCTCAAGAATTATTTCCTACTTTTATCAGTGTTGAAAACGGTTGTGCTGCATAATGTTTTTGTGGAAACCGTGCTATTTTTTTTTTTTTTTTTTTTTTTTTTCAGGATTCCTTGAATTAAAAAAAAGATCAAAAGAACAGCATTTATTTGAAAAAGAAATTTGATCAATTTAATGCATCCTTGCCCAAATAAAAGCAGCAAATTACTGATCTCATACTTTTTAATGGTAGTGTATGTAGTTTAAAATTTAATTTGAGAATCAAATGTTTGTGTGTATTTAGTTTAGTCTGTTTTAGTTTAGTCAAGTGCAGTGTTGTGGAAAGTTACTTTTAAAAGTAATGCATTACAATATTGCGTTACTCCTTAAAAAAATAACTAAATGTGTTAGTTACTTTTTATGGAAAGTAATGCGTTACATTACTTTTGCGTTACTTTTTAAATCTGAGCAGAACTTGCTTGTTTGTTTTTATTATAAAAAGTTCTATTTTTGTAAAATGTAAAAGCACTTTTACACCAAATGCCTCAGGCTGAAGGAAAAGTAAATTGTCATCTGTACAGTAGAAAGCACAAGAAGAAAGTTCAACCCTTCAAAACAACAACAAAAAAAATGTTAGTTTATCTTGAGTAACTTTTGCTTATTAGTATGGTTGAATTCAATCATCATAAGTCAGTAGCAAAGACACTGGTTAATAAAATGAGATTAAATACAAAAAAGAATATTTGTGTTATTTAAAATTTAATTATTGCATTTCACTGTTTTTATTCATTTTGAGGAATACTGAATCTGTTTTTTGTTTAAAAGATTCAAAATTAATGAATGTTCACATTTCACATCTTACCACTGGTTTCTCTCAACATGGGGACAGGAGAGCCTTCAATCAATAAATGGGGAATAAAAGTAAATGGCGTTACTTATTTGAAAAAGTAACTTGAATATTTTCTTGTAATTAAAAATAATGCCTTACTTTACTAGTTACTTGAAAAAAAGTAATCTGATTACGTAACTCGCGTTACTTGTAATGTGTTACCCCCAACACTGGTCAGGTTTTAGTTGACTAAATGACTAAGCGTTTTAGTCTAGTTTTAGTCCGGTTGCCAGTTTGTAAAAAAAGAAGCAAAACACTCTCTGATTTGGGGACTTAAACTCTTGATATCTGGCAACCGCACACATGAAAGCTTGCGTAGTAGAGGCGTGTACAGCAGTGCGCAATAATATTTTGTCTCGTTTTTTTTTGGCAGAAATAAATATTTTGATGCAGTTACAGATTTTGACACATTGATACAGATTTTAATAGTTTTTTTTTGTTTGTTTTTAGTCTTGTAATTTTATTGTCAAGGTTATTTCATGTTGATATGTCAGTTATCGCTTATTGATTTTATTGTTGTCTCACCATCGCTTTATTTTAGTTATGGGGAAAAAGCTTATTGATGGACATTTTTCGTCATAGTTTTCGTTAACAAAATTAACATGAACTTCAACGTATATAATAAAGCAATAAGCTACAAGAAGCCGTGGCTTACAGTGAATTTATAACAGCTAAGGGGCGTTATAAAACAAAAAGTAGCAGCTGTTATAAATTCACTGTAAACCATGGCTTCACAGGGTTTATTGCTTTTATAAAACGATTATTCCATATACGTAGTAAGGTTTCACTAAATAAAACAGAACAAATAAAGTGTAATGACATGATGAAAACAGTATTCTTCCACTAAACATTGTAGTTCCTCAGAAACAGTTGTGGTTGCCAAGTAACACACATAAGTAAACAAAGGTGTGTGTTTGTTGAGTATTTTACAACAGCTTCGAATGCAGCTCAACCAGTCAGAATCAAGGACCGGAACTATCAGTTTTATAATAGTGATGTGAACCCCAAGATGTAGAAGACAATGATGCAAACAACATTTTTAAATTTCAACACACTCTAATGTAAGCATCGATTCTCTGACGAGATTTTGTTTTCAGGTTTTTTTTTTTTAAATGAAAGTTTATGCATTATAAGTCACATTTAGTTTAAAAACAGATTCGATTTGGTTGCAGTGTGAACAAAGCCATTGTGTGGCGTTTCATTATAGAGAACTACATTATGTACATTTCGCTTTTCCAGTAAAGTGTGGTTTTGCTGAGGGTTTGAGTTTTAAAAAGTAACAAGTTTGAGACAGAATAATGAACTGTAATCGTGCCATATGCTAAACCACACGCACACATTTACGCAGCAGGTCCTTTTCTTTCTTCGCTGTGCAGTGTTGATAGTCTTTGAAGGAGCGTGGAAGTTTCCCAGGGGCTTGTCTGATTAATTCATATTTGTGTTCATTTCAAAAGAGGCCAAGTTTGCTTACAGCTCAGTCTTGCTCTGTGGGCTGCGTTCAGATGTGCTCTTCACTGATCAGTGAGGAGGAGGAGATTTCAGTCTGCTCACTTTCTTTCCATCCTTGTTTTCTGTTTGTTTATAGATGAATGCTGTTGACACGCTGGGTCAGACGGCGTTGCACCGGGCGGCTCTGGCTGGACACTTGCAGACATGCAGACTACTTTTGAGTTATGGAGCCGACCCCGCCATCGTCTCCCTGCAGGGCTTCACAGCCGCACAGATGGGCAACGAAGCTGTACAGCAGATCCTAAACGGTACTGAATCTAGGATTTGGAATTGTTTATTTGGGCTTTGACGTCAAGAATTAACAGTTATGAAAATTCACATTGTGTCTGATAGAAAACATTCCAGTGAGGAATTCAGATGTGGATTATAGACTCCTAGAAGCAGCAAAAGCAGGAGACTTGGACACTGTGAAGGTGAGAGCCACCTTAAATTGTGCCTTTTCAGCTCATACCTTAGATACTCTGTGTAAAACATCTGGTTTGGACAATCATGTCTATCATGCATTTTCAAGCCATGTCAGTTTAAACTTCTGATACACGGTTTTCTGAGCACACACGTCTGAAGCGCGCACAGAAAGGGGTTATCACATAGCATGTGACTATTAAACTAAGTTCTCTTGCAAGTCTTATTGCGCTTAAACTGTCAAATATACACAAGGTTATGTTAAACGAGTTAAACACAAGTTACAAAAACTACCGGTTACGTCTGTGAAGGTAAACAGCTGGGTAAGAAATCTCATGTTTATATTAGATCTGTGTGGCAGCAGCGTAATATACAGTAAATAAATCAATAAATCCACTGCTCTCTTGTCTTCTCTGAGGCTGGGAGTAGTGTTCTGTGCTCATCTGTGCAGCCAACAACAGAACTGTTCACATGATTTGCTTGAAATTTTGCCATCACGTTAGTACTGGTACACCGTTGTCACTTGCGAAAACAGAATGGCAGCACCGTGGGTGGAAGTGTGAAGATTAAGGGGCGGTAATATTATAATAAGATCCTCTTTTGACGTCACCGGGAGAGCGCAATCTGAGCAGCTTGTGTTTTTACATGCTTGCAGAGAAAGGCTTAACAAAGCAAGGTTATGGGGTTTGTCCTTTTTCACATTTTCTGGTTTGGTAGATGCACCGGAGACCTGAATATACCACTTAAACATGAAAAAAGTCAGATTTTTATGAAATGTCCCCTTTAAAAATCTGGTGAAGCCAAGATATGTCATGAACGGTGATGGGAATAACGGCGTTATAAATAAACGCCGTTACTAACAGCGTTATTTTTTTTTAGTAACACGTAATAAAACAAATTACTGTTTCCCGTTACAATGCTGTTACCGTTACTGACAATATACTGTGGCGCTACAATAATTTATTATTAGAATATTATTATAATTTTATTTTTCAGTTCATCTGAATGGATGCGCAGTGCACCTGTATTTGACGATGTGAAGGCGCACGACTAGCTGTCGCTTTGTCTCACACACATGCAAAGAAAGATACAGAGCACAAGAGACTTACATACCATGCAGAATTAATGCGCCACATGTAAATTATATATTCTCTGCTGTATTTTCCTCTCAAAATAACGGAGCTTTTCTGGAATTCTTCAGCTTTTAAGAACTGCCGTTTTTCTGGTAGTAGGCGGAACTGCGGCAAACGGCAATCTCATTGGCTGGTGCTCAACTATTATCGTCTCTATTTTGATTTCAGCAAATCAGTTTGAGAGACAATGTGATTAATATTCATGAACTCAGCAGCTCATTAATCCTTAGTGCGTTTTATGTTATTAGTAGTAGAATTCGTAGTAGTTTTGTTATCTAAATTATCATAATGTCATATTATAAAGCTTGACTGACTGATGCTAAGTGTACTTTCAGACATTTAAAAAAACTGTCATTAAGCTTTATGTATGTATAGTAGTCAACAGTTAAAGTGGGTCAAAACCTTTCATCAAAGTTGTCCTAAAACCAAAACAATACCCATTCTTCTCTTAGTACAACTTGGATGAACTTTTTTGATCCACTTCAAATGTTGATGATTATTTGACGTATATGAACTTTTTTTAATTTTTTTTTTTTATAAAGTAACACAACAGTTACTTTCCCTGGTAATTAGTTACTTTTATAATAATGTAACTCATTTACTAACTCAGTTACTATTTGTAAGAAGTAACTAGTAACTGTAATTAATTACTTTTTTAAAGTAACATGCCTAACACTGATCATGAACTGTTCTCTATAAAAAGAGAAATTTGAGCCTCATTTGAGTTGTTTTTTTTTTATTAATAAACTTGAACTCATTTGAGATGCTGAGATACTTGTAATAACCTGTTTTCATTAGCGTACTGCTACAAAGCAGCTCCAGGTTACATGAAGATGAAAATATATCTGCAGTTATGGATATTGGATTTTTTTTATAGGCTTTTGTCTGGAACAAAAATACCCTGAATGAGTTTAGTTTCTTTATCCCAGACAATGAAACTTTCCAAGGACACAGCTTGCAGCTCTTAAATGTGTTTTGTACCATACTCATGACCTTGAACAAGGTAGATGTAAGAAGACCTCACCTTCGGCTGTGTGTGTGTGTGTGTGTGTGTGTGTTAGGGAGAAACGCTGAGCCAGCATGCACAAAAACTGCAGGATCCTGTTACATAGACTTCAGTCTAAAGTGTGGACTTTTTTATTTTTTTAAATGAAAAAGGAAAGGAAGGAAAGGACGTGACGTGTGGCCAAGTATGGTTACCCATACTCGGAATTTGTGCTCTGTATTTAACCCATCCAAGTGCACACACACAGTAGTGAGTAGTGAACAAACACGCACACACACACCGTGAACACACACCCGGAGCAGTGGGCAGCCATATTGCTATCGCTGCAGCGCCCGGGGAGCAGTTGGGGGTTCGGTGCCTTGCTCAAGGGTCTCACCTCAGTCGTGGTATTGAGGGTGGAGAGAGCGCTGGTTATTCACTCTCCCCACCTTTAATCCCTGCCGGACCTGGGACTCGAACCCACAACCTTTCAGTTACAAGCCCTAACTATACTTAACTATACATTATTAAACATTTGCCGTCAGTAATTGTTTTTGAGAGAGAGAGAACTTTTATACTTGCTGAATGCTTTTATTCAGCAAGGACATAGTAAATTGTTCAAAAGTGACATTAAAGACATTTTAAAATGTTACAAAAGATTTTTATTTCAAATAAATACTTTTTCTATTTCTCAAAGAATCCTAAAAAAATATATATCACTGTTTTAAGCAAAAATATTAAGCAGCACAAAAAAATGATCATGTGACACTGAAGACAGGAGTATTTTAAAAGATAAACTGGTTAAAATAGAAACAGCAATATTTCACATTATTACTTCTTTTTACTGCACCTAATAATTGCGGTCTTAGTGAGCATAAATGACTTCTTTCAAAAACATTAAAAATCTTTTTGAATTGTAATATATCTATTATTAATATTGCATTTAAGTATACACTACCAGTCAAAAGTTTCTGAACAGTAAGATTTTTAATGTTTTTTTAAAGAATTCTCTTCTGCTCACCAAGCCTGCATTTATTTGATCCAAAATACAGCAAAAGCAGTAAAATTGTGAAATATTTTTACTATTTAAAACAACCGCTTTCTATTTGAATATATTTTAAAATGTAATTTATTCTTGTGATCAAATCTACATTTTCAGCATCATTACTCCAGTCACATGATCCTTCAGAAATCATTCTAAAATGCTGATTTGCTGTTCAAGAAACATTTTCTTCTTCTTCTTCTTCTTATTATTATTATCAATATTAGTTTAGTACATTTTTTTTCTTGCTGTCAGTATATTTATTTGAGGGGGGAGTAGAAATGATAGAAATTAATACTTTTATTTAGCAAGAATGCTTTAAATTGATCAAAAGTGATGATAAAGACATTTATAATGTAAATGCTGTTCTTTTGAACTTTCTATTCATCAAAGAAACCTGAAAAAATTCTACTCCACAGTTTTCAACTTAATAATAATAATAATAATAATAATAATAATAATAATAATTTTTCCGATTTCTGAAGGATCGTGTGACTGGAGTAATGATGCTAAAAATGAAGCTTTGAAATCACAGGAATAAATTACATTTAAAAATATATTTTTAATTAATAAAATATAATTTAAATTTATAATTTTATTGTAAACAGTAAAAATATTTCAAAATGTAACTGTTTTTGCTGTACTTTGGGCTTGGTGAGCAATAGAGACTTCTTTAAAAAACATTAAAAATCTTGCTGTTCAAAAACTTTTGACTGATAGTGTAAGTCTTTTGATTAAAAGCTTTATAACCTCAAACTTTTTGACTTATAATATAAGCCTAAAGATAGTAATTTAGAAACAGATGATAAAAATGTCTGAATGGATGGATTCCTTTGATGCGATCAGATCCTCATTATCTCGAAGCCTCATTATGCGTAAAGTAATTAGATCAGAGCACCAATTAGACTTTTGTCAGGCAATTAATCTGAATCTCTTCTGATGCTTGCCATCATTTTGGCCTGGTACCCTATAAAAGCAGATCAAATGAAATTAATTCTTGGATGTGTTTAAGCACTCATCACTTAAGTTATGTATTTGCAATATGAACTTTTAACGTTCTGTCGTTTTGTCTTGTACAGCAACTTTGCTCCCCTCAGAATGTGAACTGTCGAGACTTGGAGGGCCGTCACTCCACGCCGCTCCACTTTGCCGCCGGCTACAATCGCGTGGCCGTGGTTGAGTATCTCCTGCACCACGGCGCCGACGTCCACGCCAAAGACAAAGGGTGAGACTTATTGCTGTTCTTGTCTCTCCAGAACCTCATTAACAGTCAGCGCGTGAGTTGGCAGCACCAGGAGATAAACGGATTGTCACTATTTATCTTTCAAATTCCCTGTCTGCCCGCAGAGGTTTGGTGCCACTGCATAACGCTTGCTCGTACGGCCATTACGAAGTGGCGGAGTTGCTGGTCAGACACGGAGCGTCCGTCAACGTGGCCGACCTGTGGAAGTTCACTCCGCTGCATGAGGCGGCGGCCAAGGGCAAATACGAGATTTGCAAACTGCTTCTGAAGGTACCATCGTCGCTGTTCCTGCTGGCTCAACACTGACCTCCTCACGTCACTCGGCATACTTGTTAATTCAAGAGATATCTCTTTCTCTAGACGTCTGACAGCCTGGAGTTGTTAATGGATTTTATCACTCTGTAAAGTTTTTAAATGCAGTGTGAACCGCTGCAGGGGCTTC
The DNA here is from genome assembly GCA_036247105.1 of Cirrhinus mrigala. Classification (NCBI taxonomy): domain Eukaryota; kingdom Metazoa; phylum Chordata; class Actinopteri; order Cypriniformes; family Cyprinidae; genus Cirrhinus; species Cirrhinus mrigala. The sequence goes on along the minus strand of CM070027.1, from coordinate 18,676,038 downwards.
AGGTTTATTGCTGTTGAGCAGACGTCGGTTTTAATGCTGTCTGCTTTCATCGTACCTCAGGTTACTGTCACAGAGAGGTTCAGCTTCAGAGCTGTAAAGAATATGCACATTAGCCTTCAAACAAACATGTCATTTTGATTCCTGAAGTGGAACTGCTAAAGTTGTCTTGCTAAAGAAACTTGTTCTTTTCTCATTTATTGAATCGAAATCTGTATGAGCAGATTTCCTGATCCAATTTTATACACAAAGGCTTAGGTTTGATTTGATTCTGATTTGAAATCAATTCAGTTAGGAATAGGTCATTTGCAGTGTATTAAAATCAGTTCCCTTTGATCTTTTGCTGTACAGGAAACTAAAATGTTAATGGACCCCAACTATTAAATTCAGTACTTGTGGACTAAAGGTGTAATTTGATCGAAAGTGTTTTCTTAAAAGTAAACATTCTTAAAATTGATTTTCAAAAAAGCTATGTTTTTGTCACATTAAATTATAAATAGAATTTAATAAATACATTTAAATATTTAAATTTATACAAAATGTAAATATATATATATATATATATATATATATATATATATATATATATATATATATATATATATATATATATATATATATATATATACTTTTACAATACAATATTTATTTATCATATCATTTTTAACAAATCGATTTTCAAAAAAAGCCATATTTTTGTCAAAGTTCTAAATAGAAATTAAAAAATTGAAATGTTTGTTTAAATTTATACAAAATATTAATACACACAATTACTATTTTTATTTATATATATATATATATATATATATATATATATATATATATATATGCATTTTATATATAATTTTACAATACAATATTTATAGTACATATTTATTTTATCATATCACATCACATTTTAACATATTTTAACATCTATCTATCTATCTATCTATCTATCTATCTATCTATATTTTGTATAAATTTAAACATTTAAATTTATTTTTTAATTCCTATTTATAATTTAATTGACACACATATGGCTTTTTTGAAAATCAATCTGTTAAAAATGTGAAATAAATATTGTAAATATTTTAAAATTATATATAAAATCTATCTATCTGTCTATTAGGGGTGTGAAATTATTAGCAATTAATGTAATCCAAAATAAAAGCTTGTGTTTACATATGTATGTACTGTGTATATTTCTATGTCTATATAAATACATACACATACCTGTATATATTAAATAATAGTTAAGTGTGTATATATAGTCATTTACATATAATTTATACTGTATGCAATAATAAATATATATTACATTTCTTAAATATATACACGTATGTGTGTGTATTTTTATAGACATAGAAATATACACAGTACACATACATTATGTAAACAACATATTTTGTATGGGATTTTTAAATAAATTACGAATTGTAATGTTTATATTTGTGTGTGCTTAGATGGTACCGCTTTGCAATAAGGATCACTTTTGTTGACATGAACTAAGAAGCATTTATTAATCTTAGTTAATATTAGTTTCAGCATTTCCTAAGGCGTTATTAAAATCTAAAGTTGTGTTTGTTGTTACATTTATGCACTGTGAACTAACATGAACTAACATTGAACAACTATTTTTATTAACTAAAAAGATGAATAAATACTGTAATAAATGCATTGTTCATTATATGTTCATGTTAGTTAATACATTAACCAGTGTTAACAAATGACACCTTATTGTAAAGTGTTACCATATATATAGTGAAATCTCACATCCTGTAATTGAGTGTAATTTTATGTATAAATCCTCAGAAAGATCTTAGATGAGATTTTTAAACTGTGCTAAGTCAGCCTTTGGGCTTCTCTGTAGATCTGCGCTCAATGTCCTTATCTCTTTCAGCATGGAGCAGACCCCACCAAGAAGAATCGGGATGGAAACACGCCATTGGACATGGTGAAAGAGGGAGACACAGATATCCAGGACTTGCTGAGAGGAGATGCAGCGCTTTTGGATGCCGCCAAAAAAGGCTGCCTGGCCCGGGTCCAGAAACTGTGCAGCTTGGAGAACATCAACTGCAGAGACACACAGGGACGCAACTCGACTCCGCTGCACCTGGCAGGTAATGAAAAATCATTCTGCGGCCTTCTGAGCCATCGCTTTCAACATAGAAACGAGAGCACTTCTCTCTTTCAAATGGAAAAATCAAGCTATACCGCCATCCAGAGAATTGCGTTTCTACAAAAGCATTGAAGCAGTGTGTGAGATATCATCCCACCCCAGAGGCGAGGCAAGGAAACCCAGAAGGAAAGAAAGGGGGACATGTTGAATTAAATCTTGGCTCTCATCCCTTTCTGAGCGCTGTGTAAGCCTGGCTTCCAGGCGGGGATTCAAAGGCTTTCTTGCCAAATATTAAATCTAAGACTTCCACGCTGTTCGTACCGTCACCGACATTTACATGCACAACAATATTCTCCGTATGGCTCATGTCCCCGATAAAGTCTTTTCAGAATAATCTCTTTATGTGAGCCTTCCCCATCTTATTCATGGGTGTTCTTGTATTTGTCAGAATATAATATTTCGGAATATTAAGTCGTTCATGTGCATTGGTTATTTTGTGACAATTTAGAACTAAATTTTTGCAGCTATAAAAAATAAAACTCATACAATCAAGTCAACTTTATTTATATAAAGCTTTAAACAATACATCGTTTCAAAGCAGCTTCACAGTAATAAACAGGGAAGTAACGGTGTAAAGTAAAATTATAAAACAAGTTCAATTCAGCTATAAGCAGCTCTATAAAAGATAGAAGTAAAAAAATCTTATCCATTGCTTATTCAGAAATTTTGAATAGTATTTTTAATATTTTATAATATATATCTAGTAGTATAAAATATATCTGAGCCCAAGCCGAGCTGCTTTTTTTTTAACTAATAATAATAATAAACTATTATTATTGTCGTTATTTTATAATATACATGAATGTAATGTTTGAAGTACATGACTGTTATTGCGTGTGCACACCAAAAGCGCAACTAAAATCATCTCGTAATGCTCTCTATTTTCTGATTGTGACTTTTCTGATTGTGGCGTAGATCGTTACTCACTTTAGATTACTTGTGGGATGTTTTTCGTGTCATTTGAGCAAATAAAATCCTTGCGTAATGCCCTCCTCCAATTTCTGATACAACCAAACTGGACGTGTCAATACACTTTTTTTGCGAATTTTCTGCTTGAGTTGAAATTTTGTGTGGAAGACACGATTGTGGCGTATACGTTACTTACTTAATCGTTACTAGATTATTCGCAGGATGTTTTTCGTGCCATTCGTAGAAATAAAATCATTGCATAATGCTCTCCTCCATTTTCTAAAACAACCGGACGTGTCAAACTGGACGTATCTATAAGATTGCATGACTATGTGCTATACGAATTTTCAGCTTGAGTTTGCGCGGAAGACGCAATTGTGCCGTATATCGTTGCTCGCTTAATCGTTACTAGATTACTCACATGATGTTTTTTGTGCCATTTGCGTAATGCCCTCCTCCATTTTCTGATACAATCGCACGTGTCAAATAGTACGTCAGTAAGATTGGCCTGCGCAACAATATGTCATGCGAATTTTCCATTTCAGCTTGCGCAAAAGAGGCGATTTGTATAATACATCATTACATGATGTATAATACATCATTACTCGCTTAATCGTTACTAGATTACTCGTGGATGTTTTTGGTGTCATTCGGGCAAATAAAATCATTGCATAATGTTCTCCTCCGTTTTCTGAAACAACCAAATGTGTCAAACTGGACGTGTCGAAAAGCTTTCCGCTGATTGGCTTGCGTGACACAAAGTGTTATGCAAATTTTCCGCTCCAGTTGAAATTTTTCAACTTGCACGAAAGACGCAATTGCACATCTTTCGTGCAAGTTGAAAAATTTTGTGCAAACAATCAAATTTGCGTCTATTCGCGTCCAGTGTTGGACAGTAACGCATTACGCAGTGCTAATTAATTTACTACTACTAATCAATAATTAATTTGAATTTGTGGATGTACAGAAAAAAAAATAATGTAAGTAACTAATTGCTTTTGAAATAAAGTAATCAGAACAGTAATTTGATAACTTTTAAAAGGAGTAATCAGTAATCAGTCATTTAATTACATTTTCAGAGTAACTTGCCCAACACTGTTCGTGTTTTTGCTTTGACTTTAAATTTGCAATTTGGTGTGCACACACCATTATAAATAATATACAATTGCATCTGGATTTTTTTGATATTTCAATTCAAATATAATAATAGTAATTGGTTTATAACTAACATGATAATATAATTGTTATTCCACAGTAAACATACAACTGCTATAATAAATATAATAAACACACAAAAGAGTAATATATAATTGCAGCTGGATTTTTACAAGCATGGCAATTAGTTTTAAAATACATTACTATTAATAATGATAATTCAGTTAATAACTATAACTGCAAGCTAAACAGAATGACCCAGATGTCTAAGGGTGTTGGAGCTGAGTTCAAAGTAGCAGAGCAGTAATCTGGGATCCTCATTTGCACGACACTCCAGCCATGCCAGTGACTCATAGCAGCACTCGTACTGTGTGCAGAACAGCACAGATCAGCAAATGTCACTGAACAGATGGAGTGAGCGGTCTGGTCAGTCCACTTATCTTGCTAGGCCAGGCCAGCAGCAGGTGGGTGACGGCCCTAACCATCAGGCAGAGATGCAGACACATGATTTTACTCCAGCTAGCACACATTCGCAATTTCCACCAGAGAGCAATGGGCTGTGACTAACGTGGCGGTTGTGACCCCTGCCTAGAGAACACGCCACTCGTCTGCCGTTTGCCTGCGGGGAGAATCGTAAGACGAATTCATTCGTTCTGACTGACTTTGCAGGATCTCATGCATTTGAATCCAGATGCTTTGCCGTCCTTTTTTTTTAATGACTGGTAAGTCATGTTTAGGTCTGCTTAGGGTTGACTGAAATAAAATCTGACGGCTAAAACCCTCATATTTTACATTTTTTGCCCACCAATTAAATTTGTTTTAATTTAGTTTTATTTGTACTTCTATTTTATTAAGAAACAACACTTATTAATTTTTATTTGTAGTATTACTGTACTATATAAAAAATAAAATGCCATTTTATTTATCCATAAAATCAAATATGTACAGTAATTACCTCATTAAGAAATGCAATTCAGCTCGTTTTGCTAATGCAGTCTACACTTTCCCTCATGTATGGAAACAGCTGCTTACACTCTACGACACGTGACGCTGTATCCACACCGCTAATAGTTTTTTTTTTTTTTTTTTTAATTCTCTCTAATTTTAATTCTTATCTTTGGGTTAATGAGAGTAAATCTGCTTTATTAAAGATAAGAGGAAAATGGAGCAGTACAGCCAGACAGATGAGATATTCGTGGCAAGGAAGTGCGAAACGCTGCTAAAAATGCTTGTAGTTTATGGAGAAGAACCTGCTGGAAGAATTTGATGAGCGCGGCACACGCGGTGGAGTGTGTACGTGTGAGACAGAGAGCGTGTTCTCATTAGTGCGGTTCTCAAAGCTGGGTTTGTGCATTATTAGAGGGCTGCAGCCTGTAATGATGAGGGCTTTAATTAGTGATGGTCCTGTAGGCAGTCATGTATGTCTGGAGTGAGAAAGGGAGTTAAAGGAACCAAAGACGACAGATAAAACTGAAAATAGTAGTGTCCGGGCTTTTTGGGTAAAGGTCAGCAACAGCTTGTTTAGTGGCAAAGGTTGACTGCCAGATTGAGTGTCTTTTAGCTCAGCTGGAGTGACAAAAAACGCACACACACACACACACACACACACACACACACACATCTGTACTTAGCTTTCACTTTGCACCAAGCAATAAATATAATTGCAATTACAAGGAGTAACGAGGAGTATGATTTCACCAACGCTGGCTAAAGAGAGTTTAATTAATTGAGTTTAATTAAGTTTTGAAAATGGGAATAGATGAAATTTCACCGAGATGGTAATGATGGGATTTTCAGTAGACTTATGTAGAGGCTGTGGAAATGCGATGCACCCAAGATGAACAATCTGATCTTGGGAACCATTATTAGATTGGATAAAGTTTGAGCAGGGGAAAAAACGTGAATCAGATCTGTTATTTTATTTGTATTTAGCTTTTATTTGTATATTTCCAGCTGTAATTTACATTTTAATTCTAATAATTTTAATTTTAGTTTGTTTTTAGTTTGTTTTAATTTTGTGCTTTGATATTTTCAGTTATTTACATTTTAGTTTATTCCTTTCGTGCTTGTCTTTTTTTTCAGATATTTTTATTTTTTTATTTCAGTTGTAGTTGTAGATATTTTACTACTAATATACTATTAATATTTACTCATATTTTGAATTCAGTTATCATTTCACAGTTTCATGTTAATTTGTCTGTTTTAATAATTTGATGTGCTTTGATAATTGTCATTGTAATATTTCTATTTAGCTTTTTGCACGCACGCACACTCACAAATATATACACACAAATATTAGCTTTTCTATTCATATTTTCAGTTGTAATTTTAGCAATTCCTTTTGTGCTTGTCTTTTTTAATATTTTGAATTATTTTTATTTCAGCTTTAGTTGTAGAGATTTTAGTACTTATACTATTATATTTAGTAACATTTTGAATTGTTTTTATATTTTCACAATTTAATTTTCATTTAATTCTAATCATTTTATGTGCTTTATCATTTTGTATTATTTCTATTTAGCTTTATACACACACACACACACACATAAATATTAGCTTTTATTTGTTTTTTTTGAGTTTGTAATTTACCTTTTAGTTTTAGTAATTCCTTTGCTTTTTTATATTTTTAATTATCTTTATTTTTTATTTCAGTTTTATTTCTAGAGATTTTACTACTTATACTCTTAATATTAACAAATATTTTAAATGAAGTTATTTTATTATTTCACAATTTCATTTTTCATTTTTATTTTAGTGTTTTAATAATTTTTGTGCTTTGATATTTGTCATTGTCATTTGTTTTTATTATTTCTATTCAGCTTTTTACACACACACACACACACACACACACACACACATATAATATATATAATATATAATATATATATATATATATATTATATATATACATACACACACGCACATACATATTTGCTTTTATTTTTATATTTTCAGTTGTAATTTATGCTTCAGTAATTCCTTTTGTCCTTGTCTTTTTAAAATGTTTAATTATCTTTATTTCAGTTGTAGAGATTTTGCTACTTACATACTATTCATATTTTCTAATGTTTTGCATTATTTTTATAATTTCACAATTTCAATTTTAGTTTGTGCTAATCATTTTATGTGCTTTCATTTGTAATATTTCTATTTAGTTTTTTTACACACACACACACACACACACACACTCACAAAGAAATTATATATATGTGCAAGCTAGCTGAACAGAAATTTTGCTTATGAACTTTGCAGAAAGCATGTTGAAATTGCATTTTGCAATTGCATGCTTTTTACAAAACAGTTTGTTTTGAAGCAACAAAAAATACTGGAGTATGCAAAAAATGCAGTGACTTGTGCACAAACACTTTCTATTCAGTAAATCTGTCTGAATACAGATGATTTGTGGTTTGGGTTGAGTTCTATGTAGATTCATTATCATTTAGATGTAAATGTGATCCTCATCCTAATGTAAATTCATTTCACACTGTTCAAGTTTGCCACAGTTGCACACTCCTGATAACCGCTTTATAACTTATGGCTATTATTAAAGGATCTCTTCAACGTGATTACTTTATTATCATAAAATAGCTTCAGTTGTGGTACGCCACACTTGGAAAAAAAAATGCTGTTTTCGGTTTTCAAAGTTTTAAAAATACATGTAATATGGATTGGTTGCTTGTGTTTGATACCAGATGGTACGTGGGCTGATGGAGTCACATTTCTCTGCATCCTTTTCTCCACAGCTGGCTATAACAATCTGGAGGTAGCGGAGTATTTACTGGAGCACGGGGCGGACGTCAACGCGCAGGACAAAGGTGGCCTTATTCCCCTCCACAACGCGGCCTCGTATGGGGTGAGTGCAATTGCTGATTAAAAGGAGGAATATTTCATTGAGACTGGGACTACGTGCAAACATCTGTTAAGCTGACACATGTCATGCCTCCAGTGTCATGTCAGGTCTGGCAGGAAACGGTGCTGTGGGTATCTCAGACACACACAAACAGATGTAGATGCTGAATAATCCATGTATTTGCTCTGGAAAATGAAACACGGATGTTTTTTTTTCCTCCCAGAACAAGTGTAAACCTTCAGCTGAACCCTTTTGTGTTCTGATACAGCAAAAAATCAGGTGTGGCTGTATGCAAAAAGTGTTTGGACATCTGTATTTGTTCTGCCAACAGAACCTTAGCTTATGCACTTTTAATGCGTCGCCGCAGCTCATGATTCTTTCAGGTGGTTTCACTTGCATTTCCATTCGCAAACAACCCAGATGCCGAGATGAAGCCGCCGCAACCCAGATGAGCCTTAATCCACGCGGCACAGCACGCTTCTAATACAGGATTTGACTCTTTCTGGAAATCAAATCTAGCGAATTCAGGGAAACCCATTTCAGGTGATGGTAGTTGGAGGTATTTATCAGCGTCTGCCCTCTGGAGGTCTACAGGGATGTGATTAGACCATGCAGATGGATGGGAGCAGATTGCAGTTACATAAACATGTTGGATCAGAACTAGCCAGACTCCGGCCCTCGACCACACTCACATACGCTCTCTGTTGCCGTCCAAGAAACAGGACCTCTGTGACAGGAGCTGTGAGATTCTGATTGGCTGTGATCGAAGTGGCAGGTTGCCGGAGCTTTGCTGATTGGCTGGAGGAGAGTTGGCGCCAGGCCGATGCTGGCTGACCTTGAGCGCGCCTCCCTCTGTTCATTTGCGGCCTGTTTGTGTAGAGGCTGTCAGTGCTCGGCAAACAGAGCCAGCTGATCGCAGTTCCATACAGTCACTGCTGCTGACGGGAGGGCGGCTCAGGACATCTCAGCCACGCACACTGTGCTCTACAATTCAAGAGCTGGCCAAAAACCAAGCTTGTTTTGCCCTGCGCTCTCTATTGCTAATGAGAATGGCTTACATTTGCCATTTAAAGGCATAGTCCACACACAAATTAACATGTTGGCACTTTTTACTCGTCCCTCATGATGTCATTCTTACTGTTATTATTGTTAACCAAAACTATTAAAAAAAATTTGTTAATGGAAATAAAGCTGAAATAAAATGAAAAATGAATGAGAACTGTTAAACTAAAAAATGACATTACACATTACAAAAAACTAAAAATTAAACTTGATATTCAAATTTCATTTTAATTTTTAAAATAAAAGCCAATTCAAAGTTTAGTATTGACTGATAATCTTCCTCTCTAGTCAGCTGTTAATGTCTGCCACTAGTGATTTAAAATTGAGAATTGCATTAGCCCAAATCATGAACACATCATTTAGACATTTTATCATCTGAATCACTGAGAAAGAATCATTTGATTCACTCAGAAGAGTCATTTGATTCACATATGGAACATTGCTACTATTTATGTACATTTTATGTACAATTATATACATTTGATTCAAACAAAAGAATTGGTCATTTGATTCACTCAAGTCATTTGATTCACCCAAAAGAGTCAGTCATTTGGTTAACTTAAAAGAGTCATTTGATTCACAAATGGAACACTGCTACTATTTCTTTATGTAAATTTTATGTACAATTATATATTTTTGATTCACTCCAACAAATCAGTCATTTGATTCACTCAAAAGAACTTTGATTCACAGATGGAGCATTGCTACTATTTCTGTTAATTTTATGTACAATTATGTACATTTGATTCACTCAAAAGAATCAGTCATTTGATTCACCCATTTGATTGACTCAGAGTCATTTGATTCACAAATGGAACGTTGTTACTATTTTTATGTACATTTTATGTACAATTATGTACATTTTGTTTTAATCAAACGAGTCAGTCGTTTGATTTAGTCAAAAGAGTCATTTTATTCACAAATGGAACATTGCTACTAGTTCCTTGTGTACATTTTATGTACAAATATGTACATTTGATTCACTCAGAAGAGTCATTTGATTCACAAATGGAACGTTGTTACTATTTTTATGTACATTTTATGTACAATTATGTACATTTGTTTTAATCAAACGAGTCAGTCATTTGATTTAGTCAAAAGAGTCATTTTATTCACAAATGGAACATTGCTACTATTTCCTTATGTACATTTTATGTACAATTGTGTACATTTGATTCACCCAAAAGAATCAGTCATTTGGTTCACTCAAAAGAGTCATTGGATTCACAATTGGAACACTGCTACTTTTCTTGCTACTAATTTCTTTGTAAATTTTGTGTACAATTATATACATTTGATTCACTCCAACAAATCAGTCAATTGATTCATTCAAAATAATCAGTCAAGTGATTCACAAATGGAACATTGATACTAGTTCCTTGTGTACATTTTATGTACAATTATGTACATTTGATTCACTCAGAAGAGTCATTTGATTCACAAATGGAACATTGCTACTATTTCTTATTCACTTGCCAAATAGAGCTAGGGAAAATGTCAATATTTTCAGTGAATACCAACTTGTGTTTTGGGTTGTTCACACAAAGCTATCGTATGGCTTCAGAAGAGTTGTATGGAGCACTTGTATGGACCACTAAAGATACCCACTTAGGGATGTCTTCAATCGAGCACCTGAATTGAATCACCTCAGCAAGTCTGATAAACAGTCACTCCTTTACACCAAAGCAGATCTTCAATAGAAAGAGCTATGCTTCTTTTTTTAATTAACATCTAGGCTTTATTGTCGGTTGTAGAATAATTTTGTCAGTAATAAGCCTCTGTCTTCCCTTCCAGCATGTGGACATCGCGGCCCTGCTGATCAAGTATAACACCTGTGTAAATGCCACTGATAAATGGGCCTTCACTCCCCTCCATGAGGCTGCGCAGAAGGGACGCACACAGCTCTGCGCTCTGCTGCTGGCCCACGGGGCCGACCCCACCATGAAGAACCAGGAGGGTCAGACGCCGCTGGACTTGGCGACGGTAATAAACGCATACGTATCACACGGATTCAAGCCCACATTTACATACTGTCATTCATTTACCAGAGCTACATATTTGCATATATAGACATTCTCCAGTTTATACCCAACTTCTATAAAAGTTTTGTGCTGTACAAGACTGTTTGTTCTGGCTGTAAGCTCTCGTATGGTTCAGGTGGCATAGACTATCCTGAGAAATTGGGACATTTATCTTCTAAACACATAAGCTGAGGTGTTTAAACCCCCGTCCCCTGTGTTCAGGCTTGTGCGAAGCAAATGGCAAATCTGCCGTAACCTTTAGTAATTGGGCTCCAGTGGCCATGTTCATGCCAGGTGCTAATGACACAGCTGTTCTCAGCTTTTATTGTCCAATTCTAGACCAAGAAGCCAAACTAATGCTGTTTGTACAGCTACTCTTTAATTTAGCCTTTTGCCCATATGGCGTGGTAGTCTAACATGAATATTACATTAGTATAGTTGTATTTAAAACTGATCAGACACAGAATTCTTATACTTGTATTGATTAATTTTTTTTTTCTTTACTTTTACTTACTTTATTGATTTCCAGGCTGATGATATCCGGGCGCTGCTGATTGATGCCATGCCCCCTGAAGCTCTGCCTAGTTGTTTCAAGCCCCAGGCTACAGTGGTCAGTGCCTCTGTCATTTCTCCAATATCCACACCTTCCTGTCTGTCCGCCGCCAGCAGCATAGACAATCTGGCCGGGCCTCTGGCAGAGCTGGCCGTACCTGGGGCCTCAGGCCCTGCTGATGGGGCTACTGGAACAGAGAGGAAGGAGGGAGAAAGTGAGTACATAATGTGATGTGTCTTAAAATGGTTTCACATAACTTTTCATTGTAACTATTTCAGTTATTACACAATATGTTTATTTTCATTGTTTTTATACATATTGCTATTAATATTAATATGTAATAACAATAAATGTAATAAAAATTAGTTGTTAATATTGATATATGCGTGTATAATAATTACAAGTATACACACAACATATATATATATATATATATATGTTGTGTGTATACTTGTATACAGGGGTTGGACAATGAAACTGAAACACTCGCCAATATAGTATTGGAGGTCTCATGGCTATATTTGCGCTGTCTGGTGCCCAATCTTCACTTACTGTACATTACACCAGTTAGAGCAGAGTGTAAAGTTTCATTATGTGCACCCAATGGTTCAAACATTGTACCTTGAAGGTAGTGCTCTGTATCAGGATAATAATGCACCAATACACACAGCAAGACTGGTGACAGACTGGTTTAATGAACATGAAAATTAAGTTGAACATCTCCCATGGCCTGCATAGTCACCAGATCTGAATATTATTGAGCCACTTTGGGGTGTTTTGGAGGAGCGAGTCAGGAAACGTTTTCCCACATCAGCATCACATAGTGACCTGGCCACTGTTCTGCAAGAGGAAAATGGCTCAAAATCCCTCTGGCTGCTTTGCAGGACTTGTATTTGTCACTCCCACGATGAAATGATGTTGTATTGGCTGCAAAAGGAGGCCCAATATCATACTAATTGTGATCTAAAACCAGGTGTTTCAGTTTCATTGTCCAACCCCTGTATATATATATATATATATATATATATATATATATATATATATATATATATATATATATTTCACTTTTATCTATTTTAAATTATATTCAATATATAACATTTAATATATAATTTTTTATTTATAATTTAAATTGTGTGTGTGTGTGTGTGTATATATATATATATATATATATATATATATATATATATATATATAATAAATTAGTAATAAATACAAAAATATATATATTTCACTTTTATCTGTTTCAAATCAAATATATATACAAAATGTTATATTATATAAATGTTATGTTATATTATATAAAACATTTTTATATATATATATATATGTGTGTGTGTGTGTGTGTGTGTGTATACACAATGTTTTTTATACTTTAGATATTTGATGCATATATATTTACACAAAATTTTGTATATTTTCAAATAATTGTTATATTAATATAGTTATATTATGTTTATATTTACATTTAATATAATTTTTTTTATTTATATTTCTAAATTATATGTATACAAATTATATTTGTATACATATAATTATATAATATATATATATTGTATATATTTTATATATAAAACACTTAATATATATATTTTTTATATTTATATTTTTTAATTGTATATACAAATGTATACAAATTATTGTTTTTTATATATTTAATTCATATATATACACACAAAATTTAATATTTTTTCAAATTATATATACACATGCACACAGTTCTTATATATTTTTAAAGTATGTGTGTGTATATGTGTGTGTATATATTTGGCAAATTATTTTCAAATTAATTATTTCACTTATACTGTTACACAATATTTTTTATTTTCATTGTGTTTTAATGTAAAAAGCTGTATGTAATTTATTGCACACAGAGTATTACCTGAGCTTATGTATTATTTTCTATTCTTTAATATTTGTATTTACAATCTTCAGCTTGCACATTGTTTTGGAGGACAGTAGAGTGCATAACATGAAATAGCATTTTGTGTTATAAAATGATGGAAAAAAAAGAAAAAAAGATTAATCAGTAATAAAATCACATTTAATTGCAACCCTAAATGTAATTATCCCCTGAATGTAGTTTAATAGTTATATGAGTTATGATGTAATTTTTTTTCTCTACAGTTACAATTCTGGATATGAACATCAGTCAGTTCCTGAAGAGTCTGGGTTTGGAGCATTTGCGGGATATTTTCGAGCGGGAACAGGTAAGGTCACTTCCTAGGATCAAATTAATCTCAATCATCTCAATCTCATCAGTTCCACTCCACACATTAAATTGCCAGCTGTGCCGAGTAGAGAGGCCTGCCGTTGTTTCCTGTAGAGAGCTCCAGATCCTTCTCGACAACGTTATGTAAATCCGTTGACATCTGTGGCCTCGTAATTATCTCCTTTCAATATACTCTCTCTCTCTCTCTCTCTCTCTCTCTCAGCACCTTGGCTTTATCATTTCTAGCCAACTCCTCTTCAGCCGGACACTGTGAGATTACTAGCGTCTCTCCATCTTTATAGGTGTGATAGAGATCCCGGGTAACGGGGCTGACCCCTGCGCCCCCATCTTTTGATTAATACGGTCATTGCGCTCGCTCACGCTGAGCTGAGGACTCTGTTGCTCCTCCGGCTTTTCCTCTTCTCAGCTTGGACTCCACGAGAGCGAGCCTGTGGGATGCGATTGGCATACTGTGCCAGACCCGTCGCTCATTTGCACATAGATGAACAGAAATGGTCTTGGCGGCCACCAGCTGGGAAGAGCGCTTGATGTGAGGGGCTGAAATCAGTTCTGATTGTGGCTTTAGTAAGACGCATTCATCTGTCTCACAGTGACTCACTCGTCTGCTCACTCTCCATCTTATTCTGCCTCGCTGTGCCTACGGGAGATGGAGCATGAAGAGCCAACAGTTTTTCAGAGACGTGTGAAAGACTGAGTGCAAATGAGATTGAGGACGTGCTCACAGATCTCATACACGCACCAATGTCGTCATTAGACGTGTCTGGTTTTAACCTCAGCCGTTTAGAGCCGTCTCCTCGCTTTACTAGTGCTGTCAAAAAAGCATTTTGTGCATATTTGTCTCTTGCTGCATATGTTAATATACGTTAACTGAAGTTTAACTTCTCATTGTACTCGAATACTGTACTGAACATAATTATTTTTTATTACCTTGCGGTCTAGTTGGTTTTTCACTAGTCTGTAGTAAATCTGCTGAAGTTCTTTTTCAGCTTTGGCACAAATGAAAACTTTGCAGAGAGAGAAAAAGAAAAGGAGAAATAAATGGAATCTTTCCCGCTGCGGCCATCACACCTTCACGGCCGTAATGGTCGGTCCTGCGAGCCCTATCGATTGAAGTGCACAGTGTTTTCTGAGAGAGGGAGAAAGAGAGAGCAGTTGGCAGCTCCTGGGCTAATGGCCTTTGACAGACCTATCATAGATGTGATGCATTGCCAATAAGTGGGCCTTGGAAGTGGAGTGGGAGAGTTTGAGATTACGCAGGCTGATGCAGAGTCAACGGCGATGGGGTGCTCACACTTTGTGATTCTTTCACCTCTGTAGTCACACTTTTTGTTTCTTAGCATCCATTCATGCAATACCATTCAAAAGTTTACAAGTAAGATTTTCTTTGTTTTTAAAGAATTCTCTTATGCTCATCAAGGTTGCATTTATTTGATTAAAAATACAGTAAAAGCTGTAAAATTTTAGCATCGTTACTCCAGTCTTCAATGTCACATGGTCCTTCAGAAATCACTCTAATATTCTGATTTGCTGCTCAAAAAACATTTATTTTTATGTTGAAAACAGTTGAGTAGAATTTTTTTTCATGTTTCCTTGATGAATAGAAAGTTCAGAAAAACAGCATTTTTTTTAAATAGAAATCTTTTGTAACGTGAATGTCTTTATCATCATTTTTGATCAATTTAAAGCATCCTTCCTAAATAAAATTCATTTTTATAATTTTTTTCCAAAAAAAAAAACATTTATTAATTAAAACTGACTCTAAGCTTTTGAATAGTATAGTGTATAATCATACAAAAGCTTTTATTTCAGATAAATGCTGATCTTTGCATCTATCTATTTATCAAAGATTCCTAAAAAAAATGTACTCAGCTGTTTTAAATATTGATAATGATAATAATAAATGTTTCTTGAACAGCAAATCAGCATATTAAAATGATTTCTGAAGGATCATGTGACACTGAAGACTGGAGTAATGACGCTGAAAAATCCGCTTTGAAATCACAGGAATAAATTACATTTTAAAATATATTCAAATAGAAAATACTTATTTTAAATCTTCAAAATTGTACTGCTTTTGCTGTATTTTGGATCAAATAAATGCAAGCTTGGTGAGCAGAAGAGACTTCTTTAAAAACATTAAAAAACTTGAGGTTCAAAAACTTTTGACTGATAGTGTATATATATTGTATAATGCAATTGACAATAAAAATACTATTTAAATTTTTGTTAATAATACATTTCAAATTTAATAAAATATATAATTTATAATTAAGAAAAAAATCACAAGATCATTAAGGTTACAATTATTTGATCAAAAATGCAGTAAAGGCTGTAAAATCATGGAGAAAAAAAAAACAAATTAATTATATATATATATATATATATATATAAAATACAATTTTTCAACAAAAAATACAATTTAAAATATTGTTAATTTTTTCCATTTTAATGCCTTTAACAGAAAGCTGAATTTTTAGCAGCCATTACTTAAGACTTAGTGTGACACAATACTTTAGAAATCATTCTAATATGCTGATTTGCTGTTGAAGAAGCATTTCTTATTATCTTTAATGTTAAAATCAGTTGTGCTGCTTAATATTTTGTGGAAACCACAAGACTTCTTTTTTAGGGTTCTTTATCAAGAGATATATAGTTTGTTTTCAATTTGAATGTATTATTTTATATTTTAGAGTTTACAAACAAAAAAGTGACGAGATCTTTGTCCATATTCATCAGGGTCCAAAATGGTTTCACATGCTTCGTTCAGTGTGACCAAACATTAATGCTCTCTCTAAGACACACGCTGGCTCAAACAGCTCCCTGCCTCGCAGTCTAGCGTGCACAAATCGCCATCTGCGTGTTTGCTTTTGTGTGCATGTTGCGTGTAGGAGGCGTATTCAGTAATAATCATTCTGTGTGTTATGAGTCACACGCGATAATATCCATCCAAGCCTCCTGCCGCTCTAAGAGTTTATCTTCTCAGTAGGAGGAAGTTCCACATTGCAACAAGCCGAGAAAATAAAAAAAAATTGCACCGTTGGCTGTTTTAGAAGCATTCGAGTTGAAATTGGCCTTGAAATGAATCACTTCATGTCATTTCTCATTACAGCTTTATCTTGCGATTGGTTGCGCCTCCAGCTTTCCTAATTCTGATTGGTGTTGATGTGTTGTGTTAGATTACGCTGGATGTGCTGGCTGACATGGGGCACGAGGAGCTCAAGGAGATCGGGATCAACGCGTACGGCCACAGACACAAACTCATCAAAGGCATTGAGAGGCTGCTGGGCGGTCAACAAGGTCAGTCCAGAAGCGTTCAACTCCAGCATCATCTCTCAAACACCATCCGTTCATGGCTGAACAAACCGCAGCACGCCAAAGTATCTTATAGTTTTGTGTGTTGGTGTGCTTTCGTTCCAGGTGCCAACCCATACCTGACATTCCACTGTGCGAGTCAGGGCACGGTGCTGATCGACCTGGCCCCTGATGACAAAGAGTTTCAGTCAGTCGAGGAAGAGGTGAGAGTGGAATCCAAATCACCGGATCAAATTATAAAACCATGTGATTCCATGTTATAAAATGGATAATTGCTGATTGGTCAGCATAGTATTTCATCCATTTGGTAACAGCCAAGTGATATATAATGGCCTGATGGACAACTAGTTTTCTAGCAACTGACTAGTCAGTTACTGATGTTGAATAGTTTGTATACATATTTTTTTAGGCTTTATTTTAATTAAATTTATTTTATTTTATTTTTTTTTTTGTTATGGAGCTACAAATGTATGGAAGCCCATTTCTGACTTTTTATCTCATAATTCTGACTTTTTTTTTATATTATTTTATTTGTTAATTGTTATAGTGTGCAATAAATGTTATAACTTATTTGTAGTCTTGTTTTATTTTAATATGCAATAAGTTATAACAAATTTATAGTCAAATGTAGCTTAATTGTGGTCGAATTTTATTTATTTATTTTAATTTATTTACTTCATTGTGTAAGTTATAAATTATATTCTTTCAGAACTTATTTGTAGTCTTATTTTAATATGTGATAAGTTCTAACGTATTTATAGTTATATGTAACTTGTTTGTGGTCTAATTTTATTTTTAATTTTAATTTATTTTAATTCAGTGGATAAGTGAAAAATTATTTATAGTCTTAGATAACTTTGTCTTATGTAACTTGTCTTATATTTTATTTCATTTTGTATTTTAATTTTTGTAGCGTGTAATAAGTTAATTTTTATTGTCTTAAATAAATTATTTGTGATCTTATTTTACTTTAGTGTACAATGTAAAATTATAACTTAATTCTAACCTAATTATAACTCATTTGTTGTCTTATTGTACTATTTTATTTATCTTATCATATTTTACTGTTTGTTATCATTTTTGAAGTCTTGCATAACTTTTTTTGTAGTCTTATTTTATTCTTACTTAATTTTTATTTTATTATTTTACTGTGTAATAAATAGAAATGTATTTATTTTGCTTTAGTGTGTAATGAAAAATATTTTAACCTAATTACAATGAATGTGCTGTCTTATTTTTATTTAATTTATTATATTTTAGTGTTTATAATTGTAATAGTCTTATATAACTTATTTGTAGTCTTATATTATTTTACTTAATTTTTAAATTATTTTACTGTGTGATAAAACTAATAAGTCTATAATTTATCATGTAAAATTTATATGGATTTTATGTAATTTTACTCTATTGTAGGGCTGCATGTTCTTAAATATTTTGTAATGTTACATGACGTAATGAAGAATTACGTTTTTGTTTTACAGCTGCAAAGTACGATCAGAGAGCATAGGGACGGTGGCAATGCTGGGGGTGTTTTTAGCAGATACAACATCCTGAAGGTGAGTATGAACTTCTAATTTGATTTACATTAACAGCTTTGATTAGTTAATATGCTTGTCAATCCTGTATGCGCTGGTGTAAGAACTTTGTTGACTGTTGGTACAGATTCAAAAGGTGGTGAACAAGAAGCTGAGGGAGCGATACGCACACAGGCAGAAGGAGATCGCAGACGAGAACCACAACCACCACAACGAGCGCATGCTCTTTCACGGTACTGTCACGAGATGAATGACCTGTCGGAAGTGCTATTTGGGAAAGTACAAGCTACAAAAGAATCTTTTTTTCCCCCATGTCCGACTCAAAAGCTTCTTTCAAAGAATGTAATTCCGATTTTCCGCTTTTTACATAAGGATGATCAGTTTCCTTTTTCTCCTCATCTGCAGGGTCACCGTTCATCAACGCCATCATTCATAAAGGGTTTGATGAGAGGCACGCTTACATAGGCGGGATGTTTGGAGCAGGGATCTACTTTGCAGAGAACTCCTCTAAAAGTAACCAGTATGTGTACGGCATCGGCGGAGGGACGGGCTGCCCCACACATAAAGACCGCTCCTGTTACATCTGTCACAGGTACATACACATCTGATTCTTCCCCTTCCAGAGTTATTACTGGAGATCCTAGACTAGCTCTGATATGAATGAAATACAGGCGCAGTGAGCGTACATGACCAGCTGATGGTGCTGTGTTTCCTAGAATACAGTGCTTTCTCAACCGGTTTAGCTTCAGGAAACATATAATATTGGACAGCTAGTGTTGACCCAGTACAAAAAGTTTAAATGAAATCAGATATTGAAATGCATTCATATGAACGTTATAATGTTCATTAAAAGTCATTAAAATATTATATAATAATAATAATAATTAAAGAATTAATCTAAAACCGTCCATGGATGTAAGGTAATTCTATGTAAAAATTTATTTACCTATAAGCTTTGATATTTGCTGAAACACAGAAGTTACCATATTACAAATTCCAACATTATTTACTACTTTGATTTTATAAAATAAAATAATTATGTTGTAGAATTAAATATATAATAATCATCATTATTGTTGTTGTAAGTTATAATGTGATTTATCAATGTAAATTATATAAATATAATAAAACTAATATATGAAAAAATATATTAAATAAAATTTGTAGTTGTAGTATTAATTATAAAAATTATTATTTGTTTTTAGTTATAATGTGATTTACAAATATAAATTATATAAATATAATAAAATTATATAAATTATAATTAATTTCGTATATTAAATAAAATTGTAGTATTAAATATGTCATTAGTATTATCATTGTTTTTGTTAGAAATTATACTGATTTTATAAATATAAATTATATAAATATAATAATTTTATAAACTATAAGTAATTTCATAGATTTCATAAAATTAAGTTGTATTATAATAATAATTATTATTATTTGTGGATATACTGTGATTTACAAATATAAATGACAAGTATAAACTACAGATATTATGAATATAACAAAGTTATATAAATTATAATTAATTTCATATATTAAAATAAGGTGTAGTAATAAGAATAATAATGTAAGTTATACTGTGATTTCTAAATATAAATTATATAAATATAATAAAATTATATAAATTGTAATTAATTTCATATATTAAATACAATTAAGTTGTAGCATAAAATATATAATTATTATCATCATTACTGTTGCTGTTATAAGTTATACTTTGATTTATAAGTATAAATATAATACAATTATACAATTCTAGTTAATTTGATATATTACAGTTATTTTAGTATTAAATATAAGTGTGATTTCTAAATATAAATTATATAAATATAATAAAATAATATATTTCATTCATTCCACGTTAAAATTATATGGTTATAGTATTAAATGTATAATATTAATAATAATTATTATTATTATTATTATTATTATTATTGTTATTATCATAATTGTTGTTGTTATAAGTAACATTGTGATTTATAAATATAAATTATATAAATATAATAAAATTATAATATAAATTCAAATTTTTTGTTAAATAAATATGTATTATTTTGTTATTTATTAAAATACAGTTCACATTTTTTTTCAGGCAGTTTTTTTTTTTTTATCATTTATTGTATCACTGTTTTTATTCTATTTATTTTATATAATTTATTTTTATTTTATTTTATTTGAAATAATACTGTGAATGTATTAAATCAGAAATTCTACTGTGATTTATAATATATATATATATATATATATATATATATATATTATATATATATATATATATATACACACACACACACACACACACACACACACACACACACACATAATGAGTCATTTTATCGTTTTTTTTTTTTTTTTTTTTTTTTTATAATGGCATTCATGTAAATATATTTTTTCATTATTTATTGCAAATGCATTTGTGCTGTTTGCAGGCAGATGCTGTTTTGCCGGGTGACTCTGGGTAAATCCTTCTTGCAATTCAGTGCCATGAAGATGGCCCACGCTCCTCCAGGACACCATTCCGTCATCGGCCGACCCAGCGTCAACGGGTTAGCCTACGCCGAATACGTCATCTACCGAGGAGAACAAGTGAGAGCGCTCAGATATTAAACAACCGCAAAAACAAGCACATTTTTTCCATTTAGTAGACATTCGGGTAATTTCCAACTCTGTGTTTTTACAGGCCTACCCAGAGTACCTCATCACATACCAGATCATCAAGCCAGACAGCACACCTCCATCCCCGGCAGCAGCGGAGCAGAAGTCCTAGTCCGCACGGACAGCCTCAGACTGTTACCCAAACATCTCACACACAGCCTCTCCTCACATGATAGGAATCACATCCACTCAGCGCTGCCTCTTTAATTTACAGTTAGGCTCCATTTCTGTCCCCATGAGTGTTTACAAGAAAGTGTTGCCTTGGCTGGCCATGTCCTGGCCCTCCTTTACAGGTTCAAGGTTCAGGATATAGCCATAACGCAAGTTTCAGGGCTAAACGAAAGGACTGCTCCGTGAAAAAGACAACAAGTGACCTCTTCCCCATCATATTCTACTCAATTTAACACTGTTCAAGCATTAACGTCTTACTTTCAAACAGTTTTACTCTTACTTGTGATTACCTTTTCTGTTTATTTTCACAAGAACGGACCACGTCTCAAAGGGACCTGACATTTTAGCAATCCTTGTTTCCTTTATTGAAGACCCTGGAAAATCTCATTGCAATCGTTTTAATTTTTCTTTATGCATTGTTTAAAAAGCCTTAGAGGGGTTTTAAAGCTAAAAAGAATGTTGAATGCAAAGACCAGAACTATTCAAACGCAAAAACGGTTTGTTTCTTTTATTCCGGTACTTGTTTTTAACATATCTTTGCACAGGAATACTGGTCGGAATGTCCCATTCCATTGTCATAGCCCAATCCGAAATGCATCTTTTAAAGAATTTGCACTTTTAAGCAGGACTTAAGTTATTCAGAATAATTTTAAAAAGACCTAGGTTTAAAAAAAAAAAAAAAATAAGAGTAAATGTCCAGTAATGTACAGTGTAATGGACAATGCCTTTGTATAGCTTTTAATGTTGTTTACTGAAGCAGAGTGGGTTTTATTAGTACTGTAAAGGAAGTGGGAATTCTTGCTTTCAGATCTTTCCTTCTATATTTTGGGACGACCGAGCGACTCGGCTTTGGAAGTCGCTCTTTATGCTTTCGATATGTTTTGGATCCCGACCACAGGAGTTCCTCAGTCTTGTTCATTCCAGTCCTGTTTCTCTGGCGTCAGAGAAACGCCTCTTTTACGAGGGTCTCTGTAACGTTTTTCCTGTTACACACTACTACTGATAGCGGCGACTCGGCTGACTCGCGTTCATGTTACAGAATGAAATGAAGGACGTGGCTCTACCTCTGGAAGTCTCATGGTTTGGTTGCTTTGCTCAGGTGTAGTTTGTGGTTCTGTACATGTGCACTGGAGGTCATCTGCCTTACTCTCCAGGATTCTGTGTTCAAACCAGAGAGAAAGAGAGCAGATCTTTCTTCTCTTAGAAGTATGAGCACAGAAATGTCCACTGCTCCCTTCAAGCCAATACGTGGGAGACCAACTCCTGAACTGTTTCTCAATTCTCTGAGCTGTAATTTTACTTTATTTCCATGTTCCTGTGAACTTAATCAGAAACGGCTTATCTACCATGAGCCATCTGCGGACTAATCAAACACTCCTCAATCATGTAAAATGGTCTTAATAAAGTACATGTCATAAATACCGTCTGCTGTCGTTTGTCACACTTGCTGAACCCTTATTCAATTTCACTTCCCAGGGAATATAAATATTATTATATCAGGTAATAATTTAGTGTTAGTTCACCCAAAAATTTAAATTCTTTCATTAATTAGTCACCCTCAATGTTGTGTCAAACCTGTACACCACACGTTCATCTTCAGAACACAAATTAAGATATTTCGATGAAATTCGAGAGCTTTTTGACCCTGTGTAGACAGCAACGCAAGTACCACGCTCAGAAAGGTAGTAAGTACATCATTAAAACAGTCCATTTGACATCAGTGGTTCAACTGTAATGCCATGAAGCTACGAAAATACTTTTTGTGCGCAAAAAGAAAACAAAAATAGCAACTTTAATAATCTTTTCTAGGTCAGTATTCGACACGGTTGGCAGGTTTCCACGGTTCCAGGGGCTAAACTGGCGTCCCTTCAACCAGTGGCAACAGTATTAAATTAACTAAATTCCGCGGGAAAACTGCGGACTTGGCAACACTGGCCTGTAGTTGTAAATAAGCCACAGCATATCTGGGTTCTATGTCAGAACACTAACGCATGCATCATGGTACTCAAAAATATCTTAAAAGAGGGTTTGCACTTCCATCACGATTTGGTCAGTTACCCGGATGCGTAGCCATATTGGCCGTACTCGGATGTAAACAACAGCGTGGATTGCACTGTTAATGTACTACTACATACTTCGTTCTGCTAATTTATGCTGTCTAAGCCACGGAGAAAACGTGTGGAAGCTGGAAAATCATAGAGAAGGACTTTAAGGGCGCATTATTTTGACAAGCTAAAGTTAATAGGTGGTAAAGATAGGTACGAGCGGTATTAATTACGACGCTAGCCTAATATTTCACCTACCTGACCGGAAATTATAAGAACAAACCTGATAAAAATGAAAAATTAAAAAAAAAGATTGCCTGACAAAATGTAAAAATGTGCGCAGATTTAAGGTCACGTTCGCTCTGAAAATATGTTAATTTGACAAACACGAATGTTGTAAAGATTTTGGACGTCCTGGTTCAGTTTGGCCAAGCACAAAAACCTTTTGTTCCTCATGCAGTTTTTTTGCACTCTTCTCCTTGATTTGTCAGTCTATAGTACTCCACGTTTTTTTTACAGACCAAAACATGACAATAGTTACCATTTTCAGCAGCAATAATCAGCAAAAACATATCAGTCTAGTTTGTTTCCATGACATTGTTTACGTTCAGTGCCGCCGGATTAATGACTCATCAGGAAGATCTGAAGGGCTTGAAACTACATGAGGGTGAGTAATTAACCATAAGAGAAGCAGGCAAACATTTTGATGGTGTTTTTATGTGTTTTAGAAAAACATTGGTGATAAAACTATATTTATGCTTAATTTAAGTAAGTCAAACATTAAATGTAAAATTAGCCTACATCGTCGTTATAATAACAGAGGCCTACAGGGCAGTTGGATTAACCTTGGGAGAATCGCGAAAAAGCTGCAAATATTAGGTAAAATGTTTAAATATAAACCCTGTTCAACCCTAGAAAGCCTCAACCTTTCTCAATTCACATTAGGTTACATTAAACATAAACGCTTCGCGACTGTTTACTAAATATGTAACAAAAAGGTTTTAAATATTACCCCAAATAGTAAACAATGGTCCATAAGCAGCGACCTTGTTACGTGACTTGTTGCTATGATACATCTCAGCCTTTATTTCAGCTTCGAATGTTAATACAAATATGTGAATTAATCACCTGAAACGTGTTGTAGTGTTGCAATAGTGTGTCACTGAGGATTAAGTGGAATATAATCACTGTTACCTCGATGCTTCTCAGCGAATTTCTCTGGAAATGAGTGGGAAGGATTGTTTCCATGAGTCAGAATTGACGATGAGGTGAAGTCCACTCTTAAAACACGCTAGGAGGCGCTGTGGCTCTTCAAAACCAACCTCCGTTTAGTCTATTCATAATCCTTCCCTCATTTATCAGATATAATACTAATTCTCTCCTCCTGCATAATAGCACACGCTATTCTTTTCTATCTTTTCTTAGTTCATGTAAGAAATAATGAGATGGCTCATGTTCTATTCATTTTACAAAATGATTGCGATATTACTTACAGGCCTACTGCTATACAGCAAAATATGATTCATCATCTGTATCGTCTTCGTCTATAGATTTAAATCACACCACGCTTTCATTAAAGAACACAGTTTATATTTAACAATGACAATCGTGAGATAAATAAAATGTACATATAATACAACAGAACAGGGTAGAGTTCAAAAAATCGTAACCCTCTGAATGATATTGCCATTAGCCGTCAGACAATAACATCTTCACAAGTACAGTAAAAAGTATTGCATTCATCTCAGTGATTGACAGACGAACAGACCACATAATATGGCAAGAAAAAAAAAAAAAAAAAGGGAAACTTTCTCGGTTTAGAACTTCAATTCCGGCGAGGTGCAAAACGAACCTCAAATCAATTTTGCATCACTTAAAAGTGCTATAAAATGCGCCCGCGATCTCATAAAAAACGTAGGTTTCCACAAACATAAACATACCGACTGCTATATTGATTTTCAAGGCGTGTTACCCCTCACAAAGATTCTTAAACGGGAATATTACAAACAAATTGTGGCTTCCCAATCGTTCCCAAACTTCCAGTGTAAAAAGTTTCAGTGTATAACCCGCCATTACTCTATTCCTTAAATACTTTATTAATGAGAACATTCCGTGCGGAAGTCGTTGGTAAGGCATACAGCAGATCTCTTCAGTACAAACTACGAAAGAAAACAAACGTTTCAAATCATGTTCACACAATATAACAAAAGAAAACAGACCATACAGTGCTTTGGTGGCGACAGGGAGGAAGGAAAATCAGGTTATTGCTCTGATCTGTGACAGGAACGGATCTATATTGCAGATTGAAATGCTTCGAAGGAAAGGCGACGTGAGCATCTTGTGAAAGTGTCTGTGTACCTTCTCTGTACAAGGCACTGACAAATGCAAAAACCGACTCGATGAAAGACACTTCCTGCCAAAGGTCATGTCACAACCGTCGCTTTTAAAGGAATTCAGGTTTGCCGGCGAGAGGAAGTGATAAATGGGAAGTCCAAACGCAGTGTGAAGAACCTGTCAGGGTCGAAGGACCTTCTGCATTTCATTCCCACCAGCCCCGTCGGCCAATCGCAAAGTCTTTGGAAGTGAACCTCAGGAAATGAAGGAGATGAACCGTCCCCACAGGATATTACGACTTATTCTTCTGATATTAATGACCGCAGGGTGAGTTAGATGAGGACGGGTCACCAGCAGGCTGTAAAAAAAAAAAGATGCAGCTTAGCTGGAACGACCGCATGATTGTGCCAAGTGAAGAACGTCACCCTTTTTCAGTTCAGTTTTTTCAGTCTCGCATTTTATCAGCAGCTTGGAGAGGTTGTGATGGGACTCTGTAGGTAGGTGAGGCTGCTGGACTGGCTGTGCGTCACTACTGACACGGGGAAGCTGAAGATGAAGGGCGACGTGGGGGTGGAGGAAGACTTGGGGCCGAGAGTGGCGGAAGGGCTGGCGGCCTCTACGGAACAGGAAGTGGCCAGCACCTGAGACTCGAACTGCAGCAGCTGACCCATGAAGCTGAAGTTGGGGGAGATGATACTGCGCCGCTGTTTGACAAACTCGAAGGCTTCTTCCAGACGCACCCGCTTCTTCTTCATCAGGTACGCCAGGCAGATGGTGGCCGACCGTGAGATGCCTGCTTGACAATGCACCAGAACGCGGCCGTTGGAATCCTTGACGGAGTCTGAGGAAAGAGCAGAGAGTTGGTTAAGCACAGATAAAGCTCAGACATGAGTCATCGTACTGCATTTACTGTGAAACCGACGCCCGTAACATTTTGATTCAGGTTTAGAAGTCATAATACTATATATATATATATATATATGTATGATTTACACTATACACTTATACAATTACACTATTAATATTATAATTATATACAGTACATGTACAGTAATATGCATTAAATATATTATATAATTATGTCATATTATTATTATTACATTTTAATATGCATTTAATAATAACAATATTTAAAATAGTTATTTTTATTATTGAATTTTTGTAATCTTCAACTATATGAAATCATTTCAGAACTACATCAGCAAAAATTAGGCATATGTTGATTCAGTAACTGCTCTGAGAGATTTGGTTCATTCAGTGAACAATTCGTTTGACTGATTCAAACAGTTACCTGACTTACGAATTTTTTAGAACGATTAATTTAAACAACCAACTGAAACAAATCACTTTTTCGTGACTTGAACTGCACTGGTCCAACCTGATCTCATGGCAGTTCGTACATATTTTACGAGGTGGCTAATTCGTACGAATTTGTACGACCCAAGTCATATGAATTTGTATGTTTTTTTGCTAAATCATATGTATTTTACAAGTTCCCCAATTCGTATTAATTTGTATGAATGACCTACCCCTAACCCCGCCCCTAAACCAACCCATCACTGGGCTTTAGACAAATCATACAAAATCGTACAAGTGAGGTTGTATGAATTTGTACGAATTAGCCATCTTGTAAAATACGTACAAATTGGTCGAGAGATAGCAACCTCACTCGTACGAATTTGTATAAATTAGCCACCTTGTACGAATTCGTACAAATAAGCCACCTCATAACATATGTACCAACTGGTCATGAGATAGTGACCTCACACGTACGAATTTGTACAAATTAACCACCTCATAAAATACGTACAAATTGATCGTGAGATAGCAACCTCACTCATATGAATTTGTACAAATTAGCTACCTCGTAAAATACGTACAAATTGGTCGTGAGATAACAACCTCACTCGTATGAATTTGTACAAATTAGCCTCCTTGTATGAATTCATATGAATTACCCACCTTGTAAAATACGTACAAATTGGTCATGAGAGCGCAACCTCACTTGTAGGAATTTATACAAATTAGCCACCTCGTATGAATTTGTACGAATTAGCTACCTTGTAAAATACATACGAATTGGTCGTGAGATAGTGACCTCACTTGTACGAATTTGTACAAATTAGCCTCCTCGTATGAATTTGTATGAGTTAGCCACCTTGTAAAATATGTACAAATTGGTCAAGAAAGTCAAAAAGCCCATCTAATCAAACAACAGACTGTCTTAATGATATGTAAAACAATCGATCACCGTAAAAACAATGAAAACTGTTCATTTTTGTAAAGATACAAGTTAAATGTCTAAACAATCAAATCTAAAAACACAAAATAACAACTAGCTGTGAAGTGTGGGTATTTATACCACTCAAAACATCCAGTAAAAAGGACAATGCATTTCTAGGAGCGGAAATTACACATTCACCCAAAGCTGATAGTCACAGTTGGACAACAAACACTCAACACCCAGGCAAAATGGTCTAGGGTGGATTTCACACCGTTGTACACACAGACACCTCCTGCCATTACTAACAAGCTGCTAATTAACAAAAAAGTGGCAGGTCCATGGTACAAAGAGAGAGTAAGGGCATATATCCAAACATTAGTCGGATTACATCTTCCTGTGCACTTTGCTGTCTGCATATATGCTTTTGCACAGCCATACACACCCAGATCTGAGGTAACTCCAGTATCAAGGCACCCCTGAATGGAGGATGAGTCAGACTCTGGTCCCTAAGCTCTGCACTCTGACGCATACATACAAGCACATGCACACACACACACACACACACACACACCTAGGATTGTGCGATCAAATGCGGCAAGCCTACTTGGGGGCCTTGCTTTAGTGCAGAGGATGCTGAGCTGAAATTGGATATACAGGATTCCCAACTCCTACCACCCCACCCCCCCTCGCTCAGTCACGGAAACCCTTTTATGAGGAAGACCCACCCATACCGCAGCATTCATCCCATATTTTTTGCACCCATGACACGCCGACTTCAATTTTCATCATCGTATGTACACAAAGAGCTCTATACATCAAAACGCATTCGTCAAGCTACATGCATAAATGATCAAGGTGAGCTATTGAAATAGATGCGAGACTAAAAAGGAGGGTGTAATTGTTGTAAAAACTCTGCAATGCAGATCGTTTTAATTGCTGATGAATTGCACAGCATTTGCACTTGAAAGCAGCCATAACAACCAAGACTAATTTACACCTTGACGGTTACACCTACTGTACACTAATCATCCAAACCCCAATTTGCAAAAAATAAAAAAAATATAAATTATATATATTGCATATTAAATAAATATTAAATGATCATACCTATAAATTCAATGGCTTCGATGAACCAAGAACTGATGTCCTCCTTATGGTTGTCTTCCACCGGGATACACTTGTACTGGTAATCTCCTTCAAAATGGTTCGGGCAATTTGAAGATACATTCAATAGAGCAGAAATGCCCATACGATCTAGCATGTCCTTTTTAGATGCATGGAGAGCACTGCCAAGAAATAAAAAAGGGAGGATTTCCACAGGGCCACCCTGTAATAGAAAAGTGCAAAAAATAAATGAATAATAATCAGTATTAAATACTGTAAATAAATAAATGCTGTAAATAAATAAAAAAAATGTTTATTTAAATACTGTAAATAAATATTAATTTTTTAATAGTAATTTTTTACTAATTTCTCATTATATTCATGAAATCACAGGCTGCACGCAATAAATTCTCAAAAGCATTTGCAACAGATTACAGCCTCAGACCACTTACACCTCTGTTTGCTATAAAAAGGTCACACTAATAACGTCCAGTTTATTTATTCTGGAAATGCGTATTGATTTGGCCCACTGTTATGTCATTGGTGGCCTGCTTAACAAGCTGTAGAGACAGGAAATGATCGATGTGGGAATCAACACTGAAGCGTACTGAAGTGTCTGACACAGTACACCCGCTATCACAGAGAAAGGCCGGACGAACACACTCTAAAGTTCCTCTATATCAGCCGGAAAGAGCAGCGGATGACAGGACGTTTAATGTTACACAATGCTGCCCATTAGCTGACCTCAAAGTATCCACTGCTGCTAATGTAGCTACCTGGTCATGCTGTGGAGTTCCGCAGGAGGTGCAGCTGCTCTCCGAACCGGACTGAGGGCTGGATACTGCCAGTGTTTTGGTTTTCAAACAGTAGTCGGGATACTGTGTGGAAAATCTGTCGTAGCCTCCTAGAAAGTGAATACATATTTTAAATACATTTGTACATTAGGGGTTTTCAGAACCAGCTAGGCCACCTTAAACCATCTAAGATCAGGAAATTTCATTTCCCCCTCTTTTATACTTGAATTGAATGATTTCATTGTTTCATTGAGGTCACAGAGGTTCCGTTCTGGCATTTATATTTTCAAGGACACAAAGATAAAGATAAATGATCATTTCTAACATTTAGTAACCGTGATAATCTCACAAATGTATAACTAGGATCTCTTTTCAGACAAGCTATACATTTATGACATTTTGAAGACATTTCACACAAAGGCCTACTAAATAATAAAATCCACGGATCTCTATAAAAGAAATGTGAAGCATATTAAATAGTTGGTCTGTGACTATAAAATAACTAGGAGCTGGTCATGCTAAAGGTGGTCAAGCTGGTCAAGCAGCGAATGACCAGCTTTGACCAAATAGCCTGTTCCAAAAAACAAATCTTAAACTGGATTTACCAGCAGAGAAAATGGCAATGAACATTACATCATTATCTTAGAGCTGACTCCATGCTTCCTTTTGACCACGATGATAACAGATATTTTTTAACATGGCAGCGTTAAGAAATACAGTAACACAATAGATTTTGTGTGTGGTGTTGATTTGAATTTACCTTTTAGCAGGTAGACTTCTGTCCTAAATGTATCCCTACACAAAGCATTATGTACCAGGGTGATTGTGCTGTCGTCTTTCATAGTGTTTGTATCGGAGGTCCGCTCGTCGTACAAGATTACGGCGGAGTAGAGCCCTGATTTGAGACGGGCTCTCGCTTCATCGTCACCGGAGAGAATCTGGTCCAAAGTCACGGAGCCTTTCGCTCGCCTCCGAACTATCGTGTTACAGCGAATATTTACGGCACCGCGGAGGTGCCCGGCGCTGAACGCCAGAAACGACCTGCAGTCCAAAAGCAGGCATTTCGCACCGTCGTCCTTCATCAACCTTTTCAAAACGCTGCAATCCATTTCACAAAGTTCGTCCATTGTGACCATTTTCCTCCTCCGACGGGGACTGTTCACGGTCAAATGGTGGTTTAATAACAACAATACGTCAAATCCAGCGTTGCCAGTGCGCAGTGTAATGTTGTGTTACCCTCCTGAGAGCTTTACTACCACGGGCAGTTCTCTTTCCGTTTTATGAATGGGCTTCAGAGACGCACTCCATAAAAGGATCGCGACGTCACAATGGAGATGACGTCTGCTACGAGCTCCATTCATTAAGCGCTCTTCATTCATAAGAGTCAGCGACGATCGATGGTGACCGCCTTCCTCGACTAAACCAGAATTCAGCCATCAGATATTTCTTCTGAGATGATGAAACAGTTCGCTGAAATGAAATTTAAATAATAATACTATCTAAGGTAAACAACATATGCAGGACCAGGTCAGTTAGACGATACACCTACGGCAAGGCGAAGTTCAAATAAAGCCTTTGTATAATCAACACGAAACCACAGTGTGCAGTTTTATTGGAATATAAAAACGTCATAATAAAATTATTGAACTGTAAGTCACTGTAACACACGGTAATATAGCTTAATTAACAGGAAAATGTTATGAGATTTTAGTAAAGCACTACACAAACTAATTAATAAATAAATATACATATATAGATAGATAGATATAAATAAACAAATAGACATATTTACATTTTATTGAAAACTGCTGTATACTCAGTTATGCAGGCCTACTCCGAGGCGTTTTAGGTTGTATTTTTTTGTTGTTTAATTAATTAAGCTTGCTGCTTAGCAACCTGTGGCTAACCTTATCGTGCTTTGCGTGTAAATTTGCTTTAGTTATTTTGGATGAATAATGTAGGATAGAGGGGTTGCACTTACGTGACGATTTAGTCAGTTACCCGGATGCGCGGCTCTACTGGTGATACTCGGATGTAAACAACGGCATGGTTTGCACGGTTAATGTACTATTAAATACGTTGTTCTGCTAATTTATGCCGTCTAAACCACGGGAAAAACGTGTGAAAGCTGCTAAATTATATAGAGACTGACTTATTCAGAAGGGTGCAATATTTTGACAAACTAAAGTTAATAGGTGGTAAAGATACATATTAGCAATATTAATTAAGATATTAGCCTAATATTTCACCTACCTGACTGGAAATGATAAAAACAAATATGAATGTTGTCAAGATTCTTGCCCTGGAAATACTGGTTCAGTTTGGCCAAACACAAACTTATTCTTTCCTCAGACAGTTTTTTGCACTCTCCTTGACTTGTTATAATACGTCTCCAAAATGTTCGACCGATTAGTACAGCCCAAAACATGACAATACATGATCATTTTCAGCAGAAATAATCAGCAAAATATGCAAGTTTTGTTCGGTTCAGTGGCATTGTTTACATCCAGTGTCGCCAATATAGACTCTGTACACTCTATAGACTATGTTTGATGGTTTTTCAGCTGTACCACCTGATGGTAAGTATGCTTTACAGTAACAAAGAATTTGCAAGACTTTAAGAACTTTGATATATAATTGTTTTATAATGGAATAATGTGTTAATATGAAGTGTATAGTCACTAAACTACTATCTTCCCATTAATATTTTTCACAATAATGTTCTGACAACTGGTTTTTGGCTCTCTTTTGGCCTTTCTATGTGTAAAGAGTTAATTATTGCTCTGATTGATTATTATTTCCCTACAGGGGGTTCTGGCAACCCGTCTGAATTGATGGAAGCATGAGGGTGAGTTCTTTATTGACTCATGGGATTAAGAAAGCCCCTAGTTAATTAGTTAACAAGGTTAACAGGAAAATAGGCCTCAGAATGCTGAGTTTCTCCTGCTAGGGTTTACATATTTTAGATGATATCTGTAAAATGGAATACACATTTGTTAAACAAACAAAAACATTTAATATGGTTTTGGCTGAGAGCCCTGCTAAAAAAAAAAACAAAAAACAATAGAACCCATCACAGAAATTCTAATGGTTTCCACTACTTTACAAACATTACAAACCATCAACTTTTAACTATTAAAACGATTAAAATTAGTTTCCCGTACGTGTGTTTTGGGACATATTCCATTAGGAATCAGTGGTTTTAACAAGCCACCAACAGAAGGTGACCAATCACCAGTAGAGACCAACAGGCATTACAGTTTCCATTATAAAAAGTAAAACCATTACAAATTCTGTGATAGTTTCTATTGTTTTGTTTTTTTTTTTAGCAGGGAAAAAATGATGTCCTATGGCGCTTGTATCACATTATACTGATATATGTATAAAATACAGTATATCTGTCTTTTCCTTAATTACAGGTATATCTAAAACTAATCTAATTAAAACAAGTTACACATATACTTGTTTAAATAACTTCCATCTCTATGAAGGAATGGTTTTGCATTTTAAAACATGCTTTTCAGTTCCTCCAGATGTCAAATGTAAAATATTTGCATGATTAAACACAAGCTCGTTCATGAGACTCCCGTATTTGCATAGTGCTTTACCATCATTGCTTCAGTTGAGCGCAGATAGGAAGGTTTTCTATCCAATAGATGTGTTAATGTTATCATATGACACATCCTCCCTTCCCCCCCTCTGCGCCTGCAAAAGCTGTGAACACGCATGGCTTTGCAATTCATTTGTGATTGAAAACAATTCATTTACACCGTCTGAAGCAATCGTGGAGTGTTAAAGAATTGTTACTGCCAAGTGATCTTAGTCTAGTCTGTTTATCAATGGTGCAATTGTTTGTTAAAAATTGCATCAATCCTCTGTATTTCAAATGTCATTTTCTCCTCTCCACAGAGAATAATATATAGATTCAAAATCAGATAGGTTGAACACATCCAGAGCACAATTTTTAAAAAGGGGTCCTAGGAAGTTCAGAAAAAAGTGTAAATGTAGATATTTTGTTTATTATTAATAATTTAAAATATGTATTATTTAAAAAAAGATATAATTCGATCATTTTTGCTAAATAATTAAGAAGTGCCTTAAAGTGTTCGTTTACCCAGAAAATGCTATTTTTGTCATTATTTTCTCACTCTCAAGTTGTTTCAAACATATGTGAGTTTCTTTCTTCTGTTGAACACAAAAAATATTATTCTGAAGAATGTTAGTAACTAAATAGTTGCTGGTAGCCATTGACTTCCATAGTGGTTTTTCCATACTATGGAAGTCAGTGGCTACCGTCAACTGTTTTCCAAATTCTATTTACAATTTCTTTATTTTTATAATATAAGTAGGTTGTTATAAATGGATTTCAGTAAGGTGGTCTGTGATGTCAAAAGGTTTGGAAACCTTTGCCCTAGACAATGTATAGGCTTATATGAGTTATGAACGTCTCAGAGTAGAAAGAAAGGAGTTGGTGACGATTCCTGGAGTAGCCATGTGGCCTGTTGCCATGGCAGCTCGGTGCACGTGTGCAGTGCTCTGCGCTCTCACGGGGGCTCTGGGTAAATCATAGCTGTCATAGCAACGGAGCGATGGCACATGTAGAAACTGCAAAAGGATGATGTGGTGACTCTGCGCAGGGGAGGAGCAGCCACTTTGAGCCGAACGCTTGACGTCAAACTCGCCACCACCTCTGTGATGTGTGTTTATGTGCGAGGATTGATAGCGGGTTGGGAGTGAGGCTGATTTCATGTTTTCATGTTTATACAGTAAGGAGAATAGGACGTTATATTATTGGTATTATAACGATGCTTTTTCGCTTGTAGTACCATTCGTACTCGTTTGACAAACAGGAAGCGGTTTAGTCTTGGAGTGGAGATCATGAGTCACAGGATTCAACATGGTCAACCTCATTATACTGGTCCCACCCGAGAGTCATGTGCTTGATTCTTCCAAATCGTTCATTTAACATACATACCCCCGCGTAAACGCATTTAGCTATTTCCTGTGTGTACGACAGGAAGATCCCCCCTCGAGAAAGCCATGTCAGCTCAGAGACTGTCACTTGTGCCGTATTCTGGGTTAGGGGGGTTTTGTAGCAAAACGCAAAAAAAATATGCAATGCTCACCTAAAAATCTGATTCACTCACACTTTTTTAGTTACAAACCTGTATGACTCTGTTTCTGTGAAACACTAAAGAATTTGTTTTAAAAAAAATGTCAGTGGGGTCTGAATTGTTTGTTTTAAAATGCCTTCCTTTGTGTTTCACGGGAGAAAGGAAGTGATGCAGGTTTAGAACAGCTTGAGAGTGAGTAAATGATTTTGAAGAATTTTCTTTTTTTGTGTGAAACATCCATCCAATGTGTTGAAAAATTAATAGTTCAGTTCATTGTTTTCAAGGATGCAAACTGTTCATGTGGCGTCTTCCTAACTGAACTGGTTTAGCGCATGTTGCATGAATTTATGCCAAAATACCAAAGTTTGAAGTCAATAACAATTAATATGGGAAGTGGATTCCTTTCCCAGTTAAAAATGAGCAAGCCTATGAGCAACTATTCATGATTATATGCATTTTATTTTTATAATTTTGCAGTTAGCAGTGTTTTTCTTCTGGCCATACTGATAATTGTGTTATTTGGTCTCAATTGTCAGCACTGACTGGAATTATTTATTTATTATTTTATTGCTGTCAAACGATTAATCGTGATTAGTTGCATTCAAAATAGTTTTTTATTTACATAATATGTGTGTGTACTATATATATTTATTATGTATGTGCATAAATACACACACATGCATGTGCATATTTAAGAAAAACATGCTATGTTTATATATTAAATATATTTAGTTATAATATCAATTTCAATATGAAGATAAATATATACATCTAAATACATTCAAATATTTTCAAAATATTTCAAAAATGTGTGTGTATTTATATATACATAATAAAAATATATTATAAGCACATATATTATGGAAACAAAAACTTTGACAGCACCAAGTTCTTTATTTATGTATGTATGTATATTTTTCCCCTGACCATACTAATACTTTAGTTATTTGATCTCTGTCATCCATCAGGAATGACATTTATTTATTTATTTATTCATTCATTCATTCATTCACTGTCATCATTGTTTAGTCATTTATTTATTCATTATTTATTTTATTTATAAGATTTATTTATTCATCTTTGTTTATTTTTATTTTTTTTTTTTTTACTTATGTGTTTTCCCTGGCAATACTGATAATTTTGTTATTTGATCTTAATCGTCCATCAGGAATGACTGTTATTTATTTATTTATTTATTTATTTATTTATTTATAAAGTGTCATCGTTTTATTTATTTATTTGTTTGTTTGTTTAGGGACAGTACAACAGCAACGACATTATTCCAGCCAAAGAACTGAAAAATATGCAGGTAATTTTGTTATTTGATCTCAATCATCCATAGCTGTATTTATTTATTTATAAAGAGTCATCATTGTTTATTTATTTATTTATTTATTTTTGTTTTCCCCCTGGCCATACTGATAATATTGTTATTTAATCTCAATTGTCCATCAGGAATGGCTGTTGTTTGTTTGTTTGTTTACTTATAAAGTGTAATCTTTATTTATTTTTGTTTAGTCATCATTATTTGTTTGTTTGTTTAGTCATTCATTCATCTACCATCTATCTATCTATCTATCTATCTATCTATCTATCTATCTATCTATCTATCTATCTATCTATCTATCTGTGTTAAAATTGGGTAATTCATTGGAAGATATTCAAACCCAGCAAGCCCACTAAGTTCACTCCTTAATTGTTCACGTTCATTCTTGTTCATTTCATGATGATTAGCTCTTCTTGTGCAATACTTCAGTGTCAACAACATGAACGTCCAGGCCTGAACATTCTTCTGCATTATTAAGCAAATGTGTCATCACCACCACATCGCTATCCCAGAATATGATTCATCCATTTGGGAGAAAACAGAAAGTTACGACATATGAGTCAAGTGTAAAAACAGAGTAAAATATGTAATGACAGAAAGGGATAGTTATTCCAAAACTGAAAAATTTCTCATCATTTACTCTCCTCTCCCTTATTTCATTCCAAACCTTTATGAGTTTCTGTTTTCTGTTGAACACAGAAGATGTTATTCTGAAGTAAGCCTCTCTCTCTTTTTTGGCCATACAATGAAAGTCAATAGGGTTCAAATCATTTGTTTTGTTTTACAATATCTTCTTTTATATTTCACAGGAGAAATAAAGTGATACAGGTTCAGAACAGCAAAAGATTTTTAAATGATTTGAACAGCAGAATGATTTTTTCAGTGAGCTATCTCTTTGAAGATGTAGTAAAAAATCGGATTTTGATTTATTGTGATGTCTCCGGTTCAGGACATGTTAAACAGTGGCTGTTCAAAAATAAAAAGTGAAGAGTAAAGGCAGCTGGGCAAACTTGTGTTTGACAAGTTTCAATTCCCTCATGACTCGGCGGAAATGCAAAGCCACAAGCATTTTGAGTTATGGACTCGGGTAGTGATACTGATGTTTATACAATTAGTCACTGAGTTCAAAGGAAACAGCTCATCTTGTTGCCTATATGATATATGCAAGTTAAACAAGTTTTATCTTGACTTTTAGAAGGTCTTAAAAACAGTTTGTTCATTTGTTCAAGCAATGAAGACAGACTCATCTTTATAAGGCTAACTCTTTCAAGAAGCCATTTTCTGACACATTTAGATGATAGTGTGCACTGATAGCATCAGCAGATTGAATGCCATTGGCCAGTCAAACCAATAGCCCCGCCTCAAACTGATGCCATTGGTTGAGCCAGTGCTTCTGTGTCAGAATGTGAGTATTATTTATAGCTGTCTCACATATTAAGCAGAAAAAGTACCAAAACTGACTCAGTGTCAACTTCAAATATTGCACAAGACAAAGCTGAAACAGTAGCTGATTCTTTCTTTGTTGCATTGTTTAATATAACCACAGGCATTTGTTTGATTTCCATAGCATGTTAAAACCAGCGGACAGGCCTCCACATTGTGGCTTCCTCAGACTAACTCAGCTCTGACCAACAGCAGCATGGCTCACCGCCCTTTCATTAATCCTCTGTCATATGACACGCACACCCACACACAAACACACACACACACGTCTGCATCTCCGGAAGCAACATCCGCCCCTTCCACATTCAAAACACACTGTTTTGCATAAGCATAAGCAAAGCAGTAGTGTGTCACCCGGCAGGATGAGGGTTAGGACACGGGTGAAGCGTTGACCTGACTGTACCCGCATAAGTCAATCTTTTCTGTCCTAACTCACAGTCAGGCTGTATTAAAAAAAACAAAATCACCCAAAATTGAAAATTCTACCATTATTTCAACTCAGGCAGATTGAAAAAAATGTGCCTTTGGCAACATTGAATGGTATTGCATTGCTTTATGCATGTTTCCTTACACTTTCAAAATGAAATATCCAGTGAGTGGTAATAAAAAACATTCAGTTTTATCTGAAACACAGACAAGCGTGAATCTGGCAACATTTTATTATGTTGGCTGTTGTATGTGTCATGGCAGTTGGGAACTATAATGTCTGGAGGATTAATATTAATTGGAGGATACTATTGCATTAAAAAATGTTTACAAAAGGAAACCAGATAAAAACAGATTTGCTGATTTGATAATTTGCTTCTACAAGTCTTTGTGCTCTGTGTGACTCATGGTCATTGGACTTGCAGTGTTGTAGCTACCAAGCGAGTTTACTATGACAGAAAAGTCACACATATGGAGCTTGTTATGTGACAAAATGTATTAGTTTAGAAATCATACACTGGTAAAAGTGTTTTGAGGTCAAAACATAGTATTGCGCAAGGATCTGCGTGAAAATAAGTCTTTATTAATTGATAATCTGGCCCTGTAATCCTAATTTGGATGTGAAAAGGCATAAAAGTTGTTGCTGTTTTACTGCCGGAGCTGGAGTTTTGCAAAAAATGTAGGTAGAGGCACAGTTTTCTAAGCCTAGGTTGTATTATTATTATTATATGACTTCTTTTTTTTCTTTTTGCCTAAAACAAAAAAGGAATGAACTTGTTCAGTGTTTAAGTGCTCTTGACCATGGTAGTCCCTAAAACTAACTCTTTTGAAAAGCCATTTTTTGTCACATTTAGATGATAGTGTGCACTGTTAGCATCACCAGACTGAATGCCATTGGTCAGTCAAGCCAATAGCCCCGCCTCAAACTGATGCCATTGGTTGAGCCGGTGTTGCTGTGTCAGGCTGGTCGGAATGCGAGTATTATTTATAGCTGTCTCACATATCAAGCTGAAAAAGTACCAAAAATGACACATATCACCTTCAGACAAAGCTGAAACAGTAGCTCCTTCTACAATCTTTGTGGTCTGTGTGACTCACGGTCATTGGACTTGCAATGCTGTACCGGGTGAGCTACCGAGCAAGTTTACTACGGCAGAAAAGTCAAACGTATAGAGCTGGTAATGTTACAAAATCTATTCGTTTAGAAATAATGCATTATTGTAAAAGTGTTTCGAGGTCTTAACATAGTATTGTGCAAGGAGCTACGAAATAAAAATCAAGTCTTTATTAATTGATATTCTGGCCCTGTAATCCTAATTTGTGTGAAAAGGCATACAAGTTTTTGGTGTTTTACTGCCACTAGTGTTCATTTCAGCTGGAGTTTTGCAAAAAATGTAGGTAGAGGCACAGTTTTCCAAGCCTAGGTTGCATTATTTACACTCCAAACTCGTATGACCCTTTTCTTTTTTTAACATAAATTGTACAGAAATGAACAGCTTTGATATTTCCTAAATATCTTTTTTTGTGTTCCACAGCTACACAAGGGTGTGTAAATGACAGATTTTTCATTTTCGATTGAACCGTCTCTTTGAGACAGAGTGGGGATCAGGCAGCCAAATATAAAAAGAGATTTTTCTATAAGAGTACATGACAGCTTAGGTGCAAATTGAGTCCCTGGGAACGAGGTATATTATAGCCATAGTGCTTTATCGAATATTGTGATTCAGCATAATCCTCTTTAGCCCCACATGCTACGTGCTCCTAAAATATATGACTCAATGCTGGAAAGCGCCGGTCAGCTTCTTTTCCTGTGGTTTCCACACGAGTGTCACATGCAAGTTGTGATATGATTTGGGAATGCAAGAGTGCGATGAAGTATTCAGGGCAGACAGTCATTTGTTGCTTTTCAGACATCAGTGTCATCATTATTCATGGCTTTTGCGTGCTGTTCGTGTCACATGTCAGCGCTGAGTGATGAGGATTTTGTTAATGCAGAGGACGGAAGTAGGTCTCACATCTCCTGTGATCATATCTTTGTAGATGACATCATCTCTACCCTCCCTCCCTCCCTTCCCCGCCAGACACACAAGTCACATGATCGGATGGGGGGGATGATGTACCAGATTAGCAAGCAGTCTTAGATTATGCAGCTTCCGGTGTTAAAATCAAATATCTCCTGTTCGGAGTCATTATTGTAATTATTTCTGTGGGAGTAATCTTTCTTATTGGATTTATGCCCTCCGGAAAAATCCATCCCAACAGAACCTGTTTTGTGGACGTGTTGAAAGTTTGCCTCTGTCTGGTTACACAAGTCCTCATTAGCTTT
Organism: Cirrhinus mrigala; assembly: GCA_036247105.1. Taxonomy (NCBI): domain Eukaryota; kingdom Metazoa; phylum Chordata; class Actinopteri; order Cypriniformes; family Cyprinidae; genus Cirrhinus; species Cirrhinus mrigala. The sequence goes on along the minus strand of CM070027.1, from coordinate 18,635,278 downwards.
AATCTGTTGTGTAAACCGATTAAAACATGCCAGCCCAGCAAAAAACTAAATGACTATGTCACCCCATTCATGAACACGGCTGGAGGGATTATTAGGGCCAGATTCGATTTAACATTATTAACATAGATTTTTTAATGTATATTGTTAGGAAATACAAATCACAAATCAGGGTTTTACCTGTATGTAGGCATATCAGAAACTTTGATAACAAGGTTGCAACATCTGCAGGGTCTTTATTAAAAATATATTAAGGGCCCTATGATTTCGACCATGTGGAAAACGCAGAATCCAGTCATAAAAATGAATTTTACTGTATAATGCGGAATGGCACGGAATTTGCCAAATTTGGGATGAATAAATCAAAAGTAGGTCAATACACTTAAATCAAAACATGATGTGGATGATGTGATGTATGTGCATATTAAGCCACAAAAAGACTATTTAAATACGAATCCTGCATGTTCTGCATGTTTTTGTGTGAATGAATGGCGCAGACGCACGGTTTCGTTTACTACACACATACTGAAGCGCGTGTGACGCTTGCGGTGTTTTCTGTCTCTGCCGCCTCAATACATGAGTACATGAACACTTAAACATAATCTCTAGAACTCCTCTGACAGTCACTTTATGAGCATTTTAGCCTTTATGTTTGAGAAAAACTATCATCATAAAGGCGTTTAGTTGAACTTTAAGAAACTGTGACAGAAATATATTACTTAATGTAATGATAGTACTACTACTACTAATAATAAAATTATTATTAAAACATTTTTAAGGAATATTTACCAGAGAAATTATTTACCAGAATTTAAATACCAGAAAATATGTAAATGTGTAAAATATGTAAAATAAATTGCTGTTAAATTGTGTATATTTCATGATTTTAATTAATTAGACATGCTTCTTGATTAATATTGTTTCATTTAACCTTTAAAACAGAGTATAGAGAAACTAAAATTGAAAAAACAAAACAAAACCTGAATGTGAAAAATAAAAATAAAATATTGTTTTAATAGTTTATGTCATTATTTGTGAAAAGTGCCAGATATTTACCAGAGAAATTATTTACCAGAATTTATTTAGCAGAAAAATGTACACAGCAGTATTTCTAAAAAAATGAATAAAACAATAATAAATATTTTTTTAATAAAAAAACATTAATTATAGATGCATTTGATTATTAACAGCTACTGAAACCATTAAAACGGAATCCAGAAAATGAATGGAAAACCAGAATTTGTTAAAAATAAAACTGAATATGAGGAGAAAAAAATGTATTTCATAGGGCCATAAAAATTTAATTTTTGTTAAACTTTTCATAAATTGCTGTTAGATTGTGTATATTTCATGATTTCAATTAATTAGACATGCTTCTTGATTATTATTGTTTACTTTAACCTTTAAAACAGAGTATAGAAAAAAAACTGAATCCAGATAATCAAATTGGTGAAAAATAAAAATATTTTTTTTTAGTTTATGTAATTTTGTTTATGTAATTTTGTACCCTGTTTGTAAAAAGTGACAGATATTTACCAGAGAGATTATTTACCTGAATTTATTTACCAGAAAAATGTAAGTACACAGAACAGTATTTCTAAACAATAAATAAAACAATAATAAATATTTTTTTAATAAAAAACATTATAGATGCATTTGATTATTAGCAGCTATTAAAACCATTGAAACAGAATTCAGAAAATGAATGGAAAACAGAATTCTATAAAAATAAAACTGAATTTGAGAAAAAAAAAAAACACTTATTTCATAGGGCCTTAAAAATAAAATTTTTGTTAAACTTTTGATAAATTTCTGTTAGATTGTGTACATTTTATGAGTTCAATTAATTAGACATGCTTTCTGATTAATATTGTTTAATTTAACCTTTAAAACAGACTATGGACAAATTTGAAAGTTTATGTAATTTTGTACACAATTTGTAAAAAGTGCCAGATATTTTTCAAAGAAATTACTTACCAGAATTAATTTACCCAGAAAAATGTTAAAACACAATACAGTAATAATAAAATAATAGAAATAAAAAAATAGAGATGCATTTTTTGAAACAATTAAAAACACAGAATTTGATCAAAATAAAACTGAATTTAAGAGAAAAACGTTTTTTTCTATTTTTAATTTAATTATTGTTAAACTTTTAATATATTGCTGTTAAATTGTGTATGTTTCATGATTTCAGTGCTTTTTGATTAATATTTTTTAATTTAACCATTAAAAGAGAGTCTAGAAAAATTAAAACGGAAAAAAACTGAATCCAGAAAAAAAAAAAAAACAGAATTTGAAAAACAATAAAAGGAAATTTGGGGGAGAAAAAAAAATTCACTGACCTACTTATAAAAAGTGCTGGATAGATTCTTAGTAACACTTCACGTCTTTCAAATCGGACATTTTACGTCAAACTTAAATTACCATGTGCTGTTAAAGTAGACTTCCTGTTGCAGAGAATTGGTCTGAAACATTTTGCATATCTTGAGCTCATTTTTCCCCAGAACAGCAGAGCAGTTCTTCTAGTAGCCCTGATAGCTTTCCTTGTGCAAAGCATCTCCTATCTCATTTTGCTTGGGAGCATAAGAGGGTGAGCTTTACCTGCTACTTAGCAACAGAGCATCACTTCAAGCAGCTTTGATAAGTGGTTTGCGAGGGTAGAGCTCACATTTTCTATTTTAAGCATTCATCAGAATGTGTAACTTTTGTCAGCATGTAACGGCCAACGTTACTGTTTTTGACCTGCAAGTTACAGTACGATAGACAGTACTTAAAGGAACACTCCACTTTTTTTGAAAATAGGCTCATTGTCCAACTCCACAGGAGTTAAACAGTTGAGTTTTACCGTTTTCAAATCCATTCAGCTGATCTCCGGGTCTGGCGGTAACACTTTTAGCATAGCTTAGCATAGATCATTGAATCTGATTAGACGGATAGCATCTCGCTTAAAAATGACCATATATAATGACTATTTTTCCTATTTAAAACTTGACTCTTATTTAGTTACATCGTGTACTAAGACTGACAGAAAACGAAAAGTTGCGATTTTCTGAATTCTTTCTAGCGCCTGAAAGTGACTGGCACTAAGTTTGTGTAGATGCAGAGTACAGCAGCAAAGTTCCTTGATTATTACGCCGGAATGAGAGTATAGTTCCTAGCAATAATGACCTAGGAAATTGCAACTTTTGATTTTTCGTCCGTCTTTGTACACGACGTAACTACAGAAGAGTCAAGTTTTAAATAGGAAAAATTTCGAAACTCTTTGGTCATTTTTGAGCGAGATGCTAACAGTCTAATCGGATTCAATGATCTATGCTAAGCTATGCTAAAAGTGCTACCGCCAGACCCGGAAATCGGCTGAATGGATTCGAAAACGGTAAAACTCAACTGTTTAACTCTAAGGGAGTTGGACAATGAGCCTATTTTCAAAAAAAGTGGAGTGTTCCTTTAAAATACACAGATGCTGAATGTTTTACAATAGTGGAATAAGTTCCTTATTCCTTATACAAGGCTGAATATATTTGATCATAAATACAGTGAAACTGTTATATTGTGAAGTATTATTACAGTTTAAAATAACTGTTTTCTCTTTGAGTATAATATAAAATGTGATTTTTTTTTTTCTTGTGATGTCAAAGCTGAATTTTCAGCAGCCATTACTCTAGTCTTCAGTGTCACATGATCCTTCAGAAATCATTCTGATTGGCTGATTGGGTGCTGCTTAATATTTTTTACTGAAACCGTGATACATTTTCCAGGATTCATTTAGGAATAGAAAGTTAAAAAGAACCGCATTCATTTATTAACAGCCTTTATTCTGAATAAAAATAATTTCAGCACAGGTGCTATACTCGCCGCCATCTTGGAATATAAAAAATATGCTTTCTTCGCAAGAAATTCTCTATTCTGCATTAGTAGTTGGCAAGTTTACTGTGAGCCAATCATTCATTCTTAAAATCTCTCTGCCACCCCAGTACATGTGTTCTGTAGCCAGAGCCGCTGCATTATTGAGCAGCAGTGGGATTGTGACTTATATAAGACTTTAAGGAGATTTTTCCTGCAAATCAGCTGCTTTCACCAAAACATTACTTGGATATGCAGGTCATGGAGACATTACAGCATGAATGTACTTTAATATGAATGGGCACGGCAGCTCAGTGGCGATACATGATGAGTCCTGCTGCTTTTGAGCTTGTTTCCAGTTTACTCTTCACGGGTCTCATGAACTAGGACAGAAAAGCTGGGTCACAGCTGGACAGGGTAATAGAAAACGATCAGGAAAGGATAAACAAACACGCACGCGTTTGATACGTAGGCGTTTTGAGGCGAGTATTAGAATGAAGCGGTTATGACAGACAATATTGGGTGGCAGAAAAAGGTGTCCCTTCATTTCCTGTTCAAGCTCCCCTTGGCTCAGGAGTGGTGACAAATGCCAGACACAGGAAGCCTTCCCTCTCTGTGTGAGAAGAGGAAGCAGACATAAGAGATCAGAGCTCTGGCACCTATTCAGATCCTCACCTCACTTCATCTCTCTCATTCACTGCAAATATCATTTTAGCAGTGCTTCCTGTTTTATATATTTAAAATCAAGATTTTATTCCATATAAAATTGCATATTAAGAATATTAAAAATAGTTATTTTTTTTTAACTATTTATTTAAATGAAGTTTATTTATTTTATTACTTTATCCACCTTATTTTTCAACGTGGATGTAAGCTGTTTTCTGCTAATGTGTTAGACTTCTAGTTCATAAGCTGCCCTAGGGAAATAACAAGAAGAATGTGCAGTAAACGATAAAACTGTTTGCACTACAAACCATTGTGTCATAATTTAGGATAATACATTAAAATAGTACGGTAATACACACACCAATTTGCAATATCAAGCAGCAAAATGAGCTGTTCTGTACAGCTAAAAGCAGCTGGAAGTGGACACATTACATTTACAAATGGCCACACCCGCTCTTACGGGGCAAAAAAGGTGGACACTAATGCCGTCAAATCGATTAATCGTGATTAATTGCATCCAAAATAAAAGTTTGTGTTTACATGATATGTGTGTGTGTACTGTGTATATTTATATGTGTATATAAATATACACACATATATCGTGTAAATGCAAACTTTTATTTTGGATGCTATTAATCACGATTAATCGATTTGACAGTGCTACTTTATACTTTTATTAGATTCTTTACTTGTTTTAAACCATAAATCTCATTAACGATTGTTTGATTTATGTTTAAATAAAACAACTGTCTGTCAGTCGTATAAGAAAAATATTATTTATTTTAAATGTATTTATTTTATTTTATTTTATGCTTAAAACAACTGCCAATTGTGTACAAAAAATTACTTGATTGTTTGCTTGTAAAGTATGCCCCTCTCTACATTTTATTAGATATATACTAAAATTAAGCATGAAGAATATTAAAAATAGTTTTTTTGAATTAACAATTTATCTTGAATTAAGCTTATATATTTTATTACTTTATACTAGTGCTGTCAAATCGATTAATCGCAATTAATCACATCCAAAATAAAAGTTTGTGTTCACATGATATATTTGTGTGTACTGTGTATATGTGTATGTGTATAGAAATGTACACATATATATTATGTAAACGCAAACTTTTATTATGGATGAAATTAATAATGATTAATCGATTTGACAGTGCTACTTTATACTTTTATTAGATTCTTTATTATTTCATTTTAATTTATTCTATTGTATTCTATTTTATTTGTTATTTTATTTAAGACAACTGCCAGTTGGGTGCCAAAAATTGGTTGATTGATTGCTTGTAAAGCATACCCCTCTCTACATTTTATTAGATTTATGCTTAAAATTAAGTATTAAGAATATTAAGAATTGTTTTTTTGAATGTTAATTTATCATGAATTAAGTTTATATTACTTTATACTAGTTCTGTCAAATCGATTAATCGCGTTTAATCGCATCCAAAATAAAAGTTTGTGTTTACATGATATATGTGTGTGCACTGTGTATATTTATACATGTATATAAATATACACACATATATTATTTAAACACAAAATTTTATTTTTAATGCGATTAATCAATTTGACTGTTACTTGTAAAGTAAGTATAAAGTAACTTTATACTTTTATTCGATTCTTTACTTTTAAACCATAAACCTCATTAACCTTTGACTTATGCTTACATAAAAAACTGTCTACCAGTGGAATAAGAAAAATATTATTTTATTTTATTTTATGCTTATGCTTGCCTTTCATTCAGCTTTATGTACAAATAGATAGATAGATAGATAGATATAGATAGATATATAGATATATACACACACACACACACACACAATATATATATATGTGTGTTCTCACCTTTTTTTTCTATCCTCCCCTCTTTCTCTCCAGTAACGTGACTTTAAAGTGTCTGAACTGAGATTTACATGGACCAGATGTACTGTGAAGCAATGAAGATTCCTTTACTGTGATGGCTTGTGGAAAGAAACAATAATAGGCAGGAAAAACAGAGCAGGATGTTGCGATTTATTGGCTAAATGTTACTAGATTGGCATGCAGTTGAGATGCTTTACAGGCCAGTCTTTCTATTTTTGTCCAGTCACACGGTGTAACCTTGTCCTGGATGATCTCAGCCTCTTGGGGAGTGCAGAAAGAGGAACAGAGGGCAAATAATAGCAAGAGAAAGTGTAACACAGAGTGAGAGAGGTCAGGGAAAAGCAGATGTTGTTTCTTGGCTGGTGAGCTTCCTCTTGAGAATCTGTCACATAGGTGATGTGTTCTTGCTGAGGTGTTGTTTTCATCCTGTTGAAGGTGTTTTTTGTACTCTGTCCCATGGAAATCAGAGCATGCACCAATAATAGTATCTTAACTTAAGCTAGTTCCTGAGAATTTCTCCTGAATTTTGCCTCACTTGCATGCCTCACCAACCGGATGTGCAAATCTGAAACCCTCAGAAAAACTAAGGCTGGTTGAGGGTTTTGTGAATAGTTACTTTTTTATTTATTTTAAGGTGTTTCTCTATAGTAAATCATTTTGTAACAACTTACAGCAATTTCACCCCGAATACATGTCACTATGAGAGAACTGAGCACAAGTAAGAGGCAGCAAACATCTGCCTGGGAATCAGAGGCCAAAGGTAAAATGACCTTGGAATATAAGCGTATTGTTATTTTCGGATGTTTATTAAGCCTTCTGTTTTGTTCTCACTTGTTTATTGCGTGCACAAATGATGCTGCTTGAACTAACTGTGCCCTCAGTCCCAGACAGAAGAGCTTTTAGGCTTGTAGTTTTTTTTGATGAGAGCTTCTGCATCAGGCAGTATGACTCAGTACTGCTGGAGGTAATGACTCTACTATGATGAGGGAGGGTGATAGAGCTGGATGTCGATGAGATGCATCAAAAGAGGAGGGGGGCAGGGGCTGGGGGGGGGTAAATAACGACCTTGTCTTTGATTTACCCTAACAGACGATAAAAAGCCAAAGAAAACACATCTGGCCATGTTAGTGTAAGCTGATCAGTGGGGCAGGACAGGAAAGAGAAAATAACACTTTGACTGGCAATAAACAAGCAGTCAATTACATCAATTACTGTATTGATTCATTTACAAAGTCTGGATGACACAAGGTTTTGTGGGCATGAAAAAAAAGCTTTGTTCATGGTCAAAGTTCTGCGTCTGTCTCAGAGGACAAAAGAATGCATGAAATAACAAATAAACAATATCAGTATGCAGGTGTGAGCTTTTACAAAACAAACAGACTAATTGGTATGCTGAAAACTTTAAAACAAGTACGACACCTGAGACCAATGTGTATCAAGGCAAGAAAGCTTTAGGTGACCTTGGTATTTGGTAGCGCCTGAAAAGACTTTAAATTTCACCATCCATTCAAGATCTCTTGAAGAATATTTACAGTAATTTATATATATGTGTTAGTATACAGTTGAGGTCAAAAGTTTACATACACCTTGCAGAATCTGCAAAATGTTAATTATTTTACCAAAATACAAAATGTGTGTTATTGTTTATTTAGTACTGACCTGAATAAGATATTTCATATTAAAGATGCTTACATATAGTCCACAAGAGAAAATAATAGTTGAATTTATAAAAATGACCCTATTCAAAAGTTTACATACGCTTGATTCTTAATACTGTGTTGTTACCTGAATGATCCACAGCTGTGTGTTTTTTGTTTGTTTGTTTGTTTAGTGATAGTTGTTCATGAGTCCCTTGTTTGTCCTGAACAGTTAAACTGAATGCTGTTCTTCAAAAAAATCCTTCAGGTCCCACAAATTCTTTGGTCTTTCAGCATTTTTGTTTATTTGAACCCTTTCCAATAATGATTGTATGATTTTGTATGATTGTATGATTTTGAGATCCATCTTTTCACACTGAGGACAACTGAGGGACTCATATGCAACTATTACAGAAGGATCAAACGCTCACTGATGCTCCAAAAGGAAACCCAATGCATTAAGAGCTGGGGGGTGAAAACTTTTGGAATTTGAAAATCAGGGTAAATTTAACTTATTTTGTCTTCTGGGAAACATGTAAGTATCTTCTGTAGCTTCTGAAGGGCAGTACTAAATGAAAAAAAATTGATATTTAGGCAAAATAAGAAAAATGTACACATCTTCATTCTGTTCAAAAGTTTACACCCTTGGATTGTAATGTATCGGGAGGTTTTTTCTGAAGCATCAGTGAGTGTTTGAATCTTCTGTAATAGTTGCATTTGAGTCCCTCAGTTGTCCTCAGTGTGAAAAGATGGATCTCAAAATCATACAGTCATTGTTGGAAAGGGTTCAAATACACAAAAATGTTGAAAAACCAATGAATTTGTGGGACCTGAAGGATTTTTCTGAAGAACAGCTGGCAGTTTAACTGTTCAGGACAAACAAGGGACTCATGAACAATTATCACTAAACCAAAAAAAAAAGTAAAACACAGCTGTGGATCATTCAGGTAAGAATAAAGCATATGTAAACTTTTGAACAGGGTAATTTTTTATAAATTCAACTATTATTTTATCTTGCGAACTAAATGTGAACGTCTTTTATGTGAAATATCTTATTCAGGCCAGTACTAAATAAAAAATAACATGCGTTTTTTGTGATTCCTCTTATTTAGCTACAGTAATTAACATTTTGCAGATTGTGCAAGGTGTATGTAAACTTTTGACCTCGACTGTATTTCTGTTTAATTCTAAAATATAGTTATTAAAACGAAATATTATAACATAATAGGGCTGGGTTTTGACACAAATTTTAAATCGATTCAATTCTGATTCACTTAAGCTTGAGTTTCGATTCGATTCCCAATTTGATTCTACTATTTTGGATATATATCAGGTGCAGGACATGCCAACTTTGCAAAATGCTCCCCTCTAGAGTTCATTTTTCTAACTGACTAACGAGTTTATGCTCACCGAATATTTTTTCTGAGGTAAATGTGACCTTACGTGACATATTGTTTGCAAACTGTTATATTTAAGTCTTTCCGCGGGTGAAACACTAATTGAGCGACTACATGAGACAGGATATGGATTTCGGTAAGTTGTACTCTTTCTGTTAACATATCTTCGGGTGTTTATTCATGTTTATCTCGTACAAAAACTGGTATTAAAACGGCGGAGATGATCAGTTCACGTTTGCTTCAAGCCTCTATTGAACTGAGGCGTTACAGCGATCTGTCACTCCCCATTAAACAGCGCCAAAACTGCACTTATTGTTTGAATACTGCAATAAAATGGACAGAATTTGAAAGCCGAGACTTTGTTTCATATCAAAAGTAATAAACCACAAAGCTTGTCGCGATTTATTTCGTCCATTAGGCCTAACTGAAAACAGGCTAACGTTAGGCTAATCAATTAGTGGGATTTAAGAATCAATACCGTTTCTTTTTTTACCAAGCCCTATAACTTAATATACAAACTTATTGTATATATTTCATAATTTTTATGTAAAGTATATATTGTGAGGATTTATGTAAGTTTGGATCAGTATTTGTATGTTTTTTAAGGATAAATATTATCTTAATTACTGACAGTAAACATCACTGTTTCACTGTTATTTTCTTTCCACCATGACGCAAAACTACAAATGATTCAGATGATTCAAGACCTAAATTAGTTGTCACTTCTACTATAAGAAAAGCCTATAGACCCTTGGGCTTGCAGAACAGTCATGTTAATTTTAAACTAAAATCACTCTATTTATTTACTGTTTTTTTTTTCCCACATGTTTTGGAACTAGAGAGGCCTGGTCTGTCTAGTGGATTATTAAAGATTTCAATATAATGTTCTTACTGTAATCTTATTGGAACAAATGCTAAACTGAAAATATGCAGAACACAGCGCCACTGCCAATTCAGAGATGAATCATTACAAATGGCTTTAGAGCCGTGTGTAGTTTGTAAAATGACAATAAGAATAATTGGACACTTCATAGAAGTAAAAATGATAAATGTTCTGTCTCAATCTAGCACAAAGATAATGAACAAGAAATTGTTGCTTTGTGGAAATTATGCTTTGTAGACGTAAGCAAGTCTAAACTGGCATATGTAAATATAGGAAACGTTTTGATCCGCACTTAGGAAATAAAACCAGATGCTGCTTTACATTGTAGGATTATTTTAGTATTAAACAGCTGCGTTATATGGAAATACACAGTTTAAGGGAAGCTTGTGGTTTTAGGGTATTTTTTTTTTGGTCTGCACAATTGTTCGAGACTCATATGTAACTACTCAGCTGTTAAACCAGATTTAAAACATTTTAAGACTCAAATATCTGCTCGTCAGGCTCCAAGATAGAAGCAAGGCCACAATAACAAGAGCTCTTTTGTTGAGTCTGTAACAGTCTGTTCTAAATCCATATTTCCCAGCTATGTGAGTCAGTGAAATGTGCTGGAAGTTGCTGTGCGTTTTGACAAGACATAGTTTCCGCTGTCCCCAGACATTGCTCATCTTTTTGGCACCTGGCAAATATGTGATGATGGAGCGTCCATATCTTGTTAAAAGTAGCTTGAGGTCCTTTGGATTGGGTTGTGTTCAAGTTGTTTCAACTAACCTCAACAACATGGGCACTGTTCAGTTGTTGTAACAGCCGACACGCGATTGGCGTCAGTCTGGGTGAAGGACTCTGTCGAGTAATTGAATTGTCAAGAAAATCCTATTGGGTCGCTTCAGTGAGAGCGATCAGCACATGCGCTAGATTGGATTAAGAAACAATATGAGGATACTGTAGCCGTCCAGCACATGATTCTAATGCTGCCAAGAGGATGATAACAATGCATGAGCATTGGTATGAATGGGTATTTTTGTACTCGCTAGCATAAAATATTCGCCAAAATACTTAAATGTATTTTAAAGTGGAGTTTAAAATGTCACTGAGCCCCCTTGTGGTAAGACATGTCATCACTGTCATGCTTATTTTGGGATGTCTAGTAAGCAGTTGGATTTAGCTTGTATTGTCTGTTTGCATTCCCATTAATTTCAATGGCAGCTGCATGCATGTGACGTGATAGGATGCAATCTAATATGCAATCTAAACCATTTTGTTTATAAGAACAGAGCACTTTTATGCCAGTCACCTGATCCATAAATGTCATGTGGCTTATTAGTCTGGAAATGGCAGCAGTGATTGGCTCATGGCACCTCAAGAAGAGTATTTGTATACTAGGCATTTATGGCTACTTTTGAATGGTTGTCAATGGAGAAAGGTAGTTTTTTGAATTTGGTGGTTTAGTTACTACCAGTGTTGTTGTTGTTAACTTAAAAACTATGATGAAATTATGTAAAATCTTTTCGGTAATTAAAATATAACAGCTAAAAAAATAATTATTTATAAATGTTAGATGAAAAATATACACTTAAAAAAATAGAAATGTTGGCTTGGTAGCTAACTAAAAGAAATAAGCTTAAGTTGAAGTATAAATATTACTCATACTAAAACTTAAATAAATAAATAAATAAATTACTAAATAAAACAGCAAAAACATAAAAAATTACTAAAAGAAAATTAAAAATAAAATAAACTTTAAAACAAAAATAAGAGGCGAAAAAAAGATTATTTCTAATTTTTAGATGAAAAAATAACAACTTCAAAAATTATACATTTTATTTTGGCAGCTAACTGAAATAAACTTAAGATGAAGCATAAAATTACTAATACTAAAACTTACAATTTTTTCAAAATTCAATAGAAATATTTTAGATAACTAAATGACAAAAACACATTTTTACTAAAATAAAAACAAAATTACTAAAACAAATCAAAATTGAAACTTAAATCAAAAAAGCTTAAAAATTATTTATAACTGTTAGATGCAAAATATGAACTTAAAAAATTAGAAATGTTGCCTTGGCAGCTAACTGACGTAAATAAGCTTGAAGTATAAAGATTATTAATACTAAAATTCAAAGGTTTTAAATTAAATACAAATAATTTAAATAACTAAATAAAATTACAAACACACATAACAAAATTACTAAAACAAATTAAAATTAAAACATAAAACATAAATAAAAGCAAAAAAATGATTATTTATAAATATTAGATGAAAAAAAAATATAAACTTAAAAAGTTAGAAATGTTGCCTTGGAGCTAACTGAAATAAATAAGCTTTAGTTTAATTATAAAAAAAATATTAATTCTAAAACTTACATTTTTAAAATTAAATAGAAATATTTTAAATAACTAAATAAAATGATAAAAACATAACAAAAACAAAAAATTTAATATAAACTTAAAAATAAAAGCTAAAAAATTATTTATACATATCAGATGAAAAAAATATAAACTTAAGATTAGAAATGTTCTCTTTGCAGCTAAGTGAAATAAATAAGCATAAGTTGAAGTATAAAAATTACTAATACTAAAACTTACATTTTTAAAATTAAATATAAATATTTAAATAACTAAATAAAACAACAAAAACACAAAATATTAATAAAACAAATTAAAATTAAAATACAAACTTATAAAATAAAAGCTGAATAAATTATTATTATTTATAAATATCAGATAAAAAATGATGAAAGATGAAAAAAATACAAACTTAAAAATAACTGAAATAAATAAGCTTAAGTTGAAGACTAATACTAAAACTTAAATTAAAAAAATTAAACAGTAATTAAAAAAAAGTTAAATAACTAAATAATATGACAAAAACAAAATTACTAAAAAAAATGTTTTATATAAATATTAGATGAAAAAATATAAACTTAAAAAATGTGAAATGCTGCCTTGGCAGCTAACTGAAATAAGCTGAGGTTGAAGTATTGTAATTAAAAACACAAACTAATTTAAAAAAATAAGAAGAAGAAGAAGAAGAAGAAGAAATGACAAAAATAACAAAAATGAAAATGAAATCTGAAACTATAAAAATAAAAGCTAATCAAAATATTAATAAATACTATATTATTAGATAAATAATACTGAAATAACATTAAGTAGCAGCAGGGGCTAACTGCGCCATGCTAACTAGTCAAACCTTGAGTCCTCACATTCCAAATTTAATACAGAGAAATTGATTTAGACAATGCATCAGTCATGGAGGAGACTTTAGGATAACATTTTTCAGTGGGTTTTCAATTAATGGCTTCCCCTGATTGAGGAGACAGCAGAGCAGAAGCTCTTGGGATGAAAAATGACACTATTAAAGAGACAGTTGTGGCACTCTTTGAGTAATCGGTTGTGGTCCGTGACAGGACTAGCTGTCCGGGGAGACAAACGGCACAGGGCTCGAGTTCACACGCTTCAGAGAAAGCCCGAGAGAAAAAGAAGCGTGGAATTATTTACTTAATGTTGTTTTTAAGTTGTGCTCATTAGCTTTTACGATAAAACAACTGATTAATAAGCAAAAAAGCATGAAATGTCTCTAATAGTACCTTGTTTATTCATTTTACAAAAACAAGGAAGAGAAGGACTAAACATTAGAATCAGCCAATGTCAGATTTAGTCTAAAGTCTGCATGTGTTTGTAAATGTACTGACCTCTGTTCTTCGAAGGCCTGACGCAGGAACTAAAGCCCTCACATGAATGAATGTTAGGCCTGTGGCAGGGTGTTTTCATGGCCCTCAGTTTAGCTAAATCCTATTGCTCCACTATATCACTTGCCTTTGGCTGTGTGCAATAGAATGTGACACAGGAACTGGAGAAAATAAAACTAAATCGCCCTTCCAGCTCAGTCCTCTGTCAGTGAAAAATGAGTTGTCTAGCTTTGCAATTGATTTGATACTGATTTTCTTATAGTGACGATATGAACTGATCCTGGAGGGTAATATAGTGGAAGTTTGACAGAAATACTTGGAAAAGAAATACGTTATGATCTGTAGAGGCTGAAGTTGTGAGTGGCGTGACCTACATATGACGTCTATGCATACGTGAGGTCTGTGGGAGGAAAACTGACTGCGGTCACTTGGATGCAATTCAAGTCCCATGTTTCCCACTTTCCTTTTCAGAGCTGGACAAAATGTGTGTCAGTGACGTTAAATTAAAGATACTATTGATCAAATAATTAGGATATGATAGAACGATAAAAACGAAAGATAGATAGATAGATAGATAGACAGACAGACAGATAGATAGATAGATAGATAGATAGATAGAACAATAGATAGAATGATAAATAGATAAATAGATTTATCATTCTGTCATTCTCTCTTTCTCTATCTGTTGCTCTCTATATTATCTATCTATCTATCTATCGTTTTATCTATCGTTCTATCATTCTATTGTTCTATCTATCGTTCTAACGTTCTATCATTTTAAAGTTCTATCTATCTATCTATCTATGAATCTATCTATTGTTCTATCGTATCGTTTTAAACATCTATATCTATCTATAGTTCTATCATTCTATCTGTCATTCTATCTATCATTCTGTTGTATCTATTGTTTTATCGTTCTATATCTATCTGTCTATTGTTCTATCTATCGTTCTGTCATTCTATCTATTGTTCTATCATTCTGTTGTTGTATCTATAGTTTTATCATTGTATATCTATCTATCTATCTATCGTTCTATCGTTTTAAAGATCTTTCTATATCTGTCGTTCTATCTATCATTCTGTTGTTGTATCTATTGTTTTATAGTTCTATATCTATCTATCTATCTATCTATCTATCTATCTATCGTTCTATCTATTGTTCTATTATTCTGTTGTTGTATCTATTGTTTTATCGTTCTATATCTATCTATCGTTCTATCGTTCTGTCATTTTAAAGAGCTATCTGTCTCTCTATCTGTCTATCGTTTTAAAGATCTATCTGTCTATCTATCTATCTATTTATCTCTCTATCTATCTATCGTTCTATCTATCATTCTGTTGTTGTATCTATTGTTTTATTGTTCTATATCTATCTATCTATCGTTCTGTCATTTTAAAGATCTATCTATCTATCTATCTATCTATCTATCTATCTATCGTTCTATAGTTTTAAAGATCTATCTATCTATCTATCTATCTATCTATCTATCTATTGTTCTTTCTATCATTTTATCTATCGTTTTATCGTTCTGTCTAGTGTTCTATCATTCTGTTGTTGTATGTATTGCTTTATCGTTCTATATCTGTCTGTCTATCTATCTATTGTCCTATCTATCGTTCTATCATTCTGTTGTTCTATCTATTGTTTTATTGTTCTATATCTATCTATCTATCTATCTATCATTCTATCTATCGTTCTATCAATCATTCTGTTGTTCTATCTATTGTTTTATTGTTCTGTATTATCTATCGTTCTATCTATCATTCTGTTGTTCTATCTATTGTTTTAGCGTTCTATATCTATCTATCTATCTATCGTTCTATCATTCTATCTATCGTTCTATCTATCATTCTGTTCTATCTATTGTTTTATCACTCTATCTATTTATCTATCTATCTATCTGTCTATCTATATATTGTTCTGTCTCGTTCTATCTATCGTTCTATCATTCTATCTATCATTCTGTTGTTCTATCTATTGTTTTATTGTTCTGTCTATCTATCTATCTATCTATCTATCTATCTGTCTATCTATCTATATATTGTTCTGTCTCGTTCTATCTATCGTTCTATCATTCTATCTATCATTCTGTTGTTCTATCTATTGTTTTATCGTTCTATCTATCTATCTATCTATCTATCTATCTATCTATCTATCTATATATTGCTCTGTCTCGTTCTATCTATCGTTCTATCATTCTGTCTATCATTCTGTTGTTCTATCTATTGTTTTATCGTTCTATCTATCTGTCTACTATCTATCTATCTATCTGTCTATCTATATATTGTTCTGTCTCGTTCTATCAATCGTTCTATCATTCTATCTATCATTCTATCTCATTCTGTTGTTGTATCTATTGTTTTAGCATTCTATATCTATCTATCTATCTATCTATCTATCTATCTATCGTTCTATCATTCTATCATTCTATCGTTCTATCTATCATTCTGTTGTTCTATCTATTGTTTTATCGTTCTATCTATCTATCTATCTATCTATCTATCTATATATTTTGTCTCGTTCTAACATTCTATCTATCATTCTATCTATCATTCTGTTGTTGTATCTTGTTTTATCGTTCTATCATTCTATCTATCATTCTATCTATCATTCTGTTGTTGTATCTATTGTTTTATCATTCTATTTCTATCTATCTATTGTTCTGTCTCGTTCTATCGATCATTCTATCATTCTATCGTTCTGTCATTCTGTCTATTGTTGTATCTATTGTTTTATCATTCTATATCTATTGTTTTATCGTTCTATATCTATCTATCTATCTATCTATCTATCTATCTATCTGTCGTTCTATCTATCTATCCATCTATCTTTCTATCTATCTAAATTGTAATTTCAGATCCATTTGATATTAAATCCAATATATATTGTTTTTGGTTACTGGCTTATTTTTTTGTATTTATAAACTTAACAAACACAATTGTATTCTCATTCTCATATCGCTATGTTAAGCAGCTAGTGCTCACCCTGTCATTTTGCCATATTCCTCACTTATAGAGACCAGCAAACCAGCCTGGAGCAGCACGTTAGCTGGTATTTTTGTCCTAGTGCGGCACAGGAAGCCAATTCAATCGTTGATAATGGAATTGACCTAACCCGGGGGCTCTGCTCTCTCTGTCTTGTTCCTGCTCAGCTAGCCTGGTGTGATGGGCTAAAGCAATGGGAGTTTCCTCCCAGCGGGCGGGGGGAGTTCATTTACTAACACTTACTGGAATAGGTACATAAATGTGATGGACAGTGGCGGTGATCCCCTCGGTTCAGCCAATCAGATCAATCAAATAAAGCTCAGATTAGATGGAGACCATCTGACATTTATCACCCCAGTAGGATAAGAAATTATTCATTCTACATTATAATGTTGAACATTTTTGTAATTGGTTTATTTCAAGGTTTTTGAATTCCATATTTGTGGTTTCAGACATCTCATATGGTAATTTTTTCCCTTGAGAAATTAAATCTGATATTGATGTCCAAGTTGGTTTTCTGGGAAGACAAAGTGGGCAATCACCGAGAAGTCCATATAACTAGTTCCTGATGGAGACTAGAGCATTTCCTGTTGGGTTTTCCACGTAATTAGCATATGAATTGCAGGCCTGTGATGTGTGCCACAGAGCGCCCGATACCTGCAATGCTCTAATTAGAGATAACGATTTAAAGGAGGGTCATCCTGTTGCAGGACATCTGGTTCCTCGTCCACCTCCTGTCTGGGGGGAGGAGAGAAAAAGGCCATGCTTCCTGTGTCTGGTTGACCAGCTCACTTGGAAGGTCATTGCAGGAGGCGGGAAGCTAATAAAGCTTCTATGCTAGCTCTTTGTGTACAAAGCACGATGAATACAGTGACCTTTCCTGGAGGAACAGTGGTATTCCTGTTTATACCACAGTTGAACCTGAGAGAGGAGGTGGATTGAGCTGTCGGCTCATAAAAGTCAGAGAGAATAAATCCAGCGCAAGTGCTGTAAAAACATTTCATGATGCCTCACTGCATAAATTAGATGTAAATGGCATAGCACACCAAAAACCACAGTATGACTCATAGTCTTTTCTTTCCTTTCATACACTTTGGTTTTTAAGTTGTCTACGATTATGAAATGGATGTGAGTGTGTAAGCAAAAGAAATGAACTGAAAATGAGTTTCATAGGTCATGTGTGTTGAACAATAACCTCCTTTCACAATGTCCAAAATTATCAAGGTTCAGGCACATTGCATGCATTTCACAGATTTCACGTTCACTGGGTCACATCCTTGCAAACAAAAGCTTCTTGCATAAGACTTTCACAAGGTGGTTGCAACATATCACAGAGCACAATGGCTGCACGGATTCACACCATGTTAGTGTGAACTAGTGTTATTATTCTCTACAGAAATTAATAGCTAGAATTAAGCAAGATTTTCTGTTTCTGGGACAATATATGCACTATAGAATTAGAATTGATTTTATTAGCCAGAAAAGTTGTGCTAACAAGTAATTTAAACATGGTATGCACAATATACATACAATATACATTAAGAATATGTTACGGTGAAGGTGGTGAATGCCTTTAAAATATAAATAGAGTATTGCGCATACACTTAATTAAACTTAAAATATGATGTATTTTTTGGAGTTACATTTTTACACTTAAATTTTAATATATATATATTTAAAACTAAAAAAAAGGAAAAAAAAATACATATATATATATATAAATGTCATATATAATAAAACTACACTGTAAAACTTATAAATAACTTAATTGGGACCCTGAACCACAAAACCAGTCATAAGTAGCACAGGTATATTTGTGGCAGTAGCCAAATATACATTGTATGAGTCAAAATTATCGATTTTTCTTTTATGCCAAAAATCATTAGGATAATGATAATTTAATTAAAGAGCATGTTCCATGAAGATATTTTGTAAATTTCCTACCGTTATTATATTAAAACTTAATTTTTGATTAGCAATATGTGACCCTGGACCACAAAACCAGTCATAAGGGTCTATTTTTTGAAATTGAGATTGAGAAGTTTAAGCTTTCTATTGATGTATAGGTTGTTAGGATGGGATAGTATTTGGTCAAGAGACAACTGTTTGAAAATCTGGAATCTGAGGGTACAAAAAAATCAAAATATTGAGAAAATTGCCTTTAAAGTTGTTCAAGTGAAGTTCTTAGCAATGCATATTACTAATTAAAAATTAGGTTTTGGTATATTTATGGTAGGAAATTTACAAAATATGTTCATGGAACATGATCTTTACTTAATATCCTAATGATTTTTGGCATAAAAGAAAAATCAATAATTTAGACCCATACAATGTATTTTTGTACTACTTAAGACTGGTTTTGTGGTCCAGGGTCACATATGCATTGCTAAGAACTTCATTTGGACAACTTTAAAGGTGATTTTCTCAATATTTTGCTTTTTTTGCACCCTCAGATTTTTAAATAGTTGGATCTCATCCAAATCAATGAAACACTTATTTATTCAGCTTTCAGATGATTTATATATCTCAATTTACACTTATCGACTGGTTTTGTGGTCTAGGGATATGAAATGAAATAAACTGAAGTATTAATTAAAGTTTTAATAGTAGACTTTATTGTGGAATGTCCAACTCAAACAATCAGTGTAGTGATATTCAAAGATTCAGAGATTTAAATTATAAGTAGTGTAGCTATTTTATTATTATGACATTTATAAGGCCACTGGATTATTATTATTACTTTTTTTTTACAGTGTAGCAGTGATAAATTAAGAAAAACAAGTAAACACGAAAGGAATAAGTGATGAATGCACTAAATGCTGTACACAACAGATGCACAGCATGATATCCATCTGTTTAAATGGTGCAGTTGAGTTATTGATGATGGTCACTGCTCCAGGGGAAAAAATGTTTTTGTGTCTGGTTGTTTTGGTTTTTCTGGCTCTGCAGTGCTTGTGATGTGGAAGGTACGAGGGGTTGCTGATGATCTTGTCAGCAGGTTTCCTGGATCTCGCCTCATATGGGGCCTGGAGGGAGGCAGACTACGGTAAATACATTTTTCTGATGTTCACTGATGGGATTGTACTGTAGATTATCATTACCATTGGCAAGTTAAACTTCTGTCATTTGTACATTTTCATACAATCTGCTTACGTAGACTGTTTGGTTTATGGGTAGACTTTCATACCATGTTGTTTTTTTAAAAAATTGCATGTTTTCGTACAAATCACATAGTAATGATTCATACAAATTAAAATAGTTATGTTTTTCGCACCCCTTTTCCTTTCCATAATCAGATTTGTCGTCGTTACTGCATTTAAAAAAATCTCCTTTTGTATTTTATATAAATGTACTCACGTTCAGACCATTCAAGATATAGATGAGTTTGTTTCTTAATCAGAATAAATTTGGGGAAACTGAGCAGTACATCACTTGCTTACCAATGGGTCCTCTGCAGTGAATGGGTGCCGTCAGAATGAGAGTTCAAACAGCTGGTAATCCATGAGTAATCCACATGACTCCAGTGAAGTAAAAAGCTGTGTGTTTGTAATTCATTATTAAGATATATATATATATTTTTTTTAATTTGGATCCTAATAAAGGCAAATATTTTTTTGCCATTTTTGTCTTTATTAGGATCCGAATTTACAGGAAGCGAAGTGGGAGAGAGATGTGGGAGTGGGATCGAGAAAGGTCCTCAAGTCGAGATTCAAACTCAGGACGCCCGTAGCACTGTATCTTGGCGCACTGACAAAATAATATATTTTTTTTATTTCAGACTGCTTATTATGGATTCATATTTTGGGCAGAAGTGACAGTTTTAAGGTAAAATGACTTAATGATGGATTTGTTTCTTACAAACATGCAGTTTTTTTACTTTACAAGACTAATTGATGGACTGGAGCTGTGTGGATTATTGTGATGTGTTTATTACCTATTTAGACTCTTATTCTGACGGCACCCATTCACTGCATAGGATCCATTGGTGAGCAACTGATGTAATGCTAAATTTCTCCAAATCTGTTTAGATGAAGAAACAAACTCATCTACATTTTGAATGGCCTGAGGGTGAGCAAATTTTCAGCTGAAATTAATTTTTGGTTGAGCTTTTCGTTTGTCTAAATTGCATAACATGAAACAAAATCTAAATTTAAATAGGGCCCTATGAAATCTGTTTTATTTTTTCCCAAATTTCGTTTAATTTTTTTCCAAATTCTGTTTTTTCCGTTTAAATTTTCCTGGATTCAATTTTTTCCCGTTTTAATTTTTCTCAACTCCTTTTTAATGGTTAAATTAAATCTTATTAATCATAGAGCATGTCTAATTAATTAAAATCATGAAACAGTTTAATAAAGGTTTAACAAAAATTACATGTTTAGGGCCCTATGAAATGTTTTATTTTTTCTCACCATATGTTTTATTGTTATCAAATTCTGTTTTAGCATGTCTAATTATTTGAATGCATACTTAATTTATTCAAATTTGTTCTTAAAATAGCCTTACAAAAGTTTTTTTACCCTCAGAAATTCTGTGTTGTATATTTAAAATGTTCTGGTTATAAAATGAAGGTATAAAACATTAATTTAATTTATCTTTTAATTATTGAAAATTAAGCAAACCTTTTTTTTGGCAAACAAAGGGGAATTTACTATTAATATTAAAACATGGAAGAAATGTTGTGTGATTATACCCTAACAAATTATGTTTGTTTCATTTTAGTAGTAGTAGTAATAGTAGTAATATATATCTGGCGCAATGTCTTCAAGTTAAACCGGACGTTTATTTTGACGGGTTGCCATGTCTACTTTTACATTTCTGTGTGTGTATATGATATAACACTAGTTTTCCTAAAATGGATGGTCAAATGCTCATGAAGCGACTCTCGGCAGATATTGTTCATGTATTAATGTCCTCATTTAGTGAGATGACAGATGCTGAAATCGCCGCGAGCGTCACACACGCTTCAGTGTGTGTAGTAAACAAAACCGCAAGTCTGCTCCATTCATTAAAACAAAGACATGCAGAACATGCAGGATTCACATCTAAATGGTATTTTAATGGCATAATATTTACAGATACTAGTCCATATTGCAGTTTGATTTAAGTGTAATGATCTACTTTGAATTAATTCATTCAAAATTCTGTGACATTCCGCGTTATTCAGTAAATTCTGTTTTTATGACTGGACTCCGCGATTCCGTCTGTGTTTTCCGCATCGCGGAAATCATAGGGCCCTAATTAAACAATGACATTTGCTGTACTTAAAACAAAAAACAAAAAAACATTGATATTATGAGTGTTATGATAAGCTCCACACGTGGCACTAAACTTGACTGTCACTATAAAGATGCTCCTTTTCAGGGTCCAGCATGAGTCTCACTGCTGGGGATAGATGAGAGCTGCATGACAACAACCCAGTACACAAACACCAGACAGACACTACACAGCACTCACCCACCCTCAACTAACCGTTGCTAGGCAGTTATGGTTGCCATGAGAGAGAGAGAGAGTCTGAGGAGCTCTGGGTATCACCAGACAAAACTGGACATTCCTTGACGTCTGTGTCAGCAGGGCGCTTTTTATTTTCAAAATGAAAAATCATAAAAGATGCCGAAGCTGTGGAAAGAGTTCCGCTGAAAGCTTATGTTTTTAACTCTCATCATTAATGGAAAACCACACAGCCTCATGTGAACTGGGTAGAATTTAAAACGCAACAAAATAGCAACTAATAATAAAATAAGTATATATATATACTTTATTTTGGTTTCTCATGTCATGACCCCTGAAACAGGCATTGCCTACAAGAAAAAGGTGTAGGGCCAGGCTACAGCTGTCATATTATGCCTTACAGTTTCTCTCTTTCACAGACCGTCTTCTTCTCTTGTAATATTTGTGTATTACGTCCACCACCCCAGCCTCTCCAGCTGTCACCCTTTTCTCTTACTATTTGCTTCCAGCAAAAACACACTATGCGCTCAGACACCCCTCTCTGCACTTGCTGTGTCAGTCTAGTCTGTAAACCCAATATCAGCATCTGTGTGGTAATCTCCCCGCAGGGCTGCTGAGGCTCAAACACTAAAATAGTACATTAATGACCTGTGTTTGCGGCAGGTTTCCGGTGTCGTCACTGGGGTTGTGGGCAGGAGACTTTCAGTAACAGAACTGACCTATATTTTCCCAAGCACTTCTCCACTCGGCTTGCAGTCTGTCTGCGTCTTTGTACTTCATCTTTGATTATTGCAGTGATGCGTCACTTTCCCTGATTAAAGATGTGGCCATTACATAAACACTACCTCAAGGAATGAGATCAGTTTAAAATCCTGCTGTTACAAACACCATGCCCCGTTTGCTAGTCTAGTCTTTCTTCAGTTGAAATGTCTAAAGGTCAAGTGCAAAGAAGGAAAAAAAACTCACTAAATATCACAAGACACAAGAAATGCTTTGGCTAGACAGGTTTCTCTGTCTTTTGCTGGGTCAGATGGGCAACTCTGCAGAGTCTTGAGGGGGTGGAGGATTCAGCGTTCTCTTGTGGTTTATGGCTTAGCTGAGCTCAGCCACCTGGTTTTGTTTGTGTAGGTGATCCAAAATAATGCTTACTAAAAAATTAAATGAAAATCCCCTGACTCATTCAGAGGAAATTACTTGGTAAAGGATACAATAGCGTAAAAGCACTTAGCTTGCTGTATATATGATAAAATAGAATAAAAAATAATAACGTTTTTAGTAGATTTTCCTATTTCTATATAATATCAGGAGTGTTTTCTCTAAGGAGGCAAGGAAGACAGTGCCTCAAAATATTGGATGAGAAAAAATTCATAGTGCAAAAATAAAACAGTGACAGTACTACAAAATATAACATTAAAAAGTGTATAAATCACTTGTTTTTCTAAACCAGCAGGTGAAGTTACAGGGGGAGTCCGCGTCTTGCCTCCCCTGAGCCCACTGAGTTTTAACAGACCCTCTAAAGCCTGTGGTGAGGTTGGTGGGGGGTAACTGAGAATGAATGGGGGAAAGTCATGTGATGGGAGGCAATGCCTCCATCGCGATATGATTGGATATGACTGGTTATGATCGGCTGTGATTGGTTTATGAGATAAATCACGCCACTTGTGTTCATGCGCGTTCCACTTTCGCAAATCAGTCTGAATGAACAATATAATGGAAGACACTTTGTTATGTCAAAAATAAGACTTAAAATGACATGAAAACATGATCTGTGGGAGTTTTTACTGAGTAATCAGCTTGGTGAAATTTAATAGATCTTTGTGTCTCTGACCAATATTTACAGATTATATGGTTCCGAAAAAATTCAAAAATAGTTAAAAGTTCATTAGTTCACAAATAAAATACATTGGTTAAACTGTTACTGCCTTATTATTTTGGAATAAATGTAAAATGTGGCAGACCTTGCCTGCCTTCAGGGTTGCCAGGTTTTCACAACAAAACTAGCCCAATCTCATTTTGGAGGGGGATAAAATACACATTTTTATCAGAGTTCCCCTTGTAAATTCGCATTTAAGGGGCTGAATGTGACGTTATTGGAGTCGCTTCAACCCACGGACGTTAGCAACACTGCCTGCCTTGTCCCTACTGAACAGGGTTGCCAGGTTTTCACAGCAAAACATGCTTAATTTTTACTCGATACTAGTCCAAAACTAGCTCTATTGCGGGTCACCCAGTAAAAATCACTTTCCGGGGGGTAAAAAGCAAGTTTTTTGTGACAGGGTTCCCCTGGTAGAATTCCCATTGCAGGGTCTAAATATCACGTTACTGGGGTCACTTCAACCCACAGACATAAAAAACAACCTGTGTCAACTAAAGTGCTTTGACACATTGCAGTGTTATTCTATGTGTTGACATAATTTCGACTGAAACAAGAAGACAGGGCGGGACATATCCAGCAGTCCTGCCCCCTTTTTCTGATAGCCAGTAGCGTTTTGTTTATTTCACAGCTTGGGCCAGAACAGATGAGCTGGGTTAAGCTGCATTTGACAGCATATGAAAGACACAATCTCATCCATACTGCATTATCAATGTATAAAATAGGATTCTGTATAGTATAATAAATAAATAATAAATTTGTATAATAAATTTGTGTCCGATATGTTTTGTGGTCTGTGTGAATTCACGCATATGATCCGCTCCATGCTTCATTCAACCAGAGTTCATTTGCCACAATGGAATGCAAATTAGCAGTGTCTCAATTGTTTCCTGTTCCCTATATAGTGCACTACATGCCATTCACTGTACAGAAAATACAAATTCTGTGATACAAATTCAGCTGCAGCTTCAGTGACTATTTATAGTGTAGGGGCGGGGCGCTTCAGATTCTACAGAGCATTTGATTGGACCGTAAGTTTGATGAAAAGCTGAAGTGCAGGATGATGTCATCAAAATCATTGATCCTTATTGCGGGAAGTTAGAAATTAAGTTTTGAATGCTTATATCTTCTAAATACAAACTTTGTCATTGTTTTGGAACAAACTAGCTTACAGATAACCTTAAGGCTCATGTATTCATACTAAAAGACAAAAAACTTACATTTTGATTTCATGGGGACTTTAAAAAAAAGTAAACAAGTTACATATTCAGATATAACCACTTTGTTACGTCAGAATAAGGCTTAAAATGGCATGAAAACATGATCTTTGTAAGTTTTTGTTGAGTAGTCAGCTTGGTGAAATTTAAAGTAAATCTCTGTGTCTGTGACCAATATTTACAGAGCTTTGATGACTGATGAAACAAAAAATTCATAAATAGTTAAAAGTTTACTATTAAAAAGAACATAAGTTCACAAAAATATATTGTTTAAACTGTTACTGCCTTATTATTTTGGAATAAAAGTAAAATGCTTAAAAACACTAACTTTATATGATTCATGCTTAGGTTTATTAAACAGAAATATGATTTGGACGTATTGTTGTATTTAAAAGTATTAAGTATTTATAAAGAATTCATCATATTTTGACATCCAGACCTGAAAAGAACAGAAAATGCTCTCATAATAAGTTGATACACTACTTTTAGTTGCTTCAGTTGATTTGAAATGTGGCAGACCTTGCCGGACTTGTCCCTACTGAACAGGGTTGCCAGGTTTTCACAATAAAAATTTCTACTCAAAATTATCCCAGTCGTGTTTCAAGCGGGGTCCCCCATTAAAAATCGCATTCCGGAATTCCCCTGGTAAAATACACATTCCAGGGGCTAAATATCACGTTATTGTGGTCCCTTCAAAGTGCTGACATGAAAAACAACCTGTGGCAACAGTGTTAAAGTAGCCCAATTCCTGAGGAAAACTGGGGACTTGGCAACACTGCTACTGAATGTGTATCAAGGCTGTAAAAGTGCAGCTCTGAAGCCTCCCTCCCTTCCAGTCTCTGGCAGCCTAAAACAGGTCACTCTCTCTTCATTTGATTGCGTCACTGTCTGGACACATTCTTCATAAAGCTTTAAAGACATAAGGTTCTTTAGTCAGCCCAGGTCAACAGTTTATGAAAAGGAGGCATTTGTATTCAAACTGAGAAAATAACATCCTGTTGGTGCGTTGCAAAATCGTATTCTAATCCAAGCTTTTGTTGGCCGTTCAATAGCAGCAGAGGTTGTGTAAGCCACCCTTAAAATTCTTATCAAAACACATCAAAGGAAAATGAACAAGCGAGTGAATAATTTCCGACAGCGGCGATCGTTATCTGTGTCGGCAGATGTGTCTTTCACTGGGATATTGGCTGAATAAAGCAAAGCTCTCTGCATGCTTATCAGGATTGTGGAGATGTAGTGATGGTGGATTGGGCAGCTGTGGTTAGCAGACGCCAGTGCGTTGGTGTAGCACTCAGAGTGTAATTACCGAACATGCTGTGACCAGCACAAACAGTGAACGGCAAACACAGGCCATCAATACGGTCGTCAATGGGCAGCCCCCTCGGATCTTACTGTTTGGCTAGTAACAAACGAGAGGGCTGTTGGACAGATGAGGTGACTGCAGGCGCCGTGTCTCAGAAAGCAACTCGATCCTGAAGGGACGTCACTGCGGCGCGGCGGAAACGGATATGCTCCCCCGCTCTGTTTGCCGTGTTGCTGTGCGCACACCTGGCTGATTTCTCACCTATCACTTACTGCCCACTCTATGTCCGCTAAAGTAATGTCATCAGCAGTCAAGGCTGGAGATTGTTACAAAGTTACCACAGCAGTTCTTAAAAATGATAAGATGCATTTGGTGCTTTATTTCATGGAAAATGAATGAAATCATATTACTTCAAGTATTATTACATAAACAAAAACATGCTAAGTATTAAATGTGCATTCAACATTTTTAATTGATTTCTAGTAATGACTTATTCTTCTTTAAAGACATTTACTGTGAGCTACGAGGTTGTTAAAAGAATTGTTTTTAATTGCTAATTCATGGTAACATTGTGCAAATTCATGCTAAGATCATGCTAAAATATGTTCATTTATGCTAGCATCATGTTTAATAATGATAGCAGCATGCTAAATCATGTTAGCAACATGTTAAATCATTCTAGCATCATGTTAAATCATGTTAGCAACATGTTAAATCATTCTAGCATCATGTTAAATCATGTTAGCAACGTGCTAATAATGTTAACAACATGCTAAATCATATTAACAATGTGTTAAACATGTTAGCAATGTGTGAAATCATGTTAACAACATACTAGCCATGCATTAAATCATGCTAACATGTTAAATCATGTTACCAACATGCTAAAATGTGCTAATCATGTCAGCAAAATGTTAAATTATGGTAACAGCATGACAGCAAAGTGCTAAATCATTCTAGCAACATGCCAGCAATTAGTTAAATCATCGTAACAACACACTAGCAATATGCTAAATCATGCTAGAAACATGTTAAATAATGTTACCAATGTGTTATTTCATGCTAATCATGTTGACAACAAAATGCTAAATATTAACCATGTGTTAAAAATGTTAGAAATGTGTGAAATCATGTTAGCAATATGTTAAATAATGCTAACAGCATGATAGCAAAGTGCTAAATCATTCTAGCAAATGTTAACAATTTGTTAAATCATGGTAACCACATGCTAGCAATATGTTAAATATTAACCATGAAATCATGCTAACAACACACTAGCCATGTGTTAAATCATGTTAGCAACATGTTAAACTGTGCTAATCATTTTAGCAATATGTTAAATCATGCTAACAGCATAGTAGCAATGTGCTAAATCATGCTAGCAATGTGTTACTCATGTCAACAGTGTGTTAAATCATATTAGTAATGTGGTAATCATGTTAGCAATGTGTTAATCATGCTAACAACGTGCTAATCATGTTAACAATATGTTAAATCATGTTAGTAATGTGGTAATCATGCTAGCAATGTGTTAATCATGCTGACAACGTGCTAATCATGAACCAGCATGGTGAATCATATCATGTTAACGACATGGTAAATCATGTTAACAATGTGTTAATCACGTTAGCCACATGCTAGCCATTTGTTAAATAATGCTAGCAACATGTTAAATCATGTTAACATGCTAAAACGTGTTAGTCATACTAGCAACATGCTAGCAGTGTGCTAAATCACGTTAACAACGTCAGCAGTGTGCTAAATCATGCTAATAACATGTTAAATCGTGTTAGCAACATGCTAAATCATGCTAGCAATGTTCTTATGTTACCAACATGTTAATTGATATTAGCAATGTGCTAATCATGGTAACAACAAATGCTAGCAATGTGTTAAATCATGTTAACATGTTAGCAATGTTCTAAATCATGCTAGCAACATGCTAGCAGTGTGTTAAATCATGCTAACAGCACATTAGCAATGTGTGAAATCATGTTAGCAACATATTAACTCATGTTAACAACATGCTAAATCATGCTAGGAATGTGCTAGCAATGTGTTAAATCATGCTTACAACATGTTAAATCATGCTATCAACATGATAGTAATGTGTAAAATCAAGATAGAGCAGGCTAACAATGTGCTATCATGATGATAACGTTAAATCATATTAGCAATGTGCTAATCATGCTAGCAACATGTTAAATCATGCTAACAACATGCTTAATCATGTTACCAACATGCTAAGTCATCTCTGTCGATCCATCTATTTTTCTGATAGATTTTATTGCCTTTTATAGCTGGTTGGTTTGGTTCATATGATGCTTTAACTTTTCAAAAATCAATAGAAAAATACTTCCGGAAACAATTCTGCTGTAGCGTTTTTCTGAATTCATTCATCATTTTTGTGATTAGCACAGTGTAGCATTAACTAGCATTTTATATTTCTATATGGAAGGGTTTAGCTAGAATGTTCAGCTGACATCAAATCAGCAGGGATTAACAGCATCAAAAACAGCCAAACTTGCAGTGTTTCATATGCAGTCGTCTTGGACTTACACTGACACCTAGTGGTGTGGATGAATTATTAGACAAATGCAAAAGTTTTCATCTTTTTATAATCATACTTTTTAATAAGGTAAAAAAAGCAGTTCTAGAGGTCATTTCCTGCTTTTCATTTCCTTCAATTTCCTAAGAACAAACTAAAAAAAGCCCTGATGATCAGTGAGCCATCTGGCTTTATTCAAAGCAGCCGCTCCCAGAAAAAAGGTGACCATGTCACTTAGGCCAGACCTTGAAGCTTTGTAGATTGTTGCTATTCAGCGCGAGTGCGCTGGGGTGAATATTGGCTGTTGACACTGTGCTTTACAAGGCTGTAAGCAGAGAGGAAATGAAAAACTCCCCAAGAACAAGATGTACCAGAGGCGGAGGCATGTGCCATGCTTAGATATAGATAGGGAGGATAAACAGGGTAAACGGTGGTCAGTGAAAGTAAGGCATGGGGATGGGTGTTCCTCGTTGTGGATGTGGGCGTACATCAATTATTAATATATTTTGGCTCTTTGTTGTCCTCCCTCAGGATGTAGGAAGGAAGTCACAGCAAGAGAGAGTAAGAGAAGAGATATATTGGCTTACTTTGAGATAAAAAATGGTTTACTTACAAGAGGGGCTTTGAAGAACTGCAGTTGTCCGTTTGTCAGATGTGCTTTGTTTCATCTTCTGGATCATGGTGTACTGCTTTTAAAGATCCTGTACGGCAAGTAAGTTAATTTGGTGACCATATTGGTAATACCCCAGGGAGCCACCTTGTTGAAAAAAAACAGCATATGCTGGTAGGTATGTTTTGATGCTGGGATGCTGGATAGGTAGGTTTTGATGCTGGTTTAAGCTGGTCCTTTGCTGGTTTATGCTGGTCCTTAGCTGGTTCATGCTGGTCCTTGCAAAAACCAGCAAAGGACCAGCTTAAACCAGCTAATGACCATCATAAACCAGCAAAGGACCAGCTTAAACCAGCATCAAAACCTACCTAACCAGCATTCCAGCATCAAAACATACCTGCCAGCATATTCTGTTTTTTTCACCAGGGCATTTTGTACATAATAGTCTATTTAAGCAAGAAAAGACCTACAGTTGAAGTCAAAAGTTTACATACACTTTGCAAAATCTGCAAAATGTTAATTATTTTACCAAAAAACAAAAAAAGGATCAAACAAAATGCATGTTATTTTTTTGTTAGTACTGACCTGAAAATATTTCATATAAAAGATGTTTACAAATAGTCCACAAGAGAAAATAATAGTTAAATTTATAAAAATGACCCTGTTCAAAAGTTTACATATGCTTATATTTTTAATACTGCGTTGTTACCTGAATGTGATAGTTGTTCACGAGTCCCTTGTTTGTCCTGCCTGCTGTTCTTCAGGTCCCACAGATTTTATGGTTTTTCAGCATTTTTGTTTATTTGAACTGTTTCCAACAATGACTGTATGATTTTGAGATCCATCCTTTCACACTGAAGACAACTGAGGGACTCATATGTAACTATTGTAGAAGGTCAAAACCCTCCAGAAGGAAAAACAATGCATTAAGAGCTGGGGGGTGAAAACTTTTGAACGGAATGAGGATGTGTACATTTTTCTTCCTTTGCCTAAATATCATATTTTTATTATTTAGTACTGCCCTTCAGTAGCTACAGAAGATACTTACGTGTTCACAAGAAGAGAAAATAAGTTAAATTCACCCTGATCTTCAAATTCCAAAAGTTTTCACCCCCGGCTCTTAATGCATCGTTTTTCCTTCTGGAGCATCAGTGAGTGTTTGAACCTTCTGTAATAGTTGCATATGAGTCCCTCAGTTGTCCTCAGTGTGAAAAGATTGATCTCAAAATCATACAGTCATTGTTGGAAAGGGTTCAAATACACAAAAATACACACGAAAAAAACAAACAAAGAAAGTTAGTCAAGTGTATGTAAACTTTTGAACAGGGTCATTTTTATAAATTCAACTATTATTTTCTATTCTGGACTATATGTAAATGTCTATTATGTGAAATGTCTTATCCAGGTCGGTACTAAATAAAAAATAACATGCATTTTGTATGATCCCTCTTATTTTGGTAAAATAATTAACATTTTGCAGATTCTGCAAGGTATATGTAAACTTTTGACCTCAACAGTACCTTTGGTCAAGATTTCAATAACGTCACACACATTTAAGAGTAAATAAAAAGCCAGTGCCTCTTATCAAAACACACAATTGACTCCTTAAACTTAAATTTAGTTCACAAGTTCAGAAACACTTATATTATGTACTCAGTATCGTACCATGGTACTGCAGACAATCTGTGGACTGTGGACTTCAAATTAACTAAAAATGTGGTTAAAGGGATAGGATAGCCCAAAAATGAAAATTTTGTCATTAATTACTCACCCTCATGTTATTCAAAACCTGTTTTTGAAACCTCAAAAAGACCTGTGTTCTTTTTCAGAACACAAATTAAGATATTTTTGATGAAATCTGAGAGCTTTCTGACCCCATAGACAGCAATGTAACTGAAATGTTATATAGTAAGGACATTGTTAAAATGTCCATGAGACACCAGTGGTTCAACCACAATTTTATGAATCTACGAGAATACTTCTTGTGCGCAAAGGAAACAAAAATAACGTCTTTATTCAACAATTTCATCTCTTCCGTGTCAGTCTTTGACACGCGTTCTTTAGAGTACCATGACGCATGCGGAGCTGGCGTTTTGAACAGTACTGTACATGTCATGCAGTATTATTCTGTGTAAGATTCTACCACCCACCTCTCTCTGTGGAAAATGTGCTTCTCAGTTGTCAAATGTTCAGTTTTAAAATCTGTGGCTTTCAGTAGCTGAGCTACAAATAATCATCATTTGTCATTTTGATGAACTGGGTTTTAAATGTGCCTTCAAAAAATATTTAAAGGACAAAAAAGGACCCCTTTTCTTCACTGTGAGGCCTTTTACAGTGTCATTATGTCATTCTCTGAGCAGATAGAAATGCAAAAAGACAAGAAAAAACATCAGTTCCAACTACACCGGACTGACAAGTTTTTGTTCATGCTCTTAAAAGAAACAACTAATTTGCTTATTATACAAAAAATGTTACTGTAGTTAAGTGCAATTATTTAAACGGACACTAAAAGTCAATGTTAAGTCAAACAAAAGAGAATATTCTCAAACTGCCCCAAAAAACATTTAGGGTCCTATTAAATAGGTCTGCACTTTCATTTTTATCCACCTTTTTTCTCAATGTCGAAGTAAGCCTATGGGCGAGACTTCCAGCTCATTATCCACTATAGGGAAATAACGTGAAGAATAACAACGTGCGGTTAACAGTAAAACTGTTTGCGCTACAAACCAAACCGGATAATACGTTAAAATAACATGGTAAGACACACCAATTTGCAGTATTAAGCAGCAAAATGAGTTGTTTTGTCAGCTAAAAATAGCTGGACGCGGATGAGACCGGAAGCCAGACCCATGGTGGATATTAAGGTGGATATTAGCTTGGTATAAAGTCTGAGGCAGAGGTCAGAAAAGGCTGACAAACTCGAATTCTGAGCGCTAACACCAAAACATAATTCTCTTAAAGGTGTGTGGGAATAGATCAACAACAGATATGCGTGTAGGTGGACACGGACACACACAAAATGCTTGTTTCTATCAGCGGGCCCATCTGTGTGCACTGGCAGAGGGGAGTGTTCAGTGGGCAGAGGCGACCCAGCCTGCTGCCTGTTGCCCAGTGACTCATTCTAGCAGCTGACAGACAAGGATGAGGGGGAATAACATGCCCACTGCCTCTGGCACTGCATAGGAAGGGGAAGTGGAACACGGCCCACGCACAGAAACTTCCAGAAGGGCTTTGTGTGTCTGTGGGGAGAGGGGGGGGAGCAGGTGTCTCGCTTCCCCTATTGTGAGATTCGATCCAAAAATCAGGCCCCCGCTGATCCGCAACAGTGAATCTTAAAATGAGGACAAAGTTCTTTTATCGGTCACAGACGTGTCCGGTTTAGGTGCACAAATTGTGATTTTGGGAGATTTCCATCACAAGCCTGGGATGTTTTAAGGTTTTAACTGAACACACACATAGGGTGTGTTCACACTTGTAGTTCGGTTCGTTTGGTTAGGTTAATTTGGTCTGAACACACCTAATGGCGTCTGCTGGACTAAGCGTGCTCATTGTTGCATGTGTATGATTTTATTTTCACTACCTGCGAACTCACAAAGAGCTCAAAAAATGCACTTTACCTTCTCATTGCTCCATGTTTGCCCTCTGCCCATTTTGTTTTGGATACACTGCTTGTTCCCTGCGTAAAGTCACATCGCATAGCGTCGCATCTTGTCATTACTTCCTGGCTTTGGTCCGTGTCGTGTTCATATTTCATTTGTTTGGAAGCGGACTGAGACCCATTTTTTTAGCGGTCTCAGTCAGGTTTGCCAGGTTTTTTTTTTACAACAAAACCTGCCCAATTGCTACTCAAAACTAGCCCAATCGCGTTTCGAGAGGGGTCCCCAATTAAAAATTGCGCTCCAGGGGATAAAATACACGTTTTTTTGTCGGGGTTCCCCTGGTAAATTCGTATTTCAGGGGCTAAATATTGGGGTCACTACAACCGCAGCAACAGTGTTAAAGTAGCCCAATTCCGCGGGAAAACCGCAAACTTGGCAACACTGGTCTCTGTCCACTTGTTTGGTGTGCACCAGGGTTCGGATGGCAGCGTTCACACTTTCTCAGATGAACCACACTAACAGAGCAATCACACCAGAGTTTGTTTTAATCGAACCAAACATGACAAGTGTGAACACACCTATAGATAGTCCTGCCCCCAAACTCACACTATTGGTTATTAAAGGGATAGTTCACTCAGAAATAAAAATTCTAGCATTAATTACTCATCCGAAGGTCATCCCATACCTGTAAGACTTTTGTTCATCTTCAGAACACAAATAAAGATATTTTAGATTTTTGACAGCAATGTAACACGTTCAAGGTCCACAAAGCGAATATGCGCATCACATCACTCGCTCTAGATTACTTGATTATTGATTATTACAACATCGCGCGATCAACTGATTTGAATTATTTTCTATGCTCCAGATACCTATATCGTAAATTTCAGGCTACAATAGTGCTCTCTTCCATTTTCTTATACAACCGGACGTGTCAATAAGCTGTTCGCTGATTGGCTTGCTCAAGAACGCGTCATGCGAATTTTCTGCTCTAGAAATTTTTTATCTTGCTTGGAAGACGCGAGAGAGGCGTCAATAGCTGTTTCCATCACCCTGTTTTTATGGGCATTTTGAAGTGGCGCATCAGAAACGAGTGATGGAAATGCCTAATTTAAAATAAAAGTCCCTTGATTCGCAAATTATTTACGCAATTTTTTTTGGACTTGTTCGAAATTCCTCCATACGCACCAAAAAAAGTCATGAGACTTTGCACTATGGGAGGGCAAAACCCGTCTAACCAGTGGACTGATCTCATTCCACAGCATCTGAAATGTTGTTATGGTCATTCTGAAATGCCTGAGCGAAGTCTGTCGACAAAATATTTCTGTATAATTGCCACCCAGAACTGTCTTACACAACTGCATTCCCGAACAGCAGGCATCGACCTCTGAAAGAAATGATCACATTTATTGTGTTTCATCTGCTCGCTCTGGGGCACAAGTAATTTATTATATATGAAAATTAATATATTCAGTGGTTTCTCCTACTTTTCTTAGTAATAGTGTCAGTTTATCAGGAAGTGATGATTTTGTTCTCTTTGACTTGTTAGATGGAAACTGTGCTTATTCGCAAATGTTTCATGCGATATTCCAGTTTTTGCGCACAAGTCGCAACTTTGGATGGAAACCCGGCTAATGTAGGGTTAGGGTTAGAAATGCCCAAAAAGCTCTCAGATTTCATCAAAAATATCTTAATTTGTGTTCTGAAGATAACGAAGGCCTTACAGGGTTGGAATGACATAAAGGTGAACAATTAATGACAGAATTTTCTTTTCTTTTCTTTTTTTTTTTTTTTTTGGTCAACTTGTGACCACAACATGTCTTCTTTCAGACTAGTGGTAATAAAAACCCAAATTACAAATTTAAGTGTTTATTTTTTATTATACTTAATCTATTTGCATATGTAGACCTCATTGTTTTTGGTTGGAACAAGGGTAACCAAAGAGCTGACAGTAGCCATGGTATAAAAAAAAAATACTATGGAAATCAATGGCTACCGTCAACTGTTTGGTTACCCACATTCTTCAAAATATAGGCTTTAAATCAAGGTTTGTTCACAAATCATTCACCTAAATTGTAAGATTTTATTCTTAAAGACTTGATGTTTTTTCTGTCTGTCAAAAATATTATCTAATTTTGGAGTAATCTGGAGTATATTTTGGAGTGATAAAATAAGATATCCAAAATCCCCATTGTAAAAACTTTTAAACTTCTACTGGGATACTGGGAAAGTATGGAAATTTACCCTATTCATCTGTTGTGTCTTGATGAGAAAGCAGTTGATTTTGGAATCCAGGTGGCGTTTTTATTTCTGTGACACTGACTGAGCGCAACGACAAATTCTGAAGAAATGAAAGCCTAAAAATAGGTTAAATGATGGTGAAAAGGAAGAGAGCAAGACCTCTGGTATAAACGCCCACATCCCCTGACAGGCTGGTTAACAGCAGCAAGCATATGTGAGCCACTACCTGATGACGCAAACCTAGGTTACACAACGCTGGCCAAGGTTCAGAACCAGCTGCGGTATCAGACGTGTAATTTTCCAAAAGAGAGACAGAAAAAAATACGATGACAATGAATGAACCCATCTCCCCGTCAGTGACCTATTCACTGACTCACTCAGCACACTACACTGATAAGGTTGTACATAAAGCCCATTGTAGAGCGTCTACGTTGAACGTCTAGATGCTTATTTTTACATGCACTATGGCCAATCTGCTTTTGCACACAACCTAATGGACTAAAGAGAGATAAATAGCTAATAGCAGGGGAAATAGAGTCCATTAAACACATCTGATGGTCGGAAACAAATAGCGAGGCTATATGAGAGCAGGTGAGGGAGCCCACCTGGGTCCGTGCAGCTTGCATTGGTACTTTTTTGTGTGTTTAATCCATCTGTCCCAGAGCAGGACAGAGTGTGTGTGGTGTTTTATAACAGATGAAGAGCTGAGAGTGACTCACTAGTTAGAGCAGAGGATGGGAGATTCAAGCTAGGAGTGCAATCACTGAAGCTTAAGGAAGATGGCTGTTCTTTTCAAACCCCAGACTAACTTTATCAATCAGTGTTGGATTGTAATCAGGGATTGGTAGAACAGTTGTCACTCTTCCATAAAGAATATAGACTCATATGCAGAGATGCACTGATATTAAACTTCTGGTCAATACCGATAATTGTTTCCACCACTGAATAAAAAGTTTAAAAAAAAGCTAATTCCGAATTTTTATCTCACTATTCTGACTTTTTTCTCGCCGTTGGGAGTTTACATGTCCCAATTCTGACTTTTTTTCTCAGAATCGCATGATACAAACTTGCAATTTTAGGAGAAATCAGATAAAACTAAAAAAAACATTAATAATAAAATCGGCTTTTTCTTTACCCATTAAAAGAAAAATGTAAAAAAAAAAAAAAGTTGACACAATTTAATTTAATTTTTAAATTGATTAACTTATTTAATTTTAAGTATATTAATTTAATATTAAGTTAAATCATTTAATTTTAATGTTGATAGTACAAAATGTACGTTTTTGCCGCTAGAGGGCGCATATTCAAAACAAACAAAGAAACTAAGCTGTAGTTTGATGATGCCATGATTGAGTGTGCAATCATGGGAGTTGTTGTCTTCATCCCCACAGGCTCAAAAGCAGCGGAGCTTTTATTATGCCACAGTCGACCGCTTCCTCTTCTTCCGGTCATGCATATATAGGAAAAAGCAGTGCTGTTTCATCATAGCTACTAGATACATTTGAGTGTGTTGAAAGTTCTGTTATAATGCTACTCTGTGCATTTGGCACGTGTTTAATAAATTGCATAACATATTAAAGCGTCTTTGGGGTTTCCATGTTCCCCACAAAATAAAACTGGAAAAATCAAGGTTGTATGATGTCATTGGCAGGCGGTGCAATGACACAGTCCGTTACACTAGTTAAAATTGCTTATTTCTCTGGATTTAAACATTCTTCGAAACATTTGGGATAACGTAAGTCAGCAAAATATATAACACTGTTCTAGTGGTTTTTGGATATTTTAACTAACAAATCTTACATATTGTGCCTTTAAGTCTGTAACTTTTGGTGCTCTAGTGGTTAATAAACACAACTGCATGTGTATTGTGGAAAAACATTGTAACCGGAGCTACTTCTCTCTGTTTGTGTCTATGACGAGTCAAGCAGGTACTGGGTTACTCCGCAATGGTTCCTACCAAAACCAATCTAAAATAGTCCAAATCTAAAAACGTATTATAGGTGTACGGCATTGATTCATCATAATATCTTACTTACATCTGTGGCAGTTCATAATGTTCTGTGAAGAACGCAGCTCATATTCTGCACACATGTACTTTATGGTGACACGCTGACAGGATCTAACAGAGCTTACTGTCATCTGTTTCATTCAGATGTGTATTTTCACACTTAGCCATACTCATTCAGAGCCACCAGACCCTTCCACGTCACTAAATATCACAGCTTTTCTTTCCACTGGCACTAGTCACGTCTTCTTTTTGCACCTGATGTAAAATAAAACAGGAATATAAAGTCAAGGGCAAATAGCGTGGCTGTCATCGTACTTAACTCAGAGCTCTTGATGTGAGATTGGCCCAGCCTCGTTCACAGTGACTGAGACGGCCATCCATGCACAGCGTCTTATTACACATCCGGAGAGTCATTTGTGATGCTCGGGGGGGATGATGAAAGTCGCGGGCACGCTGAACTAGAGTGTTTGTTCCATCGGATGCCCGCAGAGACGAGACAAACCAGCAGGAACAAAGAAGCTGTGAGACACTACTCCTTCCAAAGCAACTTGACCTCGCAAGGCAGATGGTTCATTATGGTTAGAACCCGGAGATTGACATTGGCAGGTGAACAGCGGGCTGTCCGAGTAATGATTTTAAAGCATCCATGCCAGATATGACCGGTGATGGCGATGATGTCAACTTTCGCACGTCGCCGACCCTTCTGGTCCAGTACGGCAAATGGAGGGTGCTCTGAATTGAATGAATGACCTGTCAGTGGAAAAATGCATATGTATTAAGGACAAAATAGACTCGTGCAGCCAAGAAGGAAATGACAGGTGCAGAACTATATGAACAGTGGCCAGAAATCTGGGTCACAGCAGTGGTACAACAACAAACAACAAAATTTAAGAGAATACACAGCAAAAAATAAAATGTGTAGGTGGGTTAATTGAGTTTAAGAGTTGGTTTTAGAGAACGTAGGCTGATTTTAGAGAACATAAGTGTTTGTGAGAAATTATTCAACAAGGCGTTGTGAAGAGTGTTAATGGTTCCTAATAAAGCTGTTTTTTAAATAGAAACCTGTTCTTACAGTGGCGCATTATCAAATGTGGAACAAATACACTTTATATTATACAAGCAATGATAATGATTCAATGGCACATGTAATCATTTTACCAAATCATTTGAGACCTCTTTTTTATAAATGTTTGCTCTCATATTTAGAGTATGAGCTAAGGAAAGTGTATGCACATTAATTTATAACCATATTCAACACATTAGTTGAAAGTTGGGGTAGTTCTACCAAAAAATTATGTGCAATATCACACAAGCAGCGCTATATGGCTGTATATCAGCACCGCTGTGATTCGGCCGTGGGCACAAGGCCGCAGTTTGCTCTGCTCTGGAACAAATAATAGATTAACGAGACCAAAGACTGCTTGTTAGATTTACCCAAAATGAATTATAGCTCGTGTTTAACTACTTTAAATACATAAACTTAATTTAGAGACAAATTTATGAAGATCTGTCCGAGGTAAGGCTACTCTCGGCAGGTTCATGAGTGCTGAAAGGCCGCTGACACCCTTTGAGCTCAAATTTCCAAAAACACTGCAGCAAATTTTCAAATAGATGTTGTCTTTTTTTAACAAACTGCATATTTCAGGTCTAAACTAGTAACATTCTCACCTAAAAAACTCTTAAAACTTACATTCAGTGCCACAAAAACAGGATTATTTATAAAATTATAGTGGATTTGGACGTCCGCCATGACACTCACTGTGAGAAATACCGCACGCGAAGTGATACAAACGGTGAAATATCACTAGAATTTCACACTCCTCTCAGCCAATCAGATTTGAGGACCAGAAAGAACAGTTTTATATATATATATACATACAGTTGAAGTCAAAAGCTTACATACACCTTGCAGAATCTGCAAAATGTTATTTTACCAAAATAAGAGGGATCATACAAAATGCATGCTATTTTTTATTTAGTACTGATCTGAATAAGATATTTCAAGTAAAAGGTGTTTACATATAGTCCACAAGAGAAAATAATGACCCTGTTCAAAAGTTTACATACACTTGATATTTAGGCAAAATAAGAAAAATGTACACATCTTCATTCCGTTCAAAAGTTTACACCCCTAGCTCTTAATGCTTTGTTTTTCCTTCAGAAGCATCAGTGAGTGTTTGAACCTTCTGTAATAGTTGCATACGAGTCTTCAGTTGTCCTTAGTGTGAAAAGATGAATCTCAAAACCATAGTCATTGTTGGAAAGGATTCAAATACACAAAAATGCTGAAAAACCAAAGACTTTGTGGGACCTGAAGGATTTTTCTGAAGAACGGCGGCCAGTTTAACTATTCAGAACAAACAAGGGAATCATAAACAACTATCACTAAACAAAAAAACACAGCTGTGGATCATTCAGTCAGGTAACACTATAACAGTAAAAATCAAGCATATGTACATTTTGAATAGGGTCATTTTTATAAATTCAGCTATTTATTTTCTCTTGTGGACTATGTGTAAACATCATTTATGTGAAATATCTTATTCAAGTCAGTACTAAATAAAAAATAACATGCATTTTGTATGATCCCTCTTATTTTGGTCAAGTAATTCACATTTTGCAGATTCTGCAAGGTGTATGTAAACTTTTGACTTCAACTGTATATAGCTATATAATTTCATTAAATTATATCTCGTATTTGTGCAAGGTAGTCTGTCTGTGCACGGGTATATACATTCAGCCCACTGTGATAAATCGCGTATCTGCCATTTCACCCTCCATCTCAGTATGTCAGAGTGAGTGTGTGTGTGTGTGTGTGTGTGTGTGTGTGTGTGTGTGTGTGTGTGTGAGGGCAGGGAGGGGGACTCTCTGACTCACTCCTGACTCATACCCCCCTCCCCAGGGCATCACGGGAGGAAGCTCACCCCCCCTCCCTCCTTCCCATCTTAACAAACAACCACACACACAAAAGTAGAGATAAGATGTAACACAGAACGTTAATGACCCCATGAGAAGCATCACACTATATTGGAGGAAAATGCACATCTGCTAATCAAACATATTTAAACATTATAATGCATCCAAACACACTGTAAACACACACACACGTGCAACACACCCTGATAAGAATTCCAGCAACACAGTATGTTATAAATGGGGAATCCCTATTGGCAAAGACACAATCAGGTGACCAGCTACCATGGCAACAACCGCCTGCTGCCTGTCTCTGAGGAGCTTAAAGAGTGTAGGAGACTCATTCCCAGATCCGACGCGCTGTCAAAGATGAGAGAGGACTCCCCACTGAAATCAGCATGAATGAAAGACTCATCAGCATCCAAACACTTGAACGACCAAACCAGCATCTGATTTGGATTAGTTCAGGTGCTCTTGAAACTTAAAGGGATAGCTCAACCAAAAATGAAAATTTTGTCATTAATTACTCACCCTCATGTCGTTA
Source organism: Cirrhinus mrigala (assembly GCA_036247105.1). Classification (NCBI taxonomy): domain Eukaryota; kingdom Metazoa; phylum Chordata; class Actinopteri; order Cypriniformes; family Cyprinidae; genus Cirrhinus; species Cirrhinus mrigala. The sequence continues at coordinate 18,593,999 of CM070027.1, read as the reverse complement.
CAAACCCGTAAGACCTTCGTTCATCTTTGGAACACTAAATAAGATATTTTTGATGAAACCCAAGATCTTTCTGACCAGCTTCATAACATAAGGTTGAACCACAGATGTCACACGGACTATTTTAACAATGTTCTTACTACCTGTCAGTTGCGTTGCTGTCTATGCAGGGCCAGAAAGCTCTCGGATTTAATCAAAAATACCTTAATTTGAGTTCCGAAGATGAACGGTTTGGAACAAGGTTTTACAGGTTTGGAACAACATGATAAAATTTTTATTTTTTGTATGACAGCTTCTTAAAAGACAGTGCTCATGGTGTGAGATGCTGAAAAAGCAACAGCATATGACATAACCAGCAATGTGTGGACTTATTTCCCATTTGGGTTACCTATTTCTTTAATTAATGGGCATATTGTGTAAATATTGTGTAAAGACAGTCCTAGCATTTATCTTTAGAAATCTTGTCTTTTTTTATGTCAAAGCAATATTACTAGACCTTCATTTCACCTCTGCCCATACTGCATAAAATGACGACATCATTTCATCTGAGCTATAAATGAAACCACCGTGTTCTAAAGTGCATTAACTCTTAATGCAGCCTTGCAACTCTGGATACATCTGAACAGATCTGTAAAAGCAGCTCTCCATTATGGAAGAAGAGAGTGTGTCAATCAAGAGCTGAGGAAAGTAATTCATGAGCGTATGACTCAGACAGTTTCTAATAAAAGATCCACCTGAATCAGTAAAGCCACTTTCCTTGAAACTAAAATCCCAAAGTTGCATTTCTAAGAAATCAGAGTTTCAGAGTTTGATGGGAGACTTGAAGGCAGGTGTCCTTAAACCAGGCCTGCTTTTGGTAATAGCTTGTCGAGTGACACAGGATGTTCAACTCGACAGATTTCCAACAGAAAAAGTTGTTAAATGAGTGTAAATAGCGTATGTGTGTCTATGTCACAACACGGCAACAGACAACATCTGCTCCACAGCTGAAAATGGACCACCAGAGGAAACAAATTAGTTTCTGACTCTCTCAGATGGTGTAATTATTTCAGCGACGCTTAGACTAAAAGCAAATCTTCCACATGTGAAGGGTAAATAATCTTGAAAGTAATATTTCATTCATTAAGTTCCCTAATGATGCTGTTTAGACAATACAGCGTGGTATTTGATGATTCATTCTTGTAATTTACAATAATGAACACGGCATTAGCGATGCACACTTATTTAATCAAACATCTGCTATCGCTGCAGTCCGAATGCAATTTTTGCCTCAGACACACACAGGTAAGAAAAAAAAGTCATGTCCAGTAGGGTGAGTCACCATCTTCAGTATGATTCGTGTTCGTGTCACGTGAACCTCCACCACCTCTATCAGCCAGAGCTCATAATTTGACAGCGCAAATGAGAAGCATGTAAATGTCGGAGTGAATCATCCAATATTTGGATTTTATTATCAAACTACACAGTTGGCAGAGTGCTGCTCACTTTAAGGAGGATGGTGAACATAACTTCCTGTTTTCCTTGATCCACGACTTGCTGTCACCATGGCAACCGTGCACTCTTGTTAAACCTTCAAAATGAAGGTCATATTGAGGTTTCTAGACCAGCCACTGATGAAAACTCATTTGGTAAATCCAACAAACACGGGTTGTTATTCTTGTCTCGGAGAACGACCGCAAACCACCAAGGCATGATTTCATGACATGATCCTCACCAGGTATCAGTCAAGTACCTTGTGACACCCATATTCGGAAACTATCCATGACTAAGACCAGATGACCAGGGTAAGAGAGAGGGAGAAAGATACCTTATGAATAAGTCTATTTATGAAATGCATTATCCTCCGTGGATGGTAAAAACCTGTGCCTCGTCCTGGAAGTACTCAGCCTCTCTAAATGCAACACATCTCAAAAAGCTTCAAACCACTTACAGCTTTTATCGCGGAGGCGGTACCTGAGGGACCTGAGACTTAACTGCTCTGTTCAGATGCTTCCGGAAGTTTAAAAGCAACACATTTCCTGCCTTAAGTGGCCATTTCTCTGAAGATCTGGTGTGTAGCCAGTAGGGTTGTGTGCCAATTTGGCATGCCTTTAAGAGTCCAATTCTGTTTCTAAATTTAAATGTAATTTGAATGGTTGCAGATGCAGAATTGGGATTTAAATTCAAAGAAAAAAAATTACCAATGTAAATGTAAAAATGAAGAAAGTTTTCCTCAGTAAAATTAGTACATTTTCAGTGTGAATTTCCTATTAAAGGGGTCATCGGATGCCCATTTTGCACAAGTTGATATGATTCTTTAGGGTCTTAATGAAAAGTCTATAACATGCTTTGGTTAAAATTTCTCAATGGTAGTGTAAATAACACCTTTTTTTTACCTTGCCAAAATCAGCTCTGCAAAAATCATCCTGTTCTGGTCGAGGTTGCTTTAAATGTTAATGAGCTCTGCTCGCCCCGCCCTCTTTGTGGAGTGACGAGCCTGTTTACTTTAGCTGCATTTAGCCGCTAAACTTGCTAACTAGCATGCTATTAGGAAAGGTGATCGCAAAGATTTCTTTAAAAAAAAACCTTATACTCACTTTTGCTGTAAGTGAAACTGGATCATGAATGATTTGCACGAACATAGACGGATATATGTAGATTGGGAGGCGCATTCGATTCACAAACAAATGTAATCCACTGCATCTTCAGTGGCTCAGATGTCGGGAGTAAATGACGACCACTGTGTTCATTATTACATCCAGCAACACAACACCTCAATTGGAGATATTCTTGTCTAACTTACATCCCTGCTCCAGCATCGAAACAATGGAGGTCGGACTGTTACAGCTGACAGGTCTGAGGTAAGACGCTCATGTCAATCAACTATCGTGGGAGCGGCCTCTGTTGCACTGAGGACAACTGAGGGACTCATATGCAACTATTACAGAAGGTTCTAACTCTCACTGATGCTCCAGAAGAAAAAAAACAATGCATTAAGAGCCGGGGGTGTAAACTTTTGAACAGAATGAAGGTTTATTTTGCCTATATTATATATTTTTTTTAATTTAGTACTGCCCTTTAGAAGCTACAGAAGATACTTAAATGTTTCCTAGAAGACAAAATAAGTAAAATTTACCCTGATCAAAAGTTTTCACCCCCTGGCTCTTAATGCATTGTGTTTCCCTCTGAAGCATCAGTGAGCATTTGAGCCTTCTGTAATAGTTGTATACGAGTCCCTCAGTTGTCCTCAGTGTCTAAAATCCTCAGAGAGTTGTCTTGATGGAAATGTTTTTTAACAGCCATTTGAAAAAAAAAAAAGTAATATAAACCACTATTAGACCACTTTCTTTCTATTAGCAGACAGATGAGAGTTTGTTCAGCCATGGGGGTGTTCTTTCCATCTCCTAACTCAACTCAACTATGGTCTCTGATTTGTCATTGCCTGCCGGATGAATCTGTCACAGCTCTTGTCGCTGAAACAAGGATTGCCTTCCCGCTCATCATGACCTCCACACACTGTCCCAGCATGCCCTGCAGCACCTGACTGTATCTATGTGCTTTCACAGACACGACACGCATTGAACAATGAGATCACACCAATGTTACAAAAACATCAGAAAAGAACCATGTTTGTTTTTTTTGATGAACAATCATCTCCTTGATAGTCCACTCATTGTTGAAAATATTGTCATTATTTACTCACCACTCATTTACAATTGTCAAACTTGAATCAGTGTTTTTTTTTTCATTTTATTTTTGTTGTTGTTGTTTTAATTTTAATTTTATTTTATTATTCTGTCATTTTTAAATATATTTTTTATATTTTATTTAATGTAAATTTTTTATATTAATATTTAATATTATCATCTATAGTTTTTATTTATCAGTTTTACTTTATTTTCATTCCATTTAGTTAAACTAAATTCAAATAAGAAATATTACCTTGTCAACTAGCTCAAAAAAGTAAGTTTTTCATATTTTATTTTAGTTAATGTTTATTTTATTAAGGAATTAAATTTTTTATGGTTCTATTTTTAAAGGAATATAGGTTGTTAAGTTCCAGAAAGGACAAAAACTCAATAAAAGCATTAGGGTTGGACCGCTTATCGGTCTGGCCAATGATTTGCGCAGATATTAAGCATTTTTATGATTATCCTCATCGGTCGTTTTCAAAACTGATTTGCTGATAATATAATTTAAAAGCATTTAAAGAAAGTTTTCGGCAGTTATTCTTGTTATTCTTAATTTTCTTGTTATTCTTAGTTATTCTTGTTATTCTTAATTTTGATATTAATTTTCATTTTTACACCAGACATACATATATATGTATATCGGTTCAAAATATTGGTTCATGTATATCGGCCTACTTGATCTGTAATAATCAGTATCGGCATCTGCCCTGAAAAACACATCAGTTGACCACTAAAAAGCATCATAAAAATAATCCATATGCTATCTTCTAAAAGTCATATGAGTGAACAAATGACTTTTTTTTTTGGTAAACGATGCATTTTAAAAACATACATGATAGCAGTCACTGTAAATAGATTGTTTGGCTCTTGTGATAAACTGCAGTACGTTTCACCATTTAGGCTACTACTGTATGGATCATTATAACATTACAGACCCATTTCCTCTCTCTCTCTTTCTCTCTGTCTGGATGGACGGATGGATGGATTGAGGTGCTACCACTGGCTGTTCTGTTCAGCGTCACACAGTTATTTTCATCTTAATGTAGACACCAGCCCTTAGCGTAACTACACGCTGTCACTGAATATGAGGCCATGCCAACCATGATTAGAGTTCGGGATTTGAGACAACACGTCAGATGCCGATGAGGTCAGCAATAGCGCGTGAACGGACAGGCAGAGTCCAGAAGAACGATGACGTGTCATTCGCCACCTCATGTCTCAGGGGGCCCTGTCACCCTCGTGTCCTCAAACAAGCCCCTGGCACTGTCTGCTATGGGACACCTTACTGTCACGCAGCCCATACACAGTTGCTGATTTGTACCAAAGGGGACAAGGCTGACTCAGAGTTGTTGTTTTTTTTTTTTTTTTATTATGTGAACATCAGGATGTGAACATGTCACATTTATACACAAGTGGCAAACTATCTATTGAAACTTAGTTTAATATGTTATATTCTGTAAGAGCATTTAGATTTTTATTAATAATATAAGTATTTGTAATGCCACAGACATAAAATTGGGGACACAACTTTTTCTTAAAATATATTTAAATATTTATATATATTTATTCATGTATATATATTTATCTCATGAATAAAATCTCTAGGCCTATTCACAATATTACCACTTTATTTGTGTTAAAAATGTTATATTGTTGCAATTACATATTAGAACACCTCTTTGATACTTTTTGAACATGCAGATTTTGTTACAGAAACCTTTCTCAATTAAATATGTATTTATCATATTTAATAATGTAACCTTTTGTAATAATGAACCTTTAACAGTGCACAAATTGTTTTCAGCCTATATGCAATCATTTAATAATTCATTGGTATTTAAATTTAATTTCGACAGTTTTAAATTAGAGCGACGCCTTTTCCCTTATGAAAATGACTATGGTTTTATTATAGTACAATTGTAGTAACCATGTTTTTTTGGCGTATTGACTACCATTTGTGTAACCACAGTTTGTTGTTGTTGTTTGTTTTATTTGTAGTTAATTTTCGTGAAGTTATAACATTAGTGTTTTAACGTTTTTATTTGTTTGTTTGTTTCAGTCCTGCCCCGTTCAACACAGCAATAGTTGGAGTTTCTCCGAATTACCTTTCAAAAAGTAGCCTACTGTCCACCTTATTTTTCCCATAAGAGTGGATGCAGCCATTTGTAATTTTTTTGTGTCTGGCTTCCGGTCTCATCCACTTCCAGCTATTTTTAGCTGCACAAAAAGCTCGTTTTGCTGCTTGATATTGCAAACTGGTGTGTCTTACCATTTTATTTTAATGTATTATCTTAATTATGAACACACTGGTTTGTAGTGCAAACTGTTGTACCGTTTACTGCACTTCGATATTCTTCTCGTTATTTCCCTATGGCGGATTATGAACTGGACGTCTAACACTTTAACAGAAAACAGCTTACTTCCGCATTGAAAAATAAGGTGGATACTAGTGGTAGTATGAAATATACTTTAATATATAGCTATATCACGAATTATTAGCATGTTTAGCCTATGTACCATGGGATTTACACGGTAAATGCCATGTAAATTAATAAAAATAAATAAAAACTGGTCATGTGGTACGTGTACTGCTAGTGTTTTGGTCGGAAAATGTGCTTACTTGGAATGAGTCGTTCATTCTCGCAGGTGGCAGACGGATGGACGCTATTTCCGGTTGTTCCTATAAAATTAAATCACGAATTATTAGCATGTTTAGCCTATGTACCATGGCATTTACACGGCAAAAACATGTAAATTAATACAAATAAATAAAAACTGGTCATGTGGTACGTGTACTGCTAGTGTTTTGGTCGGAAAATGTGCTTACTTGCAATGAGTCGTTCATTCTCGCAGGTGGCAGACGGATGGACGCTATTTCCGGTTGTTCCGATAAAATTAATGGGTAAATGTATAAATATGCACTTCATCTATCACTCTTTTTGTTCTCTGTGTACAAAAGTATCAAGTATTTTTTTGTAGCGATTGAGAAACCGTTGCAGACATTTTAGTAAACAGTGTGGATCATTCAGAGTCAGACTGAATCGCGAACCGATTCAGAGCGTTTTTGCTAACCTTGACCGAAGCATTGAAAAGAATCGATTCACAACATGATCCGTTTAGAAATCGGCCGTGCTAGTTCTGAGTAAGGATGTAAACAAGCAGAAAAAACAGGACACACGACGTGCTGAAATATCGTGAGGGGAAAATGCGTCTCATGTTGGTATGCGATAATATACTCTGTGTTTGAGAAACTTTTTTCCCTTGTTCCAATTACGAAAATGAACCCAAATTTTATTATAGTAAAAGTGTAGTAACCATGTTTTTTGGCGTAGTGATTGATATTTGAATAACCACACTTTTACTACAAATACTATGGTTAAATAAGGTTAGTGTAGCAAAAACATGGTTAATTTGTGGTTACCATGGTTTAACTGTAGTAATCATGTTTTTTGGCTTTATTTGTAGTAAAATCATGGTTTATTTTCGTAAGCGTAAGTTAGTGCCTCTAGCAGTGCATAAATTACAAGGCTTTTTCTTACAAAAGACACAAACTTTAGCCATTTAGCGAATCAAGTATTCTGTGTTATCCTTACACTTGAGGTTACTGGGGAAAAAATGTGTCATCAGAATATGAATAAAACAATGGATAAGCTGATGCAAACAATGAACTGACTTCCCACGTGAATTGCACTGAATGGAACCTTGTGCTAACACTTGAGTCTTAAGACTCGCTCTATAATTATCCTGTGTGATCTCCTATGAATTACATTTCCTCAGTAATGACACACTGAAAGCAGTTAAATAAAGAGCACAAGTACCCATCATCATACACTGTTAATCTGACTTTTCTAAGTGCAAAACTTTTTCTTTCTTTCCTTGTAGTTGGAGTCTTGAGACATCAACTGTCAAGTTGCAAAAGCAGAGTGAAGTAAAACGTAAGCCTATCTGTGCCGTGAGATCTTTGGCACCATCTCAGTGAGAGGTCTGAGCGGGAGGGCAAGAGAAAGCATTACACTTTGTGTAGCACAGTGTTTTTAAAATGGAGTGTGAGAGCAGACAGGCTGCAGAGCCAGAGGTCAGCGGGGTCAAGGAGGGCAGGAAAAATAACTGATAGGAAATAAGTGTGCATGACTGAAGAACACTGGAGGTGGGATTGCAGGTTTAGGGGTGTGGGAGGAGACCGTCTGGGTGAGAAACCCAACTTTGATGGCAAAATATCTCTCCTGCAATGAGCATTGTAGTTGTGAGTATGTTTCTGTAATGTATAATCTAGGGCGCGATGATCTCGGCAATGCAAAGAATGCGGATGGAATCACGGAATCCAGTCATTAAAATGGAATTTACTGTATAACGCAGAATGTCATGGAATTTGCCAAATTTTGGATGAATACAACAAAATGAGGTCATTTAAATCAAAACACGAAATGGACTAGTGTCTGTGAATATTTAGCTACAAAACACTATTTAAATCCTGCATGTTTTGTATGTCTCTGTGTGAATGAATGGCACAGATGCGCCTTTTTTTTTTTTTTTACACACATACTAAAGCGTGGGTGACTCTTGCTGTGTTTTCAGCCTCTGATGGTTCAATATACATGAGTACAAGAACACATAACCATAATCTCTAGAACTGCTCTGAAAGTCACTTCGTGAGTATTTGGCCATTTCTTTTGAGAAAAACTATCGTCATATCATATACAAAGAGAAACTGAAAGTTTTCACAGCAACCCATCAAAATAACGAATGTGAACCCATCAAATAACCTGTGACAGAAATATATTACTCGGTGTAATGATAATACTACTACTAATAAAATAATTATTAAAACATTATTTTTTAAGGAATATTTACCAGAATCTATTTACCAGAAAAATGTAAATACACAACACAGTAGTTGTGAAAAAAAAAAGAAATAAAATAATAATAAACATTTTTTTTCTAAATGAATTAATTAGAGATGCTTTTGATTATTCAAATTTTATAAAAAAAAAAAAAAAAAAGGAATACATAAAATTAATGGAAAACAACTAATTTGATGAAAGTAAAACTGAATTTGAGAACAAAATGGAAAGTGTTTCATAGGGCCTTAAAAATTTAATTTTTGTTAAACGATTGCTAAAACTTACACTTATCAGTCAAAAGTTTTTGAACAGTAAGATTTTTAATGTTTTTTAAAGAAGTCTCTTCTGCTCACCAAGCCTGCAGTTATTTGATAATATTTTGAAATATTTTTACCATTTAAAATAACTGTTTTGTATTTGAATATATTTTAAAATGTAATTTATTCCTGTGATTTCAAAGCTGAATGATTCTTCAGAGATCATTTTAATTTTCTGATTTTCTGCTCAAAAAACATTTATTATTATTATTATTATTATTATTATTGTTTAAAAACAGCTAAAGAGATTTTTTTTCAGGTTTCTGTTATGAAAATAATGATGAATAGGACGTTCAGAAGAACAGCATTTATCAGAAATAGAAATCTTTTGTAACATTATAAATATCTTTATCATCACTTCTGATAAAAAAAAAAATATATATATATATATATATATGTATATACACTGACAAGCTTTTGAATGGTATAATGTATAATGTTACAAAAGCTTTTTATTTCGATAAATGCTGATCTTTGGATCTTTCTATTCATCAAAGAATACTGAAAAAATGTACTCAACTATTTTAAATATTGCTAATAATAATAATAATAATAAATATAGCTGCAAGCAGCAATTGCGGGGCCAAGCACAAAAGAGGCAGAATGAGGAGTTAAGCACGGCAAGGAGCAGCAGACCGACTACAACAGTGAGTAACTAAAGCCATTTTAGGATAATATCAGTTGAAATGGCTGAAAATCATAAATACAACCAATCGTAATAAAATTTAATGGCTTATCACTTTTGACCAACAGGTGGTGCTGTTTTCAAATTGATGTTACGTGTTCTGTGTGAAATGACAATGACACACACAAAGTTTGCTGTCATTATGTCAAAGCTTTGCAGAGATACAGCCTCAGATGTAGTTTGGCATCTTTCCAGCAAATTTGTTGATGCGCTAAACGAAAACGGTTTCGTATATCGACACGAAATTCATAACTTTTTGCCAGCATAGTCTGAAGATGATCTGAGTCAAATTTGGTGAAGATCGGACTAACAGTCTGGGAGGAGTTCGAAAAAGTAGGTTTTGTACATTAATCAAAATGGCGGACAGGAAGTTTGGCCAATTTCGGCATAATGGGTATCAATGTTCTCGATCAATGTTCTCGAAACACTGCAGGTAGGCTCAGGTCATGTTTGTTATAACACACACCAAGTTTGGTGTCAATATGACAAACTATTACGGAGATATAGCCTCACAGGGCAGCCGTGGCCTAATGGTTGGGGAGTCGGGCTTGCAATCGAAAGGTTGCGGGTTTGAGTCCCAGATCCGGCAGGGATTGAGGGTGGAGGAAGTGAATAACCAGCACTCTCTCTGCCCTCAATACCACGACTGAGGTGAGTCCCTTGAGCAAGGCACCGTTCCCCCGATTGCTCCCCGGGCGCCGCAGCGATAGCAATATGGCTGCCCACTGCTCCGGGTGTGTGTTCACGGTGTGTGTGTGCGTGTTTGATCACTTCTCACTACTGTGTGTGTGCACTTGGATGGGTTAAATGCAGAGCACAAATTCCGAGTATGGGTCACCATACTTGGCCACACGTCACGTCCTTTCCTTTCCTTTTCCTTACATTGATTTTTGCTAGCTTTTCGTAGAATTCTTTCGTGTGTTATTCGAGAACGGCTGGACGAATCGACTTGAATTCCATAATTTTTGCCAGCATGGTCTGAAGATGATCTGGATCAATTTTTGTGACAATCGGTGCAACGGCCTAGGACGAGTTCGAAAAAGTAGGTTTTACGAACAATTGAGAATAGCGAAAAAACTAAACCTTACGATTTTTGAATTTTGGTGTCCATTCAACTCGGCATAAGCCAAGGAATCAGAGGAAAAAAGAATTTTTGTTGTGTGACTTACGGTTCAAACGTTATTAGCATAAATCTTTTGAAAGTTTGGACAAGTGGTGGCGCTAGAGAGTTTGAGTTAGAGACTCCAAACTTGCTATGGCTAATGTTGGGACTGTCCTCTATCAGTGTGCAAAATTATACAACTTTCCCGCAAGCGGTTCTATGGGCTGCCATAGACTTGCAGCGGAAGAGGAAGAAGAAGAAGAAGAAAAAGAAGAATAACGCCAATGGATACAATAGGTGCCACCGCACCTCCGGTGCTTGGCCCCTAATAATAATAATAATAAAGGTTTCTTGAACAGCAAATCAGCATATTGATTTCTGCAGGATCACGTGACACTGAAGTAATGACACTGAACATTTAGATGAAATTACATTTAAAAATTAGATTTTAAAATATATTCAAATAGAAAACAGTTATTTTAAATAGTAAAAATATTTCATATTATTATTGCCTTTGCTGTATTTTGGATCAAATAAATACAGGCTTGGTGAGCAGAAGAGGCCTTTTTAAAAAACATTAAAAATCTTATCGTTCAAAAACTTTTGACTCGTAGTGTAGCTCCCAGAAGAATTTATATATTTTTTTAATTTAACCATTAAAATACAGTCTAGAAAATTAAAACAAAACAAAACAGAATCCAAAAAAAAAACAATATGGGAAAAAAATAAAAACAATGAAACTGAATTTTTCATAGGGCCCTAATAATCATAAAGGAGGTAATGCATGTCAAATAAAAATAACAGATTTAAATAAAAGATTATTTACAATCATTTTTGTTGAGAAAAGCACAGAAAATAGCACTAGAGAGTCTGAAAGAAGTATAATATGTAATATATAAGAGGTTATGTGTGATATGATGGTTATAATCTGGTGAATCATTATCCACCATTGAACATTTACACGGTCAATTGCAGTAAATTATTTGCATTCGTTCTTAAAATAACTCTTTTGGATTTGTTCTAGACACAATGTGTTCTTCTACTAAAAGGTACAGCACAGGATGTGAGGCTTGGATTTGATATCATAGCTGAAGCTTCTTAAAAAAAAACAAGCACTTCATACAAAATCATGGCAAGAGCATGAAAGGCTCTCTTGTGGCTTTCTTTTGAATATAGATCCTAATATTACATTTTCACCAAGAGAGATATTCAAAATGACATCTGAGCTGCACATATGGAGGCCATAAACATATTCAAGGAGTGTAAAAAACATTTGTAACTCATTTTAACAAGGACAGCTATGTAATTATTAAATCATTCAATCCAGTTGGCAAAATGAATTGCGAATGAATTGTCTAGAGCGTACATGTAGTTTCATTACAGTATAAAACACCACTGAACATTAATGCTAATGTATTATTAACAAACTTTGATTAAAATTAATAATTTGTTGCAAAACGGTTCTAACAGTTTTAGACTTCGGCATAAACCTCCATAATGGTGAGACAGTGCCATTACCTCTAAACAGAGCACCCAGCGGGACAATTACACTCTTGACTCAGTGTTTGTCAGAGCATTAACCCTGTCTGGGTGGCACTAATGTGTCATTAAGTGGCTGCTGCATCCTGTGTACTGACAGTAGACATCTTGTCACCTACTGAGCAAACTGTAAAAAAAAATGCACTTGTGTGCTTTGGGTTTTTTTTTACATGCTTTATCTCAAACACACAGGTGTGAATACTAATGACTGGATGGTCTTGAACTGTGGTCTCTGTTTGAATATATAGAGAGTGGGTTCTTTTAAAGTAGGAAACAGCTCAATCCTTTCTGAGAATGGAGCAGGTGTTGATGTTTTATGTATAACCCTATTAGGACAGCATATGAGACAGACTTGGCTTATGGCCTAACAATCTGACAAACATAAATAATCAAAAGCAGACTGAAGTCTTGGAGCGCCGACGCTTGTTCTGTTTCAAGACTTGCTGAAGAATTTCTGCCTTCTGTAGAACACAAACTTTAACTCTGTTGAAATTAATCGCAAGTTTGTTTTATGAAGATACCACTTTTGTAAGATACCTGAAGCTCAATGTTGCAAATTTCTATCATTTTAGTTGTTAGCAACTTGTTTGCAGTTTGTGCATAAGAATGGCTGCAGAACATGTTGTTGTTACTTGAAATAAAATAAATGTTAGCTGAAATGAAATAAAATAAAAGTAAAAATAAATAAATAAATAACAATAAATTTCTCATTTTTATTTAGTTTAATTTGATGTAGTAAAATAAACCTTTTTTTTTTTTTTTTAGAAAACTGCCAGGTCTGAATGCCAGAGCTCTGTATTTCAGCCGGTTGCCCAGGAAACATTTCTTATTTTCATAATAATACAACAGATTACTAAAATAGAATAAAATTAATAAAACTTATTTTATTTCAGCCAGTTGAAGCATTTCTCATTTTCATTTAGTTTAACTTAATATACTAAAATAAACCTGAAATAGAAATGAATAAAAACTATATAGACATAAAAAAAAACACATAAAACATATTTAAAAAAACAAAAATGACAAAAAACATACAACAAATTACTAAAATAAAATAAAATGAACATAAGTTTGAAGTTATATTAACAAACACAAACACAAATGCAAAAAAAAAAAAAAAAAAAAAAACACACACACATTAACCAACACAGGATAACAAAATATACATATTTACACCCACAGACAGACAAAAAAAAAAGTAGGGGAGGTTTACAGAATACAGAAGCTAAATTTCAAAATTGAATTTAGTTTAACTTAATATACTAAAATAAACCTGAAATAGAAATGAATAAAAACTATATAGACATAGAAAAAAACATATAAAACATAGAAAAAAATATAATAATAAAAAAACAAAACATACAACAAATTACTAAATAAAATTAAATAAAATTAAATAAAACCTAAACTTATTTTATTATATCCACTTGCCAATGAAACAGTTCTCATTTTCATTTAGTTTACCTTGATGTACTAAAATAAACCTGAAACAGAAATTAAAACTATATAGACATAACAAAAACGTAAAAAAAACACGAATAAAAATTTTGCCAATTAAAAATAACATTATAGTTATTTTTACATGTAAAATTATTTAAATGGGTTAGTTTTAGTCATATATTAATTTTCTATTGTTTTTTTAGTTTACTTGTTTAATATTTTTTTGAAATTGTTAATTATTTAATATATTTTAAAATGTAATTTATTCCTGAGATAAAAACTTTGAATTCTTCAGTTGAAAATTGACATTTTTAAAAGTTAAAAATGAATATTTTCATGAAAACCAGGATTTTTTAATTTTATTTATTTATTTATTTATTTATTAGGATTCTTTAAAGAATAAAAAGTTCAAAACAGCATTTATTTGAAATAGACATCTTGTCTATGTCTTTATTTACATTTTTGATCAATTTAATGCATCTTTGCTGAATCAAAGTATTAATATATCTTACTGACCACAAACTTTTAAACAATCATGTATTTTAGAACAAAGCATGAAAGTCTCTTCAATTAATGTCAATAACAGATCTTATTTTGTGAAAAAGTGTGAATTAGCCTTGACTGAACAACCATATATGTTTCTATAGGTTTCACAATATAGTTCTAAATAAATCGAGTGGTTTGAATATTAACTCTTGTGCCAGTGAGACTGATCAGTTCTGTGTGATAAATTCCACAGCAGGTTCAGTGGAAACTTGCTCTGCTCGTTTTCAGAGAACGGCCTGACTCGCTGACCTCACGGGGTTAATAATACACTCTGGCAGTGTGGACACAGGATGCTGAAAATGCCTAGGCACACACGCCGCTCCATTTGCCCGGATTATTCACTCATTTCCAAACAGCCGGGGAATTATAAAGCACCCTAAGGTTTGGTGGTGCAGGTGGTGTGTGTCTTGATTTACCCCTGCACTCAGGATGTGTGTGTTTGATTTATGCTCAGAGGAGGATGTGGCGCAATGACCTCAGCCCCTGACCCCAGGTCATCTCACTCAAACGAATTGCACATAACAATCAATTTCTAATCATAACTCAAGAGTTAGTGTAAGCTCTGACCTATGCATTATTCAGTTGAGGGACAAGGACAAGCAATGCAAGCCCCTACGCGCAAATCATGAATATTTAACACCGATCTACAGCGACGCTTTTCTGTAACCAGAGCGATTAAACAGAATGTTGGAACAAAAAATGATGGTGTAGGAGTATATTTATTCTCTCTTACCCTCAGTCATCACTCACACTTGTGCTGGGAACATGTCCTACTCTCTGGTTCATAACAACGGCTTGAGAGTAAATCAATAACAACAGACCGAACGAGAGTCATGCAAATCATTATTTTCAGCCAGCGAGTCTGTGAGGCACATGTCTGAGAAAAAGCACACGCTGCTTAGTAAACCATTTAAGAAAAACTCCATCCTGCATCTCCCAGGCTCATCAACATCATCTATTATTTCCGTGATGAAATCTAGGTCTGATTTAAAAGTGACAACCGACCTAGGCATAAAAGACGAACGTAGCTAAAACATTGGGAATAATAAATTGTAATAATACATTTTCAGGTATTTATTTTAATAATTTGATGAATTTTCAATAATAACGTGATAGTTTTTGATTTATTTTTTATGTAATTTTATGAGTTTCATAATAAACATTTTTGGTTTTATGGGGATATAGATAGATAGATGGTTAGATATAGTTTTCAATGAAAATATGTTGTAGTTGTAAATTATTGGCAATAATAATTTTTATTTTATTTATTTTTTTTTTTATGAGTTTCCACTGATAACATGTTGTAGTTGTGAATTATTGGCAGTAATATTTTTTGGTTTATTTTATTTTATTTTATTTTATTTTGAGTTTCCATGAATTTCCAATAATAATGTTATACTTTTTTTAAATATTATTTTATGAGTTTTCATAATAATCATTTTTGATTGATTTATTTATTTATTTATTGAGTTTCCAGTAGTAACATGTTATAGTTATAAAATATTGACATTAATAATTATTTTGATTTTATTTTTGTGTTATTTAATTTTATGAATTTCCAATGATAACATATTGTAATTGTATATTATTGGCAATAATATTTTTTTTGTTTTTATTATTTATTTTATTTTATTATTAATTTTACGAGTTTCCAATAATAAACTGTTATAGTTGTAAAATACTTTCAATATAAGTTTGTTTTTGTAATGTTTTATCTAGTTTCTATATTTATTAACATTACAGTTGACCAAAATATGATTTTGTAACAACACTTTTTCTTCTCCCTAGTTCTACAAATGTGAATGTGGAATTTCTCTTTCTGATATTCTCAAAATAATAACAAGCATCTACTGCCTTCAGTATTGAAATCAGTTCAATACCAAAGAGTGCAAAGTCACCAGAAACACAGAAGCTGTCTAAAATTTCACCACTGTCTGCATATGGTTGTGTCTACAGCAGCAAACCACCAGTTCCTTTCATCTGCTGCGCACTCAACTTTACGACTCATTCAGCAGTGTCTATTAATATTAATAAGCAATTTCATTTATCACATATGTCTTGATAAACAGCAATGTTTGCGAATGTTTTTTGTCACTGAATTGAAATAGATTAAATTGTATTGTGCAGCTTTCTCACTCAGTTTTCTTCTGTCACTTGCTATTAAGCTGAATTCTAATATACAGCATCTGCTGTAAAGCAACTGGCCTTCCTGTAACGGTAAAGGGAGTAGAACAGCTCAATAAATGCCGGTAATATCAATAACCCACAGGATATTGCTATGTAAGGTCACTGAATACAAGCTACATTTTCATTTAGCAGGCTGAAACAAGCTGACGACATGAGGTGTCCACCAACAGAAGATCTTTACTCTTTTACAAACATGATGAATGTAAATCAAGGTCAGTCCTATCTATCTATCTATCTATCTATCTATCTATCTATCTATCTATATTTTACCTCGATTTTATCGACCTAGCAACTATCTATAGACGCACACAAATCCAGCAGCACAATATAATTGTAATTCATTAAGATGCAGCATATGTGTGGTGGTCTTGCACCATCTAGTGGTGTAAAAAAAACTTTCAGACAGAGGATCTTCAAGGAGAGGTCTTCAACCATCAAAACCTCAACCTTTCAACCTTATTTCTTAACCATTTAGTTCATAAACTATCCTCCATTTCCATTTTTGACACTATAATAGCATCCTGTTTTTGTAGCAGTTGTAACAACTGACAGGTACGACTACTAAAAAAGGTACCCTTACGAAAATGAATCGTGGTTTACCACAAATAAAAACAACAACAGCAACAAAAAACACGGTAATCACAAATTAACCATATTGTTACCACAGTATTTGTAGTAAAACGTGTTATACAAACGGTATCAATAGGCTACGCCAAAAACAAAATTAAAAAAAAAAAAACGGTTAATACTCTCTTACTAAAGTAAAATCATAGCTAATTTTCGTAAGGGTACCAAACTGTCACTGGGGTAGTAGCAAAATGTACACTTAAGGTGTTAATATGTGTCTTTTAAGTATTAATATGCTTTTTTTAAACTACAAATATTACCATTTCGGGGTAAATACGGTACAAAGATATACATGTTAGCTTTTAGCTAACGCTGCGCCTCAGATGCAGCTTTGTACCTTTTTTCTGAGTGAATATTGCAAATAAAATTACATATGTGATTGCATAGTGAATATTACACATGTAAACAGTTAATTTTTATACAAAGAGTCATTTGTACATTTTATGGGCCTTTATTTTGGTAAAACACCGGGTGGCGCTGTTGCTCTGTTGTGGTTTGTTTCAGACTCATGTGCGTTGATCAGGCAGAGCCTCGGAGAGCCGGCACACTTACATCAACAGATGATCTGCTGCTTGCTGCAGCTGTTTGACTGTGACACAGTGCAGAGAAGAGCACTTCAGTCTCCAAATAACTGTGATGGAATATGACAGTTTATAGCAACACGTGTGGATTCACAAAGACGTCTGAAACACGGAGCCCCTGGGTGAGTAAAGTTATCTAAATGATGCTACCTTCCACTTAAATGCCTTCAAGTGTCAAAATGTGCAACAGGTTATTGAAAACACCATAAAGTACCGTTAATAAATGTTTTAACATATTTCAATAATAGTAATAGCTATAATTGTATTGTTTTTCCTTAATTGCACCAAGTAATAAGATCCCATATTAGCCAATTTGCATTTTTACAATGGGAAATTTTGGAGTTCTTAGTTCTCAGTTAGAGAGTATCAAAATGTCTTTGTTTACTGATCAGATTTTAGAGGAATTTGCCTGCAAATATGAAATTTACAGCTGGGATTGATTCATATCAAGGCTGAAAACATTTTTTTTTTTTTTTTTATGAGCGAAAACTTTGTGAAATCCTTTTAAGACAGTTAATGTGAAACAAGATATATGTTATTTTATTGTATGTTTTTGTCATCAAAGCTCATTTTACAGATTGTTATTGTTATTGTTACATAGACATCTACATTCATAATAACTACATGATAAATGTGTGTTTAAGACCACTACATTTGTGTTACTCCCATATGGGTTTTATCATTGTGTGTAAATGTCACTCTCATAACTTGTGTGCGGCTCATGGCTTATGTTTTCTTGTCACTACAGACTGTGATTTATTTAAATGCAAATGCCACTCAGTTTTCCGGGTGGTATGAAATGAAAAAAGACGTTGTGTGGGAAGGTGTTGAAATCAGTTATTAGTGTGTTTGACAGTGCAGATTCTTTTCATTATAAGAGAAATAAGAGTCGTATAAGAGAAACCGATCAAATCAGAAAAACTGCCACCAGTAAATATTGCAGTGACAATAACTTGCTAAGAGTTATGAGTGTTTGTTGAAGCACATTCTTACTGAAATCTATAGAGCTCCTATACAGCTGCCCATTGCATTATAATATGTTCATTTGTGATGCCTCACGTTTTGGGTGCGGTTTCAAGTATAACATGTTTATTAGGAATGTGTATTCAGAAATAGAGTTTGAAGTTTGTATTGTGCTAACCAGTTTAGTTAATGCATTTATACAAACAAGTGTGTTTAGATTCCAGACATTCTTTATCTGGACAGATCTATAGGCTTCAGATGGTTAACCATGTTTGAAATCCCTTGATCTGAAGGGAATAGTGAACTCTTAGATCTTATGAGACAAGATTAGTGGAAGTTAGTGTCGTGTCACATGACATCAGCTTTGTACGTCAGCTCAGCTGTCTTTTTGGATCATTTGCTGAAACGGGTGCCTGTTTGATTTTAAAAGAAAGAAAATTTTCAGAAGATTTTAAACATTCTGTCAGAAAAAGAGTCAGCAAATTGCATTGTTGTATCGTAGGCTAAATTAATGCATTTTGAGATATCATAATTGAATAGATTCTGAAAGGTAACAGAGTTGAAGTTACAGTTTAATTTGACAAGCCTTGTGCTCAAGATTTCGAAACAGAGATGCTTCTTATATAATTTAATAGCAGTAATGTTTATAGATTAATACTTTTCATTTGTCAGTTGTTCACTATACAAAATCATGGTAACAGGGTTGACACTTTAACATTGTCCCCTACTGACAAACATTAAAAAATCTCGGATAAAGTTGAAGAAACTTTTTTATTAAGTTTCTTTTTTTTTTTTTTTTTTTTTTATTAAGAAATGATAGTGCTTTATAACTAGGAATATATTATATGATGCTAACAGGATTGAAGCACAAACTAGAGACATTATTAAGGATTTCTAAATACATAAAACATATTCTCTGAGAAATTTTGGATTTGAACGCTGGACAACTTGGGTGTCGACTCTTCAAACTTGGGTGTCAACTTTTCAAAGTTTCTTGGGTGAACACTTTTGCAAAAGAAAATAACATTGTTGATATATAATTTTCCTCATATATATTTCTCATATATGGACCATTCTACAGAATTGGTGCAAAGGCAGAGTTGGAAACATCTTGGGAAAAAAAAGATCTTTTTGCACAAATTTTGTATATATGCAAATTGTATAATATTCAAGGTACACGTTACTAGTAAGAGTTAATTCTCATATTGTATTTTCAGAAAGTTTTGCAATATTTGTCCTCTTCCTATGTCACTACCGGAACACAGTAAAATATAATTTATGTAAAAAAAAAAAAAAAAAAAAAAAAAGTCCCACCTTTTCATGTCACTACTGAAACAGTGTATGTTTTTGGTATGTTTTAGCAGTGTTTTAGTATGCGAGTTAAAATACTGTAATGTGATGTGGCAATAACCGTCACTACCGAAAATGTGCCGTCACTCCCGAAACGTGATGTTTTGTCACAAATAAAGTATACTGAATTATCAACTAATAATTCAGTAATTAATAATATCAACTAATGAATCCTTAATGTTGAAATCAGTTAGGGGTGGGAATCTTCAGGCACTTCACGATCCGATCCGATACCGATTTTGGTAGTCACAATCCAATTCCAAAACGATTCTTAATCTACATTTTTCCCCAATTAATTCTTCTGCTTACATCTTTACAACCTTACATTTTAACCAAAATCGCAGTTTCTTTGCTTTTTTTTTTTTATAGTTGGAATCTCTGTATGTCAGTACTGCCATCTTAAAAGTAGGGGTGTGAATCTTCACACTAAGCAAAATCATCATCAATATAACCCTTCTTATTAAAGTTTCATAATTTTACAAAGAAAATATAAATTTATATATAATATAATTTTTTTTGACTTTACTTTTTTACAAAATCAAAAAGACATTTTTAAAAACAACAATGGAATAAAATGCAAAAAGTATTGTAATAGCATTTTCATAAGTTGAAATTTAGGGGTTAGGGTTCAGGACAGCCACCTCCTAACTGAAAGTACCAAATTAATGATGATTTTATACATATTAAGCTTACTAATATTTTAAATATTATTGTTTCAATAGATAATAGAAGGATCTTAGTAAGCTGGTTTGGTGCTCACACTGTACATAGTGTGACTCACTAAATATACTGTAACTATATACTATTATATTAGATTAGATTAGATTAGATTTCTATTGAAAATAGAAATGAGTGTTAAATAAAAATACAGCGGTCTGAACTTATTTACCAAGCGCATTTTTCTATTTTGTTCATGCACCACTTATGTGCACCCCTGCATATTATCTAACGTTCTTTTCCATCACCATGTCTCTTTAGAGGTTCCACAATGTTTTGTGTTGAAGCATAGTAAAATCTGCCTTCAGATGGTTATTGTTAAATGTATTTATCCACATGTATATCAGGCAACAAGTGGCACCTCTTTTGTCTAATGACCCTGTTACTCTGTCCTACACAAGAATCATGTGTAAATCAGCTGTCCTCTCTGTGTAGCTTCTTAGAATAGCCTGTTTTGTTCGGTGTGTTTGATACAGGGCTATAATAATCATGTGGCTCATTTGAAACCCAAACGAAAGCAACCGAACAGGAAAGAAGTGTCCAAGCTGTCTCTGTAATACCCACTTGAGCCTCCCAGCTGGGCAAATACATCACACGCTTCCAGTGTTTACTCTGTGAGAGCTCTCTCCACTTCTCCGTGAGTTATGGCTCCAGCGCCACAGGCACAGGGTGCGATTTGGCCACTGTGGGTATTAACAGTGTGATGATGGAGTGCATGCACTTTGAGCTGAAGTTTTTCTATCTTCAATGTCTTGCCTTCAATATTTGATGTGTTTTGAGGGTATAATAAGACATATGACTGCAATTTAAGCCAGTGTTTTTTGACCTTTTTTGTTTTATGTACCCCACAGCACCATCAGTATGGCTCAAGTTCTCCCTCTGTGACATCAAATCAGAAATGTGTTAGCAAAAACATCTATTAAGTCTATAAAGTGTGGGGAAAGTTATATTAAAACTGCTAAATGGATTATGTAAATCTAAATATATTAAGAATATATTAAGTGTTGCTGTAAAAATTATAATATGCCAGGTTTATTAAACAACTAGATTAGGAAGCAAGCTAGAGAACATTTTTACAGTGGTTTTATTTCACGAATACTGCTAGTACGTTAAAAAAATTAACATATGTTGTATTCCACACAAATTTGAACATATAGTTCATTAGGAATATTAAATGGATAATTCACCCAAAAATTAAAGTTCTGTCATTAATTACTCATTTTCATGTTGTTCCAAACCTGTAAGTCCTTCATTCATCTTCGTAACACAAATTAAGATGTTTTTGATGAAATTCGAGAGCTTTTTGGCCCTGCGTAGACAGCAACACAACTGACATGTTCAAGGCCCAGAAAAGTAGTAAGAATATTGTTAAAACAGTCCATGTGACTTAAGTCGTTCAACCATAATGTTATAAAGCTACAAGAATAATTTTGTGCGCAAAGAAAACAAAAATAACAACTTTATTCAACAATTTCTTCTCTTCTGTGACAGTCTTCGCTGTGCGTTTATGGACTGTTTTAATGATGTCTTTACTACCTTTCTGGGCCTTGAATGTGCCAGTTGCATTACTGTCTATGCAGGATCAGAAAGCTCTTAGATTTTATCAAAAATATCTTAATTTGTGTTCCGAAGATGAACGAAGGTCTTACAGGTTTGTAACGAAATGAGGGTAAGTAATCGATGACAGAATTTTCATTTTTGGGCGAACTATCCCTTTAATACTTCATATGTTTTAAGATGGTTTATCAAACGAAATGCGGATCGACAGCATGCAGTGGTTAGTTCTTGTGAGCGTGTAGTTTTGCTTAGAAAGGAAGGTGGTCAGACATTCATCATGGCTCATATTTATTTGTTATATCCCACAAGCCTGTGTTTCATTTACAAACGTGCTGATGGTTTAGTCTCAGTGCTCTCACTTTGAAGCTCATGCTGAAAGAATATGATTGAATTTGGGATGTGAGAACGCAAAACAGTTGTGTTTGTCCCTCAGGAGAGGGACTGCATTATCTTGTGTGAACAAAACCCCATCTGACCACTTCCATACAGATGATCAGTGATGGCCACAGCATCAGACTCAGCGGACGAGTAAGAACCACCTCAGAATAATTGACTACATATATAAGTATTTATCTTGTCTGTTTATATGTAATTGGCTGCATATTTTTGTCTACAGTTCAGTGGATGAAGTTGTGTCTAAACACACTTCGAAGATAACACTGTCCATCGTCTTGGTGACCATCATTATACTGACTGCACTTGGTAATTTGCTTGTGATGGTGGCTCTCTGTAAAGACAGACAGCTAAGGTAATGCTGCTTCGTATCTGCATTAAAATTCCTTGTGTCAGTGTACATTTGCATGTTAAAATACATATAAATTAAGCTTAAGACAACTAAAGGTAAGCAATTTGTAGGTTAATGTTACAAAAATGTAACACTGTGCTTCTGTAGTGTTTTCAAAACATTGTTCTGTTTGTTTGAGAATCCTGACCAGCCCCACATAGCAACAACGGCTCAACCAATAGCGTGTGTTTGGGGTGGGGCCATCTGTTGTTCCAACCAATGGCAGATGGGGGGAGTGTTTGAACGATCTTTTTTAAGAGGGACATCGGAAGCAAAATTCACTTTTACATGGTGTTTCCATATAAATGTGTCTTAGCAGTGTGTGGACACAACCACCCTACAATGTTAAAAATTAATTTACTCTTTTTTTTTAATCCCCAAAAAACCTAAACCTAAATTATCAAGTCGCCCACGACCACTAACAAACTGTCCCATATTAGCATACAGTGCCCTCCACAAATATTGGCACCTTTGGTAAATATGAGTAAAGAAAGCTGTGGGAATAAATTGTTTTTCCTTTTGCTCTTTCATTCCAAAAAATTCACAAAATTATGAACTTTCGCTAAAGCAAAACAATGGAAATTGGGGGGGGGGGGGTATATTCCCATCCATATATTCATGTTTTAGCACACCAAGGTGAATAGGAGCATGAAGTTGTCCAGCCATGACCTCCTGTTACACAGCATTATAAATATGAGGAACACAAAGGCCAAACTCCCTCAACTGTCCATCACAAGGAGTAAAAACAAAGAATGTAGTTCTGATCAGCAGGACAAGATTGCTGAGCATCACAAAACAGAAAGTGGCTGTAAGAAAACAGCTAAAGCATTGAAAATCCCCATTTCCACGATCAGGGCAATAATTAAGAAGTTCAGATCAACTAAAGATGTTACAAATCTGCCTGGAAGAGGAAGTGTGTCTATATCGTCCTAATGCACACTTAGGAGGAGAGTTTAAGCGGCCAAAGACTCTTCAAAGATCACAGCTGAAGAACTGCAGAGATTAGTTGAATCTAGGGGCCAGAAAGCCCAAAAAAAAAAGTCAAATAGCCCCTACATCACCACATATTGTTTAGGAGGGGAGCTTTAAATGGGACTGGCTTCTATAGTTCTTAAAAAAGAGCTTTTTAGCAGCTAAACCACCAGACGGGTTTAGTGCAAACATTGAAAAAAGTACCCCATGCCCATGGTTAAATATACTGCCGAATCTCTAATGTTGTGGGCTTATTTGTCTGCCGGAGTTCCTGGACGTCTTGTTCAGATGCATGGCATCATGGTTTCTATCAAATACCAACAGATAAAAAATCTAAACCTGACTGCCTCTGTTAGAAATCTTATAATGGGTCGTGGTTGGATCTTCCATTAGGACAGTGATCCAAATCAACACAAAAATGTGTCACTGAGCACAAAATGAAGCTTCTGCCATGGCTGTCTCAGTTGCCAGACCTGAACCATAGAAGATCAGTGGGGTGAACTGAAGAAAAGAAGCACCAACATGGAGCTGGGAATCTGAAGGATCTGGGGTTATTCTGTATGAAATAATGGTTTCTGATCTCTTGTCAGGCATTATAGGAGAGACTCGGAGATGTTATCTTGGGAAAAGGGCTTTGCAACAATTGGGTGCCAATAATTGTGGCCAACATAAACTAGAGAAAAACATTTATTTCATAATGAGTTTTCCCCTATTGTTTTACTTCAATGAAAGGTTAGAATTTTTTTTTTTTTTTAATGAAAGATCAAAAGGATAAATGATGCATATTTATTTCCACAGCTGCCTTTGCTCATATTTACCAAGGGTGCCAATATTAATGGAGGGCACTGTATTTCCGCCCTCAGCCAGTTGTGTACTGTTGGCCAATATTTCTATGCTCATGCAACTGTAGGTACAACAATGTCTGGTAAGCAATGCAGATGTTTTGTATTTGGATGTAAAAGTAAACATTAGAGTCTTTCTCCCGACATCAGAGCCACTGAGGACGTAGTGGATTAGTTTTGTTTTTGATGGTAACACGCCACCAAATAAACAAAAAACGGAAGAGAGGGGTGGAATGAGCATTAGCTCATTATCATTTAAAGAGACATGCACCTAACGGGTCGCTGTGAACAGAGCTGTTTTTGACAAGGTAAAATGGGTGTTGTTTTAGATTACCACTGAGGAATTTTAACCAAAGTATGTTGCAGACATTTCATGAAGATCATAAAGAATCATACCAACTTGTGGAAAATGGGCATCAGATGTCCCCTTTTAAAAATGAGTGTTGCTTCTCCAATAAATTTATCTTGTTTTAAAAATGCTTGGGTATTTTCTTCATGTATTTTTGCAACATATTTTCAATAGGATGTTAAAATGGATCTTTTTTTTTTTTACTTATCCTGTTCTAATTTTCTCTGACAGCAAGAAAAAGTCCATGAAAAAGAGGAACAAAAGAGGAACAATTATAGAGATATTGATTATGTTGGTTAGAACAGAGAAAGATGTCAAATTTGCTGTCACTCCCTCAGCCATTGTATTAGAAACTCTCAACTACCAGCGTTAAAGGGATAGTTCACCCGAAAATGAAAATTCTGTCATTAATTACTCACCCTCATGTCATTAGAAACCTGTAAGAACTTTGTTCATCTTTGGAACAAAAATTAAGATATTTTTGATGAAATCCAGGAGCTTTTGGACTCATAGACAGCAGCGCAACTGACATGTTCAAGGTTCAGAAAGGTCGTAAAGACATCGTTAAAATAATCCATGTGACATTAGTGGTTCAACCTTAATTTTATGAAGCTACAAGAATACTTTTTGTGTGCAAAGAAGAAAATATAATGACTTCATCCAACAATTTCTTTATCAAAGTCTGTGAGGGTCCTTCAGTATGATAGAGTATCATTACATAGCTTAAATGTAAGTATTTTCTCTGTATAGAAATATTTTCTACAGTGAGCTCATTTTTATTAACATTATTGTTTATTTACTGTTCTGTTTCTAGGAAGAAGAAGACCAACTTCTTCATTGTATCACTGGCATTTGCAGACCTTCTAGTTGCCCTTGTTGTGATGCCCCTGGCAGCCATAGAGCTGACCACAGGTCGGTGGAGCTATGGAGAGACGTTCTGCTTGGTCCGTACCTCACTGGACGTGCTGCTAACCACTGCGTCTATTATGCATCTGTGCTGCATTGCGCTAGACAGGTGAGTGCATTTGTGGAGCTAATATAGAAACCAAAAATGACTAATGTTGCTCTACACAGAAAACTGCTTGCGTTGCCATGGCAATATTGAGAAAAGAGCTTTTAAATTAGAACATGTCATCATGCACATAATAGTTTTGGGACAGCAGTTATGTTTGCTAGATTTGATGATAATTTTTTTTCTTTATATATATTTACATTTATATACACTACTGATTAAATAATTGGAATAGTTGAGTTTTTTAAATGTTTTTTTTTTTTGTCGATTAGAGCTGACCAAGGATGCATATATTTGATTAAAAAAACAGTAATATTGTAAAATATCATTACAAATTAAGCACCAATAATAATTAAGCACCAAATCAGCATATTAGAATGATTTCTGAAGGATCATGTGACACTGAATACTAGAATAATGATGCTGAAAATTCAGCTTTGCATAACAGGAATAAATTGCATTTTAAAACATATTAAAATAGAAAACTGTTATTTAAACTTTTAATAATATTTCACAATATTACTGTTTTTATTGGATTTTTCATCAAATTGGTGTACAAAAACTTATGGATTTATTTATTTATACAAAACTGCAGAATTTGAATGTTGGCATCCAGAGGCGCTCTGAAAGGTTTAAGCCCTGTAATCATGCGTAACCAAATTACAATGTGCTACAATGCTTTTCTGGTAGCCTGCTGTGCTATATACAAAAATGATGTCCGGCCTGTGTTGTTATGTCTAATTTATATTTTGTCCATTTCCTAATTGTTATGTTTCTTTGATGGCAAAGATGTGTTTTATGTACAACGATTCACTCAAAGAGTGAACTGTACAATCAAAAATGTATGCACAAAAAAAGAAACACATAGTTTATGTCTTGACGCTAACTCCAGGGGCTTGTCAGCGTGTCAGCTAATTATCTGTAATTTGCTGTGTTACGTATGCAAATTTTCCCATGCTCACGCATTAGGAAGACCGCAGCTCTTTTGGCCTGTAAGAGAGCAGCTGTGATTTATGCACCGCACCTGGTCCATATGGCAGTAACATGACTCATTCTTAGTCTCTCAAAGCCTCTCTCTATCGCTCTGTTTCTCTTTCGAGCAACAAATTCTGTTTATCTATCCCACTGTGTCACCAAGTTCTTTCTCCATCCGTATGATTCCCGTGGCTCATGATGTCTTTGCCTCGACAGTCTCTAGTGAGAGCATATTTTCTGGTTGTATGTAATTCACAGCATTAGCTTTTCTAGGAAAGATCAGCAGAATCATTTGGGTTATGAGGAAGTACAGTATGTAGGGACACATTGATTAAGAAAGATACTGTACTGCCTGACAGCTTCCATGAATCGTTCTTGAGATGTCTGCATTTCTTGTCTTGGGCAGGTACTATGCGATTTGCTGTCAGCCTCTGGTCTACAATAACAAGATGACACCTGTGAGAGTCTCACTCATGCTGGTTGGATGCTGGGTCATCCCCATTTTCATCTCTTTTCTTCCCATCATGCAAAGCTGGAATACCATTGGAATCGAGAGCTTTGTAAGTGAGGAGTTGTTGAAAGCGTTCTTCTTGTTATGCTGATGTTTTGTACACTTTAAGTAATTACTCTCTTGCCACAAATACAGGGTACAAAAAAGGTTAACAAATGTGTACGAATTAAAAAAAATGGAATTATGTTATTTACTTTGGCTATATTGTAGAAAGGGTCTAAATTATGTCACTTCTTAGGTGTAACCATTTTAAGGAATGTAAAAGTTTTGGTAAAGTAATGAAAAAAATACATTTTACAAAATTAATTGAATATAAATTCAATAGATCACACCACAGTTTAAAAGTTCGAGGTCAGAATTATTTTTTTTTAAATATATTTTTCAGAAAATTCAGAAAGGATGCATTAAATTAGTTTAAAGTGATGGCAAATAATTACATTGCTAAAAATAATATATTTTAAATAATTGCTTTTGTACTTTCTGAAAGAAATGTGACACTGAAGACTGGATGCTTACTGTAGTAAAGCTTTTCAGCTTTAAGAATAAGAATAAATTACACTTGTATAAAAATAGAAAACAGTTGTATTACAATATTACTGTTTTTACTGTATTTTTGATCAAATGAATGGTGAGCATAAGTATGGAAGCCTGTTTCCGCCACTGAATAATAAAAGGTAATTGTTACTTTTTATCTCAGAATTGAGTTTATATCTTGCAGTTCTGACTTTATAACACACAATTGCAAGTTATTAAGTCAGAATTGTGAGATATAAACTCGCAATTCTGATAAAATATAAATTTTTCCCCCTTAGAATAGGAAATTATAATTTGTAATTACGCATTTATATCTCACAATTCTGATTTAAACTCGCAGTTTATAACTTGCACTTGCGAGTTTATATCTTACAATTTAGATTTTTTTCTCAGAATTGCAAGTTTATATCCTGCAAGTATGATTTTTATATCTTATAATTGTGACTTTTTTCCTTTAGAATTGCAAGTTTATATCTCATAATTCAGACTTTTTTTCTCAGAATTGTGAGTTTATATCCCACAATTATGATTTTTTTCCTCAGAATTGACTTTTTCCTCAGAATTGCAAGTTTATATTCCCTAATTCTTACTTTATGACTTGCAATTTTGAGTTTATATCATGCAATTATGAGAAAAAAAAAGTCAGAATTCTGAGTTTATATCTCATAATTCAGACTTGTTTTCTTCAGAATTGCGAGTTTATATCTCGCAATTATGATTTCTTCATGACTTGCTATTTTAAATTTATATCACGCAATTCTTACTTTATGACAATTTCGAGTTTATATCATGCAATTCTGAGAAAAAAAGTCAGAATTTTGAATTTCTGTCTCATAATTCTGACTTTTTTCCTCAGAATTGCGAGTTTATATCCCGCAAATATGATTTTTTTCCTCAGAATTGCAAGTTTATATCCCGCAATTATGATTTTCTTCTCAGAATTGCGAGTTCATGTCACACAATTCTGACTTCATTTCTCAGATTTGCAACTTTTTTCCTCAGAATTGCAACTTTATATTCCGCAATTCTTTATGACTTGCAATTTTGAGTTTATATCACGCAATTCTTACTTTGACAATCTTGAGTTTATATCATGCAATTCTGAGGAAAAAAGTCAGAATTTTGAGTTTATATCTCATAATTCTGACTTTTTTCCTCAGAATTGCGAGTTTATATCCCGCGAATATGATTTTTTTTCCTCAGAATTGCAAGTTTATATCACACAATTCTGACCTAATCTTTCAGATTTGCGACTTTTTTCCTCAGAATTGAGAGTTTGTATCCTGCAATTATGATTTTTTTTTTCCTCAGAATTGCAAGTTTATATCACACAATTCTGACAATTGTGAGTTTATATTTCAAATTCTTAGAAAAAACATCAGAATTGCGAGATAAAAAGTTGCAATTACCTTTTAACATTTTTTATCGAGTGACGGAAATGGGCTTCCATACATAAGAGACTTCTTTCAAAAATGTTAAACACAAAGAAGATGTTTTAAAGAATTTTGAAGAACCAAACGGTAGTTGGTCCCCACTGACTTTCTTTCCCTCCTATGGACCATTGATTATCAGCATTTTTTAAAAAAAAAATCTTCTATGTTCAACATAAGAAAGAAACTCATACAGGTTTGGAACAACATGAGGGTGAGTAAATGATTTTAATTTATTTTCTGGTTTTTCCTTTTTATTTCCCAGATCGAACAAAGAAAATTCAACTCCTCCCGTAATTCGACTTGTGTGTTCATGGTGAACCGACCCTATGCTCTGGTGTGTTCGGCCGTGGCCTTCTACGTGCCTCTGGTGCTGATGGTTCTTGCCTATCAGCGGATCTATGTCACCGCTATGGGACACGCTCGGCGAATCGGCTCGCTGCACCGGGCTGGCTCGGCCCCTTCTTCGACTTACCCCAACCACGATCAACACGGCTCCAGTCGCATTAAGAACGAAACCAAGGCGGCCAAGACGCTGGCTGTCATCATGGGCTGCTTCTGTCTGTGCTGGGCGCCCTTCTTCATCACCAACGTGGTGGATCCCTTCATCAATTACAGCGTGCCCTGGCAGATGTGGACCGCTTGGCTCTGGTTGGGTTACATCAACTCGGGCCTGAATCCGTTCCTGTATGCTTTTCTGAACCGGGCTTTTCGCAGAGCCTTCCTTATGATCCTGTGCTGTGGAAGTGAGCGCTATGCCCCGCAGGGGGGCTTTAGTCCGAGCAGACGGCACTCAGAGTCTGTCAACGGAACCTCCATTTCTCTCAGGTACAGTTAGTCCCTCCTGAACACACTGAGCTTTTAGAAATGAGTTCTGGGAGAAGAGAGATGAAGGATATCCGTATATATGAAAAGTGCATGAAAGAATGTTGCTAAACTGTATTTTTTATTGCTAATATTTAATTTTCCATACCTTCTGAGAAAAAAAGATCATGTGCGGTAAACAAAAATACAGTATCAAGTCAACTAAAGCTATGAGCTAAAATTGAGTTAAATGTTTCCCTGTCCTTCTCACCAAGTGCATTATGTAAAATTTAAATGCAATGTGCCAACATAATCAGTTATTGATTATTTTAATGATTTTGCAGTAGTGCAATAGCTTAAAATGCAACCCTCACTTCTGCACATTATGTAACAAGGGGTCCCTGCTCCTTCTCTCTATTACAATTGGCCTGAAAAATGATAAAAATGTTCAAAATGATAATGTCACAGTAATCTTAGACTATCTTAGACATTATCATAAAAATGATCTTTATAAAACCCAGTTAGAAACATGCTAATACCATACAGGCTTTTACAAGACACTTAAAAATGACATAATGGGCTGGAACGTGCTCAGTAACTTTGAAAGTGAAAAGCTGCGTTTAGCCACAAGAGCTGGTAGAATATTCAGTGACGAGTCTTTCCACGTTTCCAGTTGTTTTTCTCCTCATAGTTTCAGACTGTTTTAAGTGGGCTCTGCCATTACAAAGGCAATTACCCCCACACTGGTTTTGCATAAGTGTAGATGACATCACTTTGCGGCTCTCGATCAAAACAAAAGCACATGGTTGTGACCATGCATTGTTCGTCGCACTGAAACTTTATGATCTGCGTAAAACAACAGAGGCATTTTAAATACACCACTATTTATTTTCCCGTCTTTTACTTGTGCATTTCTATTATTTGTGTGTGTTTTCCACCCCAGGCGAATGAATTACTTCAGTGATGTTTTGACCTTTCTGATTTTTACGACTAAGGCCAGTACTCTGAATGTCTATGCTCAGTGGTTTGCCGTCTCGTCCCAGCAAAATACTTCTCATTTTATGCACCAATATAATGGGTGTATCCTTATGATTTGCTTTGTTACAATTATGTTTTGGGGAATTATTCCCCATTTTATTACTGTTAAGTGGCTCTAGACAAACCGTGATGTTTGGTTTGCATGAGTAGTCTCCTTTTTTAAGTTTTAGTGTGGTGCAAAGCCCTTGGCCAGTCATGTGGCATCTCATTTGAAGTCTTTTTAAGTCTTATTTGGCTGTATATTATTCAGGATATGGTTTAATATTCATAATACTCAAATTAGCTAACTATTTTTTGACATTTTGTCATAATATTAGTAATACTAATGATATTTGTAATACCTTTTCCTGCATTTGATGGCAGAACTGTATTAGCTAAGCCACTGACTCTGCTTATGACACACTTTAACCCACATTTTGGGGGAAATAATTAATTGTAATCATAGATAATTTAACAACAACATGTTTTGACTCATAATTTCAGTAGCAGGCATTGCCTGGTCAACCAAATGGTATATTCTTGATCAGGTTAAACTCATATTTTTAGTTAAAATCATAAAAATATTGAAAACTAACAATCTACGCAACATAGATGACGCCAATAATTTGTTCAAAATGACATGCTGGTCACATTGTTTTGTCACCATTTTTTAGTTTTCAGGAGGGTGTTTGGTTAACAGCTGACAATTTTTGTGGACATGAGTACAATGGAATATTTCCTTATTTAGAAGAAAATGAAATTTAAACATAATCTATTTTTCTAAGATATTTTGATGAATAAATTTAATATACACTGCCATTCAAAACAGATCAGTAAGATTTTAATGTTTTTTAAGAAGTCTTTTCTGCTCATCAGGGCTGTGTTTATTTGATTAAAAATACAGAAAAGCAGTAATATTATGAAATATTATTGCAATTTAAAATGGTACTTTTCTATTTTAATATGCTTTAAAATAGAATTTATTTCTGTGATGCAAAGCTGAATTTTCAGCATCATTACTCCAGTCTTCAGTGTCAAATGATCCTTCAGAAATCATTCTGATATGTTGATTTATTATCAATGTTTGAAACAGTTGTTCTGCTTAATATTTGATTTTGGAACCTGTGATACTTTCTTCAGGATTATTTGATGAATAAAATGTTTAAAAGAACAGGATTTATTAAAAATAGAAATCTTTTGTTGCAATAATACGTTACTGTTCAAAGTTTGGGGTCAGTAAATTTTTTCATTCTTTCTTTGTTTGGAATAAATTAATACTTTTATTCAGCAAGGATGTGTTAAATTGATAAAAAGTGATAGTGAACACTTATATTGTTAGAAAAGATTTCTATTTTGAATAAATTTTGTTCTTATTAACTTTTTATTAAGAATCCTGAAAAAATATCACAGGTTCCAGCATTGATAATAAATCAGCATATTAGAATGATTTCTGAAGAATTACGTGACACTGAATACTAGAGTAATGATGATTTTATTTTGACCTTGAGACTCATTAATTCAAAAAGCATTTTTAATTCTTCAATTCATAATGGCAATTTCAAGAAAACTAAAAAGCAGGGTGCACAAAATAAATTTGTGAGATTATGGTATGTATTCTCTTAATGGATAAAATGTGATATTTCTGAAAAAATTGTTAGAAAAATATATAATAATTAGTGGACATGAAATATACTGGAAATTGTAGAATTACCCATATACATCTGGGTAATTCTCTCTCTCTCTTTCTCTCTCTATATATACATACATACGCATACACATAGTTTGCTAGATTAAGGGACGACTACATATTATCTTTAAAGAGTAATAAATAAATGCACTACAGAGGAGGTTTGTTTTGAGTACAGCCTGTTATATTTAGCTACTACTGTTTGTTTAACTTTAGTGTCTTTTCAAAGGCTTGATTTAATCTTTGTTTTCCCAAGGCAGCCTTTGTCAAAAATGATCTTCTAAAGGAAGTAAAAATAATTATTCTCAGATTTACCCCCCTCTGAAATGTATTCAAGTCAAGTAGAGCTTAAATGTCATTCTGCTGCTCGTATGGACATGTAGTGGAACAAAATGTCGTGTCTTGCAGGACCACGGTGCTACATTCTAGTTAAACATAAATATAAACATACAACAATAGAAGTATAAGAAAAACAATTATAGACCTATACAACAGTTAACCATCTGACTATACATATGTTATAAAAAGTTGACTATGCATACACACGTTCCCTGGATGATATTATTGTATCCAAATCAATAGTAAACATTCAGCTCGCTTAATTGCTTTAACATCTCGGCTTATTCCAATGTTTTCATTTAAAGCAGCTTTCAAATGCTATAAATATAAGGATTTAGAGTTACACTTAGTCCCTTTTGTTAGCGGCTGCTGCAGAATCTGTCCTTGTGCAACACGAGCGAATACACAGCGAGAAGTGATTTGTTTTCGTCTGAAAGCTACAGCCTTGATCCCCGCATGAAGTATTTTAGCGCCGCATTTTTCCCACTTTGTTCGTTATCAGACTGATGATTGGCGATGCAGAAAAGGTGTCAGAAGACACAGCTCTTTCTGCTTCTGTTTCCATAGTGACTTCTCTAATGGCCAGCATCCAGCAAACCTTCACTGTCAATCACAGCCTTTCACATTTTCCATATTCTACACATATTTTCCAGAGGTATGTCTGGAATGTGACGTTCTTCCAACTGAGGAACATTTGTGCGGCTTAGCGCTATAGCCATGTGGTTTAAGTCTGGTCTCTACTCATGCGGAGGGCTTTGAGTTGAGCTTTCTGAATCCGTTCAATGGCAGCCGTGCTCACGTTTCGCTCGGTGTGACTGAAAGCTTCACGTTTGTGAGAGGAACTTTGGACCTGTGGCTTAATCAAAGCCAGGTACCGCAGAAGATCGCGTCTTTCCAAGAATTAATAACGCAGGACTGATTTCAAAACCTATTCAGAAAGATATGTACATGTTAGCATGTTTGAAGGTAAACGTCTCAGACGTTCAGGTTCAGCCAAGGTCAAATCACACAGCCACACAGCCGTGAAACGCAAAGCCAAGAAATAAAACCAAAACATATTAGAGAATGTTTTATCGTTCTTCGATCTAATAAGCAGCGTGATTGAGGAATGATAACATCCTGATAGCGTTCTCTCGCTGATAACTTCTTGAATAGAAGCTTGGACGAAGGTGGTCACATGTTTTATGGCCCTATCTTAGATTAAGGACGTTGTTGTTATTGCTGCCTATAAAAACGTCCTGTGGAGAGAGAAATTAAATTTGATAGCACCGTGGCCCTGCACCCTGACATCACTTTTATTCAAAGACGAACAGACCTGTCTCAACACATTTTTAAAAACCTGTGATTGAAGCCATTTTGACGCTAAATCTGGCTTGTGATGAATTTGACGCTGCGGTAAAGGCCTTAAATATTGATTGTGATGTTTTAGGGTGTCAGCTATAAAAACTGTGCAGTTTTAGTTTCTGCCATTAAGATCTCAAACACTTAGAGTGGGTTAACAGGAGCAATGGGTTAATGTGTCCGATTGATTTTACAATGTACTTTATAAGCCTTCCCTCCTTGCCGAAGCAGTTATTAGCTGAGATTGATCTTAGAAGTGGCACTATTTTAGCAACCTGCTATACAAGTAGTGCCAGTGATGAGCAATTCTCCACGCTGTGTCTAAAAGAGAACATAACTATTAATTATCTTGCGATTATAAACTATTTGATTATATATATAACATACCGTAAAAGGTGCTGGATTGTTGCTGTAATCTTGGTTTGACTTTTAAGTTTCTGTCTAAATTGTTAAAGGAATAGTTCATCTAAAACTTCAATCATCAGTGTTGTTAATGTTAACTACATAATAAAACTGTTAAAAATAAAGTATCAATATTATATGAAAAGCTTCAAAATTAGAAACGCTGTTTTGGCATCCAAATGAAATAAGTTTAAAGAGATAGTTCACCCCAAAATGAAAATTCTGTCATTAATTACTCACCCTCATGTCGTTCCAAACTTGTAAGACCTTTGTTCATCTTCAGAATGCGAATTAAGATATTTTTGATGAAATCCAAGAGCTTTTTGACCCATAGACAGCAACACAACTACCACATTCAAGGCCCAGAAAGGTAGTAAGGATATTGTTAAAACAGTCGGTTTACAGTGGTTTAGTCGGTTGACAGTGATTCAAGAATAATATTTCAAGAATAAAGTCGAAATTACGAGAATAAAGTCGAAATATTATGAGAGTAAAGCGAAGTATTTCAAGAATAAAGTCAAAATATTTTGAGAAAAAAGTCAAAATTGCAAGAATAAAGTCAATGTTTTGAGAATAAAGTCAAAATTATGAGAATTAAGTAGCAATTACGAGATTAAAGTTATTAAATCTTGAAAGTATATTCTAGCGTATTGCGCATGCAAAGTCTCAGCTTTCAAAATGTTTGTTTTATAATGAAATACAAACAGTAGGCCCAATGTCCATTGCAATAATGTGTTTGAAGCTCTTTAATGTGGCGTCGCTGCATTCGTCGGCATGTGAAGACATGTGAGACATTCGTTTTAATAAATTCAGCTATAGGCTAGATATTTTTCCTTCTGATGGCTGAGCTGTGTTAAAAGCAACAAAGCACAAAATTATTGTGATTACTAAGTGGCTGGCATGCTACGAATAATAAATGGAAGACGTTAAATATTATTTCCAATCATTTACTGTATTATACCGTGAATAAAACAGCTTATGAATAGTCACTTATATATCTTAGAAAAGACAACAATATAATTTATGTTAACAAGTTGGATTCCACTTTAACCTTTAAAATGTTTTATTGTTTTTAATTAAATACATGTGAGGAGTAAAAGATTGGATGCACAGATGTTTTTGCGGAGTAGGTGGTGAAATTTTCACAAAGAAAACAGTACAATTTAAAGAAACGAATGTCTCATTGTAATCGAAAAGACAATTGATTCACATGAATACAGCGATCTGTCCCACCACATAAAAGAGTGTCAAAAATACATTATTGTAATCATATTGACTGTATTTTGCTATAAAACTGACATATTTTGAAAGCTGAGACTTTGTTTTATATTAAAAGTTTCAAAAGCACAAAGCTTATTGCTATTATTGGGTGGCTGGCGCACTAATGAAGGCCTAATGAAGGCAATCGAAGATGTGAAATATTATTTCCAAGAATGCTGTCCCTGTTAGTATAACACATGGTATGATTTCTGCTAATAATCCCACATATATTCAAATAAAATCTTCTGCTGGGGCTCCCAGTCTGGCCCATTTGCGTGCTCTCAAAATATTATAACTTTAATTGCTATGATTTAATTCTCGTAATTTCAACTTTATTCTCTAAACATTTGAACTTTATTCTTGAAACATTTTGACTTTATTCTTGAAATATTTAGACTTTATTCTCATAATTTCAACTTTATTTTCGAAACATTTCAACTTTATTCTCGTAATTTCAACTTTATTCTCGAAACATTTAGATTTTATTCTCAAAATATATTTTGAATTTTTTCTCAAAATATAATGACTTTAATCTCGTAATTTTAGATTTTGATTTTTTTTTTACGTGGCGCTAAAACACCATAGTAAAAAGCTCTCAGATTTTATCAAAAATATCTTAATTTGTGTTCTGAAGATGAAAGAAGGTCTTATGGGTTTGGAACAACATGAGGGTGAGTAATTAATGACAGAATTTTCATTTTTTGGGTGAACTATCCCTTTAAGTTTTAAGTTAAAGTACTAAAACTACTAGAACTGAAATAAGAATATTTTAAAGCTAAAAAAAAGCAATAAAGTTTGGCAGTAATGTATATCCAATAATCCAATAATATGTCTTTATACATTATATTTGAATATATGCAAGTGTAAATGAGATTTGAGAAGTGGGATCAAACATTGCGATTGAATAATAGCTTGAATTTTGGTCTGTTTGTCACAAAACTATTGTATGGCTTAAGACTGCCTGAATCATGGTACTTTTTGTCATTTTTGGAGTTTGAAAACCCACACATTCATTTTTATTCTATGAAAAACAGCAGTATGAACATCTTGTTAAACATCTACTTTCAGTTCGAATCTACATCTAAATATCACCAAATCTGCTTTGAATCAATCATTTCTTTGAGAACTGTTAAAGAAGCTCAAAAATATTTTGATAATCACTGGTCTCTAGGCAGTAACCTGAACACATTTTATCTCACTGAACACCATTTCTCTTGTGAAGTCTAAATGAGGTTCGGACTGAGCATTTGAAAGGTATCCGCTATAACCCACCGCTAAAGATGATTTTTCCATGTTTGGTCAAAACTGGACCAGTTTCTCTCTCAGCTGCACCAAATCCTTGGGTTTCAGGTTAATGTCAGGTCAGGGTATGAGTTGGTCATCAGACTAATGGATATGGTCTTGCATGCGTATCTATTTTAAATCATTTCCCCTGTGCTTTTAAAAAAATATTCACAGGGAGTCACATTGATTATTATACTCCTATTTCACAATCCTTGTTAGTATTTTTGGCTTATGTTGTAATTGTGAGCAGTAAAAATGTCATTCATTTTAGATTTGCTTTAAAATTCTGATTAAAAGATTAGAAGTTGTGATTTCTAAAAGCTGAAAATATCTCTCCAGTGGGCGTGAAAAACAGTTTTGACATTTTGTATTTCTTGTTTTTACGCCAGTGGCAGATTGTTCAGGCGTCCAGAGGGTTTCTTTTCCTGGTGTCCATGTGAACGTATGGATTCAGTGTAAAGACGGTGCCAAATTTGTCAGGAATGATTATTTAAACATACAACACTGTTTTTTATCATTTCTTTTCTCACGCAGAATGTGCATGGATTACTCTAGAAATGCGGCCTGATATGTACGAGCGAGGAATCCGTATCCTCTTGTGGTTTGATTTGTTACAGATGTTTGGGATGTTTTTAAGTGATCACACTAGTTCGATGTGGTTATGTTTGATTTGGATATCAAAATGAAGGTTTGTTTGGTTAGATATATCTGCACACATTCTCTGGACCCGTCTTATTTTTGACCACCCGTACTGTCCGTTTTATCTTTAGCAAAGTTCACAGTAAGCGCAGTGCGGTTTGCTGTGAAAGTAAACTTGTGTGCTCAGTTTCAAGTCACACTTTTATTATTATTGTATACCAAAATAAAAATTGGTCATGGGGGAAAAAAAACTCTTCATGAAGGAAGAACAGTGGATAATGTTAAATGTGTAATTTATATGTCAGGCACAGTTACAGATGACTGAGATAGACTAATTACTGCACTCAGACTTAATTACTTTAAGAGCAGTAGGTCGAGTGATGTTAACGGATGTTCCTCTTCTCTGGCATTAATTGGTCTGTGGAGTTACTCGTTGGATTTTATTTGCTCGTTCGATTCTGTTTCCAATCGATATCTGCGAATAACAGAGGACGGTGTTTCTCTGTTAATGTACAGTCAATCAGTCACTATCACAAACCCTGACGGGGTAATTAGGACGCAGAAGAGGACTGGAAGACATGAAATATTCATTTGAGTTAACCAGAGAATCGCTTTGCTTCAGCTAAGACAAGAAAAATAGTCCCTCACAATGTACAAAATAATGGGACTAGCAGAAAAGACTGAAACAATATTATTGTAATAACACTTAAGTCATCTGAGGTCATTTTCTCTACAACTGAGAAATGAGACGCTAGATGGCGGCGGTTACATTGAGCATGAGCACATGAAAGTAGCATTGATTTCAGTTCATTTGCAGTCACATTTGCAAAAGTTTTGTAGGCAAAAAGAGTTGCATTCTGAAAAGCACTGCTCACGATATCTACGTGGGAAACGTTTTCGCCCTTACGCGAAAGTCCCATTTGCACAAATTACCGTTTAAACGACTGGATTTTGCCTGTAAATGTTTAGCTGATGAATGGTAAATAAACGTTATAGATGCCTGCATTCTGCTACTGAATAAAAAATGTAAAAAGTAATTG
Source organism: Cirrhinus mrigala (assembly GCA_036247105.1). Classification (NCBI taxonomy): domain Eukaryota; kingdom Metazoa; phylum Chordata; class Actinopteri; order Cypriniformes; family Cyprinidae; genus Cirrhinus; species Cirrhinus mrigala. The sequence goes on along the minus strand of CM070027.1, from coordinate 18,554,657 downwards.
TGCTTGTTTATCTTCTGACTTTTTTTTCTCACAATTGCAAGTTTACATCTCGAAATCCTGACTTTTTTCTTAGAACTGTAATACAAATTTGCAATTCTGACTTTTTCTCAGAGAACTGCGGGACATAAACTCGCAATTGCTTGTTATAAAGTCAGAATTCTGAGATAAAAACTCACAGTTGTGGCTTTTCTCAGGATTGCAGGTTTATATCTCGCAATTCTGACTTTATAGCACAATTGTGAGTTGTGAAGTCAGAATTGTGGGATATTAACTTGTAAACTCGCAATTCTGAGAACATATCAGTCTTTCCACTTTATAACCTGCAATTGCGAATTCATATCTCACAGTTCTGAGAAAAAAGTCAGAATTGCAAGAAACATCAAGAACAATCTTGAAATTCTGACTTTATTTCTCGCAGTTGTGAGTTTTTATCTCACAGTTCTGATTTTATTTCACAATTGTTTTTATCACACAATTCTGACTTTATTTCTCGCAACTGAGTTTTTATCTTGCAATTCTGACTTTATTTCTCGCAATTGTGAGTTTTTATCTTGCAATTCTAAGAAAAAAGTCAGAATCATGAGTTTTTATCTTGCAATTCTGACTTTATTTCTCACAATTGTGAGTTTTTATCTCGCGATTCTGACTTTGTCTTGTAGTTGTGAATTTTTATTTCACAATTTTGACTTTATTTCTCACAATTGGGAACTTATCTCTGATAAAAGTTGCAATTGTGAGTTTTTGTCTCACAATTCTGACTTTATTTCTCACAATTCTGACTTTCTCATGATTGTGAGTTTTTATCTCACAATTCTGACTTTATTTCTCACAATTCTGTTTATATCTTGTGATTCTGACTTCTTGCAATTTCGTGTTTTTATTTTGTTTCTTGTAATTGTGAGTTTATATCGTGCAATTCTGACTATTTCTCGCAATTCTGACTTTATTTCTCACAATTCCGAGAAAAAAAGTTGAAATTGAGTTTATATCTTGCAATTCTGACTTCTCGCAATTTCGTGTTTTATCTTGCAATTCTGACTTTATTTCTTGTAATTGTGAGTTTATATCATGCAATTCTCAGAAAAAAAGTCAGAATTGTGAGTTTTTACCTCGCAATTCTGACTATTTCTTGCAATTCTGACTTTATTTCTTACAACTGTGACTCACAATTTTGAGAAAAAAGTCGAAATTGAGTTTATATCTTGCAATTCTGACTTCTCGCAGTTTCGTGTTTTTATCTTGCAATTCTGACTTTTTCTTGTAATTGTGAGTTTATATCATGCAATTCTAAGAAAAAAAGTCAGAATTGTGAGTTTTTACCTCGCAATTCTGACTTAATTCTCGTAATTATAAGTTTTTATCTCACAATTCTGACTTTATTTCTCGCAATTCTGTTTTTATCTTGCAATTCTGACTTTATTTCTTGTAATTGTGAGTTTATATCATGCAATTCTAAGAAAAAAAGTCAGAATTGAGTTTTTATCTCGCAATTCTGACTTTATTTCTCGCAATTGTGAGTTTATATCATGCAATTGTAAGAAAAAAGTCAGAATTGTAAGTTCATATCTTACAATTCTGACTTTATAACTCGCAATTCTGAGTTTATATCACACAATTCGGAAAAAAAAAGTCTGAATTGTGAGATAGAAAGTTGCAATAACATTTTTTATTTTTTTATTCAGTGGTAGAAGCGGGCTTCCATTAAAAGTACCTTTGTACAACAAAAATGAGTCATCTCAATAGGAATCCTGATAATGACTGACTGACCGATGCCTAAACTGCCATTTCATCTGACAAACAAACCAGACTGGAGAGTAGATTAACGTCGAACTTGAATTTTAAAACTGGTTGAAATAAGATTCTCCTGATTCATTCATGTTTCATGTTATAACTCGTAAAGAGGAATAGATGATAGGTTGACGTGCCACTTGAATTGAGGTGCTACAGCAATCTGTCACGACACATTAAAAAGCCACAAAACAGTATTTATTGTTTGAATTTCTTAAAAAATGTCAAAATTTGAGCTGACACTTTGATACCCGTGTGAGGATCAATCGATATAAAAAAAAATCATAGAAGTTTTGCAAATGTGACCATTGCTTTTACTCGGAAGAGCAGATATATTAGATGGCACAGTGACCAATCAGAAATATATATTCCAGCTTGCTGCCTAAATACAAGTATAGTTTTCGTCACTTGTCTTTTATCTTCTCTTTTCCCCCTCATCTTTCATTTCTGTTCTTCTCTGGGGATGTTGGAAGATTTTTTGATAGCTTCTAGCTAAGGACAGGAACGAGGACAGAGATCAGTCAAAGAAGAAAGCTTTGAGACAGACAGGCTGTTCTTTTTACAAAGTTTTCAAAGCTCAAAGCCTGCCTGACCTGTTGTAGGAATCTGTTTTGGCATATGGGGAGAATTATTGGACATTAGGAGTATAATGTAGCTCATAAAGCGGGAACTCATCTGAACTGAATTACTGATCTTATCAATCTCAGTCTTATTATAGAACAGTTCATGAGAACGGCCTGAAAAAGGTTTCAAGGCTTGCCTGTCGACCCAAAGGGTTTCTGTTTTCTGTTGGGAGATTAATAATAGTTAGCACTGATTGCAGAGTGCTAACTGCAAAATTATTTAAAGATTTTTTTTATTAGAACTAGAACATCTGTTCAGCGGGATAGTTTACCAAAAAATAAAAAAATGACTTAACTTCAAGTTGTTCCAAACCACTGTGAATTTCTTTCTAGTGTTAAACACAAAATAAGATATTTTGAAGAATTCTGGGATGTTGCCAGTAGCCATTGACTTCCATAGTATGTCAAATTCAAAACACTATAGAAGCCAGTGGAGCCCAGAAACTGTTTGGGTACCAACAATTTCCAAAACATCATCTTTTGTGTTCAACGGAAGAAATGTGTAGAGTTTTGGAACAACATGAGGGTGAGAAAATGTTCATTTTAGGGTAATCTGACCCATTTCAAGTCATTTTATGTCTCCCAGAATTTTGGAAAATTAAATATTTGAATAAATTACGTACCCCATTATGTACATAATGTACTGACAAATAACAATCCTGCTGCATAGTTGCAAGGCATTTTATAAGTAAAAGCTAACTTGGTTTTAATTTTTGACAGTTGATTCGATAAGAATCATTTGATAAAATTTCACTCTGACATTTCAAGGTTAATCACATTTTATTCTGGGCAGCAGAAGCGCACACATTTACTTCTTATAAATCAACATTCATTTACAAAGCAAATGAATCAGTGAAGAATAAGATTTCCATTCTACCCAAATTCATTTGCTTATTGCATCGTAGAACTGTCTCAAACCACGTGATCATGAAATTATATGCATTAGATACGTATACTATATACCAGTCTCACATTATTCAGACTGTGTAGTATAGTATATAGTATAGTCTACAAAAGAACAGATTATTTACTTTATTACAGATTATTTTATTATTTACTCACTGTCATATTGTTCAAATCCTGTTTACGAATTGGAATCTGGGATATGACATATGTCTTGATATTGAAGCCCGCTTCTGTCATCAAATAATAATAAATAAATTAATTAAAAAGGTATTTTTTTTTTTTATCTTGTGATTCAGCCTTTTTTCTCACAATTCTGAATTTATATGTCACAATTCAGACATTTTTCAGAATTACGAGATGTAAAATCAGAATTTTTTTTTTACTTTTTTCTCACAACTGAGTTTACATCTCACAAATTTGTATTGATGTATTTATTTTTTGTTTGGAAGCTTGTTTTCACTATGGGTTAAAAAATAAGAAAGGTAAATGTGACTTGTATATCTCGTAATTCTGAATTTATGTCTAGCATTTCTGACATTATTTTCCCCAAATTACAAGAAAAAAATTTAAAAATGTAAAAATTTTAAGTTATATAAAACTTATTGGTGCTTGACTTATGTGTTTGCTATAAACTACAAGACCTGTGAAAAATTATTCAAATTACTCATTTGTTCTAGCGTTTACCATTAAACAATAGCATTTATACTAGGGGGCCGTTGAATGCTTTAATCTGATCGGCTGACGAACGTTCTTAAGCTATGCATTATTTTCAGGGAAACGCACAGCGAACGTAGTTCCAGACAGCTTCTTGTCTGCATTACATGTCTGTATCACTTTGCCACATGATTTCAGTTATTTCCAAGGCCCTTACAGCCTAAAACAGCAAATTAACCAAAACCCACAACGACACTGTTCAAATAAATAAATACTGTAAACAATAGGATAAAAATGACAGACTATTTCCATGTTTTTGCCACAAAGTTACATTTTATTATGTACGGAAAGCACATACTCTATTTCTCCCACACTCTCTCCCTTTACAGACGCACACACAAGCTATGTTTTCATCCAAAGGTGCGAATTTAACTTAACAAAACTGGAATATCGCATAAAGCATTTGCGCATAACGCACTGTTTCCATCCAACGATACAAAGAGAACAAAATCTTCACTTCCTGATAAACTTGGACTAAATATCACTGAGAAAACTAGGAGCGAGCAGTAGGGATGTGATGGTGCGAGGAAATTTTCCCACCGGTTGATCGACGTGTGACAACACCGGTAATACCGGTATCACCGGGGGGAGAGGTTGTGGGGTAGTTCATTAGAGTTTTCCCTCTTTTCCACGCTTTTCTTCGCTTTTAAATGCCGTGCACATTTTACTTTCAGTTTCGAATTAGCGGCAATTCGGCGTCAATTGACTGAATAGACAATAAAACAGGAAAAACTCACTTAAAACAAAATGATTCATTTATAAACAAAACGAATAAAAAACAAATAAATACGAAACTACGTGTTCTTCCAATGAGCTTCCTTTTTGAAAAAGTCTCATATGACTTTTTTAATGCGCATGGAGGAATTCGGTAAAAGCGTTTCCATTGTAGTTAATGGGCATTTTTTCTTACCGAATAAAAAGTTTATCCTACTCACTTGTGCACGTAAGTTTTTTTATGCGCATTTTTAGAATTTATGCGCATCTTCGCGTTTCCATTCAGAGTTTTTTTTATGCAATATTCCAAAATGCCCATAATAATAGGTGGATGGAAACGCAGCTTACAGTTTGCACACATTAGCATACGGGCTAATGTTATTAGCACTGCTCTGACGATTAACAGCTTAAAAACTACATGACATTTCTCACAAGCGAGGTAACAATGGCGCTGTTCCTGAAAAAAATTAAACTTCAAGTTTCACTATTAGTAGAGACACTGCTGCCGATTACTTTTGAGAGACGCACAGACTCAGAGAGGTAATTCAGGAGTTTAATCTCTCTCTCTCTCTCTCTCTCTCCGTCTGCATGTCTGCCTGTCTGTCTAAACTTAATTATTAACTGCATTAATCTGCTATCAACGGCACAAGCATCCTTACTAGGTCAAAAAAGACGTTTTGGAATTATCAACGGAGGCGTTGGATGAGATGCGTAAGAAATTAATCCTACTCACAACAGCGTTTTAAGAAAAAAAAAACGGACGAATGCATTGAAATATATTATCTGATTGATGTTCGCTTCCGTCGTGGCGTTATCACCATCTCGGGTGTGCATTATTTTCGAAGAATTCAATGGCCCGTCGTCAATTATTCCTTACTTAAGCAACATGAGGGTGAGTAACTAATGACAGAATTAACATTTTTGGGTGAACTATCCCTTTAACAAAATTTGCATTTTCTTGTGCAATAAACTGAGAGGTCAAATCTTGGGTCCGATTTTAAGAAAGGAAAGTCAGTCGGAGAAATAAGAAAGTGATGAGGAACTTAGTGAGTTTGTGGCTTGTGTGACAGTCAGGCTGAGAATTCCTCAGTCTTACCCTGCCGACCCTCAGCCAAGATTTTCTCGAGTGCATTTCACATGAGTCAATCACTCTATACTCCCCTAGAATACTTGAACCCAAGACACATTCTTTCAGCTATTTTGCTCCACCAAACAGCTGTTGTTGTGCTGTATCATGGATAAATGAATAACATGCTGAGGAAAGAACCCTGTGGAGCCCTATTCATGCAGGACAAACGGGATTTGACACTCATGCTGTCCGTGGTGTAGTTTTGTAGTGCTCAGCTTAAATGCATAATAATGTATGACCGTGTAGATGCTCAAAAAGTGCAAAGTTTCATTCTAACATGATGTGTGGCAAACTCAGGTTCACCGAAACCTACTGTACTGCTGAGATAATGCAGATCAAGTGCTAGTTTTAGAGTTTCTGCCACACATTCTGCTCCTCCGTGATGATGGTTTCTTTTTTAACATTAAGAACCAGCTACAGTCATTCAACTGGAGATGTAGGAAGAGTACGAAAAGTGGAAGGGACACATAATAAACCTTGTTAGCTTGGCTTATTAATATAAGACAATGGAACATTTGCCCAGTAGTTGCAAACGGTGCCAGAAATGACCTTTTTAGCTTTTAAATGTAGTTAAAGTAGTGAAAGCAACACGCTTACTGCTGTTTCTAGTTATGATGTCTGCCAGGGCTTTATAAATCAGAAATTGATATGGAATATAGACAGGCAGACAGCATACGATGTACATAAAGTCAAGGTTTAATCTACAACTGTGAGCTAGTCCATTCAAACTGAGTTGCATTAAAACTTTTTAAAAAGAAATTAATACTTTCATTAGCAAGGACACATTAAAGTGATTAGAAATGACTAATGAAATTACAAAAGATTTCTATTTCAAATAAATGCACTGTAAAAAAAAAAAAAGTGTTCATGCTGCCTTAAAATTTTAAGTTTAGTAAACATGAAATGTTAAGTTGTACTACATGGAAAAAGTGGACATTTGAGTTGAATAAACAAAATTTTAAGGCAGCACAAACACTGACTTTTTAAAGTTGTAACAACTTTTTTTTAGTGTTTTTTTTTTTTTTTTTTCATCAAAGAATCCTGAAAATGCATCAAAACTGATACATAACAACTGTTCTCCACCAAATGAATATATTTAAAGGATTTCTGAAGGGTCATGTGACACTGAAAATTCTGCTTTAATATTAAAGGAGTAAATTACATTTAAAATATATATATATATATATAAAACTTATTTTATTAAATTGTAATAACAGATCACAGTCTACAGATTGCTGTTTTTACTGTATTTTAGTAAAATTTAAAAAAAAATGTATTAGCAAAACATTAAAAATTCAGGTAAATCGGCCCTATTAGATGTTTAGGATGAAAACTACATTTATAATTAATAATTAGTCACCAATGTCATCTAAAAGGCAACTGTAACACAGAACTGAGCATTGTAAAAGTTTGCTTTTTGATTCTTGATTAATGGATGTGCACCATAACTGTGAAAAAACTCTTCAACATGGTTTAATTAGATGTTAATGGATGTCTACATTTGGTCAGAGGAATGCATGTCTGTTTGATTGACGTTTATGGTTGCTTGAAGTTTTTTTTTAATAAAACCATTAAGTAAGATCTTTTAAAACCACACTTTCTCAAAAGCTAAAACAAATCTAAGAACGGCTAAAAGTGTACTGATGGATTGAACCCATTAAAAAAGTGTATTTTAGCTGAAGAATAACTATTGATGTTTCTAACGGATATTTAGCAGCCGCATGTCCAAGTCAGTCCGTAAGCAGTCCATATGTTCAAAGAATCTGTTGATCTGTTGGATGTCTGGTCTGTTTCTGTCTTTACTTTTGATTTATAATATCCTTTTCCTGCTCACATCTGCTTTCATGTACTATCCATTGATATTAACAGTATAAATTCTTTTTCCTAGAAAACCTATGCAATAAAAAAGAAAGAAATTTGCATTGAGCTGCATTGGCTTTTTTTTTCCAAGAATCAAGCAGAATATAAATGTATGTTTTCTGTTTTTTTTCCTCCCTCAGATTGTCATTTATTCAAAACCGAAGGTACAGTGACAATTCCAACAGAGTTCTGTCATGCGAGCTGGAATCTCAGGAGTCTGTTGGTGCATCATAGCGAAGAGTTGCAGCCTGAGGAAAACATACAGACAACTGCCTACATGGGAAATATGTGTCAAATCACGAGACTTCATTGCCATTTCCTTTTGATGATAAATAACAAATTGCAAATATTGTTTATAGGCCTATTTCGCAGAACTTCTACATTATGTAAGAATGATGTTAGCATGCAGGTATTTTATCAAACAGCCTAAAATCATAAATGCAACCAGATAAAATGTTCAGGAATGTTAAGGAGATGAGTAAAGTTTGGAAAAGCACAACAAAGGAACAAGGAGGCAAAGAAAAGTACACTTCAAAGGAACAGTTTACCTAAAAATGAAAATTGATGAATGTTTATTCACCCTCAGGCCTTCCAAGAAGACCATCACTTGTTTGCCAATGGATCCTCTGCAGTGAATGGGTGCCGTAAGCTGATAAAAACATCACAATAATCGTCCATAACGTCCATAATCCATAATATCGCTGAAAAAGTCCATCCCTTGTTCCCCTCTCACATCAGGTTTATTAGAAGTATTTTGGATTGTAAACAGTGCTTGGATAGAGGACTTGTATTTTAGCCCAGGGGTGTCAAATTCAGTTCCTGGAGGACCACTGGCCTGCAGAATTTAGCTCCAACCCTAATGAAACACACCTGAACCAGCTAATCAGGGTCTTCAGGGGTTACTAGAAACTTCCAGGCATGTGTTTTGGAGCTGGTTAGAGCTATATTCTGCTGGACACCGGCCCTCCAGGACTGGAGTTTGACAATTGTTATAGCCAGGCGCAATGGTTTGAAGTTAAAAACATCTTAAAGATGGATTGGTTTCTTACAAACATGCAGCTTTTCACAATATGTTAATTGACTGAAGTGGTGTAGATTACTTCTGAATTGTTGTGATGTTTTTATCAGCTGTTTGGACTCTTAATTTCTGACGGAACCTCATTGGTGACAAAGTGGGCTACGTTCACACGCCAAGTTTTTGGGATTGACAACCACATTTACTTACAGGTGCGAGTCTTGAAATGTCCCGTTCACACAGCAACTTACAGTAGAGTGTTTTCACAACGCATCATCAGTTGGCCATATTGGTGGCACTGAATATAAACAATGCCAGTGAACCAAACGAAACTCGCATTTTTTGCTGATTATTGCTGCTGAAAATGCTTAGTTATTATCATGATTTGGGCTGTACTAATCGGTTGGACCAGGAAAAACATTTGGAGTACTATAGACTGCCAAACGTTATAACAAATCAAATAACAAATTACAACAAACTGTCTGAGGAACAAAAGGCGTTTGTGGTTGGCCAGCCTGAACCAGGATTTCCAGAATCTTGACAACATTCATGTTTGTTTTTAATCATTTATGGTCAGGTAGGTGAAATATTAGGCTAATGTCTTGATTAAACTGCTTGTACATATCTTTATCACGTATTAACTTTAGTTTGTCAAAATATTGCGCTCTTTCTCTGCTTACTAAGTCCTTCTCTATATGATTTAGCAGCTTCCACACGAACAGCAGAACAACCTATTCAGTAGTACCTTAACCGAGCAATCCATGCTGTTGTTTACATCGGAGTATCTCCAGTACGGCCGCGCATCCGGGTAACTGACCAAATCGTGATGAATCAAGCCGGATTTCCAAAGTAGTATCAAAAATTCCAAAGTCCATAAAACTTAAAGTCTTGTCACTTTATGACACGAAAACAGTCAATGAAGCTTCAAGTTCATCCGTCAAATCGTCATTAACGGACAGCAGCATTAATATTTGCGTGGAGAGCGGAGGAATTTGACTCGGTCGCAGAAAACAAAACTGATGGGAGCGACTCCGGTGAAGAATACTTTCAGATACACAGCTCGTATCTCCGTCACTGTACGTTACCGAAACCACACCTGAAGACACGCAACATAACGCAGATACGTAGTGCAGCAGAGCGTCTCTCTCTCTCTCTCGCATTTTATAACGTTAAAGACAACTAGTTGTCCAGCCCTGTTCCGTTCACACAGCGCGTGTTTGCCGAAAATTCACGGATGTGAGTTCGGTTACAGAATGCGGTTGTCACGCCCGTTAATAAGCGTATTGTGTTTGAACGTAACTCTATTAAGGACTCAAATATAAGACTGACAACCGTATTCTGCTGCTGTGTGAACTGTAATATTAAATTACTTCAAATCTGTTCATATGAAGAAATAAACTCATCTTCATCATAGATGGCCTGATGGTGAGTACATTTTCAAGAAATTTTAGTTTTTGAGTGAACTATTCCTCATTTTTCAAGCTATATGAGGTTGTCAACTTACTGCTTCTCATTTACGTAGTCGTTCTCATCTTTCAAGTTAGAAGGAACATTTCTGCTTCAGCTGCAAAGGCTAACAATGACAAATATATACTGCTCAGCAGGCTTATCATTTAAGCATGCGGTTATTCTTGCATCCATTGAACCTCAACTGTTAATTTTCAGACTAAGGAGTTGATACTCCCTCTTTTTTTCATCAACGTATTTATGTTGTACATGTACAGTTTTGACTTCTGTGAAAAGAAGCAGTGGCTTGTCACTGTGTGACATTTGTACTTTTATTGTATCACTGTGTAAGCAAGCAAAATTAATTTAATGTACAGTGTATCTGGACGATGAAATCTCAAAAAACTGTTGTCAAAGTTTCATAAAACTATATAAAAACTACATTGTTATTCCGTACCGCATGTGTTCGGCACTTCTCATCCATTACATAAAAGCCGCTGTTTGATTGATGTGCCATTGTTCTTTCCATTGTGCTCCAGACAGCTCGATGGAGGTTCCTAGGAGACAGCTAAATACTGAAATATTTTAATTGTGTAATGCTTCATATGGCCTTGAAAGCATTAGCTTGATCAGGCCATTACATTGTTTTGCCCAAATGAGCCAATTACATGTCGAGGCATCGAGTGCCACTCAAAAATTCAAACTCGACCATCAAAGATCTAAATTACTATCCATTTGCGAAACAAATGTGAAGACGATTTCAAACGTGAAGTTTTAAAGCAGCTATTCCAGCATGAAGCCACACAACAGATGTTTTATGCTCTGCCAGAGACAATCAACCTGACAAAATATAATAATGCAAAGATCTCTGAAGTACTGGTTTGACGTTCACTGACGATACACATTACTGTTCAAAAGTCTGAGGTCAGTTCAAAAAATGTCCGTCTCTTAGGACCACAAAGACAGCATTTTTGGTGAAAGATATAGTTAAAACAGTATTGTGAAATATTATTTCCATCTAAAACAGCTGTTTTCTATTTTAACACATTTTAAAATGTCACTTATTTATGTGATGGCAGTCTTTACTGCAGTCTTCAGTGTCAGAAATCATTCTAATATGCTGATTTGTTGCTCAATTAAAGATGTTCGTTTTAGTTCAATTTCCTGATCATTTACTCACCCTCACGTCATCCCAGATGTTCATGCCTTTCTTTCTTCAGTCGAAAAGAAGGTTTCTGAGGAAAACATTCCAGGATTTTTCTCCATATAGTGGACTTCAGTGGTGGCCAACGGGTTGCAGGTCCAAATTACAGTTTCAATGCAGCTTCAAAGGGCTCTACACAATCCTAGACACAGAATAAGGGTCTTATCTTGCAAGAGAGTCATTTTCTAAGAAAAATACAAATGTATATACTTGTTAACCACAGATGGTCATCTTGCACTAGCTTGACCTCCCGCATTAAGTAAACACGCACGCATGACGTAGGTGGCGGTACCAACCCAGTGTTTACAAAGCGAATGTGCAAAGAAAGTCAAATGCCATTTACGAAAAGAAAAAACAAAACATTTTGATTTTGAAATTGGAGAAAATGAGATGGAGTTTTTTTTGCCCTACCCTTCCTTTTTGAACAGAAGCAGTGTTGCCAAGTCTGCGGTTTCACCACGGAATTGGGCTACATTTACACACTCTTGCCACAGGATGTTTTTTTTAACATGTGGGATGTGACCATTTAGCCCATGATATGCAAATATTACCAGAGAAACCCCGCCAAATGTGTATTTTACACTCCGGAATGCACTTTTAACCTGGGAATTCCCCCCTGAAACGTGATTGGGCTAGTTTTGAGTGGCAAGGTTTTGTTGTGAAATCCTGGCAACCCTGGAACCGAAGTACACAGCTGAAGAACTAGCTGCGTGTGACCTTTCCAACATGATTATCCAGTTCGTGAAGATGTGTATGCACATTGCAGAGCTAGTGAAAGACGAGCATTTGTGGTTAAAAAAAATATATATATAAATTATTTTTTTTTTTCTAGAAAATTACATTGTTTCGCTAGATAGGACCCTTATTTCTCAACTGGGATCATGTAGAGCCTTTTGAAGCTGTGTTGAAACTGCAATTTGGACTTTCAACACATTGTCCACCATTGGAGTCCACTATATGGAGAAAAACATGGAATGTCCTTAATTTCTTTTTGATTGAAGAAAGACATGAACATGTTGGATGACATGGGGGTGAATAAATGATCTGGAAATTTTTATGCTGCAAGCGAAGTTATGCATCCTTTCTCGTTTCTTACTAACCTCAAACTTTTCAGCAGTGGTGTAGTCACAATTCCTAGTAATTCAAGATACAGATGTTTATTTAACAAACTGTGCAGTCTTAAAAAAATAAAAAGCCAGTTTAGAAATGTATAAAGCATTTTATTAAAAGTGCTGTACATATACAAGGAAATGACTGACCTTTTATAAGATAATATTTACAAAATCTAACTAGTTAAGTAAACAATGACATAAAAAAGCAAAATAAAAATGTATATAATTGCGGCTTCTAAAACAAGAAAGTCTTTGGAAAGACACTGCACTGGTCAAAAGTAAATAAACACCTGAGAATAGTTGTACCCTGTACAGTCTTAATCCTGACATAATTATGTGTGACCTAAACCTCATAAAAAAAATTAAATAATAAAAAAGCTCAATCAAAGCATATCTTTAACGGTGGAATTGAGAAAAGCATCAGTGTTGGCTTTCTTGGAGAGCTCGCTCTGTAATGGGAAACAAGATAAAACACGTTAACACATCTTTACTAGTTGAACACCGAATCATTATTGGCAGAGCTTAAAATGTTAATGATCTCTCTCAAGGGAATTAGCGGTCACAAATGAGCATCCTGCTTATCACTGATGCTCCATTAATAAACATCCGGGCAAGTGGTCTGATGCTGAGTAATTGGGCTTACGGTAAAAGCTGAGTAGCTCACTGGAACCGGTTTCTTGTCACTGTTGAACTCCTGCAGCGGCACACGTGGGCCAGAGCTGGCCTCTGTAGTCTTGGTCCTCTGTTAGACCAAAAGACAAAAACACACCAAAATTAAGAAACATCACTGATCTTTAAGACATGTACAGGTGGTAGCACTTAACCTACAGATTTACACAGAGTACTGATCCTTGTTAATGCAACAGTGTCATCTAGTGTTAGCTTTAGGAACTTCTCTATTTTCGTGTCTAAACACAATCCTTTTTGGACTGATCTCAAGCCAAAAGCTTTGAACACAGTTGAATTGAGATTGGAATGCACCAGGCAGATGGTTTTAACCTTGGCAGAGAGTTGAGGTCTTCCTGGCACACACAGAAATGTGGTAGATGAGCTACCGCTGCTGCTGGCGCTACTGATGCTGCTCACGGTGGCAGTGCGAGGTGCCAACATATTGGGTGTCTGAAACAATTGGAAGACGATTATGCGTTTTCATAAAATGCTTGTTTTTGCAAATCCACGCTTAGGGAGAAAACAGATACCTTTTTAATTTTGTTAGGGGTGGGGGTGGCATATGTCGATCCGAGGGGTCTCTTTGTCGGAGTTTTAAACTGAGAGGTTTCTGTTTTCTTTGTCATCTGGAAGACAGGTTTAGTAAAAAATCTTTAAAAACAATCCTGAAGAAAATATGAAAATGCATCAAGGTAAGATACAGACACTCTATACTACAAGGTATTTCCTTCTTTTGTTTCTAAACACCATCTGATATTGGACGATGGCTGATATAGGTGCTTTTCAATACTCAAATAAAAATAAAGAGGTCATCGGATGCCCATTTTCCACAAGTTCAACAGAATTTCATGGTTTTCTGTATCAGGACATCATTTAAAAAAAAAAAAAAAAAAAAAAAAAAAAAAAAGGTCCTTGGCTGGTCTTAAAATTTCGAAAATAAAACCTCAGATGAACAACAACGCATGACAAAATTGCACTGTGTCATTACTTACTGAACAAAAATAAAGCCAAAATGGAAAAGCCATGTGTGACAAAGCTAGGACACCCTTACTGTTAACATTGCAATTAAGAGGGTAAATAACAGTCAAGCACTGCTGAACAAATACCTTTGATTAACTGATCATCAGCAAGTCTAAGCACCTCTATAAAAGCATAAGCTTTGGCAGTTTGCTGGTCTGGAGCCTTCAGGTGTGTTAAGACATCAGCAATCATCTTAGAGAAGCAATTGTTGCTGCCATTAATCTGAGAAGAGTAATACAGCCATTTCCAAACAATTAGAAGTTTATTCACAAGTGGAAGACATTTAAAACAGACACCTCTCCTTCCAGGAGTGGACGTCCCAGAACATTCACCCCAAGATCAGACCGTGTAAAGCTCAAAGAAATGGCAGACAACCCAAGAACTACACCTCAGACTTTACAGGCCTCAGTTAACATGTTAAATGATAAAATTCATGACAATACCATTAGAAAAATATGGGACAAAAATGGCATGTTTGGAAGGCTTGGCAGAAGAAAGCCTCTTCTGTCTAAAAAAAAACAAAACAAAAAAAAACACATGGCAGCACAGTTTAGGTCTGCAAAGTTGCATCTGAACAAAACACAAGTCTTCTAGAATAATGTCTTTTGAACAGACGAGACCGAAGTGGAGATGTTTGGCCATAATGCACAGCGCCAATTTTGGTGAAAACCTAAAGAGCATATCAGCACAAACACCTCATACCAAAAGACAAGCATGCGGGAGGAGGGCTGATAATTTTGGGCTTGTTTTGTAGCCACAGGACCTGGGCACCTCACAGTCATTGAGTTGGCCATGAACTCCTCTGTATCTCAAAGTATTCTAGAGTCAAATGCGAGGGCATCTAAAGTTGGGCCAAAATTGGGTCATGCGACAGGACAATGATTCCAAGCACACCAGCAAATCTACAACAGAATGGCTGAAAAGAAAAGAATCAAGGTGTTGCAATAGCCCAGTCAAAGTCTAGAGCTCATCCCGACTCGAATGCTGTGGTGAGAGCTGTGCATAAGCAAATGCCCACAAACCTCAATAAACTCGAGCAACGTTGAAAAGAAGAGTGGTCCAAATTCCTCCAGAACGATGTGAGAGACTGATAAAGTCACACAGAAAATGAATGCTTCAAGTTATTGCTGCTAAAAGTGGATCCACAGGCAATTGAATTATAGGGTGCCCTAACTTTGTGACACAAGGCTTTTCCATCTTGGCTTTATTTTTGTTAAACACAGTGTGATGTGTCATGTGATGAAATTTTAAAGGGGTCATTGGATGCCCATTTTCCACAAGTTGATATGATTCACTAGGGTCTTAAAGAAAAGTCTATAATTTACTTTGGTTAAAAATTCTCAATGGTAGTGTAAAACAACACCCTTTTTACCATGCCAAAATCAGCTCTGCAAAAATTACCTCATTCTGGTCGAGGTTGCTTTAAATGTTAATGAGCTCTGCTCACCCCGCCCCTCTCTTCTCTCTGTGGAATGACGAGCCTGTTTACTTTAGCCGCTAAACTTGCTAACTAGCACATTATTAGGAAAGGCGATCGCAAAGATTCATAAAAAAAACCCTTATACTATAAAAGTTATATAACCATATAAAGTATATTATAGACTTTTCATTAAGACCCTAAAGAATCATATCAACTTGTGGAAAATGGGTATCCGATGACCCCTTTAAAAACTCTCAATGGTAGTTTAAAACCACTCTTTTTATCTTGTCAAAATGAGCTCTGCAAAAACCCATTCTGATGGATTGTTCCTTTAAATGCAAATAAGCTCTGCTTGCCCCTCTATTCTCTCTGCGGAGTGACGAGCTGTGCTCGGAGAGATTGTTTACTTTAGCCACATTTAGCGTGTTTAGGTTGCGATTCAGAAAAAAACCTTATACTCACTTCTGCTGTAAGTGAAGCTGGATGACGAATGATTTGCACGAACATAGACACATTTATGTAGATCGGGGGGCGCATTTCCTTCACAAACAAATGTAATCCACTGCATCTTCAGCGGCTCAGATGTTGCGAGTAAATGACGACCACTATGTTTATTATTACATCCAGCAACACAACACCTCAATCTGAGATATTCTTGTCGAACTTACATCCCTGCTCTGGCATCAAAACAGTGGAGGTCGGACTGTTACAGCTGATTTAGGGCAGGTCTGAGGTAAGATGCACATGTCAATCAACTATCGTTGGAGCTGCATGATGCCACACCGACAGACATCTGAGAATGGCTTGATTTAAAAAAGGGGATATTATTTACATAGATTTTTATCATTATAGGGTAGATGTGTACATACACTGCCAACAAACATTAATGTTCAAACAACATGAAAAAGTGAACTTTGCATCCGATGACCCCTTTAAATCTTGAAAGCGTTGAAGTGACGCTTGAGTGATTAAGAATATTCTAATATAATAATAAGCTTTCCTTTAATTGCTTTGTCCTTATTTCCTCTCCTTGCATCCTTCCCTCTCATTCAAGGGGGTGGAGCTAAGACGTAAGGCAAGGAAACGAGGGTGAACAAATAAGAAATGAGAAGCACCCAGTGAAACTCACCCGTTCATTCTTCTCCTTGTCTTTCTGCAAGCGATGCTCTTCCCACTGGCTGGAGATGTAATCCATAATCCTTTGACCTTGTACAAGAAAGGAAGTCCCCTGATTCTTTTCCCAAACTTCCACACGGCTTCTTAACTCCTCTTCCAGCTGTTTGTGTAGAAATGCACAGGCAAATTGACATTACAAATCACACAACCACAACTTGTTTGCAATAGGAATAATTTACCCAAAGTTGCAAAAATAGAATTAGTGATGTTTCTTCTTAAAAATTATTAGAGGTCAGTCATTTTACCTGAATATTAAATTGATATTAAAAGGGACAGGTCACCCAAAAAAAATCATCTGTCATTAATTACTAATTAGACCTTTGTTCATCTTCAGAACACAAATGAATAATATAGCTGCATGAACCGGTAGGGTTCAAGCGCTTAAGGCATTCAAGCATTTAAGGAAAAAGTGTTACATATCATTTAGTAAGGCTGTACCTTGTTTTTTTAAAAAAAATCCAGGTAATTTACCACAGAATAGGGTGACCAGACATGCCACTTCCACAACCCATTCAGCACAGGATTTCTAAATTGCCTAAAATAATGTCCCTGCCGGGAAATGGCAAGTCTGGTCGCCGTACAATAATTTTTTTTTTTTTTTTTTTTTTACGTTTATGACGGTTTTAATGCTAGCTGTGGTCCGACTCTCTTAAAACTTTGAATGCTTATTTAGAATCACCCATCACATGTGCTCAGCAAGTTTTGTGAAGTTTTGAGTTTTCCTTTAGGCTTTATAGGATTTTTTGTACTGTGTGCCGTACAATCGTTTACACCCTTGAAAAATGCAATATCAAGAAATTGTTGAATAAACTTATTATTTTTGTTGCACACAAAATTATTGTCGTAGCTTCAAAAAAAATTATGGTTGAACCACTGATGTCACATGGACTATTTTAATAATATCCTTACTACCTTTCTGGGCCTTGAACGTGGTAGTTGTGTTGCTGTCTATGCAGGTCAGAAAGCTATTGTGTTCCGAAGATGAACGAAGGTTTGGAATGACACAAGGGTAAGTAATTAATGAAAGAACTTTCTTTTTTTTTTTTTAAGTAATAGCAAATGTGCAAGTACCTTTGGGAGCAGTTTCTGCACTTTAGCCCTGTCCTTACTCTCTTTGAGCAGAGAACCTCCCCTGTTACTGAAGCGATTTGGATCCGCAGCCTTTCTCTGGTAAGCAAAGCATATGGAACAAAATGACACATTTGAAACCACATATGGTTGAGTTCACTTCAAGCATAGGACTTGTGAGATGCTTATACCTCAAACTCTTGAAAGAGAGCCCAGTTTCTCTTCCATTTTTCCAGGTCCTCCAATATGGGCTGTGCTGCCTCATAGAAAGCCTTCATTCTCAGCAGCTCGGTGTCATGGAGGGCCAACAGCTCCTCGGTGTAGTGATCTGTTCAACCAGAATTAAGCCCTTTTCCATTAGCAAAGAATACGTTTTTATCTGTTTTTAATGGTTTTAAACAGGGTTGGTGATTAATAATATAATCTACTTAAAAACTCATAATTAATTACAATTAGCTTACAATTAAAAACCCAAAACTGAAAATTCTGTCATTGATTACTCACCCTCATGTCGTTCCAAACCCGAAAGATCTTCAGAACACAAATTAAGATATTTCTGATGAAATCCAAGAGCTTTCTGACCAAAAATATCTTAACTATGGGTAAATAATTGATGACAGAATTTTCAGTGTTGGGTGAACTATCCCTTTAAATGAATATTTTGATGGATGAGTTTGTTTCTTCATCTGAACAGATTTGTTCTGATGAAGAAACTAATTCATCTACATTTTGGATGGCCCTGATGGTGAGTATGTTTAATATTTAGGTACACGATTCATTTGAACACATATTTCTGCTTGCTGAGAAAAGCTATAAATTTAACATTATAAAGTTACCTGACTGCTTTCAAGTCTCAGGCAACTTACCATCACAGAAGTGAACACTGAACGGCTCTCTCTGTTCTGGCCCAAGCATGCATTTGTCCCACAGAACCACAAGCTCCTGTCGGACCTTATCAATCACCACCTCCAGCTGAGCCATCTGCAGTTCCTCCAGATGTTCCACATAGCCCCGCCACTGCAAGAGGAAATGCAGTCCATTAGTACTCGTTGCTAAACCACAAGGAGAATTAAGATCCCTGATAGGACATCCTGTGGGTTACATGCAAAAGCTCTCACCCGTCTGATATCATCAGAGAGAGTGCTCATGGCAGACTCTTGGAACGCCCTGCCTTCCGGCTCAGGACAACTCAGACGATTCCACAGGCTCGTAGCTCGCTCCTTGAGTTTGTCTCGGGCTGAAATCAAGGATTCCTTTTTCAGCTCAAGCTGTGTGGAATAAAAATGTATTATTAGTATAATAATAATAATAATAATAATAAAAATAATGTTTATCAGACAGCTGGCAAGTATCTCTTTTTTATATACGCATCTTTTTATACTTACATAGCCAATTTTTGATTCAAATTTGGTGCAAAATTTAATTTTGCCAAGCTTGTTCAATAAACAGCCACTAGATGGCACCGCTAGTTCATGCAACGCTTTTAGAAGACTTAATATCCATGCAGAAACATTTGTATAAATTTTGGAAGGGAAAAAAAAAAAAAAAAAAAAAAAAAAAAACACACACACACACACAACCAGTCAAAATTTTTTGAACAGAGGGATTTTTAATGCTCTTCTGCTCATCAAGCCTGCATTTATTTGATCCAAAGTACGGCAAAAACAGTAAAATTTTGAAATATTTTTACTATTTAAAATAACTGCATTCTATTTGAATATATTTTACAACGTAATTTCAATGTAATTCAAAGCTGAATTTGTAGCATCTTTAATCCAATCACATGATCCTTCAGAAACTATTCTAACATTCTGATTTGCTACTCAAAAAAAATAAAATAAAATAAAATATATTATTATTATTATTATTGTTATGTTTAGATAGAGTACAATTTTTTTTCAGGTTTCTTTGATGAATAGAAAGTTCAGAAGAACAGGATTTATCTTCTGTAATATTAGAAATGGCTTTATCAACACTTTTAATCACTTTAAAGCATTCTTGCTAAATAAAAGTATTTAGCCCAACAACAACAAAAAAAAAAACTGATTCCAAGTTTTTAAATGTTATAGTGTATAATGTTACAAAAGTTTTTTTTATTTCAAATAAATGCTGATCTTTGGATCTTTCTATTCATCAAAGAATCCTGAAAAAAAGTACTCAACTGTTTTAAATATGGTTAATAATAATAATAATAATAATGATGATGATGATGATGATGATAAATGTTTCTTGAACAGTAAATCAGCATATTAGAATGATTTCTGTAGGATCATGTGAGACTAAAGACTGGAGTAATGATGCTAAAAATGTATCTTTGATCACAGGAATAAATTACATTTTAAAATATATTCAAATAGAAAGCAGATATTTTAAATAGAAAAAAATATTTCACAATATTACTATCAAATAAATGCAGGCTTGGTGAGCAGACGAGACGTCTTTATAAAAAAAGAAAAAAAGAAAAAAAAAAACAACATTTAAAGTCATACTGTTCAAAAACTTTTGAGACATTTGCAAAACTGAAACTACTGTTTTTTCATTGTTTTTTAAAGGAAAAAAAATTAATTAGCACCTGGCTGAGCAGCAGTTTCAAGGCTTTGATATTATCATGCGTGAGCAGAAAAATATCAGTATCAGGGGAGATGCTCTCCCGTTCCAGACTGCTCTCTGGTTCATGTCCCATCTCATCCATCAGGTTCCTGATGTCCTCTCTGAGCCCAGAGAACACCTTCTCCCTGCTCACCTAGAAACACAGAGCTCATAAAGATCATAAAAGCATCCAGAACAGAAACTCACAAGCCATCTAAACATGTCCAAAAAGAAAAAGAATAGATACTTTTTCTTTGTCAAGTTTCTCAACATGTTCCTGGAGTTCCTGCAGCTGGGTTCGAGAAGGCACGCTTCCTGACGGAATGTAATATGGTGTAGCGCATAAAGTCACACACAACTCCTCATCCTGCTTCTTCAAATCACTCAGCTCTCTTAAACGCTCATTCTTCTCCTTTAGAAGAGATTCAACACGGCACCGCAGGTTCTTCTCCATCTGGAGGACTGTAAGGTTGTCCTCCAACTATAAAAAGATTGCAGGATAGCTTTCCATAATTAGGATTAAAATTCTTAGAAAAACTAAAAATTCCAAAGGACAAAATTTCAGATAAGGATCACAGGTCTTACTTTATATGGTTCCAGTGCCAGCTCTAAGCACAGTGTATCCAGTTGTTTCTGGAAGGTAATGACATCGGTTTTAATGCGATGTCTTAAGGCCTCTTCCTCCATGATCATTGAATGCAAAAGCTCCTATAAAACACATTTAAGTCAGAGTAAGCATCAAGCACAAATCGATGAGATGTTATGTATGCAAAGGTAGAACTTACATCTATATGTTTTTTCACAGTTTGCATTCGTTCTACCCTCTGCTCCTCCATGATGCCGATACTGTCCCATATGTCCACAAGCCTGGCCATGCCATGATTGATCTCAGTCACCAGAGAGAACGCCAGAGCTTCACTGCTCATGAAAACATAAGGAAATAAATGCAATTAAATGTATACTAATGGATCTAGAGGTGTCTGGACTGACAGTGTCAGCCTTCATTTCACTGCATCTTTTAGGCATACAATGAAAGTGAATGGTGACTGAGACACATAATCTTTTGAGTTCAAGAGAAGAATGTCAAGCGGTTTTGAAGCAACATAAGGGTGTGAAAATGATGCTAGAATATGTATTGGTATTATATTTGGCTGAACTATCACCTAAATAAGGCTTACGACAACAAAACATCAGCACGAGGTTAGACATGCGTAATAAAGTAACGTTACACCAAGTTACCAGTCAAAAAATTTTGAACAAGTCTTCTCTGCTCACCAAGCCTCTATTTATTTGATCCAAAGTACGGAAAAACAGTAACATTTAGAAATATTTTTACCATTTAAAATAACTGCTTTCTATTTAAATATATTTTAAAATGTAATTTATTCCTGTGATTTTAAAGCTGAATTTCTAGAATTTGTACGGTTCAAAATCCTTAGTGTGCGTTTATCTCGTACGTAAAACCAAAAAGAGGTAATTTATGCTACTAGCATGTGTTTTAGCAGCCACAACACAACATAACAAGACACGGCCATAATAAAATTTAATATCACGCTGGTTTGCCAGTTTAACAGTCTCGAATTAAACTATACACACTTACCTTCTGCGACAAGACATCGTTGTACCGTACTAACGCACAACTCCGTCGATAAACTAAATAAAATATGACGTATGAAAATAAATAACAGCCGTCTCGCACTGCAACCTACGAGCGGTAAAATTTGAATCGCAGCTGACGTCTTCTTGTCTTCTTCACTGGATGCAGCGGGAAAAGAGACTCATATTGGCGTGACGAGTAGGGCGCCACTACGCGTCCCGGAGCGAAATAGGTTCATTATAATCGATCACATTCCGTAGTGATTTGTGATAACGACGGTTATCCTTAAGGATGTTAGTGCGATAAATTATTGGAAAAAACTAAGTTCCACTTAACATAATGGATAAGAATCTGCACTTGTGTTGCACAACTGACACAAATGATGAACTATGGAGGTACAAACCACAAAATCTGCAGTCTGTGGAGTATCTTCAACTAAGATACGGTAAGCTGTAATGCAACCTTTGTAATTTTGTTCTTCTTGACAAAGACATGGACAACTGTTTCTTTACAATAGGGGTTTCAACCAGAGGTCTGCAGGCGGTTCACCTATAGAGAGTTTGCTCTTACGTCACGGTTTGGTCAGTTACCGGGTGCGCAGCCATATTAGAGATACTCGGACGTAAACAAAAGCATGGATTGCATGGTTATTGTACTACTAAATATGTTATTATGCTAATTTATGCTGTCTAAACCGTGGAAAAAATGTGTGTAAGCTGTTAAATCATAAACAGAAGGACTTAGTTAGCAGAAAAGGGCGCAATATTTTGACAAACTAAAGTTAATAGGCGGTAAAGATATGTACGAACAGTATTAATTAAGATGTTAGCCTAATATTCATCTACCTGACCAGAAATGATAAGAACAAACATGAAATCCTGATTCAGTTTGGCCACTCTTCTCCTTGATTTGTTAAAACTTTTGGCAGTCTGTAGTACTCCAGATGTTTTTCCCGGTCTGACCGATTAGCACAGCCCGAACCATGACAATAATTGACCCTTTTCAGCAGCATTAATTAGCAAAATATGCAAGCTTCGTTTGGTTCAGTGGCATTTTTTATGTTAAGTGCCACCAATATGGCCAACTGATGACCTGAAAACACTCTATTATTGTTTGATCTCAAACTATTTTGTAAACAATACCATTAAGTTAACTAAAACCAAAAACCATAATTTATCAATCACAATTTATTAGAAAAGAACTAAAATTAAGATGTTTTTGCAATGTAATCTTCACAACCAAGTTTGTAAAACATGAATATGGTATCAGTATCATGTGTAGGCCTAGGCTATAAAAAAAGCATGAACCTTGAGGCAACAAGTGTATCCAAATGGTGGAGTCCAAACAGTAGTTACTGACATTGGTTTAAAATATAATCACATATATAATCACATCTCCAGGTGAAATTCGTCATTCACTTTTATTTCAAGAACACTATAAAACATTTTCACATTTAAAAGGCAGTATAACAGGTAGCTTAAAATCACAGGTCTGAATTGTCTTCTCATTGTCCTGTGTTATTTGTTGATGTGTGAAGACATTTTTTTTGCCTGGAAATTAATGGCAAGTTTTGCACCAATCACATTCACACACAGAATTATCTGTCTTCTTGTATATTTCACATTTAAAATGGTATTAAATATTAAATTAATGTGTCAGAAATATCACAAAACATCGATATTGTTATTTGTTAGAGTTTCTTGTACTTTTTGGTAACTAAAAAAACTTATAATGAGGCATAATTCCAGTGTGTATAATAATAACCCCTGAGTTTGTTCAGTAGCAGAATATTTAAAATATTCATATTCACTTCTCAAACAGGAGTCTGTTTTTTATGCCATCATGTTGATTTCACAAACATATTCAGCATTCATCATTTTCTAAGAGCTGAATGTCATATTTCATGTTTTGATAGAAAATATGTTTTTCCAGCTCATGAGGCCCATTTGTGGACACATCACACAGATGAGTCATTAACTGGTTGAATCGTATGAGTAGCAAAACAAACAGCACTGTGAATGGTATGAAATGACAGTTGTTCCATGTTTTTGTCACCAGCCCCAAAGAAAGAGCCTCTCCTTAAAGAATCTATTACTGGTGTGTTGCAGCAAGCCAGAATTACATTCACGCCAACTTCTTTATAGTCTTTTAAAACCATTTTGAAGGTGCTCACTCCTGCTGTGTCTATTATGGAGATGCAGGAGCAATCTAAGATGATGGTATGAAAATCAATGTTTTTTGAAATCAAGTTTACACTTACATCTCCATTTGTTTCATCTACTGCCTTCTTTGCAGCCTTTTCTCTAGCTTTTTTCTCCAGTTTTCTTCTGCGGGTTATTTCAAGGAATGGCTCAAGATCAGTTGCTTTATATAAAGATTTTAAAAAGAAGTCTTTGTTGGCGTAAAAAAGAGGTGACTGAAAACGAAAGATCTTCACTTTTGGAACAGGCGAAAGATTGTCATACTCTTCCATGTCCTCAAAGTCGTTGGTTTGTTCAATTTGTCCTAGTAATGAAACCTTAGGATTCTGAGTCTGGGCCACCACGCAGATCATAGAGAAGACCACCCCAATCGCCAAACCAAGCTCTACGCTAATTAAAGCAGTTGAGCTCATGGTTACCAACCAGACAATTGCCTCAATCTTGCTTTCACGCCATTGCTTAGGGACGTCTAGAAATTTGCGCAGGGCGCCCCGCAGACTGACGATGATGATGCAGGCGAGGACACATTTCTGCAGGGCGTAGAAAAATGGTGCAAAGAAGAGAAGGACCAGAAGAACCACTAAGGCACTCACTACGCTGGAGACCTGAGTCTGGCAGCCTGTTGAGTCCTTCACCATAGTTTTCGCAAGGGCGGCACTTGTAGTGAAAGAATGGAAGAATGATGGAATTATATTGCAGAACCCAATTGCGATCATTTCTTGGTTGGGCTTAACCGTGTAACCATTCTTTTTAGCAAACATCTCAGACAGCGAAACAGTAAATGCAAAACTTATAACAGCTAATGGAATGGCATCGTATGCTAAACGGGGCATCAATTCAAAGCTGGGCACCTTTGGCGGAACGAAACCGGTTGGAATGGCACCTGAGATACTGGAGCTAAACTGTCCGTTTAGATCAGCAAAGTGGGAAACTATTGTGGCAACTGCCACTACCACCAGTTCTGTGGGCAACGGTATCTTCAAACGATCCTTATAGCGATCCTGGATCTCTTTTCCTGCGACCAGCACTGTGATGCAAATGGCACTTGTTATTAAGTCACAGAAGTTGGTTTTGTGGATGTTTTTGAAGATGTTGATCCAAGTGACCACCACTGTGCCGTAGCCTTGGTGTCGAGGGATCTTAAGGCCGAGCAGGTACTTTGCCTGGACAGTGAGGATAGTGCAAGATGCCCCAGTGGCAAAGCCATCAAGCATAGGAGCAGACAGATAAACGGAGACAAACCCCAGCCTGAGAACGGCCATCAGCACCTGAGGAGAAAATACAATACACCATAAATACAGTAAATCCATATCCAAAGGGCACTTATGGTGCTTTTCCACTGCACAGCACGGCTCCGTACAGCACACTTAAAGGGTTAGTTCAAACAAAAATGAAAATTCTGTCATTAATTACTCACCCTCATGTCGTTCCAAACCAGTAAATCCTTCGTTCGTCTTCAGAACACAAATTAAAAGAGAAGTCCACTTCCAAAACAAAGATTCACATATAATATACTCACCCCCTTGTCATCCAAGATGTTCATGTCTTTCGAAATTATGTTTTTTGAGAAAAACATTTACCCTAACTGTCATGAACCGGAACAAAAACAGTCCAGGCAGAGTAAGACAAGATGAGCGTTTGGCATTAAAAAGTATATAAATTGTATTATTTTTATAAAAAAAAACAATCGTTATATAAAGACCCCTCTTTCTCTGCTGGGATTGTGTTACAACTGCATTTGGGATCATTTAAAGCCGCATTTAAACTGCTTTTTGGAAGTTCAAAATCGGGGCACCACATAAGTTCATTATATGGAGAAAAATGCTGAAATGTTTCTCTCAAAAAACATAATTTTTGAAGAAAGAAAGACATGAAAGAAAGACATGAACATCTTGGATGACAAGGGGGTGAGTATTTATAAATTGTTATTCAGAAAGCTCTCGGATTTCATCAAAAATATCTTAATTTTTGTTTCAAAGATGAACGTAGGTCTTACAGGTTTATAACGACATTAGGGTGAGTAAATAGTACCACCTCGGTTGAGGTTCCAAGTGAGCCATACCGATACTACAATGTGATGTGTTCACACTGCAGATCACTGATTGGTCAGAGAGCACAGTCACTACCAGCATTATTGGATTTATGACACAAGACACCAAACCTGCTAGCAGCAACAGCCACTGCAGTATCGTTCGCACAACTTGCTTGAAAACAAAGAAAAAAAGGGCAGTAGAGGCAGCGCAACTAGTCTAAAATCCCAACCACTTTGAAACGGTACTAACTGCAGCGGAAAAGCAAGTGAGCCAAGCCGAGCCGAATTGTCCCAAACTGAGTCAAACCACGCAGTGGAAAAGGTAAGCTGGTCGAGTCAGGCTGAGCAGAGCTGTGCTGAGTTGTACTACGCAGTGGAAAAGCAGCTACAGAAGTACGACTAATCATGACTGCCATGGTGAAGATGCTTTGAAATGACTCGCTCCCATGATTCTTTGCAGTGGTGCAGGAAGGATGCACAAGTGCACTTCAAGGATCAGTTGTTTGGTTCCCTACACCCTTAATTCCTTCAAGTCTCTCACTCACATTTATTTAAATTTCAGTATTTTACTTGAGTGTTTTAAGAATGCGTACGTACCTGGTAGACTCCAGCAAGAAATGTTAAAGCTGTGGCAATGCTAATGGCGTAGCATTCCTTTCCACATTCCATATTCAGTGACATGATCTTCAAGTTGACCAGAGTAGTGTTAGCTTCCCCAGTGCTATTTAACCCAAATGTACTTTTCGTACTGTCTTCATTCAGATCGAAGCCTGCAAGGAAAACCTCTCTGTCTACAACTTGTCCAACCATCAGACTCATGAGGCTGAAGATGCCCACCGAAACATGTCTTGACGTTCCCATTAGAAAGTAAATTATGTTTGCGAAAAACGATGTGTACAAGCCATAGATGGGTTCCAAGCCAGCCAGCAGGCAGTACGCAATGGCTTGAGGGATCAATATGATGCCAATTATGAGGCCAGACATCAGATCTCCCCATATATATTCCTTCACATTGTACTTCGGAAGCCATTTCACTACAGGGAAGAAGCCTGTTAGAGTCTTCTTCACTTTAGTTCCTGAACAAGAGAGGTTTCTTTGCAACTTGGTCTTGATAATGTCAGGAATCCGTTTCCTCTGTCGCTCTCTACGTTTTAGTGGGCCCACAGTCACCGAGTTGAGGTCCTCCATGGCTTTCAGTGATGAAGGACCCATGCACTGATGAGGCTTTTAAGACAGCTCCTGAAAAGGGGACAAAGACCTTTGATCAGTGAGTGATCTTCTTTAAAGATCAAACTGGATGTCTGTTAAATAGGGGTAACTGATTAATCGTTATACTTGGAGCAAGTATGAATGGAAAAGAGTTTCCTGCGTTTTCCTTTTTTAGCCATTTCTGCTGGAACAAGTCAATAATTAGTCATGCAAGTTAACACGATTATTACACCAATCAGTGTTTGAGAGGGTTTAATGTGCTTCATTGGAAATTGTTCTCACATACATCTCTTATCAAAGCCTTTAAAGCTGTTTGATCTGCAGGCTAGAGTGAAACCTGGACACAAAAGCTTGATCTTACATCTCACCTACTTCTAAGTCATTAATATTAATAGGACTTTGTATGCTCAAAGTGTAATGCTAATACAGCTATTTTATGACAGTAACAATGTTAAAGTCCTTTCCCTTTTATAATCATTGATAAAACTCCATGAAGTACAAGTAGAGATGTACTGTATGTGGCACAACATACACATCAGAGCGCTTAGCGATTCAAAGCAATTCCTGAGTAAAAATGTCCAGTTACTAATTAGTTCACAGAAAAATCTCACCAAACATTTATTTTTGATTCCTTGTCCCATTAATTCCTCTTCACATCAATGTAGCAGGCATCTGCTGTAGATTTGGATGTGCCTATCCTTCTTGACAATGAAAGACAATGGTCTCTAATCAAAGCAAACTACGCGTGCATGCTATTTATCTCCAATTGCCCTTTTACTGAAGGGTCGTAAAATCACTACTTAGATATGAGATTGTTTTCCATGATGGTGTCTCATAAAGTTTATAGGTCTATACTTGAACTGGCATTAACATCAGTAAACTATTCTTTTTCCCTCCACAGTTATCCTTCTGCCAAAGTCGACGTGTGATCAGTGTGTTTTTGAATTTTAAGACAGAAATAACCACCTAAATGAGCAACTATTAAGTACAACACTCACCTGCATAAGTGGTCAACCTATAAAATGAACAAAACTGCTTAGATGTATTCACTAACCTCTCTACACCCCGCCTCTCATCGGCTAAATGAAAAGCAATGGTGTAAGTCCATGCTTCAAACCTTCAGGCAGTCCCCCTTTCTGACATCAGTCGTTTTCGTAGGCTGTAAGAACAGAAGGCGGAAGTGTTGTATCTCTCCTGGGTTAAACATATGCTAGTTTGTAGTGCTCTGCATTGAGCAACAGCCAACATGTCAATAAGGCATAAAGAGTCAATCTTTTACTGGTTCTTATTAGATGGAGCAAAGCCAGATCACACATTAAATAATACTACGAAATATAATGACAATAAGTTTCATCTGAACCAGTTAAATGAATTATAGACTGGACTATGTAGTGCAACATGAGCCATGTGAGAAGAAATCAAAATACATTTGCTCTGTTACGCAATTGCAATTGTTATGCAGTTACGCAATTTATTATGTTGTTATGCAATTATACAATTTACACCTAGTGGATAGCAAAGATTTATGCATTGAAGTACATATACTAGATTTAGTTGTAAAGTGTGTGATTGCTTTTGGTCTTTGTCTTATAGCTATAAAATTTCTATTGAAAAGCAATAGCAGGGCAACCTGGCCAAGCGCAAAGAGTCAATCTTTTACTAGTTCTTCTTAAACTGAGCAAAAACATTTCACACATCAGATTGTTCCATGAAAAATAAAGAAAATAGCAGAATCAGTGTTTCATCTGAACTAGTTAAATGAGTTATATACTGGCATAGTGAACTAGTTTTACAATTGGCTCTTTGTTTGTTGCTGGCAATGCAGAAATGTTCAATGACAGGCAGTGTCTTGAAATTTCACACTGACTGAAAATGCTGTCGCTTGTGCTACTTAGAGGATGTATGGCATTTATACTGGAAAAATTGTGTGAAATATGACTTACACATTTCTACAGAGACTCTTTTATCATAAATGTTCTGCTTTTAAATATAGGTCCCATCATGTGGGACATTTTTTTGGCTCTGTGTATTGTATAGTATTTGCCTCATACTGTTGTGTGTCTCTGTGTGTGTTTCCATTCATTTAAATTATTACTATTGTGTCAATAAATAACAAAGGGCCAGTTCAGGCAATCTCTCAGTTTATTCTGTGAATTGTGAACCTCTGTCATTTGGTAGAATAATGACTGTGTGGTTAAGACCAATGTCCTTTCTGACCTTTCTTCATAATTGCAGACATAGTTGTTGTTATCAGGTGTAAAGATAGAGATCTCAGTCCACTTTATGTGAAATGCGTCAGTTATGAGTCATACTGAATATAAGTGAATGAGAGACAGACCTTCAAATATGGTCTTTGGCAAACTGAGATCTTGTGTATGATATGTCTTATGTAGATGACTGTAGATAACATGTAGAAATTATTTGTTTAACTTCAATGTCATATGGTAATCCCTAAAGTGTCTAAAATCATAAAATGATTTGACATGACCTGAATGTGCTCAAAAGGCATGTTCCTTTATCTTTATTTCCTATTACATATGCATGTGATTTCATACTAACATATAAACGCTTTGTATAGGAGGAAGCCCACCAACATATAAAGATTGAGGATGAATATTTTGTGAAACAGTGACTCACCCTTAGCATAGGAGCGGATGAGTAGAATGGAGAATACATTTGCCATGCCTTCACTGCTGAATTTCCCGGTGCGCTTTAGCTTGACTGTCTGAATAGAGCAGAGGATTGTGGGTAAAGATGTTGCTCCGCTTTCTTAACCCTCAACAACCAATCATAGGCAGATGGAGATGGAGGAAGAGAGAGAAGGGAGGGGGGCTGTGGGCTGATCACCATAGAAACAGTGCCACCCACAGTCACTACTTAGTATTACTGAACTTGTATGTGGCTGAAAGCATGAGTAGTTCACTGTGAGCCACATGAGAAAAAAAAATAGACTGGAATTTGATTTTATGTTTGCCTAGCATAAACTTGCTGATTATCTATATAGACACGTATGTTTATTCAGTGTACTCTAGTGTACACCTTAAAGTGCATTTATTATATAAATGTTGTTTTTTGTATTATTAAAATGCTTTGTATTAATTATCTTAGCCTATTTTAATATAAAATGTGTTAGTTGTTTCCCTTAAAAGTGTAACACTGTTTGTGCCTCTGGTCCTGTGTTGCTGCTCTGTTTGTTAGTCTGCCTGACAACAGCTTAGCCAATGGTGTGAGTTCAGGGCGTGGCTACCTGTTTGTCCAACCAATGGCAGATAAGCATGAGATGAGTGTTTAAGGAAACCTGTTTGAAAATGGTTAATTTAGCATCTATTTTTGAAAATTAGAATTTAGATTCTGAGAATGTAGGGCAACATTTGTTATTCCATTGAGGAGTAACCATCATGTGAACAAAAAAAAAAAAAAAAATTACTCATTTCTATCCACCTTATTTTTCAATATGGAACTAAGCTGTTTTCTGTGAATGTGTGAGACTTCCGTTTCATTTTCCGCTGTAGGAAAATAACGAGAAGAATAACTATGTGCAGTAAACGGTGAAACTGTTTGCACTACAAACCAGTGTGTTCAAACTTAAGATAATATATTAAAATAATATGGTAAGACACACCAGTTTGCAATGTCAAGTAGCTAAACAAACTGTTTTGTACAGCTAAAAATAGCTGGAAGTGGATGAGACCAGAAGCCAGACAGATTCAATTAAAAAAATGGTTGTGTCCACGCAAAAAGAAGTTGGAACAAGAAGACTAACAGGTTTACACAGAAATCTTTAAATAAGTTTATTCAACTGACAAAGCTAGTCATTGCAGTAATTTCTTCATGGGAACATCTTATGTGACTGCACGCTAATGTGAGGTACTAGACCACATACACTACCAATCAAATCAAAAGTTTTTGAACATTAAGATTTTTAATGTTTTTTAAAGAAGTCTCTCCAAGTCTCTGCTCTCCAAGCCTACATTTATTTGATCCAAAGTACAGCAAAAACAGTACAGTTTTAAAATGTTTTTACTATTTAAAATAACTGTTTGAATATATTTTAAAATGTAATGTATTCCTGTGATTTCAAAGCTGAATTTTTAGCATCATTACTTCAGTCACATGATCCTTCAGAAATCATTATAATATTCTGAATTGCTGCTCAAAAACATGTATTAAATAAATAAAATAATTAATTGTAAAACATAAAAGTATTAATCTCTATAATTCCTTTCCAAAAATAAAAAAATACTGACTCCTAACTATCAAAATATTGATGACAATAAAACATTAAATATATTGCTGTTCAAAAACTTTTTGGTTTGTGTATACTACGCTATAGACGTTATACTAACGTCAACGAATATTCAGTGTTTGCTTAGCTGCTTTGTTCTCTTTGTTCATCTTTATTGCTATATTAGACTTATTACATATGACCTTTAAAAATATTGCTTTTCCACAGCAAACAAAACATGAGCCCAAGTTAATTATCTTTTAAAAACAGGTCAATATGTTAATATATGTTTGCTGACATTCTATCACCTTGTTAATGTTCATGAATGGTTTGGTATCACAGTGACTATGGTTACTCATTCCTTTTATCACATTGTTCTAATAACGTGTACTACGTGTCGCCGCTTAAGTGAAGTTCCAGTTGTGGTTTCCAAAGATAGTTTTTAGAAAATGTACGAGGGTTTGCTATTGTGTGTGTGTGTGTGTGTTTTTTTTTTTTTTTTTTTTTTGCCTGTTATTATCAAAATCGTATTAAATATAAGAGAAGAAATAAGTATTACATTTTTGTAACAATCTTGATTATGTAATTATGTATAGTATCATATAATGTATAATGGAATATAGTCCTTGATGTCAGTTGACTCCTTTGTGTGACTAACAGACCACAAATTAGGTGTGAAGTAAATGTTTAAATAACTGTTTGTTAATTTTTGATATGTTTTAGGTCTCACTGCTGCTTCATGATGATGCATGCAGGTTATAAATAACCAAAAGAGGGAGCTGTGTTTTTAAAATGTAAACATTTTGATTTTATTTCAACTTTATTTTTTAATTTTAAGTGTTATTTAGTAGTACAAGTTTAGAAAATTGTGCCAGACTTCCAGTCTGGAGTCTAGACTCTTCTACATCTTGTTTACCTACATTGTCAGGCTTTAAAAGCCCCTTATGTCATTAACCCTGACTTTCTCCAGCAGAGACTTGGCTCAGTACAGACAATCTGTTCTGTCTCCAAGACACCAGCTGGCCTGAGAATACTTATCGGCAGTCGTAACAAGAACAGTTTTCAGAAGGCATTAACCTATTGTAGATAAATTGGCAAGACCTCAGATGACCCAGCGTAATAATGAAGCAGATAAGCTCATACTCATGCACTTACTTAGGCCAGTCTTTTTATTTCAAATCTTTTAAGAGTGTTGCATTGACTATGTGAATTAATACTACTCAATTAAC
This sequence comes from Cirrhinus mrigala, assembly GCA_036247105.1. Lineage (NCBI taxonomy): Eukaryota > Metazoa > Chordata > Actinopteri > Cypriniformes > Cyprinidae > Cirrhinus > Cirrhinus mrigala. The sequence continues at coordinate 18,521,711 of CM070027.1, read as the reverse complement.
ATTGGAAACATTGTGCCTATTATCTATTGATAATCCTTGTTATTTAATTTACATATATCACTGTGAAAATCCTCAAGTTTGGTTGACTTCCCTAGTGAAAAATAAATATACTTAAATGTATTTGAAACATATTTATTTCATGCTAAGTATACTACAACTACATTTACATATTTATGTACTTTTGGTATACTGAACTGGTATACTTAAAATCTGCTAAATTGGAACAACTAATTTTGTACTTAATGTACTTTAATTTTGTGGAAGTACTGCTGAAGCCCAAATAAAGATATACTTGACCATATTTAATTGTGCTAAAGTAGAACTATTGCAAGTATATTTCAGTTAAACTTTAAATATCTTGCATTTAAAGACTGACATTATTCAAATATCATACAATCCTCATCAATATTGCATTAAAACACATTTTAGGCTTAATATTAAGAAATGTGCATTGTGCAGAAGTTTAATAAATAAGCCCCAAGAAGATGTTGTTTACAGAGAATTTATAACAGCTAAGGTGCGTTATAAAACCCACTTTGCTGTTATAAATTCACTGTAAACCATGGCTTCACAGGCCTTATTGCATTTATAAAACGGTTATTTCATATACCTAGTAAGGTTTCACAAAATAAAAATAAATAAAATATAATGATATAAATAAAAACAGTATTCTTCCACCAAACAATGTAGTTCCTCAGAAACAGTTGTGGTTGCAACAAAGTGGTTGCTGAGCAACACACAGAAGTAAACAAAGGTGTATGCATAGATATATTGTATATACGTAGATGCCTTATTAGCGACTATTTCTGTAGGCCATTATACGTAAGCCGTCCGCCATATTGTACTGGTCAACTTGACGTCATTCACTGTAGGAATCACTAAATATTCGAAATGCCACAATCTTGCACAGCCATTGGTCTGCAAACCTATGTTGAATGACGTCAAGTTCACCGTTTCAAGATGGCGGACACGTGCTTGGAGCGGTCGAATGGGGCATCTATACATATTTTATATCTATGGGTGTAGGTTTGTAGAGTACTTTACAACAGCTTTGAACGTGGCTCAACCAATCAGAATCAAGGACTGGAACTATCCGTTTTATAAAATAGAATTTTTATATCGGTAAATCTCAAGCAAAATGTTGGTAAACATGTTAATGGATTTCAACTATGCTTAATATGAAATAAATGTATATATTACTCTTTTATTACTATAGTTATAATTGGGCTTTTGTACTTATATTTTTTTATATTAACTTTAATTATATTTTATATTCTTGTCAAATTCTTCTTAAGATCGTCTGAGTTACATTTGTTTTAAACATCTACTTAAAATCTTGTGAATCTAAGACATGCAAACATTTATTTTTTGCTGCAAATATATTTGTAATATAATAGTATATAATAGAAAATATGGTTGTAATTTATTTTACAGTATGTGTACTTACATGTACAGTGTACCTAGAAAGATCTTGTAATATAAGGTAACTACATGAGGTAGGGTAGGTTCAGGGTTAGTACCTAGTTATAGTAATTACTATTATAAGTACATAGTATGTACATCAGGAATAGGACTGTAAACTAAAATGCTACTGAAAATATAACATAAATACTTACATGATAAGTAATTATAATGTAATTGTAATTTTTTAAAATGTGTCTGTTCTCTAAAAATTTATTTAATTTTCATTTTTGTGTTTAATTTGTTTGGAACCAAGAGTTGTATAATGTCAGTTTAGAGGAATTGTCATCACTAAAGCCTAGAACTACACTAAGTGGATAACTTAACACCTGTTCAATTTTTACTATTTTAGATCTTGCAAGCCCTCATTAACTTTGGTTACCGTTTTCCATAATCTCAACAGAAATGTATTTATGCCTTGTGATTTATACTGTATGTTGATTCTGTTCTTCTTGGCATTGGTTATTAATGCAAATATGCTGTGGAGTTTAATATACCCCTTTCAGTTTGCATACAAATGGGGCATTCAAACTGCTGTGTATCCATATATAATGTATTTTAAATTTCAAATAATCTGTGAAAACATCCTGGCTTCACACTATGGTCAGTGAAGATGCCAATGATATGCAAAGCAATGCACAACAACCCACCCCTACAAATTCCATATAAAATGTCCAAAAGCAAGTTTTGTTTAAAAAATATTTATTGTCACACACACTTAACACAGTACAAGATTCCCTTGAGATAAGAAGTTCAGTGATCCGATGTCTCCCTGATGCACACATGCATCTCTACAGCACTGAAATGGGATGAACACGGATACCGCTTCTTATGCCAGCATGCTCTTCGTTTCCTCTAACACCTTAGCAAGCCCCTGTAAGATGAAAGATGAAAAAAATCATACCAGACAAATCAAACCCAAGCTCAATCTTTATGTGCATGATTATCTTGAATTAATAAGACTACTTTTGTTGTATTGCAGCTAAATTGAAAGCCAGTGGACGTACCAGACTGCAGGACGGGCTGGAACTGGCCAGCCATGCAGATCTCATCCTGTTTCTGGCGGACGACGCGCTGGATTGCAGGAGGCAGGCCACGGGGGTTGCGTGAGAAGACCAGGGCATAGCCATCCTCGCATGTGCCATCATCCTTCAGAGTGCGGCAAGCGTAGGTGATAGCGTAGTTGTCATAGTCAGTGTCAATGACCCAGTAGTTATCACCTTTATGACGAATAAACAATATGAGTCAAATGATTCAATGGATACAGATGTGATAATGGGTACAGATGTGTCTTCTTACCTCCGCTGGACAGATAGCTGGCCAGGCCCTGATAGTTCATGAACATCTTGCCAGGAGTGGTAGGGTCAGGAACACTGTACTGGGCGGCCATGTCAGCACACACAACCCAGAATCTGTACAGAGTTAGCAGGATAAGCATTAGCATGTGACATCACTGAATTATTTCTCAATTAACCAAGAACCTGTATATAGCAGGATTAGCATTAGCATAAGACGTCACTGCTGTCATATTAAACTCTGATTGCTGAATCAATGCAGAATTCGTAAGCAGCAAGATTAGCATTAGCAAGTGACGTCATCATAGATTTAAACTTGTTTTCTGAATCAACCCAGATGCCTTAAGCAGAAAGATTAGCATGTGATGTCATTGCTATCACATATTTAAACATATATTTAAATCGTATTGCTTTCTGTTCTCTGAACTTTGGAAACAACCGTTTTTCAAAATGTTTATTTTTCTCTTTGTTACAGGCAATATTAAGGGGGAACGCGCTGTTTTATTATTATGCAAACGTTATTGGTATGGGTATTATCCAAACCATCTTAAACTGTGTCTACACCGGACCAAAGACTATCCACCTTATTTTTCCCATAAGAGTGTGTGCAACCATTTGTACAATTTTTGTGTCTAGCTTCCAGTCTCATCCACTTCCAGCTATATTTAGCTGCGCAAAAAGCTCGTTTTAGTGCTTGATAATGCAAACTGGTGTGTCTTCCCATATTGTTTTAATGTATTATCTTAATTATGAACACACTGGTTTGTAGTGCAAACTGTTTTACCGTTTACTGCACGTCGATATTCTTCTCGTTATTTTCCTATGGCGGATTATGAACCGGACGTCTAACACATTACCAGAAAACAGCTTACTTCCGCATTGAAAAATAAGGTGGATATGAATACTGGACGCAAGAGTTGTGTGTTGCGCTGTCTACACTGGACGCGACAAAGCGACCGTTGCAAATCATTTAAACTTTGTGTCCGTACGTCATAAATAGAGCGAGCATCAGTTTACTGTCGGGGATTTACCGTCGCGTCGCGCCCCGCCGCTTCCAAATCCATTGTAGACAGCGTCACTGATTATAATGGATTCTATTGTCTTTTGTTGCATCGCGTCGTTCCACTCGCGTCCGTAGACACGGCGTTACAAAAAAAACGTTCCATAAGAGAACATTACTAAAGATCAGATAACTTCAAAGGAACATTCTATTAATGTTACTGGAGGAATATTTATTCATAACTTAGAGAGAGAATCTTGCAGACATTAGCCGAAGTTTAAAGAATATTCCCTGTTAGCTGGGTTTGAAGCAGTAGAATTAGCATTATCTTGCAATTTTATCACAATCATAAGGTTTCTGAATCAAATGTGATTGAATGCTTCATTGTCACACTCATACATTCAGACTCGTCACTGACCCGAAAAGAGTTACGCGGCCCTTGGAAGAGGCAGTCATGGTGCCGTCATCATCAATGGTGTATTCGGCAGAGATGTTGTCCTGGAGAAAGAGTCCCTCTGGGTCTTTCTTCTGCTGAGCGTACCATTTGCCTGCATACTGCAAGATACAATACACCAGGTCAGGTCTAGCTATCTGTTTTACATTAAGATTACAAATGAGAAAACTTTTATCCCTTCTGAAACTGCATACTACATACTCTCTTGGGGTCAAAATTGTCCTTGACTGTAAAGCTGTCCACAACGCAGGAGGAAGACCAGCAGCGCTCAATGTAGGACAGAAAAACCACCAGCAGTGCAAACTTGTAGTATTCCATTCTGAGCAACGGAGAAGGAAATCAGCTAATTTTTTCATTACCATTTTGACTGCAGGGCCTACAGAAAAACACTAGATCTTACCTGTTTGCTTTGTTGTTGTTTGGAGTCAACGAAAGGAAGAATTCAGTTGTGTTAGAGCTCTCTTTGTGGTTCTCCACAAGGCTGTGTTGTCTACAATGAGCAAGAGCCCTTTTATACCAACTCTACAGACAGGCTTATTGATTATTTTCACTTCTTGTGACTAAATAAGGTTCTTAAATCTATGGGTAATCCGGTTGTAGAAATCCTCACTGTAATCTGGCTTCTCGGTTGAACCCTCCCATGCTTGCCAAAAAACAATTAAAGCTTTATGCAACTGTAGTCTTTGTTTAACTGTTTAAAGCAAAACATCTGGGGATAGGAAACAAGGAAATTGAAAAAATCAGTCTGGAATATTATTTGTGAAATTATGTTGAACACCTACGTTGCATTAATAGGTATCTGGTAATTTTTTGAGGTAGTTTGGTATAGTTTTCTTCCAAACGTTGGAACTCATAATTGACTCATATATATTCTCTTAACAAACTGGATAGTTACTGGTCCGTATCATCTCTTGACAAATTATTATGTGAAGCTACAATGTTGCTGAGTAACGATGGCTCTTCAGTTTTTGTTATTTTGTTAAAGACTGATCTTTATTTTTGCATATCCAAGTTTAAATCTAGATCCTTGATGTCCTGTATGCTGATTTTAATTGTTAAAATAATCAGGATAAAATTAATTTAGTCACTTAATTCTAACTCCACTCCAGTAGATTCTACAGAATTGCAATGGGAGATGGACTAGAAGTACTTTGAAAGCAACTAGACGAGACAAACTGTTGTGTTTGTAATGATTTTAATGGGAATGTTTTGTTTTAGTGTTGTCTTGATGACAAAAGGCTCCAAGAGGCTTTGTGTTGTTTTGATGAGATGGACGTAGTTACGGAAGCAGCTTTATTCGTTATGAGAATCTATTATGTAATAATGTACTTGGCTCTTTTTAGTAGATTTGTGTGGTGTGATCGCATCAATTTCACATTCAGCAGGTTTCAAGAGGAGCCTTGTTTATAATAGCACTGTATTGGTGTGCTGAAAAAAGCAGGAATAGTTATTATGCAAACAAAATCTAGATATGATAATACCTTATATCTATGATGTCATTACATAAAAGCAATGCATAAAATTGTATCCATTATCTATTCTGTTTCAAGTGCATTCATTATGAAGTTATACAGGCTCCTAGTCACTCTCAGTATTCAACTCCATTATGAAATTATAGAACTTGCATTGTGAAAAGACTTTTTAAAATAAAAATGTTACTGTTAATAACAGTAATTTAATTAATATTTAAATATTAATCAGTATTATTTATTTATTTAAAAAAGTGCAAGTGTATATAATTGCAATTCATGCTGGATTTTCAGGACTCACTAGATGCGTCATCAAAACTGAAAGTATGTTTATTCATACACAGTTGAGGTCATAAGTTTACATACGCCTTGCAGAATCTGCAAAATGTTAATTATTTTACCAAAATAAGAGAGATTATACAAAATGCATGTTATTTTTTATTTAGTAATGACATGAATAAGATATTTCATAGAAAATATGATTACATATAGTTCACAAGAGAAAATAATAATTGAATTTATAAGAACTACCCTATTCAAAAGTTTACAAACACTTGATTCTTAACACTGTGTTGTTACCTGAATCACCCACAGCTGTGTTTTTTTTTTTGTTTAGTGATAGTTGTTCACGAGTCCCTTGTTTGTCCTGAACAGTTAAACTTCCTGCTGTTCTTCAGAAAAATCCTTCAGGTCCCACAAATTCTTTATTTTGTCAGCATTTTTGTGTATTTGAGTACTTTCCTTCAATAACTATATGATTAGATCCATCTTTCCACATTGAGGACATCTGAGAGACTCAAATGCAACTATTACAAAAGGTTCAAACACTCACTGATGATCTAGAAGGAATAACTATGTATTAAGAGCAGGGGGGTGAAAACTTTTGAACGGAATGAAGATGTGTACATTTTTCTTATTTTGCTTACATTTCTTTTTATTTTCATTTAGTACTGCCCTTCAGAAGCTACAGAAGATACTTACACGTTTCCCTGAAGACCAAATAAGTAAAAATTACCCTGATCTTCAAATTCTAAAAGTTTTCACCCCTTAATGCATTGTGTTTCCTTCTGAAGCATCAGTGAGCGTTTGATCCTTCTGTAATAGCTGCATATGAGTTCCTCAGTTGTTCTCAGTGTGAAAAGATGGATCTCAAAACCATACAGTCATTCTTGGAAAGGGTTCAAATACACAAAAATGCTGAAAAACCAAAGAATTTGTGGGACCTGAAGGATTTTTCTGAAGATCAGTGGGCAGTTTAACAGTTCAGGCCAAATAAGGGACTTATGAACAACTATCCCTAAACAAAAAAACACAGCTGGGGATCATTCAGGTGACAATGCAGTATTAAGAATCAAGCGTATGTAAATATGTGAAATATCTTATTTAAGTCAGAACCAAATAAAAAATAACATGCATTTTGTATGATCCTTCTTATTTTGGTAAAATAATTAACATTTTGCGGACTCTGCAAGGTGTTTGTAAACATTTGACCTCAGCTGTACATCTGTACCTACTTTAAAATGGCTTGTTGTAGATTGTCCTCATAAGTCTTTTCTAAGCTGTTCTTGGGACCAGTTCCCATGCATATCTGCGTAATATAAGTGGCCAACAATTGCTGAATTAGCAGTATTAGGATTGTTTGGCCGCAGGTAACGTCACGCTACAACAATGAGATCTCGTGGCTCAGCTGCTGCTGTGACCTCAGGGAACTTTGCTCTCAGGTAGGGTGATTCAGGCCTATACTGTATGTATCCATACAGTTGCCAGTATTCTGCACAAGTTCCTTCACATAATGCATAATTAGGTCCTGTCTTATGGGTCAACTCTATAGTGGCAGTGTTACCATACTGAATTCTAATTGATTTATTATTAATAGGCTGTATCTAAAAATGAGATATATCTAACCTGACTGACCTCTCTTGGCACAACAGTCAGCGTTCAGTAGTATCTATTTGCAGGTGTGTTCTACAGAGATTAGTACAGTTCTTTTTAAAGACCTTCATTTCTTTTTTCAGCCACAGCTTTTCAAGCCGTCGGCTATATATACTATGTAAATAGATGACAAAAACATTAAATATTTTAGTTTGTCCCTCGTTGTTGTTATTCTTATGCAGTAGAGTGGATTTGGTTTTTTGGTCCATACAATGAAAGTCATTTGGCTCTGTTGTTGTTGGGGTACAAATTGCAAATATTTCAAAATATCTTTTTCAGTGTTCTGCAAAAGAAGAAAAGTCAAGCAGGTTTGGATTGACATGAAGCCAAGTATGTAATGATGAACGCTTATACTAGAACAGGTTAGAAAGTGTAAAATATTGTTTGGACTTATCAGTTTTAACAATGGCTGTTTAAAAGTAGCCTCTAACTTGGTTAAACTTTTGGTCAAAAAGCAGAGCAATATGAATTTTAAAAAAAAGTAATAATTTCTTGGTGGATATTTTCACTCTCTGCGGTTTTCATCAGCTTTAGCACTTGCAGAAATCATCTATGGCCCTTCACGTGGACTTCACCCCATAAACCCTGAGCCTAATCCCTCACATGCCCCATGATCTCAAGGTTTGCTCCTGGCCAGCCTATGAAACTATTCAAACAAAGGCACTCCTTAGTGTGAGTTCACACACCAGTGCTGACCATGCACATGTTCCCATTGACTGATGCACTAGATTAAGCTTGTTTTCTGGACTCACATTCGCTGTTTCATGCTCCAGTTCAAAGAACAGGGCGTCTTTAACCATATAAAGCTTATGTATTTGATGCATGATCATCATGACCGTGGAAAAACTTGTTCTGTCCTCTAACTGATTGTTTATACTCTTAGCAAGTAAAAGGCCTTTGAAAAAGCTGTGAAACTTTTTCTTTTTTATACTTTTTGCATTTTTTAACGCCTGTCAGTATAGTGGTCTTAAACAAAGTTGCCCAACACAGTCATCAGTGCTGGGTAGTAACTGATTACATGTAATCTGGATTACAAAATTAAATACCAAAAATGAAGTACTTGTAATTAGAGTATATTACATTTTAAAATGCTTGTAATCAGATTACAGTTACCTTTTTTTATGGATTACATACATTCTGTCAACAAACTAGATAGTTACTGGTCCGTATCACCCCTTGACAAATTATTTGAAGCTAGAATGTTGCTGAGTAACGATGGCTCTTCAGTTTTTGACTGATCTTTATTTTTCCATATCCAAATTTACATTTAGGTCCTTGATGTCTTGTATGATGTTAATTATGTTAAAATAACAGCTAGTATTAGAGCAACAAAGTTAGATATACAGGATTAAATTTTAGTTAAAATAATCAGGATACATATAGTTTAGTTGTAACTTCACTCCAGTAGATTCTCCAGATGTTTTTGCAAAGATGATCAAGCTTTAGCTAATGCAAGATGTACTAATTGGCCAGTACTCTGAAAGGAACTAGACGAGACATATTGTTGTGTCTGTAATGATTGTGATTGTTGATTGTAATGGGGTAATGTTGCATGTTTCAGTGTTGTCTTGATGACAAAAGGCTCCAAGAGGCTTTGTGTTGTTTTGATGAGATGGACGTAATTAGGGAAGCAGCTTTATTGGTTATAAGAATCTATTATGTAATAATGTACTTGGCTCTTTTTAGTAGATTTATGTATTGTGAACGCATCAATTTCACTTTCATCAGGTTTTAAGAGGAGCCTTGTTTAAAATAGCACAGTATTAGTGTGCTGCAAAAAACATGAATAGTAATTATGCAAACAAATCTAGATAATATAATATTTTTACTTTATGTCTGTGATGTCATTACATAAAAGCTATGCATAAAATTGTATCCATTATCTATTCCATTTGTTATGACAGGCTTAGAACTCATTATTCAACTCCATGATGAAATAAAAATGAAAATTAAATTAAAATAACTGATTTGTAACTAATTACATGTAAGAGTATATTACATTTTAAAACACTTGTAATCAGATTACAGTTACTTTGTGGTGGATTACATGATTACATGTTATTCACACAGTGGCAGAAAATGATTAATAATTTACTGTTTTTGGAAGTCTGGACAAACATATTTGAAACCTACAAGACTTGACGCATCGTTGTGTTCATGTTTATTAATGATGTTGTTTATTTATGATGTTTATTTATGATGTTGACATAAAAAAGTGGAACAGATTTTCTTTCTCTTTGCTTTTTTATATCATGGTACATTTAATGGTAAGTTTAAAACAAGTTTGATAAAAAGTAATCTAAAAGTACTCTAAAAAGTAGTCAGATTACATTACCTAAAATGAGTAATCTAGATTATGTTACTAACTATGTTAGATTATGTTATCATAAGTAAGTAATCTATATAGCTGACAGTCAATTTTGTAAGTTACATTTGTACTTTTTTTTTCTCTGCAGTTTCAACTTTTAGAGACCTAGCAACCAAGGTCCAAGGACGGCAGTATAAAAGTCAAGATCAACTGAGTACATTAAACCTGTGCAAACTGCAAGATCATTTGCATGTGAGTTCATTAAGTTCACATGAGTTCAGTGTTGGAATGAGTTCAGAGAAATGATTTAAATTGTAGTCTACTGCACCCTTGTGGGTTCTGTAGGCAGTGACAAATGCATTAAGACGTTTACAAAAACAAACACTGCTAGTTGTTTGATTTATCACCCTGAGGTCTTGTATTTGCAAGGGATTCAAAATTTATTTGTTTTCGATTTCATGTGGTTAATGATCATCATCATCATCCTGATGAGCACACACTCAGAAAAAAGGTACAAAAGTTGTCACTCGGTACCTTTGTACCTTATTTACCCTTAAAGAGTTCATATTGATACCTTAAAGGTACATATTAGTATTGAAAGTTTTAATATTAGTACCTAAACAGTACATATTTGTACCTTTTTGAAAAGGTACCTGACCACATGACAGCTTTTGTACCTTTTTTTCTAAGAGTGCAGAACAGTAACTGATTCTTATCTCTAGGTGGCACAGTAACAAAAGAACTATAGCCAAAAAACAAACAAACAAACAAACAAACAAACAGTGGGTCTGGATACAGATTTTCATTACAAATTGAAATGTTTCTTGATGTGTCAAAGAATAAAAGTGTCTTACATTTTACAATTTGCATGTCCAAACATTACCAGATGAAAGAAAAATCTGCACATAGGAATCAGTTAACCTTATCAGTACTGGTGGCTGGTGATATCTAATAGGTTATGGATCTGGTAATCTGCTAATATAGATATTGCAAGTTAACACCCCCTGAACCCTAGGCTGATCCAAAGGGACTATATTTTGTCTAGCAGGTTGATTTACTTAAAAATCTGTGTATTGGTAAGTAATTGACAACTGGATATTTTGACTATTAATCATGTACAGCTTCTAAACTGCAGGGTTTACCTAAACAATGGAGATGTACCAGCACTCACACATGCACACAGGACTTTCCCTCAGCAGCCAAAGCTCTGAGTTGTTTTGTTCACGTATGGAGCTATTAATATGCTGATTATCCTCATGACCTTTTGCTTAAGATGGATACGAGGACTTTATATAGATATGAACTTTACCTAAACAAAAGGATTATAGGCATTTTATGATAAGACTCTGTATAGTTATTCCATCTAGGCCTATATCCTTCAGTAGTTTTTATTTGAAGTGTTTAGAATGCACCAAAAGGACTTGAAATGCAGAATCAAACAAGAGTCTCTTTCAGATAAACCTGAGTGTCATATGTGGAAAGCTAATTGATTAATTAGTAACACAATTTATCAGTTAGATTTTGTTTTATTTTACGTTATTTTATGTTATATTTATTTATGTAATATATTATTTGATATGGAATTTGCAGTTCAGGAGCAGAACCAAGATCAACAGGTTTAGGAAAGGTTTCCAAAAAAGCAGCCTCTATTTTATTTTATTTTATTTTATTTTAGCATTTTTAAAATTGATTTTGTAAAATTTTTTATTTTATTTTAGCATTTTTCTTTTTTTTTTTCATCTTTTTATTTTATCATTTTTTATTTTATTTGAGTATTTGTTTTATTTTATTTTATCATTTTTTATTTATTTATTTTATCTTGTGTTCATATTTCTTTCAGTACTTTTTTGCTTATGCCACTATAATGCATTATGTTTGTAAATACCATACACTAATTATGTTATACCGAACATTAGTGTGCACTGTTCATAATATTGGCGCCCAATGGCATATGAATCACAATATACCGGTTACATATTGAAAATTATACATTTCTGCAGTGGTCCCACTTTTATGCTAATGGATTTTAAGGTTATCCATGGTACTGCTATACAAAAAGGCAGCATCATGGGAGTATTATTCTTTTGTAGAATGAAATACAGAGTTATTCACTCTTTTTGAGTTATAGATGCGGATAATTTTCTAATTTTATATTTTGTTGTCTTTTATTATATACTAATTCATGCACAATAAATCTGGTCATCTTTGGTCTTATTTCATGACTAATATTCACATATGCTATACATAAGTTCCATTTTTTAGGAAACTCCTTTCACTACTTTCATGGTTGCAGTCACATTGAGTAAGAAGACAACTGGGGTGCTGAGATAATCAGCTAGTGGCCTGGTTAAATAGGGCTTAGTAATGAGGAGTGTGTTTTTAATAAGAACTTAAAGAGCTTGTAGCGCAAAGGCCAGGCTTCTGTGAGAAGAGACAAAGAGGAACAAAGCATAAGATTGTGCATTAGCACTCACATACTTCATGATCGTATAGCTTTTCCTCTAAAACTCATTAAGAGCATCTCTTCTCTTTCCCAGGACACAAAGAGCGTTCAGAGGAGGACGTCGGTCGGTTTCAGCTCTGGGCTCAGGCTTTGATGCAGGTCACCTGATCAGTTTTACTAGAGCAGATCCTGATTCACCTTCAACACTATTAGGAAAACACCTTGCTGATGACAGTTAGATTGGACACGGGTAGCCCCTGCTGTGGCAGGCGTCTCATCTCACGATTCTTCGTTTTCTCAACCATTTGAGGATTATATGCTGTAAATATTCAGTTTTTGACCTGAAAACTCATTTGAACTCTCATTACTTGGCCTGCAAGTACTGGGATTGGGGCAGAAGATCCCAAGATGAGTGTCAAAAAGGAAGACGTGGAGAAGTTCCTGGATGGAAATCAAGATTTTGCCAGGAGCTATTTCGACAAAAAGCTCAAACCTGGTGCCGTGGCTTCGATCATGCGAATACCAGAGTCTAAAGTGGATGTGGACAGTTTTAAGGACATATGCTCGGTAGAAGAGGGAGGGTTATTTTATGATCTCATTACAGACATGCAGGAGAACGTCAATATGGAGAAGGTGATTTTTAAGATTCTGAAGCGGATCAGCGCTCTGATCCACGCCGACCGATGTAGCCTGTTCATGTATCGACAAAGGAACGGCATCGCTGAGCTGGCTACTCGTCTCTTCAACGTTAATGAAAATTCTGAGCTGGACGACTGTGTGGTGGCCCCGGACTCTGAGATCGTCTTCCCTCTGGACATCGGTATAGTAGGACATGTGGCTCAAACCAAGAAGAACATCAATGTGAAGGATGTTACACAGGTACAAAAGAAAACATTGCTTTTAAAACAAACCAGACAAACTATAAAACTTGCTTGAGAGAGACTAGTCACACTATTATACATTATTAGACTGCAAGTATGGTCATATTTTGAGGCTAGGCAAATCCTCTTGACATAATCCATTTATTTCAATATGCCGTGACCCATGTCCAACATGAAGGATTATTTCACCTGTGGCATTTACACACTGGCCAAATCTCCTCTCAGTAGTTGAATTACACAAAAGCTTTGAAAAGATTGTTTGTTTAATCATTTGTACAATGGTTTATCTTGTTAAACGAGCATTTTTGATTTTATCATTTTTTTTGTTTTGTTTTGTTGTTATTTTAGCTTTTTTATTTCATTTTATTCTAACATTTTTATTGTATTTTGGTGTTTTAACATTTTTTTTAATCTTTTATTTCATTTTTTTATTTCATCTTGTTGTTCATAATTTGTACTATAGTTATTTTGTTAAACAAGTGCAAAAAACACCTTTTGGTAACACTTTACAAAAAGCTTCCATTAACATTAGTTGCATTCGTTTACATGAACTAACAATGAAAAAATGGTAACACTTTACTTTACGTTGTCCTGTTACACATGTTGCATGCATAATCACATGCAACTATTTTTAAACCAAACCCTTAACATACAGTAAGCATATGTAGTTAGTTAATATTACTCAGTATTAGGGGTCAGCAGATTATTGGCCTGGCCAATTATTGGTGCAGAGATTAAGCAGTTTTATGATTATTGGTATCGGTCATTTTCAAAACCGATTTGCCGATAAAATAATTTTAAAGTATTTAAAGAATGTTTTTGTCCGAGCCCTTGAGCTACTTGATCTGTAATAATTGGTATCTGCATCAGCCCTCAAAAACACATATCAGTTGACTGATTATCGGTCTGGGGTGCGTTTCCCAAAACCAACTATGGTCGCAAGTTCCGTCGTTACCAATAGAGTTCAGTGTACCTAACCACCATGGTTAGCTAACGATGCTTTTGGGAAACGCACCGCTGGTCGATTATCGACACGATATCAAGCATTTTTATGGTTATCGGTATCGGTCATTTTCAAAACTGATTTGCTGATAAAATAATTTAAAAGCATTTAAAGAATGTTTTGTCAGAGCCCTTGTTATTCTTAATTTTGACATTAATTTTAATTTTTACACCTGACATATATATTGGTTATCTGTCTACTTGATCTGTAATAATTGGTATCTGTATCAACCCTGATAACCACATATCAGTCAACTGATTATTGGCCTGGCCGATAATTGGTGCTGATATGAAGCATTTTTATGGTTTCAAACCCAATTTGCCAATGAAATAATTTAAAAGCATTTAAAAGAAGTTTTTGTCAGAGCCCTTGTTATTCTAAATTTTTACATTAATTTAAATTTTTACACCAAATATATATATTGGTATGAAATATCAGTTATCTGTCTACTTGATCTGTAATAATCAGTATCAGCATTGGCATCAGCACTGGAAAACACATATCGGTCGATCAATTATCGGTGCCGATATCGAGCATTTTTATGGTTATCGGTATCGGTCATTTTCAAAACCGTTTTGCTGATAAAATAATTAAAAGCATTTAAAGAATTTTTTTGTCAGAGCCTTTGTAATTCTTCATTTTGACATGGATTTTAATTTTTACACCAGACATATGCATCGTTTCAAAATATCGGTCATCGGTCTACGTAAAAATCCGTATTGGCCCTGAAAACGCATATTAGCCAACCCCTACTTGGTACTTAAATGTATAATTACGCTGTAACAAGGACACCATAAGATACAGTGTAACCAAAAATAAGCATTAAGCATTTATAACTCATTAATTTCAAAATTTAAAATTTTAATTTCAACATTTACTAATGCATTAGTAAAATCCAAAATTCCATTAACAGTATTTAAGGAACTTGCGCTAACGAACTAACAGTGAAGCGTTTTTAACATTAACAAAGATTGCATTGTTACTAAATGTTAGTTAATGCATTAAACAATGATAACTAATGAGACCTTACTGTTAGCGAGTGTTACCAATTTTTATTTTTCTTACTTTCTAATATCCTTAAGCAGTTAATTCATTAGCAATAATTAATTGTCAAATAAATGAGCAAGTTAGTGCCACAGTTACAAGTGAATTATAAATATGCCTTTGAAAATGTATTTTCTTATGTATGTGTTTCATCTGTGATGAGATATTGTGCTTAATTAACACCAACAGAATACAAATTTGAATCTAAATAAAGAAATAATTAGTTTTTTTTTTAGCCTGACCCTACAATAAATAAAAACTAGCATGTAGGGACAGTGTGGACTGTGCATGACAAAACTGACTTTGCTTTCACTATAGAATAGTCACTTCAGCTCATTCGTCGACGAACTTACTGAATACACCACACGCAACATCTTGGCCACACCTATCATGAATGGAAAGGACGTCGTAGCCGTCATCATGGCAGTCAACAAGACTAATGGACCCTATTTCACAGATGAAGATGAGGATGTAAGTGTCTGTTTGCTGTTTCTGTCCATCACTATTATTAATAGAGTCTACAGTGGTCTTAGAAAGAATTTGGACACAAATAAAAGTAGCACAAGTACTTTAAAAAATGTTTTTGCTTCACAAGTTAAATTTTAACTTGGCGGTTTTTTACTGGTAATAATTTCTAAGTGTGTTGGCTTTCAACACAAATGTTGAAATGGGACAGTAAAGACATACTTGTATTTAAAGAGTATAATTTTTGCAACATTTTTAAAATATGTCTCTTTTTTAAAGCTTTTTTTAAAGTATCTGAAAGTTGGCTCTCTGAACCTGAAGATCTTTCATCTGAGCTACCTTCATAACTGTGAAACCCGAAAAGGACAGGTCAGTCTGCATAAGCTTGCAACAACTAGCTATAGGTGACGAAATTGAAACTGAATTGAAAAAGCTAGATTTTTAAATGCATTTTTTATATATCTCATGCACAGCTGCTGTTGTGGTCAGCTAACAAGGTGTTTGAAGAGCTCACAGACATTGAACGACAGTTTCACAAAGCTTTGTATACAGTACGAGCCTATCTCAACTGTGACAGGTACTCTGTGGGCCTTCTGGACATGACCAAGGAAAAGGTACGTCAATCAGTATAATTGCTGAAATGAACAGAGACTTCATGCTTAATTTAGAAGCTGTCCTGTCCCTCTCTAAAACTGACCTGGTGGTTTTATTCTCTTGCAGGAGTTCTTTGATATTTGGCCTGTGTTGATGGGAGAGCAGCCACCTTATTCTGGCCCAGTTACTCCTGATGGAAGGGTAAGCTGCGTTTTAACATTTACTAATTACTCTTATGTCTTTGCAAATCCATTTGACTTTCTTGTGTCCCATTTTGGATCTTATTTCCCGAACAGTGTAATTCTTTGGTCACCATTTGCTTTTGTTATACAGAAGAGAGCACTTGGAAATGTAGCTAAATTGCTTTTTTTGTGTAGGAAAGTCACATAGATTTGTAATGACATGATAAATTACATAAATTTAGGTGAACTATGCATTTAAAGTCCCTAAAATACTTATAAAATCTAATTTTTACTTTAATTTTACTTAGGAAATTATTTTCTACAAACTTATCGATTATATTTTGCACGGAAAAGAGGACATCAAGGTCATACCGTAAGTTTTCCCATTTTTCTTCTAGTAACCCACGTTAAATCCAACATGTGCTTTAAATTAAAGACACAATTTTCTTTTTTAACAGAAATCCACCAGCAGATCATTGGTCTTTGGTTAGTGGATTACCTACATATGTAGCAGAGAGTGGATTTGTAAGTAGCTCCTTTATTACTTTAGAAATAAAGTATGGTTGATTTTTGAAATGTTAAGTATGTATTTACATATACATTTATTGATATCTGTTGTGTATTCCAGATTTGCAACATCATGAATGCAGCAGCAGATGAAATGTTTAACTTTCAGGTTTTTTTTTTCCTCTCGTCTAAACACATTTAATGGTTGAAGTTCACTTGACTTGCAGTAATAACACTTTGGGTTTCTGTAGACGGAAGCTCTGGATAGCAGTGGATGGACCATCAAGAATGTGCTGTCCCTGCCAATTGTCAACAAAAAAGAAGAAATTGTTGGTGTTGCAACTTTCTACAACAGGAAGGATGGCAAACCATTCGATGACCATGATGAACAACTCATGGAGGTAAAACTGACAGATTGATTGATATTATTTACAGACTGAATACAAAAACCACTGACTTGTTGACTTACAGAAGAATGCACTGCTGTCTTGACAGGCTTTGACACAGTTTCTAGGCTGGTCGGTGCTCAACACAGACACCTATGACAAAATGAACAAGCTGGAGAACAGGAAGGACATTGCCCAGGACATGGTGCTATACCATGTCAAATGTCGAGATGATGAGATTCAAAACATCCTTGTAAGTTTATACTTTTAAGTTGCAAATTTGATTTCATTTTTTTTTATTTTATAACTATATATTTTTGTTCTCTTTGGTATTTCTATTTTAGAAAACGAGAGAATATTTTGACAGAGAACCAAGAGACTGTGAGGAGGAAGAGCTTTTGGAGATTCTGGTATGCTGCTTATTAATTAAAGATTTTTGCAATCACAGCTTTAATCCACCTTTAATCCGCCTTTTTCCTCAACGTGGGTGAGACTTCCTGTTGATTAGCCGCTATAGGGAAAAAACGAGAAGAATGATAATGTGCAGTAAACGGTAAAACTGCACTACAAACCAGTGTGTTTATAATTAAAATAATACATTAAAATAATATGGTAAGACACATTCATTTGCAATATCAAGCAGCAAAATGAGCCGTTTTGTACAGCTAAAAATAGCTGGATATGGGTGAGACCAGAACCCAGATCCATAACATTTACAAATGGCTCACTCTTATGGGAAGAAAAAGGTGGATAGAAATCCATTAGTAAATGGTATGCTGTTTCAGCTATTATTGCATTCTTCAAACGATTCAAAATACTTTGCATATTTATTTTTTTCTTTTGCATTGGTTTATGTTCTCAAAACATTATGCACTGTCTGACTTTTGTTTTCTTTTTTTTCCATGCAGAAAAAAGAGCTGCCCGGTCCAAATAAGTTTGAGATCTACGCGTTCCATTTTTCAGACTTTGACTGCACTGAACTGGATCTTGTAACATGTGGGATCCAGATGTACTATGAAGTTGGAGTGGTTAAAAAGTTCCAGGTCCCTCAGGAGGTACATTTGCTTGTTTATAATGATGGAGGCAACTGATTTGTGTCATGAAGTATCATGAAATTCCATAAAATTGTGCTGTGTTTTAATTAGGTTTTGGTGAGATTCATGTACTCGGTCAGCAAAGGCTACAGGAAAATCACCTACCACAACTGGCGCCATGGCTTCAATGTTGGACAAACCATGTTCACTTTACTCACGGTATGACCTGTTCCGTTTTTTTTCTTTCTTTTTTTTCATTTGGAAGCCACTTTCATCTGATGTTTTCAATTCACGTATTGCCTGGGAATTCAAACCACTATGTTGGTGTTGTTTAGGGTTGTCACGACTCCTCGATTCAATTAGAGTGCTTGATTTTAAAAAATCCTTGATTGCATTTTGCGTGTTGAGTAGCTGCCAAAATACCGTAAGTTGCACATTCCACAGACGAGCATCCATGAGATGCATTATCAGACCATTTTCCAAGGCTGCATGATATATTAAACTCATTTAAAATCATAATAAAGCATAATGCTATTGTGAATTCACAAACGCTAAGATTAAATCAAATAAATATATGCGATGCAGGTTTAATATATGCACTTCATTTACATGTGTGGAGCATCTCAAACTCCATCTCTCAAATTGTTTTGAGTTTGGGTTAATTATAATGTTCATCTGGGAACGCAACATGTGCCATTTCATCAGATTTGTAGAGTAAATCTTTTATAAACAGTGCCGGAGGTAACGCATTACAAGTAACGTGAGTTACGTAATATTATTACTTTTTCCAAGTAACTAGTAAAGTAACGCATTACTTTTTAATTGACAAGAAAATATCTGAGTTACTTTTCCCCCCATTTATTGATTAAAAGCTCTCCTGTCCCCATGTTGAGAGAAATCAGGAGTAAGATGTTAGTTCTAGAATAAATGTGAACATGCATTAATTCATCTCACTCACAAAAATATACAAATATTTATGCCTGTAATCCCATTTTATTAACTGATGTCTTTGCTGCCGACCTTCGATGATCCAATACAACCATACTAATAAGCAAAAATTACTCAAGATAATCTAACATTTGTTTTCCTTTTTTTTTTATTGCTGAAGAGTTGACATTTTTTTCTTCTGTGATCTACTGTACAGACGTGAATTTACTTTTCTCAAAGCCTGAGGCTTTTTGTGTGAAAAGGCTTTTACATTTGCCAAAAAGAAAACTTTTTATATTAAAAACAAACAAGCAAGCCCTGTCCAGATTTAAAAAGTAACGCATTACTTTCCATAAAAAGTAACTAAGTAACATAATTAGTTACTTTTTTAGGGAGTAACTCAATATTGTAATGCATTACTTTTAAAAGTAACTTTCCCCAACACTGTTTATAAACCTTCACAAATACAGGAGAATACATCAATATCTTTCTCAATATGCTAACAGTTTGTCGCGATTTCAAAATAAAAGCTCAAACTTTCGCTCTGAGTTAAACGTTACACGTTTTGATGTCCACATATTCAAGAAATTACAGTGGCTGTAGAATTTCTGTCGTAAGAAGTGGCCAAATATGAAAGATTAAGTGGACAGCTGAATTAAATGTTGTTTAGTCAATATTAAACGAGGTTTAGATCACGTTGTAAAGTGTAAAAACAATCATCAGGCTATTGGCGCCCTCTGCAGTCATTTGTTATATGTGTAATGTACATTAGCTCTATTGTTTATAATATGTTATGTATTTTAACAGTTTTGTTCAATAAAACCATCTGATTACTTGCTTTTGATACTTTATTTGAACTAACTATTGTTGCCTCATTGCTATTATGTATGTATTTGAAGTCTTTTTTAAAGGCTATTGTTCGCTTAGGTCTATTTTTATAACAAAAAAAATTTTTTTAGTTGTCCGATTACTTGATTAATCATCAGAATAATCGGCTGATTACTCGATTACCATAATAATCATTAGTGACAGCCCTAGTGTTGTTAGCATCATGCTGTACTGCTCAAACTATAGAATTACTTGTTTAGGGTCAAAACTAAATGTATGTTATTAATTAAAGTATTTAAAAGTGACGTATGAAACGTCATAATTGTTTCCAAACACGTTTAGTTGATCCAGTGTCAAAAAACTGATTTTTTGCATCTTTGTTGTGACACATTCATAATGAGAAATCATAATGAGAATGATTTTTTTGTTTTTCATGGAGCCAGACAGGCAAACTGAAGCGGTATTACACAGATTTGGAGGTGATGGCCATGATCACTGCTGGCTTCCTGCATGATATCGACCACAGAGGCACAAATAATCTCTACCAAGTGAAGTCAGTAAAAACTAGTACTCTTTCTACTAGTACTTGTAATATTAATACGTGCTACTAATAATATGACATTTGTATGTTTTGTGATTAGGTCCCAAAATCCTCTAGCCAAGCTGCATGGATCCTCCATTCTAGAGAGGCATCACTTGGAATTTGGCAAATTTTTGTTAGGCGACGAGGTATGAGCAAACTGTCCAGAATATTAGCCTTCACGTAATTTGTTAGTTTGATTTGATCCTAACTTATGTTTTTTTTCTTAGTCATTAAACATCTTCCAAAACCTCAACAGAAGACAAACGGAGCATGTCTTCCACCTCATTGACATTGCCATTATTGCAACTGATCTTGCCTTGTACTTCAAGTAAGTTTCGAAAGTATATCATAATAGTATATAATTAAGTTAAAGGAATTTTTTACTCAACAATAAAAACACATTATTCACTTGTCAGTATGTGGTTTCAGGTTTTTTTTTTTTGTACAGTAGTGACAGTTTAAGTAAACCTAAATGTAAAGCTAAAATGAGACAAAGGTTTTATAATTTAAACTTTTTCTTAATTCTGCCTTAAAGAAAGAGAACAATGTTCCAGAAAATTGTGGATCTCTCTGAGACATATGAAGAACAGAAGAAATGGGTGGACTTCATGTCTCTTGAAACAACAAGGAAAGAAATAGTAATGTAAGTGTGTCTATTTATAACTACACTAGCATTTTAGCATAACGCATCTCTTAAAAATAATCATTTTGTGCTTTTTTATTTTTAATAATCGACCAGGGCCATGATGATGACAGCGTGTGACCTCTCAGCTATCACAAAACCATGGGAGGTGCAGAGCAAGGTAAGAGATGTCAAATGAAGAATAACTACAGTTTTGCTTCTCAGCAATACACAAAGTGTCATTTCTCCCATCCTAGGTTGCTCTCTCTGTAGCGGCTGAATTCTGGGAGCAGGGTGATCTTGAGAGGACTGTTCTTGAGCAACAACCTATCGTAAGCAGCTGAAACTAGTAGTGGTTGGGGTACTAGTAAAGTGCCTATCTTGGATAAAAAGTATAATCTAAAAATCTAATTTTGTGTCTCTATGTTTGTTTTTTAATCTAGCCCATGATGGACAGAAACAAAGCTGCGGAGCTGCCAAAGCTTCAGTGTGGTTTTATTGACTTTGTCTGTACTTTTGTCTACAAGGTATATTATGAATGAAGGAGATTGATCATTTTTGTTTCAAGAGATTAATGTTAAAAACAAAATTTGAATGTTTTGGTCTTTAAGATTAATCAGCAACCCTTCCATGTTTGTTTTCCACAGGAGTTTTCTCGTTTTCACCCCGAGATTCAGCCAATGTATGATGGCATTCTGAACAACCGGATGCATTGGAAAGCGAGGCAGGAAGAATACGAGGCAAAACTAAAGGAAATGGAGGAGGCGGTTAAGGCCAGACAGGAAGCGGCTGCCAAAAATGGTTTGAATTTTAGTCTTTTGCTTTACCATTTAATAAATTGTATCCTTTGTTTACTGTATTTGTACTAAATGTGACCCTGGACCACAAAACCAGTTGTAAGTAGGACGGCAATATTTGTAGCAATAGCCAACAATACATTTTATGGCTCAAAATGATGAGCCAAAAATCATTGGGAAATTATTTAAAGATCATGTTCCATTTTTTTCTTACTGTAAATATATCAAAACTTAGTTTTTGATTAGTAATATGCATTGCTAAGAACTTCATTTGGACAATTTAAATGCAATTTTCTCGATATTTTCATTTTTTTTGCACCCTAAGATTCCAGATTTTCAAATAGTTGTATCTCGGCCAAATATTGTCCTATCCTAACAAACCATACGTCAATGGAAAGCTTATTTACAGCTTTCAGATGATGTATAAATCTCATTTTCAAAAAATTAAAGCTTTTGACTGGTTTTGTGGTCCAGGCTCACAAATTAGAAAGAACTTACATTCGGACCCTCTTATAGCTCAATTTGACATACAGATATAAACTAGCATTCAAATGTTTGGGGTTTGTTAAGGTTTTTTTATGTTTTTAATTTTTTAATGCATTTATTTAATCAAAAAATACAGTAAAACTGTAATATTGTGAAATATAAAATTATTACAAAAACAAATCAGTTTTCTATTTTAATATATTTTAAAATGTAATTTATTTCTGGGATGGCAAAGCTGAATTTTTCAGCAGCCATTACTCCAGTCTTTAGTGTGACATGATCCTACAGAAATAATTCTAATATGCTAATTTGCTGTTCAAGAAACTTGAAAACAGCTTAAAATATTTGTGTCAAGATTCTCTGATAAATATAAATAAAAAAAGAACATTATATAATTACTTTACTGTCACTTTCCAGCCAAAAAAAAGAAAAGAAAAAATGGCCCTAAACATTTACAAGGAACTGCATTAATCTCCAAGGAACTTGATTGGCTATCAAAAAGCCCAGATCATAACTAGAATAGAGTGTCCATATGTTGTGTGATATAACGCATATCTTCAATTCAGATTCTCTGTGTTTGTTTCTCTACAGCTGCAAATTCTAACAGCACCAGTGGATCAGGATCAGGGTCGAAGACCTGCTCTATCTGCTAGAGAAAAGACAACATTACAGAGGGCAAGGCATCTTGAGATGCAACCTAGCCTCTAAATAGTATGTCACACAGGGGAGATCAACCTCAACCCAAGGATCTGATCAAGAGTGAGTGGGAAAACACTATCAATGCATTATATGCTATCAAAGAGCCACAAGACCACATTCTAACCAAAACACGTTGGATCTCGCCTACAGTTAGTATTACTGTTCCACTGTGTTTCTTTGGGTTAAAATGTTTGAGCATTTTTATTGGATGGTAATCGGTTTCAATTAATCACAATTCAAACTTAAATGTACTACGGGTGAATATTGCAAATATGGTTCTGATATTGTTTTTTTCATCCAATGAAAGATTAGCATCATCTATAATTTGTTGTCACCACCGACTGTTACTGAATATCAGAAAACATTGGCCATTATATGAATGATGTGTATTTATGCCATTTATTTTCTCTAAAAGTAATCATGTTGTATAGCTGGAAGCTAATGTTCAGGTCGCTAAATGTGAAAAGGTAGGTGACAGACGTTAGTGTGCAACGATATATACAGGGTTGCCAGGTTGTCACAACAAAACTAGCCCTAGTGTTTCATAGGAGGTCCCTCGGTAAAATACACATTTTTTTGGCAGGGTTCCTCTGGTAAAATTCGCATTCCAGGGGCTAAATGTCACATTGTTGGGGTTGCTTTAACCCGCAGATAACAGTGTTAAAGTAACCCAATTCTGCGGGAAAACTGTGGACTTGGCAACACTGAACATATAGTTTCTGGTAAACTAGATGGTGGTCAGCATGTATGAAGATTTGCTATAAAGTTATAGTTGTTTTTATAGTACGATTTTTTTCCGTCACTTAAGCTGACAGGTAATACGCAATTGTCCTTCAGACTTATTTACATCAAGTGCTGTCATGGGTGTGTTTTACTGAGCAATGTCCCGTTACTCAGTGTCTCTGCTGTTGGGACATGCGTTCACAGAGAAAACTAATTCCAGTGGCCTTGATACCATTCATCTGTTCTCAGCTGACCTGTCATCACACTGAACCTTGAGAAGTCTGTGATTAAATTCATGAAGGTATTCAGTTTCAGGCATTTACGTCTGACTTCTTTTTTTTTTTTTTGTAGGAATCAAGTTTCTCTTTCACTGGTTGTCTGTAAAAGATCATAAAAACATCAGTTGTGAATCTAATGTAAATATACGAGAATTATTTTTAAATTTTATGAGGTACGACTTTACATAGTGTTAAAGTAAATACTACGAAGGTGTGTTTTAGTGCACTTGATGAATTTTACAAGCTTATTATATAAAGTTGCTGCTTATGTTTCACATATTGTAATGGTTTAATTTAAGTAGCAAAGGATCAGGCAGTAGCAAAGAAAATTGATGTGTCAGATCTGAGAGCGAAGGCCCGGTAATAAGACTTTTTGAGTCTTTTTGAATTTGACACAAATGTGATTTACTTGCAGAGCAAGTTTCATCATTTTTGATTCATCATCAAATATGATGCTCTCAAACCATCAAAAATACAGCATCAAATATGGGTGATTTCAATTAAATTGGTAAACATGTTAAGCTTATTCTGTATGCTTGATACCATGACAATTAAAGCATATATTTTTATGAACTTTGTGTTTTTCTTAGTACTTAGATTGACTTTTTTTTTTTTTTTTAAGTTGTTCTTTTATACTTTATATCTATTAAAACATTTAACAAAAATATTAAGAACTTCTCAAACTGATAATAAGAAATGTTTCTTAGCATCAAATAAACAGATTAGAATGATTTCTAAAGGATCATGTGACACTGATGACTGGAGTAACGATGCTGAAAATTCAGATTTGTCATCACTGGAATAAATTCCATTTTAAAATACATTCAAGTACATAAGCAGGTATTTTACACTGTAATATTTTATTATATTTACAGCCTTTGTGAGCAGAAGAACAAAACATGAACTAAATTTACAGATTGATAGTGTATTAAAGCAATAACAATATTAATTTGAGACTCTATAAAGGATTTGATTGTCTTCACACATCTGCTCAATGAGTCACTCAATAAGAAAGCCTCTTATCTCATGAGAACTATCAGCAGTTTCCACTCTTCCCTTCCTAGATAACTAGGTGTCACCTGCAAAGATTATCTGAACATCCCTACACATTCCATTTCCCAATAAATCCTCTGACAGTATTCCTCCAATAGTTCTGTCTCTGTTAAAGTCATGACAGTTTATGGTTTTTAGATAAACTCTGAATAAATGTTGTGTATAAATGAAGGAAAGCAGAGTTTCTAAACGAATATTTATCTCGCTTTTTCAAATAGTTAATGAAGTGTAGCACCGCAGCTAAGTAGCTGCGAAGCATTTGTGCAAAATCAGCACTTGTGCTGTATTGGCTTGACCTAAATCCTGGGATTTATGCTAAACCATGGTCGTGTTATACAACCGTCCTCCCTCTATAAACGGCACCATGTCAGTAAAGAACAGACAAAACAGTCTACAACACATGGTTGGTCAGATGCACATTTGTGCATACATACAGTTGAAGTCAAAAGTTTACATACCTTGCAGAATCTGCAAAAAGTTAATTATTTTACCAAAATAAGAGGGATCATACAAAATGCATGTTATTTTTTATTTAGTACTGACCTGAATAAGATATTGAGATCCATCTTTTCACACGGAGGACAACTGAGGAACTCATATGCAACTATTACAGAAGGTTTAAACACTTACTAATGCTTCAGAAGGGAACACAATGCATTAAGAGCTGGGGGTGAAAACTTTTGAACAGAATGAAGATGTGTACATTTTTCTTTTTTTTTGCCTAAATCTCTTTTTTTTTTCATTTAGTACTGCCCTTCAGAAGCATTATTAATGCATTGTTTTTCCTTCTGGGGCATCAGTGAGCATTTGAACCTTATATAATAGTTGCATATGAGTCCCTCAGTTGTCCTAGGTGTGAAAAGACGGATCTCAAAATCATAGTCATTGTTGGAAAGAGTTCAAATACACAAAAAATGCTGAAAAACCAAAGAATTAGTGGGACCTGAAGGATTTTTCTTAAGAACAGTGAGCAGTTTAACTGTTCTGGACAAACGAGCAACTCATGAAAAAATATCACTAAACAAAAGAAGAAAAAAAAACAGCTGTGGGTCATTCAGGGAACAACATAGTATTAACAATCAAGTGTATGTAAACTTTTGAACAGGTAATTTTTGTATAAATTCAACTATTATTTTCTTTTGTAGACAATATGTAAACGTCTTTTATGTACCTTATACCTTATTCTGGTCAGTGCTAAATAAAAACTAACATGCATTTTGCATGATAAATATTTAAATAACAACAATAATAATTTTAAATAAATTTATTTTGGTAAAATAAATAACATTTTGCAGATTCTGCAAGATGTAAACTTTTGACTTCTGTATATAAGAAGTCTTCTGTAACTAATGACAACTGTATATAATCCAACCAAAGGAAAATGTTCTTTTCTTGCTGAAAAGATATGCAAATGTCCCTATGAATCAGAATTACCTGAATAATGGCAATGAAGAAAAAGAAAACATACAAGAATATTTTTACCTTCTGTCTTTATTGAAAAATAAAATTAGGTTTATTGTGATTCATTTCATCTGGTGCCGGAATGGATACATCAGGGAGATTTACTTCAGAATGGTGTCAGAGTTTGCTGTGGAGATTAAAAAAAAGACAGTAGTGATATATTTTCACATTTTGAAATATTTTTGGTAAACTACCACCCTGTATTACTACTCAATCCCCTGAAATTTTTCCATAAATAATGCTTCTTTGCATTTGTTTCACTAAATTTTTTTTATTAAATACCTTAAAATCCAAAGTTAAATTGATGTGCTACATCAGATGCTGTTAATGCATCACAAAATAAAAAAGGGACTAATTTCTTTTGTCAGGTGCCATTTCAACATTACTGTATCTACCCTGTACAGTCTGTTTAATGTAAAATGTCAATATTGAGACACCATGTGGACCAGGTGTCTCTGCAATATCATCTGACATATATTATATTGTAGAATAAAAACGTGTATAAAGAAAGAAGGTTACAGACCTTCAGAAAGCTGTTTGTAAATGCGCTCTTGCTCTTCCCTGAGTTTCTTCTCTTCCTCCTCAATCCTCCTTTCTTCAGCAGCAATGGGCTTCAGATAATCTGGTGAACAGATTGATTGAAAAACACCACAGAAAGACAATTAACTTAATTTAACCAAGGCAGATAACGCACCCCAATACAGAAAGTAAAAAGCCTGCTGCAAAATATTCTTAAATTAATTGAAGTTTTAAACTAAAAACGTTAAAACTTAAATAAATGTCACCATACATAGACACTTACCATATCTCTGCTTCCCATAAATCAAACCAATTAGCAAGGCTGACCATCTTGCTGTCTGAAATCAGAGAAAGGAATGTGCTGGTTTGTTGACTGGAAACAGGCAACTCTCATGTTTTACAAATATACGTCTTTATATGACTAAACATATAGTATAATAAAATGTAATAATAATAATATAAAAGTCGACTATTTTAAACAAAATGTTTTCAATATACGGCTTTTAGACAGTAAGTATAACCTTATACTGTGTCTGACCATATTAATTTAGAGATTACAGGGACTATTTATAAATTCACCCTACCACAGGACAATGTACAAATTTAGTCAATAATGCTTATTCACACTTGACAGGTCATTCGCTGTTTTCTGTGCAACACGTCATGCTACCCGTAATTACTGACCTTGCAGTGCTGTGGACAGGCTAAGTTAGCTGGCTAACGCGATGAGCTCATCCACCGGCTACAATTGCTAACGTTATAGGCTTACAGATGCTATGCTAAGCTAACACTTTAGCGCTAGCAACATATAGCGAGCTATTTGCTGAGGATAAATGAAGGTCGCTGATATAAAGTAACAAGAATAAAGCACGTTTCTGAATATAAATCACAATTTGAGACTCATATTCCTAATAAAGGTTGTACCTTGATAAGCGGAGAGACCTGTACGGGAGGAACCATGTTTGAATGGAGCTCTACAGGCAGGAGAGGACGGAAGTCAGTGCTCGGCGCTCTCCGTTCTGGTCTGATTTGATTCTGCCTGCTGACAGTAGGCTACACTGTACACAGTACATATCTATCGACTTTTGTGACTGTTTTTCACCATTTTAAAATTAAAAATAAATAAACTAATAAATAAAATAAACCTTTTCAGCAGTTCACTTAAATATTCCCACAGTGTAACAAATGAGGTTTTTTTTTTTTTTTTTTATGTAGCCTATAGGCTAATTATTCCATACGGTATCTCATTATAGTTAATTCATTCTTGCATTCATGTATTAATTTGTGATTTGTTAGGTCTGTCATCATCATCATCATCAACAACAACAACAACATTTTAGTTCCACAGTGTGACAAGTGTTTTCTGGTAAATATTTCCTAATACAGTCTCTCAATTAATATACATTATTAATTTATTTATTTAGTAGGCATTTTGTTTATTATATTATTATTATTATTACACTCAGGAAAATTCTGGGTTAAATGCAACCCAGCACTAGGTGAAATATGGACAAACTAGGTGAAATATGGACAAACTAGGTGAAATATGGACAAACCCTGCAACTGGGTTGTTTTGAGCCAGTGGTTGGGTTAAATTTTTAACTCAACCTTCTTGGTAGGTTTATTTAACTCAACTATTGTTTAAAAAATACTGGCTGGCTTAGAATGAACCCACAATAGGTTGTAAATTAAAATTCAGACACATAATTATTAGGGGCATCAACAATAATCAAAAGGTGAACATTTATTAATGAGCAATTTAAAAAATATTTATTATTTAATTATTTTATTCAACTTATTAATGAATGTTCATTTATTAAATACATTAATAAATGTTAATCTTTTGAGATCATTTTAAGCAAGAAATATAGCAATTTTTAAGCAATAATTAAATTAAATAGAACTAACCAAAAGGTTGGGTTGAACATTTAAACATTCAAAACAACCCAGTTGCTGGGATTGTCCATATTTTAACCAGTGCTAGGTTGTTTTTAACATTTATAATAATAATTTTTATTATTCATTTTAACAACTAGTTTACTTAGTCTTATGGTGTGACAAATTATTTTTATATATTTAAAATATTTAAAAGTATAAATTTAATCTATCTACCTATATCATGGTATACTACTGTAAAATTACATGTAATATCCAGTAGTTTTTACCTTTAACTTACCGTTAACCATTTAACAGTTTTTTACTGTAGCATTTTTACGGTCTTTTATCGTTAAACTCGCTGTCTTTTTTTTTTACAGTGTAGTAGATGATTTAGATTTAGAAAGAAATCAGTTTTGCCAACTGCCATTTGTCATTCAGATGTATCATGTATTGTCATTAAAAAACAAATTGTACCAAGTGTAAACCTTTGAAATATAAATAAAAAAGTTTAGACAAGACAGGTTATGGTTATTCTATAAAGATTAATTCCATCACTTCCTAAAATGATATTTGACACCAATCTCATAGTGATGATACATTTTTTATTTTTAAACACTACGTATCCACCCGAGTTAAACTTGTTCCTTGCTTTTGAATCTATTTCAGGAGATGACGTAGCCAGAGGCACTGCCAACACAGGTGTCAGTTTCAGAAACCTGCAGGATTAGAAAGCATGTTGGAACGGCTGTAAATTAAATTTAAACACAGCAGACAGAATACGAAGTAAGTTCTGACACACAAAGAAAATATGGCCTGATTTCAAATTGTATGATTTATCACATTAACCCTGATTAGTTAATATATGTCTTTAAAATTAGGTATGTTATATTGCTACATGATAGGAAAACTTTGTATCATCCTCCTGCATTAACCTCTTCCCTTAATAGAAAGTTATGCAGAGCCATTAGAGCGCTCACTGGAAATAGAACAATGATGTGCTTCTCTGGTATTTAACAGATGGATCACAAAAATACAGCTGGCTTGTTTTGGAACATGACAGCAAGTGCTCAGTCATAGAGGCTCTTCGACAGGCTGACACACACTGCAGTGCTAATAGAGGAGCGCTACTGGAATGTTCCGAGACACTGTATAAAAGCCTCGGGTCTTGTTCACTGGGACAGAAGCACAGAAGAACTCGACCAACTCAAAACAGCACCGAAAACCAACCGAAGATGCTTTGCCCAAGCACATTTCAGCCTCACCTCAGCCCATTCATGGACTTCCATTGGCCAGTGCGCAGTCTGTGGCCAGAGACCAGACCTCTGTTCTTTCAGATCGAGCAAGAAATGATGAGACACATGCAGGAGATGAGACACAACCTGGAGTTCATGGAACGCCTGCACCAAAGGATTTTCGACGAGATTGACCACGTTTCACCTATGACGACTTTTAAACCCATCTCATTCCAGATCGGAAAGGAAGGAAGCCACTATGCGCTGATGCTAGACACAAAGGATTTCTCTCCAGAGGAGCTGTCTGTTAAACAAGTTGGCAGGAAGTTGAGGGTGAGCGGCAAGACAGAGAAGAAGCAGGACGATGGGAAAGGATCATTCTCGTACAGATGCCAAGAATTCAGGCAGGAGTTTGACCTTCCTGAAGGTGTGAATCCTGAAATGGTGACCTGCTCTTTAAATAATGGCCAGCTACAGATACAAGCACCCAAAGAAGCCAGCGCTGTGAGCAACGAAAGAGTGGTTCCCATTACATACACTCCTGCTGTGAAAAGTCCTGCTCCTCAGAGCCCTCAACCTCAACTTGAGAGCCAAGCAGCTGAGACAGAGGCTACAAATAATTGAGCTTCGCCTCTATGAATACTTGATATCCCACAACGGAACAAATGACTCTATGGAACAATCATATAAGGCTTGAACTTGCAAAATTGTAAAAGAATCAAATTTGTTAAAGATCATTGTTGGTACATTTTATTAATTGTATTATGATTCAGAAGAGAGGTCAGATGCTTCAATGCAGTATTTGTTTTTATTATAGTTTTTGACAATAAAGTAAAAAACTAATCAAGTTTGAGTCCTGGAACGGGTACTGTGTTTATGTAAATTGCCAGATTTACGCAATATATTATTAAAATGGTAATTGTTTTAATTTGTATTTATTTATTCATTTAATAAAATCAGCTCCCATTTTTGTTCTTACAAATTTCTTAAGAATTTTTGTGTGCGTTAAATTATTAGGAATTTCTTAAGAACTGTTGCAAACATAATTGCATGCATCTTACAAATTCACAAATTCATTGTTTTCTTTGGGTGAAAAATAACCAGTTATCACAAATTAGCTCTTTAATATGAAACTCATCCATATTAATGTTTTTACATACAATTTTAAACCTAAACTAACTGTGCATCCACACATCAGATATCTAAAAAAAATAAAATAAAATACATTTTGTACATACATTTTCTAATGAGGTTTTGATATTTGAAGAATGAGCAAACAGAGTGTTTTCACAACGCATCATCAATCGGCCATATTGGCGGCACTGAACTGTTCGAAACTCGCATATTTTGCTGATTATTGCTGGTAAGAATGTTCAATTATTGTCATGTTTTGGGTTGTACTAGTCGGCCGGACCAGGAAAAACATTTGGAGTACTTTAGACTGCTAAAAGTTATAACAAATCAAGGAGAAGAGTGTAAAAAACTGTCTGAGGAGCAAAAGGCATTTGTGGTTGGCCAAACTGAACCAGGATTTCCAGGGCAAGAATCTCGACAATATCCGTGTTTGTTCTTATAATTTCCGGTCAGATAGGTGAAATATTAGCCTAAAATCTTAATTAATACTACTCATACGTATCTTTTCCACCTATTAAATTTAGTTTGTTAAAGTATTGCTCCCTTTCCTGTTAAGTCCTTCTCTTTATGATTCAGCAGCTTCCACACATTTTTTCCGTGGTTTAGACCGCTATGTTGTTGTTTGCATCCGGGTAACTGACCAAATCGTTACGTAAGTGCAAACCCTCTATAGACCATTTCGCTAGATGTAAACATACTGGTCCCGATACACTTCCTGTTTCTTTTTTTTTACTTTACACAAACATCACAAAAAAATACAACCAACATAACATTTGACTGGATGAAAATGTTACATTAGCACCTTTAGATGTATTTGTATATGTGAAATAAAAAAAATAAAAAAACAGGAAGCGCTTCTGGACCAGTGTTGTTTACATCTAGCGAAATGGTCTATATTAATATTTATCTCTTTAACATACTTCTATTACAGAAGCAGTAAAACAAACCTTTATATACTTTAAATATATATATTTTTTTTTTCTATTACTGCGTCAACTTTACAACCAAACAAGGTACATAATCACATGCCAAACTATTTCATTCAGCCTTGGTTGAGCATAACCAAAAATAAGATGTCAAACTAAAATAAGCGAACCAGAAAAATAAATAAATAAAATGCATCAAAAATTAAATACAACAAAAGTGCTTTGAAATTGATTTATACAAATAAAAGAGAAGACAACTTAAGGGCTTTCACCTGAAAAATAAGTAAAAAACCCCCTACGTTCACAGCAACGTTGATATTTCACGGGAAGTAGCCTACTAATCACTCCAACCCTCTAGGTGGCAGTAACGGCTTTAACAACACACACTCCATTCGAAATTTTAGTTCTAGAAAAAATACCTTCCGTTTGTTCACCCGCCACTAACAAGCAAATGGCTAGCTAGGGTATATTTTAACCCACAATTTTGTAAGTAATGAGGTAGTAAGTGTATTTTTGAGAGGAAAGTGCCGAATAATCATCCTTGAGCATGACGGCATTAATTCAAGAGTTACTGTCCTCCGTTATGGGGGTGTTAGTTGAAAGTGTCGTGTCGGAGTTGAGCAAACATCTCTCTGACTTCACGACTGTCTTATCTGAGGAGTGGAAGCGCAACAAGGGGACTGCAGTGAACAAAAACAGACTTAAACAGGCGAATCAAGCCAAAACTGTAAGTTCTAGAGTTGAGGAACGAATGCAGTGTCCATTCCTGGTCATAATAGCTTTCTGTTGGTTGACAGTTGTGTTTACAACTTCCATTTAAAGAGTGCACAATCTAAAGGATATATTTATAAGTTCGTATTGAATGTAATTATACTATAAATGTAATAAACCTGTTAACCTTGCTACCTTCATCGGTTTCTCAATAAGCTGTTGCTGAGTAATGTGAATCCGTGTTTTTATGTATTGTATTATTTTAATTACTATTAGTTTAAAACGTCACAGATTCTCACAGAAACATGTCCCACAATTTTAATAGCCAGAGATATATATGTGTGTGTGTATCTGATTTATTAGCTTAACTGTATAAACAACTTGGTGCCCCAAAAAAAAAAAAAAAAAAAAAATATATATATATATATATATTTATAAATTAATTAATTTTTTTAATATATATGTATATGAAGAGTTCAGATGCAAAAGCCTCTAAATCATCTGACGTCTTTCTTTAAAAAATGCATTTTTATCAGGCTCTGATCTATAGGTTTCTATGTAAGTATGGGTACTTCCGGTTGGGCTGAGGCTGGGATTTTAGCAAGTTTGAAGTAAAAGTGTTTGATGGACATATCATATGTGTCTATATATATATATATATATATGCATTTTAAAAAACATGACTTAGCCATATGTGTTTGGCAAGGTTTTAATTTTTGTAATCGTTTTCTCCATCACACAAATGGTTTGTTGTTTTTACTATTTTTTTTTCTCCAGATGGTAGCTAGCAGCAAAAGAAAAACAAAATCAATACTGCATTAATACAAAATATGGTTGTTTTGTCACCAATGTAATGACAATATGACAAATTAATAGATCCTATATGCCATTATTTTTATGACATTATTTTTTATAACTATCGCTGTTATTTCGTAACTCAAAGAAAAAGACAACATAGAAATCTGTAAAACACTTTATTAGTGGAGATAACTTGTCATATGTTGTTTGTACTAGTCAAATATTTTGTGCATACAAAGTAATGATTTGTATGCACAAAACACAGGATTATTAAGCCAACATGAGAGAAATTTGTTATAATCAAACCTGTTTTTGACACAAAGGAAATTGTAATAGCTGCATGCAATCTCCAATGATCTCTTTTGTGTTTCAGAAGGAGTTTGCTGATTTCATGGAGCTGTTGAGTAAAGCCACAGTGGAGACGATGGTGAAACTGATTCATGATCGCATCTCAGCTCAAGTACTGGAAGCTACAGCAAAGTCCCAGCTCTCAAAACAAGACAAACTAAATGGTACGTCTTTATGCTTAATCAAAAACTTGAATACAAACCTGAGCAAGCACTCAAAAATTTGGTATACAGTAGTCAACATTTGAAGTGGATCAAAATAGTTTATCAAAGTTGTCCTAAGATGAAATTGGGTATTGTTTTGGTTTTAGGACAACTTTGATGAAAAGTTTTGATCCACTTCAAATGTTGACTGCTGTATATCTTGGCTGTGCACATATATTTTGTTAAAGTGATTTTAAAGAGAATTAAAATTCTGTCATTTACTCACGCTCAAGTTATAACAAAACGGTATGATTTTTTTTCTTCTGCTGAGCACAAAAGATAATATTTTGAATAATGTGGGTAACCAAGACATTTTTGGTCCCCATTGACTTCATTAGTGTTTTTTTTTTTTTTTTTAATACTGTGAGAGTCAGTGTGGACCAGCAAATATTTGGTTATCCACATTCTTCAAAATATTTGCTTTTGCATTCAACAGAAGAAAGAAACTCATACAGGTCTGGAACAAAATTATGGAGAGTAAATAATGACAATTTTTTTTTTTTTTTTTTTTTGGTGAACTATCCCTTTAAGCTTGATAAATAGTTAGATCTAATTGGACAATTATTCATCCAGCATTTCTTCAGGTGTTTAAAATGTCTTTAAAACTCTTAATTCACCCTTTCACAAATTAAGGCCTCAAAAAGATTTTAAATCAGAGCAGAAAGTCTTAAATTCAATGTTATATACATTGCAAAAAATTAATATCTTTCTCAGTAGTTTTATCAAGGTGCTTTAAATCAGTGTATAATATATGAATATAAAAATGTATATGAAAACTTGTTTTCCCTTTTAAGTAGATTTTTCTGAGTCCATTGGCAGATATTTATTCTTCTTTTAAGAGTAAACTCACTTGATTTTCATCAGTTTCACAGAAAACAAGACTTCTTATCTTATGTAATTTTTCTGCTCAATTAAATATATCTTTAGACATTTGCACTGAAAAACAAGACAAAAATAATGAGTGACCTTGATCAGAAAATTCAGTAAAAGTTGTTATTTTTTCTTTTCTTTTTTTCTTCTTTTGTAAAATGAATTAAAAAGTAATGGAAATCAGATGGTTGCATTTTTAAACTTTGAAGCTTTGCTAATACAACTCATTGTTTACTCCTTATATATTTACATTTACAGAACTTCAGTTTAATCCGTACATTTCTTTATAAATTTACCAGAAAAACTCGTCTCCTCGAGGTTGAAGGTTACAGAAGGTTACACGAAAGTACACAAAGTTTAACAATGTGCATTTTTTTTCTGTACTTGTCGTAGTAGAAATTAAATTAATTTATAAAAAAAAAAAGAACCAGAAACTCTTGCTTTGTAAATCTGTTAAATCTAATACATGTAATTAAACATTGAAGATTTGAAGATTCCTGCTTGTAAAGTCTTAAAACAACAATAATAATGATATAAAATGTTGTGTATTTAATTATATTATGAATTTAATATTTTCAGTATGGCATTTAAAAAACAAACAAACCATTACTTTTTTTTTTCTCATTGTGTTCTCACAGAGGGTCAAGCAGTCACATCTGAGCCAGAAAATAGTGTGCTTCTTGAGCCTGAGCAGAACAAGGATTATGAACTGGAATCGGAACATCATGAAAACTCTGAACAAGCAGCAAATCAGTACCAACAGCTGTCATCTGCACCCACAGATATTCTGGCAGGCAGTTTAAGCTTGAGTGAAATCCAGCCTTCCACAAGCACAAATGTAGCAGCTGAGGAGAGACAGGAGCCTGTAATTTGCGAGTCCTGTGGAGTATCTTTCAATGACGTGGCCCTGCTAAACATTCACAATGCTTTACACAAAGAAAGACCTTTCAATTGTTTGACATGTGGGAATACTTTCAAAATGATGAAATGCTTGATGAAACACCAGAGATTTCACACAACACCGGATTTGAGTATCGAGTTCGAAGCCACTCTGAATGAAGAAGAATTCATTGTGCAGCTCGAAACCTGTGATTCGGTCAGTACATCCCTGGAAACACTAGAGGTCACCACTCAAGGTAAGACATGATTTTAAATGCAGTGCTCAAAGGGATAGTTCACCCAAAAATGACAGTTCTGTCATTAATTACTCACCCTCATGTTATTCCAAACCTGTTAGACCAGGAGTTCTTAACTCTGGCCTGCAAGATCCATTTTCCTAGCTCCAACCTTGATTAAACTCACCTGCCTGTAACTTTCTAGTGATCCTAAAGACCTTGATTCAGATGGAACTTGTTCAGGTGTGTTTGACTAGGGTTGGAGCTGAACTCTGCAGGAAAATGGATTTTACGGGCCAGAGTTGAGAAACCCCGCGTTAGACCTTGGTTCATCTTTGGAACAGACATTAAGATATTTTTGATGAAATCTGAGAGCTTTCTGACCCTGCATAGACAGCAAAGCAACTGATACGTTCAAGGCCCAGAAAGGTAGTAAGGACGTCGTTAAAATAGTCCATGTGACATCAGTGGTTTAACCATAATGTTATAAAGCTACAAGAATACCTTTTGAGTGCTAAGAAAACAAAAATAAGGACTTTATTCAACAATTTTTTCTTTTCTGTGTCAGTCTTCGGTGCACATTCACGAGAGGACTATTTTACCGATGTCATTACTACCGTTCTGGGCCTTGAATGTGTCAGTTGCGTTGCTGTCTATGCAGGGTCAGAAAGCTTTTGGAATTGATCAAAAATATCTTCATTTGTGTTCCGAAGATGAACGAAGGTCTTGCGGGTTTGGAACGACATGAGGGTGAATAATTAATGTTATCAAAGTGATAGAATTTGCATTTTGGGGTGAACTATCTCTTTAATAATATTGAGTAAATAATAATATCCGTTGAAACGTTTTTACATTTTTTTTTTTTTTTTTTTTTTTTTTAAAAGATGTATAGCTCACCAAGATGCATTTCTGTAATCAAAAACACAGTAAAGACAGAAATATTGTGAAATATTATTAAAATTTAATTTTCAATTTTTAATTCTTAAATTTTCTTATTATTTTTTTATTTCTAATTTGATTTTAAATTGTAGTTAATTCCTGTCATCATTTCACCAGTCTTCAGTGTCACAGTATCCTTCAGAAATCATTTTAATATGCTGATTTGATGTAAGAAATATTTCATTTTTTATGATGTTAAAAACGGTTTTGCTGCTTAATACTTATATGTAAACTGTGATGCATTTTTTAAAGAATTTTTTGGTAAATGTAAGGTTCAGAAGAACAGCATTTATTTCAAGTAGATTTTCTTGTAACATTATGAGTGTATTCATTCCCACTTTTTCTGGTAATTTTAATGTGGCCTTTTTAAATAAAAGTATAAATTTAAAAAAATGTACTAACCCCAAACTTGTGAACGGTATTGTATGTAAAACTGTCATATCCATGGCATGTAAATGTACATGCTTTTATTATTTCTTTAAAGACATTAATTTGTCTTTTTTTTTATTATTATTATTATTAATTTATGCAAAAAGTGAACAATTACTGATCCTCATGTTGTTCCAAACCCGTAAGATCTTCGAAACACAAATTAAAATATTTTTGATGAAATATGAGAGTTTTCTGACCCTGCATAGACAGCAACGCAACTACCACGGCCAAGGCACAGAAGCGTAATAATGACGTCAGTAATATAGTCCATGTGGCATCAGTGGTTCAATCGGAATTTTATTAAGCTACGAGAATACTTTGTGCGATTTTTGTCGATGTTCTTAGTACCATATTTGAATTACATTTGTCAGTTTGTTTTTCTAACACATAATCTTGTTTTTCTCCTCACAGAAATTCTCCAAAATAACTTGGACAGTGAAGACGTATCTTGTGCAGTTTTGGAAAGCACTCAGTACACAACCGAATCGCTTGTGCAAGGTTTAAACATTACCATCGAAAACACGGACAACCAGCCCATCACCACACCTAACACTGATGTGATAAAGCAATCGAATGATGGTTTGTTCCGATGCAAAACCTGCGGCAAGTGTTTTGAACTCAGGTGGAAGTTCATCAACCACGTTCGGGCTCATGTGAAACATTACAAATGTTCACATTGCGACAAGCGCTTTACTATGCGAAGTTGCCTCATCAGACACGCAGCCATGCACACTGGAGCTCAGCTATTTAAATGTGATATATGCTCAAAGTCTTTTGTATTTCAAGCCTCCCTGGAAAAACACAAACGCCTTCATACGGCCGAAAAGACAGTTACATGTCCGAACTGCCAGAAGGTTTTTCCCGGCAAGCGCTCGTTTGGCAGACACAGATGCAAAGCGGTCGAAACGCTCTATAGCTGTCCCGTATGCGACAAGCAGTTTAAAATTAAACAAAACATGCTCGATCACCAAACGCTGCATACTGGCGAGAAGCCCTACTGTTGCGAAATCTGTGGCGCTTTTTATAGCTGCGAGCGATATTTGAAAAATCACCAGAAGAGTCACATCGAGAAAACCTACGACTATCCGTGCGAACTCTGCGATAAGCGCTTCAGTGCTCGCAAGCATTTGCAAGCACATATGCTCGTTCACACGAGGGAGAAGCGATACGCTTGCGACATATGCGATAAGAAGTTCGCCACCTCTGGAAACCTCAACAGGCACAAAGCCGGCCACACGGGAGTGAAGCTATACGGTTGCCCGATATGTTTAAAAAGGTACACCACAGCGTACGCCCTAAAGATGCATATGCACAAACACACTTCAAGCAAACCGTTTCTTTGTGACGTTTGCGGAAAAGGATTCACCAGTTCAGACTACATGAAAAGGCACAAGCGAATCATTCATGCTGGAAGGAGGGATTGTGTGTGTTCGATCTGTAACAAGGCCTTCATATTCCCCAGTTCTCTTAATCAGCACATGCTTGTACATACAGGAGAGAAGCATCACGAGCGACTGGTCAGTCCTTTGTTGAAGAAGTTCAGTTGCGATCATTGTCAAAAGAAGTTTTACTCACAAGCTGCCCTTACGGTGCACCAAAGGGTTCACACTAAGGAAAAACCGTATAGTTGTGAGATTTGTGGAAAGCGATTTGGGTATTCGAGCAGTATACAGATGCACATGAGAATCCATACAGGGGAGAGACCTTTTGGTTGTGACGTTTGTGGTAAGACGTTCAATCAGGCTGTGCATCTGAGGACCCATCAGCGAGTGCACACCGGTTTGAAGTCATTCAGTTGTGAGAGCTGTGGGAAGAAGTTTGTGGATCTTAGAAATCTTAAACAACATAAATGTAAATACACCATGTAAATTCTTACATATATGCAAGACCAAAGGTTACACTGAATTAAACACTGCAATTTATGTTCAGGGCTGTTTGAAATAGTTTTATGTAATGCATAGCATTATGTTCCTAGCTGATGTTCTGTAGTCTTATTTGGCAAGATGAATGAAATAAGAGTTTATGCTTCTGTATTTTTAATTGTGTAAACAATTATATTTTCAAACCAAGACTGAGAGTCAGTGCTTGAGTGTAATGCAATAAAAACATTGTGAAGAACCACCTCTGATTTTTCCATTAAATACTGTTCAAGGAATTATTAATAGTCAAGTTTAAACAGTATTTTTTGATACCTGTGATGTCCCACAATCCTGAGTTTGTTATACATGTAATTTCTTTTTGGAAATACACCATCAGTCAAAAAGATTTTTAATGTTAGTCTCTTCTGTCACCAAGCCTGCATTTATTTGATCCAAAATACAGCAAAAGCAATAATATTGTGAAATATATATATTTTTTTAAATAACTGCATTCTTTTTTTTATATTTTTTTTAAAATGTAATTTATTCCTGTGATATCAAAGCTGAATTTTTAGCATCATTACTCCAGTCTTCAGTGTCATATGATCCTTCAGAAATCATTCTAATATGCTGATTTGCTGTTCAAGAAACATTTATTATTATTAATATTTAAAACAGTTGAGTGCATTTTTTTCAGGATTCTTTGATGAATAGAGAAATTGAAAGATCAGCGTTTATCTGAAATACAATGGGAAATTACAGAAATTAATACTTCTATTGAGGAAAGGTGCTTTAAATTGCTCAAAAGCTATGATAAAGACATTAAAAAAGGTTTTTAATTCAGATAAATGCAGTTCTTCTGAACATTTGTTTTCATCAAAGAAATCTGAAATCTGCTCAGCTGTTTTCAACATAATAATAATAATAATAAATGTTTTTTGAGCAGCAAATCAGAATAATAGAATGATTTCTGAAGGATCATGTGACTTGAGTAACGATGCTAAAGAACTTCCGCTTTAAAATCACAGGAAGAAATTACGTTTTAAAGTATATTAAAATAGAAAGCAGTTATTTAAAATGGTAAAAATATTTCTAAATTTGTACTGTTTTTGCTGTATTTTGGATCAAAAAAATGCAGGCTTAATGAGCAGAAGACTTATTTAAAAACATTTAAAATCTTACTGTTCAAAAACTTTTGACTGGTTTGCTTGATCTTATTAATTTCTCTTAACTTTTGAGTTATTATAGTTGTTTTGCATATCGGACCGCTATATTATGAAATTTATAGTGATGAGGAAAATGAATGAACAGAAAGATAATAGATTTAAAGTTTTAGTCTTGTTCGCATTTCCAGTCAAAAAAATGGACAGAAGTAATCCAACTTATTTTCTATAATATGACATCAACATTTGAGTGCGTAATTAATATTAATGAGCGCGTTCTGGAAACTGCTGACTTCCGGGGCGGAGACTAATTGCTTATATATAAACCTGAATTCAATTACGTGAGAATCACATCTGACGGTAAGGTTAATTTGTGCTCACTAACTGTTTAACGCCAGTTCTGCTTTGTTTGTAGTCCTTCAATGATAGCGACTCGATTATTTTATTTCCCCTGCGATAATCGATAAAGATGAAGGAGTTAGTAGAGGAGATGCCCGATGAGGGATATGGATGCGCCGTTGCAAATCGTTTCGGCCGGCTGCTGGACGATGAATCAGACCCTTTCGACATCTTATACGCGGCAGGAATAGAAAAGAAACAGAAGAAGAAGAAAGAGGAGCCAAATAAAACTCCAACCACGACTAAATCTGGGAAGAAAGAGTCTCAGAGGGACAGGAAAATCGCTGTTTCAGCAGGTGGGGGAGGACAAGGTAAGTGAAGGACGGGCTAACGTTAGTTTTATTCGACGCGCCAAACCTTTCTTTTAATAAATTATCCACTAATCCACTAATTAAATTAACCCGTGCCCTGTTTGCTTAAGTTTTAGGCATATAAAGTGTTTATATGTTTGTTTGTGGACATGTGCTTCTAGGCCAAGTCCGTCTTGCTCGTGGAGAAGTTGAGGAGCGAATAGAGAGACGTGTGACTTTTGAGCGCAAATTCAGCGATGCCGACACCCCGCTCAGTTTCTCTGTTGAGAGGTAATTGTCTCTCATTACCTGTTAACAGATGTCTTTATTTTTTATTCATCTTCCTGCATTTATCTTGCACGCCACTCCATTTGTCTTCATCTGTGTGTAGGCCTGTG
The DNA here is from genome assembly GCA_036247105.1 of Cirrhinus mrigala. Lineage (NCBI taxonomy): Eukaryota > Metazoa > Chordata > Actinopteri > Cypriniformes > Cyprinidae > Cirrhinus > Cirrhinus mrigala. The sequence continues at coordinate 18,479,582 of CM070027.1, read as the reverse complement.
GATGTGCTGGACAGGCCTGTCAGAGGAAGAGGTACAGGAAGAGGACGAGGAGCCCGAGGCCCAGGATATCCAAGATCCAGTGATGGATTTGACCAGAGGGGAAAGAGAGAGTTTGAGAGACATAGTGGCAGTGACCGAACGTGAGCCGTGACTCATTACTGTCATGAGTCTAATTTGGTGGTCAAAAGGGCCTGAACTTTATACTGGGTATCACTTGTAAATTATGTATAAATAATGCAGTTAAATACAACTATAAAATGTACTCTACCAGTCAAAAGTTTTTGAAGAGTGAAGTGTTTTTTTTATTTTTTTTAAAAGTCTCTTCTGCTCACTGAGCCTACACTTATTTGATCCAAAGTACCGCAAAAACGGTAAAGTTTTGAAATGATTCTTACCATTTAAAATAACTTTTCTATCTGAATTTTTTTTTTTTCCTGTGATCAAAGCTAAACTTTCAGCGTTATTCCAGTCTTCAGTGGCACATGATCCTTTAGAAATCATTCTAATATGCTAATTTCCTGTTTAAGAAACATTTATCAATATTTAAAAGTTAGTTTTTTTTTTTTTTTTTTCCTGGAATTCTTTGAATTGAAAGATCTAAAGATCAGCATTTATCTGAAATGAAGAGCTTTTGTAACGTACTTTACCATTCAGAAGCTTATCAAATAATTAATAAAATCTGTTCTTCTGACATTTCTATTCATCAAAGAAACCTGAAGAAAAAAAAAAATCTCTACTCTGCTGTTTTCAACTTTTTTTTTTTTTTTTTTTTTTTTTTTTTTTTTTTTTTTTTGAGCAGCAAATCAGAATATTATGATTTCTGAAGGGCCCTGCTGTAGTAATGATGCTTAAATTGGGCTTTGAAGTTACAGCAATAAATTGCATTTTAAAATGTATTCAAATAGCAAACTGATTTTAAATGGTACAAATATTTCAATTTTACTGCTTTTGTTGTTGTTTGGATCAAATAAATTCAGGCTTGGTGAGCAGACAGGACTTATTTAAAAACTTTTTAAAAATCTTACTGTTCAAAAACTTTTGACTGGTAGTGTATACAACGTAATGAGAGGATTGCCAAAAGATTCAATTTTATTTTTATTACCTATTTTTAGTAATAATAGTTTAGGATATTTTAAGTGACGGATGAACGGTGTCACATTTTCAGAAACTGTCACCCCTTTTTGGGTTGTAAGTAATAGGTTGAAACATTTGAGCTTAGAATGTTTTGTGCATGCAATCATCTGTTAAACCATTGGTCTCAAACGCAATCCCTGGAAGGCCACAGCTCTGCACTGTTTGTCTCCAACCGTAGTCAAACACACCTGATCCAACTAATCAAGGTCTTCAGGATTAAAAGAAACCATTAAGCAGGTGTTGGAGCTAAACTCTGCAGAGCTGTTGCCCTCCAGGAATTGAATTTGAGACCACTTTGATAAATAATAATTTGCTTTGAAATCAGGAGTGTCCGATCAGAAGAGAAGCGTAGCGGCAGTGGATCTCGCAACTGGGGCTCGGTGCGAGACCATATGAGGTGATTTTACATTTTATGTCTGATTGAAATTTTCTCACTTTGCTTTTTTTTTTTTTTTTTTTTTTTTTTTTTTTCTCTCCTACCTCTTTTTAATGTCATTTTTCCTTCTGTCTTGTAGTGAAATAGAAGAGGGGTCACCTAGTGAAGAGGTTGTTGAAACTGAGGAGACCCAGGAGGCAGTAGAGACTGATGGAGAAAACAGGTCTGCTTCTCACAGCTGCAGGAAATATCTTGTAACGCAGATGATGCTTGACAGTGTATATGATTATTTGCTGACTTTATGAACTCGAGCTTCCTCTTATAATTCATAATGGATGTAAATTTACAATTGCAGCTCTTATTACTCTTTCAGACCATCTGAGACTGAGGAAGTGATTGAGGTTGCCCTAGAGATGACACTGGATGAGTGGAAAGCTTTACAGGAGCAAAGCAGGCCCAAAGTAGAGCTGAATATCCGCAAAGCAGACACCTCTGTGCCGTCCAAGGCTGTGGTCATCCACAAGTCCAAATTCCTTCAGGTGAGGAGTCTTATTTTTTTATTTATTTTTTTAGCACTCAGTCTGCTGGATGCAGATTCACTCTTAATGACTGCTGTACTGTTCTTGTTCTAGAAACGTCATAATGGCTTGGATGAAGAGGATGTGGTTTTCCGCCGCCCGACCAATGACATCACTTGCCAACTGGAGATCAACTTTGGCAGCCTTGCTCGGCCTACTCGTGGTGGTAGAGGAGGGCGAGGTGGTCGTGGCCGTGGGGCTCCGTCTATGCCATCCCAAAGATCTCCTCAAAAACTTGAATCTGTAAGTTTCATTAATTGCATCATAAATTGCTCGTGCCCTGACAACACAGCACTGTGAAATGCAAGACTTTTAGCTTAAGGCACGTTACAAGCCCAGTTAGGTGCTCATGCTATGTGGTGGTTTGGGGCTAAATCATATTTTGTTTTCTAAGGCTCCAAACCCAGATGATCCAGAAGATTTCCCTGCACTGGCCTAGAGCTCCTCTAGAGGTAGAGAGTGGAGATCAAACTGTTCTGCAACCCATTTTGGTAACTGGGCAATGTGCACTTGAAATAATCAAAAATAAAGAATGCACAAAGTTGGTTCTTTGCAGTTGCTGTAGTTGTCATCTTGTATATCGTTCTGAAACTTCTGCACTTGTTTGGATGTACTGTTTTAAGAGGATGGAGTGGTAGTTTGTTTGAAAATAAAGCATGCTGTTAAAGGCATACTGATGCTGAGTGAACACTGTTAAGCATTTAGGCATTAAGCAAGGTGAAAGTGACTTTGAACTGGAATGTAATTTCCTGTAGTATGAATCATTCTGGGGAAAATGGTATTTCACCATGTGCATGGATGAGGAAATGTTTAAGAAAAAAAAACATATTCAACATCCTTAATGTTAGGGGTCAACAAATGTATCAGGGACGCATTAAAGGATTAGCTCACTCCAGAATTAAAATGTCCTCTTTTGCTCACTCCCATGTCATCCAAGATGTTCATGTCTCTCTTCAGTTGAGGGGGGAAAAAAAAAAAAAATTAAGCTTGAGGAAAACGTTCCAGGGTTTTTCTCCATATAGTGGACTTCAGTAGGGATCAATGGGTTGAGGGTCCAAAGTTTCAATACAGCTTCAAAGAGCTTTACACAATCCCAGCTGAAGAATAAGGGTCTTATCTAGCAACATGATCAGGTTATTTTCTAAAAAATAAAACTTTACATACTTTAGCCACATGCATGTCTGGCGCTAGCTGTGCAACGTGACTTTGCATTGTAATCGCATGGTTTGCAAAATTCATGTGCGTTTGGTTCTTCGCCTGTCTACTTCAGTTCACAAAAGTAGGGTAGGCAAAATGGTCCTTTTTTTTTTTTTTTTTTTTTTTTTTTTTTTTAAATAAAATATACATTATATAAATGTAAGAAAATGAGGTTGTTTCAATAGATAAGACCCTTTTTCCTTCGTTGGGATGGTGTAGAGCCTTTTAAAACTACAATTTGGACCTTCAGCACAATGGTCCCCTTTGAAGTCCACTTATTGGAGAAAAATCCTGAAATGTTTTTCTCAAAAACCTTAATTTCTTTTTGACTGAAGAGAGAAAGACCTGAGGCCAGTTGCATAAACTTTAAGACGGTGTCTTAAGAACTAGTTTGACCAACTAGCAGTTAACTGCGTGGTAATCACTCTTATATTTTACGTTCAATTTGGACTAATCTAAAAAAAAAAAAATAGATGACTAACTTTTAAAACTAGTCTAAACCTTTTATGCAACTGGCCGCTGAACAGCTTGGATGACCTGGTGGTGAGTAAATTATCAGGAAATTTTTATCCTGGAAGTGAGCTAATTTTTTTTTTCTACTGATCACCTGCCAGTAAATACACTTACATGATTACAAATTATTTCAGAAAGAAAAAGCCATTCTTCTGAACATTTTGTCCAAGAATCCTGAAGGTATCGGTTTCCACAAAAATCTGACGCAACACAACTGTGCATGTTACTTGTGCAGCAAATCATCATAGAATGATTTTTGATGGATTGAGTGATACTGAAGAGTGGGTTAATGGCTGCTGAAAATTCAGATTTGCCATCATGGAAATAAATTAGTTAAATTTGAACTTGCATTAAAATACTATATTCAAGTCAAATGTATTGTTTCAAATTGTAGTATTTCACATGTGGTGTTTTTATCATACTGAGCAAATAAATACAGCTTTGGTGAGGGTAAGAATTTCAAAATATAGAAAATCTTACAGAAGGACACCAAACTTGTAAATGGTTCAGCGTTTGTCTGTCTGCTGTGTGTGTATGTATATGTATTTTAAATTTCTCAAGAAGAGTTTGAATAATGCATAAATAGAAATATTTAAAACCTTTACATTTTCACTGTAGTCTAACCATTTGATCTCAGCTTTTTTTTTAGTGAAGTGCTTCTCTTCACCACCAGGGGGCGTAATACCCCAGAGAATAATTTAAATCTGACTCTGTGGACCTTCTGCCAGTAGGACGTCCATTGTACTTCTACATTATTTGCTGTGTGCAGTGAGCAATGGTGAGTCTTGAAGTAAAACTGAATCATTGATCTATACTATCTCCCGCTGTTTTAAAAAATGTTACTTTTTTTTTGATGTCATGAAAAAATACTGCTTGTTTCCTTTTTTTTGTGGGTAGACAAGTTTCCTTGAAGCTCTCAGTGGTTTGGCTGGTGATGGAATGTCACACTGCTAGTCATACAGTGAAGGGAAATTAAATTTACAATGGGCTGTTTCCTCCAGCTCACCGTGTATCACTATAGATTTTGGCAGTCCGCTTGACAATAGTGCCAATCTCGCTGAAAAGAACCGCAGAGCTCTGTCCTGCAAGCCTGGCAGCAGTGAACTCTGAAATCAGATTTCCTCAATGAGGAAATGGACAGTAGTGAAAGAAAACCTCAGATCTGCTGAAATCACTTTTTTTGTTTTTTTTTTCAGCTTCGCTGTCCCTCCTGATTGCTCTGACACTCTTATCTTTGAGCTATAAGAGTCTTGTCTTAGTGTGGTCATATGATACACCCCGTTTTAGTCTTTGAAGAGAGTCTGGTGTTTTTTCAGAGGGATTGGGCCAGATTCCCGTGGCTGCGTTAACACTGAGGTGATTGTAAATGTTAGGCTTAAGTGTTCTTTCTGCATTCTCAGAGCTGTTTTTTTTCTGCGGATAGTGTTAAGCTGGTGAAACACACACAGGCATGAGCTCATTGTAGTTGACAGAGTGAATCCAGATGGATAAAGCAGTGATACTAGGATGTGTGTTCACAATATTTTCTGCACCCAAGTCCAGAGTTTTCTTTGTCTTGGCATCTTATGTTTTCCCTCTGTATTTAAGGGCTATTGTGGAGATCATGAACTGTGTGTGACTATAATTAACTGTCAACTGTTTTGAATTAATATAGATCCACTGGGGCGTAGAAACAAATGGTGATTGATCGCTGGCCTCGGGACCCAAAGAGTGATTGATTCAGTGTGGTGTTGAATTTGGTATAACCCCAAAAAAGCATTTGTACCTTTGTCGTTTATTTTTCCTGAACAAATGTTAGGCTAAATCTTAAACAAGGCAGATCTTGTTTTCCTTCAGATTACTGTATGGCGTTGACGAAGGCTTTTGTTTAGTGTTGCTGCGGATGCAGTGGAGCGGATGCTTCTATAAGCAACGAGATGATCTGAACTAAGCTGATATTGGACCTGCTTGTATTTCATCTGTGTTGGATTTGTTCATGTTATCCTCCTGGGACCCAGAAAAAAACATATGGAGTTTAAGTGTTTTTTTTCTTCTTCTCTCATAACATTTATAGCATTTGGACAAATATATGACTGTTTAAAAAAAAATTCTCTGCATGTAGAGAATTCAGGACTTAAAGGTAAGAGACTAATGACAAAAATTTAACCCAAATTGGTTTTGTGCTCATTTTCTATACAGTGCTCTCGACTGATTATATATAGTTGAAAGATGTTTATATTTCATATTTATGTATGCACACTAGTGTATGTATTAATTAGCAGTGTTTAATCTAAACGAGTGTTTTTCATCACTTTGGCACAGAAATTTAAACTCCTACTAAACATTTGCACATAGTTTATCAACTATGTTATGAAAGATATTACAGAATGATTTAATAGAACATTTACATCCTGATTACTTGCACCGTTTTGTAAACATGGACAAATATAGATTTTCCAGGTCTACATTTTTTTCTGTACTTCAAATACTTTAATGTATCATGGACGTTATATATATAAAGAAAAGAGAACAGAAAAGAAATCTTATTACAAGATCTTTAATCTTTATTACAAGAAACAATTTAAAATAAATAAATATAGGAATACAATATATTTAAAAATAATAACATGCAATTTCATATGCAGTGTGTATACAGTGGAGATAAAATTAGAGAACAATCTATGATTTCCTAAATTTCAAAGTCACTGTTTAGTCAAATTAGAAGTTATTATAGTAGGGCTCAGAACAGGAGTACAAAGGCAGTTTTTTGAGCATATTTCATAAATTAATTGTATTCTGTAGCACAGTATAACTTAAATGAAAGATTTGAAAAAGGACTTTGATCAAAATTAGAGAACACTTACAGATACCTCCAAGTTTTTGGTGTTAATCTGGCACCTAGTGAAAGTTGAAACCTTGCAAAAGGAGGTTGTCCAGATGAAGGCCAAAGGGATGACCCATTCAGACACTGAAAGAGAATCTGGTCATTCCAAATCTGTGATTTCTCAAATATTGCAGGTTTACAATGACACTAATTTAATCAAGCCCCCCAAAAAGGCTAGTCGTCCATGCAAGACTAATGCAGAGACTCTCAGTGGGTAATGGGTTCAACACTGCAGCTGCAATTGCTTTCCAGTTTAGCTCTGAACAGGGTAAGGATCTGTCTCGGCATGTTTAATGGTGTGTTCACACTTGTAGTGTGAGCTCTTAGCTGGGAGCTCTTAGCTCTCTATCCCACAGAGTTTAGAGCTCTGTGTCAGCACAAAGTGCATCCATCACAATTTGGCCTTCTTGGTATTGATTTGGTCTACTATGTTAAATGTATTCAAGCAACAAGTAATACTAGTCATCACTGTGGGTAATTAATATGCATGAGATGTTTCATATATATATAGAATCATAAGCATTAAATATTCTGTTTAAGATGCAGTGCTGGTTTCGTTTTTTGTGGATGTGAATTAAAGTTGAATGGTGAAATCACAGGCAGTGGTATATAAAACTAGTGTTTGAATCAGCTGGCATCAAGCAAACTTATAACCAGGAGGAATTAATGACAAAAATCAAGATGTTTATTTCAGCAAAGGTACATTTAGAATCTTTTTTTTGTCTTAGCATTAGTGGTGGGATGTTTTGGTGACTCTTTCTGCAGGTAACATGATTACAGGTGAGTCTTCATGAGTGAGGCTAGTCGTCCATGCAAGACTAATGCAGAGACTCTCAGTGGGTAATGGGTTCAACACTGCAGCTGGAATTGCTTTCCAGTTTAGCTCTGAACAGGGTAAGGATCTGTCTCGGCATGTTTAATGGTGTGTTCACACTTGTAGTTCAGTTTGTTTCATTCATTTGGTCCGAACCAAAAAGGAAAATGATACATTTGGTCCTGGTGCGCTTAGCGTTCACACTGGCATTTTTGACAGTGAACCTGAAGATACCTATACCTAAAGGTATAGTGATACGTTCACAACCTGATTGCTTGGGGTGAATGACGTATATATGACGTAACACGGCAAACAAAATGAACAAGGTGTGTTCAAATTAATGCGGTGCTGCGAGTGTATAATATTAAAGTACCCATTCGCTGATCACTCTGCTCAGCGCTGCTTTAAGTCACCTAATGCCGTCTGCTGGACAAAGCATGCTCGTTGAGTGTATATGATTTGATTTTCACCACCTGCAAACTCGAAAAAAGCTCATAAAAGGCACTTCACCTACTCGTTGCTCCATGTTTGCCCTCTGCAAAGCACTTTACTTACTCGTTGCTCCATGTTTTCCCCCTGCTTATTTTGTTTGGGATACTTCGCTTGTTCCCTTAGTGAAATCATGTCACATACACTATAAAAAAAAAAACAATAAAACACAATTTGTCGAGTCAACTTAAAATAATTTGTTACCCTGCTTCAGTCAACTCAAATACGTTTAGTCAACTTGAAATGTGAAGTTGTACTAAGTGACAACTTAGATTTTTGAGTTGACTAAACTTAAAATTTAGTTTGTTAAACTTAAATCTGGGCTTTGTTAAAATTTAAAGTTGAATCAACTCAAATATCTAAGTTGTCCCTTAGTACAACTTAACATTTCAAGTTGACTAAACTTTTTTTTTTGAGTTGACTGAACTTAAAATTTTAAGGCAGCAGGGTAACATTATTTTAAGTTGACTTAAATTGTTTGGTTTTTTTTTTACAGTGTAGTGTTGCATCTTGTTATTACTTCCTGTTTTTGGTTCGTTTAGAAGTATTTGGTCTGTTTTGCATTCATATTTCATTCAAACTGCACCAGAGTTCGCTTGGAAGCGGACCGAGACCCATCGTTTTAGTGGTCTCGGTCATCTTTTTAGTGAACCGCACTAATAGAGCAATCCCTTCAGAGCTTGTTTTAATCAAACCAAACATGACAAGTGTGAACACACACAGAGAATTCGGACTAAAAGTGTGGTCTCAGTCACCAAGCTTCTCATCAGCAGAAAGAATCAAAAGGCTTGTTTGGCATCAAACTGAGGAAAGATTGAAGTAAAAGTGTGTAAACAAGTCGGTGAAGGGTGGAGGAGGAAGTGTCATGGTTTGGGGGATGTTTTGTGCAGCAGGAGTTGGGCCTCTTATACAGATACATGGCAGAGTGAATGCAAATATTTATCAGAACATCAGTTCAATAATATGCTGTTCCTTCCCTGCAAGTATCTCTCAAGCAGCTTGCAATTTTCATGCAGGACAATGCTCCTTGAAGATAAGTATACTGAAATAATGAAATGGCCTGATTGAAAATCATTGGGAAATCCTTGGTGACTAAGTTTTGGCTAAAAAACCCACTGCAGTTACCAAACTATTGAAGAGAGTTGAAGACGAGTGGATCAAGATCACACCAGCGCAGTCTGAGAAACTAGTGATGTCCTGCGGCTGCAGATGTGCTGAAGTCATTCAAAGCAAGGGCTTCCATACTTCCTTCTAATTTCTGACAGCTGTAACCCTCCAAAAATTTTGTTGTAATCTTCTTATGTTGATAAAACCTATCAGAAGAGTACAAAATTACATTCACCAAAATACGCTTTCATCCATACTGATCGCTCCCGAGCTCATTACAATTCACGTTCTCCCTTGGGTCCTGCTCTGTGATTGGACAGCTGTACTAGAAGCCTAAATTCCCTCTCACTCCTTTTTTTTTTTTTTGTGGTTTCTCAAGGTTGTGCTCCATGGTTAGTACGTGTGGAGCTCAAAGAGTCAAACCCAACATATTGATTAGGGCTTTAAGGCTAGAGCCTTTAGCAACCTTGAATCCTGAAGAGCATGTACTGCAGAGACTTGTCGACTAAGGAAGTGCAGTCTGATAAACTACAACGTACATTTGGGACTTGACTTCATTCGTCTCACACAAAGAAATTCTACTTCACACTACGATTGTTTACTACGAGATCTGTATTCTTGACTCTGTTTGCTCGGAACTGATTATGCATACTGCAATATGCATATATTTGTACTATTTTTATACACATTTGATGTGTGTGTGTTTTCAAACAGGCCGGTCGTATCAAAGTCTTAACCCATATCTATTAATAATAAGCAGCTAATCAATCAGGGCTTTAGAGACACAGGCTGCTTTGCCCTGCAGGGAAAGAGGGGGCCAATCAGCAGTACCCATGCTCATTATTAATTCAGTAGCTATGGGAGCTCTTAGCTCTCTATCCCACAGAGTTTAGAGCTCTGTGTCAGCACAAAGTGCATCCATCACAATTTGGCCTTCTTGGTATTGATTTGGTCTACTATGTTAAATGTATTCAAGCAACAAGTAATACTAGTCATCACTGTGGGTAATTAATATGCATGAGATGTTTCATATATATATAGAATCATAAGCATTAAATATTCTGTTTAAGATGCAGTGCTGGTTTCGTTTTTTGTGGATGTGAATTAAAGTTGAATAGGTGAAATCACAGGCAGTGGTATATAAAACTAGTGTTTGAATCAGCTGGCATCAAGCAAACTTATAACCAGGAGGAATTAATGACAAAAATCAAGATGTTTATTTCAGCAAAGGTACATTTAGAATCTTTTTTTTGTCTTAGCATTAGTGGTGGGATGTTTTGGTGACTCTTTCTGCAGGTAACATGATTACAGGTGAGTCTTCATGAGTGAGCCATTAAAAATTTAACAAACATTTTCATTAAATCAATTATTCAGGCATTGTGTTTAGAACATTCATTCTTTTTTAAATGAAACATTATGAGTGATTTATTGAATCATTCATGCAAATGATTTGTTCGAAATACTGATTCACATAGAAATGGGCCGAGTGAGTTAATGAGTTACTGAATCATTCATTCAACCAATTCATTCAAAACACTCAATCATTCAGAAATGTGTATATATATTTGAAATAAGAGTCATACAGAAATGAATCTCGTTAATGAGTCATTAAATCATTCATTCCACTCAGAACAGATTCATTCTGAAAACAAAACATGTGACTGTCTTAATGAGCGATTCATTGAATCATTCATGCAAATAATTTGTTCGAAATACCGATTCATCTAGAAATGAACCAAGTGGGTGAGTTATTGAATCATTCATTCAACCAATTCATTTAAAACCCTGATTCTTTTTAAAACGAAACATGTGACTGTCTTTATGAGTGAGCCATGAAACAAATAAACCTGTTTATTTGAAACCCTATTTATACAGAAACGAATCTCGTCAGTGAGTCATTAAATCATTCATTCAACTAATTTGCTTAAAACAATGATTCATTCCGAAACGAAATGTGACTGTCTTTATATGATTCAATGAATCATTCATGCAAATGATTTATTCAGGATACTGATTCATATAGAAATTAACCAAGTGAGTGAGTTGTTGAATCATTCATTCAACCAATTTATTCAAAACTTTCATTCATTCAGAAATGAAACAAGTGACTACTATGAGTGAGTCATCAAACAATTTATGTGGGTTATTGAATCATTCAACCAATTAATTCAAAACACTGATTCTTTTTGAAATGAAACATGTGACTGTCTTTATAAGTAAATTCATTGATTTATTCATGGGAATTATTTGTTTGAAATACTGATTCACATAGAAATTAACCGAAGTGAATGAGTTATTGAATCATATTGAATCATTCATTCAACAAATTCATTCAAAACACTCATTCATTCAAAAACGAAACAAATGACTACTGACTTTATGAGTGAGCCATTGAACAATTATACCTATGTATTTGAAACCTGAGTCATACAGAAATTAATCTCGTCAATGAGTCATTAAATTATTCATTCCACTAATTTTTTCAAAACACTGATTCATTCTTTATAAGTGATTCACTGAATCATTCACTCAAATAATTTGTTCGAAATACTGATTCATATAGAAAGTAACCAAGTGAGAGGGTTATTGAATCATTCATTTAACCAATTCATTTCAAAACACTTTCATTCAGAAATAAAACAAGTGACTCCTGTCTTTATGAGTGAGTTATAGCAAAAACAATCATATTAGCAAGGCTGTGAACATATTTTTGCTTGTGATGTTTTGTAATGGGAAAATTATTGTGATAAGCAGTTGACTAAAAGAGAATCACCTGAGGGCGATCTCAGCTTATATTTCACATGAATATAAATTTGTTTTTACCCTATATTCACCTGTAGCGTCTTCCCAGCATGTGCGAAAACACATAAAAAAAGAGCAATGAAAACAAAACATTGCACTTAAATTAGCTGTCATCTTCAAGCAAACCTATTTATGGTTATCTCTTTAAAAAACAAGGATGTTTATGATAGCAAGAGTAAATTCTGAATTTTACTCAGTGAATTTTCTTTTCTAATCTTGACCAGTGTTCCTGTTCCAGTTTCCATGGTTGCATTTAAACGTGAAATATTTCAAATTCTTTTTCTGTTCTTTAAGGTTCTTATCATTCTGTCATTGTGATGAAAATCAGTAACCTTGTCTGGAACATTTCCAGAGATGACTAATCAAAATATTAATATTCCAGCACCACAGAGTTGGGCACCAGCTCAGGACTCTTTGAAATGTGTGAATTACGTATTCTTTTTCATTAAAACCCGGGCAGGTCACTAGAGATGGTCTGTATTACATTCGGTTTCTGTCTTTTTAGGGCACAGACAGTGTGTGGTCTGACCTACCCCTGCCCAACCATGTCATCCAGGATACTGAATGTGGATAAATGCCCTCAGGTGATTCTCTTTTAGTCAACCGCTGATCTCCCTGTGATGTGATACAACACGGGTCTGACAGGTTATGGAAGCGCAGTCCAAACACAGCTCTGTAGAACTGTTTAATTAGTTCACACTCTCCACGGTAGACACCCAGAAGGCCCTTCAGCACGCTTGCTTTATCTTAATGTGTTTACCGTCAGAAATAACCTATGCCACATGTATCACCAGGCACCGACCTCTTGGTTCCTTTGAGAGTTGAGACGGTTGTTTTCACTGGCATGGAGCTTGTTCTTCACTAAGCTGCAATTCCAGTGGCACTTTTTGCTACCACGTACATCTCTACTTTATTTAACTATGCATAAGCAGTGTTGTGCAATAATGAAATGTGTGTAGGCATGTGACAGCTATGAATATTTCATTCGAAATGTGATTTTTAGCAACAAACAATCTGAGAGCTGTAGGTCAAGGACTATTTGTTTTGCATGCATATGTATGACCGCTTTGGCCTGAGGGATGTGAATATCTGCCTTAAATTATTATGTTATTATTAACATCCTGAGACTATGCTAGAACTTTCCATGACCATGTAAAAGTCATTGTAATGGTTCTAGTGGGTGGTTAGGGGGTCAGCTGCCCTATGAACCTCTCCTGGGATGCTCAGCAGGGCATTTCATTTGTTTGTGAAAACGTCTACAGAGCTTGGACGTACGTTACCTAAATTTCTTTCTCCAATGTGGACAATGTTTCTGGCTGGGGAAAGTACTGCTAGTCTTTAGTAATTTAAAACATAAGACCTGCGGGGGTGCGATAGGTCATGTTGTGAAAGTAAGTACTCTTAGTGGACCATTACCAAACATTTCGTTTGCATTTGGTAGAACGTAGCTTGTAGTGTTGTTAAAGTGCAACGAAGCAGCCTAATGTTGTAGTGAATTATCAAAAAAATATAAACAGGAAGGCTAGTCGTTTGAGATTTCTTTTCTGTCTTCTGTTTAAAAGATCAGTTTACTCAAAATTGTAACCTACAGTCATGGCCAAAAATATCAGCACCCTTGCAATTCTGTCAGAAAATGCAACACTACTCTCAGAAAATTGTTCCAGTTGCAAATGTTTTGGTATTCACATGCTTATTGTTTTTGTTTGCACTGCAACAACACAAAAAAACAGAGAAGAAAAGTCAAACTTGATAAAATTTCACACAGAACTCAAAAATGGACTGGACAAAATTATTGGCACCTTGTCAAAATTGTAAGAAATAATTGCTTTTCTAGCATGTGATGCTCCTGTAATTTGTATTTAGACACACCTGTGGCAAGTAACAGGTGTTGGCAATATAGTAATCACACTTGCATCTAGTTAAAATGAAGAAAAGCTGACTCAACCTTTGTGTTGTGTGTCACACTGAGCATGGAGAAAAGAAAGAAGTGTAAAGAGTTGTCTGTGGATTTGAAAGAAGAAATTGTGGAAAAACATGGACAATCTCAAGACTACAAGCCCATCTCCAGAGATCTTAATGTTCCTGTGTCCACTGGGCACAATATCATCAAGAGGTTTACAGCCTATGGCACTGTAGTTAAACTCCCTGGACGTGGACGGAAGAGCAAAATTAATGAACAATTACAACGAAGGATTGTTCGAATGGTGGATAAAGAACCCCGATTAACTTCCAAACAAATTCAAGCTGATCTGCAGACACAGGGTACAACAGTGTCAGCTAGCACTATCTGTCTGAATGAAAAGGGACGCCATGGTAGGAGACCCAGGAGGAAACCACTGCATAAAAAAGCAAAACTGTAGTTTGCCAAAACTTAGGTGACAAAACCACAATCCTTCTGGGAGAACGTACTGTGGACAGATGAGACAAAAGTAGAGCTTTTTGGTAAAGGACATCATGGCACTGTTTACAGAAAAAGAAATGAGGTCTTTGAAGAAAAGAACACAGTCCCTACAGTCAAACATGGTGGAGGTTCAAAGATGTTTTGGGTTTGCTTTGCTGCTTCTGGCACTGGATGTTTTGACTGCGTGAACAGTATCATGAATCTGTATCACTGACCACAACGCAGTGGCTGCGTCTCCACTAGAGATCATGGGTCTTTCAGGAGGACAATGACCCAAAAAACACTTCAAAAAGCACTCAGAAATGGTTACAAACAAAGCGCTGGAGAGCTCTGAAATGGCCAGCAATGAGTCCAGATCTGACTCCCATAGAACACCTGTGGCGAGATCTCAAAACAGCAGTTGGGAGAAGGCATCTTTCAAATCTGAATGACCTGGAGCAGTCTGCCAAAAAAGAGTGGTCCAAAATTCCAGTAGAGAGGTGTAAGAAACTCATTCCTGGTTAGAGGAAGCGATTGATTTCAGTTATTTTTTCCAAAGGGGGTGCTACCAAATATTAAGTTAAGGGTGCCAATAATTTTGTAAAGTGAATTTTTTGGGTTCTGTGTGGAATTGTATCAGATTTTACTTTTCTTCTCTGCTTTTTTGTGTTGTTCCAATGCAAACAAAAAAAAAAATAAACATGTGAGTGAGACTTTTTTTAGGACTTTTCTTGTCAGAATATGAGATATAATCTCGCAATTACAAGTTATAAAGTCCAGGTTTGAGGGCGGGGAAAGACTAATAGTTCTCAGAATATATATAAACTCGCAATTCGAAGAAAAAAAAGTCTGAATTGTGAGTTTATATCTCACAATTCTGATTTATTTCTCAGGATTGCAATATTACTTCTCGTAATTCTTTATAACTCGTAATTGCTAGCTTATACCATACAATTCTGAGAGAAAGTAAGATTTGCAAGTTCATTTCTCACAATTTTGACTTTATAACTCACAATTGCTACTTTATATCACAATTCTGAGAAAAAAAGTCAGATTTGCGAGTTTGTGTCTTGCAATTCTGACTATAACTTGCGATTGCGAGTTTATATTGTGCAATTCTGACTCATTTCTCAGATTTATGAGTTTATATCTAGCAATTCTGACTTTATAACTCGCAATTGCAAATTTATATTGTGCAATTCTGAATCATTTCTCAGAATTGCGGGTTTATTTCAATTGCAAGTTTATAATTCACAATTCTTCATAACAAAAAAAGTAAGAATTGCGAGTTTGTAACACATAATTCTGTTAAAAATTTAGAATTGCCACAATGACTTTGGAGATTTGTATTTCGTACCTCCCAAGTGTTTGCAAAATGAAAGATGTAACATGTTTTTGCTTCACAAAAAAGAGTTGCCGCCCATTGACTTACATAAGCCTGTTGACCTGAAAATATGGTGGAATGCTGAGGAAAATGAAAGCTTGAGCAATGATCATGCTTATGTTAAAATACAGATTAGTTAAAAGATAAAATGAAATGTTGATACTGATGCGTACGGTGTCTCTGTGAGCTTGTGTATCTTTATGTGCGTCTCTGCAGATAAACAAAGTAAATGGGAATCCACAGGAGAGTGTGATTCATGCTAATGATGAGTGTTTAATTGAAATTAGTAAAGAGCCAGCAGTTATAGCTCCCTGCCCCTCTCTTCACCTCCTTCTCTCTCTGTTTTGTCTGAGATGTGGCTTGGGCTGAAATAGTAATTACCGTTCAGTCTGAGGGGGGAAGCACGTTGCACTGCTGTATTCGGCGGCCGCCTTTGACTCCTTGGGAAGTTTTCAAGTCAAACAAGCCTATGCAAAAATCGCAGCTGCTTAACACCATCATTATTCCCCATCAAATGGAGGCTCAGAGGCTGTTTGCACATCCATGCTTGGCATCACCACAAACATTTTAACTGGGAACTATGAAAATTATATTCATTGATTTCTTTCAGTTGAGCCTTTAGTATTTGAGTTGCAGTGGAAAAATGAGACTGTTTTACAATGGTACACATGCACAGAGAGTTTATTCCAGCATTTATGTAGCAAAACCAGTTTATTCACCATTTAAAGGTTGTTTGACTTAATCAGGAAGTCATAACACAATGAATAAAAAAACATGCTTATGGATTCAATTCAGGGCAGAAGGATTATAAAAAGAACATTAATACTCATTTTATTATCATATATCAGAATATTTCTGTGGTGAAGCTAGCATTGTTTTTTTAAAGTAGGTTAACTACAGTCAAGCTATTCTTTAAAAAAAAAAAGTAAGCTACACTATAAGTTATACACAAAAAGCTTCAACCCCAGGCTCTCTGAAATGAACAGTAGTTGCAGTAAAATACCAGCAATTTTTATTTTCCAACCTGAACTCATGACGAAAATGTGAAATACGTCCCGCCATGTACGTCTTGTGACATATTTGATGTAAAATGTCCACTGAGTGGTGCTAAAAGAGTGTTTGGTTATTTTCCCCAGAACAGATGAACGTCTATACGGTATGTTTTATGTGACTTTGGTTTTGTATGTGTCACCGCAGTTCTGACTTGAAATGTGGCGCTATAACTCTAATGCTCTGTGACGTTTTAAAATAACGTACCATCTGCACTATACCTAAACCTACACGACAGTATGAACAAAAGCGAATGTGGTGTAAAAATGCAATCGCAAGCATGCTGTTTTAGCTTGTATTTCGATCTCTCATCTTTCAAAACTTTCATTGTGAGACGTGTTTTTCAGGGGATTCGTAACCAAGGATTCCACATCCTAAGTTCTGAGCTACCAAGCAAGCTTGTTACATATGAAGCACAAATCATAACTGTGTACGAAAACGATTACAAGTGCTCACTGTTTTACCACCTCTACACTGTAAAAAACAATTTGCTGAGTCAACTTAAAATCATTTGTAACCTGGCTGCCTTAAAATTTTAAGCTCAGTCAACTCAAAAAAAGTTTATTCAACTTAAAATGTTAAATTATACTAAGTGACAACTTAGATATTTGATTTGAATCAACTTAAAATTTTAAGGCAGCTGGGTTACTTATCCATCTGTTAAGTTTAGCAAACACAAATATCTAAGTTATTACCTGGTACAACTTAACATTTCAAGTTGACTAAACTTATTTTAGTTGACTGAACTTAAAATTTTAAGGCAGCAGGGTAACAAATTATTTTAAGCTGACTCAACAAATTTTGTTTTTTATTTTTTACAGTGTAGTGTTCATTTCTGTTGGAAACTGTAGTGATATGCACTTACCTGTATCTATTTCGCTCCTTGCATTCCCAAGATATGTTTTCATCATGAGATCAGGTAGTTATTTTTACACAAATTATCAATTAATAAAGAATATTTTTGTACGGTTCATCGCACAATACTGTGTTATGACCTCAAAATATATTTATTTATTAAACTAATACATTTTTGACTTTTACATCACATAACCAGCTCCATATGTTTGGCTTTTGTGACATGGTAAACTTGCTTGGTAGCTCACCCCGTAAGTCCTGTGAATCACGAATCATGATAAAAGAGCTCAAGGACAAGCTAAAATGACTTGGTTGCTTCAGCAAATTTGTTTTTAAATCTCTTTTAAATTTGCTTTTGCTAACACTATTAGTGTAGGTGGTATGTTATTTTCAAACAGCATTAATGACCGCTCACCAGATAGCCTAACAAAACGCTGTCAGAAGTTAATTTGTTTTAGATAAAACTGAACAAAACTGAGCATGTTCCTTTAAATGCTGATGAGCTCTGCTCACCCCGCCCCTCTCTTCTGTGGGGTGACGAGAAGGTTTGTTTACTTTAGCCGCGAACTTGCACTAGCACATTATTAAGAAAGGCGATATGCAAAGATGCATAAAAACCCTTATACTCACTACTGCTGTAAGGGTGGATCACTAATGATTCCTGCGAACATAGACGCTTTTATGTAGATCGCCGGATGCATTTCCTTCAAAAACGAAAGTAAAGTTAATCCTCTGCGTCTTCAGCGGCACAGATATCTGAGGTAAATATTCATTATTATTGACTTTTGTTCATACTACCTCGGGTAGGTTTAGGTGTAGCGCAGATGGTACGTTGTTTTAAAATGTCAAAGAGCATTAGAGTTATAGCACCACTCAACGGACATCACAGGTCAGAACTGCGGTGACACGTACCATATGTACCTTCATCTGTTCTGGGGAAAAAATGTCGAATATGTCAGGAAACGTACATGGCGGTACGCATTTCGCGTCTGGCTAAAAAGTTACCACAGGTACATTTTCGTCATGAGATCTTAATTATCTGATGACAAAATAGATAATTTTTGTGAGTTTTTACTATATTAAGTTATTATATATCATTAAACGTGAATCTAATTTATATAACATAGTTAAAATCGGTAATGAAAAGCTGCATTTAAATAAATGTTTAGCTTCAGATGGAGGTTGATTCGGTTATTATGAATCATTTCATTAAATTAAATTGTCTGGATAAAGTGATTGTGTAGAATGAATCAGAGTAAGTGATTAAATGCTAATGTTGGCTATTCACCTGAAATAAGGATGAAAAGAATATAGTTAATGACTAGCTACTATATGCAAAATTTAGCAAAATTATTCAGTTGTTTTTTGAACAATTAATATATGAATGCTAGATTGGAGACCTGTAAATGTTTTAAGCAAATGAGAGTATTTATGAAACACTTGACTGCTAAATGAAGAATATGTGCAAAGTGAAGATAACTTCTGTTGTGAGACCAACAGAAACCGTTTGTTTCAATTTATATAACAAATGTATATGTCTGAAAGTGATGTTTCAGGTCTGTTGAGCTGCATTGTTCTTGTGCAGAAAGTTTCTGCAGATGAATATTGGCATGAAATATCTGCACAAATGATTAATTTGCTGAAATGAGCAAAATCACAGGACAGGTTCAACTCGGTAATGAGAAAGAGATGAACTTTCGCATAAATCGTTTCTTTGATGTCTGCGTGTGAAACTGCGCGGTCACATAATTGGTCATTTTCTTTTAACGACTGATGATTTTATGTAACTTCAGCCTGTCATTTATAGTATTTAGCAAAGCATAACAGATGTAGGTCTGTTTATGCTGCGGTTGATTTTTACTCGATCTAAGTCAAATCGAGTTTTTTCTGTTGTTTGACATTACTGTGCACAAACTATAAACTGTAGATTCATTAAAGCATACATGACTAATGATGTCTACATTTTGTTACGCGCAACTTCATTATCATGTGGCATGTTCATACAAGGTCAAATGCAAGATTTAAGATAAAAAAATGTGTAAAGAATGTTAATTGCGTGTTTGCGAGTTTATGGTCACTTCATATGCCTGTATAAACAGTCTGGCTCTTTTTCAATCCAATTTCATATTTCAGTGTTTTATATAACAGGCAGTAGAAATGACAGTGTGAATAAATTCGTCATTCAATTCCATAGTGACAGATTGAAAAAGAATAACGCATTTGTTATTTTTGACCTTTTACGTAAGTAAACATAATATCACATTTTTTGCTTAGGTTGTGGGTGGATTATATGATTACCTTATTATTGTAAAAACATATCTGTGACATTACAGTGTCTAGACGCATTTTGTAGGTTTAAATACTTGACATTTCGAAGAGTATAGGTCATTTTTATATTGATGATGGCTTCAATGTCAAGCCAGTGTAATTACTTGCCGTCTGAAATTTTGTTTGGTCATTCATGTGTTTTCAGGGAAATCTTCCCTCCAGGTAACCATGACATTGTTATTTGTTGAGGACAAATACACTTAAAAATATCCCACTGCTTGGAAACGAGAATTTATGTTTGTCATACCCAGGGTAAACAAACAGATTGATTCAGATTTGCTCCCATGTTTTCAAGAGCCTTTTAGTGGTGTTCTTACCGTGCAGGGCTTCGAGCAAATGGATGGCCGTCGAAAATGATGCTTTCATCCACTGCAAGGAACGTGCGGGAGTGCGCAAGATGAAATGGCCTGTCATTGTCAGCGGGAGCCAGCACCTGCAGCCATTGCACGTTGAGCTAATTTCAACCGAAAAAAAAGTTTGCTATTCATCCAAAGCAGAAATCCAAAGGAAAAGTCGACTGTAGAAATAACATCATAGCTCTTTCCTCTGACAGGATGGAAATCAAAATGAAAGCTCTGTTTTATATGGTGGGAATTCAGGCAGTTTTTGTGGGGGATGAATTTCGCTTTCCCCCCGTGCACTTACTCAATCTCTCGATATGAATAACACATTGTTGCACTAAATTGTGCCAGCACAAACAAAACAGCGAGAGAAGGAGGGGACTTTCAGAACCGTTGTTTATATCGTTCAAAAAGACGTTAAACAAACCCAAGATTGATTCTGCATTCGGTTAGATTTGAACAGATGACCCAAGGATTACTGGAAGCGGAGGGCAGTGTATGGGACATTAGACTCAGAAGCCGCAGCTCTTATGAACTCTTTCAACAGCGACACATGAGCGATGAAAGCTGGAGAAAAAGAAAGCCTCATAAAACATAACCCCGCTCTCCTCTCAGCGACCCTGTCTATCCGGTGACAGACTGAGGAAATCTCATTTCCTCTCCCCAGGTCTCCCCGCTGCCTATTTTCATAAAGTTATGAGTCACCGTTCAGACTGGGTTTCTCGTGCACTCGCCCTCTTGTGGGGACACCATTTGGTTGATCCCTTAGGAGTGGATTAGAAGTATTATATGTCACAAGATACAATGGAACTCAACATTGTACTCAGAATAAGTTGCTGTCACCAGAGATCAAGATTTGGCTGGTTAGCACTGCCTCCGTTTGCTCCTGCTGGCAGATGTTGGAACTACACCAGATGTCGGTTCCAAACAAGCATTTTTCTCCATTGACAGCCATTAAAAATAGTCCTGTCTTCTGAATGTCTTTTTTCTTTGCAAGCAGTAGTAGATCTTTTTTCCACTAGTAATGGATTATTTTTGAAGTGCTGTTAAGGGAATTGTTCAGTTACAATGTAAATTCCGTTTCCATTTATTAGGGCTCTATGATTTCCGTAATGCGGAAAAAGCGGATAGAATCGCATAATCTAGACATAAAAACGGAATTTACTGTATAACGTGGAATGTCACAGAATTTGCCAAATTTTGGATGAATAAATCAAAAGTATTTCAATGGCACAGACGCATGCTTTCGTTTACTACTCACATATTGATATTTCACCGTTTCTTTTGATAAAAACTTAGCTTAAGAAAACTTAAAGGTCGCAACCCGTCAAAATAAAAGTTCGGTTTAGCTTGAAGAAACTGTGACAGAAATATGTTATTTGTGACCCTTGACCACAAAACCAGTCATAAGTGTCAATTTTTCAAAATTGGAATTCATACATCATCTGAGAGCTTAATAAATAAGCTTCCATTGATGTATGGTTTGTAAGGATAGGAAAATATTTGGCAGAGATACAACAATTTGAAAATCGGAAATCTGAGGGTGCAAAAAAATCTAAATATTTAGAAAATCGTCTTTAAAGTTGTCCAAATTAAGTTCTTAGCAATGCATATTACTAATCAAAAGTCACGTTTTTATATGTTTATGGTAGAAAATGTACATAATATCTTCAAGGAACATGACATTTACTTAATATCCTAAAGATTTTTGGCATAAAAGAAAAATTGATAATTTTGACTCAATACATTTATCTCTGGATCAGAACATCGTATAGACATAGTGCTTGGCTCTTTTGACTCATGCTAGCAGATATGACTTCTGACATGTACACATGCTAGCAGAGAAGATGCTAGCTACATGCTAATAGTAATTAGCTCAGTACTAAAACATGCTAAAAACCTAGCCATTTTTTAAAATATAATAAAGAGACTCTACTAACTGTCTTGCACCGAGTTTTGCCAAGGCAAGCACCACTCGTTAGAAAATGTACATATCTAGTCTGTTTCTTTTTTTCTGCAGAACACAAAAGGAGATCATCAAAAATCAAAAAAAATAAAAAAAATCATTCCAAAATCATTCTACATCGCTGCAGAAGTTCTGACCCAGTCTTAGCAAAGTGAACATGCAAAGAAGATCAACAAAAAAGGTAAAACAGCAATATAGGACAATTTTAAAGTTGAGGGAGAAAATACGATTGGATTTTTTCGACATACCCTAACTGTCTTGAGCCAGAATACACAGAATTCAGACAGAGCAAGACAAGATGAGTGTTTGAGATTAAAAAGTATTTAAATAGTATTTTTTTTTAAATGAAAATAACCGATCATTTCGCTAGATAAGACACTTCTTCCTCGGCTGGGATCGTTTACAACTGCATTTGGGATCGTTTGAAGCCGGATTTAAACTGCATTTTGGAAGTTCAAACTTAGGGCACCATAGCAGTCCATTATATGGAGAAATATTTCTGAAATGTTTTCCTCAAAAAACATTATTTCTTTACGACTGAAGAAAGAAAAAGATGAACATCTTGGATGACAAGAGGGTAAGAACATTATCTGTAAATTGTTGTTCTGGAAATGGACTTCTCCTTTAATACAATACTAATACATAGTGGCTTCCTTTGTCACTGAAAGTTGGCATGAAATGAAAATGTTTTGTAAATGAAAGTGGAAATGACAGATTTCTCTTAAACATGCATTCATTTTTAAATGCAACGTCCACATCTTAACATCCAGTCAATGACCAATGGCTACAACCCGTTAGTCCCACTCTACTTTTTTCTTTTTCGTTAATCCATTGCATTCAGATGTACATCACAATATGGAAGGAAATATTCACTTTTTACATTTCATTGTGGCTTTAATAATGCACCCAAGACAATCAGCAAAGAACTAAATGGGGTTGGCAATTTTCTTAAAGCTTTTTGAAAAACAACAACCCAGTATTTAAACAATTTCGCAGTAAATTTGCAAAAACCATCCAGTGTTTTGACACCTAAGTCCAATAGATGGCAAAAACTTTTTATGTTGATTTGCAAATTGCCATTAAAACACCAGAAGAAGAAGAAATTGCATATTTTTCCTACCTGCTGGATTGGACTGTGATGGCACACAGGAGAGCAATAACAGCCTCCATGATTTACTGTAAATTTGCTTAAATATTGGCTTGTTTTTCAACAAAACACTTAAAAGCCATAGGTACATTTTGCTTGTTTAAATATTAAAAGTGAGATTTCATTTTTTCAAAGCAACTGCCATTGGTGGTCATTATAGACCTCCTTGGCTGTCACTGTGGAGAAACAGTGGTTTATCGCATGTTGTAAAGCTGTTTGCCGCCTGATGCTGCATGGTATCATGTGGAGAACAGGATGCTTGAGGGTGAAAGATAGAAACAGCTGGATTGTTTAGGGAAGGAGATGGAGTCTGTATGGAGATGAAGGAGTGGGGCAAAGAGAGGTGATTAGCTGGTGATTCATCAACTCTGCCTGCTGAGTGGCTTCACTGACGGTACTTTAATAAGCAAGCAGTATGCAGGCCATGAGATGAGTACCAGCTCTAATGCAGTAATTTGCAGACTCTTGCTTTTCAGAGACGTGGGGCAATAAAGCATGCTGACGATAAAAATGATACAATTACCGGAGCTCTCCTGATGCCTAATTGCATCTGATCGCTTTTTATCCCCTGCTTGACAAACCCCGCTGAACTGCTCAGCATTAATGAAAGCTTATCACCAACTAGCTCGTTCCAGCATGGTCACTCTAACTCCCTCCGGAAGAAAACACCGGTGGCACGTTGTTCTGTGCAGTGTGGTTGGATGATTCTGTGAATTATGAAGAGCATTAGAAATGCTCTGATATCATCATAATATATAGAATCAAAGCATAAATGCAACTTATAACCGAGTTCCAATGATGTTCTTAATTTTTTCAGAACTGAGAATTTGGTAACTCTTTGAAATTTTTTATTTTGGTGTCAAACGATTAAAAAAAGTTAATTCAAAAGTAAAAAATTAATCACACATTTTTTGCTGAAATGAGTCGCGATTAATACCACCTAACTTTAAAGTTTTTAATTATACTTTTATATTGTAATAATTTCACATTCAATCTTTAAAATAATGTAGAAGCAACATAAAGTATATTTTTAATATTTGTTTAATGCCATCTTTTTTTTTTTTTTTTTACAACTGAGCAAGTATCATTGATACCAACTGATGTCTGATTTTGTTTCTAATACTGAGCCATTGACTATAGCCATTCAACATTACAGTATTGAGAGCTATCAATTTAAAATTTATTACACTTTGAAAATTAACTTCTAATTTAAGTGAACTTAAAACAATCTTCACATAAACCTATTATAAAAAATGTCATACAGTACCTGTGCCTTTAGCAAGAAAATATAGCTTATGTAATAAAGATATCAAACACTAAATTACAAATTAAATAAAGACAAAGCTTAAAACTACTTAAGTTATTGATTTCCTCTTTAATTGTGTTCTTCGATTAACAGACTTAACAGACTTAGCTGGTTATTTTTATTTGGCTGCTGTTACCTTAAAAGCTGCAGCTGCTGAACTTGAGGCGAATCTTACCCTACTTTAAATGTGACTCATAAATAATTAATACTTACATGCACAGTTTTAAGGCAGCTTTAATCGGCTTTTTTTTGTAACGTCATAACTTTTCTGACGACATAACTACGACATTGCATACTCACAGTTTTTTTGGGGTTTAAATATGATTCAGCTTTAATAGGCTATAGTCTAATACAGCGCGCACCGGCACATTTGTACGTGCACTTGAAGAGCGCGGGCTACGAGCACAGTATAACGGCTAACAGGACAGGAAGATTCGTTTTTATTAACATATGGCCTGACAACATGTCATCTGACCACAGTTGACTGTTGTTCTACTTAAGCTCCTTGTCACCGGTACCGTTTTCCGCGTTCGTATGACTCGCGCCGGCCGCTGAGGTAAAGTTGGAGTGCGCGTCTGAAAAGTCTCACGTTTGATGTGCTCGTAAAGACGTTCCGCGTCTAAATAAACGCAGTTCTTTAGCAGTTGTGACTGGGGTGGCCAAACCTAGCCCCGCCTCTGCGTTGACGCGCTAATTTTGACAGCACTAGTTAATTTTTTAAATAAAATGACCAATCGTTTCGCTAAATAAGACCCTTAATCCTTTGCTGGAATCGTGTAGAGCCCATTGAAGCTGCATTGAAACTGCAATTTGGACCTCTAACCCGTTGATCTCCATTGATGTCCACTATATGGAGAAAAATCCTGGAATGTTTTCCTCAATTTCTTTTCGATTGAAGAGAGAAAGACATGAACATATTGGATGACATGGGGGTGAGTAAATTATTTATTCTGGAAGTGACTAATCCTTAAAGCACCCTAAGCTGGTTTAAGTTGGTCTAGTTGGTCTTGTTGCCTGGGCAAGCTGGTTTTTACTCATGCTATGCTGATTGAGAGAAGTTAAGACATTAATTTAGTGACTTTTAGCTTGGTTAGAATGTTGTTACTTGAAATATCCCTTAACAAGAATTATTAATTTAATAATGAACATCACCATCTGGCTGGCATTGTTTTACAACAAGAATTACACAGTAGTTTCTCAGGATGGACCATTAGAGCTCACATAACCGCAATTGCTCGGCCATCCAACTGAACTGGACCCTGAGTTGCAGCAGAGATGCATCTCGGCATTAAAAGCGCTCTCGATTTAGACTGAAGGCATCCTTTATTCTCATTATATTCTGGTTTTGGCTGTTAAGCACTTAATGAGCTACAAGGGAGCCGTTTAGCTCACCATTAGGCCTGAGCATGTTCTCGGAGGACATGTTTATGGCCTTTACATGTGGTGCTTTTGTTCAATTAGATTGAATAGAAAAGCCCAGGAGAATGTGGACAAACAGAAAAAGACTGATAGGCAAAGTAATTAGGGTTTATCTTTTGACAGAGCCGCACTTTGGGTCAGTTCGGCAAACAGATGATAACAATGCACAGACTTGTTAGGATGCCTGTGGGTCCGTAAGTGCTGTTGACTGTCTCTGGTCATTACAGATTTTCATGACAAACAGCCCGTCGCCATCGTCCAGCATTGGCATGTGAGCGACGGAGAGGCCGTAGGAGACAAAATATGAGACTTTGTGCGACATTTGTTGTAGTTGTACAGTTGCGGTCTGTTGGCGAGACTAAAACATTTCAAGCATTTAATGCCCAATTATTGAAATCTCCCTGTCCTCTGGCTGTCCTTGAACGTCTCAGTATTTCACTTTTGTCTGCGACCTTTTGATAAATGTCAGTCCAGTTGTAAAAATGGAACAATAAAACCATTATTTTAATATAACACTTCATCATGTCAGCTCTCTTATTTTGCTAATGAGGAGGCTCATTTCTCAGGCTGGTTGTGTCAAGTCCTTGTCTTATTATGCAATGGCATTTAAAATGTCCATGTTCAACAGATTTATATCTTAATCACTTGTCTATAAATTTTCCCTACAGATAGGCAATATTTCACGAGAATTAGGCATGAATAAATTATTTTAAGAATATCTCTATTATATTCTCCCTGCTGTGCATCATTATATCTTCACAATGCACATACAGTGCGCACATTATGTCCACTCTATATCAATAGATCACAGACTATCACATACTTACATTTTTTCTCAAGTCCTGTCTGAATCGTATGGAAGCCCATTTCTACATAAAAAAAAGTTTTACTTTTTATCTCACAAATTTGACATTTTTATCAGAATTGCGTGACACAAACTCGCAATTCTGACTTTTTTTTCTCAGAGTTGTGAGATATGAACTCGCAATTGCAACTTATAAAGTCAGAATTGTGAGATATACTCACAGTTCTGACTTTTTCTCAGAATTGCATGATATAAACTCAAAATTGCGAGAAATAAAGTCAGAATTAGATAAATTCTGACTTTTTTTCCACAAGTACGACTTTGTATCTTGGCATTCTAAAATTCTGCAGTTCTTGCGAGATATAGGCCTGGTTTCACAGACAGGGCTTAGACTAAGCCAGGATTAGGCCATAGATCAATTAGGACGTTTAAGGAATTTTTTATAAACGTGCTTAGAAAAAAAAGAACATTGCATTTTGGACAAAACAAAGGCACTGATATATTGTAAGATCAGTCAGTGCAAGTTTCTTTCAGTTGAAACAGCTCAGACTTGCATTTTAGTCTAGGACTAGGCTTAGGCCTTGTCTTTAAAACCGGTGGATAAACTCTGAGCAAAAAAGTCAGAATTGCAAGTTTATATCTCACAATTCTGAGAAAAAGCCAAAAACTAAAATTAAATCTACATCCATTAAAAATGTTACTTGAAATAAAATAGTATATATTATTCCCGCTAGTTCCCAAGATAAAAAAAAAAGCAAATAAATTACTAAAACAACTAAAACTGAAATAAAAATGATAAAAATGCACAACAAATATACACATGGAAAATATACAAATTAAAACTGATTCAAAATATTAATAAAACTATAATAGTATATTAATGAAAATGAAATAACTTGTCCGGATATGAATAAATGAGTTTGTGTGTTATATGGCAGTGCATGTTTTGATATATTTTGACAGTGAATAATATAACTAAACTACTCACCCTTATGTCATTCCAAACCCATAAGATCTTTGTTCATCTTCAGAACACAAATTAAGATATTTTTGATGAAATCCAAGAGCTTTCTGACCTTGAAAAGACAGCAATGCAAGTGACACGTTCAAGGCCCAGAAAGGTAGTAAGAACATCTTTAAAATAGTCCATGTGACATCAGTGCTTCAACCATAATTTTATGAAGCTATGAGAATAATTAATAACAGATTTTTCATTTTTGGAACTAACCATTATTTAGCAAACTTTCTTGATAAAATAAGTTTGTGGTTCAAGTACTGCTGGCGTTGCTTCCATTTTGAACTGTAAAATTAAATTAATAAAAAGCGTCTGATCACCTCAAGTATGATCCTTACCTTAATTAACATCTAATTTAATTATGTAAATGTTGTCATAATTTTTTTTTTGTCAAACTTTATAATCACAGACGTTCTGTTAATAATTATAACTGAAACATATTGTAGAAAACTAATCCCATCCAAAGAGTGCTACTGAGTGCATATCACTCCATTTAAACTGTATTATAGAGAACATAAATGTGCTGAAGATTAAGTGTATTCGAAGTCATTTGCCTGCCGTGTAATGAACAGCTATGGACGCACTCTGAAATGCCAGTCAAATTACTTTGTGTTATCAGAAGCGTTAGACATTTCGTTCCAGTTGGAGCGGTTAACGTCCTCCGGGGGGATGATTGCCACAGTTATGACTACCTCCTAATATACTATGAAAGGTTTACGAGGTGTAGTATGTAAGTGAATTCGTGCACAAATCAGCCGTCGTGGATGCAGAGTTCAGGTGATTTGTTTGGAGAGGTAATCAGGCCCAGCTTCGGCTGCTCTCACATTAACAAAATGAGACGTGATTGAATCTCTCCATGTGGGCGCTGTTATGACAGAGGCTGGGATACAGAAAACACATCCGTCTGCTTTTTGGCTAATCTTTATGGTATGGTAATATGATGTTTGGCCTGTTCGCTGGCTGACTCCTGCATCCCCGCTGTGTTGACGGTCGAGGTTTGTTGACATTAGTGAACTCGGGCTCTGATACTCTGAGTGCAGAGACATCCTGCCTCACCAGGTTTGTGTGATATGAAAACACATCATAAAGCGTGCATGCTCTGAAGTTATAATATGTTTCGACAGATCTTTCGGGCTGTTTTTTATGCCGTCGGGGTCCTGCTTTTCCGTCTGCTAATTTGTGGCTTTCAATATAAACAGGAAATGCGTCAATCCCGCTGTAGTTTATGTTTGATAAAAATCTGATTGAACTCAAACATAATATTTTACACTTCAAGAGTGTTTAGAGAGCGCTGAACGCTCACATCTTTATTAAATCAGCCTGACAAACTGCTGGTTTCACCCTGCAATAATCAATAGTAATCTTTGAAAACAATGTCTCGTCTGAGATGTGGCTGGGTGGGTGGTGTGTGTGTTTCACTGTGGTGCTTGCGTGTTGTGTCATTTCCTGAATCTCCCTCGATCGTTCGGCCATCTTTCCATTGCCTTATTAATAAAAGTTGCAAAAAACAGTCTGATCTCATTAGTATTTATAGAATATGTAAAACTTACACATACATTTTCATATACTCTGAAACATACAGTATTGTATTGTTTTATATTGACAGCATCTAAAAAGTATAAAAGTATTTACATAATTTAAAAAAAAAGTCTCTAAATGCATATTAGGGGTGTTTCCTCTGTGGAGGCAAGGGAGGCAGTGCCTCAAAATATTGGATGAGAAAATATTTGTATAGGACAAAAATAAAACAACACCAATATTACAAAATACAACAATAAAAAGTGTATAAATCACTAGTTTTTCTGAAGTAAAACTGTTCAAGAGCAACACCAGCAGGTGAAGTTACAGTGGGAGTCCGGGTCTCTAATTGAGAAGGAATGGGGGAAAGTCACACGGGAGGAAGCAATACCTCCATTGTGATATATGATTGATTATTGCTGGTTATGTTCGGCTGTGATTGGTTCATGCGATAAATTCTTCATGAATCAGTCTGAATGAACAATATAATGGCGTTAATGGGAAGACTAATTAAAAAAAAAGTAAATAAACAACTTACTTAGATATAATTACTTTATTACATCAAAATAAAACTAATAATGGCATTAAAACATGATCTGTGAGTTTTTAGTGAGTAATCAGCTTGGTGAAACTTAAAGTAAATCTCAATGTCTGTAACCTATATTAACCGAGCTTTGATGACTAATGATCTGTAATATTCGAAAATAGTTAAAAGTTAGCTATTAAAAAGAATAGCAGAACATAAGTTCACAAATAAAATATGTTATTAGTTATTATTTTGGAATAAATGTGAAATGCTTAAAAACAACTGGATGAGATTCATACTGGGCGTTAATAAACAGAATATTGAGGACTTTGCCTCCTCATTTCAGAACAGTACATATTTATGTATGTGCCATTTAAAAGTGTGGGGTAAATAAGATTTTTTTTTTCTAAAAAAAAAAGAAAAAAAAGAAAATAATACTTTAATTGAGCAAGGACGTTAATTTGATCAAAAGCGACTGACCAAAATTCATTTTAAATAAATACTGTTATTTTGAACTTTGTATTCATCAAAGAATCCTGAAAAACAATCACTTTTATTACACAAATATTAAGCAGCACAACTGCCATAAATATTGATAATAACAAGTATTATTTCTTGAGCGGCAAATCAGCATATTAGAATGATTTCTTAAGACCATTTGACACTGAAGACTGTAAAAAAAAATCAGCTTTGCCATTGCAGGAATACATTACATTTCAAAATATATATTACACAGTAAATATATTTATTTAATTGTTCGATTTAAGTTTAATGTATTTTGTATGAAATAAATGCATAAATGCAGCCTTGACAAAATAGACTTAAAAGAAATCCCACAGACCTCTTTTAAAATGGTATTTTATTTTTATCTTCGATATTGTAGTGCTCTGTAAGTTGAAGATTAACAGTAGTAAATATAGCAGAAGATCATAGATATAGTTTCAGTATACAGTAAAAATCAACATTAATTCTAACAAACATTTACATGTTCTTACACAAAATGCTTGTTTCAGATGCTTTTATTAAGTTGATAAGGCAGCTTATGAAAGTGTATGTGTTTTAAAACCAGACTATGCATACAAATACCTCTGATTACACACTTCTGAGATCACATTGGTAAGCAATGTCTTTGGCTTCAATTCAGCAAGAAATACATTTCTCTTATAATTGAGCTGATCCCTCTCGTCAAGCGTTCATTGCTTAGGATGTCATGTTTGACATCATCTTTAATTCACCAGTGATTTCACTGAAGAGCTTATGTAGGCTCAATGATGGGTTCATTGGTCAACTTATTGGTAAGCTGTCTGACTGTTATGTTCTGGACGATCTACTCTGTGAACATCTGGTGAGCAGCTTAATTATGAGGACCTCCTCCCAATAATAAGATTCTATAGCTAAAATTTGTGTAAAGACCATTTTATGTTGACAGAATCATTACAATGTATGTTTTCGTCTCTTATTTCCGCAATATTAAATGTGCCTTAACTTGTTTTGGTTAAAATACCCTTCCCCCATTTGCAAGTAGGTGGCAAGTTCTATTATGCACACTTGCTGAGGGGCTCTTTAGTGCTGCTTTAGCTGAAACACACTGGCAGTAATGAGTAGAAGGTCAGACTAATTAATGCAGCGGTAAGAAAACAGCAGCAGGTTTCTGCTCACAGCAGAGCGGCTCTATTAGTTTAATTTTGCTTATCGTCTCGCTTTTCCCCCTGTAGTCAGGTACAGACTCCATCAGCCGTTCTGGAAACTCGCCTCATCGTACAGCCGCTAGAGCTCAGGCACGATAACCTGAAGCGACTTCTATTAATTTTTCATTATTTCATTAAATTGCTAGTCCATTGTGCCTTTGGATTTGTGCTGAAGCATCTAGTCTCTTGGCTTGCTGCTGTCAGCTCTCTGTCAGGTTCCCCGTAGCTGGCCGTTTTTTTTTTCCTCCTGTTGCTTTTTACGGCATATAACTAGAAATTGTTTTACTTAAGGCTAGAAATTCCTAATGAGATTTATTTTTAAATGACTGTGTGTTAAATTAGCTTCTCTCTGCAAATGTTTTACATGAAATGGTGACATGAAGCAATGAAACATTTAGTTTATAGGTTTATTTTAAGTTTAGCTTCTTAAATTTAGCATTGGTTAAAGTCGACTTAATATTATATATAATATAACACATTAAGGGAGGGCGATATGCTGTTAGACATGATTAACAAGTAGAAATTTGTCAACTGGTCGAGGTTTTCTATTGTCATCAGTTACAGTTACATGATGTTGCTGTGCTGCATGGTCACAAAAATGTATTTATAGGCCTTGAACGGTTGAATACAAACACTTGTGTGTGTCAAAATGCCCGCCTTCGCAAATATCCTCATAAACACAGTAATTTAGGACTTAAGTGATAGCAAACAGCTGAGAAAGAAAACAAACGTGTAACAATATATTGGATCTGGGCAGCTCTTAAAGTGACAGCAGTCTAATTTTCCTGCTGTCTGTCATTCCTGTTAATTAAACAACAAAAGAGAGTAAATCTCTCACTGTTCTTGACTAAATCACTTTTTTAACTTTAATTATATATATATATATATATATATATATGGGTCAATGACGTAATGCCTTATTTTTTTTGTCGAATTTTTTCAGTTAAAAATTGGTTTGCTGCATTAAAAGATGCCATATATATGAAGTACCTCTCCTATGTATGGACCCACTTTAACTTTTCAAAAAAGATAAGTTATTTGTAATTTTCCTGTTATTCAAAGTGTCAAAATATCATGTGGTGCAACTGTCCGACCATAACTGTTGTTTTGGAAACATCTTTGAAATTACCCTAAATTTATTCAGAATAATTTTCTGCACTATTTAGCATGATTTCTAAAGTGTTGTGTAATCCTGAATAAAATTGCAAAGCATTTGCATTTATATTTCCATCATAATATACAAACAAACTTTGTACGATTATTTCCATTTTAATGAAATATCATGTGGTGCAACCATCAAGAAATTTTGGGACTTTTATGTTGAAATCCATTCAAAGATAGGACTTTGCATCATATAGCAATTTGCCAATTACCCATGGAAACATCAAGCAGGTTTGTAACTCTCTTTTAAAGTTGGAAAATAATAACCTTTTTAACGGTTGGTATGTAGTTACCATATTTGGATATAATGTGGTATGACCTGAAAAAACTATGAATATTAAGTTATTTCTACAAATATTTATTTTTATTATAAATTTCATAGTGACCTTTTGTAGGAAGCTAGCTTATTTTGTTTAGGTGGCCAGTTCTGTGCTTGTAAATTTTGACTGAATTTGAAATATCATGTGCTGCGACCACTGCAGAGTGTTTTCCATTATAGATATTTATCCTAGATTGGCAGTTTTTGTGCTTCTATATTTAATTGATGGTTTATATACTTAAAATAATGAATTTTAGTATCATTTGAAACAGAGCTTTATGCAATTTCGGTCATTTCACACAGTTTATCACACAGTTTAATCTTTGTACAATATGAGAAAAATGCAAAAAATTAATTTAGAGCATACAATTTTAGTTTGGTAATTATGCATTTATTAGCAATTTATTATTTATTTATTAATAACTATTTGAATCTATTTTACCAGATTTTACTACCATCTAAAAAATGTTAAGCATGTTAAGGAAATGAATTAATTTCAATATAAATCATGGTCGCACCACATGGCATTTTTAAGGGCTATGGCCAATTCATCAAGATGAAAAAACACCAAAATCACTTCATTTAAAATTTTAATATGAATTTATGTGTACACAACATTCTTAATGTTTGAACAATTACAACAGATATTATTATTTTCTGTATTTTAAAATTGGCCTGTCGAAAATCCTTATACGTCAATGACCCATATATATTTGATTTACACAATGAAGAATATGCAGTGTTTTCTATTGTAGTATTTTTTGTCCTATTGCTTGTAATTAGTTTCTTATTCTTATTTAATCGATGACTGTTTACAGCTCCTGTTTACCGCTCTAAACCAGTGACACAAGAATAGGTGTGTTAACTGCAGGAAGGTTGTGTAAAACACAAAGAAACAACTGTGGCTTAAGGACTGGAGTCCTACTGGGTTACATGAAGTGTAATACAAAAAACGGCAAGTAACTGACAAGCATATCAACCATAATGTGTAGAGGAGGAGACCCCCTGTTATTCAGCACTAATGCTGAGAAACAGAGCTAAGCTCTAAGCCCTACATCAGAACTGATGTTCTGTCTAATACCACCGGTAATAAGGAGCTGGGTAATACGATTAGACCACACGTGGAGAGTTTTAAGAAGAAACAGAGAATATAATGAGGACTTGCAGTCTTCTGTGGATTTCTGTGACCTCATAGAAAATGGAAGCAATCAGATGCTTGTGATGGGAGTGCAGAAACTGGATATAAGGTCTGTATATCAGTCTGAAGGGTTCTGGGTTAGTGCTCCCCTCCCATGCCAAACTTTTGGAGCTGAGTTCTATCTTGTCCTGTCAGTTTGATAAAGGATGGGCATCTCAGCATGGCTGCTTGGTGGATGCTTTTGTGACATGAAGACAGCTAGCCAGCAAGACAAACAAGCCTCGTGGAAGGAGGAAGGTGGCTTGGCCAGGAATAGTTTACCAAAAAGGAAAATTCTGTCATTATTTTCCCACCATCATATAGTCATGACCCAGTATGTGCTGGCCACTTCTTATTTTTTTTATTTTTTATTTTTTTTTTGTAATAAAAGTGAATGGAACTTGGGCTACACTGTGAAAAAATAAATCTGTAAAATAACAGAAAAAGTACTGGCAGTTCATCACATGGGACACTATCCATTAATTTTACAGACGTTTCCATTGACTCTAAAACACAAGGCAATGCAGTGTTAAATTCAGAATACTGGTAAAACACCTGCAAAAATTATACAGGACATTGTGACCTATTTTTACAGATTTTTTGAGAGTGTGCTAAGCCCCAAATGACAAAAAATCACCATAAAAGGATAATAAAAGTGGTCCATATGACTTGTTATGCATTACTTCTTCACTTCCAGACTAAAAGGTTCCTATAATTTACTCACCTCCATGTCATCCAAGATGTTCATGTCTTTCTTTCTTCAGTTAAAAAAAAAGTAAGGTTTTTAGGAAAACATTCCAAGATTTTTCTCCATATAGAGGACTTCAATGGGAGCATTCGGAATAAGTGAAACTTATATAGTGAAACAATCAGACATTTCCTCAAAAATTGCTTTCTAACATGATTACATAATGAAGTATCGGATGCACATCACAGAGCTAGTGCAAGATGAGTATTTGTAGTTAAAATGTGTATAATTTTTGTATTTTTTTGAAAATGACAGGTCATTTCGCTAGATAAGATCCCTATTCCTCGGCTGGGATCGTGTGGAGTACTTTGAAGCTGCATTGAAACTGCAATTTGGACCTTCGACCCATTGATTCCCATTGAAGTTCACTACATGGAGAAAAATCCTGGAATGTTTTCCTCAAAAACCTTGATTTATTTTTGACTGAAAAAAGAAAGACATGAACATGTTGGATGACATGGGGGTGAGTAAATTATCAGGAAATTTTTATTTTTGAAGTGAACTAATTCTTTAATGTTTAGAGTTTAAATATCCAATATTTTGTCAAATTTAATTGTATTTTTATGATCTCTGATGCAGCATTTAATACATTTTTTGAAGAGGTATAAGCCTGGCGTATAAACGTGCATGTGTCGATCTTAATTGTATGTTTGCTCCACATTTATTTGGATCTACACACCCAACCAACTTGGGTTTTAGATTTTTGACATTTGGCGCTGCTCCTCTTCTGTGACTTCATATTCATTAATTTAAAATTTTACACATTTACATTATTTACATTTTTTTTTTTTTTAAGTATTTTTATTTATTAGCCCTCATGTTGTTTTCTGGTCATTTTGATCCTGAACATTGTAGTTAATGTTACACCATTTGACTAAAAATGCTGAAATTGATCTAAGCTTATCAGTATTGGGCATGTTACTTTAAAAAAGTAATTAGTTATAGTTACTTCTCACAAATAGTAACTGAGTTAGTAACTGCGTTACATCATTATAAAAGTAAATAATTACCAGGGAAAGTAACTACTGTGTTACTTTAAAAAAAAAAAAAAAAAGTTAAAATACGTCAAATAACTTGGATGCCCCCAATATTAAATATGTTAAATGAATAAAACATTATTCATGAATCTACTCTATTTTATGTTGACGTGGGACAATGTGAGAGACACCTTCCAGGGGGTAAATATGTTATTGGGGTTGCTTCAGCCAGCGGACATGAAAAACATTCAGTCGAAGACTGCATCGGTGTGGTCTGTCTTATTTTTTCTTAATGTTTTAAAAATATTCCGTTATTTTTGATAGTACAGATAAAAATAAGGTATTGTTTGAAACTGCAAAGGGTCTACTTTTATTTGTGTATAGTGTATAGTCATAATCACAACAAAACAATGCGCTTTTGTAAAATAAAGAAAATTTACAGGGTGCGCTCTCTGCCGTCTCGGTCTCCGTCACCTCTCTTCACAGACACGTAAATAAAACAGCCTGAATCTCAGTCAATACCTGCCTCACAGACATGAGATATGTATGTATTTTTAAATGAAGTAAGTCATGTCAAAAACAAATATTCTCTGACAAAGTAATCGGTATTACTTTTTTCAGCAACGCATAATCAAATGAATTACTGATGCCTTTCTTACTTTTTTGAATCTTGACAGTGGTATTTACCTGGCAGTCAATGAGACATTCAAAATCCTCCCGGCTTTCATCCAAAATAACTTAAATTGTGTTCCGAAGACGAACGAAGCTTTAACGGGTTTGGAACGACATGGGGGTAAGTGATTAATGACAAAATGTTCACTTTGGGTTGGAATAACCCTTTAATACACCAAATTAGGAAAGTATTTTCAACACAGCAAAAGGGTTAATTTATCCACATTAAAATAAATAAATAAATCATACAGGTTTGACATGAGGGTGTGTAAATGATGACAGAATTTTCATTTTTGTGTCAACTATCCCTTTAAAAATGACAGCACTTAACTGAGAATATTTATTCATTCTTCTGTCTTGTGTCAACTAGGAATCGATTTAATGTCAAAGCTCTATGTTGTGATGAAAAATGGTCTTCATTCAGTGGGAGGCGTCAGCCCTAAGACCTGCTTGCTTGTAGCACTCATTCGAAACCCTACTGGGTGTTTTCTTATCGTCACGCAGAGATATGTGCTCCATCGCTCCCTATTCATATGTTAAACAAATGCCTTTTCACCCAGACTACTGAACTAAAGTGCAAATAATGGTCCTGAAATGAACTTCCTAACTTTCTAAATCTTTCAGGAATATAACTTTCTTTAATGGTCTTCTTCTTTGCTTCAAATCTATTTGAAAACAGAGTTCAGTTTTTCATTGGTCCATGGAGAAACGTTGAATACAGAGGTCACAGGTTGGAGCAGCATGAATAAAATACAAAATGCACTAACCTTGAGAAAGATATTTATTAAAGCTCAAGAAACCTGAGAACATAACCCTTGTAAAATGTAGGAGAAAAAAGCAATTGTTAATATCCGGAAGGGGTAATTTAACTCTGGGAGCCAGGGCACCGCCGCTAAAAACCATAACCTACCACTGGCACTCTCTGCCCCGAGACGACATTGCAGCCTGGCAACAGGCTTCATATAAATGATTGCTTATGGATATGTTCCCACATGAGCTCCAGACTGTTGTCACTGTCCAGAAACACCTCATGAGTGCAGCACCGCACCCGAAAACGCAGAGTCTAGAGGGGCTCCAAAGCGGCTCCACCCTGCTGTTGGCCGTCCACCTCGTCTGTGCCGCTTCCTTCTGCCGGCACCCACAGAGACACTGAGCTCATTCATACCCGTTTCTTCTGTTTGTTGCTGAGAGTTTAGAGGCAAATAGCCAGAGGAAATGACATAGCTGGATGTATTTTGGAGTGAGGAGAGCAGCAAAACTGGGTTATCAATCTACACGCTGACTGATGACAGTTTATAATAGGAGGGTGTTGCTTCAGCTTTTGGCTGTTATTAATATATTTTCTCTGTGGTGGAAATGACATTATTATAAATATTTCTAGAATAAAATGGCTGATTCTTTTGTCTTGCTGTGGCTAATTTGTTTTATGCACGATAAATAATTTTTGTTTGGAAATTATGCATAATAAATGTATTCTGTTCATTCTGTTCTGTTCATATGGTAAATATCAAGTGATATCAAGTGATTTGTTTTATTAGTATATATTTATTATATATTAGGGTTATTATAATTAAGTAAAAAAAAAAAAAAACTAAAAACTGAAATTGAAATTAACATTAAAACCACAAAAAAACTAGACTAAAATAAATAAATAAAAATAAATATAATAACATTACATATATACATATATTGCATTTAGTTGCCATTTAGTACTCATTTTAATTTAGTTTAACTTGCTGTACTAAAATAACTAAAACTAAAATAAAAAATACTAGAAATAAATAAATATACAAAAAAAAAAGATTTACATGAAGTAAAAATTACTATATATAATTTTACTAGAAAAATTACTATATATAATTTTGAATCAAATTTACTAAAAGTTTTACTAAAATGAAAATAAAAACAAGCAAAAAATATATATATACAAATAAAATAAAATAGTATAAAAAAGAAAACACTATATATAATTTTACTAGAAATAAAAATGGCTGTATATATAGTTTTCAATACAACAAATTTACTGAAATGTTTGCTACAATTAAATAGAAAACAAGTTAAAAAATCTAAAAACAAATATATAAATAACATTTAAAATATATAAAAAAGATTTACTAGAAGTAAAAAAAAAACTATAATTTTACTAGAAATAAAAATGACTATATATATATAGTTTTGAATACAACAAATTTACTAAAACTTTTACTAAAATTAAAATAAAAACAAGTAAACAAAAATGTTTAAAAAATACACATAAAATTAAAAATATATAAAAAAAGATTTACTAGAAATAGAAAACACTATATATAATCTTACTAGCAATAAAAATGACTGTATATATAATTTTGAATACAACAAAGTTAGTGAAATGTTTACTAAAATTAAATGTAAAAAAAGTAAAAAATATATTAAAATATACAAATATACTAAATAAAAAAATATAAAAGATTTACTTAAAATAAAAAATATAAAATATGTAAACAAATATGTTTATATAAAAAAATACAAAAAATTATATATATATATATATATATATATATATATATATATATATATATATATATATATATATATACACACACACACACACACAGAAATAAAATAAAACAATACATATAAAAAAGATTTACTAAAAATAAAAAATACTATATATAATTTTAATAGAAATAAAAATGACTGTATATATAATTTTGAATACAACAAAGTACTGAAACATTTACTAAAATTAAATGTAAAAAAGTAAAAAAAAAATATTAAAATATACAAATATACTAAATAAAAAAAATATAAAAAGGATAAAAGATTTACTTGAAATAAAAAAACATAAAATATGTAAGCAAATATATATATATATATATATATATATATATATATATATAATCCAAATAATTAATACAAATAATATTAGTGATACTAAATTAACATTAAAAATAAAGCATGTTGGCTGTGAAAATTACACCACAATTGAAGGATAATTTCTGTAATAATTATATAAACAATTTTCACTTTGTGTTTGAATTATCATAGTTAAATAAAAGATAAAATAAAAATATATTTCAGATGTATTTTCATATTTTAAGATTAAAAGTCTGGGTCTAGGACAAAGAGTTACACAAAATCTATGCAAAAAGGGAATGAAAAGTAGCAAAAATAGTGCATGGTAAAAAGTTTCTTTTAAAAATTGTAAATAATTTAGTCTTCATATAACCCAAAGAAAAAAGCTTAAAATCTGTTCATTTGAATGAAAATCAAGCCACGGGACATAAAAGTTCTCATAGTTGAAGAAATATTCATAAACGTCAAAAAAAAAAAATCCGATAGAAAATCACCTTTATTCCATGATTTCCACGATATCCTAGCTGACAGTTAACCATGCGCTTGTCATAATGTTGACCAATGAGTTTTTGTGAGCTGAAAGGTGGATTTAATGTTCTGCTGAAAGTAATACAAATAATGGACGTTAAATGTTTGAAGGAAATGATCTGTTATATGAATGCATATCCTCCAGATAGGAACCTCATCAGACATTTGAGTCATCAGACATTTTGACAGCGTAATAAAAATAAAATGCTGGTGCCAGTCAAAATGCTCTAATATGTTTTCAGTGCGAGTACTCATAAATCACAGTAAAATGAAAAATTCATATGTATTAGAAGGATTTGAATTGTATCATATAATGGAGCAATATGTCCATATAATCCACTGATAAAAAAAGGAATGAGTGTGTCTGGGATTGAGTGCGGCTGACGTAGGTGAGAGGCAGAGATCGGTGCCGTCATGCACCAATGCCGCTCCTGGCTCACTTAACGCTCTAGGTGAGATAAGACACGATCAAAAGGAATTTTTTAAACACCTTAGTAGCTTTTAGTAGGTGCTCCGAGAAGGCGAGGGAGGCAGTGTCTC
Source organism: Cirrhinus mrigala (assembly GCA_036247105.1). Lineage (NCBI taxonomy): Eukaryota > Metazoa > Chordata > Actinopteri > Cypriniformes > Cyprinidae > Cirrhinus > Cirrhinus mrigala. Next base: position 18,439,024 of record CM070027.1, on the reverse strand, counting down.
CTCAAAATACTGGATGAGAAATAAATTTGTAGTAAAAAAATTAAAACAGCGCCAATATTACAAAATATAACATTAAAAAGTGTATAAATCACTTGTAACGTCCAACAGCAGCAACAACAGGTGAAGTTACAGCAGGAGTCTGCGTCTCTCTCGCCTCCCCTGAGCTCACTGAGTTTTAACAGACTTTCTAAAGCTTGCGGTGAGGTTGGTGGGGGGTAATTGAGAATGAATGGGGAAAAGTCACATGAGAGGAGGCAATGCCTCCATCGCGATATGATTGGATATGACTGGTTATGATCAGCTGTGATTGGTTAATGCAACAAATGATTGTGCATGTTCCACGTTTGCGAATCAGTCTGAATGAACAATATAATGGTGTTAATGGGAAGACTAATTTAAAAAAGTAAGTAAACAACTGACACACTTAGACATAATCACTTTGTTACATCAAAATATGACTTAAAATAGCGTGAAAACATGATCTTTAACCAAGAAAAAATGTGACTGGGATATTTGAATGAATGAATGAATAAACAAACAAACAAACTAGTTAACTTTGAGAATTTATTTACCAAGCTTTACAAAGATGTTTTACTTATTTATGTTTTAATTTATTTTTACCAACAACAATTGTGCATCTTATCAAAGGTTGTTTATTTATTTATTTATTTATTTCACCAGCAACAATTGTGCATCTTATTGAGACTTTTTACTTATTTTATCTACAACAATTATTCAACTTACTGAAGACATTTTACTTGTTTTTTAATTTATTTTGTTCTACTATTAGCATTTGTGCATCTGATATTTAATTTATTTTTATAGACAACAATTGTGCATTTTATCAAAACAATTTTATGTATGTATGTATTTTACCAACAACAATTGTGCAACTTATCAGACACTTTATTTTTTATTTAACCAACAACATGCAACTTATCAGACATTTATTTATATTTATTTTTACCAACAATAATAGTCTCTTATCAAAAATATTTATTTATTTATTTATTTTACCAACAACAATTGCACAGTTTATCAAATATATTTTACTCATTAAGTTATTTATTTTTGCCCACAACAATTCTGCATCTTCAAAAATTTAGTTAGTTTAGTTATCCAGCAACAGTTGCACAACTTATCAAATACATTTTACTCATTAATTTTTGCCCACAACAATTATACATCATCTTATATATATATATATATATATTTGTTTATTTATCCAACAATTGCACAACTTATCAAATATATTTTACTCATTAATTTATTTGTTTTTGCCCACAACAATTATACATCATCTTATAAAACCATTTATTTATTTTTATATTTATTTACTAGTAACAATTGCAATCTATCTATCTATCTATCTATCTGTCTATGTGTCTGTCTATCTATCTATCTATCTATCTATCTATATATATATCTATCCAGCAACAATTTCACAACTTATCAAATATTTATTACTCATCAATTTATTTATTTTTGCCCACAATAATTGTGCATCTTATAAAAAAACATTTATTTATTTATTTATTTATATATAATAACAAGTACTCTGCATTTTTATCAAGGACCATTTTATTACTATTATTTTAATTATTAAAACTTTTTACTAGCAACAGTTTTAGAAATACACTTGTTTTTGAAATTCACTTGAGTCTAAAATCAGGCAAACGTGAGTATGGTGCTACTGGCAAAATCATCCATGTGTGTATGCATTGTCATTCTTTATGCTATGCAGTCTTTTCCTTCTCGACATGTGTGCAACATGTCAACATCTCATCCCTGTACAGTATCGACACGAGTCCTCCATAGACCCCTTGTCTCATTCTCACTGAACACGTCTGCTGTGTGACCTTGACTGTGCTCTCTAATAATCCCTCTACCATTCAGCAAGCCCTCTCTCGGCAACACATCCGGCCTTCTGCATTTATAGTTTTTATAGTGCATGTGACAGGGGCTCACAACTGCTCCCAGGAGGAACCCATGGCCCCTGGTCAGGTTATAACAAGGTGAGTGAACCATACCGAGCGCTTCTTACCCATCCTCAGTATCGTGAGAAGTCCCTTGGCAAGCTGCTGGAAGGTCTACTGGATAGATGGCGCACACCGGCTTCAGAATGTCAACGAGCGCCGGTATCTCTGCAGCACCTGGAGGAGGTGTTTGAGAGACTATAATGAATTCATGAGCAGCTGGAAACATTTCTTCACAGGATGTCACCCACAGCGGATGCCCCCCGGGATGAAAGGTGGCCGCAATTTGAATTTGGTTCAGAGCTCTTGATTCAAAGACCATCATATTCAGCGGCCGGACAGGAGAATGCTGAAAAATATGTCAAGGAGCATTGAGCAGCTCGTGTTGTCAGAGAGAAGAACATGCTTTTACTGGCCAGATGTGGTTGTGCGGTGATGCCCGAGGCGTTTTTCTGATCTACAAATGCCTGTGGCATCTCTTATATGTAATTACAATAACAAATTCAGCATATGTTTTCTTTCTTCGTCCATTTGTCTGTCAGAAACAGCACAAATTTGTATATAAATCCCATCCACGGAGGGGCCGTTAATCGGGAACGACTTCAAATGAATCATGCTTCATATTTCAAATTAATCATTCCTGATGAATATTATAGTATTGTCTTTCTCGCACACAGTCTAATTACATTCCGTCACACAGAGAAAATTGAAAAATGATTTTTCTTCTTTTTTTTTTTACCCTTCCTTTTTTCCCCGCCACATTCAATCAATGCTCATTATAAAACAAAGAAAAGACAGCTCTTGATTATGGGAATTGGTATTCAGTCTCAGAAACATTTCTCTACATCCTTTAAACTCTTTTCAAGTCATTTCTGATCTGTCTTGCTCCTTGGAGAGCGCTGTGTGCTCTCATACAGCTCGCTGATAAATCGATGAAGAGCCGCAGGCGGTCCTGACAAAGCTTTATTCAGAGAGCGGACTCGTACACCGTCCTGTCCAACGTGATGTCCAAGAGTTGAGTTTAGCCAAGCTGTACTCGAACTTACCAGTGTTGAGTAAATACCCTGCCAAACTAGTTTTTGCTTTATAAAAAGAAGTACAGCCTACAAACAAAAAGTACAAATTTAAGTTTTTCAGCATTTTCATGTATTTGAACCCTTTCCAACAATGACTGTATGATTTTGAGATCCATCTTTTCACACTGAGGACAACTGAGGGACTCATATGCAACTATTACAGAAGGTTCAAACACTCACTGATGCTTCAGAAGAGCATTAAGAGCCGGGGGTGAAAACTTTTGAACAGAATGAAGATGTGCATCTTTCTTATTTTGCCTAAATATCATATTTTTTCATTTGGTTCTTCAGAAACTACAGAACAAGTTAAATTTAACCTGATTTTCAAATTCAAAAAGTTTTAACCCCCCAGCTCTTAACGCATTGTTTTTCCTTCTGAAGCATCAGTGAGTGTTTGAATCTTCTGTAATAGTTGCATATGAGTCCCTCAGTTGTCCTCAGTGTGAAAAGATGGATCTCAAAATCATACAGTCATTGTTGGAAAGGGTTCAAGTACACAAAAATGCTGAAAAACCAAAGAATTTGTGGGCCCTGAAGGATTCAAGTTTAACTGTTCAAGACAAACAAGGGACTCAAGAACAACTATCACTAAACAAAAATAAAAACACAGCTGTGGATCATTCAGGTAACAACACGGTATTAAGAATCAAGTGTATGTAAACTTTTGAGCGCGGTAATTTTTATAAATTCAACTATTATTTTCTCTTGTGGACTATATGTAAACGTGTGAAATATCTTATTCATCTTGTATATTATTTTGTATTTCATACATTGTATTTTGGTCATTCAAAACAATGAGGGGATTTGAATGAATTAACAATCACAATTATATGTTCACTTCACAAGCCGTGTGAATTACTTGACGGTTATTGTGATGTTTTATCAGCTGTTTGGACTCTAATTCTGACGGCACCCATTCACTACAGAGGATCCATTGGTGAGCAAGTGATGTAATGCTAAATTCTCCAAATGTCTTCTAATCATGAAAAAAAAAAAACTCATCTACATCTTCTAGGGGTGGGCAGTAAGGCCAAAATCTTGTATCACGATCATGAGTCATTTTATTTTTGACTTTAAAAATATATATAACAATATAGATTTTTTGCTTTAAATTAGGTCTTTATGATATCACAGTTTTTGATATCATAGCAATTTCAACCTTGTCCCCAGTGTCAATATCACAAAAAACTAACACTAGACTAAAAAAAAACTCAAGCTCACTGAAAAAAGTAAACAGTCAGAGATTACATAGCAATAATACAAAAAACTACAGTAGAACAAATAAATAAGACATGCTAGGCCTACTGTATAAATGAATCAGATATATAAAAACGCTGCCTATTCTTCACTGTGTAAATTAAATATATATTTTATTAAAGTTACAAAAGTAATTTAGTCAAAAGCAGTTAGAGATCTTCTCTCTTTTGTTGACAGGCTGCTGTCCCTTTAAGAGCTCCCCGGATGCTATACTGTTACGCATTTGGTTTCTGTTTTATCTGTTTGCTTTTACTTAAGACATAAATTACTGCGTTTACGAGGATACTTGAAGAGAAGATCATTTTGACACATACAAGTTTGTGTATTTATCCGTTCAATGCCTACAAAGCGGCAAAAATAACTCGGTTCAGCACTTCCCGCGCTTTCTGAGTAACGTTACTTCATCTTCACTTGCAGCGCCTCTCTCAGTCAGAAACATCCGTCAGACAGTGCGCGTATATATCGAAATGAATTCTCTTTCGCTGCAGCTTGTGTTTCAGTGGCTTAAAATTACTTGTTTTTAAACCGCAATGCTTAAAAACTCTTGCGAACAATACGTTTTTGTGACCACGTAGCTCAGCAACGTCACGTGAGACTATAGTTCTACCGGTTAATCGTATATACCGGTGTATATACATAACTTGGGTGACCTGAGGGTGAGTAACGTTAAATCTTAAGCAAATTTTCATTTTTAGGTCTTACTATAAGATGGTACATGTATACACAGTACAATAAAACACCATACAAGAGTCCAAATCATGGTGTATAGTACAGGGATTGGAATTGGTGAATCATTTTTGTGCATCTGTTTATTAAAATTAATCATCTGAATGAATCATTCATTAGAAATGGTTTTGACTTTCAGAGCTACTTATGTGAGAGGACTGTTCAGGGTGAACTGATTCATTAGAATCAATCAGAGTTTTCTACAATACAGATGAGGAAGAGGTAAGAACTTGATTATTCTCCCAGCTCAGACATTAAATGCTGATTGTGTTGCGCAAACCACTGCTCATCTGGAAAAGCTAGACAGTTATTAAAATAGCTGTCACTTAACTGAAAAATGTAGTTAAGTTTAGTTAGTTATCCACCAACGCTGGAAGTCAGCACAGGGAATTCAGCAACACAGATGAATGTAAATGTAAGGCTCAATAATAAAAAAGGTGAGAGCCCAGGACGCTGGGATTTTAATGTTTTATTGCATGGCTCTAGTGCCTGGTTTTCTTTCCTTTCTGTACTGCCATCTATCACCTCTATGGCTTCTCCTGAGGCTTTCTGTGATGAACAGACAATGCAAACCCACTCCTCCACAGAGTGACTCTTTGAAGAAAGTTGGCATTTCTGTAGATACAGCACAGAAAATCAATTTCCCATTGACCCGGCCCTCTTCCATGCTGCTCTGCCGAAACGCATGCTTTGGTCTGGCTGGACGGCTGTGCCGATTGGTTCACGAAGAGGTCTGAGGCATTTACTTGGCTTCTCTGCTGATGTAAAAGAAGCAGACGTTTCTGTCGTGTTTCATTTCTTCAATCATTTTGAGGCATAAATACTCTTAGGTCACACAAATCTGTATGTTTTACTGATTCTGTTGCTGTACTCTGCTTGTTGTTGCTGCTAGAGTCACTGATTTTATCCCTTAAAGCTATTTTTTTTTACTTTAATATATAACTAAGGCAGCTACCTTCTAAAGATCAACATCTTTAGGTAGAATCACTCTGCTGATGATATGAAAAGCCCCTTAACATGGATTGATGGGATTGGTTATACATTTTAGGTCAAACGTTTATATACACCTTGCAGAGTCTGCAAAATGTTAATTATTTTACCAAAATAAGAGGGATCATACAAAATGCATGTTATTTTTTTATTTAGTACTGACCTGAATAAGATATTTCCGATAAAAGACATTTGCATATAGTACACAAGAAAAAAAAAGTTGAATTTATAAAAATGATCTCGTTTCAAACGTTTACATACCGTTGATTATTAATAGTGTGTTGTTACCTGAGTGATCCACAGCTGTGTTTTATTGTTTAGTGATAGTTGTTCATGAGTCCCTTGTTTGTCCTGAACGTTTAAACCGCCTGCTGTTCACAAATTCTTTGGTTTCTCAGCATATGATTTTGAGATCCATCTTTTCACGCTGAGGACAACTGAGGGACTCATATGCAACTATTACAGAAGGTTCAAACACTCGCTGATGCTCCAGAAAGAAAAAACAATGCATTACGAGCAGGGGGGTGAAAACTTTTGAACAGAATGAAGATGTGTACATTTTTCTTATTTTGCCTAAATATCATACTTTTTCATTTAGTACTGCACTTCAGAAGCTACAGAAGATACTTACATGTTTCCCAATAGACAAAATAAGTTAAATTTACCCTGATCTTTAAATTAAAAAAGTTTTAATGCATTGTGTTTCCTTCTGGAGCATCCCTTCTGGAGTCCCTCAGTTGTCCTCAGTGTGAAAAGATGGATCTCAAAATCTTACAGTCACTGTTGGAAAGGGCTCAAATACACAAAAATGCAGAAAAACCAAAGATTTTATGGGACCTGAAGGATTTTTCTGAAGAACAGCAGGCAGTTCAACTGTTCAGGACAAACAAGGGACTCATGAACAACTATCACTTAAAAAACAAACAAACACACAGCTGTGGATCATTCAGGTAGCAACAGTATTAAGAATCAAGTGTATGTAAACTTTTGAACTGGGTAATTTTTATAAATTAAACTATTATTTTTTCTTGTGGACTATATGTAAACGTGTGAAATATCTCATTCAGGTCAGTACTAAATAAAAAATAACATGCATTTTGTATGGTCCCTCTTATTTTGGTAAACTAATTAACATTTTGCAGATTCTGCGAGGTGTATGTAAACTTTTGACCTCAACTGTATGTTTGTGATGGTAGGAAACGGGCTGTTTCAAACCGCATTTTTGAGACTTTAGCACACTGCAGTTTTAAGAAGAAAATGCTCAGCAATGGTGTTGACTGATGAATCTGGACATGGTGTGTCTGTAAGCATATTAACAACCCCAGACAGACATGTAAACAATGTTAAAATCTTGGTTTTCACCACAAGGGGCCTTGAAAATTATGAAAACAAAGGCCAATTTAAAATGAACTGTAAACATATGCCAGCAGAGAAGATAAACACAATTTAGAATCCCTAATAGACCATGCAGTATTATTTTATTCTGACTTGTTTTGTCATAATGACAACTTTTTCTAACTTTTTTTTTCATGATTTCTTCATAACAAGGGTATAAAAGTTGCTTCTCTCATTTTTGCTTATGCGTTTCTGTTTGAGAGAAAGTGAAGTTGAGATCACAAGAAACAACAAGTTTTTCTCTTTCATCCTTTGATGAATAGAAAGTTCAGAAGAATAATGAAAATCTTTTCAACATTATAAGTGTCTTCACAGTCACTTTAAATCAAATGAATGCATCCTTGCTGAATAAAAGTACCAATTCCTTTCAAAGATCTACTGACCACATACTGCTCAGTAAAAAATCTGTTTTTCTGTTGACACATTCCTTGTTTGGTGTCAATGAAGGGACACTTCTTTCAGCCTAACTGAGAATGCTGTGGGGGTTCATGTGACAAAGAAAAATTGGTAAACACTGCATTAGCACATTAGTAACAGTATTCAGATGTCATTGTGAAGTACCGAATCGGTACAGCATTCGGCTGTGGGTGTGCTTAACTCTGAACTAAGCAGTACTTAACAGTGTTGGTACTTCACACTGTTTTAACGCATTGTGTGATCCGTGCTCGGCCACTGCGAAACACACACCCACACGCACATTAACCGAAGAAGGGCTGAAAGCAAAAAAAGACTCATAATTGTTTTGGCCACTGAGCACCATAATTGATGTGCAGAATATGAGTGTTATCAGGCAAAACAGCTTGACCTTTGTAAGTTACATCACTTCAGATTTAATGTGCAATATGATGAGTCAAGCTGCGTCTCCGCACGCAGCAATCTGCTTCCAGGACAACCCGCTAATTCGCCATCCCTACGCATAATTAGATTGGCATATTTCACTAATGGATTTTCCCCTCCGTAATTACTGATTGTAGTTTATTCAAATGCCCTGAGTGACAAATCAAATGACCATACTGCTGGCTTCAGGGAGAGAGATGAATTTTGGGGGGTAGTCGGAACGCCTGATGGAATGAACGATTTGATGTCACACTCACTTCTGACTAATTGTTACAGGTACCTTGTAGTGCACAAAAAGCAGCTATTTTGAAACCACAATGAGTTATGTGGCATTTTCATGCTTTTCCTGAGTGTATTCCTCCATGCCATAACAAAGATAAAGCTTAACACCAGGAGACATTATGCCCACCTAATCGACTTCAAACTCTCGCTGATAAGAAGAAACCCACACCTGATATGATTTCAGGACGCATAAATCTGAATAAAATATCCGGTTCTAACTTTCACCCCACAGGTCTGGCGGGTGAAGTGAGTTACAGTCGCCCCAAGCCCATCACCCGCCCTCTCCGTATAATTGCCCTAGTATTTTTCTCTCGGTGATTGAATTCATCAGGCCTGCTTTGTGTGCGGCGTGCTGCTTTGAGAGGCAGGGGTGTGAAGCTGCTTATTTATATTTATGAATTCGCACAGTTTGCCCTAGTGTGAAATAATGGGTCATTCCAACACAACATGGAGTGCGGAGGCTGAATTTCAAATGGATTTCCAGTTTCGCACCACTGAGCTCTATGAATGCTGAGCACACGGAGGAGGAGGGCAGGGGAGAGATAGAGCGAGAGAGAATGGGAAAGAGGAGAGATATGCTGTAGGGGCATATGAGTTTAAAAGGCTGAGTGGGAGACCACACAGAACCGTCATTGTTCCGGTCACTGGCTTCATTATTAAGAGCCGTGGTACAGAACCCTCAGTGGCACACGGCCGATGAAGTGTACACCAGGATTGACTGGCATCGTTTACAAAACAAATTCTAGCGGTACAGAACATGCAATTCCAACCACTACAGTTTGTCCCGAGATGCAGAATATCACCTGAAAACTTTCACTGAAGTGGGCCGGAGCCTAGAAAGTTTTTTTTTGCGAGAGGCTCAGCGTTCATATCCCAGTCTGTGGCAGCGGTGCATGCCGGGGAGAGCGCTTCTCTTGCACGCCTTGCTGAAGTTCCTGTGGGCTGTGACAGACTGTGACAGTGGGAGGTTTTTCTCTGATTAAAAACACTGAAGCTTGAGCACTCACAGCTGGGCTCTTCAGACGGCACACCTGGGTACCCTGGCAGCACATAAAAACAATGTGCCAGGAGAAAAATAACTGTCAGAAAGAAATATCAGCGAGAAGGTCATTACTGAGATTATTTCCCAAACAGCTGAGAAGTTTGTGTAGAGTGTGGATTCAAAAATAGTAACTCTGCATTAAAATACAAGAATAGAAATTGGCATTTGTGATGCTTGGTGAAATCTTATCTCAGATAGATCTGAGTCAGAGTAGATATTATGGAAATGAGGTTTTGTAGTACAAAATTATAGCCTGTTAAATGCCATTTCATTCCAAAACTTTTATTCTTTAGTGGAAGACAAAATAAGATTGTTTGGACCTCATTGACCCCAACAGTGTCATCTTGGAATTCATGTAAATTTGGAATGACATGAGGGTAAATGATGATAGAATGTTCATTTTTGGGTGAACATTCCGTTTAAAGTGATATTTCACCCAAAAATTAAAATTACCCCATGATTTACTCGCCTTCAAGCCATCCTAGGGCTATGACTTTCTTCTTTCAGATGAATATAATCTGAGTCATATTAAAAAACGTCCTGCCTCTTCCAAGCTTTATAATGGCAGTGAATGGTTGTCGATTTTTTGAAGTCCAATAAAGTGCGTTCGTCCATCACAAAAAGCGGTCCACACGGCTATGGGGGGGTTAATAAAGCCTTTCTGAAGTGAATTGATGCGTTTGTGTTTGAAAAATATCCATATTTAAAAGTTTCTAAACTGTGATCTCTAGCTTCCACTAACTGTTGCACATGCATTCGCGAGAGAGAACAGCAAAGGAAATCCAGTCTTCCCTTGACTTATATCGAAATCCTCCAACATTTTCATTACAAATCCTTGTTTTGTATTTAAAATTGGTGACCAGTGTTTTGTTTTGCTCTCTCCACGTTCGTCTTCTCACCAGAGCTTACGCTACGCCTATGTCCTACGTCATTCTCTGGAATGCCACTCTATCGTGAATGTGCGTATGAGAGTTTGCGGAAGCTAAAGATTTTTATTTATTTGTTTTTTATAAGTAGCATTTATTCGTTTTGAATAGGGCTGCGCGATATTGCAAATTTTTTTTTTTTTTTTTTTTAACGACAACCTGAAAATGTAACTACAACATGATTCAGGTAACTTTTTCTTTCTTATCCCTCTAGTTAAAGAAAAGTCTATTCCAAGTGGACCACACATGAAGTTGTCAACATGATGTAATTGTTACACAAATCACTTATTAAATATCTTTGCAGAAAAAAGGCTTGAACTACAACTACATCTTGTACAAACTTGTATTATACATGTTATATGTTAAGAAATAATACAATGAAAATGCTTAAAAAAATCTAATTAAATTTCAAAATGACTGAAGGTATAACACCAGTAGACTATTATTAACTATAAATCTTCTGTAAAAACAATGAACAGCAGCTTTTAGCCTGTCATCATGATACAAAAACTAAATTTCAGACATACAGTAGTAGTTCTTCACAGGTTTTTTATTCGATTGTGTTGCTTTTCCATGTTTTTCTATGTAAACATGGATGGTTGGATAGTTTTTTTCTCTTTACTGTTATCATTGGCATATTGTCAAACTGTGTAATTCTAACATTTAGTAATATTTCTATTCAAAATCGTGATTTCTGGCTTTGTAAAAACTAAAATCATGGCAAAACATTACATTAGAATTAATTGATAAAATTGGAGCCCTAGTTTTCAAATATGGTTGTTTATCTTACATAGACACATTGCTTCACTTCAGAAGGGCTTTGTTAACCCCCTGGAGCTGTGTTGAGTACTTTTATGATGAATGGATGCTCTTCTTGTGGGCTTTAAAATCTCAACACCCATTCTGCCACTATAAAGCTTGGAAGAGCCAGGACATTTATTAATATAACTCCTATTGTATTCGTTTGAAAGAAGAAAGTCATATACACCTAGGATGGTTTGCGGGTGAGTAAATCATAGGGGGATTTTCATTTTTGGATGAACTATCCCTTTTAGGAGTTGAAATCTAATTTCAAACCCAGGTTTCTTGGTGTTTAAATCTGAAATCAATGACACTACGATTAAACAACATGCAACAGCAAGTACAGTTGTCTCTGTGAAACTTTGCAAAAACAACACAAAAGAAATTAGGCTCTCATTTAGTCTAAATGACCTCAAATGAAATGTAAAATTTGTATATTTTAATTAGTATTTATATTATAGATTTTTATATTAATATTCAAAAATATTATTTATTATATTATATATCCATTGTAACAATGAAACAGAATGCAACAGCAAATTGTCTCTGTGAAACTTTGTGAAAACAACAAAAGAAATTAGGCTCTCAAATACTCTAAATCACTTCAAATGAAATTTACACAGAGGCACTCACAAAGCTCTCATTATTCTTTGTAAATTTTGCTAAAACTTTTAAGTTAAACTAGGGGGTTAAGGTGGTACAATGTAAAAAAAGTAAAACTTTTATAACTTTTTAGCTCTAGTGTCTCCCCTGTGACTGTATATTGTTTTGAAGGAAAAATGCTTTAAAAGTCTGCACTGAAACCAAGACGAGAACCATGTGTCTAGAAGACACATCTCTCACGTTTATTTTCTGTTTAAATTAGTGCTATATGACTCATTTGAGCATGTCCTCTTAATAGGTCATCTGTCTCCCTAACAAGCTGACAAATTCTGAGGCACAAAGACAAATAATGTCATCCAAACTTCCCCTCTTTAAGTCTCAATGGAGCTGAGTCAAAGAGTCATTGAGCAGCAACATCTTATGAGCTCTTCCAGAAAACTGCAGACGGTCAACATATCAACTCTAAAGAGGGCCACAGGAGTCTTACGACACGGTTTTATAGCCCGCATCTGTTCACCAGCAGCACTCATTTTTCATGAATTTTCATGTTCGTTCAATTGGTTGCTGCAGGCTCATTGAGGAATCTCTCAAGAGAATCCCAGAGATATCAATATCTCATACTATCTGATACTCAATTCCACAGTCTTTTGTTCCTCCCATTATGGCTTAACACGTTTCTTTGGGTTGCACAAGAGTCACTCCGTTCCATGAATCAACCCCTTTGTAATTATGTGTATGTCACCAGTGATGTCGCTGGAGCGGCTCTCTGTGCTGTAATGCCGCTGTGATTGCGCAAGGATCCGGTGTGCACTGTGGCATGGTGAGCGCAGGTGTTAGTCTGGTGGATGCTCAGTGGCTTCGCCATCATCTGCTGGTCCACTCCCTCTCACAGCTGTGTTGGAGGAGATTGGATTAGCTCCATATGAGGCCTTGGGGGGTACGAGCGAGCGAATGATTGCTCGACTGCAGAGAGAAACACAATGATAGTAAATATGGCAGACTCCATTAAGGGCCCTGCATGGGCTGTGAAATGGCTGGAGGAAAACACAGCCTCCAAACAGGAAATATTCAACGATTAATTGCTTGCAGGAGTAGTACAGCTACACCAGCTCATGTACTGTAAATACTATTCACCAGTAGCTTATAAAACAGTCTGGCTCTGGTGGGGTTGTACTATAAAGAGAATGCTGTTTTATCTGCTGGTTTGTTGACGCTGTCTCTAGTTCATTTCTTTAATTGCCAGGCAGCATCACTAAATCTGGATGCCGAACAGATTGTTCATAATTCTCATCACAGCCCAGGTCTAACCTGCAAACAGAATGACTCATTCTTTTATTTGAAATTAGATACTAATGACTAGCTGTCAGTTTTACAGGCTGAGCTGCTCAGAATGTGTGGAAAATGCCAGCAAGACCAAATCTGGGAGGAACACAACATTATTATGGTTGGTGTTTCACAATTACGTACTGTTTATTTATTCTGTTTACATACAATATCCAACAGAAAACATTAACATATTAGAGGGCAATACTGTAATTTCGCTCAAAATTCTGACTTTCTTTGTCATATCTATGTTACATATTCTAAAAACACTATTTCACAAGTTTTGCATGATTAGACAAAACTACAACTCGACTGAAAATGATGCAAAATAAAAAAATAGTAATTTTTATAAGCCTATTCAATTTCATATTTATTTAACTTTTATCTCGATCTATGGCAAGGCTAAATAAATTCCACACATAGCCAAAAGGTATTTAAAAAGTAGTAAAATTAAATAATTAAGAGATTTAAAAAAACAATTCTGTGACTTTCAAATTACTTAAAGCTTTAGTTGTAGTATAACTCATGGGACATCTAAAATAATTTGACTCATCATTCAGAGAAAATAAAAAAAGGCTTTTAGTCTCGGATGTATCAGGAGGTGGGTGAGGCCTGTACGTCAACATTAGCATGTTGTGCGCCTTTTGCTCGTTTGCTGTGTTCTTGCGTGGACATCGTGTGAAAGTTAGTGTTTTGGCGTTATTTCATTATGTCAGCAAACATGAACTGTTACTTTACACAGACAAGGTAAGTACTTGAATTTATCATGCTAGTTTGGTGTTGACAGGAAGGCTATATTATGTAATTCTTATGGCTATATCACATTACAAGTGCCTTCCATAAGTGCAGATTTTTGCTACTTGTTTATTATATATACTGAACTTGAAACATTCATTTTTAAAGCAACTGCATATAGTTTTGTGTATTTTTGTGACTTTGGAGCCCTCTACAGTTAAGTGAGTGGAATTCACTGTGGTAAGTTTCTTCGAATTGTGAGATATGAACTCATAATAATCTCACAATTGTGAGAAGTCAGAATTGCAAGATAAAAACTGGTTATTCTGACTTTTTTTTTTAGAATTGTGTGACATGAACTCACAATTGCGAGTTATATAAAGTCTGAATTGCGAGATAACAACTCACAATTGTGTTATAAAGTCAGAATTGGAAGATTGAAAACTTATTTCTGACAAAAATGCGAATTTGTATTGTATTGTCTTGCAATTCTGAGTTTTTTATTTTTAGAATTGTGAGATATAAATTCAAGTTATGAAGTATAATTTGGACTGGAAAAAAGACAGATATGTTGGGAGTTTATATCTAACAATTCTGACTTAACTCACAATTGTGTGTTTTAAAGGGGTCATCGGATGCCCATTTTTCACAAGTTGATATGATTCTTTAGGGTCTTAATGAGGAGTCAATAACATACTTTGGTTAAAATTTCTCTGTGGTAGTGTAAAAAACACCCTTTTTACCCTTATATTCACTTCTGCTGTAGGTAAAGTTGGATCACGAATGATTTGCGCGAACATGGATGGTGATCGTTGGGCGTATTTCCTTTTAAATATGAAAGTAATGTTAATCCTCTGCTTCTTCAATGACGCAGAAGTTGGGAGCAATGACGACTGCTGTGTTCATTATTACATCCAATAACAAAACACCTCAATCGCTCAGTCAGAGACATTTTGTCTTCCCCTACACTGGAGTTGACACAATGGCGGTTAGAGTCGGACTGTTTGCAGCTCACTCAGCTCATTTAGGGCAGGTCTAAGGTAAGATCGTCGTGTCAATCAACTATTGTGGGAGCTGCCTTGGTCGGCGTGACATCACACTGACAAGAAGCTGAGAATGACCTGATTTGAAAAAGGGAATATTACTTATGAAGATTAAAAAAATACCACTGGGTGGATTTTTATCATAATAGGGTGGTTGTGTACACACACTGCCAACACACATTTATGTTCAAACAACATATAAAAGTGAGTTTTGCATCTGATGACCCCTTTAAAGTCAGAATTGCGAAATATAAACTCAGTTCTGACTTCATTTCTCAGAATTGCAAGTTAACATCTCTCAGTTCTGACTTCATGACTTCCAACTGCGAGTTTATATCTTCCATTTCTGAGAAAAAGAAGTCAGAATTGCGAGATGTAAACTTGCAATTGTGAGAAAAAAGTCAGCATTGAGTGGTGGAAACGGGCTTCCATTGGAAAAAGCAGTTTTAAATAGTTTTTTTTTAAGCAGCATTAAACAGTTTAAATGTTTATTAATGTGTTTATTTAAAATCGTATTTAAATTTTTATGTTTGAATTATTAAATTGATACTTAATTCTGTCATTTTCTTTTTAAGCGTTAGTTGTAGTCCTACATACTTCAGATGATGACATTTTACTGGCTGTGTTTGTATATAAACATAGTTTACCTGTCTTTAGTTCATGAAGCTTTTAAGATTCCAAAAAACTCCTTTGACTGCATCTTGAAATTAAGGCCTAGTCCACATGTTCATGGGTATTTTTATAAATGGAGTTCCCCCTTCTTCGTTTAAACAAATCTCATCCATGTGAAAATGAAAAAACATGCTGTGAAGTTCTGTCAGGAGCATGCCAAACCAACAGGTGGTGATGTAACTGTAACCATAAAGCCAAATGTTGGCCAATCAGAAGCATGAAAAAACCACGCACTCTGACATTGCAAGCCGGAGTTCCTGAAAATCTTCACCCTGACAGGAGTTTTCAAAAAGGTTTGGTTTCAGTGACCTGATACTTTGTTTGCATGTGGATAAACGGCCAAACTGCATAGAAAAAGTCTTTTAAAATAGCTGTGTTCATTTGGACAGGGCCTAAGTCTTAATTGAAGTCTTTAATAAAGTAGTTTTGCTCTTCAGACCTTAACCTCGAAAGCTTCATTTTTTAGTCCCCTATGCAAGTCGAAGAAAAGGCTGCCCTTGCCCCTGGTTGTGAATCAGAGGCAGTGTTATTCAAGTCAGCGTACTGTCTCAATTTTCTTTGTATCATTTTGTATTCTAGCCATGTCTCGGCTCCCTTGACCTACTATTGTGAGTCTTTTCAGACACTAATTGAAAACCATTGCATTGTCTCGAACAAAAACGAACATGTGACTTTTGAGGTTTTATTACAGCGAGCACTGATGAAAATACGCGTGGGGACATTGTGCAGAGAAATCGGCCCTATGAAATGGTGCAGAAAATACTAAAAGCCCAGTTCAATATTTAACTTTTTCTTGTGTGCCTTTTCTATTTTTTTCATACCTTCAGGTGAGTCCGTATTAGGTGGATGGTTTCCCTAACATAGAGCCAAGGTAGTTTTCAACATTCATCTATCTCTGCAATGCCGCTCAATCGCCACAGCAGCTTTTAGAGTATTTTTGTTGGCATGGGAACGGTTTCAGAGTCCCATTATAGGGCACAAAAAGATGTAGCCAGATTGCCTGAAGCCCAACCACTCAGTTTTGGTTTCACTGAGAATAGTGACAGCACCATTCACAGAGAAAGGATGAGCACAATAGTTCAAATGACTAACCATTGTCCTCATAATGTTTGTCATCTCTGCCAGTGTCGTAATGGAGGGAAGATCACACAGAGTGTGATGGTGACTCTCACTGCAATAAGATTGAGCGCTGATGTACCTACTGTGACTTCTCTAATGCGTTGTCTTCAATCTTCCGACAGCAAACCATCAAACAGATTTTATGAATTATGCTGGGCTGCCCACAAGAACGCACTCTCCATTTCTCTCTTTCTTTTAACTGATGCAAGTATATACTGAATTTTTCTCTCAACGGCACGTGTTGCAGAGACATTGTCACAGTTAGAGCTTGGCTGTCCTTCAACCCTATCCAAAGCATTATTTCATTAAAGAGTTTCCTGCAGACAGGAGAGAAGGGAGATATGAGAGGAACCAGATCGATACGGCATATTGTGTCAGTGTGCTCTGTAAATGGGAGGTCTGTAGCTGGGAGATTCTTTAGACACAACATTGACCAGGCTCAGTGTGTTTTAATGATTTCACTTTGGATTCTATTTGTTCCCCGACCAGCTCATAGAACTAGTGGAGTTCCTGCTTTAGACTTTGAAGAGCTGAATTTGAGCTTTCAAGGGCCTTTCATGGTTTTCTTTGCTCTTTTGACGTAAAACTGTCCTATATAAATATACCTCAGCTGTTTGTCTACAAGCCTTTTTGCTGTTGACGTGAAAGGGATAGTTCATCCAAAAATGGAAATTACCCCATGGTTTACTCAGCCTCAAGCCATCCTAAGTGTATATGACTTTCTTCTTTCAGATGAATACAGTCGGAGTTATATTTGAAAGTTAAATTTATAATGGTTGTGAATGGCTGTTGAGATTTTGAAGCAAAATAAAATGCATAAATTCATCATAAAAAGTACTCTACACAGCTCTGAAGGGTATTAAAAAAGACCTTCTAAAGTGAATCAGTGCATTTGTGTGAGAAAAATATCCATATTTAAAACTTTAAAAACCATAATCTGTAGCTTCCCCTCACTGTCATATGCTAACACGTTTTTTAATATAACTATGATTGTATTCATCTGAAAGAACAAAGTCATATACACCTAGGATGGCTTGAGGGTAAGTAAATTATGGGGTAATTTTCATTTTTGGGGGGAACTATCCCTTGAAGATATTAGAACAGAAGAAATGTAACGTTAAATCACTTGCTCACCAATGGATCCTCTGCAGTGAATGGGTGCCGTCAGAATGAGAGTTCAAACAGCTGATAAAAACATCACAATTATCCACAAGCAATCCACACAACTTCAGTCCAGCAATTAAAATCTTGTGAAGTAAAACGTGTTTTCAATAAATAAGCCTTTTTTTCATTTGTAAACTTGATCTGTGCATTTTCATTTTTGCGTGAAATATTGAAGTGTTAGTTCACCCTAAAATGAATGTTCTGTCATTACTTACTCACCTTTGTGTTGTTCTAAACCCGTAAGACCTTCATTCATCTTCGGAACACAAATTAAGATATTTTTGATGAAATCCGTGAGCTCTCTGCACTGTAAAACCTAACAGAGCTATTCACTAAATAAAATGAGCTCATCTATTTTTAAAAAGTTACTTTAACTTAAAAAAGTGAAGTGAACTCAATAACTGATTATATTAAGCACAACTCAATCTGAATAAGTTATGATTTGCTTAGTTATAATTTATGTGTTATTTTAACTCGATTGATTTAAGTTAAATGAATTTATTTAATCTAGTTAATGTCTATGGGTAACAACAAATTAATGTTCAAAAGAGATTTAAAAAAAAAACTGTAATAAAACAAAAAACTTGATGACGGGAGGGCTAGGCCAAAATTGCTGGCACTTAAATTAACCTTTTAATTAGTATTATGAAATTCACCATGTTACTGTTAAAAATGCAGATGATTTTGCACTGTTTTTAGATGTTAAAACAGCAGATTTTATTTTTTATTTTATTTTCTGTTTCTGAAGTGTTTAGGTATTAAAGGAATTGTTGATTTATTCCATGGAAAATTGTATGTTTGATAACATACAATTGTTTTAATATTATGTAACTTTATTAATTTAAGACAATCGGTTTCCTTAAACCATTTGAGTAGCTATAAAGTTGTTTGAACTCAATTAGATTGTATTAATTGAACTCAAACAGGTTTGTTTAGTTGAACTTAAAACTTTTAAGTTACCTATACTCTAATTTATTGACTAAAGCAATAAATATTGAGTCATGTGCACTTATATTTTAAAGTTTGCAGTACTCACATTGTATTGGTTTCAAAACTTAAATGGATTAAGGCAATCGATTTCCTCAAACGGTTTGAGTCAACCTAACTTGTCGGATTTTACAGTGTGACCCTCCATATCAGCAAAGGTACTAACACATTCAAGGCCCTTATAGCAGAAATGGCCCTTTTAATTATATAGGTTGAAAGAGTGGTAAATCGTAAAGAAAAATTAAATTACATCTTTTTTTCAACACTGGAAGTGGATTTCAGGAACAATGAAATTCTACAAAAGCAGAATGATTTTAAAAACATTTACAGGAATTCATATAAAATTGAATGCAATGTAGGTCAATGAAATCTATTAATGTATTAAAAATTAAAAAATGCAGTTCATACATGCATGACATTTTTAGAGTCATTAAATTATTTTTTTTTCTTGGTATAAACGTTTTATCAAAAGCATATAAAACCAACATGAATGTAGAGATTACATTTCTAAGAATGTGGCACTTTTTTGTGGCTACATATTTGAAAAAATCTTTCTTTTTCTTTGTAAGCCTCTCTTATTTGACATTGACCCACATATCCTTCATCTTTTGTGTGTTTGGATCAAAGTAGCGCTGTCAGTGTATCTGAAAGGCATGTCTTTGTACCTTATGGTGCCTGTGACTTGTATGTGTATGCCTTGACCACCCATGAGTGATCCGTTTTCGGGTCTTTTTATTGACATGGACTATCTCATGCATTTTCCTCCTCTCTGCTGTCCTCTCCTTCCCTCTCATCTTTAAAACTTTGGCTGCCTGTCAGAGCATTCGTCCTTGTACATGTGTGCCCATGTGTAGCGGGATGTGAGTTCGTATGAGATCTATGACGCACATCTGGCCTTCCACGGCCTGTCCTCCAAACCTCGCTCTTTTTTTTTTTTTTTTTTTTAATCAAAAATGCATTTATACAGAACAATTGCTCATAGCAGTGCCAGCTCTCTTGGCTGCAGGTTGATTCAAAGCATATGTAGTTTTGAAGAACATCATTGATTTAGATTTGAAATTCTACTTTCAGGAAAACAATTTGTGTTGAATAAGCTGCATATAATAAAAATGAAGCTAGTACATCTGAACATTTAGCCTGTTTAAAGGAAAACTTTTATAAATGTACAACATGTAAGAATATCATCAGTTCATATCCTTCATTTTTTTTTTGTTGAAACTGACCGACTTACTGCGTCTCTTGACGAAAACGTACCTGTGGAAACTTTTTCGCAAGACGCAAAATATGTACATTTCGTGACATATTCGATGTGAAATGTCCACTGGGTGGCGCTAAAATAGTGTTCGTTTTTTTCCCCTGGAACAGATGAACGTACGTTTTATGTGACATAAGTTTTGTACATGTCACTGCAGTTCTGACTTGAAGTGTCCGTTTAGTGGTGCTATAACTCTAATGCTCTGTGACGTTTTTAAAAACGTTTTAAAATAATGTACCATCTGCACTACACCTAAACCTACCCGATAGTATGAACAAAAGCGAATGTGATGTAAAAACGCATTCGCAAGCAAGCTTCTTTCTCAGTCTCTTATCTTTCAGCTCTTTCATCGTGAGTCATGTTTTTCACGGGATTTGTGTCCTAGGATTCCGCATTTTAAGTCCAATTCCGTGCACCTGAGCTACTGAGCAAGCTTGTTACAAATAAAAAGTGAAACATATGGAGCAACATTGTGTTTGCGGTCCCAAAGACCTCAGTGATATTTGTGTTACTATATAATTATATTAATTTTGAAACTAGATTCATATCTTCCCTTTGGACTATTTTAATATATTCATCTGATGTAATCAAATGCAGTTGGTAAATATAATTAAAGTTTTAACTTTTTCAGATTTCAATTCTAGTGATGTTTTTTCAGTTTGAGTTCAATCTTATCTTCAGTAGGAACAGAGAGTAGAAATATACAATCCGTTTTATACAAAATCTGTTTTTTTTTTTTTTTTTTTTGCAAATTCCATTTTTTTCCTTGTTTTAATTTTTCTGGATTCTGTTTTAATAGTATCAATATTAATATAAAATTAATATAAAAATATATTTTATATAAAAATATTAATATAAAAATCATGTCTAATTAATTGTCATTCTCAAAAGAAATGGTAAAGCAAATTCCATTTTAATGACTTGATTCCACGATTCCGTCTGCGTTTTCCGCATTGCGCACATGCACTACCAGTCAAAAGATTTGTAATGTTTTTTCAAAGAAGTCTTTTCTGCTCACCAAGCCTGCATTTATCTGATCCAAAATTAAGCAAAATCAGTAATACTGTGATTTTTTTCTTCTTTTTACTGTTTAAAATAGTGCTTTCTATTTGAATATATTTTAAAATTTAATTTATTCCTGTGATTAAAAACTAAATTTTCAGCATCATTACTCCAGTCTTCAGTGTCACATGATCCTTCAGAAATCATTCTAATATGCTGATTTGTTGTTCAAGAAACATTTTTTTATTAGTAGTATCAGTATTTAAAACAGTTGAGTACATTTTATTATTATTTTCATTATTATATTTTATTATTATATTTAAATAAAATGTTTTTTTTTTAAACATTATACACTATACCATTCAAAAGCTTGTAGTCAGCACACGCACACACACACACATATATATATAAGTTAATACTTTTGTTTAGCAAGGATGCTTTAAAATGATCAAAAGTGATGATAAAGACATTTATAATGTTACAGAAGATTTCTCTAGTGTTCCTCTGAACTTTCTATTCATCAAATAAACCTAAAAAAAATTCTACTCAGCTGTTTTCAACATTATAATGTTTTTTGAGCAGCAGATCAGAATATTAGAATGATTTCTGAAGGATCATGTGACCGGAGTAGTGATGCTAAAAAAATGAGCTTTGATCACAGGAATAAATTACATTTTAAAGTATATTCAAATAGAAAACAGTTATTTTAAATAGTAAAAATAATTCAAATTTTTACTGTTTTTGTTGTACTTTGAATGAAATAAATGCAGGCTTTTTTTTTTAAAACATTAAAAATCTTGCTGTTCAAAAACTTTTGACCGGTATTATACACTAATGTTAACATGTGAAAATGTAGTGCGTTTATTCTTGTTTAATATCTGGGATGTCTGAGACCCCAAACTGAATGTAATTTTTTTATTTTTTTTGGTTAGGGCAATAAGCTCTCGTAAGATTAGAAAAAGTAAATGTTAAGTATATTTTTAAACCTATTAAATAGCCTTGTGGTCTCTTAGACCTCAAACTGAACATGTCAATTATACTGAGCACAATAACGCAACATGTCTGTTTTTTCCACACAAAAGCCCAGCGCTCTGTTCATGTAATGGGTCTGATTGTGTGTGTAAGGACGGGGCTCCATGGCTGCATTGTCCTCCTTTCACGTACAGGTACTGAACTGTGGTTTTGAGTGTTTACCTCATTTCTCTGTGGCTGTTATTCCCAGGTTTAAGAGGATTACATCTTGCCATGGTATAATAGAGACATCTAATTTTCTTATTTCCGCCTTGCTTCTCATCACACTCCATCTGGCCCAGATGGGTTTTGGGTGAATTCTGCGTATGTGTCCATTTCTCTCGCTGAATAACAGGGTGAAATAGTGTGGCCTGAGATTTGAGGTAATGCATCTCTGTTGGCTGTCCTCTTTCACTACATCAAATATGTTCACACCCTCTCACACGCTGTTGAAGCATTGATCCGCATACGCTGAGGTTATGCCCGGCGCTTTGATAAAGGAGGCTCAAGCTGATGTAACAAAACCAAACATTACAGGTTATAAATGATTTACAGCACCCATCTGCCACACATATGTGGCCTCTGTTAACACTTATCAACACTGGGGATATTGCACAGGGCGATGCAAAACATCATTCATTATTTACACGTGTGTTAATGTTGCAACCAACCTACCGGTGAGACATACCACAGTCTTAGGTTGTTGCTTCTCTTACTTGCAGTGCAAAATGTCTTGGTATCACAGATCTAATACCAGTAAAAACCCCCAATGAAATGCAGAAACAGTCCAATTTTAGATGTTTGTTGGTGTTGTTGTTGTGATTCATTGCAAAAAACTTTACTTCATTGATATTCAGTACAAACCAAACTGCTAATATTCATAATAGAGTTTATTTTTGGAAAAATTGGTAAAGCAAAGCTTACTGTAAGTAGTAAACCAATGTGAATTCGGCATCATTGAAGTATAAGCAAAAATAATAAATTCTAGATTTGTAAATAACACATTGTTTATTGCAGTACATCTTACAAGAAAACACTATTTTAGTCTTTCAACTTCAAAATTGTACATTTAATTTGATGTGTTACTTGCTGTTTCTTTATAATTAGTTGTAAATTTACTAGTGATAGTGAGTGAAAATAGTTTTTATATTTCTTTTTTCCAGTGTATTGTAGGTTTTTTTGGTGAAAAATGTTATATTTTATATAAATGTAATTATTTTCTAATTTTATTTTTTTTCTCTCATGGTTCTCTCATGGTTATGGAAATTTATAAGAGCAAGATTTAATAAAATTATTCTTTAAAGTTGTAAATAAAACAAATATTATTGGAGTGTGTTTTACAGGAAAGTATGGTTTCATTCTTTGTACTTCACAATTTTACATTTAATTTGGTGTATTACTTTCTGAGTGAAAATTGTTTATACACTATTTTTTTTCAGTGTGAATGAATGAATCTTTCTTTGAGTTGAATATTTAAGATGTAATAGATTTAATGATTGATTCACAACTGATCCAGTTATTTAGGGCCATATAAAATCCCAAATTCTGTTTTATTTATTCCAAATTCTGTTCCAAGTTAAATTTTATTGATCAAATTTTCTAGAGTCTGTTTTAATGGTTAAATTAAATTTTATTAATCAAAAGGCATGTCTGCTTAATTGAAATCATCAAACTTACAATATTTAAAAGCAATTGATTAAAAATGTAACAAAAACTACATTTAAAGGTCCACATTTTTATTTTTTTTTTGGATTCCATTTTAATGATTTCATTAAATTTTAATAATCAAAAGCATCTATAATGAACTAATTTTATGAATATGTATATATATATATATATATATATTTTTTTTTTTATATATAAAAAATATATATATATATATATATATTTTTTTTTTCTAAAAAAATGTGTATTTTTCTGGTAAATATTCCTTTAAAAATAATGTTTTAATAATATTTTTATTAGTAGCAGTAGAAGTACTATCATTACATTAAGTAATATATTTCTGTCACAGTTTCTTCAAGTTAAACTGAACTTTTATTTTGACGGGTTGCTGTGAAAACATAAAAGTTTCTGTTTGTATATGACAATAGATTTTGTCAAATGAAACGATTAAAATGCTCATGAAGTGACTCTCAGAACATTTCCAGAGATTGTTTATGTGTTCACGTACTCAAATATTAAGGCGGCAAAGCCTGAAAACACCGTCACACGTCTTGTGCACGTCAGTATGTGGGCAGTAAACAAAACCGCGCGTCTGCGCCATTTATTCACACAGAGACACGCAGAACATGCAGGATTCATATTTAAATAGTATTTTTGTGGCTTGATATTCAGTAGTCCATATCGTGTTTTGATTTAAAGGGATAGTTCACTCAGAAATGGAACGACATGAAGGTAAATAATTAATGACGGAATTTTCATTTTTGGGTAAAAATGAAATCTTAGAAATCATAGGGCCCTGGTTATTGGGTTTAACTGACAGACTCAGTGATTAACAGCCAACTAGAATGGTTTATCAGTGGATAATTTCCTTCTCCTTACACAAATATCTTCAGAAGACTATACAGCCCAAAAGTCATATAGACCACTTATATGATACATCAATGGTTCATTATTTTTTTTTTTTTATTTTTTTTAAGCTTGAATGCGTCAGTCAATTACCCAGCTCAGGAAAAGAGTGACCCACACAGTCTTCAAAATTTCTCCTTTTGTGTTTCCCAAAGGAATTACTGTGAATTATGCCTTTAGGCATGTTCTCACAGTCACTGCATCATTGGGAGATGGGGAAAGAGATGTGAGCTGTTCTCACACAGCAGGCTAAATTTTACCCTCTCACCACACCTCATTCCTCTGAAATGGCTTACATGTAAATCGGCACCCAAGGACATGCAATACTTGCAGTAAAGTGGGCTGAACTTACATTAGTTAAATACACTGAGTCTGTTACAGATCATACCCTGCCATTTTGTAATAGCGAGAGGATATTCCGTTTCGTGAAAGCGTACAGAAATCTATTACAGCTTCTAAGCATTTGAAATAAGCTGTTCAGACTCTCATCTCTCTATTTTGTGTCATTTTGAAATGTTGTAAGTAAGCCAAAACATTTGCTTTTCCTCAGAGGCTGCTCATTTCTTCACTTACTCTTGATTTGCTGACCAGATTTTCCTGGCAGCGCAGATAGCATCAGCCCGAAAGCTCCATTTAAAGTATTTACCTCCTGAAACAGTCAAAGGCTTTTAGAGTCTATGAAATGGAGAATAAAAGTTGGTACCGCACCTCAGTTTATGATTTATATGCTACGAGGGGCTTAGTGAATAAATATTAAAACACTGGTGTGGCATTAGCTGCCAGTAATAACAGGCTGCCTGGTTTCCTGTGCTGTGTTTGATTGTCTCCTGCTCACAGTGATTAACAGAGCAGAGAGAGAGAGAGAGGGTGAAATGAGACAAAGCAGACCGAATGAGAGATGAAGAGGGAGAGAGAGCAAAAAATGGAGAAGCTTTTATATTTGAGAATATGAAGCTGACCAAATCATTACGTTCACCTTAAACCATCTGGACTAAATATGAGGCGAATTTTAGATCTTTTTCAAACGAGCTCTTTTCTAAACCACAGCCAATTTGAGCTCTTCATTATGGTGAAATATCATATTAATCATTTGTTTTTATACTATAAACCTAAACCTTTTTTATGTTTAATGTTTTGTAGTGAGACAAAATTTCAAGTCTCTTATGCTCACCAAGGCTGTATTTATTTGATTAAAAATACAGAAAAAACACTATATTTTGAAATAATATTACAGTTTAAAATAAGTTTGTTATATTGTAATACACTGTTGAGGTCAAAAGTTTACATCCCCCTTTCAGAATCATTAATTTTTTTACCAAAATAAGAGGGATCATACAAAATGCATGATATTGTTTATTTAGTACTTACCTGAATAAGATATTTCACATAAAATATAAAAAAACATAAAATAGTCCACAAGAGAAAGTAATAGTTGAATTTATAAAAATGACACGATTCAACAGTTTACATCCCCTTGATTATTAACACTGTGTTGTTACCTGAATGATCCACAGCTGTGTTTTTTTGTTTAGTGATAGTTGTTCATGAGTCCCTTGTGTGTCCTGAACAGTTAAACTGCCTGCTGTTCTACAGAAAAATCCCTCAGGTCCCACAAATTCTTTGATTTTTCAGCATTTTTGTGTATTTGAACCCTTTCCAACAATGGCTGTATGATTTTGAGATCCATCTTTCCACACTGAGGACAACTGAGGGACTCGTATACAAGTATTAAAGCAGGTTCGAACGCTCACTGATGCTTCAGAAGGAAACACGATGCATTAAGAGCTAGGGTGTGAAAACTTTTGGAATTTGAAGACCAGGCTAAATGTAACTTATTTTGCCTTCTGAGAAACATGTATGTATCTTCTGTAGCCTCTGAAGGGCAGTACTAAATGAAAAAATATGATATTTAGGCATCATTTCCATCATTTCTCATTTCCATTCTGTTCAAAAGTTTTCACCCCCCGGCTCTTAATGCATTGCGTTTCCTTCTGGAGCATCAGTCAGCGTTTGAACCTTCTGTAATAGTTGCATATGAGTCCCTCAGTTGTCCTCGCTGTGAAAAGATGAATCTCAACTTTAAACAGTCATTGTTGGAAAGGGTTCAAATACACAAAAATGCTAAAAAACCAAAGAATTTGTGGGACCTTAAGGATTTTTCTGTAGAACAGTGGACAGTTTAACTCATAAACAGCTATCACTAAAAAAAAAACAGCTGTGGATCATTCAGGTAACAACACAGTATTAAGAATCAAGTGTGTGTAAACTTTTGAACGGACGGGGTCATTTTTATAAATTCATGTGGACTATGTGTAAACGTCTTTAATGGTAAATGTCTTATTCAGACCAGCACT
Organism: Cirrhinus mrigala; assembly: GCA_036247105.1. NCBI lineage: Eukaryota > Metazoa > Chordata > Actinopteri > Cypriniformes > Cyprinidae > Cirrhinus > Cirrhinus mrigala. The sequence continues at coordinate 18,411,877 of CM070027.1, read as the reverse complement.
AAATAAAAATTAACACCCCTATATGGAAGTCTTGTGGTGCACAAGTCTTATGGACTACTTTTATGGTGCTTTTATAGCATTGTTTTATATCCTTTTAGCAGTTTCAAGCCTTTGCTTCCTCTGAACTGTTGTGTATCATAACAGAAAGATGCAAAAATAATGACTGTTTTAATTTTTGGATGAACTTTCCCTTTTTCCCGTTTTCTATTTCAAAGGCAGAGTTGACCTCAAATCTGACCCATTGCGCAGGTAAGCGCACACCCCTGCTGCTCCCCAGCACACACCCATCACTCTTCCCATGATCCTCCTGGGAAGACGGACGAGGTAGAGATGAACTCTCATTCGTTATAACCGAGGTAAACACATTAACAAGCCGGTGCACCGGCATAGATGGGGTCATCGGAATTCATAATGATCATTTGGTGATGCGGCATCTGTATATTTGTTTATAATTGAATCACATATGCAGCGAGTGGGGCCCTGGTTTTATTATTTGCTCGATGTGTTATGCGGTCTGCCTGTTAGCGTGAGGTCACGGGCAAAGAAACCCACACACTGGCGCTTGGTTGAGAGGGTGTTTTTGTAGTTATGGCTCATATTCATTAACTAAGTGACACTGAGGGAGTGCATGCGCCGTGCGTGCGAGATAGATACGGACGGCAGGTGCTCTATCATGTGTCGTGGGTGCAGGCGCCATGACCGCATCAGTCCTGACACTGTGCAAATGGGACACATTCATTCCCTGTTAGTGTTTCAAATGAGAGTAAACACTCAACGAGAGGACTCTCCATCATGCAGCACCTGAGAGCAAGACGGAGTGAGAAAAAGAGAGAGAGATGCTGAAAAACAGAAAGCAGACGTATATTCTGTCATGCAGATCTGGAACACCGTTTTAAACTCCAAAACCTGCCACTGAATAGTGTTTCTCAGTTAATTTTACTTAATTCTGAGATTTTACATGCCCAGCATAGCACTGCCAGTTTTATTGCATAAAACAAAAAATATTTTTAATATTAAACATTTAGTTTTCTTAATAGTATCAAGATTTTAATGTGCCCAACAATTAGCAAAATTATTAGCCATATATGGTTAGTTACATTGTATTACTGCATTTACATTTTTGTTTCAGTCTGTCTTCAACTTTTTCAAAACAAAAACATGACACATTTTGGGGTCATTGTGTACTTTTTTTAACTGCTTAGTACTTTAAATTAGTGTTAGACTTGTCCATTATGCAATACAGTTTTTGCTTCATGTACAAGAAAACCAGGGGTTCAGATCTTTCTTATTAATTAGTAGTTTAATTTTTTATTTATTCATTTAATTTTTAAAAAATATTTTACATTTTTATTTAAATCAAAAATAATGTTTAAATAAATTGCAACTGACCTTGATAGCCAGTGAACAGCTTTGACATTTTGATAAAACAAAAACAACGTGCAAATGATTTTGTGTAATAGACCACTTTATATAAGAAATATGTCTTTAATACTGTCTAAAACTTCTTAGAACAGATGAGTCAATGTCTGCTTTTATATATATATATATAACTTTTTGCATGGGTTTATTCTATGGAAACCTGTTTCCACCACTTAATAAAAAAAAAAAAACTTTTTATCTCACAATTCTGACTTTTTTTCTCAAAATTGTGTGCTACAAACTTGCAATTCTGAATTTTTTTCTTAAAATTGTGAGATATAAACATATCAGTGTTTTTTCACCCTCAAAATTGGACTTTATAACTTGCAATTGCGAGTTTATATCTTAATTCTGAGGGGGGAAAAAAGTCAGAATTGCGAGAAAAAAGGCAGTTCTGACTTTATAACTCGCAATTGCAACTTGATATCTCGCAATTCTGACTTTTTTTTCTGACAATTCTGACTTTTTTCCTCACAATTCTATCTTTCTTCTCAGAATTAAGATATAAAACAATATTTGCGAGTTTTGAAGTCAGAATATAAACTCAATTGCAATTTATAAAGTCAGAACTTCCTTTTTTCCCCCTCAGAATTAAGATATAAACTCGCAATTGCAAGTTATAAAGTCCAATTTTGAGGGGAAAAAAGACTGATATGTTTATATCTCACAATTCTGACTTAAAAACTTGCAACTCACAATTCTGAAAAAAAGTCACAATTGCGAGATATCTTGCATATCTGAGAAAAAAGTCTGAATTGTGAGTTTATATTTCACAATTCTAACTTTATAACTATATCATGCAATTCTGACTACATTTCTTAGAACTGCGAGTTTATATCTCAAGAATTACAAGATGTAAACTCGAATTGCGAGGAAAAAAGTCTGAATTGTTAGTTAAAAATTCACAGTTACACTGTAAAAAGTTTTCACCAGTTTCAACTTAAAAACTTAAGTTTAGCAGCTGCCTTAAAATTAAGTTAAATCAACTTAAAAGTACAAGTCATTTTAACTCATTTTATTGTAATGAGGCAAAATGACTTGTAGTTTTAAGTTGACTTAACTTAAAATTTTAAGGCAGCTGCTGAACTTAAGTTTTTAAGTTGAAAACTTTTTACAGTGTACCAAGAAAACCAGGGGTTCAAATATGTCTTATTAATTTAATTTATTTAATTTTGAAAATATCTTTAATTATTATTTTAAATAAAAATTAAATTAAAAATGTTATTATTATGAAAAAATAAATTGCAGCTGACCTTGACAGCCAGTGACCAGCAAAAAAACAAACAAACAAAAAACACTGTTTTCATGTTCAGTTAAGGATTTTTTGAAGAAACCTGACTGACCCAATTATATATAAGAAATAAATGAATACAAATGATCTTTGGTAATTATATATAGGGACCAAATGCTCCCTCATATTTTGTTGTACAAGAATTTCACTTTTATTTGATTTCATTGACTAAAAAGGGCCCTATATTTGTCATTTTCAATCATCACTGAAAAGTAAACATTTAAACATTCATTTCTCTCTGCTCAAGCTCTTTATCTCCCCACTGAGCACCTGACATTTTTTGTGCATCAGCATTTGAGCACTCAAGAAAGAGCAAACGATCCGATCACAGCTCTCCTCAGATGATTCTGTGGTACACCCAACTCCAGCAGTGGCTAACACTGTCCATCAGCGTCATCCCTCTGAATTGATTATGGTGAATTTCCTTCTAGAAAATCCAGAATTACATGGCCTGCTTATGTGAATTTCCCCGAATCTATAACCGAAGCCTGGGATAAGAGTGAGGGAACCTTGGGAAGGAGTACATTGGTGATGCTCAGCAGTACAAAGAGCAGCGCCTGAGCTTTTAAGAGTAACTCAAAAGAGGAGCGCGAGGGAAAAAAATGACTCTTTCCTCAGACTCTTGGCCGCCAGGCGATGGGGAGATGTTTGGATTAGACTGGGGGTGATAGAGAAAGAGCAGAGTGAAGAGTGAAAGATGAGGGGGAGGACTCGAGTGTTTGGAAGCTCTACCGAAGTTCCGCTTTTGTAGAAAAATGACGGACTGCTGCGATTTCATGGTGGATCCACCGGTAGTTAATGTGCTGGGTGCATTAGTGGAGCCCCTTTGAGAGCTTCCTCTTTTGTTTTTGCATTCATCCTGTTGCCTCCCTTTGAGTTTCCAGCACCCATTCCCACAGTATTTTGGCGTGTCTTTGGCATGTATGTGTTTTTCCTTTCACTATCAGACCTAGTAGCACCCTGTCCCAATTTTAAAATGGCTCTTTCCAATGTGGTTTAATCCGTTATTCTTTATTTCAGTAGGACAATAGATTGTGTTGAATTTATTATTCCCTGGATGCTAATGAGGGCTGGTTTTGAGATGATCTACAACCCCTGTGAAGCTGCTGACATGTTAACCCACTGACCTGTTCTGCAGTCATTGGACCACGGTGACCTTTAACCTATGGACTCGCCCTGACATTTACATCATGTGAATATTTAGCTTTGTTTCATCCCCCTGAGAAATAACGCCCTCAACAGGCCATGTCTGTCTGCTTATCATCACAAATATCAGCCAATGGGTCATTCCTATTCAAACATTCAAATGACTCTTTGGATTTTGTTTCCCGTCCTCATGGATTTTGAACTTTATTTAAAACTGTATTTAAACTAACTTCCTGACTTACTTACTTAATTTATTTTTTTATTTAGCAGTCTGCTTTTTGTATGTATCATAAAAAATTATTATTATTATTATTAATATTATTATTTATAAATGGATGGTGACTTTATTTATATAAATAATTAAGTAAATAAATAAATAAATAAATTCGCAAATAAATGAAAATGACACACATTTTAAGGACAATTCATTATTTATTTATTTAGCACTCTGCTTTTTGTATTTAATAATAACAATAATAATAATAGTTTATTATTATTATTATTATTATTATTTATTATTATTATTATTATTAATAGATGGTGAATTTATGGTCAAAACTAAAAATGAATGAATAAATAATACAGTTGCTAATAATAAATTCATTATAAATAAATGTGTTTTTCATTAATTCACTCACTCATATATACACATAAAAATGTCTGTCTATTTTTATATTGTACTTTGCACACTGCCTTTCTCCATGTATCATAAATGGAAAGTTATCACTGGCTTTATACTCAAAAATAAATAAATAAGCAAGCAAGCAAGCAAGCAAACAAACAAACAAATAAATAAATGAAATGGTCACAATTAACATTTATTTCTTTATTTAGCACTCTGCTTTTTGTATAATAATAATAATAATAATAATAATTGTTTATTATTAATAACTGTCATTAATAATAATAATAATAATAATAATAATAATAATTATTATTATTATTATTATTATTATTATTATTATTATTATTATTATTATTATTATTATTACAAATGGTTGTTGACTTTATGGTCAAAATTAAAAATAAATGAATAAATAATAGAGTTGCTAATAATATATTTATTATAAATGTATTTTTAATCCATTCACTCACTCATATATACACATAAAAATATCTATTTATTTTTATATGGTACCCTGTACACTGCTTTTTTCCATATATCAAAAATGGAAAGTTATCACAGACTTTATAGTTACAAATAATTAAATTAAATAAGCAAACAATCAAACAAATAAATAAAAATGTCACAATTAACTTATTTATTTATTTATTTATTTATTCATTCATTCATTCATTCATTCATCATTCTGCATTTTTATTATTAATAATTAATAATTAATTATTGTTATTATTATTATTAGCATTATTATTAATAGATGGTGACTTTATGGTCAAAATAAAAAAAAGAATGAATAAATAATGCAGTTGCTAATAATTAATTGCTAATGTATTATAAATACATGTATTTATTCATTAATTCAGTCAATCATATATACTCTTAAAAATATCTATTTAATTGTTAAAAATATGCATTTGTTAAATAAGTAGATATGTTCATTAATAAATATATTAGTTCAGGTTTTGAACCTTTGCATGATAAATAAAAACGTTAGGCTAATAGTATGTAAACTACTGAGATGTCATTTGCCACTGGTGTCCCCTTAGAAAAGTAGGTGCGTGTCAACCAATAGGGTCTGTCTCACATTCGAAGATGTTAGTCTATGATTTTACCACATATGCTCTCTATTCATAAACTTTTAATGCCTCTAAGTGGCAATATCCTTCAGATCTGGATATTTCGTTTTAATCTTTCATACGTCTGCTCTGTTTCTGTGTTAAATCAGTGTGAGTGTACTTGCCACCAGACCATTCCAGCGTGCTCTTTTATCATGCTATTGCATACTGAGGCTTGGCAGACCTAAGTGGGCCGCTGTGGATTGTGGAGCTTGGTCTGGTTTCAGAGGCTCTGACCCATGCTTTGATCCACTGCTGGTGATCTTTAATGGTAAGCTCTGCTTTAAAGGCTGACAGAACGATTCTTTTTTCTGTTACCACTCCACCGCACTTCAGCTTATACAGCTGCATCTTTCAGGTGCTTTTACAGCATTAAACGTCTTGGCAGGAAATTTATGAGGAGCTTTTAATGTAGGCTGTGATGAGGCAAATGCTTGCTAACCTCTACTAATGTGTTGTACTCTTTCAGGGTTATATGCTATTTTTGGGAAATTCAGTGGCCTACTATGAAATCTTTCTATCTGTCTGTTGCTCTGTCATGTTATCTATCTACCTATCTATCTATCTATCTATCTATCTATCTATCTATCTATCTATCTATCTATCTATCTATCTATCTATCTATCTATCGTTCTATTATTCTACCATTCTGTCATTCTTACTGTTACTCTATCTATCTATCGTTCTGTCATTCTATCGTTCTCTATTCTATCATTCTATCATGCTATCTGTTGTACTTTTTGTCGTTCTTTCTGTCGTTCTGTCTATTGTTCTGTCTGTCATTTTATTTCTTATTTTATTTTATCTATCTTTCTATCTATCTATCTATCTATCTATCTATCTATCGTTCTATCATTCTGTTGTTTGTTGTATTGTTCTATCTAACATTCTATCATTCTATCTGTTGTTCTTTCTGTCATTCTATTTCTATCTATCTATTTATCTATATATCTATCTATCTATCTATCTATCTATCTATCATTCTATTGTTTGGTGTATTGTTCTTTCTATCGTTCTATCATTCTGTATCCATCCATCTATCGTTCTATCGTACTATCATTCTATTGTTTGTTGTATTGTTCCTTCTATTGTTCTGTCATTCTATATCTATCTATCTATCTATCTATCTATCTATCTATCTATCTATCTATCTGTCGTTCTATTGTTCTATCATTCGATGTTGCTGTCTGTTGTACTTTTTATCGTTCTTTCTGTTGTTCTGTCTATTGTTCTGTCTGTCATTCTATATCTATCTATCTATCTATCTATTGTTCTATTATTCTGTCGTTCTATCGTTCTTTCTGTTATTCTGTCAATCCGTCTATCTATCTATAGTTCTATCGTTCTGTCATTCTATTGTTTGTTGTTTTGTACTTTCTATCATTCTGTCTATTATTTGTCTATCTATCGCTTTATCATGCTATCATTCTGTCGTTCTATCATTCTGTTGTTGTCTATTCCTTTTGTCATTCTATATCTATCTATCTATCTGTCTATCTATCTATCTATCTATCTATCTCTCTGTCTGTCTATCTATCTATCTATCTATCTATCTATCTATCTATCTATCTATCTGTCTATCTATCTCTCTGTCTGTCTATCTATCTATCTATCTATCTATCTATCTATCTATCTATCTATCTGTCGTTCTATTGTTCTATCATTCGATCATGCTGTCTGTTGTACTTTTTATCGTTCTTTCTGTTGTTCTGTCTATTGTTCTTTCTGTCATTCTATTTCTATCTATCTATCTAACTATCTATCTATCATTCTGTTGTTTGTTGTATTGTTCTTTCTATCGTTCTATCATTCTATATCTATCCATCTATTGTTCTATTGTTCTGTCGTTCTATCCTTCTTTCTGTTATTCTGTCTGTCTATCTGTCTATCTGTCTATCCATCTGTCTATCTATCTATCTATCTATCTATCTATCTGTCTGTCTGTCTGTCTGTCTATCGTTCTATCATTCTATCATTCTATCTGTTGTTCATTCTGTCGTTCTTTCTATCATTCTGTCTATTGTTCTGTCTGTCATTCTATATCGATCTATCTATCTGTCTATCATTCTGTCGTTCTATCGTTCTTTCTGTTATTCTATCTATCTACCTATCGTTCTATCATTTGATAATGCTATCTGTTGTACTTTTTGTCGTTCTTTCTGTCGTTCTGTCTATTGTTCTGTCTATCATTCTATATCTATCTATCTATCTATCTATCATCTATCTATCATTGTTCTATCTATCTTTCTATCATTCTGTCATTCTATCCTTCTTTCTGTTATTCTGTCTGTCTATCTATCTATCTATCTATCATTCTATCATTCTGTCTGTTGTTCTTTCTGTCGTTCTTTCTATCATTCTGTCTATTGTTCTGTCATTCTATATCTATCTGTCTATCTATCTATCCATCTATCGATCTATCGTTCTATCGTTCTGTCGTTCTATCTATCTATCTATCATTCTATTGTTTGTTGTATTGTTCCTTCTATTGTTCTATCATTCTCTATCTATCTATCGTTCTATCTATCTTTCTGTTGTTCTATCTCTATCTATCGTTCTAGCGTTCTGTCGTTCTGTTGTTCATTCTGTTATTCTGTCTGTCTATCTATCTATCTATCTATCTATCTATCTATCGTTCTATCATTCTATCATGCTATCTGTTGTACTTTTTGTTGTTCTTTCTGTCGTTCTGTCTATTGTTCTGTCTGTCATTCTATATCTATCTATCTATCATTCTATCTATCTATCTATCTATCTATCTATTGTTCTATTATTCTGTCGTTCTATCGTTCTTTCTGTTATTCTGTCAATCCGTCTATCTATCTATAGTTCTATCGTTCTGTCATTCTATTGTTTGTTGTTTTGTACTTTCTATCATTCTGTCTATTATTTGTCTATCTATCGCTCTATCATGCTATCATTCTGTCGTTCTATCATTCTATTGTTGTCTATTCCTTTTGTCATTCTATATCTATCTATCTATCTGTCTATCTATCTATCTATCTATCTATCTATCTATCTGTCTATCTATCTCTCTGTCTGTCTATCTATCTATCTATCTATCTATCTATCAGTCTGCATTTTTTTAATTGTACCATTCTATCTGTCATTCTATTGTTCTATCTTTTTATATAGCGTTCTATCTATTGTTCTGGCACTCTATCTGACGTTCTGTATTTCTGTTTGTCATTCTAATATTCTGTCTCCCAAGGTATTGCAGTTTTTCTGAAAAAAAAAAAAAAATAGAACACAATTCAACATCTAAGCATGAAATATATTGTTTTGAGAGATTGTGATTCCCATGTTAATTTGATGTTGCTTCTATTCGCTATAAATTTTTCTCTAAATAGGAAAATTTAACATATAATTGCCTCATATTGGCATGAAGGAATCACAGTTAGGGTCAGCACCCCCCCTCCCCCCATGTGGGAAAATTGTGATGCAGAGCACTTGTATATCCAAATTTAGAAAATAGAAGCACATATGACAAGAATAACTTTGATTATGATATGAAATGAAAGATAAAGGAATTTTGTCTTTAAACCACTTGTCTGTGTTACATTCCCACTTAACCATTTTAATTGCATTTGCCTATCTGAGTGAACATAAGCATTCTGTATTCACCCGTCCTTAATAACACTGGCACTCTGCATTTTAAACAACATTAATGCATTACTCTCAAGCTGTGGAGACAAAAACAAAATGCTTAAAGAATGTTGACGTCAATTATACAAAAGCAAACATTTATTATTTGCTGAACAGTCTCTCTTTTTCTCTACCGCTCCCTCTCGGTCTCTAACCCCTCTGTGTTTTTCTAACAACAGGGAACTTTTTAATATATTTACGCGGGCTTAACATGACTAATACACCCCGAAATCGTCACCATTTTAGCATATGCTTACAGATGTTTTTTGGCAGTGCCTCTATTCTTGTTGGCACCCCCCTTCCACATCTTCCATCTCGTAACACAAAGTCCTCCTGTACGCGGCTCCACCTGCACGTCTGCTGTCTACTCCGAAATGAGTTTAATGGTGATTGCTCAAGCCGAAACGCCAAGCGGTGGTCTCAACCCTAGATGCAGACGGCAGCGTCATTCCCTGTCAGGGTGAGAGGAGTGGGGTGTCAGGGTTGGATAAACTGAACTAGAGCAGAGGATTAAAAGAAGTCTTTTGAGGGAGGAAAGCTTGGCTGGGGCTAAATCACTGGAAGCTCATAAAGACACAGTGTCTCTACACATTGCTAAAGAGATGGAGGTCCAGACCTTTGGCCCTGTGATTCAAGGGGCCATGCTGTCTCTTTGAGTATTAAGAGCTGTTAGTGAGAAGGTTGCTGCTAATAAGACCCTCGTTTGGTTTCGCCATAGGGCTCCAACAATGAGGAATGTGCGGTTTTATTGTCACTTTGTTCAGAGAAGATAATTATGTCTGCTTTTATCACTTCAGTGCACACGTTTTGCAAATTTAGAAACCTGCTTTGAGATTTACTTGCAGAGTCTGTAAGCGAAAGTGAGTTTGTTTGTGGAAAGGAGTGTGAAAAACAGCAATATTACTAGATATATATTTTGTAATTGCGACTCTATCCAGGGTTGCCAACTCTGTATTTTTCCCACAGAATTGGACTACTTCACCACCTTTGCCGCAGGTTGTTTTTCGTGTCCGTGGGTTGAAGCGACCCCAAAAATATGATGTTTAGCCCCTAGAATGCAAATTTTACCAGGGCAACCCCACCAAAAAATGTGCATTTTACCCCCTCCGAAACAAGTTTTGAGTAGCAATTGGGCAGGTTATGTTGTGAAAACCTGGCAACCCTGACTGTATCTCCCTGACTCTATCAATTGCCACCTTACATTTTTAATAAGGTAGTAATCCTGAAGAAAGTCACAGTTATGAGAAATAAAGTTTAAATCATTAGTCACAGTTGTGAAATTTTTTCATAATTGGAACTTTATTTCTCATTATTGTGACTTTCTTGTAATTGTGACTTTATATTTTGCAATTGTGACTTTCTCGTCAATGTAACTTTATTTCTCACAATTGTGTTTTTTCTTTAATTGTAATTGCAACTTTATCTCATAATCATGCTTTTATGGCTTGTAATTACAACTATTTCTCACTAGGGTTGTGCCGATAGACGATAGTATCGTGTATCGACGATAGTCAGAGATATCGCCTGTTCCTGATGCCTTTGACGATAGGAAGACGATTATCATTATTATCCGTCAACAAGGCACCTAACTTTAGCGATGCAGCGCAGAGAGTCGGTTCTAGGATGCTTCAGAAATGTGCAGCGGTATAAACACAAGCATAGAGAGGCCAGTTCGCCTTGACGCGCCGCAGACGTGTGCAGTGAAAATGGGTAAGAGATTTTCATCATACAGTACGGTGTAGATAGATTAACTGATTCTAACGGGAGTGTTATATTATATTAGCATTGCACACTCATTAGGACAACAGAGATAGTAAAACGTGGTTCAGTCTGAATTAATTACGATATATCAGAATCGGTCTGTATATAGTAAACAAACATTCACCTCAGTAACATCTATATGCGTTAATTAGAATTACGATGCGATCAAATGGCGCTAAACATATGCACGTGAATTACACGGGCATCACTTCTCCACATTCTATATGAACTGAACTACAACATCAACTGATGACAACGATCAGACATACAGCGGTAACATTATCGCAATATGACGGGTAAAGAAAGATACATTTATTTTCATTCATGCACGCACATTTACCACTCACTGAAGATAGCAATGAAACCGAAAGTAAACTTGAACCTCTCCGGCAGAACTAACGTTACAGTCAGCGCTCTGTACATGCACAATGTAGTCACATGCCCAATAGCAAGTCTACCTTTACAAAACGAATAAGGAATTTAGTACATAGGTAATTAAATAAATTAGCACGATAGTATCGTGTATCAGCGATCTCTCAGGCTGACGATAGGACGATATGAAAATTGAGCATATCGCCCAACACTATTTCTCACATTTGTGACTTTTTCCTCATAATTGTAATTACAATTTAATTTTTATTTTATTTTAGTACTTGCAACGTTATCTCATAATCATGCTTTTATTGCTTGTAATTGCAGTTATTTCTCACATTTGTGACTTTTTCTTGTAATTGCATTTTTATTTCTCACTGTTGTGAATTTCTTGTAATTGTGACTTTATATTTCGTAATTGCGACTTTCTCATAATTGCAACTTTATCTCTCACAATTGTGAGTTTTTCGTATTTGTAATTGCAACTGCAACGTAATTTTATTGCAATTGCAACTTTGTCATAATCATGCTTTTATTGCTTGTAATTGCAACTATTTCTTACATTTATGACTTTTTCTCATAATTGTATAATTACAATTTAATTATTTTTTCTTATTTTATTTTAGTATTTGCAACTTTATCTCATAATCTTGGATTTATTGCTCATAATTGCAGCTATTTCTCACACTGGTGACTTTTTCTTTATTTTTAATTATTGCGACTTTCTTGTAATTGTGACCTTATATTTCGCAATTATGATTTTCTTGTAACTGCAGCTTTATTTATCACAATTGTGACTTTTTCTCATAATTGTAATTGCAACAGATTTTTTTTTTTTTTTAGTAATTGCAACTTTATCTCATGATCATGGCTTCATTGCTCGTAATTGTAGCTATTTCTCACATTTGTGCTTTTTTATTGTAATTGCAACTTTATTTCTCATTATTGCGACTTTTGCAATTGCAACTTTCTCATAAATGCAACTTTATTTCTCACAATTGTGACTTCCTTGTAATTGTAACTGCATCTTTTTTTTAGTAATTGCATCTTAATTTCATAATCATGCCTTTATTTCTCATAATTGCAACTATTTCTCACATTTGTGAATTTTTCCTTGTAATTATAATTACAACTTAATTTACATTTTCTTAGTAATTGCAACTTTATCTCATAATCATGGCTTTATTGTTCATAATTGCCACTATTTCTCACATTTAGGACTTTTTCTTGTAATTGCAACTTAAATTCTCAAAACTGGGATTTTTTTCTAGTGTCTCGTAATCAGGGCTTTGTTTCTCGAAATTGTGACTTTGTATCTCTCAACTGTAACCTCATATTTCCTAATTGCACCTTTAGCCTATAATTCATAACCAATTTGAAACTATTTCAGTTTAATTTTTCACTTAAATACACCAAATAGCGTCCATACACCATTGTAAAACACATGTCAGTCAACCAATAATGCAAATATCAGTGGATATAATGTTCATTTTAGCTACTATGTAATATAAAATATTTAGTGTTTGTGGTGGTTGCAGCCTTGGATTTGACATTCCGATCAATGACATAAAACGGTGTTATTGATTTGACATAGTTTTACCCAGCTGTTCACACATTGCCAAAAAAGTGAAAACCAAAAAAAGCTTGATCTTCACAGTCTCTGTTCCCCACAAGGGGACGCTCTGTTCTGTGTTAGCTGCTGTCAAAAAACCATGGTATGTATGATGTCATGTGTCTGCTGTTTGTAACCTTTTCCCATGCATTGCAGGCACATTAGCATTAACTCAGTACACAGTGACACAGGACATCCTGGACAGAGCTGTATACAAACAGGACAGGCTGAAATGAAGCAGGATTCCTTCACAATCCCTGGATCCTGCTTTTCCTTCCCTGCCCCACCTTTAACTCTCCCACTCACCAGACTCACACGGAATCCGCGCCTGCCAGCCACAAAAGGCTCTGCCGGTTTAAAACACCCATCAATCACAAGCCCTTTCCTATTTGTTTATTAAATATTTGGCTAATTAGATAACGTTTTAGCCACCAATAATACTTTAGTACACAGATGTTTATTTCCATTCTGCAGAGGAGGACATGCTAAAAACATCTATTCAAACCTGTGACTCAACTACAGCTTAAATAATGCGAGAACAGACTTACTTGAAAACACATACAGCAGTCTATAAATGTAAATTACACTGAGGATGACAAAGAAGGGAGAGACTGGACCCTTTCACCAGTGGCTGGATTCACAAAGCATTTGTAATAAAATTCTTTGTAGGAAAACGTCTTTCTAACTTAGAAGTTAAGAATATTATGTATTCCCAAAAAGACTTCTTAAAAAAGTTTTGTCTTTTTCCTAAGATGAAAGTTTCATAATAAGAAAACTTTAAGAGGAATCCACAGAATAAAAAAACTCATGCACATTTGAAAACTTATTCAAAGTCTCTGCTTCTTAAAAAAGTGTTAATAGCTGTATCCACCTTATTTTTTAACGCGAAAGTAAGCTGTTCTGTGAATGTGCGAGAATTTCGATTCAATAGCCACTGTAGGGAAATAATGAGAAGAAAAACAAAGTGCAGTAAATGGTAAAACCGTTTGCACTACAAACCAGTGTGTTCATAATTAAGATAATACATTAAAATAATATGGCAAGGAGGACTAGTTTGCAATAACAAGCAGAAAAAAAGCTAGAAATAGCTTGAAGCAGATGACACCGGAAACCAGACACATTAAATTTACAAATGGCTGCACCCACTCTTATTGGAAAAATAAGGTAAACACATTTTTTATGTTCCAAGTAATGAAGTTGTTGTATTAGATAAGTCAACTTCAGAAGTAAGATAAGTAAAATTTGGAGTTTGATTCTCAAATAGTCCTCCCAAAAATTAAAAGTCTGTCAATATTTACTTACCCGAACATGTATGTGTGACAATGAAGACATTTTGAAGAATGTTGGTAACCAAAAGGTTTTGGTTCCCATTGACTTATATTGTATTATTTGCCCACACAATGCTAGGAAATGGTAACTGAAAGTTCTTTTTTAGTTAGCAACATTCTTCAAAATATCTTCTGTGTCAAAAAAGAAAGAATGTCATACAGGATTGTTAAGTAAATAATGACGTGTTTTATTTTTGGGTAAAATATTAATTTTCAAGAATATATGTAAATATAATAGCAATATTGCTAGATACAGTTGCAATCAAAATTATTCAACCCCCTTAGCCTGCAAGACATTTTGCTGCAGAGAACAATTTTTGCAAAAACAATTTAACAAAGGCATCAGTACACTGTTAGAGAAAGTTTATTAATACACATTTGAGTAATTCTGAGAATGTAAGTTGATGAATAATGAAAAAAAAAAATTGAATTATCTCTAAACGTTCATGTTCAAAATGATTCAACCCCCAAAAAGTCTAATTTTATGCAAAGTCTTTTATTCTTTAAAACTACCAATAAATGCTGATTGGACATGCTTAGAAGCTTCTGTCACCTCTCTACTGCAATCTTGGCCCATTCCTCGCCTGAAAAAGCTTTCAGATCACTAATAATTTCACTTTTCACTTTGCCACTGATTTCTTCAAATTCAACCAAATATTTTAATGGGAATTAAATCTGGAGACTGAACAGACCACTCAAGAACATTCTATGACTGATCCCTGAACCAAGCATAAGTAGATTTGGATGTATACTTTGGGATGTTTGTCCTGCAGGAAGGTCCATTGATCATTAGCTTCAGCCATTGCACCACAGACATCACAATTGTCAGTTGGAACCCAATAACAGGACTGGCCCACCTCAGTGTTTGACCATGGAGAGGTGTTCTTCTGCTCATAAGTTTTGCCTATTTTGCACCAGACATACCGCTGATCCATAGGTCCAAAAAGTTCCAGTTTGATCTAAATGACTTTTAGCATATTCAAGTCAACGTTTTATGTTCTACTTGGTCAAGAGTGGCATTTGGCAAGATGCCCCAACATGAAAGCCATACTTGTCTAGTGTTCTTCTTATACTCTGCATTGAAATGTTTTTCCACCTTTCATTGGGTCATCTTTAATAATTGCAACTTTATTTCTCACAGTTATAACTTTGTCTAGTAAGTGCAACTTAAATTCTCAAAAGTGATCAGGACTTTCTTTCACATAATTACAACTTCATATCTTGCAATTGCAACCTCATATTTCATAATTGCACCTTTATTCTATAATTAAAGTATATAACAATATATTTTTTCAGGAATATATGTGAAAAATAGCAATATTGCTAGATATAGGTCTTTTGTAATTGCACCACTGTATCTGTCATTTGTGAATCCATATCTCTTAGTTTCCACTTGATTTATTATAATTAGGTTGTAATCCCGAAAAAAGTGACAATTATGAGAAATAAAGTTTAAATTACGAGAGTTGCAGTTGTGACAATCGTGACTTTTTCTTATAATTGCAACTTTTTTGTTATTGTGATTTTATTGTAATTGTGACTATATTTCGCAATTGTGAGTTTTTCATATTGCAACTTTATTTCTCACAATCGTGACTTTTTCTAGTAATTGTAATTGCAATTGCAACCTAATGTTTACTTTTTTAGTATTTTCAACTTACAATCATGGCTTTATTCCTTGTAATTGCAACTATTTCTGGTGACTTTTTCTTGTAATTGCTATTTTATTTAGTTATCTAGTAAGTGCAACTTAAATTCCTATAATCAAGATTTTTGTTAGTAAGTGCAAATTAAATTCTGAAAATCAGAAGTTTGTTTCTCGTAATTGCGACTTCATATCTTGCAATTGTAACCTCATGTTTCATAATTGCACCTTTAGCCTGTAATTCATAATCTATTCGTTTTAAACTATTTTTTGGGGTAAAATATTAATTCAGAGAATTGCCTTTTTTTTCAAGATTTTTTCAAAAATAAATTCACTTCAAATTCTTACAAATTTAACCTTTGTTTATTCATTTTTTTCCTTAGGAAAAATCATGACTGTCATTTCTCCTCCTCCCTCTTTTACTCATCCTTCGTTCCCCCCCACTACAGGAAGTTGTGTGTCATTGTGACGCCAACTAATGAAATAAGATCATGGATAGTAACCCAGCTCTCTGTCAGCCCGTCTGTGGTCAGTATGGATAGTCCAATTAAAGTCAGTCATTAAATGCTTAGCATGAACAGAGCGTCTCCTGCAGTCACGCAGGTGCTCAGAGTCGGCGGGTCTCGGCTTTGAACGGGGCCTCAGCACTAGCTCTCTGTTTACATTCTTCCGCTGTCTGCGGCAGTAAAGCAGCACTGCCTGAAGTATGTTAGCTTAGCTTATCTAAATTAGCCACACTTTGAGAAAACCCACAGTGACCGCTTGCTTCTATTGCCCTTCGGTGGAGGAAGGGGGGTGGACATTCTTACTCATTTACAGCCTCCGTTTATGGATCTCTTCCTTTTTTGTCCCAGCAATTTGTGCTACAATAATTGTTTTACTACACACAAAATGACTCCCTACCCAGCAGGCTGCCTTGAATTTGCCCTCCTGGAGTATTATAGATTGTTTGAGTGGTAAGATAAACAGGTTTGGGGACCTGAGGCTGTGGAATGTGTTCAGTGGGTCAAGCTTGTGTGATTTATAGGCGCCTATGATGAATTGCCTCCCTTTTCGGAGGTTAAGAATGATCAGATTTACCTAACGGAGAGCAGCGAACTAATCTGTGGATTCAGCTGTGACCCTTGTCCCCCCACACCTCAGGTTGGTGAGCGAATGAGGTGAGTTTGTTTAATCCGACCCTCCTCGGTGTGAATGTTATCAGTCAGAGCATCTACTCAGGCCAGACAGGAGGGCAAAGAGCAGGCAGCTCAGACGAATGAACTCGGACTGTTCGCAGATTAGGGAAACGCGTGTTTTATCACTGAGAATATTCTGCATTTCTCCCCAACGTGACAGCTTTATTTATATCGCCGCTTCCGTGCGAGATGAAATGTCTCGCGGGAATGAGTTTCATTTGACTGAACAGAGTGACCGGGGCAGATATAGTCATTGACTGGCATACTTCACTTCCAAATGATGTCTGGTAATGGCGATGCAGGTCATCAGACCTTATCATTAAATTAAAGATCATGCAAATCTAATCATTATGCTATTTGTACGGTCTGAAATCTCCAGAAGCGTATGACTGGAGAGAAAGAGGACATTTTAGGATAAGAAGCCCTTTTTCTGTTTGAGAGATCTGTAGTTGCTTCACACAGAGATTATGAAATAACAGCCTGGCTCCAGCCGTCACATCCTGAACATGAGATTCGGGTCAGATGTGAGCTAATGCCACTGCTTAGTCATGCACACACACATATGGTCAGTGGGATGTTCGGATAATTTTGCCCATGGGAATAGATCGGCTCGTGATTACAATCAAATTAAATTGTCTTATTTTCTATGATATATCGTTCAAATATTTTTCTTGATTTTTGCATTTTGGGCCATGTTATCCAGTATCTTTTGAACTCTTAACCTGCCTAAATTAAAGGATTACTTCACTTCCAGAATAAACATTTTCTGATAATTTACTCACCCCCATGTCATCCAAGATGTTCAAGTCTTTCTTTCTTTAGTCAAAAAGAAATTAATGGTTTTGAGGAAAACATTCCAGGATTTTTCTCCATATAGTGGACTTCAATGGGGACCAACGGGTTGAAGGTCCAAATTGCAATTTCAGTGCAGCTTCAAAGGGCTCTACACGATCCCAGCCGAGGAATAAGGGTCTTATCTAGCAAAACGATCAGTCATTTTCTAAAAAAAAAATAAAACTTATTTACTTTTTAACCACAAATGCTTGTCTCACACTAGCTCAACCTCATGCATTATGCAGTCACGTTGTAAAGGCCATGTGTGACGTAGGCAGAAGTAACAACCCATTTTTATAACGTGCAAAGAAAGTCAAACGACCTTTTAAAGTTGCACTGAAACTGCAATTTGGACTTTTAACCCGCTGATCCCCATTGAAGTCCACTACATGGAGAAAAATCCTGGAATGTTTTCCTTTTCGACTGAAGAAGGAAATACATGAACATCTTAGATGACATGAGGGTGAGTAAATTATCAAGAAATTTTTATTATGGAAGTGAACTGATCCTTTTAATATGCTTGTTTTCTAATTTAAGTACGTATTCGTATAAAATAGCATGCTAGACTGATCAGAAAAATTCCCTAACTAAAACTAATCCAAAATGTATTAATTATAACTATGGATGCATATTGATTGTTTGCTGATTATTAAGTTTTTTTTTATATTGATATCTGTTGATATTAGATAATTAATTGTACTCACTTATTTTTAAAGTTACATTTAAGAACAAAACAAAAAATCCATGTTTTATATTTTACATTGTTGTGATGCCTAAATTCACTTGTAGCATTTAAAATAATTAATTTGAGTTTTTATTAAGACATAATAGTATTATATTTAGCTATTTAGCATAAATCAACCTTAACTTTAAAATATCCGCTCAGCATTGGCCAGAATATTAACGTTGGGACATGCATAATAATAAAATGAACAGGATGTACTGTAAAAATAAAGAGCTAAATTCATTGCTCAGTGAAGGATTGACAGAAATAGGTAAAAAAAAAATGTAACATTCATTTAATTTTGATATCATACTGATTTATTTACATTTCTTAGTTTTCAAAACAATATTTGCAAGAATACATGTTTTGTTTTGATTAAAAAAAGGAAAGCTTTAATATTTGTGGACTATTTCTTTATAAAATAGCAGTAGAAGTCAAAGTAGTGCAATCATTTAAAATTTACCTCTATTTTCAATTAATTGTGATATTGTGAAAATCTTCAAAGATTAACAGGTTTAGTGTTTTCTCTAATATATTAAAGGGATAGTTCACCCAAAAATGAAAATTTGTCATGATTTGTCGAAAATGTCATTAATTACTAACCCTTGTGTCGTTCCAAACCCATAAGACCTTCGGAACACAAATTAAGATATTTTTGATGAAATCCGAGAGCTTTCTGACCCTGCGTAGACAGCAACGCAACTGACACATTCAAGAACCAAAAAGGTAGTAAAGACTTTGTTAAAATAGTCCATGTCACAGCAGTGGTTCAATCTTAATTTTATGAAGCTATGAGTACTTTTTGTGTGCGAAGAAAACAAAAATATAGACTTTATTCAACCATTTCTGCTCTTCCATGTCAGTCTTCAATGCGGATTCAGATGCAGGAGCTGCCGTTCTGATGTAGAACTGAATGCACTGCACCTTGTTTGCAAGCAAAAGAGAAGAAAATGTTGAATGAAGTTGCTGTTTTTTGTTTTTTCATAGCTTCATAACATTACGGTTGAAGCACTGATGTCACAAGGACTGTTTAAAGGATGTCCTTACTATCTTTTTGTGCCTTGAACGTGTTAGTTGCATTGCTGTCTACGCAGGGTCAGAAAGCTCTTGGATTTCATCAAAAACATCTCAATTTGTGTTCTAAAGATGAACAAAGATCTTACAGGTAAGGAATGAGTAATGAATGACAGGTTTTCCTTTTTTTGGTGAACTATCCCTTTAAGACATATTAGCTTCACTTATCAAAACCTCTGACTTGTTTTTACAGAGAGGCAAACAGAGAAGTTATTGGAGACGCATTGCTGTCATGCAGCATTAATACCTGAACTGATTAGGTCACTGTGTGAAATCAACAAGTAACAAGCAGATCTCGGGATTAAACTCTGGAGAATATCAGACGGAATGTTTAATTGCCTCGCGGTGAGATTTGGCTGGAGTGCCGCGATGGCCTGTTAATTAGAGGACAGCCTGCTAAATGAAGCATACCTGTGACATGTTGTTTCTGCTCACTGCTCTCTCACACTCTAATTACGAGAGAAAGAGAGAGCCGGGCTCTTTGTTTTGCACCTTGTTTCATGTGTCAGTCTGGAGAATGGTCTCTCTTCGCCGGCTGTCACAGTAACGACTTAAATGCACACACACGGATCGACTCGAAGATCCTAAAACGTGTTAAACTCCCTATTACTAGCCAATTAACCAAATTAACTTCTATGTGCTATCTTTTAGCCTGCTATATATGCTTTCCATCATTATACACACGTTCACCATGGCTCAGCTGACTAACAAAGGTGTTGGAAGTCTTTCCATAGCTGCATCTCCACCGAGCTGTAGATAAATTAAAAGTTATTCTCCTGAGTAGACGAGTAATGGATGTTTAACAAGCATGTCACTCAATGGATGGCTTTATAACCCCTGTCTGCTCGTGATATATCAGTTATATCCACCGACTTGGCTGAGCGCCACACTTCAAATAAATGTCAAATAAAGTCTCCTCTTTTACAGGGACAAAAACAACAGGAGCCCCCGTTGCGTGCCGCACGCTGGAAATAAGTGCAAAAAGTTCTCAATATTCAGCCTGGATCTTCAATACTTGCAGCTTGAAGATTTGTTCAGGCTCAATGTGTAAAACAGCTTGAGGTGGCCAAGATCAATACAATCATTTTTAACAGAGGGGCGATATTGATCGCGGAGAGTGTCTTTACTCAAGGCCCAATCTCATTGTTGCAGACTAAGACGCGTATTATTGTAATCATTGAGATGTTTCATGTGCCAATCTGGGACGGGAGTAGTTCAGAAAAGCCCGGTTGAATGGAGACTGTGCGTCCCTGACACTAAAGCTCAAAGCGAAGATGAGAAAATTCTATGAACTCAAATGTATTTTCCATGCATTCTCTGCTGCGTTATTTCTTTTTTCTGCTCACATGCGTCCACGCCAAGGTGTGCTGTGGATTGTGACGAATGAATCAGCGAAAGCGCCGGATGTGTGAATAAAATATGCGGCCATGAATCGGATTCGTCTGTAAAGGCTCATTAAACCAATCCACATCCATCAGGGACCTCCGGGGAGGCAAGGGAAACTGTCCATCACTCAAAGCCTGGGTGCCAGGGAGGTTTTTTTCAGCCTGACACGCTCAGCTCGACTCCAACGTCCCCTTAACAAATAATTGTCTCTCCTCTCGGGGGAGGCCGTGACATCACGACGGGCTGCAGCCAGTCTCTTATCCGTCTTGCCCAATAAACAGCTTGCAGCCATTATAAAATCCTACAACCCTGGGTAAATACCACGGTCATTATGGTGGTGCTAAATGGCAGCCGCTGCTCTCGCTGGGATGGGGGGTAAATGCCACCGGGGTCATCGCTGTGCCAAGCGGGCAAATAGTACTGGGTCATTTCTGAATGATCAGCCACATGGTAAAGGGCAAGGGGTTTCTTTCACACTGACTGGCTGCGAGACATCTGAACTGTGAAATAGCTTCATAAGATGTCTCAGTCGTCTTTATGAAGCACAAATGCATGCTTTTTAGCTATCTGACTGGTTGTTCGTCTTTAACAATCAATTACCAGACACTGTTGTTCGTCCACATGAGGCTCGGCCGTTCATTGTTATTCAGGATGATAGATATTTGTCTTTGCATGTTTGCTGTGTGCCCTGCTTGCCATCAGGGCTTTTAACAAAACCACGATAACACAGAGAAGAGATAACCTTCGCTGTTAATAATAACAACTCTGACACAATAAAACATAATTGACTTCGCCTTGACCTCCCTTCACCCTTTTTCTGGCATTCTTTTAGCACGAGAGAGCCATTCCGTGCACATTTGTAATTGCTTTGTTAATATTTGGCAAATTTATACAATTGCCAGTTGGAATTGTAAGCCTTTTGTCAGCTTGTTGGGCCAAACAATCTACATAATTTGCTGTAATTTATTCATTGGATCACATTTGCGATGGGAAAGAGCAGCATATTCATAAAGAGTAAATGGGGTAGATTGAGTGCAGTCATAAATTGTGCATCGCCGGAGTCTATTGAATGCGATTCTTATTCACAATTTGTGAATATTTCCAGTGACTTCCTATTAGTGATGATTCATCGCAGCTGCAGAAAAGATTTACTCCTTGCACACACATATTCCAAAAGGTAAAGGGTATGGAGGACCAAATTAATTTAATTTACAGTGCTTTGCAGAAGCATTTATTTTATGTTAAACTGCTTTAAATTACTTTTTTCCCCACATCAATCTACACTCCATACACCATAATGACAAAGCACAAAACAGATTTGTCACAACATCGAAATTTATTAAAAATAAAAGTAAAATGTTGCATAAGTATTCATACCCTTAACTCAGTACTTAGTTGAAGCACCTTCACAACCTCTTTTTGGGTATGATGCGACAAGTTTTGCACATCTGCATTTGGCAATTATCGGCCATTCTTCTCCTCACCTCTTCACCTCTCAAGCTCTGTCAGCTTGGATGGGGGATGGTGGACATTTCCAGGTTTCTCCAGAAATGTTTGATTGTGTTCAAGCCCTGGCTCTGGCTGGGCCACTCAAGGACATTCACAGATTTGTCTATAAGTCAATCTTGCTGTGTGTTTAGGGTAATTATCCTGTTGGAAGGTGAACCTTCTGCCCAGTCTGAGGTTCTGAATGCTCTGGACTAGGTTTTCATTAAGGCTGTCTCTATATTTAACTGTGTTGAGCTTTCTTTTACTCCGATGAGTCCTTTAGTCCCTGCTGCTGAAAAACAGCCCCACAGTATGAGGCTGCTACAAGCATACTTTACTTTTTGGATGGTACACTTTAGGTGATGAGCAGTGCCGGGTTTCCTTTAGACATGATGCTTGGAATTGAGGTTCATCAGACCAGAGAATCTTGTTTCTCATAGTCTGAGAGTCCTTTAAGTGCTTTGTTGCAAATTCCAAGTGTGTTTTCATGTGTCTTCACTTAAGGAGGTTTGAGTTTGGCCACACTGCCATAAAACCCAGATCGGCGGAGTGTTGCAGTGATGTTTGTCTTTCTGTAAGTTTCTCCCATCTGCATAAATGATCATGGAGCTCAACTAGAGTGACCATCAGCTTCTTGGTCACCAGTCTAACCAAGGCTCTTCTCTATAAATTGCTTAGTTTGGCCAGGAGACCAGCTCTAGGAAGAGTCCTAGCTGTTTCAAACTTCTTCCATTATGGATAATGGAGGCTACATGCTTCTGTGAACCTTCAATGCAGCAGAATTTTTTTCTGAACTCTTCCCCAGGTCTGTGCCTTTGCACAAGCCTGTCTCTGAGTTCTACAGGCAGTTATTTTGACCTTAGGGCTTGGTTTTTGCTCTGATATGCATTTTCACCTGTTAGACCTTTTATTGAGAGGTGTGAGCCTTTCCAAATCATACTCATTCAAATTAATTTGCCACAGTTTGACTTTGCTCGAAGTCTAGTAAGATCTACAAGCAATTTGAATGCTCCTGAGCTAATTTTCAAGTGTCCTAGAAAAGGGTATAAACATTTATGCAATGGAATCATTTCAGTTTTTAATTTCTAATAAATTGCAAAGATTCAGAAAAAAAACCCTTATACTCACTTCTACTGTAAGTGAAGCTGGATCATGAATGATTTGTGTGCACATAGATGGATATATGTAGATCGGGACGTCCATTTCCATTCACAAACAAACATAATCCACTGCATCTTCAGGGGCTCAGATGTCGGGAGTAAATGACGACCACTATGTTCATTATTACATCCAGCAACACAACACCTCAGTTGCTCAGTCAGAGATATTCTTGTCTAACTTACATCCCTGCTCCGGCATCGAAACAATGGAGGTCTGACTGTTACAGCTGATTTAAGGCGGGTCTGAGGTAAGAAGCTCATGTCAAGCAACTATCGTGGGAGCGGCCTCTCACTGACAGGCATCTGAGAATGGCTTGATTTAAAAAAAGGGATATTATTTTTACAGATTAATTAAAAACCACTGCATGGATTTTTATCATTATAGGGTAGATGTGTACATACACTGCCAACACACATTAATGTTCAAACAACATGTAAAAGTGAACTTTGCATCCGATGACATCTTTAAAGCATTTTAACATAAGGCTGCAACACAACAAAATGTGAAAAAATGAAGGGGTGTGAATACTTTTGCAAGGCACTGTAGAGTATTTAGAGTATTTAGTAGGTTAAAAAAAGTAGTTTTTTTACATTTAAATAATTTTCCCATAATAGAAAGATATTATTTCCATTGTTTATCATAATAATAGTCTGAATTTTCAAATGGCACCTAACAGATGAATTACTTTTTTTGTTTTTATACACAATATACTTTTGGAAAAGATTAGCTAAATATTGATTGTCTGTTGATTGACATTTATGAAAAATCTTCTATTATTATGAAAAATGTTTAGGGGGAAATGTGTGACCTTTGGAAATTTTTGTATCATCTGAAATGAATATATATATGAACTTCATTAATTACTCACCCTCATGTCAATTCCAAAGACCTTTGTTTATCTTCAGAACACAAATTAAGACCTTTTTGATAAAATCAGCTTTCGGACCCCATAGACTGCAACGGTAGTACGACGTTCAAGGCACAGAAAGGTAGTAAGGACATCGCTAAAATAGTCCATGTCGTACTGTCGTGAACGCGTGTCGAAGACGGACACGGAAGATAAGAAATTGTTGAATAAAGTCATTATTTTTGTTTTTGTTGTGCACAAAGTGCATTCTCGTAGCTTCATAACATTACGGTTGAACCACTGATGTCACATTGACTATTTTAATGCTATCTTTACTACCTGTTTGGGCCTTGAACGTGTCAGTTGCATTGCTGTCTATGCAGGGTCAGAAAGCTTTCAGATTTCATCAAAAATATCTTAATTTGTGTTCCGAAGATGAACGAAGGTCTTACGGGTTTGGAACGACATGAGGGTAATTAATGACCAAATTTTAATTTTTGGGTGAACGGGCCCTTTAACTACTTATTGTTTTGTTCTACATAATATTATGCAGTGTTTTCATAGTTTCTTTTGTGATACATTGGTAAATTTAATTCACTTTTCATTTACAGTTTTTTGGTCCTCCATAAAACAGAATCACACCCTGTTTTAGAGATCTGTTTAGTTCGATTAGATCTAGATTACCTGCTCACTCACTTTTAAGATCTAATATTAAAATCGAATGTTGCATTTGGCTCAGAAACTGGAGCTATTCAAAGAGCCGCTCCTGCGTCTCTGATAACATCTGTTTGTTTAATGCATGCTTATTTTCCTTTAATCGTACACAGCTTTCATTCGCAGGAGATTTCTTTTGAATTCAGCTCCTGTAATCATTTTTTCGTGGAATGCAATTCACAATTTTTATTCTTCCACTCATGTTCGCATGCAGCCAGTAAAACGTGTTGCCTTCTCTTCTGGGCTGTTATTGGATTTGTGAAAGATGGTGGCCCATGACCAGACTGGCGGTGTGTAGCATTGTAATGAGGCGCTCTTCCTCTCACATATCATTACGGACAGGTCTCTGGAGACCATAAATCTCATCTCCTGCACTAATCACAGTAACCCTTTCTCTTCCTCTACCTTTTAGTCGCCACATTCAACACGCTTGACTTCCATATCAGAGCCGTTTTCCCGACCGCAGTTGTTCCCACAAAAGAATGGCATTGTGAAGCGAGAGGGGCCCTTGATGTGATCCAGTGTCGGCCCCCTGGTCTCATTAGAATGTCTCTATAATCCCACAGAGCACATTTCTGCAGTTACCGCTTGAAGAAAAGCACTGCACTTAGAAAAACACCTTCTTTCCAGCTCTGTGGGAAGGTCTCTTGGGAGCACAGATGGAGAATGACCATTTCACCGCTACTAAAACTCCACTGCTGCACGGCCGGCGCTCGTAAACTGGTTTACAGTATGAAAGTGAGCTCAAGGTGTGTTTGTGGAAGTATATGTGTGTTTGTTTTAGATCATATATGCAATTTGTATAGAAGCGAGAGTATTTGGTGCACACATGGTATAGTAGTGGGAGTCCTTGTTTGCTTTGGGTGAGTTAAACTGTCACCTGTGCAACCTACAGTGATTTTTCTTCCCGCTGAGCTGAGCGTGTTTGATGCATTAGGTCAGCGCTCAATTACCATCGCCTTCCTGCCTGTGAACTGTTTTTTTCTGCCTTTGACTAATGCAGTCATATATATGTATATATGCTATATATGCTCAACAAAGCTGCATTTATTTGATCAAAATA
This sequence comes from Cirrhinus mrigala, assembly GCA_036247105.1. Classification (NCBI taxonomy): domain Eukaryota; kingdom Metazoa; phylum Chordata; class Actinopteri; order Cypriniformes; family Cyprinidae; genus Cirrhinus; species Cirrhinus mrigala. The sequence goes on along the minus strand of CM070027.1, from coordinate 18,385,452 downwards.
TAGTAAAAACTGTAATATTGTGAAATATTATGACAGCTGTTTTTTATTTTAATGCATTTTAAAATGTAATTTATTCCTGTGATGGCAAAGCTGAATTTTCAGCCGCCACTATTTCAGTCTTCAGTGTCACGTGATCCTTCAGAAATTATTTTAATATGCTGATTTTGGTGCTCAGGAAAAATATTTGTTATTATCAATGTTGAAGGTGTAATATTCACTGCTTAAATTTCTGTGGAAAATTTAATACATTTTATTCAGGATTCTATGATCAATAGAAAGATCGTAACAGCATTTATTTGAAATATAAATCTTATAAAATGATGAACATTTTACTCTCACATTTGATCAATTTATAGCATCCATGATGAATAAAAGTATTTCTTTCAAAGTAATAAATATCAAAAATTGTTACAAATAAAAGGCTTTTTTTTTACAGAGTATATTCATTTTTTGCATAATGTTATTGTAAAATGTACTTTATATTTCATTTTTTAATTTTATTTATTTTAATTTTATTTATTTTACATAATATGTATTTTATTTGTATTTTTGTTATTGTATTATTATTTGTGTATTTAAAAAAGAACAAATATAATAATATTTTATACTTTTGTTATATGATTTAAATTTTATTTTATTTATTATTCGTTGTATATTTGAGAAAAAATATAAATTATATTTTATAATTTTGTTATATAAATTATTTATTTTGTGTTTTTTAACTATTATTGTTTTGTTCCATTTCACTTTCATATTTACTTGTGTAAAGTTTTCTTATTTATGCAGTATTTTTATTTCATTTTATTTTTTTATTAGTTGTATATCTGAAAAAAAATTATATATATATATATATATATATGTGTGTGTGTGTGTGTTATATTTTATCAGATTTGATCATTTTGTTATATAATTTAAGGTATTTATTTTTTTTGTTTTTAACTATTATTGTTTCCCATTTCACTTTCACATTTACTTACGAAAAAGTAATACAGTAATTGTTGTATTTCAGTTTATGAAAATGTATTTCGTTTTCTCTTATTTATGCAGTAGTTTTTCTGTTATTTTATTTTATTTATTATTAGTTGTACATTTGAAAAATCTATGTAATAAATCATATTTTATAATTTTTGATTTAATTAATTATTTGTTTTTTATATTTTATCTTTATTATTTTGTTCCATTTCACTTTCACATTTACTTGTGTATTTAATAGTCATTTATTTATGCAGTAGTTATTTTATTTTATTTATTAGTTGTATATTTGGAAAAAAGAACGAATACAATAAATTATATTTTATAATTTTGTTGATAATTTGCCAAGATCAACTAAGAATGAATAACTTCTACAGCTTGTATTAATCTTAATGTTAATATTAGCTCTTGCCAATGCATTATTAAAATCACAAGTTGTGTTTGTTAACATTACTTAATGTACTGTGAACATGAACAAACAATGAACAACTGTATTTTTATTAACTAACATTACCAAAGACTAATAAACAATGTAATGAATGTTTAATTCATTATTTGTTCACATTAGTTAATACATTAACAAATGACATCTTATTGTAAAGTGTTACCATTTTGTTATATGATTTAAGTAATTTACTTTGTTTTAACTACTATTGTTTTGTTCCATTTAAATTTCACTTTGTATTTCAGTTTATAATAATAGCTGTCTCTTAGTTATGCATTGGTTTACGACCATAACCCTGCTCTGTTCTTATCGTGAGAGAGTGAAACTCTGTAAAACGACCCTTGCACGGAATGGTAGCGACCTGACACTGTCCAGGCTCCCCAGGCCACCCTCAACTTCAGGCCTGGACGATTAATTCACCTCCCCATGTTTACTACACTGTGGATTACTAGTACATTTCTGGGATTAGAGAGAAATGCAGCATAGATCATACAGCAGGGATTAGTCATAATTCACAGATTTAACAGCCAATTAATCTTTGATACAAACCAATATGGGAACAAGCCAGCCGACTGGCTTTGGCTAGATAAAACGGGACCCTGTAGGTGCTAACCGAGCAGACTTAACCGAACGGAGAGAGAGAGTGAGGCCGAGAGTGCAGTAAAGAGTGTGAGGCGTTCCAGTGCTAATGCATCCTGACAGGGTGAGTGAAGAGGCAGCTCATTATTATGCTACGCATCAGGAGTCTGGCACTGACCCCTGACTCCATAAAGACCCTCCGGAACATGAGCCCCGCCGTCCGCTCGCTCACTGCCAGCAATATGGCCGAAACCGCACTGGAACAAAGAGAGAGAAACGCACCCTGTGTAAAGTAAATGTGAAGTTTTAGACTGACTCCCCAAAAAAAAGTCTCGACAGACACTCCGAGTTAGTCCGAGTTGTGCTTAGAAGAGCAGTTCAAACTAATGAATCATAGGCCTGACAGATGTCGTAAATCTTAATAAGGAAGCTATTAAACGCATCAAGCAACCAATAAATCATTTCTCCGTGTCAGCAGTGTTTAGCTCGTAGATTAGTAATGAGATGAGAGAAGTCAGAAAGAAATGACAGCAGCTTTCATGGCATGACAGGGGCTGGTTCTGTGCCACCGGTAATTTGCGGCTCCGTCGTGTTTGATGCTCGCTGGACGAGCCGTGGTCACCTTGCGCTGCTTTTCTACCGCATTGGATAAAAAGGTCGCAGGCGTTCACCCGTGACATGACTACACAGAGACACCAGCTGCTTACTGTTCTGCACGCCATAATATCTTCGCTCAAATGTTACAGGGCGCCTTGGTGCAGAGCGCCGATAGGGATGGGGAGGTATTTTAATACAGAGGACAGGCTGAAAAGGCACCGCTTGATTCTGAAGCTTGTCAGGGTGTGAGGAGGAGGGATATTTTTCAAATATGGAGTCTGATCCTCATTCGGGAAGGAATTCTTTCAGTATTTAGTCACCCTCGTGTTGCTCCAAACCCACAATGGAACTCAAATGGTGAAGGTTTGAGGAGTATGCAGTTTATTGAAATATAATGAAAGTGAATAAGGACTGATATGAAAAAGCTCAGTGAAAGCGGTTCATATGACGCATATGTTATATTCCAAGTCTTTTAATGCCATACGATAGGTTTGTTAAAGAAACAGAATGAAAGAATCATTTCACTGAAAATGCACTGACATCCTGAAAGGTGATGAAAGAAGCAGAGTTATTGTTAACTAAAGCTAAAATCTATAAAATTTAACCCAACCCAAAACCTAAACTCAACAACTACCTTACTAACTAATATTAAGCAGCAAATTTTTTGCTGATTGGCTTGTGCAACAACGCGTCATGCAAATTTTCTGCTCAAATGTTTCAACTTCCGTTGAAGACGTGATATTGCGCATTCACATTACCCAATTTGCGACACCCCGTGTGAATTTTCATTAGTTCGCATCTTTGCATTGACTTTGTATGTAATCTACTTGCACAAGAAGTTTTTTTTACAGTATATATGCATTATTTGCATTTATCTTTTTAATATTATTGTAAAATTTACTTTACATTTTAACTTTTATTTTCTATTTATTTTATTTTTATTGTCAAATTGATTTATTATTTGTATATTTGAAGAAAAGAGCAAATATAATAAATGATATTTTAGAATTTTGTTATATGATTAATTTTCTAATATACTGATTTGCTGTTCAAGAAACATTTACTACTTACTGAATTTACTACTATTATTATTATTATTATCAATATTTAAAACAGTTGAGTACATTTTTTCAGGATTCTTTGATGAATAGAAAGATCCAAAGATCAGATTTATCTGAAATAAAACGCTTTTGTAACATTATACACTATACCATTCAAAAGCACTGAGTCTATATATATATATGTATATATTTTTTTTTTTTTTTTTTTTTGGCGAAAGAAATTATAGAAATATCGCAAGGATTTCTATTTTCAGATAAATGCTAAAGATAAATGATAAATGATTTTTAAGAAGCAAATCTGCATATTAGAATGATTTCTGAAGGATCATGTGACTGGAGTAATAATGCTAAAAATTCAGCTTTGAAATCACAGAAATAAATTACATTTTAAAATATATTCAAATACAAAACAGTTATTTTAAACAGTAAAAATATTTCAAAATTGTACTATTTTTGCTGTACTTTGGACCAAATAAATGCAGGCTTGGTGAGCAGAAGAGACTTCTTTAAAAAACATTAAAAATGTTATTGTTCAAAAACTTTTGACTGGCTTTTAACTAAACTAACTAAACTCACTATAAAAACTGACAATATATAAATAAAACCAGTTCAAAACATTAAAGCTGCAGTAAGTTTTTTTGTGTTCAAAATGTTAAAAAATGTACAAATTAAAAAAAATCTTCCAAACTGAGTATTTGTTTTATCCTGTCCACAGTGTTCTTCTGCAAGAAGCGTGCAGTTTTTTTTTTTGTTAACCGCTAGAGTGTGAAAAGTTACATAATGTAGCTATATGTGTGACGCCACACATAATATCTAATAATCTTAAAATAACACTGAGAAGTGGTGACGTCTGATTTGTGAATTAATCATTCTTTTGACTCAGTCTTTTGATTTAGTAAACTATCCAGTTTATCCAGTTCACAAAACCGGTTAGAATGACTAATTCATGAATTCAGTAAATAACTCTTATCGTCACACAAATCTACTGTATAATTTCAGAAGACATGGAATTGCATAAACTACTTTTGTGATCATTTGATAATATTTTTATGGCACTTTTTTATCCTTTTTGAAGCTTGTTCATTGTAACTGCATGGAGGTATGGGCATATGGGTAATGTCTCTCCTCATTTTACAGCTAAAAAAGAAAAAGCCAAGTTACTATGACTTGAGTGACTTCTTCTCTCAGTTTAGCTTCACCTGTGCCTCTATTCACTAAACAATGCAAGCAGGACTCCGGTGCTATTACCTTTTATCTTTTCAGAATTCCTCTCAGTAGTGACCCCTTCCCATTCGATGTGTCAGTCATCATCAGCAGGACATGCGAAGAATGACTTGAACAGTCGGAGTAAAAGGCCACCTCTGGCTCTCTGACTTTATTGAAATACATCTGCCTGTTTCATTCACGCTCTGCGGATCCCACCGGAGGGTCAGGTATCTCTCGGAAATGAAGCCAGACATTCCTTTTTTTTTCTTTCGGTGTATTCCCACTTCTACAAGCACAGAGCCTGTAATGTGCAGATCTCTGCCTGCGTTAGGGAAATCCCAGCTGGTTTGATTCGATAAGGAGCTTGTTGTCTCTCTCACACACAAGGTCTTAGAATGCCGCTACATCTGCTTATACTTCCACATCTCCATAGATTGGATTTTCATTTGTCCCTAAAGACATGTCCTCAACAAGTGGCCTTTTTCAGCAGAAACACTTAAAGAGTGCTGAGTGAGTGTGTCAAGTTCTTTTACATGGGACAGCGTTTATACGCAGCTGTGTTAATGGGAATAGCCCTTTGAAATCTCAATATAAAAATCTCAAAGATCTGATGAAAACTCAAGACATTTTTGTAGGCCTGCAAAGTATCATATTGGTTATTGGTCAGTATTATAAATTATTTGTCTTTTTTTATTTGATTTCATTTAATTTGACTATTTCATTATTCTGTTTTTTTTTTCATGCTAGGTAATTTCCGTTTTTATATTTAATTATTTATTTTATGTTATTTTTTACATGATCTAATCAAATGTAATCTTTAATTATTTCAAAATAAATATACTTTTTTTCTTTTCTTCAAGCTAAAATAATAAATGTAATCTATCACACACAAAATTACATAACTTGCAAAGACTGGAGTTATTAATAATCTTTAATGTTTTGAGAATTTATTACAATAATGTTGAAAATTCATAATACACTACAAAGCAAAAATTTGGGGTAAGTGTGTGTGTGTGAGAGTTTTCTTAAAAGAAATTATACTTTTATGCAGCAAGGATGCAATAATTTTATCAAATATGAAATTTAAGATATTTATGATGTTACAGAAAATGTCTTTTTCTAATAATTGCCTTTTTATCACAGTTTATACGAAAGTATTAAGCCACAAAACTGTTTATTACTGTATATTACTGTTTATATTTCAAATTACACAAATTAATTAATTTTTTTTTTTTTTAATGCAAGGCAATTTCTCCTATTTTTATTTTATTTTATTTTTTTTTATTTTTTATTTTTTTTTTGCATGATCTAATCAAATGTCATCTTTTAGCAAATTTCAAAATAAATGTGCATTTTTTTGTTTCTTCAAATCAAACTAATAAAAAAATGTAGCAAGTTTTCTTTAAAAGAAATGATACTTTTATGCAGCAAGGATGCAGTAATTTTATCAAACATAAAATTTAAGATATTTTTAAATTACACGAAATTGTAGATCTAAATGTAATTTTAATATCAATATCATTTAATAATATTAATTACTGGCTCATTGTGTCACCAGAATTTTATTGTTTCCACACAAAATTTGCACAAAATTGTAATTATATATGTAATTTTAATATGAATATAATTTAATGTATTAATATTATTTATTTTCATATTTGTTAATGCAAGGTCATTTCCCCCTATTTTTATTTAGTTTTAGTTTTATATAATCTAATCAAATGCAATCTTTAGCAAATTTCAAAATAAATATGATTTGTTTTCTTTTCTTTAAACTAAACTAATGAATAAATGTAAGCTCTTTCATATATACACTGCCATATATACACAATTACTAATTAATACTTAATATGTTTTGAGAATTTATTATTATAATGTTAAAAACAATTGTGCTGCTTAATAGTTTTGTGAAAACCATGATACACTACAATGCAGAAGCTTAGGGTGTGTGTGTTTAAGTTTTCTTTAAAAGAAATTATACTTTTATGCAGGAAGGATACAATAATTTTATCAAATATGAAACTGAAAATACTTAGGATGTTACAGAAAATGTCTTTTTCCAATAAATGCCATTCATTGAATTTTCTGTTCATCAAAGAATCCTGCAAAAATGTATCACAGTTTATACAAAAGTATTAACCCACAAAAACAGTTTATTACTGTATATTATATACTGTTTATATTTCAAATGACACAAAATTGTAATTGTAAATGTAACTTTAATATTAATACAATTTAATTATATGAATCATTGGCTAATTGTGTTTTAATGTTGCGCATCCCTTATATTTTTGTACATTTATATATTTTTAGAAATACATTTTAAATGCTCGAATATTCATCTTAAATCTTGTTTCGGTTTATTTTCCCTCGCTTGGTTGAATTTGCTCGCAGTTACATCAAGCTTTTCTTTTATATTTTCCTGCCCAGTCTACTCTGCATCAGAAAATCCCTGAGGACTTATGTAGTATATGCTGAAAGAAATTCCTATAATACCTCCTGACATGCACTTCTTTATCTGTTAGACTGTCATCTGAAAATTTGTTCAGGGGGAAAGAGATTACACGAAAGAAGTCAGCTGAAACTGATAAGTGAGCTGATTACGGCCGAACGAATGAATCTGAGTCTTGTTCTCCGAGCCTCTATCCGGCGAGCGGCCCGCAGCGGCGAGAGCTTCCTCTTCTCCTACTACGCCTGTCACGCCTGTGATCAGAGACATGCGCTTAGTCTCCACAGTAATGCAAAACTACGGTGAGAACTTCCCGTTTTGGAATAGCTGGCATTCCCATGTCAGCAGCGCTTGTTTCAGACGTTGAGCTTGAACAGGGAAGGTTCTGTAGGTCACAAGGATTTGGTACCTTGCAGCAGGGACATGCCTGAAAACGTGCTCAGCGCCGTCCGTCCAGTTGAAGGGTATTAGAGGCATGATGTGTGTGTGAATCACAGGTCATGTGGAGATAAGAAGGTCAGATGGTTCACCGCATTTGCACGTTACTCAAATAAATCACATCTTTAAACAAGCTTAACACTCAGACATATTCAGTCTCACCCCAGACAGGGCAGAATTATTTCCATGAATCTGAAAATAACCTCTCATTATTAGTTAAGGTCTTAATCATCTCATTATATACTGCCTGCGTGGCTAAAAAAAAGATTTTTTTCTTCTCGTTTTGGAATAATTGGATGATTCAGTTCATGTTTTATTTTAGGCGACCATTTACAAGATGCCACACGAGTTCTAATAAACGTATAATGGTTAATATTAAACATTTAGCATTATTATTTAAATTAATATTTGCACTCACAATTTAATTTCTCATACAGCAACTGCTAAATCTCTAGCATTATAAAATAGCATTTTTTCTTCATTTGATGCAGTGAAATTCATACACTTTGAAGTGTGACTTACCGTAAGCGTTTAAGAACTTTTTTGGGCTGTTCCGCATGGAAGAAATTGATCAGACAGTCCAGCTGGAGTCTGTTACATCAGTTTCAACTGCTCAGGACCAGGCTCTAAAAAACAGAAATAAACAGCATGACTATGGGAAATATAAACATTTATTCTTCCAGGATTTTGTTCGGCAGAGGCATTGGAGCATATGATACGAAAATACGAGGGGATAAGAGGAGGAAAAGATTCCTTTAGCAAAGACAAACTGGGAAATTGACGTTTGTTATGATAGATTTCATTACACTGCATTGTTAAATAGTTCTACATACAATCCATTAAAGGAACATAAAAATAAACATGGGTGTAAAATGTTATTGTTCTCATCCATCATGTTGTAAAACTGTAAAATTGATCAAAAAAATTGCTTCATGGTTCATAAATCACCTCAGATAAGATGATCAGTGTATATGAAATCTAGTAAGGGCCTTTGGACTTAACAATAGACAGTTATTACATTATATAATTTCGGTTTATTCCACACTACTGGAATGAGGCTTTGGGGAAGAAAGTAAACACTTGCAGTTAGATGAAAACATCTTTTATTGCCCAAAAAATAAAATCAAAGAACCATGTAATATTATTGCAATCGTTTAAATCATAAAACGCTTGTGTATAGATCTAATGTCGAAACAGGAAAATGAGCAGGAGGATGCGGTGATGAGATCGTAGCTGGATGTCTGACCCTAATTAAAAGGCTTTCTTTGTCTGTGATGAAGCAAATAATAGTGTATTGGTCTTCTAGGACTGATGGGTCTGACCTCATATATTCCAAAGTGCGAAGTCCATGAGATCTCTTACGTTGGAAATGACAAAAAAATCTAATTGATAATTCTGTGTTGTTTATTCTAGATAAGCGCACATATGAAAAGGACAGAGAAAGCTGGGGGCTGGTTTGAAGTAGGTTAACACAATAGACCATCCTGCAGCCTTGACATGCTGAGCACATGCCCACGTGTTCTCTTGGGCGGTTTTCAATCGCTCCACTATGGGGCGTATTAGGGCTTTAAGGTGTACAGAGGGAGCGGGCAATGTCAACTGTTCAGCTGAACCATGTACTTGCCTGAGATGAGAGCGAGTGGGAACTGTTGTGGTTTTGAGAAAATGTGCGTGGATATATCAAAACGCAAAACACACAAACCACCCACATAAACTACCACACGTTTTGAACATTACATTGCGATGAATTTATGATCAGACGCTTGTGTTCGTTTAAAGCTTTCTTGTGTGGTAATTTAGCAAACGTGTTTACATTTCACTTTATTTTTATAAATTGTAGGCTGTATGAAACCGATAATGACAAACGAACATATTTAAAAGTTAGCTTTAAATATTATAAGTGTAAGCAGTCAGTGGGCGTTCGTGAAATTTTCTAAAAATGTTACATTGTATAGCTACATTATTTTTCAAGAAGCGTTTTCTGTTTCTGAACTGCAAATTAAATTAGATTTTACTCGTGTTGAGAACATGCTGCCCTAATTAAACGGGATGAGGTTCAAAATTACCGTGTAACACGAAAAATGCCAATATTGCTGAATCCTTCTTCGCTGATTCCACAAATAGTCCAACAAGTGCAACCGGCGTAGTCAGATTCACGAGGGATTAACTCTTATGAGTCGGTTCTTTTAATGAATCGCTCAAAATGATTCACAAATTTGAGTGACGCTGAATCACTGTAATTAGTTCAGTGAATTTTACTAAATTTACATATGACATATAGCGAACAGCAAGACATTATTTTCAGTCAGTTTTACCTTACGAAAATTAAGCATGGTTTTATTATAGAAAAAAAGTGTAGTAACTGGTTTTTGGCGAACTGATTACCACTTGTATAACCATAGTTTTACTACAGATACCATGGTTAAACTATGGTTAGTGTAACATTTACCAGTTACCATTTTTTAACTATAGTAACCATGGTTTTTTGGTTTATCTGTAGTAAAACCATGGTTACCCTTACAAAAATTAACCATGGTTTTACTATAGCCTAACCATGTTTTTTGGTGCACTGATTACCATTTGTATAGTTTTACTACAAATACCATGGTTAAACTATAGTGTAACAAGACCATGGTTAATTTGTGGTTACCATGGTTTAATTATAGTAACTTTGGTTTTTTGGTTTTATTTGTAGTTAAACCATGGTTAATTTTCGTACGGGTTGGGTTAGGACTGGTTAGTGTCACCAGCTTAACCACTGCTAGTAGAAGGTAGCCTACAAACGAAACGTATTTTAACGACATTTTTTTCCAAGCAACATCGCTTCTATGTCCTTATAATACCGGGCATTTTCCCAGTGGGCCGATGCACTTTGGGGCCGATACAATAGTGCTTATTTTCCCAAGAACTGGCCCATAATGCAAGAACAGTGGCCCATTGGTTTGTATTGTATTGTTTCAACACTGGAAATATGAAGAAACATTACAAAAGGAGAATATACACGAAATAGAATAGAATGGCCAAAGACGGTACATGATAATGTGATTTTGCCAAGTGAGACATGTTTCTGGATCAACATCTTTTGTTGATCCTCGATCAACATTACTGTCCAAATATATAGACTTAACCCAATCTCTACCACTAAACCTAACACTAACCATAATTTATTCTTAAAATCAGAGGAAAATGATAGCTGATTAACAAGGGTGTAGAAGCACCTAAACCTGATCATAAGCCTAAAATACATATTTCCTGAAAAGTTATCCCTCAATTCTGATTGGTCGATTGGAATGTTGATCCAGGAACATGTTGTATTTGGTGAAATCGCGTTCACCACAAAGAATAGACATGCTAGCCGAAAAAATACTGTAGCCTACACAGCAAGCTCACTGCTTTGTTTACAACGGAAACCAAGGTGTTCCTTAAAAGCGCCACCTACTGGCAGAGGTTGAATATGCATTTTTTTTTAACTGCTCATGCTTATTTGTTTAGATTGTGATTAAAATGAAGTGGTTGCCTTTAATTTCAAATAGCTACAGAATTGTTTTGTTTTGTGTTTAATGCCAGTTCAGCCTGCAATAGAGCAAATAATCTTGTTCATGTATTCTTTCATTCTCGCCTTTTGTTTAACGAAAAACATCGGCTGTATATATATATTATGAAACTGCGCTGGATCTGTATATATATATATATATATATATATATATATGCGCTGTAACTGTATGTATATATATATATATATATATATATATATATATATATATATAGGTCCTGCTTATACCAAAAATGCCAGGGCTGATTTTTTTTGTCCCAGTCCAGCCCTCAGCCCTGGTCCTTATAATATCATAGATGTCTCACCAGTTGCAGTTTTTGGAAGGCACTTAAAAACACGAAACATTCTTCTTACCTGTATTTCTGTATACTTCAATCAGTATCATTACTGATTGGTTGTTCATATCACCGCGTTAAACAGTATACTTTTCTTTTTTCATATAAAAATGTAATCAACTACTTAAATGTATGCAGTAAAATAAATCTAATATTGTTTCCTAAATATTATTGTCTACCCGGCAAAAAAAAAAAAGAAAGAAAAAGTAGAAACCCTTTGAAGTGATATTACCCTATGAATAAATTCTTGAGAATTACACCGCCGTAAAAAAAGCAGCTCTACCACCTTTGGAGGCGGGATGTAGTTTTTGTAACCGAGACGCCCATCATTCAAAATGCAAACCAATGAGAAAGAGAGCGAGCGCTGGAACTCTACCGTCTCTCTCTCTCTTTCTGAGACAGCATGGCTCATGCACCCTGACCAACTCAGCTGCCTGGAAGGTTACTGTTGTGGAATATATCGTACCAGTGAATCTAGAATACGCTGAAACCTTTTCCTTTCCGTCCAGAAAGATAGTTTGGTTTCCTAATCCTCCTCTGAAGACAGCGCTTCAGGACAGCGTCTACATTAATTCAGTTTATAAACGTCAAGGTCTGACCACACAAACAGCGCTGGTCTTCATTCACATGTTGGAGAATGAGGTGCCAGTGGACATACGCTGTTGTTTTCATTCACTCAAACTAACTACGGTGACGGGTTTTGGAATGAGAAGTGAACATTCAAAGGACCTGAAATTTGCCTAATTGTTTTCTTTCCTCGTGGAAAACTAAGTCGATCAATCGCAAGAAAGGATGTGCTTATCAGACTGGACTATTGACAGACAGCGAGCGCATTAACCGGCTTCTTGGTGTTTCTTCTAAAAAATCTTTACATGTAACTGTGACTCTTCTTAGAACTCTGTCATTCCTTACACTGCGGTCGTATAGCTCTGATTTGATCTATTTACAATAAAAGAAACAATTTAAAGCTAAGAAATTCCAAGCGTGGGATATTCAAGGAAAGACTGACGGGTCGCGCAGTTCTTCATCACCGGATCGCTGTATCGACGGGGGCTGCGATTGAAACTTTCAGAAATGCCGCAGGTGGAGATGTTTTATTTTGTGTTGATCAGCCTGTGGATGTCTGTGTTGGGCCTGGAACCGGCGTCTAAGGTTGTGGCGGATCGCTACGCTGTCTACTGGAACCGAACAAACCCAAGGTGAGTTAGTTACTTGCGCAGTAAATATACTACAACGCCGTCTCATTTTTGTCATGTAGAAGCGCCACAGTCCGCAAAATATCGAGCGAAATATAACGCGGCTGCGAACCGAACAGGTTAGTCAAGCCGTCAGGATCTTTGAATAAGTTTCACAGATGATATAACAGCCACAACAAACACACTGTAAGGGCGAAACTTCTAACAAAATGTCACATAACGCGCGATAGACACCCGACAGCGTTATTTTACAGTAAACTAAAAACTCTTAAGTCTATGAAGTTATCACATGCAGTAGCATGGCAAAACAACAGCGCTAGGAATTGCGAAAATAAATGAAGCGCGAATTGTTTTAAACTAGTCTGTACGTTGTCTGTTTGTTGTAGGGTTTACACTAAAACCGTGCTAATACGCTTTAGTTTGGTAGCTGTCAAAAAGTGCTTCCTAATGTAGCTCGCTATACATTCCAACCTTTTTATTGCAATTTTTTTATACCTCATTCCGATAAATGTGAGAGGGGTCTCTTTCTGCTTTTGGGAGATTGACAGGCAAGCTGCTCTTTCAAAGTAAAAAGTCATTACCCTGTGCCACAAGCTTGTCCTAGACATTGCCCTCTAGAAACATCATTAGAAATAAATATCATGGCTCATTGGTCAGTTGTTCTTTAAAATCCAATTTACCTCTTTAAATGTGATTTTGCTTGTTATCATAATTGTAAAAGGGCACAATTTTATCAATTCGTATTTCTTTGAAAGCATTTATAAAATGTGTGGCAGAAAATGGGCCAGTAATGGATTTCAACAAAGGTTTTCTAATAAGGTAATATAACCTTCCTGTGCAGTGAAGGGTGTTAATGAAAAATAGCATCAGGAGTGGAAATAAGTACTTTTCTGGATGAATGTGAATACTTGAATAAGTTGATTTGATGGCTGTTAATAGTTTGGGTGTGTTAAATGTCAATGAACATTTTGAATAAGCCAATATTCATAACTTAGTATCTAATTATTCATGTGAAAAAAATAATTTGCTTAAGAGAGAAGTAGCCTATATTTATATTGAAATTACATCAGGCTCGCTGTCCCCTTCTCTTTGCCGCTGTGGTTCCAGCTCATCCCCATTCTCGGTTGTCCCTCTTCAGTTGCCATGGGGCTTTCTCTCTGCCCTGCACCCCAGCCCCATGCTGGCTTTACACAATGGGTCAACCCAGAGAGGTATTTCAGGAGTGGCTGATGCCCAGTTGGGTGCATGCTCATGAGAGAGGGGTCACACGTTCAGTGATAACAGCACAAGGCTGCGGTTAACCATCATCGGACAGTATTGAGCTCTGGTTAGGGTGAATCCGAGGGCGAGCACGGTTTCTATAGCTCGGCAGAAATGTGTGTTTGTGTGATCGTGAAGATCTGCGTGTGTGTGTTGGAGGCTCCCTGCCTAGGTTTTGTCCGGGCAAAATGAGGCCCCTCTAGCAAATAAATGAGTTAGTTCAAATGAGTATCTCTCATTCACATTCATACACTCACCCAATGGCCTAATTCAAATCTGGCTGTGCTGTATAATGTAACAGCACTCTCTGGCAAGACCTTGGGGCCCTGAATGTCACTCATAACCCACAAAACAAGCAACCTTTGGATCAGAATGTGTCTGTACATCATTCTCATGTTGGAATTTTTTTCCATTTAAATCAGATCTTTGGTAGATTTTAAGATGCTTGATCGGTTCATTGTGTTGCCGCATCTTCCCTTTTTAATGTCGCTCATTAACATGGCTAAATTACGAACATTAGAGACAGCTGTGCAAAAGTCCTCAACTCAAAGATTTAGATAGCCGTGCCATGAAATATTAATTTGTCAGAAAGATTGCCTACATTAGAGCTTTAATTGAAGTTCTTAATAGCTCAATGGCATTTAGTGACAAACAACGCACTACAATAACAGAATCACAACTATTCTTTTTCTCAAGGCACGCAGACAAGCTTATCTCTTAATCGATATTTTGCAAGCGTAGGAGTTGCACTTTAGAGCGTCGGCGAACATACTGAGTGATTGCTAGTATTTTCACATGAGCGAGTACGGCGGAGTCTATAGAGATTCTTTAGAGGATTTAGGGGGGAATGGCTCCTTTAGTTTTTGGCCTGAGATTTGCAGCGCACCCATTCATATGTAAGCCTCGGTCTTGCTCCACATATGGTGGTCTTACAAGCTTCACTGGGTTTCGGAGGCTCTTTTTTTCCCCCCACTCCAATGCCGTTTGCAATTACAAATTCAATTCAAGTTGGCAGATTTCCTCTGAAGTTTCCCAGCTCGTTCTCAGATTAGTCATTTCTTAGTTCGAGACGTGTTCTTTCGCAGGCATTGCTGGATTGGCTTGAGATAGAGAGCTTATTGTTCCTGAGAATGTACTGCTCGGGTAATCCAGATATGCGATCTACATTGTAAATATATTCATTTGTCAATATTTTTGTGCCTGGAATTTCCATTTCAACTTAAATAGGCCTTGTGTTGAAAATGAAACCTGTTTATTTGTTGTTGATAGGCAGGATCAGTCAGGAATCAGTATTGAATTCCTACCTTAATCTTCTGGCTGTTTGTGTATGTGGTGCCATGGAAGCCGATACCGCTGTCCATCAAAGAGGTCTGTCGAATGGACCTAACAGCTGGGGAGAGGGATTTCAGCATTCTGACGGAGTCCCGTTTTAATCACTGATAATGCCTCTCAAATCTCCCAATAACAGATGTGGCACTTTTCCTACAGTTTTTGAAGCCCTTTCTGTCAGGTGGTGTAGTGAATACCAGCACGGCCTCTTTACACTTTAGGTTTTTTGTAACATTTCGCACTTAAACGCTTTCTCGCTCGCTCATTTCTCCAGTACAAAAATGGGAAATGTCATAGATCTCCCGTAAAGCCATCTCTTTTTCACCTCTTAGCTCTAGCTTGCGCAATATGACCTCAAATGGTTTCCTTTTTGTGCCGGCTCAGTTTTAATCCCCACTTTAAAAACAAAGCCCATGGTTTGCGGTTTGTGGCCAGTTGATATTGTGATAGCTGCTCAGTGGTATTGTGTGGGGTTCAGTTTGTATTGTTCTCCGTGTTTACCCTCCTTTTCCCTCGCTGGCACTTTTGGCCTCCTGCTGCTCGGTTCCGCTTGGATTTTAAATGGGGAGAAAAAATCATGTCCAAATATTGACTGGTCTGAAGACCTCAGTCTTCTCCCAGCCCACGTGAAAGGGTGCCATTGTTCGTGCCTTAGTGGATCTTTGCCAGAGTTTAAAGTATTTAGGCTCTTACACGCAGGAAGTGCATACAACACAGCTTGTAGAAGGAAATACAGGCCGACTAAAGAATGGAAAGAGTTACAGATGGGAACCGCAGGCCTCTCAGTTTGAGTCTCACAATCGCACCCCATCCCGATTAACCCTCCAGGCCTGTGTGGCGCTGCGCTGGCGCTCTCAAAAGATTTGGGGTATCGAAAGGCTCATTCCAGCAGAGAGAAAGTTCCCCCTGCGGGGTAACTAGAACATCCTGCTGTTTGATGACCCCTAACACGCCGAGAGGTGCCTGGCCCCCTTCCTTCAGCGCTCAGCTCTTGCGTTCCGCTAATAAACTGTCATGATTGCATCTCAGAGAGAATTCGGGGAGTGTCTCCTTTTTTTTTCTCTTTTCATTTAACGAAATCACGCTTGAGTCATCACAGCGTTCGCTCATCCTCTCTGAACTTTTAGATGATAACTGATGCATTTCGGGCCTCTGTGTTTGCTCGAGGTAAGCTCCTCATACACGGTGAGCTTTTAAACTGTGAGTGGTGAAATGTCTTCGCTGGCGTCTTTGAAGGCTCGGCTGAAGGTATTAACAGAGAGGCACTAAAGGGCTTAGGAGGTCATCGGTCCATTGTGTAAAGATACAAAACACTTCCTCTGAACCCCTTCACCCTTGTGCGTCTCCCTCGGAGAGCCACGACCTCAACAACCATTCATATTAATCAGCTTCAGACCTTAATGACCTGATAAAGCTCTTGAAAGGACCCTAAAGTTTACTAAGCCTCCTTGATAAGAATTGAAGGAAAATGTAGCATGCGGTAATGACTGCTTTGCGCATTCTTTCGCGAGCGGTATGCTCTTTGTGCCCTTCATTACGGCACATTTAATCGCAATGAGAAATAATGAAGGAAGCATTTGTTCGACAGGCTAAGCTAATAAAAATGGACTGACTTGGCAAGAGTTAGCTTGAAAGGAAAACAAGAAAGAACAAGAAACCAAGGCTTGAAAAACTTGTCTCACAGATTTGAACTTGGTCCGTAACCTTAAAACTGCTTTCACCTGCACAAATGAGGGACTTTTGGCTGAAGAATTGCTTCATCTTTCTTTCTCATCCAGAAAAAGAACCTACAAGGATTCTTTGATGCTGCCTACCGAGAAATATTTCACTCATTCAAAGTATTAAAAAATTGGATGATGAATATTTCTGTGTTGCGGTGAAGGACATACGTCTTTTCAAAAACATTGTTTGCCATTAAGCGGCTTTGGCTGCGTTATTATGAACATGCAGCAATTATGGCTATGGTGGTGCTCCAACGAAATCAACAGATTGTTAATTAAATATCGAGAAAAACACAATGTGACGTTTTCAATTGACCAATCCTTTTATGAACGAAAATAAAAGCACAAAAGAGCAAACTCTAATTTAACAGTCAACTTACAGAGACACTTTTATTAAGCTGTTAACTTGGCATTTATCAATTCATATTTAAAAATGTCCCTCTTTCAATAAAAAAACAAAGGTCAGAACTTTTTGGGACTTAGATGTTCTCGTCACATTCTTGGTTTGAGATTGCGGAGCATTTTATGGTAGACGATCAGTCTGTGGTAAGTGGTAAAGCATTTCCTTGTTACAAATTTGAGTACGCTTCGAGCGTTGGGACCCATAAAATATTAAACGCTGTTTGCGATCTCAGAGTCAAAAGTCTGGCCAACAAACCTTCACACGCAATGTTGAGAAAATGAGGTCAATGTGACCATCATTGGAATCCTGAGGTCAGTGTTTTGCTATATTGCAGTTAATGACTTTTTTTGGTAGATTAATTCTCATTCACAGTGATTTTACCACAGATTATTAGATTGAATAAAACTATGAAATCATTTTCTCACTGTTTTAGTCATTTAATGACACTTTCATTACATGTGTCATAATCTGAGTTAGTTGCCCGTCCTTTCTTGTCAGTATGAGTAGTCTACTAATATTTTTCTACCAGACATAGGAGTGTACACGCGGCCATTTTCAGTCTTGCTTCCATTTTGTGTTTTGAACGGAACAGCAGCAGACCTAAGAGTAGGTTTCCTTCTTTTGTAGCCCTTCCCAAGCCCTGTTTTTGAAAACGTTACAACTGATTTCCTTCCAAACTGTGTTTAATTTATATCTCCCAGTCAATCAGTGCAAAAGAAAGAACAGGTTATTAATCGCTATCAGTTTCGCTCTAGTATGTCGATCCCATTCCGAGCAAGCAACCTTAGTCCTAAAGCGTTAACTCTAAATTTACACATTTGATTTACACCACAGACGTCGTAAACCTGACTCGTGCGACTGTACGCTGGTGCTCTGGCACTAGTATCACTGGTAGGGGGAACATGCTGGCAGACGGTGGAGTCATGGAGGCATCCACTCCGCTTTTATGTATCTGCTGCGGCCAGGCCTCAGTTATTCTTGTGCATAATTGATGGAAAAGTTAGAATAGCAGAAGTAATGCGATGAGAGGGTGCAGCGAAGCGGCAAGGCGGACAAGCGCACTGCTGGCAGCCGGGAGTGGGATCGCGTGCGTGGGGCAGCAAACATTGCAGGGGATGAGAGGGCAGCTGGAGTAACAGGTCATCACAAAGAAGCAGGACAGAAGTGTCAGCCGCTAGTCAATCAAGCACTTCCTATTCCGAAAGTGACCTTCTGGCTAAGCAAACACAGGGAAGATACGTGCCGGTCAGTTGGTGTGACTGAAAACGTGACTTTTTTTGTAACAAACAGTGATGCACCGCTTGTTCATTTGATTTGTAATGCAGTCAAAATGGCATTTTGAATATGCATATGGGCGTGTGCCATTGTTTTGACTCCTTTGAACTCTCATGTGATTCAGCGAAACTGCAGGCGTGCTCACTCTGCTCCTGTGACAAGTTGTGTGTCACACCTTGAGCAGTCAGTACAAAGAGGTGCTAATGGGCGAACAGCCCTACTTTGTCTAATAGACAATGAGCCGCTAACCAGTATCATCCTGTTTCAAAGCGGCCCCGCGACCATTCAGGGAGACTGCAGGAAATGAAGGTTTCTTCCCCTCAGGCTTTCTTTGAATCATCGTACTAGTTAACTGAAACTAATCATTATTAGTCCTCCCAATTTGATTACTCGGACTAGAACAACTGACGTAAAGCAAAACATTGAAACTGGGAAAGGTGAAAACTGGAAGTGTCACATTTTATCAGGCTGAATAATTAACATACATTTCAGCTTTAATAGCACTGCGGTATATCTAAGGAATCTAAGGATGTGGTCAGTGATCAAAAAGAAGCTGTTTTTTTTCCCTATGTCAGCTTTGCTGCCTTTTTTGGTTTGCCAACATTTTGAAGCATGAAGCAGGGGGAATAATCCAAAATGTGATTAAAAACATGAGTAAATGCACAGATAAGTCTTTTCTTTTTAGGATTAGGATAGGAGCTTTTGTTGGTTTAGAGCTGTTGTGCTATTTATAATGAATTTGAATAACTGCTTTTATGGCTACATACATGAAAATGTAACTTGCAATTATTTACATGATGCATATTTATGAATATGCTTTAAAACACCTTGTTTTTATGCATATAATTCTCCAGTGTCTAAATACTCAAATTTATTTTATATCTATATGTCTGCTTCTCAAAAGACTGGTTTTTCCTCATATACAATAAATTAAAAACTGTATGTTCCACAGCCATCCATCCAGTAAATTAATAACTGTGCATGCACGGGCTTCATTAGAAATCTTTTTCGAAAAAACAATAAATTTGTCAGGAGGAATTTTGTGCAACCACAAGACATGAACAGAAATACGATCCCATTGTAACTCAAAGGAAACCATCTGTCTTGGACATAAATATTATTGCGATGCCATAAAGGCTTCCGATGGAAACATAAGCACTAAATGTGCTCAGGAAACAAATAAACCATTTTTATGGCTGTACCTACGGCCCTCTGGGCATTTCTGCTTCCCTGAAAAGACACAAAGAAAATCCTTCAAATCATCACCTTCTAATGTTCTCAAACCTGCACGTAGTAATTTGCAGTAATTTATAGGATTACATTAATTACTCTGAGTAAATGCAGTGTTATTGATGTATTTATATATAGATTTTTTTTAATAAAAGTTTTATGTGTCAAGTATTGTTACAAATTTAATGAAAGCGTGACATGATGCATTGAATCCAGGCTTTCACAAGCAGATTAATAGTGTATGATTAAGAACAGAATTTTAATTTAAAATCTGATTTTGTTGTTTTATGTTTTGTTGGCCAGATGAGAATTTGATTTAGAAAAAAAGTCTCAGTATCTTGTGACTATTGGTGTGGATAGATGTTGGAGTTGAGTTGGTCAGGTCTAGACACGCATTGCACATGGGATGTTCAAGTGCCATTGCCAGCTATTGTTCTAGAATATTGTTCTATTGCCAGCCACAGGTTTTCCATATAGCTTGTTTTATTTTCAATTCAGTTATTTTTTCTATCATGACATCCATTTAAGTTATCATTACTACATTTTTTAAGCTAAAAAGCTTGTGTTGTAATATTTCACCTCTTTTTTGTCAATTTGTTTCTTTTTCATTTTCAGCCATGATTTATAACACGCTACTACGAGTATGTTATAATGTGCCTGTTTACTATTGAAAACTAGGGCATGGAACAAAGCAATGGAGGGGAGTGGTTACCAAAACCCACCAATTGAATCATCAGCGGGGGCTCTGCAGATCTGGGGAAACCAATAGGGTTTTGAAGGGTTGAGTATCTTCAGGCAGATCAGCGTAGTAGAGTAACTTGGGGTGGCTTGAATGCGGAGCGTATTCATTCTTATTATCCTCAAGTTGACTGTAGGTTCAGGTGATTTGCATGGTAAGTTCACTTAAAGATCGATCACCCTTAAAAGCATGCCACTGTATTTCATAAGTGGAGAGAACGAGCACCACCGTCGAATTTAATAGTTGGGCTGGCGCTGGTCCCTGCCAACAGCGAGTGATTCATAAGTTATGTTCTCATATTAGCTGTCATATAATTCATACACACTTCGGGACACCTAAAGTTTGATCCGGTGCGAAAGCGAGAAGGTTACGGGACGCACAGGCCGCCTTGCAGTCGCTCCCCTCTCGCTTCTCTCTCTCCGTCGCCAGTTGTCTGCCACGTCCGCGGACTCTGTCTTAAGGGCTGATATCAGATACGCTGGGGATGAAACGGCTTACACTGGGCTGTAGCCCGGGCTCTACCGAGTTCTCACCCCTTTTTATTGTCCGCCTTAACTCTGATGTCATTTCCATCCCCTCTGGCGACCCTGTCGAACTGATAATATCTTTTGTCGGCAAGTCCCTTGTAGCAATAATCCCGATATGCATACCAGCCTTTGAAAGCAAGGAATATGTGTTATATGGGTGTTAGGATACGAGCGCACAGCCACTCTCAATTTTAGCCTACCCACTGGGGGAATGAATCCCCGTCTGCCTCTGTCTCATCCCTGATGTCTTATAATGACTTTGTGTTTTCTCTTTTCTGCGTTTGATTATTTTGCCTATCTCCCCACTCCCTGCCCGGGTGCGATATCGCACGGTGGCCATTGAATTCGCCATATGGAGCCGGTGCGGCGGAGCCTATTGAGCAAATCACTCAGTCCAGATGCTTTTCAGATGATTGTGTAGCACCGTGCGATTTTAATGCGAATCTCCGCTTTCGCCCAGACAGACACGCTAATTTCATTTGGAGCGTGTGGGATGAAGACGTGCCGTTGAAGACAGACCCCGTCAGTCGTGCTTATCTGGACCGGCACGTCCTGCCACATTTGCACCCTTTTAATCTGACATCCTGGACGCTGGGTTTTTCACTTGTGGTGTGAACGTTATTTAATGATGCCGAAACGTGATAATTCGTACAGAATGTCAGTTCATAATGTTATCACGTCACATTGAAGAAAAATGAAAACGTCTCATTTTTCACAGCCCTTTTGTTGTAGACCAGAATTACGCTAACTGAAGGTTTGTTGAAGCTGGTGTGGGAGTTCAGTGGGTTTAATTGTTTCTGGGTTTCTCAGTGAGACAATGAAAATTGTGATTGCGAGACCAAATAAAACGGTTTATACTGACCTCATGGCACGTAGTTTGATGGCAAAGCCGGAAAGGTCACAACCGCATGGCTGCGGCTTCCCGCCGCTCTCTTGACTTCGCTCCATTAGCACCTCCAGCCAATGGGGTTCCAGCCCGAGCTAATCACCACTCTGAGATGTTTATGATGCATTTAGGATGTTTTATCTCTCAAATAAAAGTGTTTGATAAGTGTTTGAAAAGACAGCCAAGGGTAATCACTCAGGCCGTTTCACAGACTCTCACGCTTTAGAAGTAAGTCCTGCTGTAAAGATCAAAGTCACCTCCAAGTTTTTTCCCATTCTCAAACATCTGCTAAATTATGATTCGCAGAAGGAAAAAAAGAGACGTTTGGATTTGCTCAGATTAGGCCCTCTAAATGTCCTCTGCAAATTTGCCAATTGCACATTTGGTCCGATTGCAAAATGGTGTTTTTGTTCGTTTGCAAGTGTGTCCATGTGTGTTTGTGTTCAGTCATTAAGGTCATTATTCAGCTCTGTTGGGTTGCGGCTGCCCTCAAATAACCCATGATGGCACAGAGATTTGCTGTATCAAGAATAAATACGTTTACTGTTTAGGACTCACTGAGGGCAAAACAAAAAGTATACCTTAAGAAATTAAATCTTTTAGCCTAAGTACACGATGTACCTCCATAAAATCCATATAAAGTATCTGTTCAGTTATCTCCTCAAAATACATAGTACAAAAATAAAACAATGCAAATATTACAAAATATAACATGTATAAATCACTTGTTTTTCTAAAGTGAAACTGTCCAACAGCAACAGCAGTGACCCCCTAAAGTGTGCAGTGAGTTTGGTGGGGGGTCATTGAGAATGAATGGGGGAAAGTTATGTGAGAGGAGGCAATGCCTCCATCATGATATGATTAGATATGACTGGTTATGTTCAGCTGCGATTGGTTCATGTGATAAATCCCGCCTCCTGTCTTCCGTGTCTGAATGAACAATATAATGGCGTTAATGGGAAGACTAATTTAAAAAAGTCATTCACCTAGATAAAACCTCTTTGTTACGTCAAATTAAGACTTAAAATGGCCTGAAAACATGATCTGTAGGAGTTTTTAGTGAGTAATCAGCTTGGTGAAATTTAAAGTAAATCTCACTGTCTGTGACCAATATTTACTGAGTTTTAATGACTGATGATCTGAAGAATTAAAAAATAGTTAACTATTAAAAAATACAGCTGAACGTAAGTTCACAACTAAAACATATTGTTTAAACTGTTACTGCCTTGAGTTATTATTTTGGAAATAAATGTACTTGGCTTTAATAAATAGAATATTTTTTTTTCTTTTTCTGATGATTATTTAACTAAGAAAAAGCCACTGGGATATTAATTTACATTTGGTTAAAAAAAAGTTTTTTCTTGACTTAATTGCCAGTGTTGGCTACTAAAGTTACCTCAGTTTTAATGTAGTGAAAATAACTAGTAAATATGGTATTTTGGCAGAACTGTTTATAATTAAGGATGAATTTAAATAAAAATCTATGGAAGCAATCAGTTCCAATTCTAGAAGAAAACCAAAAATTAATAGGACTGTTTAGAAATGAACGGTGGCTTTTAATGACAAAAGTGTATGTTAGGGTGGGGGAAAACCAGTTGAATAATACCTGGAAATGTTGTCCACACCAAGATTGATGGGCAGAAGCACAACAAATTCGAGCCAACACCGTGAGTCATTTTAATTCCAAATCAAATGTGTAATCACAGCAACAACCTCTGTGGTTTTCTGTGTTCAAAACAAACGAGTGGAAATGAACTGCAGCGCAGAGAGCGGGGCCGAAGCTGAAGAAGGCTGCGTTCAACAGAAGGCTTCCTAGAATTCTCCAATTAAACCGATGATATAATTACACTGAGGAGCCCACTTTCTTTCAGGTGCTAATTGAATTGGTCTGTTTGCCAAAAAAGACTCCCATTCTAGTGAAGGGAGAGAGAAAGAGAAACTGGTTGGGCACATTCCTGCGTTAAGCCCAGGGGTGTTTTTACAGGGCGTGAGGACGGTGTTTTCAGAGAAAATATGTGTAGCTCTGGTATCTGTGCTGGTATGCGAATCATATGTTGAGTGTCAGATGAGCAACCTGTGAACTGTAACATTAGGTATAAATAGCACCTAAGAAAACTAGATTTGATTAAAGAGCGTGAGGTCTTGCACTATTGGTTTCCGAATGGGAAACAATACATATATATGTAATTGCATATACATGTTTGATTACATAAAATAATCAAAATATTCAAATGAAAATAAAAATTGAAATGCAATTTTATATATATATACATACATATATATAAAATAACTTTCTGAGTAAGAAAAAAAAAAATAAACCTTTCATTTAGTAAAAAATACATATATTAAAAAATAAATAAGTAAAAAAGGCTACCTTATTTTGCCCCATGACTAATTGTACTTATTAATTTATTAAATTAAAAACTTATTCATTAATTTTTTATTTGAGTAATTCAAGCTTGAAGTACAAACCTCATGAATGATTTTAAGTCTGTTCAAACCTGTTCGAACCAAGGCTTTATTTTTCATTTTATATTTTTATACTGTTATATATATATATATATATATATATATATAATATATATATATATATATATATATATATATTCAGTAGCCTTTTTTTAAATGAAAGGTTTTTATAGATATTTAATGGATGTTTTAAAAAGTTTTAGGGAAAAAATGTAAGAATTTCTATTAATTATTTCTTTGAAATATTAATATTAAAAAAAGTGCTGTAAGTGCTTGTTTTAATGTTTGTTACTGTATTTTTTTTTAGCTGTCTAGTTTTAACATGAAAATGTTTTGGTGCTGACATGGAATTACAAAAAAAAAATAACACACACACAAAATAAATGTATAAAGTTGACATCTTTTTTTTATGTAATTAATCACAAGAAATGTGATTCAGAAAGGTTTAAAAACTTTTAAAAAGTTTTAGAATTTCTTTTAAATATTAGTTTGGAAAAAAAAATGAAGTAATATTTTTGAAAAAGTACTGTAAAAGCTTGTCTTAATGTTTAAAATTGTATTTTTAGCTGTTCTGTTCTTGCCTTGAAGATTATTTTGGTACTAACATGGAATAAAAAAAGCAATAAGTTAAAGTATAAAGCTGACAGGCCAAGTTTCGGCTGATCTGGTTTGCTTGAGAATTTGGTTAAACTTGCCTAGTTATAAAACAGCACTTACAGGCTGTTTAACGTACCAGGAGTTTGTAGCTAGCAAAAAAAGCTGCAACCTCTCTGGAGAGTTTTGGTTCAGTGGCTGAGACCGTAATCGTGCCTGCCTTGTTTAGCTTCTAACTGAGGACTATTTCTTGCTAAATTCTGTTTGGTTATGTCTGAGCGCATTCATTTCCAATTGAAATAGATGGTCTGTGGAAGCAGATGAAAGAACTGTTGAACAAAATCTTCGTAAATGAGAAGAGACAAGTAGCGCGTTGGTCCACGCGGCGCGCAGAGCAAGGTGTCTAATTGTGTCTGACACCTCTCTCATTGGCACAAGTAGGAGGTTTCAGCACATCAGCAGGATCTAAGCGGGAGCCGAACTCTCACATGACTCGCAGAAGTCTATTGTTTGGTTTATGTTCTCGATAATGTCATAGGATACAAATTTGAGTTAGGATTGATGTCAGCACCTGGTAATGTAGGAGTTTTCTTCCATTAGTTTCGTAAATAAATATCGCAGCGCCCCGTTTGCATTGTCTGATGGGGACAAATAAACGCGAATGTGAGTCGGAGTGATTGGAATCTCAGGCCAGAACAGGCGGCTCCGCCCTTGTGTGTGTTTGTGTGTGTGTGTCTTTTCCCGCTGAGCAAGCAGCGCAGGCTGTTTCTCACAGATGGAGGAAACTACACACCGAGAGTGTGACTATCAGCACCATCACAGGGACTTTTCCTCTCTTCGTGGTGTGCTCCTTCTCACCCTAGCCAGCGAGGAGGCCACCGTGAATCAAACGCCCCATGAAAGCTGAGTCGAAGGTTATCTGCGGGTGTAGACACGTGACAGTCGGCAGCCTCGCTTTTAAAGCTGCCTCTTTGAAATTCACAGTCAGCATCTTAAATCATTCTGTCCCATCTATTTGTTCAGTTTATCTACTGATCTACAGTTTTGACTAACAAGGCAAAAGATTTGAAACTTTCAGTCTGTAAAACATGAAAGTTTTGGGCAAAATTCGGGTCTGAAGAATTTTAACAAATTGTAATTCAAAGAAATTAAAAACAGGTAATCTATCTATGGTTTGTTTTATCGTTCTATCGTTCTATCTATCTATCTATCTATCTATCTATCTATCTATCTATCTATCTATCTATCTATCTATCTGTCTATCTATCATTTGTTCTATCATTTTTTGTTGTCATTCTATCTATCTATCTGTTCTATTGTTCTATCGTCTGTTTTATTATTCTATCTATCTATCTATCTATCTATCTATTGTTCTATCATGTTTTATCATTTTGTCTGTAGTTCTGTTGCTCTATCTATCTATCTATCTATCTATCTATCTATCTATCTATCTATCGTTCTATCGTTCTATCGTTCTATCCATCGTTCTAGCGTTCTATCTGTCGTTTGTTTTATCGTTTATTTTGTTATTGTCTATCTATCTATCTATCTATCTATCTATCTATCTATCTATCTATCTATCTATCTATCTGTTCTATTGTTTATCATCTGTTTTATCATTTAGTCTATAGTTCTGTCTCTCTATCTATCTACCTATCTATCTATCTATCTATCATTCTACCATTGTCTATCATTCTATGTCGTTTGTTTTATTGTTTATTCTATTGTCTATAATTCTGTATGTCTATCTATCTATCTATCTATCTATCTATCTATCTATCTATCTATCGTTCTTTCATTCTGTCGTTCCATCTATTGTTCTGTCTCGTTTTATCTTTCAGTCTGTCCTTCTATTAGTGTCTATTGTGCTTTCTATTCATCATTTGTTACAACTTTTTATCTACCGCTCTTTCTATCATTCATTGCATCCATAACTAAACGTATACCTAATCGTTCTGTCGTTCTATCGTTTATTCTGTCTTCATTTTTCTTTTTCTTTCTTTCTGTAAGACCTATAAGCCTTCAAACTTCAAGACTTCAGTCTTTTTTCAAACCTTTTAAACAAGTGAAGCTAGCATTCAAACTTTGTATTTCTAGTTATAAATTACCATTATATGTATTGCTATGAATTTTAAACCAAAGTAATTCTTCTTGCTTCCTACAATTAAATAGAAATAGAAATTGCAATTCTGTATCCTGTTTGCTGCTGCAATTCAATTCTGAATGACACAGAATGGAGCCCCCAGAGTATTTGCACAGTCATGTATACCTAACTAATTGTGCCTAAAAAGACCATTGCTGGTGACGACCTGTACTGAAAATCACTGTGCGGCATGCAAGTACTTAGAGTGCACCCGGTGTGACCGTTTCGAGTTATACTTTTGACACTGTAATTTACCCACATCAGGCCTCTATCAACAAAATGATCCATACTGACCCCATACAGGCCCTAAAACCACAAAGAGCTGTCTAGCGCAGCACAGTCCACTCACCAAGACATTTATTTCTGATCAGAACCAGACCTAGACCATTGCAGCTATGACGAGAGAAGATATTACCTCCTTCCCTCAGCAGAATTTTCTGGGAATGAGAGCGGTTTACAGGCTCTGGTCTGCTGGGCTCAGGCTGATTGAGCTATGCAGTCCAAGCTTCAGTTGTGGCTGCAGATTGTCTGCTGGATGTGCATATAACGGCGGTGATTAACACGGCCTGTCATCGTGCCATGACGTTGCATGGACAGAGAGCTTCTTTTATGGCGCTGTATTTTGCTGAGTGAATCAGGTTATAAAACTGTCTCTGCTAAAGAGCCCTGCTCTCAGATCTGTTTGCAGACTCTCTTTTATGTATGTCGCCCTCTTGGCCGCATATGTTTCAGTGTTGTCTACTTTACTTAAGTCAAACGTCCTGCTACTGAAAATTGATGATTGAAGGACAGGCATAGAGGGCAACCAATCACAAGGATGTATTTATTGTTATCAGGGCTGTCAGTGTTCTTAGTTTAATGGTTTTCAAAAATATTTGAATATTTAATTTAAAAGTTTTCAAAATATTGTTGTTGACATTTAATTATTTTTTTTTATTTAAAAATTTGAATATTACAGTATATCATTAAAAACATATAAATCATTTGTTTTTCTAAACAAACATTGTCCAACAGTGACACCAGCTGGTGAAGTTACTGCGTCTTTCTTGCCTCCCCTGAGCTCATTGAGTTTTAACTGACTCATGAAAGCGTACCATGGGTTTGGTGGGGGGTAATTAAGAATGAATGGGAGAAAGTCACGTGAGAGGAGGCAATGATCGGCAGTGATTGGTTCATGCAATAAATCCCGCCTCGTGTGTGTTTGTGTACATTCTGCGTTTGTAAAACAGCCTGAGTTTTTGGAATAAATGTAAAATGCTTAAAAACAACTTGATGAGATTCATACTTTAAAGCAGAAGTTCACTTCCAGAACAAAGATTTACAGATAATTTACTCACCCCCTGTCATCCAAGATGATTGTCTCTTTCTTTCTTCAGTCGATAAGAAAATCTTCTTGAGGAAAACATTTCAGGAATTGTCTGATATAGTGGAGTTCAATGGTGCCCCCAAGTTTGAACTTCCAAAATGCCATTTAAATGCAGCTTCAAATGGCTCTAAATGATCCCAGCCGAGGAAGAAGGGTCTTATCTAGCAAAATGATTGCTCATTTTCGAAACAAATGAACAATTCATATACTTTTTAACCTCAAACACTCTTCTTGTCTAGGTCTACGATTTTTTTTCCGTTTTTTTTCAGTTACGGTATGTTGAAAAACTCCCATCTCGTTTTCTTCCCCAACTTCAAAATCGTCCTACATCGCTGCAGAAGTACTGACCCAGTGTTTACAAAGTGAACATGCACAGAATATCAAACGCCCTTTACAAAAAAAAAGGTAAAACAGCAATGTAGAATGATTTTGACATTGAAGAAGAAAAGGAGACGGGAGTTTTTCGACATACCCTAATTATATTGACCCGGATTACACAAACTATGCATGCGCATCACAGAGCTAGACAAGATGAGCATTTGAGGTTAAAAAGTATAGAAATTGTCAATTTGTTTCGAAAATGACAGATAGTTTTGCTAGGTAAGACCCTTCTTCCTCGGTTAGGACTGTTTAGAGCCATTTGAAGCGCATTTAAACTGCATTTTGGAAGTTCAAACTTGGGGGCACCATTGAAGTCCACTATATGGAGAGAAATTCTGGAATGTTTTCTGCAAGAAACATAATTTCTTTACGAATTAAGAAATAAAGACAAACATCTTGGATGACAGGAGGGTGAGTAAATTATGTGTCAATTTTTTGAAAGTGAACTTTAAATGGCTTTAATAAATCGAATATTGGTTACATTGTTAATGTAAAAATATAAGCACCTGGGTCAACAGCCAGTTAGATTCCTTCTCACACCAGGCCTTAAATTTCAAATTTTGAGTGTTGAATATTGGTGCATGACCTCATATATAGAAATACTGTCAGTCAGCCTGTGGATCCTCTTAAATGCACAGTTTGTTTCAAGCGCACAAGGGAATATTCTTAGACGCACAGTGGAAAAAGGGACTTCAGGGTGAGCATGAATCACAAAATAAGCATGATCACCGAACACATGTCTATTCGCAGAGCTGTTGTCATGGTCACCGTAAACATGGTAACATATTTGTTGAACTGTGGCGAGGCACTGTTTTGACAGACTATTTCGTTAGGCCGTTCCATTCGTTTTACTGATCCTGGCCGCCGACTTTAACCTTTAAAAGTTCCCCTTAAACATAACTCAGCCGAATAAGCTTTACCACAAGCTGAGTGACACGCTAAATGGACGTCTCTGTGTTCATTGTGCGCGAGCATTCGATCCCAGATTTCCTGTGGGAATTACACAAACATTTTACAACAAAAAGGATAGAATTCCTCACGCTTTAAAAAAAAGGGGTTGGTGCGCATGCAATTGTGGTCTCGCCGGGTATTGTGAGCCGGCCGGTTTCTTTCTTTACATTTCATGCCGAATGTAGTGAATCGCCTATTAAACCTTGAGGTGCCCACAACATGAAAGGCCTCATTGTGACACCAAAGAAATCCTTGTGACACCTAATCACAAAATAAAGAGAAGAAAAAACCCTGGCACCTCACACCAATCTCCCCGGGTTATCTTGAGCGAGCGTGACCTTTGTGACATTGATAGGATTTCACACACACACACACACACACACACGCACACACACAGAGAAACGCGCCAATACTGACCTACGCAGACACGCACACGCGCTCACATCCACAGAGACGCCTTTCATATGTCTGCGCCTCTGTGGTTTTATATGTGTGGGACTGAGCTCTTTGAAGCTGTGAGGATCATCAGGGCAGACGTCTCCGTGGTGATGTGCTCTCCTGGCCGTTTCTGGAAATAAAGCTCCGGAATGACCTCAGGATTGGGGCTCCACCAAAAAAAAAAACATTTTATAACATTTTATACGGCATGTAACCTACCGAAAAAAGCATCTATTTTGCGTTTGATGGCTACTGTGCTTAATAAAATTTGATGGGGCATTAAAAGTATTGCATGCCGGTTATTAATGTCTCGCTGCTCTGCCATTGGCTGGATGGTGCTGGAATCAGTCTGGATTTTTCCCAGCCTTTCAATCCAACTGACATTAGCCTCTAAAGCGAGGCCAAACATGTGCTTTCCCTTAACGCTGGCCTGGCGATAACCTCCTGCGCCTCGCACTCAGACGGTCCTATTTTTCCACAAGCTGTAAATAAAATAAACA
Organism: Cirrhinus mrigala; assembly: GCA_036247105.1. NCBI lineage: Eukaryota > Metazoa > Chordata > Actinopteri > Cypriniformes > Cyprinidae > Cirrhinus > Cirrhinus mrigala. The sequence goes on along the minus strand of CM070027.1, from coordinate 18,354,409 downwards.
TTTCTTTCTCTTTTATACGTACAGATATGGCATGTCTGTGTGCGTGTATGGTCAGATGAATGAGGTGTGTCCGTCCTCGGCTTTAAATCTGTCAGAACTGAAAGCGTTTAGAGGAAGTCTGCATAAGCTGGTCACGGTAACTCAACCCTCACCTCATCATCAGCGCAGGTGGAGTTCGGTGCAGAACTCAACCCTATAGGACCCCCGTCTCCCTCCCACACAGAAATAAGGGTCATCTATCTCTCCCTTAGAGCCAATGAAATGGCTCGTGGCTTGCTGAGTGATGTCGCCATAAAGCGTTTTCTTGATATTTAAAGAATTAAAGGGATAGTTCTTCCAAAAATGATGTCATGAATCTGTCATTTACTCACCCCATATAGTGCAAACCCTGTAGGTAGAACACAAAAGATGACTTTGACGAATGTTCCTACTGTTTTTGTTTATAAAATCTTAAAAATAAAGGTTCCAAAAGGACTTTTCGCAACCAAAGAGTTCCTAAAAGAACCGTTTTTTATTATTTTTAAGAATATTTGATTAATTCAAAGAACCTTTTTCCACTGTAAAGAACCTTTTGTGGACCGAAAAAAGGTTCCATGGTAGAGTGTGATGCAGAAAACATGGACAGAATCTCAGAATCCAGACATAAAAATGGAATTTACTGTATAAGGCGGAATGTCACGGAATTTGCCAATTTTTTGGATGAATAAATCAAAAGTAGGTCAGTACACTTAAGTCGAAATGCGATAGGGACTAGTGTCTGTGAATATTAAGCTGCAAAAATACTATTTAAATATGAATCCTGCATTTTTCTGTGTGTTTCTGTGTGATTGAATGGCGCAGACGCCTTCACACATACTGAAGCGTATGTGACGCTCAGTGTTTTCAGCCATTGTTGTTTCAATATATGAGTACATGAACACATAAACATAATATCTAGAATGGCTCTGAGAGTCACTTCATGAACATTTTACCGTTTCTTTTGAGAAAAACTAGTGTCATATCAAATGCAAACAGAAACTTAAAGGTCTTCACAGCAACCAGTCAAAATAAAACTTTGGTTTAACTTGAAGAAATAGTGACAGAATTATATGCATAATGTAATGATAGTAAAACTACTAATAAAATTGTTATTAAAACATTATTCTGTAATATTATTAAGTAATATTTTTTTACCAGAATTTATTTACAACACAGCATTTCTTAAATAACTAAATAAATTACTTTTTTATCAAATCAATTATTTAGAGATGCTTTTGACTATTAAAATGTAATGAAATCATTAAAACGGAATCCAAAAAATGAATGAAAAACACAGATTTTGGAAAATAATAAAACAGAATTTGAGAAAAAAAATGAATTGTATTTCATAGGCCCTCAAAAATATAATTTTTGTTAAACCTTTATTAAATAGTTGTTAAACTGTGTAAGTTTCATGATTTCAATTAATTAGACATGCTTTTGATTAATATATTTTTTAATTTAACCATTAAAACAACCATTAAAATGGAAAACAAACGTATTTTATAAGGACCTAGTTCTATGGATGTTAAAAATTCCTCATGGAACCACAGATGTCAATGAAGAATGAAAGTAAATGGGGTCCAAAACAACACTGGCCCTTGTATTTTCATTGTAAGGACAGAAAAACATTAAGACAAATTTCAAATTATCTTCTTTAGTGATTCACGGAAGAAAGTCATACAGGTTTGCAACAACCCGAGGGCGAGTGAATGATGTCAGAATTTTCATTTCCAGGCAAACTATCTCTTATACTTCTGCTTATATGCCTTAAAAAGTGAATTCAGCTGTTTTTAAACCATCTCGCACACCTGTGGGTACTGAAACCCTGCGGATGGCAGGCATACTGTATAATCCGTAACACCTGGATGGGTTTGTGTTGAAGTAAAACATGTGGGTTATCACAATCACCTGCCTTGCTGGCAAAGCAAGCACTGTTTTTATGCAACAGAAGGATTCTTCGTAGTTCAGTAGTTTCGAACTGAACCTGATGCAGTGTCATGCCGAGCCATCCGGCTCTCATTATCGCCTGAGAAGTGATGTCACAGGAAACCGGGCTGTCTGACACTTTGACCTTTCCTCTATTGAAATCTACCGGGTCTCAAATGTCACTCATCATAACATGACAATTGAGAGTCCCATCCTCCAGCGCTGGCGGTGTGAATGTCAGACACACCGCCTCTCCGCTCGTGATTCCATCGAGGGAAGTAAGACGGAGTCTTTGCTCTCAATCAGAAAAAAAGGGAAAGGATCAGGTACATGGTTGTGGTTCAGACTACTTATTCTTCTCTTGATCCTTTTGAACAGACAGTTGTTCTCATGCCAGCCTTGTGGGTAGATAATTAGTATGTACAACACACTGCAAGTTCTTTTAACAAATTCCAGAACTCTTTTTAGGTTTATTTGCACTTTTGTCCGCAGTGTGAGAACTTTGGGTATCGCAGGCATTATCAGCATTCCTGTCCATTTATGTCTCTTGATCGTATTTACGTGCTGTATCAGCTTCTGAAAGCCCTCTTGAGTTTTAATTTACAGCTTGATGGCATCGGGATCAGATGGCTGAGGCCTTTGCCAACATTGCCTTAGGTGAGAGGCGGAGCCTGGCGCTGTTTGCTCAACCCTCCTCAGCCCCATGCACAAAAAAACTGGATGAACCAGGACGCTCGCTGGCTCTCTGAGTCATGTGGTGTCATTTAAGTTCCAGCAAAGGCCTGCGGGAGCCGTGCCGCGATAGGATCAGCACCGTGGCTTTGTGTTTTGTTTGTGCTGGAGTGTGTGTCTGCGCTCCTACTCTCATTCTCCTACTCAGACGTCCATAATAATCCTATAAAGATGATTTAAATGCACTGTGTAGCTTAACTATTGTTGTCTGGATGAGAAAAAAGCCCTGTATTCTCATGTGCTTTTGATGAAAGCGCTGTGTATGGTTATCTGCTCATAACGGTGGAGGAATACGACTCTTTTCTTATGCTTCCCCCTCCTATTATCGCGAAGCACCTGGATCAGATGCTTCCTTATTATCTTAGATCTGTGCAATACTCACAAATAAAGCCGTATATCACAGAGATTTGCTTTAAAAACCTTGAACATTGCCAGCGAAATTCACCAGTGTTCAGATTTTTCGTTTTAGAACTCTGGGCAGAATGAGGGCAAATAAGGACGGAGGATGTTCCACACAGTGAGGAGAAAAAAGGGAGGGAGGGAAGGATTTTTTTTTTTAAACTAGTGAAACCGGTGGGTTTTTACAAACGTTTTGATTTCCTCACTCACGCACATCGGTGTGGGTGCAGATTCTGCAGTGTGTGATTTATTAGTGCTGTAGATCTCTCTTGCAACAGAAAATTGCCTTTGAGCTACTTGTCTAACAGCACTGTAACTCGTTACACCTCCTCACCGTACACACATGACTGTATTATTCTCTCCACCACCTTAGTCTGCATATTTGAAGGGCTCATCATGGAAAACTGAACTTGGTGGGACAACATGAATCACTGAAAACAACCCATTTGGTCATCTGCAGAATATGAGAATGATGGATTATCAAAACAATCCAATTTTAGAATATTACTTGAGAGAAAGAGAGAGGGGGGATATTAATTGCTTCAAAATGTTCTATATTATAACATATGGGATGTTTTGGAGAATGTAGAATGTTTGAAATATTTGTAATATTTAATAGTGACAGTAATGCATGATAACATTTGTTAAAATTACGTTAAATTATCTAAATACAAAATTAAATTCGCTTAAAATTTCTATATAAATTCCTTTTTATATATAATGCATTCTCATTTTTACGAAACGATATCGATTCTTAAATCCCAAGAGTCGATTAGTCTAGCCTGTTTGCATTTATGAATGGAACATCCTAGCGCACCTCCCATTCAATAAATCGCAAAAAGCTTTGTGCTTTGTTACTTTTGATATGAAACAAAGTCTCAGATTTCCAATTCTGTCGTTTTATTACAGTATTCAAACAATAAATGCCGTTTTGGGGCTGTTTAATGTGGAGCGACAGATCGCTGTAGCGTCTCAGTTCAAGAGAAGCACCGTGAAGCGGACATGAACTGATCGTCTCCTCCGCTTTAATACCAGTTTCAGCGCGAAATAAACATTAATAAACATCCAAAGGTATGTTAAAAGAAAGAGTACAACTTACCGATATCCGTGCCCTGTCTTATGTAATTACTCAATCTGTGTTTTAACCGCGAAAAGACGTCAGTATAGCTTGTAAACAATGTCACATAGCGTCATATTTACCTCAGAACAAAACATTCGGTGGCCACAAACTCATTAGTCAGCTAAAAAATGAGCTCTAGAGAGGAGCATTTTGCTAAACATATGCACATATAACATAATTTTACTGTTCTTCAGTGTTTTATGCTATTTATGTTGAAATAGCCACCATTTAAATGTTTATATTTCAAAAAAACGAACTGGAGTCGTATCTGTAACTTCATTATAAAAACTTCATTGAGTGTAATTTAAGCGTTTGTATACAAATCAGTTAATTTTAATATCCAATATTATAGTAATGTAGTACCATCTGACTCATGTAGATTTTACAGCAGTGGTTAAGAGATATTTTTTTCCCTGTACTGTACCTAATATATATTCAAAATAATCAATGTTGAATCTTTTTTTTTTTTTTTTTTTTTTTTTACACATAAAAATATTCCTATACAGAGAGAGAGAGAGCAAATTGGTTAAAAGTGAAAAAACGGATTGGAATGTTGTTGGACTGGAGTGATTACAGAATGCACTCCACTCTGCTCATATACTCTGGTCATCAGTAGATTGTGGCGTCTCTCAGCTGTGTTAGCGTTTAGCATTTAATCTTCAAGTGTGCAGAGACAGTTCAGGGAAGACTCTAAAGGTCCATCATCCATTGTCCTAGACTGGCTTGTTATCCTTGTCATAGAACATTTATGATTCCGATTTATTAGTCTTGACCTGGCAGATTATTACATAGAACCGTGCAATGTCAGGATGGTGTGATGAGTGAAAAGAGGCCCCTGATCAATACTGCTCAAGTGCTCTCCATTTAGATAATGGACACAGAGTCATAACTATCCACTCTGGATGAAGTGGCATAAGGTCACAGGGTGATCCTTTGTGCGAGACAGGAAAGGGATTTTCACCCACGCGATGAGGTAGAGCGAGAAGTTGGTTCCTGCGTGAATTCCCGGCTCCCTACAATTTAACGTCATTCTTAATGGTGCTCCGACTGTAATGGGCCGTTGCAGTTACAAGAGCGTACACAGCCGTGTCGTTAATTTGTGGGTCAGTGTTTTATTGGGTATTTGCTGTTATGCTCTTTTATTTTATTTTTTCTTAAAGCAGATGACTGATATACAGACGCCCACGTTTTTATATCAATAGAATTCATAAATGAGCTTGCTGTATAATTTCAGTGAAACAGCAGAGCTATTTAATAGCTGCATTTGCCTGTGCTAGAAATTAAAATGGAAATCTAATGCAAAATGCATAACCTGATAAACTAACTATTTACCTCTCTTTTTCTTTTTGTCTCTCTATGTTTCTCCGTTTCGGGTGACTTGTGGAATTTCCTGCTCAGGTAAGAGAAAGCACATTCTTTCATGCCTAATATACTCTGTTGTTATGTAAGTGCTTAAATAATATTCACCCTAGAAGAAGGATAAAAGCTTTTGCATATTTTGTATATATCGTTACCAGTGTTGGGAAGGTTACTTTGAAAATGTAAAAGGTTACAGATTAGAAGTTATTATATTTAAAATATAGTAACTATAGTGTAGTAAAGTATAGTAACTATTTCAATTACTTTCTTAAAGTAATGTAACTGATTACATTTTGATTAATTTTCTAAATTCACATTTAGTCATTTAGTAGGCATTTTTATACAAAGTGACTTACAAAATCCATAATTTCTTGAATTAAAATGATATAATTTAATTTTAAAGCACAACCACCACAAAATCTGACTTTAGCACTACTTTTTATTTTGAGATTTGTTCTGGGGTTAAATGCAGATTTAAATTCATAACAAGAAATGGTAAATATTATTACAATAAGTATTCAGATGTAGCCCTCTTTGTAATTTTTAACATTTTCATTAGTAACCGTAATTTAATTACACATTTTTTCTCAGTAGCTGTAGCAGATTGCAGTGTTTGTTTTATTTTACAATTTACAATTACAATTAAATTACATGACGCCATTATATGTACCTAGTTACTCCCCAACAGTGATTGTGTCAGACTGCAAAAAAAAAAAAAACACCTTTCAATAAGGGTTTTTGTGTTAACATTAATGTAGTACCTACATTTTTACAAACAATATTTTTACATCATTTATTAATGTTGGAAAATGTTATTTTTTGCATATTTCTACATAAAAATATATTAACAGAGTAGTGAATTAGAAACCAACAATGAACAAAAATGTTATGTTATTATAAATATAAAGTAAATTTAACTAAATATAATACTGTAAAATGCACTGTTAATATTTTCATAGTGCATTAAATAGCAACCTTATTGTTACAATAATCAGTCATTTTGACTTGTTGTGCAGTAAAAATATCTAAACATTTGAAAACCATATTAATTTATTAAATTACATAAATTTAATGTATTTAATTTATTTTTGGAGCTCAAGAAAAAAAATGCATCCTGGAATGTTTATTTTTCAACACATTGGCAGATTATCTATCTAACTATTTGTCTATCTAACTATCATCTATCTTTTATGCATATTTCTACATAAAAATATATTAACAAAGTAATGCATTAGAAACCAACAAGTAACGAAAATGTTGTTATTATAAATATAAAGAAAAAATAACTAAATGTAATAAATGCTGTAAAATGCACCGTTAATATTTTCATAATGCATTAACTAGCAATCATATTGTTACAATAATCAGTAATTTTGACTTGTTGTCCAGTAAAAATATCTAAACATTAAAACAATATCTATCTATCTATATATCTATTGAAGCATAAAAAAAAAATGCTTAAAATAAAGAAACAGCAATTTACCAGTTGGGTTAGAAGTAAACCTAATATATACAGTATTTTATTTTTAATACCTTGCACAAATATGCTAAATTCATCTTGTCTGAAGAATGTTTAGGCAATTTTAGTGAACAGCGACACTAACATTCAGATATATAGTATGCTTTTTAGCAGTGCGCCACCGTTTATGCCCTGTCATTTATAATGGATTAGCCCATCTTGTCCCTAGCAGGTAGAAGTTTCCCGTTTTGCAAAACAGCACTAAAACATGTTTGCTGTTAGACAACATCTGCGGCGTGTTAACTCCGTTTCGTAAAAGAACATGTGGAAGCCCTGTAATAAATAAGCGGCCCATAGCTGCACGCTAACAAGCCCAAGCCCAACAACATGCATTAGCCATGCCACGCTCTCTCAGAAAGAATGCCGTGCGTCTGGAACGCCAACCGGCCACAGAGACGCGGAAAGCAGATGTGCGCCTGCCGGAGGCTCATCTGGCTCCCCTCTCTGAACCTGCGTGATGTGGGAGTTATTGATGGGTAGCCACCGTGCGCCGGCAAGCGGTGCGGTCATTAGCGAGGTACTGGTAAGAAAGGACGAGAGAGGGAGAAACAGTGGGAGGGTAAATGTGGGAGTGAGTGGGAGAAAAAAAAACAAGTCTTTCAGGTCTCATTCATCAAATAGGTCCACTGAACTCCCCTCTGGACAGGATTTTTAGACAGTTTGTGAATAAGAATCATGGCTACATGGCATACAGTCTCTGTCCATCAGTCCTCACCTCTCAGGAGATAACCAATAGCCCCGAAAGAGGGTCTATGCCTTGTGTCAATAGTCAACTGTTTTGTTTCAGGATTATAGAGGTCGAAGAAAGAAGCGCAAACTCCGTCCTTCGGGATTGATGCTCCATCTGTCAGAAACCAAACGTCTGGCGTGTCTTTCCTTTAACGCAGCTGAAGTTGTTTTCTGTTTGCGCTTGTTTGTTTCATGCGGGATTGATTCATTCAATATATTTTTATAGCTCTGCGGAATTCCTTATAAAAATGCAGTCCTCTCCCTTTGAAAGCACATCGTTGTTTTATTTGGGTTTGTGACTTGTAGAAATTGGAGCTTATTTGCTGTTTTGTGGTTTGTGAATTCATACGCTCTGCTATTTTACCCTCTCTGCTCACTTTAATAGGTCTTTTTCCCCCACATTAAATATCAGGTAACTTTTACTTAAATTGACTGCAGATTTTAAAGATGGATCCCTAAGGACCAGCATTAGAGCAACTGTTGGGCCAGCTGCCCTCCCCCGGGCCCGTGCAGGGGCCATGAGGAGTTCTTGCCCGCTTAGGTCAGGGTTGGAGGTGTGGAGAGATGAGACTTTGAGCCGAACCATAATCAGGGCTCATCGGAGCCTCCTGCATTCCCACCAGCCCGAGGTGTCCATCTGAAGAGACAAACTGTCAACGCGGAGGGTCCTCTCCTGGGCCGCAGATTAAATTCCCACATTCCAAAGATAAACGCAGGGGTCAGTCTTCAACGTTGCGGAGGCTGCAACACATTTGCAGGTCCACTAACAAGGGTGTGCTAGCTAAAATGCAGATATGCGTATCTCCTTTTCATGTGTCATTGACAATATCTGTTTGTGTCCACCTGTCATGGACGACTTGAAGTCCTCTCAAGGAGGAGTGGGTGTTTGGGGCCCTAGCTGCAGTTGATTTTGAATGGAATAGTTTATTCAGAAAAAAATATGGTTTTCATGTTGTTTCAAATGTGTGTTTTTGCCCAAGCTGTTCTTTTCCGTGTAATGAACCCGAATGGAGTCTGGTTTACACTCCAGCATAGGTGGCAGTATTGCACCTTGACATTGGTTCAGGTTGCCACCAGTCATAAAATAAAGCAGTAAGCCACAAGAAGCCGTGGTTTTTGTGAAACGGAGTGCCTAAAACCCCCTTAGCTGTTATAAATTCACTGTAAACCACGGCTTCATGGGGTTATTGCTTTTATAAAACGGTTATTCCATATACGTAGTTTACACCAGTGCATTTTCGTTTTGAAATGAGTAACTTTTGCTGTGGTTATGCCGTCTTTTCGACCCTCAAAAATGGAGAAATGGGTGCTGCAGACCCTGTTAAAATTTGAAAACTCTGGGGTTGCGTTTCAGTTTAAATGGACCAAAACAGAGACTTTTGAAAACGATGAGGTGGCTGCCCACATTCGCTCTGACGACCGTGTAAACAATAACATCATGCTCATTGTTGCAATATATGCTTTATACTAAAGCATCAAGCCCCAAGATGCCATGGTTTACAGTAAATTTCTAACAGCTAAGGAGCGTTATTATGCACAATGCAAAGTTCCTAAAACCCACGGCTTCACAGGGCTTATTGCTTTTATAAAACGGTTGTGCCATATACGTAGTAAGGTTTCACAAAATAAAATGGAGCAAATAAAGCGTATAATATTAACAAAAACATTATTCTTCCACCAAACAATGTAGTTCCTCAGAAACGGCTGTGGTTGCAACAAAGTAGTTGCCGAGCAACGCACAAATGTAAACAAAGGTGTATGTTTGTAGAGTGATTTACAACAGTTTTGAACGCAGCTCAACCAATCAGAATCAAGGACCAAAACTATTCCTTTTATAATGGAAAAAAGAAGACAATGCCAAAAAAGTGTTATGGCTAATGCTAACACTGCAGCTTAGGAAAGGAGACCAGATGCTGTTTTTTTAATGGATGTCAATGGGGGAGAGGCTTCACTATGCTGAATAAAGAGCTTTTTTTGAGAAAAAACTTATCATTTATTAAATCATCAGCCTATCGGCTAATCTTCAACATGTTTTTAGTAAACAATAGATTTGGATTAAACTACTTTTAGAGTTTATACCAAAAAAAAATGTCACTTTATAAGAGAAGACACAGACTTTTTGCGACAATTGGGATTCAGCTTATAGCACTTCTCTTTCATTCTTATGGTATCCGTAAACAGCGATTAAGTTTCACACAACTCTGACTTGAATTCAGTGACGTCAAAGCTATATGATTAGTTAGCAAGGCACACGTGATCCAAGTTGACTGTTACGCTTTCTCCAATATTAATTAATACAGACCCTTTCAACTCCCGATAGTAAGACAATCTGTGGGGTAGCTGTTTTCTATTGGGGACTTGGTTCAATTAATCGGTTGTTGATTGGATGGAGGCAGATCTTAAAGGGTTAGTTTACCCAAAAATGACAATTCTGTCATTAATCACTCACCCTCATATCATTCCAAACCCGTAAGACCTTCGTTCATCTTCAGAACACAAATTAAGATATTTTTAATGAAATCCAAGACCTTTCTGACCCTGCATAGACAGCAATGCAGCACATTCCAAACCCAGAAAGGTTGTAAGGGCATCGTTAAAATAGCTCATGCGACATCATCGGTTCAACCTTAATTTTATGAAGCTACGAGAATACAAAAAATATCTTCTCTTCCGTGTCAGTCTTCGACGTATGCGTGTGCACAGCCCATCCGCTTCTATTTGTCCTTTTGTGCTTGCATTTAGTTCAAACAATTAAACATGCTACGTCACAGGACATTTTGCTAAACGTCTCCTGTGGTATTCCAGTTTAAAAAACCATTTGGGTTTGGAACGACTTGAGGTTGAGTAAGAATGATTTTCATTTTTTGCAAACTGTTCCCGAGCTTTCAAGTCTCTGCGGCATTTGATTTTCATAGTATGCCACGGCGAAACCGCCAGTGTATGATTCATGCAGATAAATGAATACTATTGTGCTTATTCATTCTTTTGACCTCTCGCACCCTCGCATACCTTTATTCATCTTCAGACGTCCATTCGAGGTCACTCCTCGAGTTTAAATTACGGGAAATTCTGTGGCATGTATGTCACAAGCGTGCACCATGAATCACACTGACATATCATCCTCAAACTTGCAGCGGCGGCGTCATTGGCACACTTCGCTTCCTTGTTTTCTGTTTTTTTGCCTGCAGCGACGTGGCATCAGATCAGTTGGTTTAGGAAACATTCACACCTGGAACAGTGCTGTATTGTTCTGCCACACCCGCGAGCGAAAAGAGGCTTCCTCTTCTCCGTCTGGAGTCTGGTCCCATGAGGCCTCAGCGTAGGCCATTGATAAAACGGCCGCTTTCTATCTCTCGGCTCACACTGGTTGAGCTCATCCCTCTGGCCTGGGTCTGACAAGTCAGGCTCGGTTAAGACTTTTCCATGGCATCGATTGCTGTTAACTTACGAGCGTATGTGTGGAACACGGCTTATTAGGCGTGAATGGAGGCAGGGACATGTTGGGGAATGTGTTTGTGTTTGGAAAGCTGCCTGACACTCATTTGTGAGGCAGTGAAAAACATTGGCAGCCTAGAGGTGCCTGAGCCAACTTCCCGGTCTCGTATTTCAAATCCTCTTAGATGAGGAAGATGATAGTGCTGTGAAATGGAGATGATTATGTTTACTCTAAACAATGCCTAACAACATGCACAGGGATTTCCTTTAAAGCTAGAAGTCTGTGGCATTCTCTCTTATTTTAATGCGGCTTGGAGCTTCACATGTGCTGTTCTCACCCATTTTTACCTAGCATTAGTGGTGGTACGTTGTTCTTGGTTGGCTTTACAGTGCAAACAGTCTTTTAAGCCTTTTAATCTCCATTGAGAAAGAGCCATTTATCTCTACCTGTTGAGTGACAAGTATAGAGTATAAGCTCTTTCTATGCGTGCTAGGGTGTTTCTTTCAGGCTGCTGTCATTTTGAACACATGTTGGCATTTTCAAGGCCTGGAATTCACTAAAGCTCTTTTTTATTCCATCTGTTTGCATTCGGATTTGAGGAAAATAGCTAAACATGCGGCGTCTGTCCTCAGTAAGAGGTGTGTTTGTCTGCTGCTTGATGTGTTTGGTCGAAATGGTGTTAAATGGCTCAGCGGGAGTGACTTAAATAAGAAAGACCTGGCAACCCACATCTATGCCTCCACACAGCACACTCATTAGACACTGACAGCATCTTTAGAAAGACTTGGTGGTACGGACTCTGTATGGGGTCCGGTCACTGGCGTACGTAACTGGATCCTACGGTATGCGAATTTACTGTAGCTTGAAAATAAAACTAGGAGTAGAACTTTTTATGTCCTTTTACATCTGTTCGACATTTAAAACTTGAGACTTAAGACTAAGTTTCCCCCCAAATGCACTTTAGGAATAAATAAAACATTCAGGTTTTACAGCTGCGTCTTGGTCTTGTTGCCAAGCTTTATTTTGAAAGGCCTGAAGGTCCAGAACCTGAGCAGGAAGTCTTAAATTCAGGGATGTGGAGGAGGAGGAGGAGTTTGTGCAGCCAGATGGTGCTAAATACTGATTAAACCCTGGATCTTTGAACCCCGTAGATCTCTCCAATTAGCCATTGTGTGGAGGACAGAGTGAAGTGGAGAGGGCCAGGAGGCCCCCTGTGAGTCCTTAAGCCCGGCTTTGTCACCTGACACTTCCCCTGTGCTAACAGGCCTGCGAGAGACTCTTCAGAAGACTTTAAAACATTCGAGTGGGTGAATTTCAGTGTGACAAGTGTAGAGGGACAAGAGCCAGCAGGCACAGAGGAATGCTGGGACTCTGCACTCAATGCTGGAGAAACAGCACGAGTGTGCGAATGCGTGTGTCTTTGTGCGCTTTCCCCCCATGTGGTTGAGAAAGCTTAATGAATGTTTGGATATCGCTCTTCGGTTGCTAGATCGTAGGTTCTTACTAGAGATTTTTAAATGTTTCCAGTGTTCGACATTTAGAGATAGTTGTGACTCTTTCAATGTAACGGGTGCCTTTTTTAGTTTAGTTTTTATTTTTATTTTTTTAGAATCTATGGTATGATTTTTGACATTCTAGCAGATGTGTATCTATCTATCTATATGTTATTAGATATGTAACATATATATTTTTATGAATATATATTTTAATAATACACTATAGTCAAAAGCTTTTGAACAGTAAGATTTTAATGCTTTTTCTAAAGAAGTCTTTTCTGCTCAACAAGCCTGCATTTATTAGATCTGAAGTACAGTGAAAAAGTAAAACCTAAAATATTTTTACTATTTAAAATAACTGTTTTTTATTTGAATATATTTTTAAAATGTAATTTATTTCTGATTTCAGTGCTGAATTTATATCATCATTACTCCAGTGACATGATCCTTCATGTCATTCTAATATTCTGATTTGCTGCTCAGAAACACTTATAATTATTATATTATGTTGAAAACAGCTGAGTAGAATTTTTTCAGGTTTCTTTGATGAATAAAAAGTTCAGAAGAACAACATTTATCTGAAGTAGAAATCTTTTGTAACATTATAAATGTCTTTATCTTCACTTTTGACCAATATAAAGCATCATTGCTAAATAAAAGTATTAATTTCTATTATTTCTTTACCCAAAAATGGTATGTCACAAAAGCTTTTTTATTTCAGTTAAATGCTAATCTTTTGATCTATCATCAAAGAATTCTGAAATAAAAAGTACTCAACTTAAATATTGATAATAATAATAATAAGAAGAAGAAGAAATGTTTCTTGAACAGAAAATCAGCATATTAGAATAATTCCTGAAGGATCATGTGACACTGAAGACTGGAGTAATGATGCTAAAAATTTAGCTTATCACAGGAATAATTTACATTTTAAAATATATTCAAGTAGAAAACAGTTAAATAAATAGTAAAAATATTTCAGAATTTTACTGTTTCTGCTGTAGTTTGGATAAAATAAATGCAGGCTTGGTGAGCAGAAAAAAAAACTTAGTTAAAAATCTTACTGTTCAAAAACTTTTGACTGGCAGTGAATGTTATTGTTGATTTATTGTATTGTTTTCTATATTATTCTACTTTATGGTATTATTATTTTTTATTTATATTTTTTTCATATATCCTGGTAAAAGTGCTTCATATAAAGAGATTAATACTGATATTTACAATGTCCCACATTATATCTAAAAATAGTTGTGAGTCATTCTATGAAACGGGTGACTTTTTTTATATTGATAAAATGTATCTATCTAGGTTATTAGATATGTTATATATATTACAGATTTATAATGGATTTATCAGTATATTATTGTTAATTTATTGCATTTTATATTTATTATTATATTTTATTTAGTATATATATATATATATATATATATATATATATATATATATATATATATAATATAATTAATGTATGCTGGAAATACATTAATTATATTATATCATATTAATGTATGCTGGAAAAAGTTCCATAAATATCCACTTTTCAATTGCCAGTTGTTCACGATACAAATTTGCTAAGCATTTTATCCAAGTCCCCTTCTGAAAAAAAGGGGAAAATGTAACACACACACACACACACACGTTTAGGAATGCATCTATTTTAACATGTTTTCACAAGGTTTGTGTCAGCTATTCATTGTTAAAGTGTTAAATATAGATGAGGAACACAAAAGTGACTGATTCTGTAGAATCCCCCTCATTTTCCCATGCTTTGTGTCCCTCTTTGCCCTCTCCTTTTCCTATTTATAAATCCTGTCATCTGTCCTCCATCTGAAGGTGTAGTATAGTGTCAGATCTCTTGTTAATGCTGACCTGCTTTCAATTAGTTTGGAGAGAAAAGAGGATTAGCTCTGTTTTACCTGCAGCAGAAAAAAAGCTACATCATTGGTCTGCCTGTGACAGCACTGCTTAAGATCTTTCACTGAGTCCATCAATACTGCGCAGGGCGGCTTGCCAAGACCTGTTTCTCAAATAAGCCCATGTACCATTCACACTCGCTTAGAATGCAACCCATACCTGCCTTTGTGCGTTCCGTGCTCCAAGTCAAACACTTACACACACACATACAGGTAAATCCCACTTACCACCCATCTGTAAACTTCACCCTCCCTTCAATATGCTGACTGTGAGTGATCGCTTCTCCTTCTGGGGCTGAAAGTAATTCCTCTGAAGGGTAAATAAACTGGGAGAGCCTTTGTCTAGTTAACTCAAGGTCTGCAGAAATTGCCCAACAGACTGCTCTCTATACCTGTTGAAAGAAAAACTCACACTTGATTTAGTAAAAACCTAAAGCCTGCGGAACAAACAAGGATGTTTTCCATTACAACACCTTGCGTATTCATCAAATGTTGTTCGGAAGGCTTTAGCACACTAGCTTAAAAGCTAAAAACCAACATATCACAGCAGCGAAAATTGCTCTCCGAGTCGTTCTACGACTAAACAAGGATCTGCGTGTTGAGTTCCTGTGTTGATAGACGCTCGCCGAACAGCCTGTTGAGAACCGCTGTATGCGTGTTAAGTGCGCACTAAAAAAACTCAGTAATGTCTGTTGACTGATGCCTGTTCGCACCGTTTTCATGCTCCCAGCAGCCCTCTGGATGCTGCGGTTTGCAGAGCGAGGCCAAGTTGCTATCTCTTCATACATCGCTAAATAGCTCGTACTGACATTGAACCAACACAAAAGCCGATGCCCATGCTTTTCTTAGAAACACATTATAAACAGCTCCCCCACCTCATATGATCGTGCTCACAATTGTAAAGCCTGTTTTATTCATTGTGGCAGAATATGTCTTTATCACACGGGATAAAGCCGTAATACAGTCATCTGTCCCATTTCCATGTGGGGGAACATGCCTGTCATTCACAGAGGTTGTGTATTAATACACCGCAGTGTTAGCCTTGCCACCTCCTCTCTTGGCCTCCCTCTGTGGCTCTCTTCTCCTGTCTGTAGGCCAAGGCCACTCCATCAATCTGTTAAAGCGACAACAGTGGAGGCCTTAGCTGTCTAACAATAGCAAGGTAACTACCACATACCATGGATACGTATATGAGACCACAGATTAAATCCGGCGCTGTGCTGGGATGCTAATCACTTTAGCAGGCCCAGACAGGCCACCGAAGACACAAATATGGATTATGATATTGACGGAGGACATTAGTCAGGGTTGACGCCATATTTAATTTGATGGGAATGCAAACGAGGCTGTGAGCTATATTCGCTTGTCATACGTTTGCATGCATATTTTATTTTTAGCCCACAAAGGTTCATACATATCCACTTTTTGACTTCGTACTAGTGGTGTCAAACGATTATTCGCGATTAATCGCATCCAAAATAAAAGTTTTTGTTTGCATTATGTGTGTGTACTGTGTATATTTATATATATATATATATATATATATATATATATATATATATATATATATATATATATATATATATATAAATGCACACATGCATGTAAATATTTAAGAAAAATATTATATTTATATTAGGGCTGTCAAACGATTAATCACGATTAATGACATCCAAAATAAAAGTTATAATGTGTAATAAATGATAAATGTGTGTGCACTCTACTGTATATATATATATATATATATATATATATATATAATATTTATATATATAAATATATATATATAGAAAAACAAATATTTATATGTATATGTATTTATAAATATATATATATGAATATTTTCTATAGAAATCTAACATATTTTTCCTTAATATTTGTGTGTGAGTATTTATATATACATAATAATTATACACAGTACACACACATAAAATATGTAAACATAAGCTTTTATTTTGAATGCGATCAATCACGATTAATCGCTTTTAATCGTTTGAGAGCCCTAATATAAATATAACGCTTTTCTTAAATATATACATGCATGTGTGTATTTATATATACATAATAATTATACACAGTACACACAAAATGCAAACACAAACTTTTATTTTGGATGCAATTAATCGCAATTAATCATGATTCATCGTGATTAATCGCTTGACAGCACTACTTTGTACATTGTACTAAAGCCAAAATAAACAATTAAATATTATCTGTAAGATATTTGCTTTATATTAAGTTTAAGATTAAAACTATTATTTAATTGTGTTACTTTTTCTTTTTTTGTGTGCATAATATATGTGTGTGTACTGTGTATATTTATTTTATTTATATTAATATCATTTATTTACATATAAATATATTTAATATATAAACATAACATTTTTCTTAAATACATACATGCATGTGTGTGTATTTATAGATATTTATAATATTATATAATATTGGACATATGTTGGATGTGATTAATCGTTGCCCAGCACTAATTATATTAATAATTTATTTAACTATATTCACTTTTTTTATATTATATTATATTATATTATTAATGTACAAATCATCAAACAGGCTGTACTTCCATCTGTTATAGCTCCATTTCCATTAAATTTGACATCTACCCTGAGTTGTGTTCAACTTGACCTCAAAATTAACATTCAGAAAGCCAGTCAAACTCTACATACATTCAGGGAATTTAGCATGATATTATTACCATTGCCAAATATCACTCGTTTTTGTTCAACAAAAATATCTCCGCCATGGATTGGTTACCGTTGCGTGGCAGTCTCTAATTCATAACTTCAAAGAGTACCGCAGTTGCATATTCCATCATATTCCACTTCATAATCCAGGATGTTATGTTATGATGTCAATCACACAACCACAGCCCATAATAAATATTTTCCTCACGAGGACTTGTTGAACTTGGAGCCCTCTGCTCTTGAATGCAGATAGCAGAGGAAGCACCCGGAAAGCTCTCCCTCCACTAAAAACATAAGTTCAGTCAGACACGGAACGTCTTGCCGCAGAGCAATATATACTCGACTCACTGTTTATTAGCTCAATCACGGAGATAAGAAACATCTGTATTACGGTTCCGTCCCTTCATCTTCGGTTGAGGCCGGGACAGGAACACCCCGCTCTGATTTATGGAAAGGTGTTCTTTTTTTACTTTAATCACCTGTCATCAGATGGAGATTATAAATCCTGCTGATTATATGTGCTGGGGCTGCCCATGCCCAGACTGCCTCAGTAAAGAGAAAATGAACTTTCCAGAAGGGTTCCTTCCCAGAATGCTATTTGGCGATGCTGTCCGTACAACACAATATGTGGTGCATCAGTGAGCTAATCCTTCCCGGTCGGTATGAGGCGAATTCAAATGAAGTCTGGAGGTGTTTCTCGTCCAAAGCAATGAGACCGTATCTAGTCAATACCATTGGTGCGACATATGGCACATGCATACGATTTTTTCCCCCCAGGCAATACATTATCAGCTAACTTTTTTCATTGCAGGCTACCGTTTCTGTGTCAGTAGGGAGGCGGTATCTCCTCAAAATATTCGATGAGAACAAAAATTCGTAGTACAAAAATAAAACAACACCAATATTACAAAATATAACATTAAAAAAGTGTATAAGTCCTCCATCGCGATATGATTAGATATGACTGTTTATGATTGGCTGTGATTGTTTCGTGCGATAAATCCCGCCTCCTGCGTTCGCAAATCAGTCTGAATTTACAATATAATGGCGCTAATGGGAAGACTAATTTAAAAAATAAGTAAAAACTCACACATTTAGATATAACCACATTGTTACATCAAAATAAGACTGAAAATGGCATGAAACATGATCTGTGGGAGTTTTTTGTGAGTAATCAGCTTGGTGAAATTTAATATAAATCTGCATCTGTGACTAATATTTACTGAGCTTCAATGAATGATGATCTGAACAATTCAAAAATAGTTGAAAGTTAACTATTAGAAAGAATAGCTGAACATAAGTTCACAAATAAAATATATTGTTTAAACTGTTACTGCCTTGTTACATTTTAATAAATGTAAAATGCTTAAAAACACAAGCTTGATGAGTTTCATTCATGGCTTTAATAAATAGAATATTGATTACATGAATGTAAAAATATAAAAATGTGACTGGGACATGAATTTACATTTGATTTAAAAACGTTGCCTCCTCATTTTAGAACACCACCGCACACCACTGCCTAAACTATACAAATAGATTTTAGAAGCAGGAAATGTTACTTTTAAATAGATTTCAAATTTACATTCTTTCTTGAAGTCATGTTTAAAGATATTAAATCATTCTCCTAAATTATCATGGCTGCATGCTTTCCAGTTATACTTTAAGTTTTCTCTGTGTGTGTGTGGCTGTTTGTTGGCTCTCGGCCCTGCAGGGTGTGTTGGCTGATGGAGGAGGCTCTGACAGGGCCGCTGAGGGTTCTGATGAACTGGGCTGGATGGGGGAGATTGAGAGCACCAGGTGTGGGGGGCCTGAGCGCGGCATGCTTGGCACTCTGAGGGGGCTCTATGTTTAGATGTTACATTACGTTACATGTGCTGTTTTTTCTGGCGCTGCTGCGTTTGTTGAAGGTAAAAACGCTTCTATGCCAGCCTCTAGGCCACCCTCACGCTCTCTCCCTCCAGTCCTAATGTTAAAACAGCATAGTAGGTCAGTGTATGTTATGTTTTAAATGCTGGTGGTCCTCATCATGGGATGCTGATGTGCTTCTGTCTCCACCAGTCTGCTTACCTACCTTCCTTGGTCAAACAGTCAACTTATAACTAGCCCATACCTAAACTTAAAGGGATAGTTCACCCAAAAATGAAAATTCTTTTCTTAATTACTCACCCTAATATCGTTCCAAACCTAGAAGACCTTCATTTATCTTCGGAACGCAAATTTTTGATGAAATCCAAAAGCTTTCTGACCTGCATAGACTTTTCAGTTATGCTGCTGTCTATGCAGGGTCAGAAAGCTTTTGGATTTAATAAGAAATATCTTAATTTGTGTTCCAAAGAAGAACGAAGGTCTTACGGGTGAAATGAAGGAGAGTATTTATTTACAAAATTAAAATTTTTGGGTGAATTATTCCTTTAGCAACTACCTTACTATCTATTAATAAGCTGCAAATTAGGAGTTCATTAAAGCAAAATTCATGGTTGATAGTTAGTCTTTAGTGAGCATTGGACCTTAAATAAAGTGTGACAAAAAATAGTTCAGTTTAAAATGAGAATGTTATATTTAAAATATAATTCTTATTTTAAAATATATATATTTTATCATATAAAAAAATGTAAATATATATTTTCATTAGGCTATTATGTAGGCGTGTATGTATATAGACTACTATTACTGTTTTTTTTTTTTTAATAAATTGGAAGGTTTATTCAGCAAGGATACATTAAAGTGACAGTAAAGACATTTTTAATGTTACAAAATGGGTTTTATTCATTAAAAGTGGAGCTGAAAGACGATTAGTCACGATTAATTGATTCAAAATAAAAGTTTATGTTTACATACTAATACTATGTGTGTGTACTGTGTGTATTTATTATGTATATATAAATACACACACATATATGTGTTTTTTAAAGTATTTGAATGTATTGTATGTATTTGTGTGTAAACACTTGCTGTCAAACAATTAATCGCATTCAAAATAAGTTTTTCTTTACATAATATGTGTGTGTACTGTGTATATTTATTATGTATATATAAATACACATACATGCATGTACATATTTAAGAAAAATGTTATGTTATATATATTAAAAATGTTTATATATAATATCAATGATAGGAATATACATATATACATGTAAATACATGTAAATATTTTCAAAATATATACTGTATGTGTATTTATATTAAATATACACAGTATATACACATATATACACAAAATGTTTCTTGAGTAGCAAAATTCAGCATATTTGAATGATTTCTGAAGGATCGTGTGAAACTAAACACTGCAGTTTTTTAAGTTAAGCTTTGCCATCACAGGAATAAATTAAACATTTCTTCATTTATATAATTTAATTTTTGTTTTTGTTTTTTAAATCTGGGTCAGGTGAAACTTAAAAACATAAACCTAATTATCCAATGCTTCCTTTTGAGCGATTAGCTGTCTTTTCAGGAAAGCCAGACAGTTGCCATACCTTCATCGCCCACTCTTTTCTCTCATCCCGTATGGTCTCACAGCGCTATGCCACCCTGATGATACATTAAAGTGCAACTTTCTGGAAAAACACCCTGGTAATACTCCCACACAGGACTTTAATAGGACATAAACAAAACGTGTTGTGCTCTCGACTATTTTAAGTCACCCGTAAATCAGCGGGAGAGCATTGTGGACAATTAGCAAGGCTTGCTGATTGAAGCCAGACTCCGTGGCTTGCTAACTGCTGCTCCTCTACTTTTAATTGATTCAGCGTTGTCTTGATTGGGTGCAGAGCAGCTTTGCCCAAGGCACTGTAAAACGACCCGGGTGGTTCGAGGCGCGCAATGGCCCCTCTGGGAGAGGTCAGATCTCCAGCCTGCTGTGAAAGGCAGGTTCATGTTTGCTTAGATGTCCGTTCTCTCTTTCGCTTGTGCTGCTGAGCTGTTGCTTGTTTGTTTTTCCTCAAGTTCTCCTTCGCATTTGTTTGTTCCGTGTATACATTTAATGTTATACACTCACTAGATGAATGACCCCAGGGTCAGCGCTGTCATTCCATTCGTTCTCTATTGAATATGGAGGCCTTCATTAATAATGGGCGATCCGTGACCTCTGACCCCGGTTCTGACCTCACGTGGTCTCAATGTTGCATTAAGCCCACTAGAGTATATTTGGTGCCAAGCGCTCATGTCAATCTAGTTATTTGAGATCTGTAAAGCATCTACTCAATATTCATTTGCAGCAGTAAAGAGTATCCACTCAGGATAATGAGGTTTTCAATCTAAACAAGTATGTTATTTATAAGTAGTGCGTCGGCTTGCACTCGTCAGTTAAGTTCATGAGGCCGAAGGCTGTCCCATTTACGACCTTTCACCAAGCCTGCATTAATACAAACTCGGGTTGGGTAAAAATATTGATGTTTTCAATCTCAATACTGATTCTTAAAGAGACAGTTCATTCGAAAATGCAAATTCTGTGTTTGTTTACTTACCCTCATGATTTTTTCTGTGGAACAGATAAGCCTTTTCTGTTCTGCAGTTTTAGAATGACATGAGGGTGAATAAGTGATCACAGAATTTAAATTTTTGAATATTTATGTTTACGTTTTTCAACCAGTGTCGCTTGATTCCCCATTGTTTAGTGTCTGACTTTACTGAAATATACCCACAAAAAAAAAGGGTGAATGCAGATGTGAAGGTCAACCGTTTATATACAGTTGTGTGTTTATCAGCCCATAGGTTTAACCGCAGGATGGTCGTGTTTGGTGAGTGACATATACCATACGGCACTCCACTAATCACAACGACACGAGAGTGGGACGATTAACCTGTGGCATTGCGAATACTTTCCACATATCATACATGTTAGACAAGCAACAATCTCACCCAAGACCGATAGTCCCGTTCTCACTCACTCATGTTCGCTTGCTTTCTTCTCTCCACACATCCGTGCTCAAATATCTACCTAAACCCGATCCTTTCTTCTCTAATCTATTGCTGAATATTCTTTGCCAATGTTTTTGAAATATAGACATGCCTCCCACAAACACCAATATGTTTTTAATGTAGCAAGCCATATATCTTGTCTCTTCAAGAAAATCTCACACGGAGTGTTTTCCATGGGAAACTCGCAGCTAGGCGGCTCTTATATGCATTTTTTTTCCTCCCCTCCTTCACCTTCATCCGTCTTTTGAGGCGTTTGCCAAGCCAGCACAGCTTGAAGTCCTGGCAGGCCATTGTTTGTCTGTGATGTTAATGCTTCTGGGCAGACATTCTTTTGGAAGGGGTGAATGAGTGATATCTGAGGCGTTGGGAGATGTACCGTTGCCTCCCCACTGAATGATGGGACAACTGCTTCACGGCTGGCCCGAGAGCTGTAACCTGAGGAGGAGATCCTCCATCTGTGCCACTGTGAAAGGCCTGGAGGGCTCGAGGCTTAGCTGACCTACACCCCTGGGAGTCACGTCAGTCATTGCCTCAAGAGCGCCCTCTACAGGAAGTTGTAAGGAGGTGCTCTTAGAAGGATAGCTCACCCCCAAATTAATCACTCTCAACCTGTATGACTTTCTTCTGAACACAAAAGAAGATAGAATGTTTGTGTACACAATGAAAGTCAATGGGGTCCAAAACAAAGTTATACAGATTTGGAATGTTGGTGAGTTCTCCCATTCTAAACAGTAATTCCGTTTCCGTCTATATCAGCTTGATTCCATTTTTTTCAATTCTGGAGAACCAATGCCAGCTTCTCAGAGTTCTTTTGATTTAATTGGCCTCCATTGGAAATTCTTGAGTGAAGAGCCTCCTTCATTTTTCATTCCATTGTTAAGTCTGAGGAGTGTGACCTTGGGATGAACCAAGTTTAATCATGAACTCCACGAGCCCACTACCTCCCGGTGTCCTGGCTTTCTTTAGACTCAGGTCTGCCCCGGTCTTCACCCATAACCCTCTGTTTGAGCACGTAGAGAAAGAATCGACTGAATAGAAGGATTATCGTTATAGGAGGTTTTTGTTGTAGGACTTGTTCTGATGCAGCCATGTGCCATGTTTGTGTTAGTAGGCTTGATAGAAACAGCTAATGAGCTTCTTTTTTAATCCTAATGATGAATTGGCACAGCATTGTGTGGTTTATTGACCAGCTGGCCCATCGCTCTTCAAGCACATGAAAGAAAGCCCAACATTGATGAGCTGTTTGTCTGTTATTGGGTTTAATGGGGTCAAATCTCTTTATAACCCACTGGAGCTCATCTGATACACATTGAAAATGAATTGCTGAGGTGGCGTTTGATTTAGAGGCCACGTAAGAATATTATAAAGTGACACAATGTGACTCAATCCTCTCACTCATTGATTTTTTTCTGACACAGACACAGAAAAGCACTCTGTTGCCTTTAGGTGTTGTTGTCCAGAGAGCTAATATGTTGTTGTCCGGTCCTCAAACTTTGTGACCCAGGGGAAATAGTTATTTAGTATCCTCTAGCAAAGATATTTCACATGACAGACAGGTGAAATGACTCAAACCACATTTCACAGAGTATTTATGTGTTTGGCAGGTGCTTTTAGACAGAGTAACTCACACTACCAGTCAAAAGTTTTTGAACAGTAAGATTTTAAATGTTTTTTAAAGAAGTCTCGATTGCTCACCAAGCCTGCATTTATTTGATCCAAAGTATGGCAAAAACAGTACAATTTTGAAATATTTTTACTATTTAAAATAAAATAATAATAAATTTTTCTATTTTAAAATATAATTTATTCTTGTGATTTCAAAGCTGCAGTTTTAGCATGATAACTCCAGTCACATGATCCTTCAGAAATCATTCTAATATTCTGATTTGCTGCTCAAAATAACATTAATTATTATAATTATTATGTTGAAAACTGCTGAGTAGAATTTTCTCAGGTTTCTTTGATGAATAGAAAGTTCCAAAGAACAGCATTTATCTGACAAAGAAATCTTTTGTCTTTATCATCACTTGTGTTCAATTTAAAGCATCCTTGCTAAATAAAAGTATTAATTTCTATAATTTTTTCCCCCCGCCAAATTTTTTTTTTTTATTTCAGATAAATGCTGATCTTTGAATCGTTTTATTCATCAAAGAATCCTGAAAAAATATACTCAGCTGTTTTAAATATTGATGGTGATAATATTAATAATAAAAAATGTTTCTTGAACAGCAAACCAACATTTTAAAATGATTTCTGAAGGATCATGTGACACTGAAGACTGTAGTAAGGATGCTGAAAATTTAGCTTTGATCACAGGAATAAATTACATTTTAAAATATATTCAAATAGAAATCAGTTATTTTAAATAGTAAAAATATTTCAAAATGTTACTGTTTTTGCTGTACTTTGGATCAAAAAATTGCAGGCTTGCAGCAAAAGAGACTTCTTTAAAAAACATTACAATTTGACTGGTGGTGTATATTACATTGAAAATTAGCTTTTTTATCAGTTCAAATTAACCCATGACCTTTGCGTTGATAGAGCCATGACTCTACTATTTTGTGACTAATTTAGAGCTTAGTTTAACATGATGAATGGAAAAAAGGTGATACTCTACAGTAAGGGCCAATTTGTTAACAGTAGTTAATGCATTAGGTATCATCAACTAACAATAATAGTTATAGCAGATAATGTTAATTCACAAATATACTGTTTATATTGTTTATAGTCAATTCATATTTGTTCGTAATACTTGAAATAATGTAAAATGACACTACAGTTTAAAGTTTGGGAAATTAATACAGCAAGGATGCATTTAATTGATCAAAAATGACAACATATTTATTTTTCAAACAAACTTTCTGTTCATCAAAGAATCCTGCAAAAAAAAAAAAAATGTTTCTACAAAAATATTAAGCAGCACAACTGTTTTTAACACTGATAAAAATAAGTGTCTTGAGCACCAAATAAACATATTATTGAGGGATCACTAAGGGAATGGCTGCTCAGATTTGCCATCACAGGAATAAATGATGTTTTAAAATACTGTAAAATGGTTATTTTTGTAAGAGACTTTTGTCAAAAACAATATATTTCAACACCCCGAAAACCCACAGTTTAACAAATGGTCGTGCATAATTTGAAATGCTGAATATTTGCTAGTATATGTAAAATAAAAATCAACCAATATTTATAAATGCTAGTTTATTATAGCTAATCCGTTCACTAGAGTTAAATCAGTTACCTTATTCAAATATGTGTTTCTTTTTTTTGTAATGTTTTCCATGATTCTATGCTCTGGATGCCAGTTAAGGAAAACTGCAGAACTGTCAACACTAGACTGAATCATTCCACTTAAAAAGATGACAGGAAACACAAGAAGCCAATAAAATTAATCAGGAAATAGCTTTGTGTTTGCCAGTACCCAATGACAAAGTAAAAAGACATGTTTCCTTGTTACACACTGTCAAACACCAGATTTCGAGCTGGAAACATTAGACTGCGTGATCGCTCAGGAACTATGTTTTTCACAGCTGAGATTTTGCTTTCCATTCAGATGATGTCGCTCCCAAGAGTAGTAAACAATAGTTGTTCAAAATAGCCCGAAAGTGCTTGCAGATTTTGAGCAGCATCCATACGCACACATACATACACGTGCTCGCAAACCACCGCCAAGCCGGCCAAACCTACAGGGAAACTCAGTATTCCAGCAGTGCGTTTGAAATCCACGTAATGATAATCTGATAGGTCTCGAGCTCCATCTGCTCTCAATAGTCTTTTATTGTCCGTAATGAGTGGAAATCTTTGTGTCAGCGTGCCCAGCTGTGCTTCTGTCCACAGCAGGATCGCAACGCTAACCTCACATTAGCCTGGAAGCTCATCTGGATCTCCCCAGGGTTCCTCCTGGGTGTCCACTAGCGTACACCCTAAAAAATTCCCACCGAATCCTGCACAATCCTGAGTCACCAGCCTGCAGTCATGACTCCAAACATAGCTGACCTGAGCATATCCATTGCTACTAAACTCGTATGGAGCCCAGGGCTCTACACTTACTTTTCTCTTTAGGAGCACTTTAGGCGCACAGTCAAAATTTAAGGAGCGTCTTCTAATCAGTAATCAAAAAATCTGATAAAAAAAACAAAACAAAACAAAAAAAAAAAATAGCCTTTCCATTACGAGGTGAAATTTGACTTCTTAAAGTGATTTACTGGGGAAATTTTCTAACTTTATTAAAAGTTTGTCATCTTTTATGTCAAATTTTTTAAAAATTACATATTTTAGGCTTTTTAAAATTTCTAATGAAAACAACAGAATAAGAACAAGTAGAATAAGTTACCAATCAAATGAAATCAATATTAACAAAATTAATTTGTACTACAAAGGTGGCACAGAAGCACACAAAAGTGGCTTGTAGGTGTATTTTCATAACTTTAATGAGGCTTATGGTGGCATGAGTGCAATCAAATTAATAAATTCATGTTGAGATTAATGTTTTAAACCTATTTTGAATACAGAAATATTAACTGATTTAAATAACTGAAAAGGTACTTTAAAAATGAAACTAAAACTGGCAGCAAGTCACTGATTTAATTGAATCATTCATTTGATTCGTTTGAACGGCTGATTCATTCCAGAATAAAGCAAGTGACTCTCTTTATGAATGGGAAATCGAACCATTGACTCACCAGATTTGTTTAAAAATGCACATTCATGAATGGAGATGCGCAGTGTCTAAGTTGTGACTTGTTTCAAACTATTTTTGACGACGAAATAGAGCAAAATCCGGCAATACTGTTATAGTCAGACAATGTAAGTCACGTAATATTAACTTTGTTAACTTAACTGTTATATTAAATCAATATCTCATTTACAAACTCCCTTAAAAATCATTAAAAGCTGTCACTCATCTTAGTTCATCGCAATCTCACAAAGTTTCATTATAATCAGCGAAGCTCTCTACACTGCACAATGAATCTCTTATTTACACTCTCTCTACACTTTGTTTATGAAAGGATTCTTATCTGCAAATCAGCATATTTGAATGATTTCTGATGCATCATGTGACACTGAAGACTGGAGTAATGATGCTGAAAATTCAGCTTTGATCACAAGAATAAATTACATTTTAAAATATGTTCAAATAGAAAGCAGCTATTTTAAATAGTAAAAAATATTTAAAAATTTTACTGTTCTTGCTGTACTTTAGATCAAATAAATGCAGGCTTGGTGAGCAAAAGAGACTTTTTAAAAACCTTTGACTTTTTTTATCAGTTTGTTCGTTTATCAGCCGTAACTCTACTATTTTGTGACTAATTTAGAGCTTAGTTAAAGATGATGAAAGATGTAACTTATTTCAGACGGTTTTTGATGATGAAATAGAGCAATATCAGGCAATAGTGTTATAGTCAGACAATGTAAGTCACTTCTTGTTTATTTAACTGTTGTATTAAATCAATATCTCATTTACAAACTCTTAAAAGCTGCCACTCATCTTAGTTCATCATGATCTCACAAAGTTCCTTTATAATCAACCAAGCTTTCTACACTACACAATGAATCTCTTATTTACACTCTCTCTACACTTTGTTTATGAAAGGATTCGTGAGATTTGTCTGTGATACATTACTCAACGTTGCAGAAACACATAGAAACCTTCAGCGTAAAGTGCTGGTGCTCCTAAATATTTTTTAATAGTCGCACGCAGTAGTTTTCGACTGTAGAGCCCTGGAGCCTTTGGGAGTCTGTATGTTTCCTCATCGAAATGAAGTCGCGCACATTCCGTTGATATTCATATTTGGTTAGATCCTCTCGAGGTCATCTTGATGTACAATAAACAAGATGTAAATCTAGAATAGTTAGCCGTTTTGGCACGAGAGATGCACATTTTTTCTTCTGAAACATTCCTCGGAGTGCCATATTTCAAGCTGTCATCTCTCGCCCATGGAAAACTCATTCTTTCAGGCGTATTTAAAGCATCCACGTCAACGACAGGATTATGAATTTTCCCCGTGATCCTCAGCGAGCCCTAGCGGACTCAGATCGGATGATTTACGTGCTTTCACATTTGCGGTAATTGCTCTCAAATAAGTGGCTTCCTCCAGAAGTGGCCTTTCTGTGAAGTAGGGGCTCGATGGCTCGTAAAACATACGTATGAGAGTCACTGAATGGCTAATATTTCATATCGTATATACTCACTGCGGCCTTTCTTGTCCTCGCAGGTTCTACCGAGGAGACTACCACATCGACGTATGCATTAACGACTATTTGGACGTCTACTGTCCCCACTACATGGACACGGTCCCTGAGGAGAGAACAGAGCGCTACGTCCTCTACATGGTGAACTACGACGGCTACAGCTCTTGCGACCACACGGCGAAGGGTTTCAAGCGTTGGGAGTGCAACCGGCCTCTCTCGCCCAATGGGCCTCTGAAGTTCTCTGAGAAGTTTCAGCTTTTCACACCGTTCTCGCTGGGATTCGAATTTCGGCCAGGCAGAGAATATTACTATATCTGTGAGTATCATCTTTTGTTTTTTTGTGCAGAAGTGATTTGTATCTCAGTGATGTTTTATGCTTTCTGTGTCCAAAACCAGACGGCGTGCATGTTAAATAGATTTGTAAGACTGGCTTTCGGTGGAAAGAAGTTGCCTGGAAAGAGATGTTGTATTAGCGTCCTCACGGAGGATAACGCAACTCTTAATGGTATACTTTTAAGACGAGTATCTGATTACGAGCATTAAGGCAAGGAAGTCGTTGCCAAGTATGACTTTGTTTTTCAGGAGTCTTGGCAAACAGGCTACAAGGAAAACATGAAGCTCAGGGAAAAACATCTCGGTCTTCCTCTAAAGAGTCTTTGTTACAAACTCCTAGTCTCAGCTTTCGTTTGCTCGTGAGAGGGCTCTTAAAAACAAGCATCTAAACCCATGTTTTTACAACTGGAGTCAGATCCCTACAGGGCGGGAGTGGGAAGACAAAATAAGGCACAGGAGTGGTCCGACTTTTCGGACTGCTCAGGGCCGCGATGGGTTCATTTATGCAGGCGCACGCAGGAGATGTGGAGCGTTTGATTTGGCGGAATCCGACCTGATGATCTGACAGATCTCATGGGCGCATAAAACGACGGACATGTTTTTATGAGATGTGAAAGGAAGGAATAGCAGAACGGGGAACGGGTGGGGGACGTGGTAGAAACGGGAGATAAGTACATGGAGACTGAAAAAAAGCCAGATAGGAATGCACGGTACATAGCATTTAGGGGTTAGATCCCAGCAGGAGATATGGATGTTTCGCATGAATGTGGGTGTCTATCGGAGACGTTGCTACATAGTAAAACAGACTTTTTTCCCCAAAGGCCTCTGAGTAAGAATAATAGGATGGGAAACATCTCGACTGAAGTGATGGAGCTGTCAGATACTATGAGGGGTTTTACAGTTAATGCGATGTTGGAAAACAAGGATTCATAGCGCACACGTCTCACTCTTTTGTGACTCAGTGTCATGATTCAATTGTTACGGGCTCTCTCAAGGGAGGAGGAAGTTTCTCCATTTGTACGGAATCACGAGTAAAGGGAACAAAATAAACAGCACGTCAGGTGGCTGAAGTTAAAGAATAGCTGTTTAGAGTGATTGTTATCTCAAGTAGACGGTGGCTTTCAGTAACCTTGATCATATCGCAGGTTGAAAACAGAAACAGAAAGCTGGAAATATTTAAAAATGTTTTAATACCAAGCTATTTTAATAAATTAATTTAAATTAAATAATTATAAATAAAAATAATACAATTAAAATCTATATGCTTTAGTATTTCATTTTTAACAGCTTAATAATATAAAATAATTGTAGATTTTTTTTTTTCAATTTATATTAAAATTAAATTTGATGTACTGTATAAAATATAAAATCATTTTGTTTAGACTATATATGATATTATATACCATTTAATTTTTAATTATTGTTTTTCTATTTTTGTATTTTTTATCTTACATTTAATAATTATTATGCTTCTATTTTGTATTTTTTCCTGTTACTGTATAAAATAATTTTAGAAATAATTAGCTGTCTGTTTCTGTAAAATGTTTTGTTTATATATTTAGTATTATATACTGTTTAATTGGCATTTTTGGCATTTTTTTAACAGCTTATAAAAAAGATTTTTTTTATTAAAAATATTTTTTTTTACATTTTTGCATTAGTGTTTACAATTAAATTTGATGTACTATAAAATCGTCTTATAAATATGTTTACACAATATATAATATATACAATTTAATTTTTGATTATTATTTATCAATTTTTATATTTTTTGTTACTGTATAAAATTTTATAAATAAAATTAGTTTAGACTATATATAATATTATATACTATTTAATTTTTTTTTCCATTTTTATATTTTTCTGTTACTAGATAAAATAATTTTATAAATAAAATTTGCTGTTTAAAAATTAATTTTGCTATTTTTTAACAGCTTATGTTAAAAATTAATTTATGAATAAAAATTGTCATTGTGATTTATTTTATATATATTTTTTTTAAAATCACAATGACAATACTGTATAAAATAATTGTATAAATAAACTTTATCTATAATTTGTATGTTTTATATATATAGTAAAGGGTATATTAATATATTTCATTTTCTATTATTTTTGCCATTTTAAAAGCTTATATCATAAAATCATATTGTAAAACTGATTGAGTTTTTTTTTTGTTTTGTTTTTAAATAAATTTAGATTGTTTACTTTTACATTTTTGCATTAATATTTGCAATTAGATTTGATGTACTGGATAAAATATAAAATCATTTAAGAAATTAATTTTGTTTAGACTATATATAATATTATATTAATATTTTTAATTAAAAATGTTTAATTATTTTTCCATTTACATTTTTTTCTGTTACTCTGTAAAATAATTGTATGAATTAAATTGGCTAAAATGTTTTAATTTATATATTTAGTATTATATGCTATTTCATTTTTAATTTTTTTCACTTTTTATAATATAAGATACTGTGTAGAAAATAATTTCACAAAATTTTTGTCAATATTTTGCTGTAAAAACAGTAGTTGTTTTTATAATATTATATTAATATTTTTAATTAAAAAATTTTAATTATTTTTCCATTTACATTTTTTTCTGTTACTCTATAAAATAATTGTATGAATTAAATTGGCTAAAAATGTTTTAATTTATATATTTAGTATTATATGCTATTTCATTTTTAATTTTTTTCACTTTTTATAATTTAAGATACTGTGTAGAAAATAATTTCACAAAATTTTTGTCAATATTTTGCTGTAAAAACAGTAGTTGTTTTTATGTTTTTTTTTTTGTTTTTTTTGATAATATATATAGAAGATTTGTATAGATCTTTTAAAAGACATCATGTATTCATTTTTAAAAATGTATTCATTTTTAGTCTACTTAATATTTTAAGCAAGTTTTCCTGAATCATTCTCTTCATTAGTGTGATGTCTGCCTGTCATGATTTGGTAAGACAGAATGTCTTTGTTAGCTGGTGTGGCGGCTAATCATTCTGAGTGAGGGGTCGCTCCAGGAGAGCAGAGGGGTGACAAGCGCGGTCTCTGTGCTGTCAGTCAGCGTGCCCGGCCCGCTCAGGAAGCGATCAGGGGGGATCAGAGGGCCCGGCCCCACAGGTCAAATGTGAACATGCTCTGATGACTGCAGTTGAACTCACAATCCTGAACGGCTCAAGGCGGCATGTTTTTCCAATATGGCCGATGTGGAAGTCTGATCTTAATCTCCAAGGATAGAAATCCAATTTCAAGGGAAGGTTTTTAGTCGGCCTCTCCCTCCTGCGCGAGCGGGGCAGACGGCAGCGCAGCCTGTCTGATATGAGCCTGCTTCAAAAGCCCACGACTGCTATTTGTAGTCTAGTCCCTCCATCTTCATAATGCTGTAAGGTAAACCAGAAACATTCCCGCTTTGTGCTTAAAGCAAGACCTGATTTGTAGCTTTGATAAGAATTCTGTGCTTTGCGGTTTGCTTATAAGTGGCGTAGTCGCTACCTGAGCCAATATTATTCCCCACATTACAAAGCCCACTCAAGAATGCGCGAGAAAAGAGATAGGTGCACGTCTTATCTCAAAGACGGCGCATCAATCCATCTTGCCCTCATTTATCAGACTTCTCGCTTACATCACATCTGATCTCTCAACCCATATCTGGAATAGTGGTGTCTGGGAGGTTTATTGCCTCTGGCCGTCTGCAGCTCGGGTGGAGAACTACACAAGGATCCGGTGTCGGCCTTGTGGGAAAGGAGATGTGGATGAGCAGCCCGAGTCGTGACAGTGTAGAGTGTCTTTGAATAAGCAGAGCTGGTGTAGTAGTCTAGTCTTAATGTCTGCCAATGAGAGGTCAGTTACACGCCGCATGCTGACAGCGAGGGAATTCTGATGACTGACAGAATGAGAGTTTGTCACATAAGCCACCCATGAAATCATCCTAATACGGCCGAGGCTGTTGATTATTGTCACAGTTTATGTTAAAGAAATTCGGCGAGAGCCTTGAAATTAGAGATGTGTTTTTCTTGCTGGCATTGAGCATTCGTGCTGTGCCTAAGATCCAAAATTAACACACGTCAAGCGCAAATTGCGAGTAAAAATTGGCTTTGATGAGTAAATAATGAGTTACTTGCCAATGACGGGTAACTTTGTAAGGAACTGCAACTTAATACATGGTTGAAGTTGAACTGTAAAAGTAACAGCCTGACCTTGAACAAACCGTTTACTAAAGAAAGCTTTTGCTTTGATTTTTATCTTACATAACTGACCTTTTTTCTGCAGAACTTAATGTGAAAACACATGTGAAATATTGCTATTTTAAAGTGATAGTCCACTCCAGAATGAAAATGTATTCATCATTTACTTACCCTCAAGTTGTTCCGAACATGACGTCTGTGAATCATAAAAAATTATAATTTTAAGATTATTGTAACCTCACATGGAATAAAATACTATGGAAGTCAATGGGGACCAGTAACTGTTTGATTATCAACAAGCTTGGGGGTAAAAAAAAAAAAAAAAAAAAAAAAAAAAGATGACATAATTTTCATTTTTGGGTGAATTGTCCCTTTAAATGTCAAAAATGTTTGATTATCAACAAGCTTAGGGGTAAAAAAAAAAAATAAAAATAAAGATAACATAATTTTCATTTTTGGGTGAAAGTGTCCCTTTAAATGTCAAGAAAAAGAAAGAACATTTATGGGAAACACATGTGAAATATTTCTTTCTTAAAGTGATAGTCCACTCCAGAATGAAAATGTATTCATCATTTACTTACCCTCAAGTTGTTCCAAACATGAGTTTCTTTCTTTCTTGAATCATAAAAGATGATAATTTTAGGCAGATTGTAACCACACAGAATAAAATACTATGGAAGTTAATGGGGACCAGCAACTGTTTGGTTACCAACAAGCTTGAGGGTGAGTAAATGATGACATAAATGTCATTTTTGGGCGAAATATCTCTTTAAATGTCAAGAAAAAGAAAGCTGGAGTAACACATTTATATGACAAGTAGCAGTTTGAACTTTTAGAAAGTGATCCTGTATATAATGCTGCTGCAAAAACAAAAAAAGCTGATTTTTAATTTATTTTTGTTTTGTTTTATTATTTTCAGTTTATAAAATTATACACTTGCATATGAATTGAGTGTTACTACTATAGAATACATATTTGAGATTTGACATAATTTAAGTGATTTTTTTTTGTGTAATAAAAACAGACATAAATAATCTGTACATAGTTTTGTACATAGTAGTCAGATTTCTTAAAGGGACAGTTCACCCAAAAAAATGAAAATTACCCCACTCTCAAGTCATCCTAGGTGTATATGACTTTCTTCTTTCAGACGAACACTATCAGAGTTATATTAAAAAATGTTCTGGCTCTTCCAAGCTTTATAATGGCAGTGAATGGGTGTTGAGATTTTGAAGTCCAATAAAGCGCATCCATCCATCATATAAAGTGCTCCACATGGCTCCGGAGAGTTAATAAAGGCCTTCTAAAATGAATCGATGCATTTATGAAAGAAAAACATCCATATTTAAAACCTAATAAACCATAGTCTCTAGCTTTCGCTAGCTGTCGTATGCGCATTCACGAGAGAGAATATGCTAGTCTTGTGAGAACCAAGTTTTGTTTAAAGCTCGGCTTTTATTGAAATACTCCAACATTTTTCTTTACAAATCCTTTTTGTACTTCTGACTCGTGACCAGTGTTTTTTTGCTTCCGCGTTCATCACTTCTCTCTGGCGTACGACTGTTAGCGGAAGCTAGTTTTAAATACAGATATTTTCCTTACACAAACGCAAAGATTCACTTCAGAAGGCCTTTATTAACCCCCAGGAGCCATGTGGAGTACTTTTTATGATGGATTTATGCACTTTATTTTGCTTCAAAATCTCAACAGCCATTCACTGCCATTATAAAGCTTGGATGAGCCAGGCCATTTTTTAATATAACTCCAATTGTATTTGTCTGAAAGAAGAAAGTCATATACACCTAGGATGGCTTGAGGGTGAGTAAATCATGTAGTCATTTTCATTTTTGGGTGAACTGTCCCTTTAAGTGTGATGTTGCAGCTGAAATGCAGTTTTGAGAGTTTTGTGAACTAATGTTCACTCCTGCACATCTTTCATCCGCGGTCCCCTTTCCTGCCCCACATATCTGAATGCCTACCCCAGGATGGCATCCTATTAACGTCTCTGGGCAAAAAGTTAATTTTGGACTCTGACAACATTGATGTTACGATATACAAAGCTCGGTTTGCACGCTCACGCTCAGCCGTTATTTATTGTGGTAGTAGCCGACAATAAGGTAGTGATGTACAGCGGATTTGTGAAGTGGTGTTTCCAATCAACACTGGGATCCCGCTCCAAACTAGACCAGACTTGAGGAATGAGACAAAAGCAATTTCACCCAAATCAAAGGAAATATGCTTGTGGGGACATGATTAAGGGTTCTCAAGCCCCTAGTATGTCAGTGTAGACAGCACATAAGCACATTGATTTAACCCAAGCTCTCCCCGCAGTCATGAGGGTGTGGGGATGAGAAGAGAGACAGCAGATTAAGTGCAGCTGGAGACCCCACACAGCAGGGAATCATGGGGGTCAAGGCTAGAAGAGCCATGGTGCATTATGGGAATGTCTGCAAGCTCAGAGATGAGCCAGCCAGCTAATAGGGAAAAGAGTTATAATTCTTTTCTTCCGACATGTCTTTCTCCTGTTTCCTTTTCTTTCCTCTGCAGGCAACTGATCCTGTTATAGCTTCATCTTGACACCTTCATGGTGGTTTAAAGTGTTAAACGGATATATGGGTCAATGACAAGACACTTTTTTTAAAATCTTTTAATTTATTAGAAGATATATTACAATGTAGTTCACGCATACAACGACTTAAGTAATGACTGTCAAGATCATGTTTTTTAAAGAAATATCAGATATTTTGACCTTTTTATAACAAGAAAAAGGTAGTTCAAACTGTAAAATGTCATGAGTCCCAACAACTTGAAATTTTTTTTTAAGAAATATATACATATATGTGTGTATGTGTGTCTGTGTGTGTGTAGAAATACATATATACTCACACACACACTTATTACTTATATATATTATATACTTATAATATATATATATATATGTATATATACATATGTGTGTGTGTGTATAAATATATAAATATATACATGCATATACACACACACACACACACACACACACACACACACACACACACACATACACACATTACTTATAATTATATATATATTATTTACTTATATATTAATACATATATATATACACACATACATACATATTACTAATATATATTATACTTATATATAATAATAATAATTTATATTAATATTATATATTTTTAAAAGTATAATAATATAATATCTAATATTGCACTAATACAATAAAATATATATAAAAAAAGTTATAAGTTACAAGTAAAAAGTAAACATTTCTTTACATTACTTTAAATGCACATGAATAATATATTAATCTTATATATGTGACCCTGGACCACAAAACCAGTCATAAGTGTAAATTTTTTGAAATTGAGATTTATACATCATCTGAAAGCTGAATTAATAAGCTTTCCATTGGTGTATGGAAAAAGGACAATATTTGGCCGAGATACGAGTATTTGAAAATCTGGAATCTGATGGTGCCAAAAAATCAAAATATTGAGAAAATCACCTTTAAAGTGGACCAAATGAAGTTCATAGCAATGCATATTACTAATCAAAAATTAAGTTTTGATATATTTACGGTAGGAAATTTACAAAATATCTTCATGGAACATGATCTTTACTTAATATCCTAATAATCTTATATATAAGTAATGTGTGTATTTATTTATTTATGTATTTATTTATTTATTTATTTATTTATCATTTTGAAAGTATATCTAACATTTACAAATACAATAAAATTATTTTAAATGTGCATGAATAGTATATTTCTCTTATAAGTAATATATGTGTGTGTGTGAATATATTTGTTTGTTTAATTATTTATTTATAATTTTAAAAGTAATCTATTATTTTACTAATACAATAAAATATATTACAAAATGTATAACAATATTGGTTTATAACAATGAAAGTAATATGTTTTACTAATTTTACTTTGCTAAATAATACAATAAAAATACAAAATACTGGATTTAAGTATACTTTGATAGGTATGTATAATATTATACTTTGATAAATATATTTTAGTAAATATAAATAAATAAAAATAAATACAAATTAAGATTAGATGTAGATAAATGTTACTACTTTTTACTTGCTACTTGTGACAATCATAAAAATTGTCTGAAAAACTGAAAATTTGATCAAAAATGACACCATTAGATACCAACATAAATATAAAAAGTGTAAATTTCTGAGGTCTCAGCACATGCATTTCAAAATCCCCTTTTTCTTTCTTTTTCATAGCTACTGATATACTCACTGACCCATATATTTCCTCAACAAAACCAGGACCGTGAACTCATGTGGTTTAACCGGGAGGACTCAGTGTAAGGTTCAGCAGTTCAGAGGGACTGGTGATATGCTCTATGGACTCAACAGAAGTCATTTGTATCATCACAGCTGATTACAGAGCTTTTAGTGGCAGGTGTTTCTTTCGGCCTGCGATCTGTCATTTGCAGCTGTTGATGTTACCAGCAGCCAGTACAGCTTTAAGTAGCAGGTGTTGATGTATGTAGTGACCAATCAACATCCAAGAGGCTTGTGGAAAGGTCACAACCAGCAGAGGTTAGAAAAAGAGCTCGGAGAGGTTTAGCACAAATTTGCTGTCCAGTGGTCAAGATAAGGGTGTTCAATAAATATTTGCTGCCAGTAAACAAATTTCAAGAGAAGACTAATTCATCATCCTGCCACTAATGGAGCGTGTGTGCTGTTCGCATTAGTCTTAGCTTATTTATGCTGAAGTATATTGTCAAATAATCCAAATTTCAAGCATCCAACCAGAAAAACAAGACATCCAACCTCTATTTCTTTCCATCAGGAAAAGCCACAGTGGAATACATGTCCGTATCAGTGAAAGCGAGCCTCACCAATTGAATTATCAAGAACATATTGTGTTGGCTATAAGGAAATTGCATTTTGTGCAGTCCGTGCTCATTACTCCTTACTTTGAAGGGGGAGATTTATTGAAGTGCATTGCATTGCTCATTACTTTGTCACCTTTACGTCCAGTGTGATCTGTGGGTAAAATACCAAGCCTTTCTTTCTCCCTCACTCATTTGCATTGCTCCCTGACTACGCCACATTGCATTACGTACCGCATAAAGAACGGACAGTGGAGAGCGAGGCTGTCTACCTGTTCTTCTTATGGTGCTAATAAGCTTTTCTTTATGGAGAGGACAAATTGAGAAACATGGCTCATGGTTGAGATGACAAGGGAAACAGCATAGCCGAAGTAGCACCGCTCGCATCTATCAGTAAGAAGCAAAATGAATGCTGATTGTGCATTCCTCTGAGGCCGGTGGAGGCATTTAAATGAGGCCTTTGCTTGTAGTAAGCTACAAATGGCTAAAATAGGTAGCATGTGATAGACTAAACCTGAAATAAATTATCCTAGTGGATAATTTAACAGTCGAGCTGTTGCGTTGTCACCATTTTGGAAAGGTTGTCCAAAAATGATGGTCATTATCTAACTGTTGCTGCCTAACATTGAGGTTTTGTCTTGTTTTTGATGCATCAGTCAAATTAAAATTAGGGGAAAAAGTGAAAAAAGTGGTGCATGCACTCATAACTTACTTGGAGTAAAATTACATTTTATTCAATTTTTTAAAAACTTGCCATAAAGTGAAACATGTTAATATATTTAACAATAACAATAATAATTTGAATTTATAAATATTTTATTTATATTTTATGTTTAATAAAAAAATGAAAAACATTTAAACATTGATTTTTTTTTAAATGTGTATATAATTTAATATAAATAATATATTTAATATATTAAATTCATATATATTAATTTTATTATATGTAGTTTAAAATGTATATATTTTTAGATCTTCTTAATTTTATTTGATTAAAATGTATAATTACAAAATTTAGCCCTAGTGGCCCCACCACCCTAGAAAATAAATAAATTCACATTTTTGCAAGAAAATGTGCCATTAAGTGAAAAATATAAATATAGTTCATAATAATAATAATAATAATAATAATAATAGTTATTATTATTTGATTTTATAATTTTATATTTTAAATGTATACAAATAAATTAAATATATTATAATATTTTATATTTAATTTATATTTTATTATGTTTAATATAAAAAAACACTGATTCTTTTTAAATGTATATAATATTTAATATAGTTAATATTTTTTATATATTAAATTTATATTTTTATAATATTATGTATAATTTAAAATGTGTATATATTTATACAAATATATAAGTATATTTAATAATAATAATATAATAATAATAATAATAATAATAATTTGATTGTATAAATATTTACTGTATATTTTATGTGTAATATAAAAATATAAAACATTTAAACATTCATTTAAAAATATGTATATAGAATTTAATTTAATTCATATATTTAATATATTAAATAAAATGTATATATAATTTAAAATGTATATATATTTATAAAAATATATCATTTATAGATTTATTTTAAATTTAATTTCTTAAAATACATAATAAGCATAATTTAGCCCTACTGGCCCCAACACCATAAAAAAAAAAAAATAATGTAATTTTAAAAAAAATTGCCATTTAGTGAAAAATATAAGTATATATAATAATAATAATAATAATAATAATAATAATAATAATTTGATTTTATAAATATTTTCTTTATATTTTATTGTGTTGTATATAACAATGTAAAACATTTAAACATTAATTTTTTTAAATGTATATAAAATGCAATATTATTAACAGATTTAATATAATACTATATATTAATATATTTAACTTCTTAAATATAATGTATATATAGTGTGTAATGTCATTTAAAATTTATATATATTTATATAAAAAAATAATATACATATAATTTAATATAGAAACCCCCTTAGAAAATAGATAAACCAAGACTAAAATCTCAATAATAAACAAAGGCACTTATTATAATAAATACAAATCTATATTGTTGGCTACTCTGCATCAGACTTGAAACATTGTCCACTGTAAATATTGTTGTCACTTATGATAAATTACTTGTTGTTGTACCTCATTTCTAAGTCACTTTGGATAAAAGCATTTGCTAAATGACTAAATGTAAATCTAGATGAAAATGTTGGCAGCGCACGTAAAAATCTGCACTACTGGCTCGACCAGGCCAGTAAAATCCTTATTGTTGAACCCTGTATATATCTAAAGCTAAAAAATGACTTTGATTTATTAAACAGTGTGCAGCACGGATCGATTGAGCCTAATACTGACCATCTAAAATGTTTCCACAGCCTCCACAGTCAGTGAAAATGGGAGACGGAGCTGCTTGAGGCTGAAAGTTTTCGTCAGACCTTCAAGTAAGTTTTACAAGCCCCTCAGGAGAGATCCTGGCGTGGCTTCTGACAAAACGTACTCACAATTGCATCGTTTATCAACGCTGGAATAGTTTAACGAGCTAAAGATGATGTTGCGACCCTGACAACACCCTGTTTTATGTTTCTTCCACAGACAACTGCGATAAAAGTCACGACCGCGTTGTCAAGGACAATGATGGAAGCATCAACTCTATAGAAGATAATAATGGTTCGTATTGTGAGTCAAAAGCATTTCTATATTCAAAGCTGTCAGTAAAGTCAAGATGTTTAATCTTCCTTTCTTCCTCCATTTAGACGGAACGAGTCACGAATCTGCCGAACCATCCCGGGGCGATGTCAACGGCGCCGGACGCATTCAGACTGTAGGGCCCTTGCTGGCCTCAACACTGGTTCTTTTGGCTTCCCTCTCCTCCTTATAGCATCCCGCACACTTGCGACGACAAACCCGAAATACACAGGAGGACTCGTGATCGAGCACTTTTAAGAAACATTGAGATTTTCTCTACGCCCAGGAAGATGCTCATCCTTTGGCGCTATAACTGGATGGTTTTCAATGAACAAAAGAAAATTCCCTCTGTTGTACTCACAAAAAAACCCTACTAAACACAAAAATAGATCTGTGTCCTTTCGGTGCCCCTACGTGACGTTGGAGAGGGACTTGTAATTGGGGGCAGAGGAAGAAAATGACTCTTTTTCACAAAGACTGCTTTCAGTGTTGCCGTCCAGAAAAGAGAAGTCTTGGGATCTCTCCACCTCGTCACTATGGACTCGACCGCTGACTCTACTAGATATCAAGGCAAATTGCTGCCTGATGGCGTCCCTTGGAAAGCAGGGAGCTTTTTAATATCTCAACCTGGACTCAGGTGCTCAGGTGAACGGTGACAATTTTTGAAGCGTTTTCGTAGATGCAAGAAAAAGAAAAGCACTCGTTTTGTACATTGTGTACAGGCGTACATGGTACTGAAATGCAGATGTGGTGTCCTTGAAGTAAAACGCTCAAGTGTAGCTGCCAAAATTGATGTTTTGTTAGGAGTACGGAGCCTCACCGATTGATCGTTTGAGTGAATATACTAATTTGTTTGGTGAATCATCCTTTTCTTATTTATTGTTCAGTCTTAGTGCTCTTGACACTTTGTTGTACTAGTCATCAGCCGGGATTCAGGAGAAAGGAACACAAAATGCCTAGCTGCAGTCAACTTATCTTGATTTAGACGAATAACTTATGATAATGGGTTAGTATGTTTCATATCATGTCCAACAGGGGTCACAACACTCCTTAAAGGGACAGTTGTCGTTCCAAACCGGTAAGATCTTCGTTTATCTTTGGAGCACAAATTAAGGTACTTTCAATGAAAGCCTCCATAGACAGCAAGGGTCCTTCCAAGTTCAAGGTCCAAAAAGGTACCAAGAACTTTGAGAATATAGTCCATGTGATGTCAGTGGTTCAACTGTAATTTTACGAAGCTACGAGAATACTTTTGGTGCGCATAAAAACCAAAAAATAACTTTATTATGGCGCTAGGGTGATGCAGAGAACAAGAATTGTTGAATAAAGTCTAGGGATGCCCTCGACTAAAGATTTTTCTGGTCGACTAATAGTCGTTCATTTTAAGCATTAGTCGACTATTAGTGACACGTTTATTAATAAACCACATAAATAGGGCTGGGTGTCGATCAAAAATTTTTAATAGCGATGCCGATACCGATACCTTGACTTTGATACCGGTTCCTTAATGATACTTTTTTTCGATACCAATTTTATGAAATCAATTTTAACAAGATTACATTATCTCAAAATATTTTTTTCAGCTTATTGATGTTTATACAGATTCAAAGACTCCTGAGCCACTGCACAAAGGAACAAAATCCAACACAATAAATCAGTGAAAATAATTTTAATAAAGCTCAAAAAGTTTTCAGTTTACACATCTGTTAGGCTACATTCACACTAGTGCATGTTCGTTTTAAAATGCATACCTCAGACAGATTCATAATTTCTATTCATTTTCCACTAATTTAATGACAAGCACTAGCACGTTCCAGGCGCTTATTGGCAC
This sequence comes from Cirrhinus mrigala, assembly GCA_036247105.1. Classification (NCBI taxonomy): domain Eukaryota; kingdom Metazoa; phylum Chordata; class Actinopteri; order Cypriniformes; family Cyprinidae; genus Cirrhinus; species Cirrhinus mrigala. Next base: position 18,312,018 of record CM070027.1, on the reverse strand, counting down.
ACTGACTTTGACGAGATTAACCCCTTTGGTATCGAATATTGGTACCGAACGACAAGAGGTTTTTCGATACTCAATGTTATCGAGGCATTTCGGCCGGTGCCTAAAAAGTATTGAACTTGATACCCAGCCCCACACATAAATCATAATAATGAGCCTTTAATTGCCTACATAGCCAAAAACATCTTGCCACAGTGCACCAGCAGATATAATAGTTATGAATGTGTCGGGGAAAAACAGCAAGGAGACTGCATTAACGTTTTAATAATTTATTGATAAACTAGTGTGTTTACATGGAGCATTGTAATCGATTTAAAAGTCCAATCCAAATGAAAATGCTCCATATAAACACCTCAGTCGGAACAAAAATGCTCAAACCGAATGAAATTGTAATCGGTTTGAGAGGGGTGGAATAAACCTTTCCATAAACCGAACAAAATGTAAATTCTGCCATGTAAACACGTTAAACCGATTACTGTGCGTCTACATCAAGCAGGACAGGTGTCGCGCCAAGGTGGGGGCATTCGCAGGGGGCATTCTGTCCCGGCAGAAAGCGCGTCCTGTTTGCTTTATTTTACAAAAGCACACAAATAAAGTAGTCTTTACAGATTTGAAAGACGTATTACTCTTATCTGTATGAGCAAAAATGAAGGAGTATTTTAAGTGCAAGTGAACACACCGGCGCCTCCATCTGTCATGCAGTGAGCACACTATTCAGCTTCCACACTCCGCACAGACACTTAAATAGCGCACATTTTTCTAGGTTAATGTTAGATTGAGCTGCAACGTAAAGTAAAGCTGTTGTTTTGTTTTTTTGCACACAAAAAATATTCTCATAGCTTCATAAAATTACATTTGAACCACTGATGTCACATGGACTATTTTGTCGATAAACAGGGAAGGACCCTTGCTGTCTATGCAGGGTCAGAAAGCTCTCGGATTCCATTAAAAGTATCTCAATTTATGTTCCAAAGATGAACGAAGGTCTTACGGGTTTATAACGACGTGAGGATGAGTAATTAATGACAGAATTTTCATTTCGATGGGTAAACTAAACCTTTAAAGGGGTCCGTTATCATGGATAGAAGGGAGGAAATGGTTGCATTCATTTTGTTAATGCTTCCTGTCTTTTTACCCTAGAGTAATCGAAATGAACAGCATTAATTCAGTCAACAAAATGAGCTCATACCTTGCCAGTTGAATTGTTAATTATGTGAAAACCATTTTCAAGGATTCTTTCTTTTTTCTAAGCATGAAGTAATGAAATTATTTTCCTCAAAACTAATTCTCACATGGACTTTCCTTTTGTCGAAGTGCATTTCAACCGTGCCGTTTATATTTATTTACTTTTTAACGCGCATTAAACGCTCATCTGGGATCTGCTGAAACAGTAGCGGAGCGCTGCTTCCACCCCGGTGGCAGCTGACACCCTAACGTGATTTAATAGGCTCTTTGATGTTGTCCAAAGTGCCTGGCACGCAGACCACATACTGCGAGGCCTCATGTGGGTTATTTCTGGAATTAAAAAATCGACAGCAGCACGGGAGGAGCACGGTGTCCAGTTTAGCTGCGGGCTAGCGTTACTCTGGTGAACTTGGCGAGAGATGGAGAAAGATGAGATCTCCTGCTGGGATCAATAGTAATGGCCTTTACAGATACAAAACAGGGTAAATATTTGCCCCGGTCCCTGGTTTCCCTTCCACAAATGGTTTTTGTGTTTTTCATTCGCATCTACTTATTGACAGTTTGGTTAGCAACATAAACTTAGCGTAGAACTATGGTTGTTTTAAAATGGTAACACAGGAGCACATGGATCCTATGGATGCTATGTATCCGTATGTTGTTTAGCAAATCATATCATATAGTGATTTGAAACCACTGGTACAAAAGAAATAAGAAATAATCTAGTCAGAATCACAATATTTCTTCTGCAGACAGAATAGCCTACTTTTTAAACACACTACCAGTCAAAAGTTTTTGAACAGTAAGATTTTTAATGTTTTAAAACAAGTTTCTTCTACTCACCAAGCCTGCATTTATTTAATCCAAATTTTGTACAGCAAAAACAGTACAATTTTGAAATATTTTTACTATTTAAAATAACTGTTTTCTATGTGAATATATTTTAAAACCTAATTTATTCCTGTGATTTCAAAGATTAATTTTTAGCATCATTACTCCAGTCACATGATCCTTCAGAAATCATTCTAAGATTCTGATTTGCTGCTCAAAAATTTTTTGACTCCAAGCTCTTGAATGGTATATTGTATAATCTTTCAAAAGCTAGATTAATGCTGATCTTTGGATCTTTCTGTTCATCAAAGAATCCTGAAAAAATGTACTTAACTGTTTTAAATATTGATAATAATAATGATTAAAAAAAAAAATGTTTTTAAACTGCAAAACATCATATTAGAAAGATTTTTGAAGGATCATGTGACACTGAAGACTGGAGTAATGATGCTGAAAATGTAGGTTTGATAACAGGAATAAATTACATTTTAAAATATATTCCAATAGAAAGCAGTTATTTTAAATTGTAAAAATATTTCACAATATTACTGCTTTTTCTGTATTTTAAATCAAATAAATGCAGGCTTGGTGAGCAGAAAAGACTTCTTTAAAAAACATTAAAAATCCTTCTGACTGGTAGTGTACTTTTTTTTATTTTGAGTAACATTTAAATGGTTCAATATTCATAAAGACATCTAGGAATGTTAAATTGCTAAATCATATGCTTAAAAACCCATCTACATTTCCTGTGGAACATTTTTAAGTCTGCAATGATGTTTTTGCACTGCAAAAATAAAAGCTGCCATCCATTTATTGTCATGGGAACAAACCTAGAAGGACATTTTTAGCAGGTTTAATTCAGGAAACTTTATTTCTGCAGTGTCTGTTTTTGTCCATATGCGAAACTCCCGTTCGGTCGAACCTGGGTTTTTTTTTCACCACAAGGCAGTTGTGTTCCTGTATTCTCTCGTCGTCTTTGTCCCAGAGAACATTTCTTCAGTGTTAGACATCATTTCTTAATTCTTTCCACACCTGCTTCTTCATACAGCTGTGAAGACCATGATATCTAAACCACCATTTCCCTTAGCTTCTTGGCTGTGTTGCCTGAATATTAGACATTTGCTCTGACGTCTCTGACGGTACAGCGCTGACTTGCATTATGATATGACACGTTTTTATATCTTCAAATGCCATTGTTTGTAAATACACTTGCTGGAGCAGCTCAAATAAATGATTCAATAAATTTGTCATTGTTGTAAGAAACATCTTCCACTGTCTTTTATATATATATATATATATATATATATATATATATATATATATATATATATATACACTACCAGTCAAAAGTTTTTTTAATGTTTTTTTAAAAGAATTCTCTTCTTCTCACCATGTACTCCATGTGATTGGAGTAATAATGCTAATTCAGCTTTGAAATCACAGGAATAAATTACATTTTATAGAAAACACATTTTAAATAGTAAAAATATTTCTGTACTTTGCTGTACATTGGATCAAATAAATGCAGGCTTGGTGAGCAGAAGAGACTTCTTTAAAAAACACAAAAAATCTTAGTGTATTCTGTTTTAAGATATCCAGTGGGTTACAATACAGTGTTTATTCTTCTGCAGCAAATTCCAGCGCTTCTCTTTATCCCAGAGTTGTATGATTTAGCTGAGCCTTTAGAAACCTGCACAGTTTTCTTTCAAATCCTTATTAAACAGAGAATTATACCAAGGCATACCGGGATTTCTAATAACTGATTGTTCTATGAGTGAGGGATAGAAATGGTAACATTTGCCCATCATTATTATTACACTCAGGAGTCAATGAATATTAATGAACGAGTACACGCTCTTGGGCATTGGCCAGTTTAAACAAGAATAGGCATGAGGGGGATTCCTTGGCGACATGGTGTTGAATGGTGTCTAGTGTTCTCACTGATTTGCCTCTAAATATCTTGCGCCTTGTTCTATTTCTGCCCTCTGAACTTTGTTGAAAGCCAGACAGAATGCTGTAAAAAAGTGAAATCTATTCCACACTATGCATTTCAGCAATTTCCTGCTTTTCACCTCAAACGACCTGGTGAGAACAGATTATTATTAGATGTAATTATTGTCACTATTTATATGCTTAGTTATAGCTATTATGTGTGTGATAAAAAGCAAACTATGCAGAGAGCCAAAGCATGCTGGAAATGCATTGACTATCAAAGCGCAATGTGGCCACTTATTGGCCTTTAAAGTAAACGATTGCTTTAAAACAAAAAAACAAAAGTGTTTGTTCATCCTTTTACAGTTATATGCAAATAAGTTCTTGGTTGCTAAGGAACTGTAAAGTAAAGAGATTTACCTCTGAACTCTGTTCAACTAACTGATTTTCTCTAAGCGAAATGAGGCTGGATAATGTATTAAAGCTAGTTAAGATCCTGCATGTTGTATCTGCACACTTGACCCATGTTCTTCAGGCCATGTAAAGCATTATCCACTGAGGGAAGAGATCAATGTGAAAATGTACAATCTTCAGCTCAGTGTACGGAATTCAAGGAAACAAAATATTTTACTAGCCAGCTTTTAATTCTAAAATGAAACAGTATCTGGCTTTATATGGAGTATCTGCAACTCCATTCAGCTTTCTAAAAATACCCACACACTACAGCTGAGAGGATTCATTTCTCTTTTCATACAGGGAAAGCCTGGGGCAATGTGATATTTCCAAGGCCAGAGATCATGCAGAAAATAAGGCCCAGTGAGTTAGTGTAAGCTTCCAAAGTGTATTAATGTGAAGTCAAGCCTCCTTGACCATCAGACAAACAGCCTGCACGGTAAACAGAAAAGCTGTCTGTCTCCCAAACCTGAAAAATTATACCTTTACAGGTATCACATAGAGAAAGGAAGCCAACAAAACTGAATCCAGTGGGGTTTCGTTTTTGTTTGTAGAATAAAGTCGCGTCTGACAGACAAGCAGAATAAAGCATTTATTTACAAAATGCCTTCTTTTAAATGTATTTCAAGGAACATTTGACTGTATTTGGCTGCATTCAAGTCGTTTATAACATTAATTTCCTCAAGCATTGTTTATTCTTTCACTGGGTGAAAATCTTAACTTGAAACCTGTGCTTTTAACGTGACTTCTTGACGTTTTTTTACACTCCCTCAGAAATTAGTGATGGGCCGTTCTTGAACGATTCGTTCATTTTGAACGAATCTTTAATGTGACTCGGGACGAACGAGTCATCTCGGGGAGTGATTCGTTCAGTCGCGCATGCGCAACATCCTATTAGGCTCTGTACTGGAATTAGTTCACCTATTTCGAATCTTCGGGTTTTTGGAGTCGCTCGTTCACCTTATGGCTGCCACGTGATGAACGAACGACTCGAACCCGAAGACTCGAGAGATGAGCTAATCAATTCTCTTTCCGGCTCAGACTGCATTGGTTAAGCTTAAGGGGCTGTCATGTGATGAACGAACGACTCAAACCCGAAAACTTGTCAGATAAGAGGTGAGGTTGAGCTAATCATAGACTAAAGACCCAGGTAAACAATGAATTAATCTTTTCTGTTTCTTATAGCATTATAGTTTTGTCTTGTTTGTCGTGTGATCAATACATAATAGAGGGTTTGCACTTATGTCACGATTTGGTCAGTTACCGGTTACGCGGCTATATTGGTTATCCGATGTAAACAACGGCATGAATTGCACGGTTAATGTACTACTGAATACACTGTTGTGCTAATTTATGCTGTCTAAACTATGGAAAAAAACATGAAACACAAACACATGAACACAAAAAAAAACGTGGAAGCTGCTAAATCATATAGAGAAGAACTTAGAAAGCAGGAAAGAGCGCAATGTTTTGACAAACTAAAGTTAATAGGTGGTAAAGATACGTATGAGATAAATTAAGATATAAGCCTAATATTTCTGACTGGAAATAAGAATAAACACAAATGTTGTCAAAATCCTTTCCCTGGAAATCCTCAGTTTGGCCAACCACAAACGCCTTTTGCTCCTCAGACAGTTTTTTGCACTATTCTCTTGATTTGTTATAACTTTTGGCAGTCTATAGTACTCCAAATGTTTTTCCAAGTCCAAACGTTTAGTACAGCCCAAAACATGACAAAAATTGATCGTTTTCAGCAGGAATAATCGGCAATATGTGTGTGTTTTGTCCGGTTCAGTGGGATTGTTTACGTTCAGTGCAGCCAATATGGCCGATTGATGATGCGTCGTGAAAACACTCTATAAGGTAGGCTGTTTACATTTATGTGTATTTATTTACTTATGTGTTCTATATCTTTCATTGAGTCCACCATACAAAATATTCTTGCTTTGGAAAATGTCCTAATAAACAATTACAATTCCTAATTAACAATTAAACAAATGCATAATGCTTTAGATGTGGGACACAATGTGGCACATTGAACAGGTGAGCAGGAGAGCGCCGCAGGCATCTGAAGCAGTTGTCACAGACAGTGAGAGGCTCTTGGGAGCACCTGGCTGATTACATACAGATCCCACTGGGCCGGTTCAGCGACAGGACAGCTCAATTACAGCAGTAAGCAGAGACAACAGAGTGAAATTAAAGCTGATAAACAGGACCGTGTCATATGTGGGACAGGAAAGACAGCGTCTGAGCGTGTGTATGTTCAGGGGTGAGGGAGATGTCAAACTGCTCTCAGGAGAGAGCTGCCATGGGAGGTCCTGTCTGTGAGCAGATGCATGCTGGTGTATTAGCTTGAAACCGAATGAAGTGTCTTTAACCATGCCGATCTCTAGAAAGCGTCAAACACCAAGGGCGGTATAATTAAGTCAATTGCTGTAAGTGTGTTAGAGGAACATTATCCTGTCTGGTCTAGGCTCTTATGGCTCTATTGTGGTCTGTTGTGGTTCTGCTTACCGTCTCCTTTGTACTGGATTTGCATGGGCTGAGAGGTGAGCCCTTTCTTTTGCAGTATATATGATGGAATCAAGTTTCTTTTGTTAGTTTTAAGCAGCAAATAGCGCTGCTTACTTCTTAATCTCTTAATCGGTTTAATTGAGATTTTAAGTTGTTTTCACATACAAAAAGAAATCCCTTAATTTAACTCAAAAGTGAGCTTAGTAAAAAGGTTATTTATAAAATTATCTCTGACCTTGAAAGTGGACTAATAACTCATTTTGCCCTTATTTAAGATGTGATATGATCCATTATACGGCATTAACATACCAGCGTGGTAAAAAAAAAAAATCTTAAAATAGTTTTGCACATGGCCATGCAAAAGCACAAAAAAATAGCAGAAAATGTTAATGATATTTTTATATTTATTTCAATGACATTGATGATATTTATTGTGTAAAGTGCTATACAAAACAATTAAAAATAAATAAATAAATAAAATCATATCAAATAGAATAAAAAAAGAATACATTTTAATAAAAAAAAATTCATTAAAATATATTTAAACTAATCGTGGGTAGAAAAAGGTACATTTTATGTACAAAATTAATATTTGTCAGGTTATATTCTAATCATTTGGTTTCATTTTTATTTATTTTTTATATATATATTTTTTTTCATGTCATTGTTTTTTTTTTGTTTCATGTCTCATTTTTTACACAGTATAAATAAGTCTTTTCACATGGAAATATATAGCTGTGTTTACATTTTGGAAAGGGGGACCCTTCATTCTCAGGAAAAAAAAAAAAAAAGTTTAAAAAACCTCACTAAGGTAGGGCCCAAAGAAATCTGTTTTATTTTTTCCCAACTTCATTTTTTTTTTCTCAAAATTCCATTTTAATTTAATGTAATTTAATTTAATTTAATTAATTTATTTTTTTCTAGGCTCTGCTTTAAAGGTTAAATTAAAAATATAAATTAATCAAAAGGCATGTCTAAATAATTAAAATCATAATACTTTGAAACTTACGCAATTTAACAGCAATGTATAAGATGTTTAGCAAAAATTACATTTTTAAGGCCCAAATGAAATGTTTCTTTTTTTTTTTCTTTTTCACAAATTCAGTTTTATTCTGTTTTACATAAATTTTCCAGATTCCATTTTCATTAAATTTTAATAATCAAAATCATCTCTAATTAATTCATTTATACAAAAATTATTTTATTTTATTTTCCCCCCAGAAATACTGTGTTGTGTGTTTTTATTTTGCTGCTAAATAAATTTCAGTAAATATATTTTTCTGGTAAATATCCCTTAAAAAAATCATGTTTTAATAATAACTTTATTAGTAGTAGTAGTACTATGATTGAGTAACGTATTTCTGTCACAATTTCTTCAAGTTAAACCGAACTTTTATTTTAGCGGGTTGATGTGAAGACCTGTAGTTTATGTTTGTATGTGATATGACGATAGTTTTTCTCAAAAGAAACAGTAAAATCCTCACGAAGTGACTCTCAGAGAAGTTTTAGAGATTATGTTCATGTGCTTTTTCATCCAAAATTTGGCAAACTTCGTGACATTCCACATTATACAGTAAATTCCATTTTCATGACTGGATTCCGTCCACGTTTTCCGCATTGCGGAAATCATAGGGCTCTACTGAGGCTGTACCCTTTCAATTTGTACACCTTTGTACATTACTTACCCCTAAAGATACTTCTTATTACCTAAATGGTACATATTAGTGCCTTTTGAAAGGGTACCGCCCCACTGACAGCTTTTTCTTCTGAGAACGTTGCAGGGGGATTTATATTTGTGTGTTCTTGGCGTCAAAGATTTTGAAAACTCCTTGCTTGTAAGTGCCTAAATCAAAACTGAACATTTTTCAAAGACTGGATGCCAGAAACGTTGGGTCGACACAATGAGTGCTTTTGAAGATGAAATAAGATGACTTGACAAAGTTTGCCAGGTTACCTCCAGCCAGTCAGATTGAAACTGATTGTTTCAGTCAGCGCTTGCTATTTTTGTGCACAATATGCATCAGACAGACAGCAAATGGATTGTGGCCGTCCGTACACTTCCCACCTGAGGTTGAGTCTAGGTCTAGCAGACCTCAACTGAATTTCTCCTCTGTGTGGATAGCAAAATGTAGTACGTCATAGTCGTTTGTTCATATATTAAAGCTAATAAGCATTTCCTAAGAGCTGCATTAGCACTGCTTCATTTAGCTTGTGCCTATAGTTTCCATTTGACCACAGGTAGTACAGCAACAAAAATACTCTAAGTACACGAGCTCGCCATTACAACTGGAGCCAGGGACGAATCAATTTAGCCTAAATTGTCATTTTGTAGAGCAAAAACACATTTAATTTTGAACTGAGCTTACGTGGTCTGTACAAGCTTGTGAATAATGAACATCCTAAATCTTTATTAGTGTTACCTTGGTGATGGTACTGGCACAAGAGACTGTTAAAAAATAGCACTGTCAGAGCTCTAGATATTGTGTTTGCTCTGCCAAATAGTAAGACATGATGACAGGAAGGAATTTGATCATGTATTTTGAGCCTGACATATAATGACCTGACCATGCATCTACTCAAACCCAACGCTTATAACTGCTGCCAATTCGAGGATGATTTAAAGTAGTTAGCAAGTTTTCTCTGCCAAGCTCTATGTATCTGTAATTATATGCAGATGGGTGGACTGATGAGTGCTGAGTCGCTGGTGTGGTTTATGGTTTAACATTGACCAAGCAGCCAGATGCAATGTGAAGGATGTGGTTTTCGGACATGAACTTCATATCATTATGGGAAAGAGTATGATGTTTGCTCTTTTTCTAGCCTGATTTACAGCAATCTGAATTTTCCTTTCTACAGATGTAGCGAGACCAATTACGTCCCGTAGGAATATGTTCGGTAAGTACCGCTTCTTGGACCTACTGCAAAACGCAGAAAGTACAAACTTAACCTCTCGCCTTCTGCTTTGTACAAACTTGTTAAAAGATCTATGCATCTTTGCGTGGGGAACGATTGGTTTGCTTGGAAATACAAAGTGGTCTTCACGCAAGCCGTGTCATTTACTTAAATCTTATTTGCACAGAGCGAGCCTTTGAAAAGCACATGAAGCTACGGTGTAAAGAAATACTGTGAATGTAAACATTTCGCGAGAGATATTTTATCCCCTCCTCAGAGGTCTTGATTTAAACACCCTGGTCGCACACAGTTCCTCGACTTCAGTTTTTCCATATGCCGTCTCGGAGTGCCAGATTATCTAAACTCCTGGAGACGGCTGAAATGAATATTTCTCTTGGCTCTGGAGTTGTCAGCATGAAATTAGGCGTTCGCTAAAATAACGGCTGGTGTCAAAGTTGTACATTGTCTCAGGAATCTTCGCTCTGCCAAGAGGAGAGAGGTGTGAGAACAGGGAGTTACCCTGCTGTCTTTCATTTAGAGCAGTGCTTCTCTAACTGGGCTACACTGACTGCCCCAGGTGGTGCACAGCAGGATTCTGGGAATTGATTATACAATTTCATTTAACTTGGTATTTTTATTTTTCTGTGTTTTATTTCTGCATTTAATGGAAACCAATTTCTGCCTCAGAGTAAAAATAAATTAAAAGCTGATTGTGACTTTCTCACAATTACAACTTTATTTCTTGTAATTGCAATTTTAGATCTTGCAATTGCAACATTTAGTCTCACATTGTGAGTTTATATCTCAAGTGATTTTATTTCTCACAATTGTGACTTTATATCTTCAGGGTTTCCCCTATGTTCACCGCTTTGGATGGGGCAGAGGTGCCGGTACCCAACGGTACTTTTTATCAGTACATTACTCTCTGTATAATAACAAAAACATGTATTTCAGTGAAAACAAAGAGTCCAGAACTCTCAATTTCAACATCTTTATTTTTTTTTTTTTTTTATTATTTTTTTTTTTCAGAATGTTTTGTGTTTTAATTGTTCTGATAATCAAATGAAGGCTTTAAACTTTTATTTTTATTCAAATGAAAATTAAACCCTTTTATTTTTTGGCAAACAAACAGAGGCTTACTGTCAAAATTTATACATGGGAGAAAATTTGTGGGAATATTCTATTGAAAAAGTTTTAATAATAATTGTAGAATTTTTTCTACAATTAAGTGGTTAATCTGGTTGTAATATTTATGTTTAGCATTTAATTGTTTTATTTAAATTGAAATAGAAATATGTAAAGACGTACATTATACTGTGCAAAAGTAATACAAGAGTAATATATTTCTGTTACACGTTAAACCGTACTTTTATTTTGATAGGTTGCCGTGAAGTTTCTGTGTGTATACACTATGATATGATGCTAGTTTTCTTAAATGAAACAGTACAATTCATATGAAATGACTCTCTCAGCAGCTCTCGAGATGAAGTTCATGTGTTCATGTCGTCATATAATGAGATGCAGAGGCAGAAAAAGTGTAGTAAACAAAGCCATGTTTTTATAAATGGACTCTGCGATCTGGTCCGCGTTTTCGTGGAGGAGAAATTGTAGACGCGCGTCCATGTAGAGACAGAAATGACATGCCGAGATAAATAACATAAGACCATTTAGTTTGTTTAATAAAAGAACAAGGTATAGACCTGTTCTATGGGAAAGGTAACTTTTGTTGTGATCTGGCACTACATAGAAAATAAAATTAACTTGACCTTCAAGGGGAGCAGGCAGTCTCTGCTGCCTCAATATGAGTACATGCACACACAAACAATCTCTAGTAATAATCTCTAATGAGTCACTTCATGAGCATTTTACTGTTTCTTTTGAGAAAAACTATCATTATAAAGGTTTTTAAAGCAACCAGTCAAAATTAAAGTTCTGTTTAACTTGTTTTTTCAATAAAATCAATTATTTAGAGATGCTTTTGATTATTCAAATTTAATAAAACCATTAAAATAAAGTCCAGAAAATGAATGGAAAACACAGTATTTGATAAAAATGAAACTGAATTTGAGAAAGGCAAAAAAGTATCTCATACGGCCTCAAAAATGTAAATTTTGTTAAACTTTTAATAAATTGCTGCTTAATTGTGTATGTTTCATGATTTCAATTAATTAGACATGCTTTTTAATTTAACCATTAAAACAGAATCTAGAAAAATTAAAATGGGGGGAAAAACAAGTCTAGAAAAAAATAGGACAAATAAAAAATGAAACTGATTTTAGTATTACTATATATTGCGATTATGACTTTATATGTCACAATCTCACCTCATATTTTACAAATGTGACAATTTTTTACATTGTGACTTTATATCTTACAATTGTAACTATATTTGTCAGTGTGATTGCATATTTTTTTTGCATATAATGAAATCTTACAATAATATGACTTCATATTTAACAAGTGCGACTTTAAAGGGTAAGTTCACCAAAAAGTGAAAATTCTATCATTAATTACTCACCATCATGTCGTTCCTAACCCGTAAAACCTTTGTTCTTCTTTGCAACACAAATTAAGATATTTTGGATGAAATCCGAGAGCTTTCTGACCCTGCATAGACAGCAACACAACTGACAAGTTCAAGGCCCAGAAAGGTTGTAAGGACATCATTAAAACAGACCATGTTATGAAGCTATGAGAATACTTTTTGTGCGTTTAAAAAAAAATAAATAAATAAATAATAATGACTTCATTTAACAATTTCTTCTTTTCTCTTAGCAGAAAAGCTCTTAGGTCTTACAGGTTTGGAATGACATGAGGGTGAGTAATTAATGACATAATTTTCATTTTTGGGTGAACTATCCCTTTAAATTTGACAATGCGACTTTATATCTTGCATTTGCAATTTTAAGTCTAACTGTGCATCTGTTTCATAATGTCACTTTATATTTAACAATTGTGACTGTTGATATTGCATAGTTATCTTCTGTATTTTGTACTCTGAGGCAGAAACAAGCTTCCATAAATTTCTTATCTATATACAATTTTAATAAAGCTTTGTGACTACAACAGCTTCAAAGTCTGGTTCAGGCCTATTTGGTAGGCAGCAAGGCTGTTTGTAAAAAGCCTCGGACAATACACAGAGCTGTTGTGTGCATCATGACGCTCACAAAGCCTGCTGGATTACTTTCAATCTAAGAAACGCTATATCTCAATTTGCTTGATGACATCTGGTAGAAGCATCACAGCGGTGAAATATCGATTAGTCAATAATAAAACGGTAATGAGAGATGACATATCCGTTTGCATGTGGTTAGCAAGAGCCAGTGAGTTATTAATTGCATCGCAGATTTAGCAAGGCATGCTCAAATTGTGTTGCATGTCAACATTTGGCTTCCCCCACCCAAAACATGTGCTCCAAATGAGGCTTTTAATGCATTTCCCTGCTATTCCAAGAGAGCAGCAGGATCTGATGGAGTGTTGCCTTCAGACCGCCAACAGGTCACGAATCAGAGTCAGAGGAGGGTGAATAAAATCAATGCTTCATATGTGCTTCATTCATCATCGCTAACCTTTATTTACGATGTCTGGTCGCCTAGTACATGTCGGGACTCTCGGAACCAAACGCTCGATCCGTCCCATCAATATTTATGAGATTTTTTTCCGATTCATACACAGCATGACGTCAATGTTGTTTAATTGCTTGTTCGGTTGAATTGGCGACGGAGCCTGGGCCACGTTATGTGAAGAATTATGGCCCGTACCATGTTTTGTTGCCATTTTTCTGTCTCAGGTTTACCAACAAGGCCGTTAAACCCAAATCCAACACATAAAACAATTCTCATTTCATGCTCAGATTTGCAACATTATGTCAAGCTCCACTTTCATCCGAGGCCCACAGAAACCAGCTGTGTTTAAGTCCGGGCTTTGTACAGTATCAGAGGTGCTGGAACTTTGTCAAGGAAAAGATGTAATGAGATCTAAGGCACTGAACAAATGTCCCTGGGAGATTTACTCCCGCCAAACGGCACAGGCTGACCATAGTTCAAACCTTCAGTCTGATTTATGTGCTACTTTATCTGATTTAATGAGCATTTCAACAATTAGCTTAGCCTGTATCAGAGCGCTCGGAGTGGCCTATCAGTCATGACCTGTGAAAATACAGCTGCTTTTTTAACGATGGCAAACATGGGGTTTCGTTTTAATGGGCGGATCTCACAGCTCGGTCGCAGGCGAGGCTCATTATGCCATCTTGTAAGGGGAGCCGTCATTTCTCCCTTTTTTCACCATCTCAGCCACTGACTTTTAGAGGAATAATATATCATCTCTTAAAATAGCCCGTCCCACGCTGCAGGTAGGAGAGATCTCCGCAGAGGAAGATTGGAAGATCAATTAGAGCCACGAGGCAGCTTGTTGTCACTGACGCATCATTAGTAGCTTAATCAAGAGTAGTTTGATGCTTCTTCAACCAAAAATGAATTCAAAGTCCATCCCCTGGCGCAGCAAATGAGGCATGGTGTTTTGATTTCTTTGGTCAATATACTGGAAAGACACATGGCCGCTGTTATCGTGTTGACATGTGAAGAGGTCGGTGAAAGATTTCTTCAGTTCACCCCCTGTGTATATTGTGAAATGTAGTTGGGTGTTGCACGATGAGGCTTTGTTAGGCCGCACGTCCTTAGAGACGCGAGCGCACACACACACACACACGCTCTGTGTCTGCAGAGAGGTGGAAGAACAAAAGTCCAGTAGCACCGCTGAGATTATAGCCTTAAGAAATATGAAACGGCACACTGTCATGATGACATGTTGCTAAGCAACTAATAACAGTTTTTATATTGATCTTCAATGCGATGTTTCTTCTAAGGGAGAACATGCAGCTTTGCAAACTGTAAATCAGAAACATGAATCGTGTTACTGCAGATTGAATTCATATTCATTGTATTTTTAAATATCAGGTGAAATTGCATTTTTACATTGTACAATGGTAAACTTCAGTTAAAACGAAAGAGTAAAGCTGGAAATATGGTTATGAAAAGAAATGAATACAAATGTTACCCAGTAACAGCAACCGCTTAAGATTCATCAGTGTAACTCAGATTAATTCATTTGTTTATCAGACTTCTCTCTCCAACTGGATCCGATTTAACAGTCAGATCCAAGACGTCTGTGTAAGTCTGGAGTTTCTTCAGACTTTGCATATGTTGCTAATTAAGCAGACAGTCTAGGTCTGAATCTAGACTTTTCTTAAAGAAACAGTTCACCTGCAAATGAAAGTTCTGTTATTATTTGTTTATTGTCATTCCAAACCTGTAGGACTTGATTTATGTGTGCCATGAATTAAGATTCAGAAAAGGATGCCAAAGCAACCTGAAGTACATTTATAGTTTTGTATGACAGAGAATGGAAATTTAAGCTGTTATTCATTTGTAAATAAAATCTTTATTAGCTCTTTTATTCATGGGAGTTCATTAGGTAAGTAGTGATTCATGAGTGAATCATTGTTTTAGTCAAATCTATAAATGAATCAGTTGATCTGTTTAACTAAACCTGAATCTGAACTCACTGACAGTAGCTGCGTTTCAATTGAAATTGCGAATTGAAAATACGGCCAATGGAAATGCGTTAATTTCGCAAAAAGCTTTTACGCTCACATGAGGTGGTTTTTCAGGCAATTTGAAAAAGGAATATTTCGCAAAACTGCAATGAAAAGTTTTTTCTTTCACATTTACAGCTCACTTGGCGTATGTAGAAGTCACATGATCATTCTTTAATGTACTATAACCTCCAAGAAACACCTCATACATGGCCGCTCTCAAGTATAAGGGGCTTTCCTTGCCATTAATGCTTGAATATCCCCTTATTAACTCTGTATTACAGCTCCGACACGGCCACTGGAGCTGATAGTGGCAGCTCTAGTCAATGCTTGTGCACATTTCAGAAGTGGCTCTCCTTTAAAAATATTTTATTTGGCTGTCCCTCTTTTCATGTATGTAGAAAACTTTTTTTATGAAGTGAACTTACTTGAAGAGTTATTTAATATTATTTTGCCAGAAAACGTTTTAGAATTTTTATTGTATGTTAATGTAAAAAATCTTGTGTAATATAACTTGTGTTTGTTTGCTGGTTTTTATTGTATTTGTTATAACATCGGTTAATTGAAACGTCGATTCGGATTGGTTGACGAACGTTCTAAGGTGTGCAATTATTTTCAGTGAAACGCACAACAAAAGTAGTTCCAGACTGATCGCATTACATATCCATATCACTTCGCCAAATTATTTCAATTATTTAAAAGATCCTTACAGTATACAACAGCAAAATAACCAAAACCTTCAACGATAATGGCCAAGCAAATAAATACAGGAAAAAATAGAGTAAAAAAGCCAAATTATTTCCATGTTTTTGCCACAAAATTACGTTTTATATTATGGAAAGCACACTGTTACTTCCGTTCTTTCTCCCTTACAAACGCACACACATACTACAGACACGCACACGCACATATGGAAACGCGCACGTTGTTAGCCCTGCTTTGACGATTTTATCAGCAACTACATGTCATTTCTCACTAATAACGGCACGCTATCCTTTAAGATGATGAACTTGCAGTTTCCGCTATTAGTAGAAACGCTGCTCCCGAAAAACTGAGAGACGCACAGACTCGGGTAACGTTATTTCTCTCTCTCTCTCTCTCTCTCTCTCTCTCTCTCTCTTTCTCTGTCTGTCTGTCTCAATAACTTCATCATTAACTGCGTTAGTCTGCTATTAACGGTTCAAGTCTCCGTTGCTAGGTCTTACGTTTCAGAATTAGCAACGATGTTTGGATGAGATGCGTAAGAAATTAATCCTACTCACGAGCGTTTTAAGGACAGAAAACTTGACGGATGTCTTTAAATACAACATCTAAACAATATTTGAGATCTGGTAACTGTAGTATAAGCGTCACAGTCTTGGGTGAGCATTATTTTCATAATAATTTAACGGCCCGTTGTCAGTTATTCCTTACATCATAATGCGAGAAGGGCCTGACATTTTGAACTAATTTCTGAAGTAAAAAAAAAAAAAAAGTTAACATAAAAATGCTTAGTAATTTATATAGTACAATGTTGAACAATTTGTATTATATCAGTTATACTTTACTGTGTAAGTAAATGATTATTCAGTTTAAAATCAGTATATTTAACTCCAGAAAGTAAGAAAATAAAATGCACTGCCCATGTCGGTCATAGAAGGTGAACTTTCCACTGGATATAATTGTATAAGCACCATTTTCTTCCTCCCAGTAAACACAGTGAAACCTGGTAGTAAAACTATTTGACACAGTTAAATTAATCACATCTCCATGCCTCGGGCGCCCAATGTGAATCCCCACATGGTGCCAGCACAGACAGGATATTGGCACACTTGGAAAGATTGGCAGATAGAGAAGGACAGTCTGTCAATGTGACTTTTTCTATTTTAGACAAACCTAAACGCTCAGTGCCTGCGAATACTACATGTGCTTTGAGAATATAGTTTCATAGGTGTTTTTGTGGATATTCTTGAAGATAAATGATTTTGACTCTTAGATAAACAGGGCTGTTGATGTTTGCCTGATTAAAAACACTGTCATGGCAGTCTAACCGAGGAAAGTCAAGGTTTACGAGTGGGCCGCATACAGTAATGATTTCTGGAGAAAGCTCAAGGCTGACGGAGACATAATAGGCCAGTTCTGCCTCTCATGTGGTACTATCTGAGAGTGACTCATGCGATACTTAATCCTGGTGATTCAGGGAGGGAAACCCAACATTTTATGTAAAGTAAAAGCCATGAATTAGAGGATTGTCCAGTGGCGCTATTATTTATTTGATCTTTTACGGCGACACATCCTGGTCCGGTAATGAATTGGGTTGCAATTTGTCAGTGAGAAGTGATACAATCTCCTGTTCTTTATCTGCTCTGAAATGAGCAGTATTCTCAACGGACGACCATAAAACAACACATTGTGTCACTGATTAGCCAAATCCATTATGCTCTAATTAAATCACTAGATACTGCACATTACTGCTCTGAGCGCTGCAGTGGCCTTTATCACTAAAGCCCACAGATAATTATTTGATTTATTTGATTAGCTTGTTTTCACAGTCGCAGTTCTTACTTTTTGTGGAATATTTTAGAGACAAGCTCACTTTTTATTTCCATATTTCTTTTTGCATTTTCATTTATTATTATTTAATAGATCTGTCTAAAAGACAACATCTGATTAATGAGTCTTGCATCCCACCCTGCTTGTTTTTATCGCTGGCTTAGAAGTTTGGATTTTATGTAAACACTGAAAAAGTATAATGCGTTTCCTCACGTCGTAGTGCTTCCTTCCTCATTTTACCCTTTAGCCTGATGTTAGACTAGCGCCCTTGTCTTGAGTTAAGCCACCTGGGGAGAGGGCAGCTAAGTTAATTGTCAGATCGCTGTGACCCCTGAGGCATCAGAGGTGTCTTTTACTCTTGAAATGTCCCATATTATTTGACTTTCCCACCATTTTCTCACTCTAAAATGTGCACTAACGTTAATTTTTTAAAAAAGAAATAAATACTTTTATTTGATGTGGATGCATTAAATTGTTCAAAAGTGACTAAAGACATGTATAATGTTACAAAAGATTTCTGTTTCAAATAAATTATGTTCTTTTTCACTTTTCAATTAATCCTAGAGCCAAATTCATGTAAAGAAAGAAGTTAAGAAATTTCTTACGATAAATTCTAAGGTGTTTGGAAGTGCAATTCTAGAGATAGATAGATAGATAGATAGATGCAATGCTTAATATTCAAAACAACCCACTAATTATATTAAAATCTTACCTTTGTGAATTTAAGACGAGTTGGAGGTTATCCTAGGAGGTTATTTATGAAGATTTCTAAGAACTTTCTTTTTAGGAATTTAAATAGTTTTGTCTTTAGAACTACACTGCCACTTAAAAGATTTTTAAAAAAGTCTCTTCTGCTTGCCAAACCTGCATTTATTTGATGCAAAGTACAGCACAAACAATATAATTTTAAAATATTTTTACTATTTAAAAAAAGTAATTAATTTCTGTGATTTCAAAGCTGAATTTTTAGCATCATTACTCCAGTCACATGATCCTTCAGAAATCACTAATATTCAGATTCGCTGCTCAAAAAACATTTATTATGTTGAAAAAAGCTGAGTAGAATTTTTTTCAGGTGTCTTTGATGAATATAAAGTTTAGAAGAACAGCATTTATCTGAAATGGAAATCTTTTGTAACATTATAAATATCTTTATCATCACTTTCGATCAATTATAGCATCCTTGCTAAATAAAAGTATTAATTTCTATAATTTCTCCCCCAAAAATGATAGTCAAATGTTACAGAAGCTTTTTATTTCAAATAAATGCTGATCTTTGGATTTTTCTTTTCTTCAAAGAATCCTGAAAAAATGTTTTAAATATTGATAATAATAAAAAATAAAAATAATAAAATATAAAAAAATGTTTCTTGAATAGCAAACCAGCATATTAGAATGATTTCTGAAGGATCATGTGACACTAAAGACTGGAGTAATGATGCTGAAAATTTAGCTTTGATCACAGGAATAAATTACATTTTAAAATATATTCAAATAGAAAGCAGTTATTTTAAATGGTAAAAATATTTCAGAATTGTACTGTTTTTGCTGTGTTTTGGATCCAATAAATGCAGGCTTGGTGAGCAGAAGAGAATTCTTTAAAAAACATTAAAAATCTTACTGTTCAAAAACTTTTGACTGGTAGTGTATCTTAGCTAAGAAGAATGTTATTTTTAATAAATTTTAATCAGTCGGCCTCTAAAATCTTAAAATACTGTGTCAAATAAAAAGAATATTAATATTAATCTACTAGCCAGAATGAAAAAGATTTGTGCTTGTTATTTTATTTCTCTGATGTTCATTTCATCTGTTTATGAAGTCTGCACCCACAGTAGACACATTAGGGCTTTTCTGGTCTCTCCGTGTCCAATCTCAGTCCAGGTGGCTTAAATATCCTGACATGTGTACGCTGTACCTTAATATACCAGAATATGTTTATTCTGAATGACGCATGGTGGGGGGTGTATAAATTGAGACAGATTAACAGTAATTGGCAATTTTACAGAAGACAAAATAATGAAAATAAATGGGGGAAACCGTACACTCATTCGCTCGGACAATCCAGCATTCCTAACCCAGCGTGTCATGCGGTCGTATCTGTCCAGCTAATAAATTTACCCCAAACAGCGAGACGCTGACAGCAGGTTTCCCATTGCAAAGCTCTTACCGCACATTAACTTATAAGTACCCGACACATGGAAATTGGCTTTTACATTTTCTGCCCCTCTGCTCCTTTGGAACTTATCCCAGACAGATGTGTCTCTTTGAAAGATTACACTGAACTGCAAGCAAAAAAATAAGAAGTAAAATAAAAAATCACCTCCATTAGAGTCAGTCGAGATGTTAGAGAGATATTAACAGGTTAGCAAGGGCCAGGCTGCTTCTAGATCATTTTAACTGTCACTGCCAAGTTTTTTTTTTTTTTTTTTTTTTTCCAGGTACAAATTTATTTTGGGATATATGCTGCCAAAACATCGCAGGTGTTGTTGTGAAACTACCATCTGGTTCATTAATTTAAAGTATTCCAGAAAATTGCGGACCCCCCTAGGAATGATATACGAGCTGAATGTATTCCTCAAGCAGACTTAGCATTTTAAATACCACTCTGCAAAGAAAGGAAACTTTGGATAGCTTAAGTGTTCACAGCGTGTGTAAATTGATTAGAGACGAAAGTGTAAAAAACCAACTGCTGAGGAATTCCTGGGGGTTATGATGATGAAATAGGCTGACAGACTGTTGCCTAGTGGTTGAGAGTGGAACTGGCTTTTCCACACAGACACCTGGAAGTGACCTGTGGGGTAGCAGGGCAGTTCTGTCTTGGCACCGTTTGACACATTCACCCTGAGGGGGCAGAGAGGCAGTAGTCTCCCACACTCTCTGGTTAACCTCCTGTCACTCTGGGGCGGCAAACAAGACCCATTTGAACACCAATAAAGAAGGCAACTACTCACATATGGCTTGCCAAAATCCAGCGTTGCCAGTTAAATATTTCTGTTGTTTTGAATCCATAAAATTTAGCCTGACAGTTATTTATTTGGCAGTTCTGATCACACACATTTGTGGCTGTTTGTGCCACACCATTATTTCATTTCAAGACATAAAAATGTAAACATAAAAACCAACCCATTTAGTATTGTTATACAAAATTTCAGGGGGGAAAAAAACCCTAAACTGTGCATAATTGATGAAAAATTATATTTCAGTTCTTTTGCATCCACTCGCAAAACCTTTGCGTCCCTCCAGGAAATTTCGCATTTGCTTGCAATGCGATGGAATTATTGTTAATGCTTTTGTGAGCAAATGAAAAGTTTCTCAGAAAAACATTAGAGATTGCAAAAAGATTTGCAAGCAAATGCAATATTTTAGCAAGAGAACACAAAAGTTTTAAGAGCAAACACAAAATCATTGAAACGTAATTTTTCCTCACAACTTATATTTTTTATCACCATGTACTAGGGACGTTTCCCAGTGTTGCCGAATCCGTGGTTTTCCCATGGAGTTGGGCAACTTTTACACTGTTGCCACAGGTAGTTTTTAATGTCCACGGGTCAAAGCAACCCCTATAATGTCATATTTAGCCACTGAAATGTGAATTTACTAGCGGAACCCCGACAAGAAAACCTGTATTTTATCCCCCGGAACGTAATTTTTAATGGGGGACCACCCTCGAAACGTGATAGGGCTAGTTTTGCACTAGTTTTGAGTAGCAATTGGGTGGATTCTGGTGTGAAAATCTGGCAACCCTGGCGCAGTGCCTCCTCAAAATGTTGGATGAGAAATTTTTGTTACAAAAAATAACATTTTAAAAGTGTATAAATCACTCGTTTTTCCAAAGAAACATTGACCAACAGCAGTGTTGCCAAGTCCGCGGTTTTCCTGTGGAATTGGGCTACTTTAACACTGTTGCCACGGGTTGTTTTTTTTATGTCTGCAGGCTGAAGCGACCCCCTCAAAATGCAAATAGTTTTGTGTAGCAATTGGGCAGGTTTTGTTGTGAAAACTTGGCAAACCTGTCCAACAGCGACACCAGCAGGTAAAGTTACAGTGGGAGTCCGCGTCTCTCTTGCCTCCCCTGAGCCCATTTAGTTTTAACAGACCATATAAAGCATGCGGTGAATTTGGTGGGGGGTAATTGAGAATAAATGGGTGAAAGTCACGTGAGATGAGGCAATGCCTCCATCACCATATGATTGGATATGACTGGTTATACTTGGCTGTGATTGGTTTATGTGATAAATCCCGCATTTGCAAATCAGTTTGAATAAACAATATAATGGCGTTAATGGGAAGACGTATTTTAAAAAGTAAGTAAACAACTTGCACATTTAGATATAACCACTTTGTTAAATCAAAATACGACACAATAAAATGGCATTAAAACATAATCTGGGAGTTTTTAGTGAGTAATCAGCTTGGAGAAATTTAAAGTAAATCTCCTTGTCTGTGACCAATATTTACAGAGCTTTGATGACTGATAATCCAAAAAAATAAAAAATAGTTGAAAGTTTTTAGTAGTTAGTAAGAAAAATAGCCAAACATAACTTCACAAATGAAATACTTGTTTAAATAGTTTATTTTGGAGTAAATGTAAAATGTAAAATTTCATTCCCTTTATTTCAGTCAGTCTGTCTTAATGTTGTCAGTCAAAAGTTTCTCAGTGCTCACATATTATAAAGAATACAAGTAATACAATGTACAGTTTAAACTCAAATAATGGAAGCGTAGCAACTCATAAGACATTTTAGAATAAACACCACATGCAGTAAATAATTACGTTCACCTGCTGTGAGTAAAATATACTCCATTATGAGTTGATTTGGCACAGGCAAAACAAAAGGGAATTAATGCGTTTGCAGTTCAAAGTGTTGTAATGGGTATCTGGCAGCCGTGCTGTTAAAGTCAACAAAATACTAATTCATTCACATACATTCATTTACACCCTTTTTCAGTTTACAATTAAGCATAAATTAGTTTGTTGTTGATGGCAGAAAAACTCCTCAACAACTTACTTAGTGATGCACTAGCATGTGTTTCCTCTGAAGACATCTGTGTGCATCTTTCTGGGATTTCTAACAGACCTCACTAATGAAACCTAATGAGTGTGGAGACCCGCTCGCTCAGAATTCTGTCAGGGATTGTACAGGTGCTGGCACACATGAGCCAAAATGCTTGTTACAGGTGTGTGTAAACCAAAAAACTTGGATGAAACTATTTTTTTTTTGAAGATCGCAGACTAAAAGCTGAGTCTGCCCATCTGCATAATGTTTATGTTAGTATAGGCAATTTGAAAATGTGTCAGTCAAGGAGGTCACTGCTAGGGTCATCAGCTGCGTGACCAATGGAGTTCTCAACAGGGGCCACTGAGGTCAGTTCACTTAAGATCTGTAGATGAAATAACACTGGCAGTA
Source organism: Cirrhinus mrigala (assembly GCA_036247105.1). Classification (NCBI taxonomy): domain Eukaryota; kingdom Metazoa; phylum Chordata; class Actinopteri; order Cypriniformes; family Cyprinidae; genus Cirrhinus; species Cirrhinus mrigala. The sequence continues at coordinate 18,288,684 of CM070027.1, read as the reverse complement.
GAAGCTGTAAATATACCACTTAAAGGAGTAGTTCACTTCCAGAACAAAATTTTACAGATAACTCCCATCTCATTTTTCCTCCAGCTTCAAAATCATCCTACATCGCTGTTTTACCGTTTTTTGTAAAGGGCGTTTGACCTTCTTTGAATGTTCACTTTGTAAACGCTGGGTTGGTACTTCTACAGCAGTGTAGGACAATTTTGAAGTTTTTGAAGAATTTTGACCCGGATTACACAGAGTATGCATGCGCATGGCAGAGCTAGACAAGACAAGCATTGGAGGTTTAAAAGTATATAAATTGTAATTTTTTTTTTTAGAAAGAGACAGATCATTTAGAGCCCTTTGAAGCTGCATTTAAACTGCATTTTGGATGTTCAAATGCACTGGTACCATTGAAGTCCACTATATGGAGATAATTTCTGAAATGTTTTCCTCAAAAAACAATTTCTTTATGACTGAAGAAAGAAAGACATGAACATCTTGGATGACAACGGGGTGAGTACATTATCTGTAAATTTTTGTTCTGGAAGTGAACTAATCCTTTAAGATTTTTTTTAGATATATCCTGACTAAATGACTGAATAGCAAATAACATACAAAATACAGTTCAAAATGTTAGTGTCAGTAAGTTTTCTCTTTTTTAAGAATTAATAGCAAGGATGCATTAAATTCATCAAAAAATGTGCATTGTTACAAAACATTATTGTTTCTAATAAATGCTGTTCTTTGAATTTTCTGTTCATTAAAAAATCCTTTAAAAATGGTTTCCATTAAGCAACTGCTTTCAACATTGATAATAATAAAAAATGCTTCTGAAGCACTAAATCAGCATATTAAAATGATTTCTGAAGGATCATGTGACACAAGACTGGAGTAATGGCTGCTGAAAATTCAGCTTTGACATCACATGAATAAATTGTTATAAAATGTACTGAAATAGAAAACTGCTGTTTTAAATTGGAATAATATTTTACAATACTACTCTTCTTACTTGGCAATGATGGTGTATTTACTGATAGTATTTTACTATAATATAGTACGCCCATTTTTGACATAATATTTATTTTGACAATGCAAGTCTGGATAGTCAGAAGTGAAGGAGAAGGAGAAGTATAGAAATTTTGTTCATACTGTACACTACAAATATAGTATGCACGCTATTCTAAATATAGCCAGACTGTTACCTAGTGAGTTTGCCTATAAGGTGCCAATACTTGTTAACTAGATCACCAGTTAAATTACCTATGTATCACTGACAAGCTTATGGCTGAAACCACAAAGAAGATAAAACACAGTGGGAGTATTCAGTGCAAGTTTAAGACGTGCCAAAGAAAGATATGATAAAGACCAAACAAGAAGCCAAGATTAATTTAAAGGTAACTTCTCTGATTTCATTCTTTGTTTTCAGCTGTGATCTTCCTGACATTACTCATCGGTGAACTTCTCTGTGAGTTCACATACGGAGCCATAGGTCTATAAATGCTCAAATTTCGCCCTCCGTCATAATGCAGAAAGAATGCATGCACACATAGCACAAACAAAGCATCAGTGATTGCAATTCGACATCATTTGAAGGCAGGCCTTGGGATAGCGATTGCACATTCCAGCCAAATAAATGCAGACGTTTGTGAAACGCAAAATTAGGAATATTTTTGTCACTTGGGGATGTCAATAAACAATGAAGACATTGTAATGAGCTATATAAAAAACATCTATCAGCGCAGATAGGAGCAAGCAATAGAGGGACGGTTATTGAATGTTCATGGGTGCTGCTTCCCCTCAGAGTGATGGATCTCGCGCCAGCGCTCCAGGGCTCACGCGACCCCAACGCCAGATTAAATCTGACACTCATGACCGCAACTGTCAGGGCCACAAAACGAATGGAAAACCAAGAGCGACAGACTAATTAGGTCTTTCCTGAGAGGTGGTTTATTTTCATATTTACTCCCGAGCGGTGAAGGCCAAATCCCCGCGCTCGCCCCCTCGAACTACCGTGCCACACAAACAGATCATAATTACAAAGAAAATAGGCCTGATTGCTTTTTGATTGGTTTAATAGGCATATTGAAACATACTTCATTTGCTGGCACATGCAGGGGGTGAGAAAAGCACAGGTTGTTGGCCTCTATTAGTGCAGAAGACACACATTAATGGCTTTTAATGAATATTGTTTGTATTAATCTTGTCTGCGGTGAAACAGATTGAAGGTGCAAGACTGGGATTGCATTATTAGTTAAAATTGCACACAAACAAAATGAATCATGGATCAAGAACAGGAAAGAATGCTGTAAATTACTTGCCATATTTGCTGATTTATGAGACTGTCCTCCCAGTTTTATGGGTTTGTCAAGAAGATGGAGGGGGTAAGCTACTGACTCAAGATTTTAAAATAGCTGCTAACGCTAAGTGCTAAGCTATGTGTATAAAAGATATTATGAGACTTTCAAATGAGAATCTAGGGTTTGTTTCTAAATTAATTAATAATTCACTCTGGTAAGAAAACTACAGGCTTTTTTATATATACATATAGTCATAATGCTAACTTACATGCTAAAGAGGCTAGCAAACACATACGGCGTCATGTTTTCGGAATTCGCGAACATCAATTATTTCACATTGTTAAGGTCACTCTTCCAATATTGACCAAACAATGCTAATGTTAGCATAAAATACTATATTTCATCACCGGGATGTCTATTTCCATTTCAGTGATGTTTACGTTTCATCCCACACTGTACTACTTTATCATCTAATAAATGTGTGGAACAGAAGAATATAAATCCGTCTCGGTTGATTATTGCACCCTCTGCTGGTTCACTAATATAATTTGTGGCTTGTATTCTGCCACACAAAGTGCTTGCATTCTGCTCACTGAGTAAATAAATGAGCATTAATTGGACATTATTTCTTTTTCGCTTGGTAGCCTATAGGAATTGTCCACTAAAGAGCATTCAGAGTTTTTTTTCCTCAGTAAACGCAGTCTGAGATTTGATTTAGAGCTTGATTGCAAACAAAGGTTAAGCACAAATGCTTTCCTGCTTGACCTATCATGTAGATAAAATCTACTGCAGTTTGCGTTTGCTATTATCGTTTTTAGACATATGGTGGTATTGCTGTTTTTATGGTGCGTGTTTATGTAATAAGGTTAATGCAGTGAGCTAATAATGATTTTCATAAAAGATAATTAGGGTTTTTCTTGTTTAATAGTAGGCTATTAAACGAGGGTGCGTTTTGTTAATGACATGTTCTGTGGGATGAAAAGGGGGGGTCCCGGGGGTGGTGAGATCCATGTTTCCATCTCACTTGCTCTATCGGAATCATAATTTTGCCTTTTTTCTGCGGCAGGATTTGTGCTTGATCTTCCCTCAAGAGTAATTATAGACTATACTTTAGCCTTGCCTTCTGTGATATCCAGACCAATAAAATTACACTTCACTCAGTCCATTTTTCATTCCACTGCCACTGTGCTGTTCTCTAAATTTAATCTTAGGTCTGGTGAAGTTGAGTTTCCCATGCCAACCACAATACAGCAGTCCCAGATAGAACCACAGTTGCTTGATTATAGCATTGCCATTGACCTCAAGCATGTACGAAAACAGAAAATCACTGCTAGTATTCCCGATGCGCCTGCGTGTTTTGATAAGATTTAGATGTTAAGCAGCATGACAGCAGCGCTCCAGAGATCCAGACTGTAAGGCTCAGCAAGTATTACTGAAGATGTCATTTCAGGCCCCATTTCCCAAATACTAGATTTCATAGTTGGATGAGATGCTATTGATAGATGTACACAATTTCATGCCAGACATCTGATTTCAGCATAACGTCATTAGATTATTATTTTGGGGCTGCTGGGAGACAGAAGCAGTGGCGGTCACTAAGAATGTAATAGCATGAATATATGCTCTTAAATGGATTTTCCTTTGGCCCTAATATAAACTTGTATTCAGAAAGCAGGCCCAGCTTTGCAAGTGGTCTAATATTATAATATGTAATATTATTACACAGCTTTCTGGAATACTCTGTTTTGATTGGTCGGTTGTGTCGTCCATGGCAACGCTGTCAGACTTCTTATCCAGGTTAATAAAAATTGCACTACTTTTATGTTTTTTGTTTTGTTTTGCACAAATGCAACAAGTACAATCTTGTGTCAGTTATTGATTGTAGCAAAATTGACCACTGAGCACTTATATAACAATGGACTATTTGTTTCTTTAGTAGAAGCTTTAACATAACATACAGGCAGAATTATAAAATAATTTTAATTCAAGTAAATATTTTGCATCCACATATTTATTTGGTGAGCTCTGTGTCAGCGTCATGATTATTTTTATTTTGCCATTAGGACCTACTGTCTGTTCGCTATCAGTGTGTATAATATTTTAGCCTATAGCCTGTATCATATAATGGATACAGATGTTTTTTTTTCTTTAAAATCTTCCCTCATGCATCCAGTTCCCTATGTCTGCCACAAAATAAATAAATAAATAAAATTCTTTGGTAAATCATAATGACTTACAGTTCCAATCGAAATTATTCAACCCCCTTGACCTGCAAGACATTTTACAAAATTTTGTAAAAACAATTAAACAAAGGCATCAGTACACTTTTGGAGAAAGTTTTTTAAGACACATTTGAGTAATTCTGAAAACATAAAATGATGAATAATGAAAAAAATACAATTGGCTTTAAACGTTCACGTTCAAAATTATTCAACCCCCTAGAAGTAAAATTTGGTGCGGAATCTTTTATTCTATAAAACCACCAATAAACGCTGCTTAGAAGCTTCTGTCACCTCTCTACTGCAATCTTGGTCCATTCCTCGCCTGAAAATGCTTTCAGATCACTAATAATCTTTGGTTTTCACATTGTCACTGCTTTCTTCAAAATCAACCAAATTTTTTCAGTGAGAATTAATTGTCCATTCAATGGCCATTCAAAACCATTGTCCTGCAGGAAAGTCCATTGATCATTAGCTTCAGTCACTGCACCAAAAGGATCACAATGGCCTGTTCTTCTGCTTAGAAGATTTGCCCTTTTTTTTTTTGCACTAGACATACTGCTGATCCACAGGTCCAAAAAGTTCCAGTTTAATCTCATCACCCAATAAAACATTATTCCAGAACTCCACAGGTCTATCTAAATGAGTTTTAGCATGTTCAAGTCGGCCTTTTTGTTCTTCTTGGTCAAGAGTGGTATTCGGCAAGATGCCGCAACATGAAGGCCATACTTGTCTAGTGTTCTTCTTATTCACTGCATTAAAATATTTTCCCTTCTTTCGTCAGGTCATCTTGCAAGCCTTTGGCTGTACATTGCGGGTTTTTCTCAGTTGCTCTGATCAAACATTTTATGATATTATGTTTTTTTTTTTTTTTTTTCTGGTTATGGTATTATGGTTTTCTGGTACAACACACTTTAAACTAAGGAATAAGCATTCCAGCTGTGTCTCTAGGAACTTTTAATGTCTCGGAAATCTCCTTGTAGCCTTAGACTTTCTAAAATAATAAAACTACTACTTCTCTATAGCTTTTGTGAGAGCTCTGTTGACTTTACCATATTTGCTCTTTAACTTCAGCACATGCATGGGCTAAAAAGTGGCTATAAACAGTGGCAGTGTTGAATAGGGGTTGAATAATTATGACAGCTGTGTTATTCCAAAATTCTATAACTCAAAAACATTATTGACATTATCACTTTTAATATGCTAGTAAACTGTCGTAGATGCATTTTTTATAAAGTCCTGGATCTTCAGAAAAGCTTGTATTTGTAAAGTACCGCAGTCTCTGGGGATTTGAATAATTTCAATTGCAACTGTAAGTCATATTAAATATGAAAACTGATGAAAAGTTGAAATTATGAGAAGTTGTAATTATGACAAAATTACTTAATTAACTAAATCTCATAATTATGACTTTTATTTCATCATTTCAATTTATGTCACGAATGTCAATTATGAGATAAAGTCAAACTTGTCTTGTTCATATTTATGAGATTATGAGACAAGTTTGACTTTTTAGCTCATAAGTAACATGATATTAGTTTGTATGTCATGTTACTTTGGTAAATCATAATTATGAGATAAAAAGTCAAAATTTTGAGACAAATGTCATCATTAAGATAAAGTTGAACTTGTGACAAATTAACATTAGGAGATAAAAGCTCAAAATTGTGTACAAATCAAGACATTTTTGCCATGATTATGACCTATCTTATAATTATTTTGACTTGGTATCTCATAATTTTGACATTTTATTTTATAATTATTATTTACCAAAATAATATGATATACTTATAGAAGTAACATGATATAAGTTTGTATGTCATGTTACTTTGGTAAATCATAATTATGAGATAAAAAAGTTCAAAATATGAGATAAATGTCAAACTTGTGACAAGTTGAAATTAGGAAATAAAAGCTGAAAATTATATACAAATTAAATTCATTTTACCATAATTATTTATCATTATTATTATTATTATTATTATTATTATGACTTGATGTCTCATTTTTTCTCATGATTGACCAAAGTAATATGATATACTGATATAAGTAACATGATATATGTTTGTCATGTTACTTTTGGTAAATCGTAATTATAAGATAAAAAGTCAAAATTAGGACATAAATATCATAATAATGACTTGCCATATTTATGAGATTGAAATTTTGACATAATTAGAATTTACCAAAGTAATATGATATACTGATATAAGTAACAGGTAAATCATAATTGTGAGGTAAAAAGACAAAATGATGAGATAAATGTCATAATTAAAAGCTCAAAATTATGTGCAAATTATGTCCATTTTTTTTTATCTTATTATTATTGTGACTTGGTATCTCATAATTTTAACATTTTATCTCATAATTATGATTTACCAAAGTAATATGATATAGTGATATAAGTAACATGATATAAGTTTACCTGGTAAATCATAATTATAAATTATAAATTAAAAAGTCAAAATTATGAGGTAAATGTCGTAATTAAGATAATGTCAAACTTATGACAAGTTAAAATTAGGGGAGATAAAAGCTTAAAATTATTATTGACTTTTTATCTTATTATTATGACATGGTATCTCATAATTTTGACACTTTACCTCATAATTATGATTTACCAAGGCATGCTTTTTTTCTTATGTGTCAGAAATGGGCTTCCTCAAGTTCCTCTCCTGCCAAAAGCTCAATATTCTACGCTTGATTGCTTTCCCTCCCACCACTGTTTGTTTAAAAATGTATTCCTGATATTAATAATTTCTTCTCAGCATAGCGCAAGATCCTTTTAGAAAGCTGGCCTCCAAAACACTTTCACCGCCCTTATCATGTTCCTCTCGCAGGGGTCTGTAACCCGGCTTCCTACAGGGGGATTAACCCAAAACATGTTTTGTGTGATGGCACAGAGCGGATCTGGCTGTGGGATTTCAATAAGGCACTATTTCACTCTTGGCCAGAAAGATAATAGCCCGTATGGAGATGGATCAAGTAACGCTTCCCTTTTGCCACAGCCGATCTGAAAAACTCCAGGTACAGAATAGAAAAGCGTGAAATAGAATAATAACACTGTCTGAAATGCGTTTTGTTCGACACAGCTGCTGCCTCAAAGACCCATTTAGAGTTAAGTCTCATATTGTGCTTATAAACAGCCCAGCAGAAGCTAGTAAAGAGGAAAATGAACGAAATGTGATACGTGAACGTCTGGGTGCTGACTCCTCAGGACACATGTAGATGCAGATAGAATGGGTTTCTTCTTACCGCATCTTGTTAACAATGAAACTCAAAGCGCAGTTAAGGGCTGTTAGGAGTCATTGATGGAAGTTTTTCACTGAATTGCAGGTTGTGTACATTCACAGTTGGTTGAGAGCTACTCAGAGAACGGATCTAAATTGGACCCATGAGCACCGGAGCGTGAGGGTTTATGAGTGGCCCTTAAACATCGCAGTCAAGTGAGGACTAGCTTTCCAGTGGTTATTAACTAGATTCAGAAAAGTTTTAGGTTTCACAACCCACCATGATGACGCTTTTAAAGGTGACTTTCAGTGACTACTTGCACTCTTTGTGCTTTTTTTTTTAAACACTGGTGCCATGAATATGGCAGTTTTTAGGATTGACAACCACATGTACTTACAGGTGTGAGTCTCTAAATGTCCCGTTCACACAGCACCTTATAGTCACTTTTCAAATACTAAGGACTTTAAGTAACAGCTTCCAATGGAACGCCACGATGACCGGAAGTAAACTGTTACACCGCCCTAGCTGAGAACGTAAAAATCATTAAGCAAACTTAAACAAGACGGCGCAACGGGGCATTCAGTCATTTATTTAAGTACAAATGATGGATTAGCTTAAATTTAAAACATATCAACACAGATTAAATGAAAGACTAATGGTAGAATGTATACTGATGGAATTACAGTGGCATGTACTATAAGACATAATATTTATCTACCTAATCTGTCCTGTTGTAAAGACCGCAGACCAGCTGTTCTCCCGTAGTAGACGGTTACAGTAGAACGTAAAGAAGTTGCAGTTAAAGTCGCGAACGCGCAATATGACGTTGGAATGCCGTTGCCGTTCCATAAGTGGCTGCTTAAAGTCCCTATGAACATGCAATTCCTTACGAGTAACCATAGCAGCAATGACCAAAGTAATTTAAAAGATGGCGACGTCCGTAAAACTTAAAGTCTTATCACATTCTGACACGACAAGAGTTCAATCGAGCCGCGAGTTCATCTATCAAATCCTCATTAACCGATCGCAGCTTTTAAATTTGAGTGGAGAGTGGAGCATTTGAGCCGCGTGCAGAACACAAAACTGACGGGAGGGATCGGCTCCGGTGGAGATTGGATATAAAACTTTAAGATGACACGCAGCTCATTTCTCCGTCACTGTAAGTTACCGAAACCACACGTGAAAGCACGGTAGATGCGCGTTTGTGCGGCAGAGCGGCTCTGTCGTACCATATGACCTAACAGACAACTAGTTGTCTAGTCCTGTTCCGTTCACACAACGCGTGTGTTCCAAGAATGCGGTTGTGAATCCTGACAATTTACGGGTGTGAGTTCGGTTATAGAATATGGTTGTCACACCCGTAAACAACCGTGCTTTGTGTGAACGTAACCATATTAAGGACTCAAATACGGTTAGTATTCTGCTGCTGTGTGAACGTGGACATGTGGACATCTCGTTCCTGGTGTTCTGTCTTGTTAACTAAAAAATATCTTCATGGCAATGCTACAAATAAACATTTCTCCATGTGTGAGATCAGAATATTTCTCTTCTGTCTTTGATCTGCCTACCTCTTCCGCAGTTACAAAGAAATGCTGTCCGCAAAACAGCTCCAAATTATGTCCACTTAGACGCTAATGAGTCCAGCTACCTTTGTCTAAACACAGTAGAGGAGTACAAAGGACAGAAAACAGTGTTGGTGTAACAGCAAAGGGAATGGTGTCTGTTAGCATATGCTGTTAACAATGATGCATAGTTTGTACATGAATCACTGTGGGGGTTTTTTGGCACATCTGATGTTGTTCTTTGACAGAATCTTATCTATGAAGTTTTTATGTGTCATTCCTTAGTCATTACGTTGTGCACAGTTGTTTATACCTGTTACTTTGTTCAGCATGTGATTTTATCTATTTAATTGCAGCACATTCTTTGTGTGAGAACTATGTGAAGTTTGACAGGTTAAGGTATGAATGAGGGTGAAGGGTAGAAAAGCTTCGAGTCTGTGTTTGAACCAGTTTTGTCTTTTATTTCGGACTCGCGTTGATGCCTGACCTCATACGGACCTGAACAATATGCTAGCAGACACTCAAAAGCAAAATCCTGGAGAAATGTCTCCTTTTATTGCTTGCTGTACTAAGGGACCGAAAAATGCTGCCTATTGTGTAGAAAAACATGGATTGTTCCAGAAATGTTTCAGACTCTTGCAAGAACGAACTTGTTTTGTTTTCGCAAGCCTCTTAGTTTTTTTTCTTCTTCTACTTTTGTTTTTGCTATGACAAAAATACAAGTTAAATCTGGAGATGTGCAGATGATGGTAATATAAAATAAACACCATCACTTTTGAAACCATAACATTTAGTCCCTGTAGCTCATCTTTCATTAACATCTGCTGTTATGTCTACCACTGCAGGAGATCAGAGGTCTAAAACAACTGGTTTTGACACAGCTATATATAATAGTGTTAGTTTGTAAAAACAAAATCAGCCTACTCATAAATCCTATCAGTTCTCTTCTAAACACTGGTCAAGATGCTTGATGCAAACCCGATCGTGAGGAAAACGTGACCATGCATGCGTTGTTACCCTAGGAACACATCTCTGCAATTTCCAGTGTCAGGTGAGTTTACAATACATATACTTTATTTTCCATCGGTCACAATTTATTTTAAGGTCCAATTTTCACTATTAACTATGATTTTTGCCTTAATTAACTCCTAATTTGATATGTATTAGTAGGTAGTTGTTAAGATTAAGAGATCTATATTAATGTGTGCTTTACTAAAAACAGCCAATACGCTAATAACATGCATGCTAATAAACAACTCGTTAATAGTCAGAAGTGGTCCCTAAAGTATTACCTTTTCATCAAAATCGATTAATTTGTTTTCAAATAAATTCAAAATATGTACCAGCATTTAAAAATATAATTTTAAATTTCAACTTAAACATTTTCTGACGCATATAAGTCACTTAAACTATGTGTTGGCATAGATCATGCAAAATTAAAAATCTGCAAAATAAAAAAAACAGTTTGTACTAGGGCTGTCACAATTCTTCGACTCAATTCAAGTACTCAGTTAAATCCGACATTTTGCCCGTGTCGAGTAACCGTCAGTTTACCGGAAGTGCCGTTTTACACTGACGGGAATTCAAACGAACTGTTATCATTTACATGTGTGGAGCCTCTCAAGCTTCATCTATGCATATTGTTTTGATTTTTGGATGTACTATAACGTTCATCTGCGAACGCAGCATGTGCCATTTCATCAGGTTCATAAGGTAAATAATTTATAAACTTAAGCAAACACAGGAGAATTCGTCAGTATCTTTTATCGCAATTTCAAAATAAAAATGTAAACGCCCTGAGTTTGTACATATCCACATATTCAAGAAATTACAGTGGCTGTAGCATTTTTGTCTTAAAAAAATGGCCAAGTATTAAATATTAAGTGGACATTTGAATAAAATGTTGTTTAGTCAGTATTAAACAAGGATTTGATCGCGCAGTAAAGTGTCAAACAATCGTCAGGCCGTTGGCGCCCTCTGCAGTCATTTGTTACAATGCTAAAGTACATTAGCTCTATGTTTATAATACGTCATGTATTTTAAGTTTTGTTTAATAAAACAATATGATTACTTGCTCTTTACACGTTATCTGAACTAATTCTTATTGCTTCATTGCTATTATAGGCCTGTATGTATTTTAAGTAATTTTAAAGGCTATTGTTTGCTTAGGTCTATTATTATTACTTCAAACAAATTAATTATAATTATCGAATTACTTGACTGATTGTCAGAATAATCGACAGATTACTCGACCAAAATAGTTGTTAGTGACAACCCTAATGTCCATTTTTTAAGAAGTTTTTAAAATGTAATTTTGTAATTTTTCAGTTTTATTATTTTTTTACATTACTAATTTGTTTATACTTGCTGAAGCAGTAATATAAAAACATACATTCTCTGAAAACAAGTCATGATTTTCTGCTTCTCAAGTTTGTCTTATTTGAATGATGTTTGGATATTTTTACTGGAAAATTAGACAAACACCTCTTAAGAATATAATTTGTTGCAGAATAGGTTGTCTGAAGCCACATAATAGCTTGGGTGAGGAGCAGACCATTTGTTATTGGAAGAGAAGCATAAATTTGTTATTGTCACTTTACCTGGAAACTGCAGTGTATTTCATGGTTTGCAAAAAAAAAAAAAAGCAATGTTTTCCCATGAGTCTATAGGTATTTTGTGCAGCGTGCACTATCAACCCGCAATGTCTTTTTAACAAGGTAAGTTGTACTCCTTTATGTGCTTACCCTGGCGTAACCCTCATTTGTTTTATTTTGTACCTTGTCATAAAATAACAGTAGTCAACATTCAGCATGTGTACACATTCAGTAAAATGGCCCTAATGGATAAGAAAATGTCTAGAAGGAATAGAATAAACCCAGTAGAGAATATCCCAAATTAGTCTGAAGGCCAGACAGCATTACAGCTTGAGCTCTGGAAGTGTTTTTGACTGAAGGTATTATTGCCCTCATAACTGACTGACATGTAACAGAATCGGATCTTATCCAAACACATCGATGGATTTTAGACCTGGCCGCATACCATGTGGTCCCGCTGCTTAAACCCAAATCGAGGCATGTGGTTCCCAGTGCTGACCCGTGGAATGCGCACTCTGTGTTTTCGCTCTCGTACATTTGGCAGGGAATGCGGTTCTCCTGCAGTAAGGTAGTAACGAGTAAAGCTGTCTGATTAGCCGGCTTTAGGAGCTGCCAAACACTCTGTCAGTTAGCTGAACACCCCACGTCTCTCCTGGATTAGGTCTTTTAATGCGTGTACCTTGTACTAACCCACTCACCCACACATGCCAGAATTCCACCTTTATTTATTGTGGAACGTTTCTTAGATCTCACTCCCCCATCCATAAATTATTTCACTCAGTCCATCAATTCTCCACCTCCAGTTCTGAGCCATACAAAGCCAAGAGAGAGAAAAGGAAAACAGAGGCCAAACCAATAAAAGCCGCCTGGAGGGAGAGCCTGCCTGCCTCACCTCATCTATTAGTATACACAAATCCGTGTTGTTATTTCAGCCTTCGTAAAAGCCATATGTGCAGCGATGAGATTGACAATGTTTTTATTCGAGTCAGTACATCACTCTCTGAGGTTCAGTTCCTACCCATTCAGGGAAAAGAAGTCGTCTGCAAAGAGTGAGTTCAGTTTAAACTGAAGTAGAATTAGTCTATCTTGAAGACGAGATTTTGGTTAATTGCTGCAATTCAGCAATCAGCTGTTTTCTAGTAAAGTGCAACAGTTGGGTTTTGAAAGTAAATGTCCTATTCATTTTCTTCATAGGGCAACTGATTGTTAACAATAGCTTAAAGGGATAGTTCACCCAAAAATGAAAATTCTGTCATTAATTACTCACCCTCATGTCGTTCCAAATCCGTAAGATCTTCATTCATCTTCGGAACACAAATCAAGGTATTTTTGATGAAATCTGAGAGCTTTCTGACCCTGCATAGACAGCAACACAAATGTTCAAAGTTGGAAAGAGTTGGAAAGAGTTGGAAACGTCTTTGTTGGAAATGAGTTGAAAATGTCTTTTTCCACAAATTTTGTATGTATGAAAATTGTATAATAGCCAAGGTACACATTTCTAGTAATTGTGCAGTTAATTCTCATATTGTATTTTCAGAAAGTTTTGGAATATTTGTCCTCTCCCCAAATTTGTCACTACTGAAACACTGTAAAATTTAATTAATTTTATAAGAATTTAATAAGAAGCGTTATATTGACCTATTAAGATTTTGCTTACATCTTACTTGTAAATTTATTTTTTTTCTATTTTATTAAAAAGTTTTTAGACGTAAATCAATAACCATTACAATTTTAACAATATTTCAAGTGTGATTTATGAGATTTGTTGTATTTTGAATCCAATTTTTCTTTGTAAAAGGCAAAAAGTTGACCATACTGATTTTAAACTTAAGGATTCATTAGTTTGAATATACACTGAACCAAACACTATCATAACATCTTAGCTGATAATTAATTACTTTACTTTTGACAAAACATGCCATGTTTCAGTCGTGACTGCATATTTTCAGTAGTGACAGTAATGTTTTGGTAGCAACCACATCACATTACAGAACAGTAACCCACATACTAAAACATACTAAAATACTAAAGATTTGCATAAAGGTACTAAAATTTTGTTTATTTCCACCAAATAAAGAATGATGTGTTCCCTTTTGTCACTACCGAAACAATAATGATGTTTCGGTCATGACTGTTACGGTAGTGACAGTGTTATGGGATAACACCAAAAAAACCCAAAGATGTCAATACCGAAACTCCACCAAATGTTTTAGTCATGACTGTTTCTGTAGTGACAGTTATAGACACTTTTGAATCTAGTTCAAAGATGCTAATCAGCACATGGTTAGATAGTACAGTTATGAACAGTGGTACACACATAAAAACTAAATGTTATGGAATAACTCCTAAAAAAAAATGTTTAATTATAGAAAAATGGTGTTTGGTAGTGACATTCTTTAAAGTTACGCACAAGTTACAGATTTTTCATTATATATACAACATATTTACCTCAAAATGATGGGGCCTGTCCACACATTATGTAGCTATGAGAGAGAGAAAGAGACACATAAATATTTCCTCATCATAAATGAAGGGGTGAGGTTAAAATAAGTCTCAGCCAATGGAACAAAACATATAGTCTTTCAGTAGTGACATGAAAATGCGGCACATTTTTTAATTATAAGTTTTATAATTTACAGAATATATAAATATATATATATAATATTTATCTTTAGATATTTTTTTAAAAACAACAATGGAATAAAATGCAAAAATTATTTCAATATCATTTTCAAAAGTTGAAATTTAGGGTTTAGAGTTCGTGGCAGTCAATTGCAAGTACCCAATTAATGATGATTTTGCATATATATATATATATATATATATATATATATATATATATATATAAGCTTACTGATATTTTAAATATTATTGTGGGTTTCAATAGATAATTAAAGCTGCAAGCAGCGATGAAAGGGCCCTCACACCCAGGCTCGCCACCACCCGGTGGCTTTAGGAAAAGAGCAAAAGGTTAGCAATATGCATTTGATAAATATAGGAGGAATATGTCAAAGTCATTTATATGTGACAAACATCCTGCTTCCAGCTGGTGGAGCTTTAACTATAACTGAATATTGGCATTTAGAGGTTTTTAGGCCAGGATGTTTATCAAATATATGAACTTTTTTGCAGATTGAACACGGTATGTTTGAGTTAGTGTAAAGCATGACATATCCTGTCACCAACAGGTGGCGTTATGATTGTAACTGAATATTTGCTTTTAGATAGTCCTTTAGGCCAGGAAGTTTGCGGCACATCGGACATTGTATGGCTGAGTTCTTTTGCCATGGAAAAACATAGAAATTTGTCAGGCCGCCACGGACACATCCTTTAACGTAAACACAAGATCTTCGTAATTTAAGGTCACAAAGAGCTTTAGATTACACTCACCAAATTTGGTGTTGATTTGTGTAAATCTGTAGGAGAATTTTGTTTAAATACAAAGCCTAAAAATGGCAAACACGGCACAAAATTAGTAGAGAAAATTGAAAACAACAGACTTCCTGTTGGGTTTCGGACTTCGTACCGAGGGCCTTTTTTATAGGTATTGGTGTGTTACATGTGTCTACCGAATTTCATACATGTATGTGAAACATAGCTCGAGGGGCACTTCATTGAAATTTTATAGATGGCGCTATTAAACCATTTTGCCACACCCACTTCTTAAACCCATATCAGATGTACAGTTTTACCTTTTTGACGTGTGTGCAAAGTTTCATGAGTTTTCAAGCATGTTTAGGCCCTCAAAAATACGATTCATTTTGGAGAAAGAAAGAAGAAAAAACTGAGCTATTCCAATAGGATTCTTGCACCACCAGTGCTCAGGCCCTAAAAAAAGGATCTTAGTAAACATCTTTTGAATACTTAAATGCTTTTTAAATGTGTTCTTGATTGTGGGATAGCAGTTTGCACCGGTTTTGTAGAATGGCCCATAAATCAATCCATCTGTTGTTTTTAATCTGATTATGTAATGCGCAATGATTTATGGTATTGTTATTCTTTCCTTCATTTAAGTTGTTAAGTCTTTTCGTCCAAATTTCAAATACTTTATTGCTTCAAATCAAAATTTTTATGTTATGATTCATCCCCTACCTGGTTGGTTTGTACATGTGATGTTCACATGTACTTAAGCTGAGCGGTAATACATTTCATAGTCAAAGCTTTATTGCCTAAAGGGTCTCCTAAGAATTCTGATGTAATGTAAGAGTAAAAACTCTTATTTGGGATTTTATTACAGCCCCCCCTGCGTGCACCCCACCCCCCATTCGTGTGCGTGTGAATGAGTGTAATTTATGGTGGCCGGGGTTTAAAAACATTCCTCACTGTAAATGAACGGCTGCATTTCAGCGTGGCAATAATGGACCATCAGCATATCATTTATCGGAATATGAAATATGCAACAAGTTTGCATTTGTTTTGCTTCCATTTATCACAAATGACACATTGTGGCGCTTGGAGCCCTTGAATATATTAACAAAGCAAAATGTTGGGAATAATGGCAATGCGTTTTTAATGCTTGACTCCTCAGGCAAACGGAGTATTGAGTGCACACTGATGAATTAGGAGAAACAAGATGATAAAACAGTATTGTTACAATTCAGCTGGCAATAGAATCAGTTTGAGATAGAGAATCATTTTACCAAGCACATAAAAACAAATGAGGCTATTAAGTTTCTCTTTATTAGTTTTCTTTCAAATGCTGAATTTTAAAGCTTCATAAAATATTTGTAGATTACACAACAGGTCAAAGCATGTTTTTTCTGTTTGCACTTCAAACGTCTGCTTCTCAAAGCCTCTTGTGAAAATCAAATTAACATTCATCAAAGTTTTCCATGCAGTTCAGAACCATTGACTCTTAAATGTCTCTAATCAAGCTTATAAACGCTGCCGTTTTGGCTGCCTCATTAGACAACCTGACCTCTGTGATGTCAGATGCTCGCTTCAGGACAGAAAGAACTCATCAGGGTTTATTTATTTCATCATTTAGGAAGCGGATGCTTTCCCAGCCCCCTCTTTGCATAATTTGCTGGTAACGTTATTAGCTCACATTATGTGCATAATCATTTTCTGTTGGTCCACTGAGGCATCTGGCATGGCCGTGACATTCAGAGGAGTTTGCTTGTGGGCTGATTTGTTTGATTATGTGTAACATGTGCAAGCATGGACGTAGATCAGAGCATACGACTTCACTCGATCACTTTTATTTCAGTTTCAGATTAAAGTTATCATTTACACGGCAGGAGGCTAGGTGTTTTGCTACAGGAGGCGATGTAAGTTTGATGACCTGCTGTGTTAAAGGCAGGGTCACAGTTAGTTTTACTTTGCTTGTGTAGTAATGTAAAGGAACGAGTTTATAGGAATAGTTCACCCAAAAATGAGATATACATTTGCTGCAAATTTACTCACGCTCAGCCCATCTAAGATGTAAATGAGTTTGTTTTTTCATCAGAACAGATTTGGAGAAATTTAGCATTACTCCGCTTGCTCACTAATGGATCCTCCGCAATGAATGGGTGCCGTCAGTGCATTCAAACATCACAATAATCCACAAGTAATTCAGATGACTCCAGTCCATCAATTAAACTCTTAATTAAAAGCTGCATGTTTGTATGAAACTAATCCATCATTAAAATCCATCATTTTTATATTCAAACCATTGCTTCTGGCTAAAATATGAGTCCTCTATCCAAAATATTGCTTTCTCCAGTAAAAAAAGTTGCCTCATCTGAATCAAGAGAAAAATATGCACAGATCAAGCTCCTTTTACAAGTGAAAATAGTCCAAAACAGTTTTAACCCTCCGGTGTTGTTTGGTCATTTTAGACCAGACAAAAAAAAACATTTGTAAATGTCAAAAATTGCTACTTCATCAGAATGGTACGAAATTCTGTAACTTTAATGGCAATTGCTATATGGCAGTTGCCCGCACCTGGGCTTGATTTGAAAAAGTTAAATGGTGGTATAAAAAAAAAAAATAGTCACACTTGTGTTGTTCGCAGTCAAAAATGACACAGGAAATCAATGGGAATTGGGCAAAAATACAAAAAAAATTTTTTTTTGCATGTGTGTGTGTGTGTACAATCTACAGAGCAGCCACAATGCAGAAAAAAAGTGCTCAGCAATGAAGGAGTGACAAAATTATGCCTGAAAACACTGCTCAGTAACTAAGGAATACACAGCACTGAATATATATGGCTATCTTTTAAGGAAATACTGTGTTCAGTACAAGTTACAATTGCCCCTTTGCAAACAGCTTGATTAACAAGCAATCTGACCAATCATAACACCAACTCCGCCATTCTGTCCGACAAACAAATCAGACAGGAGAGATTAACTTAGGTGGACTTAAACTTGAAATGTTGTGTGTATTGATGTCTTTCTATGCTTGAAATAATACACTCTGATGTTTATTCATGTTTTAATGTTCATCATGTTTTAATAAGGCAATGCAGTGATCTGTCACGACACATTAAAGGAGAAGTTCACTTCCAGAACAAAAATTTACAGATAATGTACTCACCCCCTTGTCATCCAAGATGTTCATGTCTTTCTTTCTTCAGCCGTAAAGAAATTGTTTTTTGAGGAAAACATTTGACGATTTTTCTCCATATAATGGACTGCTATGGTGCCCCAAATTTTGAACTTTCAAAATGCAGTTTAAACGCGACTCTCAACGATCCCAGCCAAGGAAGAACGTTTTGCTAGATAAGACCCTTCTTTCTCGGTTGGGATCGTTTTCAAACTAGGGGCACCATAGAAGTCCACTATATTGAGAAAAAATGTGAAACGTTTTCCTCAAAAAACATAATTTCTTTACGATAGAAGAAAGAAAGACATGAACATCTTGGATGACAAGGGGGCGAGTACATTTCCTGTAAATTTTTGTTCTGGAAGTGGACTTCTCCTTTAAAGAGCCATAAAACTGTATTTATTGTTTTAGTTTCTTAAAAAATGACAACATTTTAAAGCTGAGCAAAGAGGAAACACCATGCTGACAGACAAGACAGAGCAAAGTGTTCAAACAATAAAATACCGTTTTGTGGCTCTTTAATGTGTCGTGACAGATCACTGTATTGCCTTATTAGATCAATCGACATATGAACTGATTGTCATAAAAGAAAATCACGAATGAACATCAAAATGTATTTTATTTCAACTGTGGAAAGAAGTCAATACACACAATTTTTCACGTTTAAGTTCACCGAAGTCCACCGTTATGATTGGTCAGATATCAGTTGACCCTTCCGGGAGTTTGAATGACAGGCGATCTGACCAATCATAACACCGAATCTGCCATTTTGTCCCACAAGCAAACCAGACAGGAGAGCGAGTAGATTAACGTCACAGGACTTGAACTTAAAAAATGGTGTGTATTGACGCCTTTCTGCAAAATATTTAATGTTTTCTGCAAAATTTTTAATGTTTATTCATGTTTATTCAATGCTATTAACCTGCATGACCTGAGGATCTACGGCGATCTGTCATGATGCAATAAAGAGCCACAAGACGGAATTTATTGTTTGAATTTCTTAAAAACATGACAGTATTTGAAAGCTGAGGCTTTGTTTTATACCAAAAGCAACCTGTTCTGTCTTGTCTGTCCGCACATTGTGTTGCAAAGCCGGTGTATTATTTTAATTATAGCTAATTATAGTTTTAATTATAAGCTTCACGTTTCCTCCAAAAATATGCCCTATTCAGTTTCCGACTTTCGAGCTTTTACGTTTTTATATATATTTAAAAAAAAAAATTACTGGTGGAAATTGCTTTGTGGTAATAAACATTCTCCCACAAATTCTGTTGCGTTTAACTTGTATTGAAGCTGAGATCTTCCTTTTAAGGCTTTATTTATTTAAGACTCCTCTTGTTATATTTCAGAAAAATAACCTTATGTGATGCAACAGAGCCTCAATGTCCCATTGATGTAGGTAGAAATTTCAGCCTTAAGCTTTTGTTCATAAGTAAATGTCATGAGACAAGACAACATGCAGGGGAAAACAGTTTTTTTAATAACATGCCTAGATGAAAGCAAAAATCAATCCAGTGCAAGAAATGCTTGGAAAAAAAAAGAATTTGCATCAAATGCCAAGACCTTCATTTATGATATCATGCATACTGTATTTGGACACGCATCATTCCCGATGCTCGTTGTTTCCTTGTACAGTGTGATCCACTGGCCTGCAAACGTAACTTTAGCGCTAAATTTGCCTTTTATATAGACGACGTCATCCAGAAATGAAAGATGATAATTTTCAGCAGGCAGCAGTGGTACGATAGCTGTGGTCCATGTGTACTCCCACACTGAACTTCAATACAGCACACCACAAGAATTCATTTGATCTCCTTCTCCTCAGAGGGAGTCTCTCTGCGCTGGTATGGGATTTTGGGTCGAGTCATGGCCAGGACTGTTAACTTAGTTTAATAATTTGGTTAAAAAGAAACGAGCCATCTTCGCGAGCCATCTCTTTATCCCATGCGCCACTGTACTAATGATGCCACAAATCACTGATGCAAGAATTGAATCGCATGAGCTAAGGTCATTTATAATATATATATATATATACTTTCTAAAGTACTAAACTTTTTGGCTACTGTGTTGTAAAGATTATATTTTATTTTTAGCGATCAAACAGACTGGGTGGCACTAGCATAAGGGATTTTATATTAAATTCTTCACAATATAAGGACGCAACAGGGTAGCTCTGACGTAATCTGTTCACACGTCTTTTCTTATATAATCCAATCCTAGGCAACTGTGTGGTTAGCTGCAGAGTTATATATATATATATATATATATATTGGCCTATAATAAAACCTGTAGTTAAGTTAGGCTACCATGCAATCATTTAGGCTAGCTCGACCACACAGCCTGTTGAGACTATAAGATAAACGCGAGGTTACTGCATTGACGTAGTTCAATGTAAGTGGCCTTTGTAACCACTAGGTGGAGACAGCAACGCGTATGACAGGCTTTCACCATCAATGTTTTTATCTATCAAAGCTAGAAATTAAAACCAGTATTCATACTGTGTTTCCATAAGGTTAATTACATTTTTTGGTTACACTTTATTTTAAGGTGTCCATACACATGTGTAATTACACATTTAAGTACTGAGTGATAAAAATCAACAACATGTAGGGTTAGGGTTTACAGTAGCTTAGGGTTAGCTGCTTTGAATTTAATTAAACATAATTTACTGTTATTTCTATAATAAGTACATTCAGTTATGTTTGTGAGTTACATTATAAGTCTTTGTAAAAAATTATATCAGGTTTAGAATTGCAGCATTTATTTATTTATTTGTTCGATTGTTTTTTGTTGTTGTTTGTTTTTTGTTTTGTTTTGTTTTTTCAGGTTTAGAGATTTTATAGTATGGGTTACATTTTATTGCATTTTTAGTCTTTGTAAATGTATTGTTGAGATTGTGTATAGAATTGTAGCCAAAATTTTAGTGCATAAACAAGAACAGCATTACAGAAAAAATACAAATAATTATACATCTTTAAATAAAATAAATGTATTATTATTATTATTATTATTAATTATGCATGCAATTATGCATGATTTACTGTTATTACTATAAAAAGTACATGCAATGTGTAACAAGAACAATTTTTTTAATGTTACATTATTAGTCTGTGTAAATATTATATCAACTTAATGATATCAGCTATAGAATTGCAGCATATTTATATTTATTTAAACATTTACAGTTATGTTGAATAAGCTGCTTTCTTTCAGAAAAGAAAATCATGATATAATGGCTCCAAAAATATTTATTTATTTATTTGATTGTTTTTTTTTCTCGATTTAGAGATTTTATAGTATGAGTTACATTTTGTTATTGCATTATTAGTTTTTGTAAAAAAAATTATTGATATCATGTATATAACTGTAGCTGAAATTTTAGTGTATAAACAAAGAATGGCATTACAAAAATAAAATACAAATTACTATAAATTGGGCATATCTGCAAATAAAATAAATCTATTATTATTATTATTATTATTAATTATGCATGTAATTATGCATGATTTACTGTTATTACTAGAATAAGTACATGCAATGTATAACAAATATGTTACAAAATGTGTAAATATTATATCAGCTTAATGATATCGGGTATAGAATTGCAGCAGATTTATATTTATTTATTTATTTATAGTTATTTTGCATAAACAGTTTTCTTTTAGTTCACTGAGAAAAGAATATAATGGTATAATGCCTCAAAAAAAGTTATTTATTTATTTATTTGATTGATTGATTGATTAACTGAGATTTACATATAAAGATTTTATAGTATGAATTATGTTTTATTGCATTATTAGTCTTTGTAAATGTATTATGGTTATCATGTGTGGAATTGTAGCCGACATTTCAGTACATAAACAGAACCGCCTAACAGTAAAATATACAAATTATTATAAATTTGGCATATCTGCAAATAAAATAAATCTATTATTACTATTATTATTATTATTATTATTATTATAAGAAGCACTAATAAAAGGTCAAAAAAGTCAGAAAAATAAAACCATAAAATAAAATCTAAAAAATTTTTCGATTTAGAGATTGTATAGTCTATAGTATAGTATTTCCCTTATTAAATAATAACCGCTGAATTAAAACGCTCATGGTTTGTGTCTGATATGTATACATTTTATATTAGGTATTCTATATTATGTATACGCACTGTACTGAAAATTTAGCTAAGAAACTGAAGCTAATGCAAATAACCAGCCTTGTATTTTACAGAAGAACCACAAGAGGGCGCACATTATACATTAGTCACCGCTGTTTGTAGGTTCGCCAGATCTAACAAGCATCTTCAAGGCTCTCTAGATTAATTGTCTTGTGCCTCTTTGAACTTTTGGCTTAAAATAGCAACTGCGTAGATGCTTCTCACATGCACTTCGCCAATCAAAGCAAACTGCATGTATAATAAATGTACTGCAGACATTTCTTTTTCACAAAAGTATTGCAAAACAGACTGTTTTTAAATTCCTGAAATTCTGCTCGTTATAAAAGAGTCATTTAAAGCTAAATAAGTTCTGCTCCTAAGAACATCAAAACGAAAGCACCCACTTTCATGCTTGCTTTGAAGGGGAATAAATTCATAAATACCCCAAAGCCTAATATGAAGACTTTTGTTTGCTGAATTCTTAGTGGTTGTTTAAGCTGTGATAAAAGGTACCGGTGATTTCCAGACAAAAGATGAGGATCCTCTGCCCATATGGCTGCCCTGTGGGACTCTTTTGTGAAGTGATGGATATACTCGCGTTAAAGGCTGTCATCTCCAAAAGTTTTTTTTTTTCTTTCAGGAGATCAGACCACCACACCTTCCCCTCTTCCCTCCCCGCCTCCCTTTACTGCCACGAGATGGTCGTATCTCCAAAGTGTGCCTTTCGTTTTGAACACAAATCCTCAATACCCCTTGTCCTCTACATACCCCCACTGGTTCCAGACTTTGTATTTGTGAAAAGGGGGCATCTCAAATGTCCCGTGCAGGCGCAGCAGCTGCCACTGCGACCACGCCATTCTTTCAGAAGTTCAACAAAGGGAGGGGAGTTTTTTCTCCCTTTTTTTCCCTTTGACAGGAGGCTCTGTGCACTTTTGTGTTCTAACACACCCCCCCTCCTTTGAGTCTTTGAGTTTAGGAGCAGGAGAGGAGGCTGCAGCTTTTGTCTGCTCATAGATGGGGGGAGCCTCTCTGCACCTCCTCCTTTTAACCATCTGATACGGCTCCTCTGCAACCCTCAGGGCCCAAGCTGCGCCCGACAACAGAGCCACGGCACAGCTGGCCACTGCAGACAAACTCCCTGACCCAAACCCCCTATAACATACTCAAAAAACCACAAGCGATCCGGCCTAGTCCAGCACTATCAAGGGTGGTAAGCCTCCAGCAATCTTCAAGAGCCATAACAATGTCTGGCAGATAGAGCTGCATTTTGTCAACAGTTGCCAGCATAGATCAGCTCTGCACACCCTTGATCTGGCACTGATATGAGGCTAGCACTTCTGTAATGAGACAATGGGTTGCGTACACATACAAACATGCTGCACTATCGCTGCAAGTGTAGACGGAGACAGAAATGCACAATATGCAGTTAGTGAGCAGCACCTTTTAAAGGGCCAGTTCACCTGAATTGTCATTTATTCACCCTCATGTTGTTGCACACACTTTCTTGCACAAAAGAAGATATTTTGAAGGATGTTTCAACTGTTTTTGCTCTAAAATGAAAGTAAATGGGGTGCAAAGCCACACTGACTATTTTTTTTTAAATAACCTAAAAAAATTCTATCTGAGTGCAAATAGCTAACTTTGTTGGTGAAGTTTTTTTCCTTACCAACTCCACCCACTGTTGCTCAGAGGCTTTACTTTTACTAACAAACTTTTGTTTTGCATGCAATTAATCGTGATTAATCGTTTGAGAGCACTAAAGTAGTCATAGATGCTGTTTACACATTTACACTTTGCGTGAACGTCATTACTTTAGTACTGTCAAACGATTAATCGCATCCAAAATTTGTGTTGACATAATATGTGTGTGCATTTTGTATATTTACTATGTATATATAAATACACACACAAATATGTATATATTTTAAAAGAATATTTATGTGTGTGTATGATTTGTACATAATTGTAACATTTTTCTTAAAAGCATGTGTGTATTTATATACACATAATAAATATACACAGTACACCCATATATTTTATGTAAACACAAACTTTTATTTTGGAAGCGATTAATCGTGATTAATCAATTGACAGCACTAAAGTAGTGATAGATGCTGTTCACACAAAGTGTAAATAAGTAATACGCTACTTATTTACACTGTGTGAACAGCATCTATCACTACTTTTAGTGCTGTCAAATGATTAATCGCGATTAATTAACATCCAAAACAAAAAATGGTGTTTACATAATATGTGTGTGTGCTGTGTATATTTATTACATATAAATAAATACACACACATGCATGTATATATTTTTAAAAAATATTTTGGTGTGTGTGTGTGTATGATTTATATATAATTCTTTCTAACATTCACAAAAGCATATGTGTATTTATATACACATAATAAATATACCAAGTACGAACACATATTTTATGTAAACACAAACTTTTATTTTGGATGCGATTAATCGCAATTGATCAATTGACAGCATTAAAGTAAAAATCGCGATTAATCGTTTTTCAGCCCTACTTGCAATTAGTGTAAACAAGATGCAGTGGGATTTTTTGCTGTTTATGCTTGGTGCAAACATCTACTACAAACAGCTATTCTATCTACGTTTTTTGCGCACAAATTGTGGTCACATTTACTGTCGTCAGTGAATTTTTGCAGTCCCCATATATGGAGTCCCCCACAAGTCGTAATTTTGTGTGATGGGAAAGGATTTCGCCATGCAGATTTTGCAATGGGTTCAAGTTGGTCACCAACTGAAACATACTTGTTTTGGAAAATGACTTCTGTGTAAGCTGTGCTTCATGCTTCATTACACTATTGACCTTATTTGCTTGTAAAACTGCGCTAATATGACCATCTTTAGCTGCCATCTTAATTAGCTTTTAAATGTTGAAATTTAAAGGGTTAGTTCACCCAAAAATGAATATTCGGTCATTAATTGCTCACCTTCATGTCGTTCCAAACCCGTAAGAACACAGAACACAAATTAAGATTTTTCTGATGAAAGATTGACACTGAGTAGAATTGTTGAATAAAGTTATTTTTGCTTGATTTGCACACAAAAAAGTATTCTTGTAACTTCATAACATTACGGTTGAACCATTGGATATTGCACTATTTCACATGGACTGTTTTAATGATGTCCTTACTATGTTTCTTGGACTTAAACATAGTAGTTTCACTGCTGTCTAGGGTCATAAAGCTCTTGGATTTCATCAAAAATATCTTCATTTGTGTTCCGAAGATTAACAAATGTCTTACAGGTTTGTAACAACATGAGGGTGAGTAATTAATGACAGAATTTTCATTTTTGGAACTGCATCATCTTTTGCTGTATATACCAAGCTAGGACTTTGGGTTGCCTGCTAAATCAAAATGAGATTTATTAAGACTAAAGCTCCACATGTAGTTGAATGTTTGAGCAGGTGATGTGGAGGCCCTGACGCTCATGTGGGGCTGTCAGCATTAGGCAGGAGGGCTGACCTTCTGACCCTGTTCATAAAGACAGCTGGCTCACATAATGAGTGATTACCATACACTGCAGACTGGAGCCTCTCCTGCCACACACTATAATCTGCAGGCCTGCTTTCCAGCCTGCCAGGGCAACACACGACCAGAATGAATTAGCCAGAATTAATGCTGAAAGTTTGGAGTAATTAAAATGTTTTTAATAATTTTAAAAAATGTCTTGTATTCTCACAAAGGCTGCATTTATTTGCTAGAAAATACAGTGATATGGATATTATTGCAATTTAAAAATTGTAATATATTTTAGAATGTAATTTATTCCTTTGATGGCAAAGCTTAAATTTCATCAGCCGTTACTTCAGTCTTCAATCTCACATGATCCTTCAGAAATCATTATTAATAATGATTCCTGTTATTGTGAGTGTTAAAATGTTGTTTTTGCTGCTTAATATTTTGTGGAAACCATTAAAGTTTTTTTTTTTTTCAAGCTTTTTTAATGAATATAAAGTGCAAAAGCACAGCATCTATTTGAAATAAAAATATTCTGTTACATTATAAACATCTTTACTCTCACTTTTGATCAATTTAATACACCCTTTCTGAATAGAATGAATAAATGTTAAAATTAAAAAATAAGATACTTAGCCCAAAATATTAAATGCTTTCCACAAAAATTGTGGAACAAAAAAAAAAAGCAGCAAAAACATTGAGTTTTTTCGAACACCAAATCAACATATTACAATGATTTCTGCAGGATTATGTGGCACTGAAAACTGGAGTAGTGATGCTGAAAATTCAGCTCTGCCATCACAGAAAGAATTTACATTTTAAAATATATTAAAGGTAGAAAATAGTTCTATTAAATTGTAATAATACTCCACAGTTTTAATGTTTTTCAAAATTCTTCCAAAAACACTTTAACCTTTTAACTGTCACTCCCATTTGTGAACACAGACATAAAAATGCACTATCCAGTTATGCACTATTAAATTTTTATAATTCATGAATGAAAACATTTTGTAATATGATTTTGATGTACATTTTCCGTGGTAATGCAGTGTCTGATTTTAAAATGCCGGTCAGAACTCATGTTATGATGTAGATTTTTTAAGTTGCACTCTTGACATATATTAATCTATTACTTTTCCTACATAATTTGTAACACAAATATCAGTATACCTATTTAGGAGTCTTAGACCTTTCCAACGATGTATAGTTTGTCATGATTAGATTAGTATTTATCTGTAATATGGTGAAGGAAGCTTAGGCATCCCACAGAGTGGATGGTGACAGTTAAAGGGTTAAAAATCTTAAATGAAATGCATAGCACTGTAGTGTTTTTCAAACACATTTGTTAGAAACATTGTACCTCATCGAAAACCTTGTTGATTTTGTTGACATCACAATCAAAACATTCCTCCGTTTGCTTGTTCCCTCATCGTTTTGTATCACCCCAGGGCTGGTTCTTGATAAGGTGTTTGTTGGGACAACAGAAATACCAATGGCGGTAGCCTGGGCAACAGGAGAGCCCTTCCCAATTCACCCTTCACCACCATCTGCTGCTGTTCCTGGGGTGTCTCCACTTGGGGAGGAGGGGATGAGGGCTGGCTGAAAAGACCACTCCAAGCCATGCGATAGGACCACAGGGATAATGTAATATTATAATAAGGCAGTTAAAGCCCCTTACAGACCAAGACAGCTGGGGGGGGGGTGTATGCAGAGCAGCACTCGTCCACGCAGACGGCATGCTCTTATATCAATCAGTGTCTGGACGTGACAGCAGACCTCAGCTCTGAAACATGTGTAGGCCCTCCTTCAGTCCTCCACCAGTAGGACACGCCCCCGTTGGAGGTCTTTGTGAGGGCCACTCTATGGCGTAAGGGGGGGTGAGAGGCATATATCCCGTGGGGGAACGGTTGTATAGGGACTGGCTTGTGCCAGGCACAGGGCCGCCCTGTCCCTCTTCCTCTCCTCCCCCTGCTAGGCACCTTTACTCCAGCTCATTATGCAGCAGAGCAGATGGAGAGGTTTTTGTGGCATAGTCTCTGGGTAGGTTTTAGGTTTTAGGGCTTGGCTTTATTTGTATTCTGCAGGCGCTGGCTGTCTGAAAGAGCACAATGGAGCTCGCCTGCATGCTGACGTATTGTTCTGCAGGGGCTTATTTGATTGCTTCTTTACCCTTTTGCTAGTTTAAAACAAAGAGCGAGTTGCAGGGGTGATGCAAGTTCAGCTGCACTCTGGCAAGGTCATAATGCATTTCTGCATGTTAAAATGCATAGCTTAATTAAAAGAGAGAACTTCAGTGTTGAGAAACAGTTTCTTATAGCTTTTGCTATAACTTCTGCAATCATGCACAATCAGATACCTTGCATGCAATGCTTAATCTAAATCTGTTTCGAACAAAGTCTAATTCTGCTACTAATTAAGTCTGCTAAGTCTAGCACAGTTAAAAATGGTGCAGGTTTTATGGCTTTCCGTAACTTTTATTTTTATTTTTTTTTTTACGTTTAATTTCTATTAAAATTGTCACTGGAGAACCATTCTAAAGGTCAAAAGTAAAAATGGTGAAGAACCATTCATTTTCTAAAGAAATGGGAAAAACAATCTAAGAGTTACTTATATAGTCTAAATATTTATTTTGTTTTTAAAAGTCTACAGACAGCATGTCAGTTATCTGTATGCTAAAAACTACACTTGAAAATACTGAATTACTTTGTTTCACAATATTATAATAAGTTTGAGATTGTATGGGGGAAGTGTGGGAGGGTGACCAGATGGCACTTTCTTAACCAATCAGATGCTGTTGTTAGGAAGGTTCTGTCATCTGAGCCGAGTGCAGGAAATCACTAATATATGCAGCAGAAAATACAATCACTATTAGAGATTCTTTTGAATCAGAACACTAACATATGATGACGATTCATTTACACTGTAAAAAACAATTTGTTGAGTCAACTTAGAATAATTTGTTACCTGGCTGCCTTAAAATTTTAGGTTCAGTCAACTCAAAAAAAGTTTATTCAACTTGAAATGTTAAATTATACTAAGTGACAATGTAGATATTTGAGTTGATTCAACTTAAAATTTTAAGGCAGCTGGGTTACTTATCCATCTGTTAAGTTTAACAAACACAAATATCTAAGTTTTTACTTAGTACAACTTAACATTTCAAGTTGACTAAACTTATTTGAGTCGACTGAACTTAAACTTTTAAGGCAGCAGGGTAACAAATTATTTTAAGTTGACTCAACAAATTGTGTTTTTTGTTTTTTTACAGTGTAGGTTGATGTGACTTCTGTTGTTAATCAGACACACTAGAAGCTGTAGTGACAAAAATATAGTTTATTTGTTTAATTTGCAGGTAATTACTCTTTCCCAAAGCTTTTTTGAGCTATCACTCTTGTGGAAAGATTTAAATTTGGGTTAAAAATGAATTGATCTTACTCTATCGCAATGTGTCTGAAGTGAATGAGACGATTGTGCGGTATTTTGTATAACAATGTAAAACTGTATAAATAATGCGCTTTAAACCCTAACTTTTTTAATGTGTTAAAAAAAGTAAATGTGGTGTATGAACTAGTGTAAAGTTTTCATTTAATGCAGTCTGCGTGAGTGACTAGTCGCTAGTAAACAACTTTTAATTGCATCATTTTTATTTTTTTTTTTAAATTTGTGCTTTGTACATTTGGAAGCAAATTCTGCTGTTTAGAAAAAATTAAAATAAAATAAAATCAACAACAGGAGACAGAGCTAACAACCACTTACATTTTACTGTGTTTTGGACATCCATACATTAGGAGTCTGATATATTAAGTGGTAATATTGAGTTATTAAGCCATGGAAGCTGTTCAGAGAAAAAACTTATTTTTTCTTACTCCCAGTATGTAATTAGGGCCTCTTGATTGTTTTATTACTTGCATATTAGGGTTAACAACGTATTTATCCTGTTGTTTGCTCAGTCTGGCCTGTAATTTGCTGAATAACTAAACTTCCTTCTTTATTGCATTGCCAATTCTATACAGTAAATGCTTACTGTAAAAAAGTTAATTAGGACTATAAAATTACATCTTTATAGGTGAGATCAGGTTTGTCCCCTATTACAGATTTTACTGTTTGAGCTTCATGCTTTCTGGCATTTCATGATTTTGGTTAATTTTATAAGAGATTTCCTTTTCACTCATCATGAACTCACAAGCTAATCGGAAGAAGAAATATATTTAGAAAATGTGAATTAAGAAATGTAGAATTAAGTAACTTTAGTTTTTAGGCCTTTGTGGCAAGATGTTTTAGTAAAAGTAGCACGGGTATATTTGTAGCAATAGCCAAAAATACATTGTATGGGTCAAAATGATAAATTTTTCTTTTATGCCAAAAATCATTAGGACATTAGTTAAGGTCATGTTCCATGAAGATATTTTGTAAATTTCCTACTTTAAATATATCAAAACTTAATTTTTTATTATAGTAATATGCATTGCTGAGAATTTAATTTGGACAACTTTAAAGGCGATTTTCTCAATATTTATTTATTTATTTATTTTTTGCACCCTCAGATTCCAGAATTTCAGCCAAATATTGTCCTATCCTAACCTAGGTCAAGACTGGTTTTGTGGTCCAGTCTCACATGTAGTGTTTTCAGTTTTAAGGTCTAAATTATATGACATTAATGAAATATTCTGCTTCTTTTTAAGTGTTGCAAGTAAAGATGAGGGCTATAAAGTCGCTGACATTTTCCTCCTGACTCAGCAGTTTTCATGACATGTACAAAAATAAGTTGCTGCACAAACAAGTTTAATTCAAACTGTCTTTTATTTTTATTCATTTTTGTCTCATACAAAAATCTAAAGTAAAATCTTCAGACAAATGTAATCATTTCCACATTTTGATTCATTTTCCTATGTCTACAACCAAATTTAAGAGCATATTTAAATATTTTGTCTTCATTTTTAAATCACATTTTTCTAAAGTGAAACCTTTAGAGATTTTTAAGTTTTTTTTTTCCCTTTTTTTCTCCTTTTATGTCATATTAATATTTCTAAAGTGAAACCTTTAGAGAATAAGACAATTCTGGAAAGTGGAAAGTGGAAAGCACATTGCCGACAATAAGGTACGTTATATTGTGCAGCAATTCCATTTTTAAAAACGTCCGAGATGTTAAAGTCCATTTTTAAAAACGTTGCTTCGACGCACCGCCGCGTCCTCTGCGTGTCCAACGCATGCGATATTTGCTCTGTGGAACAGAGACAAAACTCGCTTCTCCTTTCTCTCCAAACCTCATCCGCACAAAGAATGAGGGCCATTGTGTCGCTCTCGTGGCATGCCTGACCTCGTTCACATAAAGAATGAGGATCATCTTGGCATGGACGGGACGAGAAACGACGTAGAACCGCGAGGGCCACTCGGGCCTGCCTCGCGCTGCCTGGACGGTTCAGCCTCCTCAGGAGCATCCAGGGATGTGGAAACATCAGCATCCTTGCTTCGAAGGATGAGTAGAGTATTCCTCAAGGTTTACAGCATCTCAGCAGAGAAGAGTAAAGCTCCAGATCAACGCTCGGGCAGAGTGATCTCAGGAACCCACTCGTTATAGCTGCGACTTTCTTCACAGAACAGGTGGAGCTTCTCAAGAGCTGGATCCTCCCAGGAGTCCTCGGTAGGGTTCTGTTAAAAAAGAGCGGAATTAGTCTTGGAACAAATTAACTTGGTCTTGCATTGATTTAATGTTCTTTGCACTGATTTAAATGTAAGATATGAACATGTTCTCACCGTTATAAGGACACAATGAGCGTCCTCAAGTTGACCCTTGCCACCAACGAGAGCGTTGAGACGTTTCAGATCGTTAACTCTGACGATGCTGATGTCGTTGTCAAAGCAAAACGCTTGGATCAGAGTAAAATGGATCTGGAGGGCGATGTCGCACTCAAAGTCATCAGTGGCCAAAAGGCAGAAAGACACGCTATCAGGATCCCTGTGAAAACAAAAGTAGATTTGAGATGAGTTAATACGCACAGCAGCATAATGACATGCTTAAATAGACAAGACATATAGGTTATCGCATGAAACTTACTCGTTCATTATTTTTGCGCATTCATACACGCCAACAGTGAGGCGACCCTCCGCCTTGGCGGACAGCAGGGCTTCAGACAGAGATTTTCCTTCATTCACCATCTTGGTTTGGATTGAGGTAGACAGTAGCTGTGTTTGAAGTACAGTAGTGGCTCGAACAGAGCAAAATAAGTTGTGAGTTTCCAGCTGACACGCGACCAGTATTTATAGTGGGAGAGTGGCACGCGTTTGCGCCCCGCGTTCTGATTGGCTGTTCAGAACAATAAAGAAACGGACGTATCCAAGACGCGTGCCTTTAGACATGCATGACATCTATAGAACTGTAAGAAAGGATCAAACTCTGATCCTTTCACTTTTGTCCTAATTTAATAGACCAACTTATTCTACACAAAAGACGTGGCGTAATTTCAACAAGCTAAGAAGTAATGCGCCCATGTTGCATGTGTAGTTGCCATGAGATAGCAAGTTTAGAAAAGTTTACGCTATTTGTTTTAAAATATTGTTCAATTAAATTTTTTTTTTACTGTTTTATGAACTAATGAATGCAAAAAAGTTGATAGTTCCTTATAGAATATTGACGTTGATTAAAACAATCAATAAATACATTATAAGTGAATTAACCAACATGTATACATTCCATCATTGCTCAGTCTGCGAATAGTTAGATATATGCGTTTTTGCCGTGTTTTAATTCCTTCTAGTTTCTAAGAAAAAAAGAGTTAAGCAAATAAAATGGGTTATTTAAATGTAATGACAAACAAAATATAGCATGAGCAAGCATTTTTATTAAAAATAAAATCTGGATAATGTGGTTATCACAGATGGGTGAATCAAACCTTTGGTGTTGATTTTATGTGCTGAAGGTTATTTATTACCTATTGCTGATTGTATCACATACGCGTGGCTAATTTGCATACCCAAAGATCGGACTTACGACGCGTGGCATCTGGACGTGCTTCTCTTTTGCTATGGAAACACTCCCCATCTGCTGATGGGGGAAGATAACGGATCAGCTGAGCAAATTTCTACTGTGTTTAGCAATTGAGACTTCCATCTACATGCCTGCGAACAAAAACTTATTTTTAATGGTGGCTTAAATAATAAACGTGATATTGTGATACATGATTCTAAACTGCATTTAGAATCATGGTCGTATCTTGTTTAATGCGTAAGTTATGTATTTATTTAGTTTGCATGTTTGAAATCGTCTTGCACACATCTGAACAAACTTTTAGCTGACTTTTATTCTTTTGATGACAGCTAAGTCATATAGAGAAAAATGCAATGGCTTTGTAACAGATGACTGTCCTAATCTGCAGCTGCAGGAGGGACTAAGTAAAAGCAATTGTTCGATTAGTCTGCTTTGCGCTCGAGCAGGTTTGTCTTGGAACACCTGTCACACTCGCGGACTTTAAGGGGGGGCAGGGACGGGATGCCCGGACTGCAGATGTGATACTAGAACAATGCATCACTACTCGTTGCAAGTGTCTTTGCTATTTGAAACCAGTTCTTTCTCTTTCTTTCCTTTTTTGTACTCTGTACTGTGTAAATAAAGCACAAATTTACGCTCTGTGCACCTTATTTTTCATCGTGGAAGTAAGCCGTTTTCTGTAAATGTGCGAGACTTCCGGTTCATTAGCCGCTATAGAGAAATAAGGAGAAGAATAACAGTGCAGTAAACGGTAAAACTGTTTGCACTACAAACCAGCGAGTTCATAAGTAAGATAATACATTTAAGTAATATAGTAAGATACACCAGTTTGCAATATCAAGCAGGAAAATTAGCTGTTTCGTACAGCTAAAAATAGTTGGAGAAGTAAAAGAGAGAGAGTATAAATAAGGTAGATAGCGTTCTGTATTATTGCACAATCTCCCATGCACTCTTTTTAAGCAATATTTTATATCATTTGCATGTTTGAAACTCAAAATCAAACATGTAAAACTATATTTTACATTCTGTCCTAGGTTTTGGTATTGCTGCAGCTTCACTTTAACGAAAAGTTCAACTGAATCTAATTCTAAAGCAGACACAAAAAAACTTGCACACAATGGTCATATGCGCTGCTGGGCTGCGAGGGGCCAATGGGGGCATCCTAAAGTGAGGCCTCTCCATCTGCTCCTGTTCTGCAGGGTAACAATAGGCCTGCATCAGTCACCGTCAACCTGTTATCTTGAGCCTCTCAAATAACCTAAAACTCTTTTCTTTCCTTCCATATAAGCTTGCATTTGTAATGTTGTGTGATCCTGATGCTTTTCTACATGATTCATAACAGTTTTTTCCTAATAATTTTAAAACAACCTGTTAACAAAATGACCAAAATATTAGAGCATTTAAAAACAACATCAGCGCGTTTATGTGCACATCATTAAATGCGTTAAAGCTGCGCTGTTTCTGCACATGGAGAATATACAAATATAAACATTGCTGAATTTTCAGGGTGGCCTACATTTGGAAAGCGGCCCCTGGTCACGTGGTCTGGGTTGTAGCAGGCCAGATTGGGCAGCGGGGCGTCATGGCACGCGCATCTTATTTGCATTTGTAAAGGCGTCTAATAATAGAAGTTTCTGAACTCACAATAGGGCCGTTTCAGTGTGTCCACAGATGGCCACACTCCACCTGTCTTTTGCGCGGAGGGCGGGGGGGATGCGATCCCCTTATCCACATTTGCTCACTTTCACCATTAAATTCTCTACTAAAATACTGAAGTTTAAGCGAAAGCGTTTAACAAATACCTAGCTGGTAGAAATGTAATTTGATATTCTGTAATTTGTCATACCTCACTTTACAAAATACCTACTAAATATTTGATCAAACAAAGTAGCTCAAAAAGTGAATATATGTCCTAAATATAACAAAGTTACTAAAATGTGTTGGAGAGCGTGAGGAGAGATATTGCTTTTAAACAGTACTTTGGTCCGGAGTTAAAGAGGAGATAAAACATTTTAATACATGCTTAAACAAAACATAGCAAAATAAACAAATATGCTTTTGTAAATAGACTAATCATTTATAAATAAAAATACAGTAGGCCTATACACCTATCAGTGCATTTGGTTTTATAAGATAAAACGTAAATGATAAAAATAATTAGTTGAAGTCTGCAGCAAGTCTTAAAAAGTGACATTACAGCCATCATCAATCTGCCACGAGCCGGAGTGTGACAATAACATTAGCATACCAATACACCATTCAGAAGAACCAATCAGAGGACGCTTCTTTCATAGCCACCACGAGCCGAGGAGTATAAAAGCTGCGAGCCCACGCCGTTAGAGCACCAATCCTTTCGGATTACATCCAGCTTCAGTTCTGCTATCTGCTCCTTGTGGAATTACTAACCGGCATCATCATGACTCTTGAAGAGGTTCTCATCCAGAAGCCCAGCGAGAGAGCTCAGTGCACTGGAAAGGCACTGGAAGAAGTTTTGGTTTCGGCCAAAGCGAACGACAGCCTTACCATTGGCGTTTACGAATCTGCCAAAGTTATGAATGTGTAAGTATACTGTCTGTTTTTTTCCTTTATGCAGTATCTGTGAATTCGTTTCGATTGATTTAGTAGTACAAGTTGTGCTTATAATTTGCTTTTTCTTCAATTTCAGTGACCCAGACAGCGTGTCTTTTTGCGTCCTGGCGATGGATGAGGAGTTTGAGTGCGACATCGCTCTACAAATTCACTTCACTCTCATCCAAGCGTTCTGTTTTGACAACGACATCAGCATCGTTCGAGTGAACGACATGCAACGTCTTTCTGAGATTGTCGGTGACAACGCAGAACATTTTGAAGATGCTCACTGCGTGCTTATCACGGTATGTATGCGCAAAAGAAAATAGTTCCTACTTTTTTAAAAAGCAGAAACTGTATGCATTTGCAACTCTTGGGCACCATGTTAAACTTGCGTTTTTCTTCATCACAACAGAAACCAGCTGAGGACTCCTGGGAGGATCCAGCTCTTGAGAAGCTCCACCTGTTCTGTGAAGAAAGTCGCAGCTATAACGAGTGGGTTCCTGAGATCACTCTGCCCGAGCGTTGATCTGGAGCTTTACTCTTCTCTGCTGAGATGCTGTAAACCTTGAGGAATACTCTACTCATCCTTCGAAGCAAGGATGCTGATGTTTCCACATCCCTGGATGCTCCTGAGGAGGCTGAACCGTCCAGGCAGCGCGAGGCAGGCCCGAGTGGCCCTCGCGGTTACGTCGTTCCTCGTCCCGTCCATGCCAAGATGATCCTCATTCTTTATGTGAACGAGGTCAGGCATGCCACGAGAGCGACACAATGGCCCTCATTCTTTGTGCGGATGAGGTTTGGAGAGGAAGGAGAAGCGAGTTTTGTC
Source organism: Cirrhinus mrigala (assembly GCA_036247105.1). Taxonomy (NCBI): domain Eukaryota; kingdom Metazoa; phylum Chordata; class Actinopteri; order Cypriniformes; family Cyprinidae; genus Cirrhinus; species Cirrhinus mrigala. Next base: position 18,252,244 of record CM070027.1, on the reverse strand, counting down.
TCTGTTCCACAGAGCAAATATCGCATGCGTTGGACACGCAGAGGACGCGGCGGTGCGTCGAAGCAACGTTTTTAAAAATGGACTTTAACATCTCGGACGTTTTTAAAAATGGTATTGCTGCACAATATAACGTACCTTATTGTCGGCAATGTGCTTTCCACTTTCCAGAATTGTCTTATTCTCTAAAGGTTTCACTTTAGAAATATTAATATGACATAAAAGGAACAAAAAAGAAAAAAAAATAATAATAACTTAAAAAAATCTCTAAAGGTTTCACTTTAGAAATATTAATATTATAAAAAAAGGAAAAGAAAAAAAAACTAACTTAAAAACTCTAAAGGTTTCACTTTAGAACTATTTGCCATAAAATGTAAGAAAATATTTAAATGTGTTGTTTTAGACTTTGCATTACAACTTCTGCTTTGTAAAAATGACGCGATAATGCATAACATCAATAAATGTTTTAAAAAATTAACAACTGTGTCATGTGTTCACTCTTCAGCAGATGACAAACACATTTTAAATCCATTCACAACACGTTCACACACCATATCTGGTATGTCATGGATATATTTATATGTCGAGGATGAAAACGAGGCTGTGAGAGATCGACGTTTTTGTTCAGCCGATATGGAATTGCAAAACGACATAATACTCAAGAAACGTTCTAAAAGTGGACAGCCTCGTTTTCATTCCCCAAACATAAAATGACGTTTATAGTGAACAATGTCCATTCCTAAAGTTTTCATTCTTTAGTAACTCTGGATTGGGGGCAGCATATAGTGTCAGCTGCCATCTGCAGCCGCTGCGATCTGCATGTGTATAGCTCCAGCACAATAGTAGCGCGCTGTCCCGTTAAATTGGGGGCCAAGGCACAAGGAACTCATTGTTACCTCGGCAGATGTCTGAGGCACGACGCTACTCCATCTGCCAAACAGCGCAGATGGGAGGTGAAGGCGGTGTCGCGGGGGTGAGTGTTGGGCTGGCACTCGTATGGCTCCCTGTCAGTCGCGGTATTGTTTACAAACCGCCCACGGCTTCTGCACGGATTGCTGCAGCTCTCAGTGTTGAGAGAGGGGCTTTAATAAAAGCACAGACAGCCTGTAAACTAAATATGCGGGGCTGTTTAGTGAAAGTTTGTGTACACAAAAACGGACGAAAGCAGCGTAATACGTTTTTATTTGCAAAAAAATAAAAAGGCTGGCTGACTGAAACACATAGGTTAAGCCACTGACAGTTAAGTAAAATGTCTCGTGCAAGTACACTACTAGTCAGAAGTTTTTGAACAGTAAGATTTTTAATGTTAATTAAAGCTCACGAAGCCTGCATTTATTTGATCCAAAGCACAGCAGAAACATTAAAATTTTGAAATATTTGTACTATTTAAAATAACTGCTTTCTATTCGAATATATTTTAAAATGTATTTTATTTCTGTGATCAAGCTACATTTTCAGCATCATTATTCCAGTCTTCAGTGTCACATGATCCTTCAGAAATCATTCTAATATGCTGATTTGCTATTCAAGAAACATTTTTATTATTTAAAACAGTTGAGTAATTTTTTTCAGGATTTTTTGATGAATAGAAAAATCCAAAGATCAACATTTATCTGAAATAAAAAGCTTTTATATCATTAAATACTATATCATTCAAAAGCTTGCAGTCAGCATATTTAGTTTTTTTTATTTATTTGTGATTTTTTGGAAAGAAATTATGGAAATTAATACTTTTATTTGGCAAGGATGTTTTAAATTGATCAAAAGTGATGATAAAGTCATTTCTATTAAGTATTTTGATTCTATTTAAGATAAATGCTGTTATTCTGAACTTTTTATTAATCAAAGAAACCTGAAAAATTCTACTCAGCTGTTTTTAACTATAATTTTAGAATGATTTCTGAAGGATCATGTGACTGCGGTGCATTGGTTCAAATGAATGCAGGCTTGGTGAGCAGAAGAGACTAATCTTTTTACAAATCTTACTGTTCAAAAACTTTTGACTGGTAATGTAGTTACTGAAAGGAAACTATTTTAGAAGTACTGTTGAAGTTAAGAAGAATTTGCATATAGTTTCTCACTGATGTGGTCTATTAAATTGTTTGTGCTACAGGTTAAAATCACTCATTTCCAACATTAAAAAAAGGCAATAGTTTTGGACCCTATTGACTTTACTATGGTCAAAAAGACTGAATAAAAGGGATGAACTATGCCTTTAAGAAACCACACAGAGTTTTGAGGAGTGCCTTAGATTCCTGTAGGCACGGAGACTGTCTCTTTTGGGATCCTTGACGACTCCACTGATTATAGGTGCAGATTCGGCTCCATTGTTTCTTTTAACTCTGTGCAGTAGTATGCGGTAAACCCCTATAATGGGACTGCGAATGTGCTTCCCTTGGTTATTGAGAATATGTTCCTGAGTCACTCCCAGTTTCTCCAGGATACCTTTTACCTCCTCCTGCTCTCTGTCTAACTCCCCTGGGCCAGCCTCTATTAGATGAATGGGGTCAAGCTGGTATAAGGGAGGAATAGGCCGGAAGAGCTCCACTGGCAGCAGCCACTCGCAGCCCAGCATCTGGTCCAGTGCGCATCGCTCCAAAGGTTCTGGCTTCAAGATCCCTTTGATCAACCGCTGACATGGAGCTGATACCCAGGTTGGCAGGATGTAGGCACCCTCTAGTACGGTTTGGCGCAATTTGGCCACAGTGTCAGCGCGGAAAGGCAATGTGCCAGTCACCATGAAAAAAAGCAGGACGCCCATTGCCCACACATCCACAGGTGGCCCGATGTAAGACTCATCTTTGAAGAGTTCTGGCGCTGCATATGGAGGAGAACCGCAAAAGGTGTCTAAGGCTTGGTTGCGATTGTTGACCCTCTTGCTGAAGCCAAAATCAGCCACTTTTATGCAGGAGTTGGCTGTATAAAGAACATTTTCAGCCTTCAGATCACGATGGACGATGTTGTTCTCATGCTGAAATGAACACAGATATATACATTTAAGATATTGTCATCAATTCAACATTCTTATTCAGTGATTAAAATTATTTGGGTCAATGACATACAACATAAAAAATTGGGAAAACAACACCTTAGAATTCTTTTTATTGAGAATTCATTTTTTTTCAAACTTAAAATATGTATATATGTATATATATGTATATATATAAATGTGTGTGTGTGTATATACATATCTATTTTTTTATTAAAAAAACATTATTAATAAATAAATAGTAATAATTCACAAATGCAGTCTGTGTGTATATATCTGTATATATAAATTGTAAAATATTTTTAGTATATATATATATATATATACACAAGCACACATATTTCTGTATGAATTATTACTATTTATATATTAATAATATTTATTTTATAAAATATGTGTATAAAATGTATTAATATTTATATATATATATACATATATATATATATATATATATATATATATGTGTGTGTGTGTGTGTGTGTGTGTGTGTGTGTGTGATTATTACTTTTTATATATTAATAATGTTGATTTTATGTAAAATATATATATATATACACCATTAAAAATACACTTTGTTTAATAATTTATAAACAAACTGTAAAATGTTTTTAGTGTAACATTTTACAGTTTTTAGTTTTTACACATAAATATATAAAACATAATAATTCATACACAAATGTCATGAATTAAATATTAAAAATATGAAATATGCATATAAACATGAATAATTACCTGTTTAGTTTTGTGAGACATAATAAAACATAAAATTAATTTTTGTAATTTTTTTTTTTACAATTCAGTTTTTTTTTCTTTTTATGACTGTTTTTTAATTTAATCAAAATACATTTTAGTGCAGAAATTTGCTCTTTGCTCTTGCTTTAACTGTTTTTGAAGTAATACATCTTGATAAAATGAGCATCATGTCATTGACCCATTTAACATTTTTTTTTTTATTTTTATTATTATTTTACTGTACTTACTATGACTTAATATTGGTGTGTTTTCTATAATCAAGATATGAAAAAGTGATATATAGAAGGTCTAACCATGTATTTGACTGCTGACAGGATTTGGGCAAATACAATCTTGCTTTCTTTGTCAGAGAGTTTTCCTCCTGAGCTGATTCTGGTGTGGAGGTCTCCTCCGGCGAACTCCAAAACCAGATACAACCGACTTGGCGTCTCAAGTACCTCATAGAGCTGCAATAAGTTTGGGTGATACAAGCTCTCCATGTTAGAGATCTCTCTAGACAGCATCCTCTGGGTCTGCAGATCGAGCCTCATCTTATCCATGATCTTAATGGCAACCTTGTCTACAGGACATGCATGTGGAATAAAATCAGGATGAGGTCATTACACATTAATCCTGTTACTTTCTTAATTCTGACCTAGATTTACAAAGTCAAGTGTTCATTCAAAACCACTTTGATTATGCTAAACCTCTTCTACCTTTGGTGAGGGCGTGGACGGCCAGTTTGACCTTCGAAAAGTTCCCACAGCCGATCTGACCGCGGACTTTATAGAAGCCCACCCTTCTGCCCACCGTCAGTTCCTTTATGACATTTTCATCATTGCACATTTCCAGTGTTAACTTTTCCAGCGGTGTCAGGCGCTTGGAAGGCTGTGTGTCCTCTTCCGTCTCTGACACACATTCTGAGCTGTCCGTCAGAGTGTAAATGTTGTGCCGGTGCACCTGTGGCAACACCTGACTTGCCCTCGCAGGCATATTGCAGCTGCTTAAGGCTGAAAACAGGAACCAACAGCAACCAAGAGAAAAATGAGTTACAGCCCATGATATTTGTATGCACAGAAATGAGAAAATGATATATGCATTGCAGATAACAGTGAAAATATCTGATATTCTTGTTCTTGATTGAGGAATACCTCCATAATAAGCAATCTTAAAAAGATTTCACCCAAAAATCATCAATTTTTTTCCATACTATAGAAGTCAGTGGCTACCTGCAGCTGTTTGGTTACCAGCATCCTTCAAAATATCTTTTATTGTGTTCAACAGAAGAAACTCAAGGTTGGAATAACAAACGATTAATCACAATTAATTGCATCCAAAATAAAAGTTTTTGTTTACATAATATGTGTATACTGTGTATATTTATTATGTATATATAAATAAACACACACATACAGTATATATTTTGAAAACATTTGCATATATTTACATGTATATATTTATATTAGTGCTGCCAAACGATTAATCACGATTAATCGTATCCAAAATAAAAGTTTTTGTTTACATAATATGTGTGTACTGTGTATATTTATTATGTATATATAAATACACACACATGCAGTATATGTCTTGAAAATATTTGCACTTATATATTTATTTTAGTGCTCCCAAATGGTTAATCGTAATTAATCACATCCAAAATAAAAGTTTTTGTTTGCATAATATGTGTATACTGTGTATATTTACAAAGTATATATAAATACACAGACATGCAGTATATATTTTGAAAATATCTACATGTATATATTTACATTAGTGCTGCCAAATGATTAATCACAATTAATCACATCCAAAATAAAAGTTTTTGTTTACATAATATTTGTGCATACAGCATATATTTAATATGTAGATATTAATACACACACACATGCAGTATATAGTTTGAAAATATTTACATGTATATATTTCTATGTGCTGCCAAACAGACATGCAGTATATATTTTGAAAATATTTACATGCATATATTTATATTAGTGCTGCTAAATGATTAATCGTGATTAATCACATCCAAAATAAAACTTTTTGTTTACATAATATATGCGTGCATATTTACTATGTATATATAAATACACACACATGCAGTATATATTTTGAAAATATTTACATGTATTTACAGATATATATATTTATAATCATATAATTGATATTATATATAAATGTTTTTAATATATAAACATTTTTCTTAAATATATATGGATGTGTGTGTATTTATATATACATAATAAATTTACAAAGTACACACACATACATTATATAAACAAACTTTTATTTTGAATGCGATTAATCATGATTAATTGTTTGACAGTCATCCCCTTAAGCAATATAGCTGTAAATGAAATAATTCTTTAACAATCAGAATGAATATTATTAGCTGGCATGAACATTTAATTATTATCGTATAAATAAACCGCTTCACTTAATATTATTAATCATTTATATTGTTTATCATACTGTTTATTGTAAAAGTTAACAAGCATGTCAACATACCTTTGTTGACTCTACATTTATACATTAGCATATGCAAAATAAATGATCTTACCGTTATGCTCTTGTAGTAGACCAATGCATGGCTGCTTTTCTTTTTTATAGGATTAGAAGTCAAAGAATATATCCACATCTTCATATTTTTGTCATATTTAAGTCTGAACGATAATATTTAGCTTCTTTTACAGAAAAAAAGTTACATTAGGTTTTTGTTAAGGTCATGTATGACCATCATGCAGGCATTTACTTTAAATCTCCTATTCTGTAGCTGCATGAATAAAAATCATTGATGTGGTTTCTCCTGGATAGTCCTCCTGTCTCCAGGGAAGGCTTCAGCTCTCTTCATCCATGACTCTGTCAGAGTGAAACAGAACATGCGGGTATCATGTTTCCTAATCTGCCAGCTTTATTTAGAGTTACCTTAATCCTCTCTGCTGTCCTAGACGATGCCTGTGATGAACAAAAGCCAAGAACTGCAGCCAAAAGAGGGTGAATAACCGGCAAATATGTGCACCACTGATTCTTTTGAAGCACTGGTGGGAGATATTGTCATGTTTGATCTGGTGGGATACAATCATACAGGAGGTCAGAAGATCTTAGAGATGTGATCGTCAGTGATCTTAATGAGGCTGATCTCTGACTTTACAGCGTAGGATCAGACGTTATGTAACAGCATTGCTAATGAGATTATGGCAGGGCCTCCTTGACATATAAAGGGATTTGGCTGATATGATTATTACTAGTCCGTCAGTCTCTCAGTGTGAATGATGAGGCTTTACATTCCCATTCTGGAAAGCATGTGTGTCACTCAAGAGCAAAATATAACATTATGCTCAGTGTTGTTAATATTTTTGTTAACTGAAATAAAGCTGATAAAAGTACTGATAAATAGTACCGTCAACCGATTAATCGTGATTAATCACATCCAAAATAAAAAATTTTGTTTATCTATGTGTGTGTACTGTGTATATGTATTGTGTACATATAAATACACACACATGCACGTATACATTTAAGAAAAATATGTTATGTTTATATATTAAATATATTTTTATATAATATAAATTATATTAAATAAATATTGAAATAAAACTGATCAAAATTAAATAAATATTAGATTAAAATAGCGCTGTCAAACAATTAATTGCATCCAAAATAAAAGTTTTTGGTTTTGTGCTGTCAAATTAATTAAAGATTAATCCCAATTTGTTTATATAATATATGTGTACTGTGTATATTTACTATGTATATATAACTACACACACATGCATGTATATATTTAAGAAAAATATGTTTATATATTAAATATATTTATAAATTATATGAATATAAATATATACATGTAAATATTTTCCAAATATATATTGTATGTGTGTGTATTTATATATACATAATAAATATACACAGTACACACACATATATTATGTAAACAAAAACTTTTTTTGGATGCGATTAATCGCGATTAATCATTTGACAGCACTATTTTGTTTACATTATATATGTGTGTATACTGTGTATATGTATATATAAATGCACACACATACAGTATATATTTTGATATATACTATATTTTCATAAATATTTTCATGTATATATTTATATTCATATAATTGATATATAAACATATTTCTTAAATATATACATGCATGTGTGTGTAGTTATATATACATAGTAAATATACACAGTACACACACATAATATTATATAAACCAAAGCTTTTTTTTGGAATGTGATTAATTAAATTTTTTTTTTAAATCTAATAAGTATTAAAATTACCTAAAACTGAACTAAAGCTTAAATCAAAATAAAACAATTAAAAAAATTAAAATGACTAAAGCACACATAACAAAATTACTAAAAAATTTAATTAAAACGGAAAAAATAAATAAATAAATAAATAAAAGCTTATTTAAAATATTAATAAAAACTATATTATATATTACTAAAATAACATTGATAATGTTGATATGCAATAATGTCTGCATGGAATTAATAATTAAAAAAAATTGTTGAGCTGCTGAGTGATTTAAACTGTACTTTAAAAGTAATTAATTTAAATAGTTGATTCTCTGAACGAACCAGCATTTTCATACACTCTCAGAAAAAAAGGTACAGTTCTGTCGCTGGGGCGGTACCCTAAGGTACAAAAGTGAAAAGGTACATCTTTGTAACTTACCTACCCCTAAACAGTACATATTAGTACCTTAAAGGTACATTTTAGTACTTTGAAAGTACATATTTGTACCTTTTCACTTTGTACCTTAGGGTACCGCCCCAGCGACAGAACTGTACCTTTTTTCTGACGGTGTAGTATTTGATTTACTGTGTGGAAGTGTCCCTGAATAAGGCACCGAATTACCAGCCGTCTCTATTGATGAGATTACAAGCTTTATCTGGAAAATGGCGGTTGTGTTTACAGGTGTCCCGAACCAATGCAAGAGCACTCGGCCTGTAATCTCCTGGAAGTCCATGTCACCTGCCATATCCTCCCCTTCTGAATGACCTCACATATAGCAGTCTTCACAGCTATATGTTCATAAATGTATATTTATTATCGTGGATAAGCAATTTACATTGAAATTAAGAACAAAACAGAACATAATATTTAAAACAAATTCTGAGGGAAATGCTTTTTAAAATAAAAACATATCTCAAAAAGATAAAAGGCCCTCACGTATCAACGGTCAGATCAAAATAAGTCTCAGTTTTTCCTCCTCTTCAGACGTGAAGGCTCTGCTGTTCCAGCTCTCTCACCTTCTGACGCAGAGCCTCAATCTCTTTGTTTTTCTCCTCCTGAATGAACTGGAGCTTCTGGAGACGCAAACAGAATGATCCAATATAGAGGGAGAAATAAAGGTGTGATCAGAAACCTTGCTTTCCTCAATGCCATGAGGTGTTTTGATGAATACCGCAGTTCGACTCACTCTTTTAAAGATGTTCTGTGGGCGAGGAGCAGATGATTGTGTCTGCGGCTGATTTTTTGCAGATATGCTCTGGGCCCTTGCAAGCTTAGCACCAAACTGCAAAGAAAAAAAAATAATTAAAAGTGTTAAGAAAAATAATGTTTTTACCAACCATTTAGTGTATATAAAGTTATTAAACAAATCTAAGTTACCAAATTAAATTCTACCTCCATTTGAAGTTTAATGATTTGGCTTTGCATTGCTTTCTCCTTCTCTCTCATCTGCCTTTTCATCTCCTCCAAAGTGCATTCATTTCTCTCATGTGCCACTTTCAGTTCAGTATCTTTAGCATCCACTTTGAAAACAAAAATGAAATGTTTTTCATTTTGAATGTTTAACAGCAGCTATACTGGCAATCTCATCATTTTCATTCTTGTTGATAAGGATGGTTGATAAAAAGTGTGATTTTCCCTCACGTTTCCTTTGTGTTTCTTTAACACAGTCTTCTAACTCCCTCTGGTGTTGATCTTGTAGGGCTTTCATCTCAGCTCCCATCCTCTGTAGGTGAGTATTGCTTTCCTAGAACCACACGGGGGCAGAATCGAGTACAGACACTCAAAACGTCTTGCATGTTATGCTTATGCCAGCATTAAAGGGTTAGTTCACCCAAAAAATTAAAATTAATTACATACCCTCATGTCGTTCTAAACCAGTAAGACATCTTTGAAACACAAATCTATATATTTTTGATGAAATCCAAGAGCTTTCTTACCCTCCATAGACTACAAGGGTCCTACCACGTTCAAGGTCCAGAAAAACATGGACAAAATAGTCCATGTGACATCAGTGACTAGTTTTTTTTGTGCACAAAAAGTATTCTCATAGTATTCTCAACTGATGTCACATGGACTATTTTGTCAAAGTTCTTGGTGCCTTTCCAGATCTTGAACATTTCAGTTGTGTTGCTGTCTATGCACGGTCAGAAAGCTTTTAGATTTCATAAAAAATATCTTAATTTTTGTTACGAAGACGAACAAAGGTCTTTGGAGTGATACTAGAGTGAGTAATTAATGATAGAATTTTTATTTTTAGGTGAACTATCCTTTTAATATATTTGAATACTTACCTTTAACTGAGCTTCAGTTTCTTTCTTCATTTGAAGAGCTGTATTTTTCAGGCCCTCATTTTCAACTAGATAGAGTTGTGATTGTTTATGAATATTTGAATAGAAAATTACATTATATTAAGCAAAGAGTTCAGGTTAATATGATTTCTCTACCTCTAAGGTCGCACTGTTGTTGTAAGGTGTGTTGTAGACCTTTGACAGTTTCCAAAAGCCCATCTCTCTCTGTGAAGGAAACAAAGCCGTGTCGAATAGCACTAATATACTGTATAGCTGCAACCTTTCTTAACTTTTTGAGTACAAATTACTTTATTACGATTCAGGTATGGGAAGAGAAAAACCTAAACACAAGTTTAAACTGTAAAGCTGTAACATTTCTGCAATTACACCGCTAGATGGCAGCCGAGATTAGCCTGACCCACTTCTGTGGTAAATATCTTTTTGGGTTTTTTTTACCTCATAATTGTCTTACCTTCAATTAACTGTTTCTCCTTGTTCTGTGAGATTTTTAAAAGTCTGCTAGTCTCGTCCAGCTGTACTTCAAGAGTAGTATTTTCTCCTTTCATCTCCGTAATTTTCTTAATCATACAAAACAATCATTTACCTCAGAAGTTTAGCGCGCTCATCGAGATTTTATAACAACACTACGTTCTTCACAAGGCCTTTTTTAATATCTTAATTATACATTTAAAGGCCTTACATGCTCCAGTTGGATGAAATCTTGCACAAGTTTAGTCAAGTCGACGACAGTGAGCTTTTTCATCTTGATGAACGTCTATCTTGGTAACAAGTGGTAAATATCCTCACTTTGAAGATAAATACAGTAAACAATGTATGGTAAACGACTTTCTCAATGTATATTCACGGTATGTTTGTTTTCAAGATCAACACCTGGAAAGGAGCACGTGGGAAACCAGATATACTTGGAAAATCCTTGCAGGTCATTTCTTCGAAATATCAATCACGTGATCCCTGGAGGTAATATAACGGTAGGTGACTAAGTGCAAAACCAGTATTTCTGAGTTCACTGCTGCCATTTATTTTGAGATACCTCGTATACACATTGTAGTCACATTATAGCTTAAAAATATTATTTTTGCATTGATACACAATACTGAACCAAGGCTCCAACACAGAAATGAGTAGACAACTCCCACTGACAAAATAAAAAAGAAATGTCTGTCTATAAAGTGTCCCAAAACCACTTTTTTTTCCAGCTCAGAAAGCTTGTCATGAAAACAAATCACCATATTTACAACATTTTGGCACAAAAACCCTGTCTAGCCTTTTATGGAACAAAACTGGCACTGAGCACAAGAGCCTGTAACAGTTCACATAAACTCCTTTTGATTTAAATGTGCACTATTTTTTAACACTGATGTTCAAATATACTCTAAAGTAGGCACTTTACAATTTACACAGACACATTGGTAAGTAGCACACTTAAAATGAATACAAGCGATGCGGCAATATAGCTGTTACAACGTGTGAGATCATAAAATATCAGTTGTTATCTTTTTATGACAGTAAGCAACCAGCTAACATACTTCTGCTCCATATCTGCTCAAAATAACCTCTGAAGCTGTTAACTCTCCAAATTAGGAGAATGAAGAAAAGACTCCATGCCTAATACAGCCATTTATTAGTTTGCCAATAGATTTGTTTCATGCTATCCATTCCACTGGAGAACGCTTGAGAACTGGCTTTGTTTCAAGATTCCCTCCTTATGATCACACGTCGTTCGGTGTTGGCTAACCATGTCAGATATCTCACAACGAGTAAGCGTACTCCACTTTTAGTTAAGGTGTAATGTTTTCGAGTAGGTCAGGAGTCAAGTACCCTTCAGGAGTGGGCAAAGTCTTCACCGCTGCAGTCGGTGTATTTGGTTTCAGGAGGAGACTGTTTTTCCAGTCCACGCTGTCTACCATGGTGTACTCTGGACTGGTAGGCTTTGCAAGGATGGGAAATGCAGTGGACTGAGTGGTTGTAACCGTCTCAGTGCTCAGGTTTTGAAGGTCTCTGAATGCACCGTGTTGTTCTTGACTATGTAATTGATCTGTCGGTGCACTGACTCCACTAGCAACAAACTCTGAAGTATAGCCTCTTTCGTCAGGGATCACCACCAGCTGTTGGATTTCTTTCCTCTTTTTGTGATCTTCATCCTTCAGAGCCATTGTTTCTTGCTCTTCAGGAGAAAGCACAACTTCACCGCGATGAGTGACGTCACTGACCTGTGAGTAAAGGTTGTTTGACCAGGTATTGTCTTGTGGACAGACGGCTGCAGGTTGCTGTGGCCCTGACTGTGCACGTGACAATGGGTGAAAACCATCGTGGCTGCTGGCCGAAGGGTGATGTAGATCCGTCTGATCGTGATCTGACAGGTCCGGATCGCAGCAGCTAGCCCGACCCGAGTCATCATCTCTGAAACTACTGGACATTTGAGGCGAGTCAGAGACCGGAGAATCGGCGATAAGGAGCTCTTCCTGGCTCTCATGTGGTTCATCAATGTCTACCTCTATGAACTCTACCCATGGATCGTTGCTGTACAGTTCTGGTCGCAAGCCCGGGTGGGTGCCTAAGATTGATGTGAATTCACTCAGCTGACCTTTCTGTGAAGAAACAACCTAAATATAAAAGCTTGAATTTGAAGAAAACACCCTCAGAGTCTTACAAAAGTGGCTGTGAAGTCAAATACCTGTAAAAGCACAGGGTCAATTCCTTTGATTTTTGGTCCAGGGACTGGCGGCAGGAAAATCACCATTAACCTAGAACAGGGCACAGTGAAGTTAGGGTGTTTTCACAGTTGAGTCCTCTTTAAAAGAACCGAACTCAGACCCCTTTAAATGGACCAAGTGAAAAAGGACCCAGTTTTCTTTATGTTCACACTGTCGCTGTTCCTGAAAGAGGACTCGGATCCTTTTTTGGTCCACTTAAGCAGTAATGGTGTCTCAGACCTCTTTGTGTTCAGACTGTTTTGAATCTAGTCCAGTTCAGTATTGTTTGGCTGACATTATGGCCTCAAAATTGAAATAGTTTTATCTTTTGCACAAAGTTTTTGTAGACCTTTGTAATATTTATTTTGAATTTGTTTTTTTTTATGTAATGTTTATTTTATAGCACACAGGGATTCTGCAGGATTTTTAAGATCAAATTTCTTAAACTTCACATTTCAGCTTTAAAACATTTTTAAGAAAAGAGTCAAAAGTATCAATTATTATATTTTACTGGTTTACTGGTTTAATGGCTGGTTCACCCAAAGTTCACCCAAAAATGAAAATTCTATTATTGGTTACTCATCCTCATGTTGTTCCAAACCTGTAAGACCTTGCCCATTTTTTGCCCTCTCCAAACATAGCTGACAGCGGCTTTATTTCATTAATGCCCTTTAAAATAAAAATTTTGATTTTATTTATTCTGTTTTGAATCTTAGCAAGACTTTTTTATATGTATGTGCATATGAAATGATTTAATCTGTATTTTCTTTTTTTCTTTTACCCTTTCTTTCATTTTAATTTTCAGCGCTTTTTAATAACATTTTTTCAGCACTTTTTCATAATAACATGTTTTTCTTTCAAGCCAACTTTTAATTTAGTGCCCAATGAAATTCACTTTATTTTTCCCTAGGTTCTATTTTCCATTTTTATTTATTTTGTGTTTTATGATTTATTTTGTGTGATTTATACAATTTTTTTTTTTATGAAAAATCCTGTCTAAAAACTGTAACAATTTAATCAATCTTTTATAATATAATATAATGTAATATAATATAATATAATATAATATATAACAAATAATTTGCAACAAAAAATAAAATGTTTATTCTTGTCAAATAAGATCAAATATCACTGTAAGCCGCTGTACAGTATAAAAGCAGCTCAAAATAACCCTCTGTCATTTTTATCAAGACTGCATTTTCAAAATAGACCAATTGTTCAGGAAAACCGACCCTGGCAACACTGAAGGACATTGTCAAACGCTGTACGTAAAACCATCTACGTGAACATGTCTGAACATTTCGACAGAGAAGATGACTTGCAATTTTATGCCCAGCCTTACTGATTTGAACCAAAATATACAGAAGATGAACTGAGAGATGGAGGTTTTACGTCAGAACATGCGGCAGAGACTGAATAAAGTCATTATTTTTGTTTTCTTATTTTTTCTAAGTATTCTCATAGCTTCATAAAATTACAGTTGAACTACTGATGTCTAATGGACTATTTTAACAATGTCCGTACTACTTTAACAATGGGCCTTGAACGTAGTAGTTGCGTTGCTATCTATGCAGGATCAGAAAGCTCTCGGATTTCATCAAAAGTATCTTAATTTGTGTTCAAAAGATAAACGAAGGTTTTACGGGTTTGCAACAACATGAGAGTGAGTAATTAATGACAGAATTTTCATTTTTAGGTGAACTAACCCTTTAATAACTAAAAAAAAGTCTGTTACAATGTTATATAACAGAGCAGGTACTTACTTTTGTTGACGTGAAACTACAACCAGCATCAAAACAATCGTGATACCAACGGCAGCGAAGACCAACACAGCTGTAATAGGAATTCTTGATTCTGAAATTGAACCAGGACATTTAAAACATCAATCAATTGAAAAACAATTAATCATGAAAAACTTCCTTCGAAAATCTACAGACAGGTAGATCTTAAATCAGACCTTTGTTAGGAATGAGTATAAAGATGGAGTCACTGAAGACACCGAAGTTGTAGCCTCTCATTTTCGATCTGACTCTGACTTCATATTCAGTGTTGCTGCTTAGACCGTAGATGTACGCCTGTGTGTCTTTGCCATTATCCAGCTGTAGAGAGACAAACAAGCCTAAGACACATAATAACACTCCAACCTTGAAGATAATGAGCTCAGAACGCGGCCTAATTATGGCTGCAAAATCCAGGTCATAATCTTCACCATGGTGAATCAAAAGGAATGAGTCATAAGTGTTCTTAGAAATCACTTTTCATAAAGCTTCAGAGGAACTTCTCAGGAAAACCATTTGACTTCAAGTCTGTTTCTCATTAGGAGCTTATTAGAAATCTGGTGGTGCCAATTGAACAACGTTGCATGGGACTCACTGAGTTCCACTGGTCTGAACCCTTTTCTGTGTACTGCGTCTCGTATACCAGCAAGATCCATCCTGTCTTCAAATTCTCTGCAGCAGATGGGGGTGGATCCCAACTCACAACCACATCATAGATCAAGCCGTCTGAGCCCATGCTCAAAAGAGTCCAGTTCAGTCCTACAGGCGGGTCTGGAAACACTGAGAAAATAATGAACGTTAATGAATGCTTGCAAATATTCTGCACATTAATGGAAAGGTAATTTAGTTATCTGAAAAGATATTGGGAATGCATTAAAAAAAAAAAAATGTTTTTTTTTAAAAGAAGTCTCTTATCATTTATTTGATCCACAGTACAGCAAAAACAGTACAATTTTAAATACCTGTTTTCTATTTGAGTATTTTAAAATAGAATTTATTCCTGTGATTTCAAAGCTGATTTTTTTTAGCATTATTGCTCATATGTTCAAATAGAAACCAGTTATTTTAAATAGTAAAAATATTTCACAATATTGCTGCTTTTGCTGTACTTTAGATCAAATAAATGCAGGCTTGGTGAGCAGAAGAAACTTCTTTAAAACGATTAAAAATCTTACTGTTCAAAAACATTTGACTGGTAGTGTATATTTTTTGTAAATTCTGAAAAATGTAAAAATATATTGTGAAAATAGTTTTGCCACAGGGGATTGTGTACTTGAAAGCATGCCAAGAAAAGACAAAGAGTCAGGGTTTGTGTTCACGACATGGCTTACCAATGTCCTCTACGTTGAAGGACATTTCATCATAAACAACTTCAAGAGAGTGTGAACGCAGCTGGACCACATAAGTGTACCATATAATGGTGTTACTGGAATCAAAGTAGCATTCATTTTTCCTTACAGAACTGTAACTTGGACATTCCATCCATTTCTTGGAATCCCTGCAGACAAGTGGGAAATTGAGATCGTTAAGTAGAAGAACAGTCATTTGTCTAGCAACTTAACTGCTTCACTGATAACTTGTATTAATTCTCTTTACTTGCATTGTGGTTAATATCATGCATTTTTTAATTTAGCAGTGCTGCATTTTATTCTGTGACATTGTGTTTTACTAATTACATTTCTAATAAGTAGAAAAGTCTCAGATCGTCAAGTTCTGTTTGGTTCTGGAGGGATCCAGTTTCCCACTGACAACGGAAAGTCATCAGCTCTCGAGAAAAGCAGCCAGTCAAATGAGGCCATGTTGAAGGCTGACCTGCAAACAAGGTGAGAAAAATACTTAAACACTTGCTGGTATTGAACATACTTGCTTAAAGGCATGCTTCCAAGAAGTCTGGACCAGAAAAAATGCCAGGAATGTCAAGTTTTTAATTATAGATTGTTGCGCAATTTACAATTCCAATTCTCAATTCTACAGCGTATTTTTTAAACAATTTGCATTTTTTTGCTGTTTTAATGTGTAAAGCACAGCTGAGAATGATCAAATTTTTTATAGCTAGAATAATATTCTGAAAAGGGGCAAAAATTCTGTGAATGTCCTTCGTTTGAACTAGCTTTGGACTAACAGGATGTAACATAAATCCCAGTTGGGCTATAACTGTCAGCTGTGTTTTCCTGGAAATGTGTGCTGGCATTTTTCGCATGTAGAAGCATTTGAGTGGCAGTGCGCTGTTACTGCCTGGACACTCTTTGAAAGGATCTTTCGGAGCTGCTCAGCTGATAGCATTTAGACAGCAACACTGATAAAAGTTTAACTGATGATTTAAACTACCAGCTACATTTAAACGTAGTTCCCAATGGTATGATTTATCTCAAAGTAGAGTGTAACAGAAGAACTATTGAGGTTTTATTTATAGGCCACAGTACATTCTGTATGGTCTGGTTGTTTACATTGCCAGTGTTTTTTTGGGGTAATTACATCATCTCTCATTGTGTAGGCAATTTTTTCCAGGAAATACAATCAATAAGAGTAATTATCATTAAGAATTGTCATTCTAGCTTTGTTTGTGTCTGTTTGGGAATATTGATGTATCAATATTAGTATTCAGTTACAGATTTGCAAACATGTAGTCTCATGTTTGTGAGTTTGGTCAGGATCTTATTTTATTCCATTGTTGTTTTTAAAAATATCTTTTTGTCACTACCGATGTCACAACAGAATCATTTAGTGAAGTTTTGTTAGTGACATTTTTTTTTTTTTTTTTTTGGGGGGGTGATATCCCATAAAATTGTCACAACATTGGAACACATAATCCTTTATTTGGGGGTAATAAACTAAATTTTAATACAGTTATGCAAATTTTTTGTATTTCAGTATGTTATTCTGTAGTGTAATGTGGTTGCTACTAAAACATTACTGTCACTGCCGAGTACGTGCTGTCACAATTGAAACGGAAAATGTTTTGTCAAAAATAAAGTATAGTGAGTTATCAGCTAAGATGTTATGATAGTGTTTGGTCTAATGTATAGTCAAATTAATGAATCCTTAGGTTTAAAATCAGTGTGGTCAATTTTTTGCCTTTTACAAAGAAAAGTTGGATTCAAAATACAACAAATATATATCACACTTGAAATATTGTTAAAATTTAAAAAAATGTAATTAATTGTAAAATTGTAATTATTCTACATTTTTTTCAGGACATTTCCAACTCTGACTTTGAACCGGTTTTGTAGAATGGCCTATATATGTATTTGTTTTTATCTTTTTTTTTTTTTTGTAAACTAATACTGCCTGATAAAGGATGGGAATGAATCAGAGTGGTCATTTCTATGTTCCCATAGAAACTAATGTATAGCACAAATAGCACTTGAGAAGTAATGCCGTGAAGCTACCCATCCATTTTTTATAGCAACACGCACTCCCTCCCACTTACTGCATCTTCTTCTTTTTATAGAAAACATTATATCTGATTGAACTCATAATGGACAGAACTGTTCAAAAAAACCATTTAGGTCTTGTGAAGAACGGAGTATGGCGGTAAAAGCTGAAATAAATTTAAATTGTGCAGAGTATTTCATTAATTCCATCATAAGATAAAAGCCTTCGGGTATTTTATCTGTCAGCTTTTCATTCCTTAATTGGTTTAAATAAAGATACGGATTCTTTACAGTATCTTGCATTAAAAAATTATTTTACTTTTGGAATTATTTTATTTCTTATGTAAAAGCCAGGCAGTATGCATTATACAAAGGTCTTTAACACTCTGCAGAAAGCCAAAGGGGCTGACTTTGAGTTTCACAATGGCTCCCCAACTAATAAGAGAGGGTGGGTTCCAAAAGAAAACATCCTGTTTTCTTGTTGTTTGGCTAGACTGTTGTACAAAAGGCTCTTATGGGTCTTAACATCTTAAAGGGGTTTGTAGGGGAAAAAAGTCACTGGAAGTGGCAAATAGATAGGTAATTTGGCCTAATATTTCCTGACCGGAAATTATAAGAACAAACACGAATGCTATCAAGATTCTTGCCCTGGAAATCCTCGTTTTGTTTGGCCAACCACAAATGCCTTTTGTTCCTCAGACAGTTTTTGCACTCTTCTCCTTGATTTGTTATATAACTTTTGGCAGTCTATAGTACTTCAAATGTTTTTTCCCAGTCCGACCGATTAGTACAGCGCAAAACATGACAATAATTGACCATCAGCAGCAATAATCAGCAAAATATTCAAGTTTCATTCAGTTCAGTGGCATTATGTTCAGTGCCGCCAATATGGCCAACTGATGACGTGTCGTGAAACAGATATTTCTAACCTCTCGAGCCAGACAATTCATGTTGGGTTAGTGCAAAACATGACTGTGTATATAAAAACTGCTAACCTTGTATTGTAGGAGACACACTTTGTGTTGCCACAGCACAGGTCAACAAGATACAGATGAGAAGGGCGGCCTCCATGATACAGTCTCTGTGAAAACCAAAATAAGCTCTATTATGAAATTGATTAGCAAACAACATTGAGAAAAATGGATGCAACAGTCGTAAATCCTCCTTTCTATTTGAATAAACATGACAAATTATTCATTTGTTTAATTGTGGAAACTAATCAGTTCATGATACTAACAGGATTTCGAAATCACAGTAAACACAGTCCTCTGACATCCATTTTAAGCCAAAGGCTCTAGCCAGTGGTTGTGAAATATATCCTCACTGCAACATGGCTTCGCTCCAATCTTCTTCTGGAAAACATCTTCTCAGGAAACATCTTCTTAGAAATCCATCTATTGACTCTGCACTTCAGCTGCATGTGGATCACAACCCTTCTCTATTAGATTTAAATGGCCTTCACACCCAGTGCAGCAGTACAGAGATAACAAACTCTCACTGAGGGTGAAGGGCTTGGTTCTTGATAAAATGGGTACAGCCTGTTCTGCAAAGTCAAAACGCATAATTAGGAAGTTGATAATAGAGGTACTGTGTCTGATATGGAGCTTCCTGAAAGGAGTCTAAGATCTCTGAACTTTTATTGTTCAAGGTGACAATACCACAAGAGACTATCTTTTGAAAAAACAATGAACCACTGACATTGTAAATAGCAGTTGTGTAAGTAAGGTACACGTGTATCAATCAAACAACCATCTTTATATTATTTCATTAGTGCATGTCAAATAAAAGTAGTGGCTATGCATTCTGCCCACTGGAACTTTTCTTCATTTGTAGCTCTGCTGAACACAAGTGTGTGAGTGGAGAGTGTTGTTAGCCTAGAGCGAGGAGCAAGTGAATGAACATATTGTTTTTTTTTTTATTTACACATGTTGTGTAATTCTGCCTCCAGTGAGAAGCAGGTTTTTAAAGTCAAAACTTTTAAGCATGGCTGTCAGTGTTCTTGGGGTGGGTGGTTTGGAAATTCCGGAGTAGAGCTGAAGCTAGGGAGTGGAATGCTGTGTTCCGAATCTGATAAATCCATCTATGAAGGGTATTTTGAAGTCAGAACAATCACGTCTGCCATACTGAAGAGTCATTCCAAATAAAAGTACTCAAAACTGGCCCTTCAGTATGAAGGATTTCAAAAGGTGCTCCCGAGATTCTTTGCGTAGGTTCAATTGTGTGACGATGGCACCTCCTTAATTGGCAGGATGATGCAGAAGTGTGTTCCAAGGAACAGTTTTTTGGCCCCCTACACCTTTTGAATATTTTACTTTGGATGGGAAACCTTTTTCTTGGGATTGGGGCATAGAAATGAGCCCTTCAAGATGGAGCAATGGAAATCTCTGTAGCTCCGCTCCACTCATACACGGATTCCAGTCCAGTCCACGGATTCCATCCGTGTTGCTTGGTGATGGTCTGAAAGCTTGTAAGGTTGGCTTCTTTTGGGACAATTTTCACGTAGAAGAAATATACAAACTAAATGGGACGGACGTGTCTGAAATCAAAAATACTTTAAAAAAAATGACGTTTTGTATATAGAACTGTATAAAAGCAATATCACACGCAAAAATTATGACGAAGACAGAAGTGAAGCCATGCTGATATTTAGTTTTACTCCTGCAATATTTAAGTAAAACATATTGAGTATTGTCCAGTCATACTCAGAGACGTTTCAGCTGTGACAAACCTAATCCTGATTAGTTACAACGCACGCATTTACATCATGATAAACGTAAACAAGTTTACATGATAAATCTGTATTGTATGCTTTTTGTTTTGCCCTTAAAATTTACATTTCATAATGATAATCTTCCACAACAGCAACCGCTACTTGAAGTCGAAAACATATTATAAATCCACGTTTGTCTGTTACACTAAACTCACCTTTTCCAAGTGTGCGATTCAGATTTGTAGATCCTTAACTTCCATGAAAGTATTCCTCAGGAAAACTTGACTTCTTCGTATAATAGTAGCACTCCTTGGTTAAATGTATGTCTTCTATCAACGTTTTTAAAAAAGCATCATTAATTAGCCCTCTTTCCTAGCTCTCTTCTGCCGCTTTGCCTAAAACGTGTCCTGTGGTTGTGACGGGACCCTCTGGACATCTGGCTCCAGCATCCGTACTAGTTTTTTTATCTAGGGCACATTCGAAGAAAGGCGCCACTTTTCCTTGAAGCACCCTGCGTAGGGAGCTTATAACTGAACCTTATACAGCAAGTCACTCTTGATCGGTTTACTGCTTGTTGAGTTTCGCATGCGAAAAAATAAATGTACACGGGACTCCGCCCTAACAAGCGTCATAGTGTTTTCCCACAACTAGTGTTTAGGAAAAATAGCACGCATGTTATTTATTTCTCTAGCGTTACACCACTGTTAATCTTTAAAATCGTGCGCTGTTAGAAGAACATAGCGGAATATTTCAATCGAGACGTGCGGTCTAAACTGAGATTGCAAATATTAAAAATCATTTTCAGATTTAGAGCTGTATAATTAGGTTTTCATCGAATTTATTCTCATTCCTAATGGCTATTGGCAGGTTTTGTGGCGTTTTGCAGTCAATATATAGGCGCATACATATATGATAAACAATGCAGAGCTGAATGGGTACACGTGACTGGAGTGGGGCACGTGTTTAAGGGGTCTTGCAGTACAAAATTGCCGTTGAGATTCAGCAAGAACAAACGTCTAGTAGAAAAGTTTGTGGGGTAAAGTGGAGAATTCATAAGTTAAGCTTTCTGCCAGATCCTTGCGGATGTTTTTACGTTGTTACACTTTTTTTTTACTACAGAGAAAAGTCGTTTGACTACAAAAACGCGAATTATTATTATAATTTTAAGATATCAGAGCCCTATCAGCAGCGTTTTAACATTAAAATAATTCTGAAACATCAAACCAAGTCATAAGCAAAAATGGGAGTGTTATTACAGAAATGTTGTGTGTGTGTGTGTATGGATATATATATATATATATATATATATATATATATATATATATATATATATGTGTGTGTGTGTGTGTGTGTGTGTGTGTGTGTGTGTGTGTGTATGTGTGTATGTATACATTTATATTTATTTATTTATTTATGAAAAATTCAGATGCAAAACCAGCTAAAAGCCATCTTGGTCAAAAATGAGATAATGATACTGAGTGAATGCTCTTGACACATATTATACGTCCATCAAATACTTTTTCTTCAAACTCGCTAAAATACCAGCCTCAGCCCAATCAGAAGTACCAGTACTTACATAGAAACCTATACATCTGAGCCTGATAAAAATGCATTTTTTAAAGAAAGATGTCAGATGGATTTTGCATCTGGTTTTGCATCTGAACTCTTCATATATATATATATATATATATATATATATAACGTACAGTACTCAGTGTATGTTCTAAGTTTTTTAGAATTTATAATGTTTTTTTTAAAGACGTCTGTTAGGCTCACCAAACCTGCATTTATTTAATCCGAATTACAGCAAAAACACTACATTTTGAATATTTTTACTAGTTAAAATAATTGTTTTCTATTTGAATGTATTTTAAAATGTAATTTATTCCTGTGATTTCAAAGCTGAATTTTTAGCATCATTACTCCAGTCACACGATCCTTCAGAAATCATTCTAATATTCTGATTTGATCCTCAAAAAAAAAAAAAAAAGAAATTCTTCTTCTTCTTCTTCTTCTTCTTCTTCTTATTATTATTATTATTATTATTATTATTATCATTATTATGTTGAAAACAACTGAGCAGAATTTTTTCAGGTTTCTTTGATAAATAGAAAGTTCAGACGAACAGCATTTATCTGAAATAAAAATCTTTTGTAACATTATAAATGTTGTTATCATCACATTTGATTAATTTAAGGCATCCTTTCTAAATAAAAGTATTAATTTCTAAAATTTCTTTTAATTTTTTCCCCACAAAAAATACTGACTCCAAGCTTTTGAATGGTATAATGTTACAAAAACATTTTATTTCAGATAAATGCTGATTTTTGGATCTTTCTATTCATCAAAAAAAACCTGAAAAAAAATATTCAACTGTTTTAAATATTGATAATAATAATAATAATAATAATAATAAATGTTTCTTGAATAGCAAATCAGCAGAATGATTTCTGAAGGATCATGTGAGACTGAATACTGAATACAGTAATGATGCTGAAAATTTAGCTTTGATCACAGGAATAAATTACATTTAAAAATTATTTTAAATAGTAAAAATATTTCACACTATTACTGCTTTTGCTGTATTTTGGATTAAATATATGCAGGCTTGGTGAGCAGACTTCTTTTATAATCAATAAAAAACAATAAAAAAAAACAACTTTTGACTGGTAGTGTACAAAACTAAGCACTCAAGGCTTATTATATACATTCATGTGTAGGCCTATTTAGCCTAACGAGAAGCAAAAAGAAATGGAATTATAAATCTCATTCTGGTTTATCTCTGTAATTGAGTTTTACCAAAAATGCACACACCCATTTTTCATGTCTGTTGTTGATTTGTTTAGTTTCCTATAAAGACATTTAAGCTTAGTAGTAATCTATTAATTAAAAATCTCAAAACAAGACCATTTTCAGAATCATAACTGTACGCATTTATTAGAAAGTCTCTTGATCCACTCTTAAACTCTCATAAATCTCAGGCTGATAGACACGCAACATATCTTTGCTGTCCAGTCTGTGGTGTCCAGTGTCATGTAAATGTTCCACTCCGAATGTTATTTTGGCAGTCTAGAAATGTCTCAACAGCTGTGTGACTTCTCAGAAGGGAATGGCCTTTAACCCTAGTCTTCTGTGGTTTTGCATGGCATGTAAATGTGATTAAGTGTGTTCTTATAGCTCTTATAACATCCTCCCTCGACATGCGATCTCACGTTGGGTACTGACAATGTGGCCTTGATCTATAATGACACAGTACAAAAGTACTCTTCAAACGGCCCCTAAATCCCTGAAAACCCACCCTTTGCCCTATTTTAAAACTGAGCAGGATTGATCCAGGTTCTGCAACAGACAGTGATTACTTTCCTGTAAAAAGTTTAAGTTGTTCTGAAAATGTCATTTCAGAGATTACTAACTAGGACAGATACTCTTCTCAGAAGCAGAGTAATATCATTAACACCCCAGGGACGTATTTATCGTCATGGTACGGTAAGTAACCATTAAATTTAGGATCCATTAAGTAACAAAATTGCTAATATAACTGCATTAATTTCTGTTTCAGACAATTCATTTGAATTCATTGATGTTTATGTGTAATTAATGTAATGTTTTAAAGGTAGTAAAATATATATATGGCAATCCTTTAATAGTCTTTGTTTCTAAAGAGCTTTTATTGTCCAATTAGTTTGGGGATGCTGCAAATCATTCAAACAGTTAGGATTGTAAAGTTATATATTTTGCATATACAAGGAAACAGATTAAAATTTAAAAAAAGATTAAAAGTTTAAAAATGTAAAATACACTTTGAAATAAATGAATTCCACTGTATTGATTCATTGTTTGAACAGCAATGTTTGCACAGAATATCAGTATGTCCACGTGTCCACATTGCACTGTCAGGTTGTTTGTGACGCATGAAGCCTGGAATTCTGCATGTTTCATTTTGCATAATTAAAATCACAATATGCGTTTTATTAATGCAGCTCTTTTTAAAAGCTCTAAAAAGACACTGAAATAAACATCTGAGTGATATTATATAATTCACTTTAAACTTCCAAATGCGTTGTTGTTTGCATTGAACTCATCTTCAAAGAGCTAAAGTTTTGAAGCAAACAGGTATATTTGCAGCACTGTGAGCAATCATAAATCACCTCTAGTGTTTTATTTTAATAGCTTTTTATTGCAAAGATACTTTAATTAAAGAAGAAAAAAGTGAACAAAAATAATATCAAAAGAATGTTTTGCTAACATTCCCATTCATTCTGAAAATATTATGTCTACATGTTTTTTGTTATGCAAAAGTTATGGGAGCATTTCATGTTATAATTTTGCTTAATTTGAATGTACTCTGAATGTTCTGAAACACAACTACCACATAACTCTGAACAAACATTCAAAGTCAGATTTGGAAACGTCTTGAAAAAAATGTATTTTTCCACAAATGTATGCAAATTGTCATATTGTATTTTCAGAAAGTTTTGGAATATTTGTCCTCTCCCCAAATTTGTCACTACCGAAACACAGTAATATATAAATTAATAAGAAGGGCTGTATTGACCTATTAGGATTTTGCTTACATCTTCCTTGTTAAAGGAACACTCCACTTTTTTTTGCTAATAGCTTAGCATAGATCATTATGCTAAGCTATTATTATGCATAGATCATTATGCTCGATGCTAAAGGTCTAATCTGATTCAATGATCTATGCTAAGCTATTAGCAAAAAAAGTGGAGTGTTCCTTTAATATATATTTTTTCTATTTTATTAAAACTTTTTCAGAGATAAATCAATAATTATTACAATTTGAACAATATTTCAAGTGTGATTTAAGAGATTTGTTGTATTTTAAAACCAATTTTCTTTGTAAATGGCAAAAAGTTGATCATACTGATTTCAAAAATAAGGATTCATTAGTTTTAATATATATTGAACCACACACAATCATAACATCATAGCTGATGATTTAGTATACTTTATTTTTGACAAAACATCCCATGTTTTGATAGTGACAGTAATGTTTTGGTAGTGACCACATCACATTACAGAATTTTTATCCCACATACTAAAACACTACTAAAACTACTAAAATATTGCATCACTGTACTAAAATTGTGTGAAACTGTACTGAAACTTCACCAAATTTTTCAGTTGTGACTGTTTCGGTAGTGTCAATATTAGAAACTTTTGAACCTAGCTCAAAGATGCTAATCAGCACATGGTTAGCTAGCACAGTTGTGAACAGTTGTTCACATATAAAAACTAAATGTTATGAAATCACTCCCAAAAAAGTGTTTAATTCATTAAAGCTACACACAGATTTTCAGACTTTTGAACACATTTACCTCATAATGATGGGGCCTATCTACTCAGCATGTAGCTATGAGAGAGTGTGAGACACAAATATTTTCTGATCATAAACGTAGGGGTGTAGTTAAAATCATTCTCAGCCAATGGACTAAAACATACACTGTTTCTGCAGTGACATGAAAATGCAAAACATATTTTTACATAACATTTCATAATTTACAAAGAAAATACAATTTTTTTTTAGGAACTTCATTTCAGATATGTGACCCTGGACCACAAAACCAGTCATAAGTGTAAATTTCTTGAAATTGAAATTTATACATCATCTGAAAGCTTCCTAAGCTTGTTAGGAAGGGACAATATTTGGCTGAAATACAACTATTTGAAAATCTGGAATCTGATGGTGCAAAAAAAACAAAATATTGAGAAAATCGCCTTCAAAGTTGTCCAAATGAAGTTCATAGCAATGCATATTACTAATCAAAAATTAAGTTTTGATATATTTACAGTAGGAAATTTACCAAATATCTTCATGGAACACGATCTTTACTTAATATCCTAATGATTTTTAGCATAAAAGAAAAATCGATAAATTTGACCATCCGATGTATTTTTGGCTATTGCTACAAATATACCCGTGCAACATAAGACTGGTTTTGTGTTCCAGGGTCACATATATTTAAAAACAACAATGGAATAAAAATAGACTTTTTTTTTTTCAATATCACTTTCATAAGTTGAAATTTAGGGGTTAGGGTTTGGAACAGCCACCTCCTAATTGAAAGTACCAATAAATTATGATTTTATGAATATTAAGCTTACTGATATTTTAAATATTATTGTGGGTTTCAATAAATAATAGCAGGATCTTAGTAAACATTCTTTTTAAATGTGTTTTTTGGTTGTGGGACAGCAGTTTGCACTATTTCTGTAAAATGGCCTTGAGAGAACCTTGCGAGAACAGTTCTGAGAACATTCTTTGTTAGTTGTGAACAAGCATTTTCACACTGATCATGCCTACACTCTTAAAAATAAAGGTGCTTCACGATGCCATAGAAGAACCTTTTTTGTCTGAAGAACCTGTAACATCTGAAGAACCTTTCTGTTTCACAAAAGGTTCTCTGTGACGAAAGAAGGTTCTTCAGATTATAAAATGTAAGAAAAAGATGGTTCTTTAAAGAAAATTTGACTGAATGGTTCTTTGTGGAACCAATAATGGTTCTTCTGTGGCATCGCTGTGAAGAACCTTTTAAAGCACCTTTATTTTTAAGAGTGTAAAAGTATGCCATGCTCTCCCTGTCATATTACTCCACAGGAATTCAACTGCTCTCATTTCTCAACCTCCCAGTCATGGAGTGCATGTTTTTATTCGGACCCCACAGAGGCCGTCAGAGACATTCCTAATGGCTCCATGCTTCTTGTCGGAGGTATAAAGAGGAACTTATTGCTAATGCTATATCAAAACATGTGGCCTCTATACATGTAGTTCTGCACAGCTAGGATGCAGTCCTATCTGATAAGTTGTTCATACAGCTATGTGGTATTTCCTGCACTAATATCCTTTGCTGCAGATAGAACATAATGTGTCCCCAAGCAGTATCCCTGTGTGTGTGCTTAATTTCCCCCTTTTCTGTCTCAGGCTTTGGTTTGTGTGGGATCCCGGAGAATTTAATCAGCGGTTTGTTGAAAACAGGAGTAAAAGACATCACAGCCGTGAGCAACAATGCTGGGTGAGAGAGATCTCTAATTAACATGTCAGTAAAGTAAGTGAAGGGGCACACAGCGTTTCTAGAGAATTCCCTAATGTGGCTGAACTCACTGGGATGTTTACAACGAGTTCCTGTCATGTACTTTTAAACACAAAAAAAAGAAAAGAAATGGGAAGCAGTGGGGTCAAGGGGCAGGAAAGAGGGGAAAAAGGGAAGGGGGCTCTCAAGAATCAAGGCTTGAAACACCATAATATGAATTCTTGTGTGACTAACTAACTAACTTATTGTTTCTGATGACAGGGTTGATAACTTTGGCCTGGGCATGCTTCTGAAGACCAAACAGATAAAACGCATGATATCTTCATACGTTGGGGAAAACGCTGAGTTTGAGAGACAATATCTATCAGGCGAGCTGGAATTAGAGCTTACCCCTCAGGTAGAGCATTTAACTCATCACGGTTTACATTCTACATGTCTAGCTTGACTTTTAGTTTTATTTTTTTTTAAGCATATGCTAGCTTTAAAGTCAGTATCATACCCTGTTTACTTTATAAAATCTTTCATTTGTAGTCTTTAATAAATTATGTCAAGCAATAACCCAACGAAACAATGAAAATGTTATTTCTCAATGCTTTCTGAATGTTTAAAACAGTTACAGTTTACTTGGTTGTGCAAACAACATTCCATTTTATAATTTAAATGTTCTCTAAACATTCTGAAACAAGTGGGTCATTCTATAATTGTGGGTACATCTCAAGTCCGTGAAGTATATTTTTAATATATTTTCATCAATATAAAGCCCCAATGCTTAATTTTCTAGTACACAATATACAACATATTTTTCCTAATCACACTACTATATGTTAAAAAAGCCATATCTTTTGTTCAAAAATGATGTTCATATCACATACAACCCTGGTATTCAGTAAAGTTTAGTAAAGTTGCTCATTCTACTCTGCATTTAAGCATGAAAATGACCTCAAATATAAATTAATTGTATAGTTTTGCCTTCATTTAGATTAGGTTATCAAGACATTAGGTGTGCGCTTCAAAAATAATAAGTGTTTATTGTGATAGAACTTGTTTTATTTGTATCCAAAAAACCATTGTCAACTAAGTTACCCAATAGAAAACCCCCTCTCAAAAAGGAATGGTTTGTCCCATTCTCGCATAATTTGCACAGTATGATTATATTTCCTCTAGAAGCACATTGATGAAACACTAGAAGTTATGTTCTCTCTCTTTCCCCTAATATTGGTTAAACTAGCAAACCTGTGTCAACAGTGGATTAATTGACTGTCAGCAGTGTTACACAAGTATTACTGCTGCAGATTTTAACAAGACAATTTCATTAAAACTTATGTTTTGTTTATGAAAATATATTTCTAAGCATACCATATGCTCAGTAGTTCTAGGCTTCCATGTTGAGTATAGGCCCAAAACACTAAAAATGTCAACTAAGTTACTGTCAACTGTGTTACTCAGTAATGGTAGCATAGATGGTATTTTATGCACATATTCCTACAGATCACCTTTGTTTATATAGCACTTTATACAATATAGATTGTTTCAAAGCAAGGTCATGTTTGGGTTTTTTGGAAACGGGAAAACTTTTTTCTTCACACTGTCAAATTCTAAATGTACCCCTACTTATAGAATGACCCAAGTAGTAATATTTAATAAACATTAGATGAAAATCCATCTCAAAGGTTTTTGAAAAATTTTTATATGAACTTGCCAAAGCCAAAGTTTTAAAGGGGTCATGATATGGATCTTTTTTTTATTATTATTATTCAATATATTCCTTGAGGTTTACTTCTAATGTTAATAAAGTTTTTTGCACAAAAAACAAAAACAAATAAATATTTGGAAAATGATTATTTTCAACCTCATTCTGACCCTCTGTCTGAAACGACCTGTTTTTAAGGGGCGGGTCCTTTAAGGCTTCTCAGTAATCAGCAACTGTTATGATTGGCTAACGTCATTGCATAGGAAACAGTATCAATGCCCCCTTGCTACTGCATGTGAGTGTTTTGACATTATAATCAAAATATAATGGTAATTTCCAGGCAATGCATTATGAAACCATTTACTTACCGTTTGTGATGCAGCTGCAGTCAGATCTACTACCACTTCATTTTTCAACAGATGTTTCCTTGTGAACTCTCCATGACACTGTGCCTCGTTTACAAAACAAAATGGTACAGACACAATTCGGGATGCCATTAAAAAAAAATAAACTATCTACTTGTTCCTTACGCTGGGATCCTTCTGATATCTTTACAAAGATGCGAACAAGCCGTTTAAACCAAACGCGTCAAAGCAAACGTTCTTTCACTCCATTTGTCCTATTGACGACAGACTCAAGCGCGTGGACTGTATCAAAAAAGCGAACGTGCATCTGTATGCTGTATCCAGTGTAGACAAGATAGCGGCAGTGATTGTAATTTCTGTTTGCTATTGGCGCGACGCGACACACACATTCAGCATGTCAGCTGTTAAGTGACAGTGGGCGGGGCCTATGCTGAGAAGATGACTATTGGTCAATGTCTTGGTCTGGAGGCAGTGTTTATGCAAATGTTTGTGCCTGGGTGACGTCACCCTTGCACCTCGTATCTTGATTGGAGCTTGATTAAATAAATGCTTTGTTCATAATTAGGAGGACGTTTTAAGCTATAAAACTTGCAGGATGTTTTAATTATGGTACAAAAGATCAAGGCTTTAAGAGTATTCAATGTAAGCTGGAAACCATTAGCCAAATAGCTATGTAGGCACTGCTTTAGGAAATATGCATTCATACTTGTGTGTAACACCCACAATACAAACAATTTTTAAAATTCACCAGAGAATATTTTTCAGTCAGAAATACAACGTAATGAACATGGGTAATAAAAAAAGGGTTGCAAACAACAATTCACATTAACTTTACATACTATTTAATTGGTTTGATTCTCAGGGCACACTAGCAGAGAGGATACGGGCTGGCGGTGCAGGCATCCCAGCATTTTTTACTCCCACTGGGTTTGGTACTCTCATCCAGGAGGGCGGATCACCCATAAAATACAACAAAGATGGCAGCATTGCTATTGCAAGTGAAAGCAAAGAGGTGTGTTGAGGCATATCACTGTCAAAACTTATTGGTTGTTGTCATTTTCACCCCTTTGGAAAAATTACATACATATATCTGAGTTCTTGTCCTTTGATTGTTTGGTCCAGGTTCGAGAGTTTAATGGCAGACATTATGTCATGGAAAAAGCCATCAGGGGTGACTTTGCTTTGATAAAGGCTTGGAAATGTGACAAAGCAGGAAATCTTATTTTCAGGTCAAGAAGTTCATTTATTAAAATGATTTAATTTATAACAACACAATGTGTATTTTTAAATCATTTTATTTTTCAATATCGTCCTTTTTTCAAAATCAAGACCCTACTTACCCTAGACTGTCCACTAGGTGTCAGGCTTTATCTGTGTAGCAATATAGCTGTGTAAACCTTTTATTAAACGTCGCTGAACATGATATATTTGTTTTTATAGGAAAACAACTCGTAATTTCAACCAGCCTATGTGTAAAGCAGCCAAAGTCACCATAGTGGAGGTTTGTGACCTTTCAATTTGTGATGTGCTTTGTGGTTTTGACATTTCCTATAATCGTCGTGTTTGAGGTCCTGCAAAATAAAAAATAAAACGACTTTGGTGCACAGGTTGAGGAGATTGTTGATATTGGCAGTTTTAGTCCCGAAGACATTCACACCCCTTCCATATATGTAGACAGAGTACTGAAAGGAGCCAGCTATGAAAAACGAATTGAGGTAAGAAAGAGAATTAAACCTGTCTGACCTTTACACTGTTCTCACCATACACACCAGGAATGTGTAGGTCATGTTTAGAACTGCTTTTATTTATAGAAAAGATTGGTTCAGTCTGACAAGGAAGAGAAACCTAAAGTCAAACAGGACTCAGATGTTACCCGGGAGAGAATCATCCGACGAGCTGCGTTGGAGTTTGAGGATGGAATGTATGGTATCCTTAAGTAACCTGACCTCAGATATCATTATCAGCATGTTAGATTTTGAAAGATACAAGCTTCTAACAGTCCTGCTCCCACATACCTTAACAACCCTCTCAGCAAATCTTGGCATTGGGATCCCTATGCTGGCCAGCAATTACATAAGCCCTGAAATCACTGTTCACTTGCAGAGTGAGAATGGAATTCTGGGACTGGTGAGTTGCAGCTATTAAATAACCTGTGCAAGTAATTTTCCGCCTAATGAATTTTCACATTTCAATTTCAAATTCTCTTATTATTTTACTTTTAGGGTCCCTATCCAACAGAGAGTGAAGTGGATCCTGATTTAATCAATGCTGGTGCAGACCTCTCTTTTACTTGATCATATTTCATGTTATGTTAATCAAATTGTTTCTATTCCATATACACAAGTGTAGCAGTGAGTGAAATTCTTCAGTGCGAGATCTACCAACATCACAGCTATGTAGTGACTATGTACAGTTGAAGTCAAAAGTTTACATACACCTTGCAGAATCTGCAAAATGTTATTTTACCAAAATAAGAGGGGTCGTACAAAATGCATGTTATTTTTAATTTAGTACTGTCCTAAATAAGATATTTCACATAAAAGATGTTTACATACGAGAGAAAATAATAGTTGAATTTATAAAAATGACCCTGTTTAACAGTTTACATACACTTGATTCTTAATACTGTGTTGTTGCCTGTATGATCCACAGCTGTTTTTTTTTTTATGTTTAGTGATAGTTGTTTGTGAGTCCCTTGTTTGGTACTGAACAGTTAAACTGCCTGCTGTTCTTCAGAAAAATCCTTCAGGTCTCACAAATTCTTTGGTTTTTCAGCATTTTTGTGTATTTTGAACCCTTTCCAACAATGACTGTATGATTTTGAGATCCGTCTTTTCACACTGAGGACAACTGAGGGACTCATATGCAACTATTATAGAAGGTTCAAATGCTCACTGATGCTCCAGAAGGAAAAACGATGCACTGGGGGGTGAAAACTTTTGAATAGAATGAAGATGAGTACATTTTTCTTATTTTCCATAAATATCATATTTTATTTTTTATTTTGTACTACCCTTCAGAAGCTACAGAAGATATTTACATGTTTCCCAGAAGACAAAATAATTTTAATTTACCCTGATCTTTAAATTCTAAAAGTTTTCACACCCTTTGGCTCTTAATGCGTCGTTTTCCCTTCTGGAGCATCAATGAGCATTTGAACCTTGTGTAATAGTTACAATAGTTGTCCTCAGTATGAAAAGATGGATCTCAAAATCATACAGTCATTGTTGGAAAGGGTTCAAATACACAAAAATGCTAAAAACAAAAAACAAAGAATTTGTCGGACCTAAAGGATTTTTCTGAAGACCAGTGGGGAGTATAACTGTTCAGGACAAACAAGGGTCTCATGAACAACTAACACTAAATAAAGAAAACAAAGCTGTGGATCATTCAGGTAACAACACAATACTAAGAAACAAGCATACGTAAACTTTTGAAGAAGGTAATTTTTATAAATTAAACTATTATTTTCTCTTGTGGACTATATGATGTGAAATATCTTATTCAGGTCAGTACCAAATTAAAAAACTAACATGCAGTTTGTACGAGTCCTTTTTTTTTTGGTAAAATAATTAATAGGTTTGGATCAACATGAGGGTGAGTACATAATGTCATCTTTAATAATTACCTAAATGAACCAATAGGCATTCTGAATCACCTTTAGCAAACAAAACGCTCCTGTTTCCACCCATTTATTCAGGTCAGTACTAAATAAAAAAAATAACATGCATTTTGTATGATTCCTCATTTTTTTTGGTAAAATAATTAATAGGTTTGGATCAACATGAGGGTGAGTGAATAATGTCATCTTTAATAATTACCTAAATGAACAAATAGGCATTCTGAATCACCTTCAGCAAACAAAACTCTCTCGTTTCCACCCATTTATTCAGGTCAGTACTAAATAAAAAAGTAACATGTATTTTGTATGATCCCTCTTTTTTTGCTAAAATAATTAACATTTTGCAGATTCTGCAAGGTGTATGTAAACTTTTGACCTTCACTGTATATAATATCTAATACAAAATAATAATTAAATTATTCTTTACAACTCAGATCATGGCTCTTTTGTGTATGTTCAGGTAAGGAGACAGTAACAGTTTATCCAGGAGCTGCCTATTTCTCCAGCGATGAATCCTTTGCCATGATCAGAGGGTGAGTGTCTGAATGCATCGGTCATCTATGATTAAAGGTGCTGTATGTAATTTTTTGACTATACCAAAGCATAAAAACAACATACATTCACAGATATTAGGAAACATTCAAAGGAAAGTTCACATACTCGTTTCTCTGTAAAACAATGCTACAGCCAGTTATTCTACTTTGAAAATGTGCATTCAATGCCGGAATGTCTGTTTTTGGTTTGGGTTTGTGTGATTCCACCCACTGACGGTTTAACCAATAGTATTTCGACAACTAAAGTTACCAGAGAGCGGAAAACAGCATATCACAGCCATGGAAACCAGCAATCGAGCTGGGATCCTACCCGATCTAAAAAGCCTGGGCATCCAACTAAAAAACTCTATGACCAGAGCCATATTAAAACCTGGATAAATCAAGCTGTCAATATTACATACTGCACCTAAAATATGTTTATTAAAACTAAACTGTTTATTAAAACTAAAATACACATAACCGCGTGTGAAATTAGAATGTTTAGTGTGAGAATTGAGAAATGTGCAGCTGTTTGGCCAAATTTTCTGGAACATTTTTATGTTATTCTCCCTATTTTCCTTTCACCGTAATTTCTTCACCTTTTATACACTTTTGTTTAGAGGACACATTGACCTGACCATGCTGGGAGCAATGCAGGTTTCCAAGTATGGAGATCTGGCCAACTGGATGATTCCAGTATGAGTTTCCTGCTCTATATTATTGTATTATCACTGGTAGACATGCAGTATATTTTCATTTTGCTTGATTTGACATGTGTACCATGTGTTTCTCAGGGTAAAATGGTGAAGGGCATGGGTGGCGCAATGGACCTGGTGTCTAGTGATGCCACAAAAGTAGTCATCACTATGGAACATTCTGCCAAGGTGTGATAATCTTTAAACTCTAATTTACAGTCATGAAGTTTTAACATTTCTTGTCACTATGTAAAATTTATTTTGTAAATTTAAAGGGTGGGAAGCATAAAATCTTAGAGAAGTGCACACTTCCTCTGACTGGAAAACAATGTGTTGACCGTATAATCACTGAAAAGGTCAGTAAAACTTGCTTGAGAGAAATAAGTCTTTTAATATATCTTGCACCTTTTCAAGGACAGCGTGATGTGTGTTGTCGCTTGTTCTAGGCGGTGTTTGATGTCGATAAAAACAAGGGTTTAACTCTCATCGAGATCTGGGAAGGACTGACACCAGATGACATCAGAGCATGCACTGGGACAGAGTTTGAGGTGACACTGACAGACACTAAACTTAAAATCTAAAATAACATCTGTTGTCCTGTTATATGCAATTAAAAATGATTCATTCAGTAAACATGATATTAAGGTGTTGAAACTTTGTACTTTGGAATAAAGCAGTCACTATTATATCTTTCTGTTGTGACTGAACATGCTTATGCCTCACTTTCCTTTAGATCTAATATTTGTGGAAAAGGTTTGTGTATAAGTGTGCAATATATCAGTTAAGTAATTCTGGTATTTTTTAGGTGTCAAAAGACTTACGACCAATGCAGCAGATATGAGATAATACAGAGGATATATATTGATAACTTCTGCCAGTATGCTGAGACGGGACCAGAGCAAGAGCGAGGACTCGTCTGCCTTCATTTCAACAATTTTTTGCTTTTTTAGATGTGGGATAAATACAGAACTCATTGTTAAATAGATGCCTGAATCTTCTCACCATGTTAATTTAGACTTGCTCAAAAGACATAAGAAGTAGACCATAGTAACTCTCCAAGAGAGAAAAACATCACCTTTTAAGGTTTAAGACATTGCCAAACTATATTGTTTCTGAAATTGCATTATCTTTTTAACACAAGCAATGGAATCTGAATAGATTTAATATAAAATAAAAGCTACTCAGCATGAAATAATGCAGCTGTGCCACTAAAACTTGATACTGATTCATTTGTTCTTGCCACAGTTTAAATAAATAATGTTGGCGTAATGTTTGTTTTAAATTTTTTGTTGTTTTGTCTGCACAGTCATTTCATTACTGTAAGATGCGACCCAATTTTCTGTAAACAGACCAATCAATTAACAAAGCTTTATTGTGACGCATAAAAACAGGCCATTCAGCTCAGTACAAGTTTTGACCCTAGTGTCACTCTGTGATTGGTCATTGACCTGAACAATAAACATTGCACAACTCTGTGAACACAGAGGTCTGTGTGTTCCCCAGGGACAAAACACTATTTCAAAATCCTCCTTAAAATACTTAATGAACCCAATGATTTTTTTTTTATTTTTTCAAATTAAAGAGACAAAAACAACATGCACACACTGTTTACTGGAACTTCCAGTTTTAAAGACCAGATTGTAAAACTGTGACACAGTAATCCCAGAGATGAAATATAAACTGGCAAAGTTAGCATTAGGGAAAACATGCCAGCACTGACTCATGCTGGGAATTCCTGTCCAAGGCAGAAATGATGTCATAATCCCTGTAAGAGCTCCTGCTATATGAGCAGGGCCCATCGCTGCATCTACCAAAACGCGCAATCTGTCTAGTCTACAGCATCTACAGCATTAAGGTAAGATGTTTACACAAGGAGCTAATAAGGTAACTTACAGAATGAATTGCAAATGTAGAGAATGAAGTAAAAGGCTTGATTCCAGTGTTGTTATTGGAATTGAAATTAAGCTAAAATAAAATATAAATATTAGATGAGAAACTTAACGTCCACACTAATAGTTAACGTTCTGTTTGTTACAAAAGAATGCTGCATTTTTGTCATCTGTCCCTTTAAATGTTGGAGCTATTTAAAGTCAAGTGCATTCTGATTGGCTGTCAGCGTTTTATCGTTCATCAGCTGTAAAGAATCATTCTGAAAGTGATTCCAAAGATATCATTCCTTTGTGTTGTTATCGTTATAGCTGTGATGTGGATGTGCCATTCTTTTACATTTTGAGCGTTTTTTAGAACTATCCACCTCATTTTTTTTCGTACGAGTGGGCGTGGTCATTTGTAAATGTTATGGGTCTGGCTTCCAGTCTCATCTGCTTCCAGTTATGTTTTAGCTGTACGAAAGAGCTGGCTTTGCTGCTTGATATTGCAAATTGGTCTGCCTTACCATATTATTTTAATGTACTATCTTAATTATGAACACACTGGTTTACAGTGCAAACCGTTTTACCGTTCACGTTGTTATTCTTCACGTTATTTTCCTATAACGGCTAATAAACCGGGAGTCTCGCCCCTATTCTTACTTCCGCGTTAAAGAATTAACTACAGCCGTGTCCGAAACCGCTCCCTATCCACTATATAGTGCACTATATCGGGTGTCAGCCATTTTGTAGTGATGTCCGAATTCTGACTTCTTTCCCTACATTCGTTAACTACTTTTTACCCACAATGCATTCTGATTTAGAGTGTACAAGCGATGTACACTCGCCCTATATCCCACAATCCAATGCGGAGAACCGACGAGCTGGAAGAGAAAGCGGGAGCGAACGAGTTTGAATAAGAGATGCCGTTTACATCTTTATTATTTCTGCTTTATAGTTTATTTCATGCATTATTCATATCAAAATATATTATAGGCATAACTCAGTTTAATATTTTACTAATTTAATGACCTGGCATCTTTGTTAATTTACAAAAAAATGATGATAATTTGGTAGATATTTAAAAATGTTCGTTGGTAGCGTATTCATTCTGATGTGATATTAACGGTCGCCTGAGGACGCTCTACGACTATTGGCATGTTACGCTGCTCAGGAGTTTCAAGATACTACAAACAATAAATACATAAAATTATGAACATGTAAGTAATGTATGTTTATTTTTGTTGACAGTATTTTAATAGTATGTAATGATTATGAACACATAAGCATTACAAAACAAATAATACCATTAATAAAACCATAAAGCTGACGCGGTGGTATGTATAATTTCAGTATAAATTCATTTAAAGTGTTATTGCTCTTAATATTATTTTCTAAAATAAGGTACATGTAATATAAAAGTACATGTGACAAAGATGTTTCTCGGAACAGCTCTAAGTCTCATGCGAAGTGTAACGTTATCCACCTTATTTTTCCCATAAGAGTGGGTGCAGCCATTTGTACATTTTTTGTGTCTAGCTTCTGGTCTCATCCACTTACAGCTATATTTAGCTGCACAAAAAAGCTCTTTTTACTGCTTGATATTGCAAACTGGTGTGTCTTACCATATTATTTTAATGTATTAGCTTAATTATGAACACACTGGTGTGTAGTGCAAACTGTTGTACCGTTTACTGCACTTCGATATTCTTCTCGTTATTTCCCTATGGCGGATTATGAACCGGACGTCTAACACATTACCAGAAAACAGCTTACTTCCGCATTGAAAAATAAGGTGGATACGTCACCCTCCGAATTCGTTCACTTCATTTCGTTCACTCCGTCTGTTATAGTCCACTCAACGGCCATTCACTATATAGAGATTAGTGAATGAGTGAACGAGTGAGCGATTTCGGACACAGCTTATATGTCTTTAACGTTATCGTTGTTGTTATCATAATAAACGGGCCTTTAGACTTAAAATCTTGAATGAACATTAGAAATTTTGGGTTGGCAACTAGCTGAAGTAAATAGGTTTAAATTAAAGTACTAAAATTACTTAAAGGAAAACTGAAATAAATTAGAAGTAGAAAAAAAACGAATAAAAATGAAAGCACATGAAATTACTAAAAACTAAAATCTATATAAATAAAATATATTTTACACAATTATTACATACTGTAATAGTTGATAAATAATACTAAAAAAAAAAAAAAAAAAAAAAAACACTGATGTTTTTGCAGATGTGCCCAGCTGCTGCTAGATCCTGTTTATTAGTTCTTCTCGCATTCCTGCCTTATATTTGGTGAGTGCTGCAAGAAAACTAAATTTTATTTGGTTGCAATATGTAATTTTTGATATTTTGCGTTTATTAACCTGGCATACTTTTGTTATGCAAGGTGTGAGCAGCCGGTAAACTGCAAGTGGGGTCCATATGGGGACTGGTCAGAGTGTGACGGCTGTACGAAGACACAGGTAAGCAAATAAACAGCTTTATTTAAAGCAGTTTTAGAGAGTATTTCTTCTGGCCACAACTGAATGATTGACCACCTGCTGGGTATTTCCCTCAGGTTCGAATGCGTACCGTAGAAACTTTTCCTCAGTTTGGAGGCAGCCCTTGCAAAGGCGAGCCCATCCAGAGACAAGCCTGTTCACCAAAGAAAAGCTGCCCTCTACAGGCAGGATGCGGAAACAGGTTCCGCTGCACATCTGGTAAGTCACTTCCCTGGCTGTGATATTGAATGTGTGTGGACAGTTTACAGTGAGTTTACAGTCTTCATTGGTTTGTTTATTTATAGGTCAGTGCATCAATCCATCTTTGGTGTGTAATGGGGATCATGACTGTGAAGATGGGTTGGATGAGCAGCGCTGTAGTGCCAGCGGCACCATAGTGTGTAATGAGCAAAAGCCACCGCCCAACTCTGACCTCACAGGAAGAGGGTAAAACAGCTTTTATGCACAATATCCACCTTTTTCTTTCTGTAAGAGTGGGCACGGACATTTCTAAATTGTATGGGTCTGGCTTCCGGTCTCATCCGCATCCAGCTATTTTTAGCTGTACAAAACAAGCTCGTTTTGCTGCTTGATATTGCAAATTGGTGTGTCTTACCATATTATTTTAACCCTTTAACTGTCACTGTCCACCCTGTGGGACGCCTAAGTTTACTTTACCATATTACAAATAAATCCTAATCCAATCATGACAATATATACATACATACTATACATCTTTGGAAAGGTCTAAGACTCCTAAATAGATATTTTACCATATGTTAGTGTTAGAAATTATGTAGGAAAAGTAATAGATTAATACATGTCAAGAGTGCCACTTAAAAAATCTACATCATAACATGAATTCATAACATGTCACAAAAGACTTTCTTTATTGCCTTTTTTCGTATCACACTTTAGATATCATAAGAAATTATATATCAGCTTAAAACTTAAAATTTAAAAATTCATCCTTTGAAAGGCATTTTAAAATCAGACATTGCACTACCACAGAAAATGTAATGTTTTCATTCCTGAATTATGCAAATTTAAGTCTGGATAGTGCATTTTGTGTTAAAAAATGGGAGTGACAGTTAAAGGGTTAAAGTATTGTCTTACTTATGAGCACACCATTTTGTACCATTTATTGCACGTTGTTATTCTTCTCTTTATTTCCCTATAGCGGATAATGAGCCGGAAGTCTCACTCATAGGCTTACTTCCGCGTTAAAGAAAAAAGGTGGATAAATTATTATAAAAATATATTATTTATGGTAAAATACAATGCAGCGATATTTTTCGTCCATTAGGGTTGATGTGTTGACGGGTGAGCTGAGAGCCGGTGTCATTAACACTCGTAGCTTTGGTGGGCAGTGCAGAAAAATCTTTAGCGGAGACCACAGAGATTTCTACAGACTTCCACAGAGTCTGCTCAGATATAGCTTTCAGGTGAAATTTGACATTTAGATCCATCCCTAAATGTTAGTTAGACTATTATGAAAAAGACTTAGATTTTTTTGTATTTCCTTTCAGGTCAGTGTTGAAAATGATTTCAGTGACGAGTACTATGAGAGTTCCTGGTCCTACATGAGGCATGAAGAGGAAAGAAAAAACATTAGAGGAGGTCATGATCATAAAACCTTTCATAGCGAATTGAAACAGGACAAGGTAACGAAGGATTCAGTATATTAAAGGGATAGTTCACCCAAAAATGAAGTTCTGTCATTAAGTTGTTCAAAAAATGTAAGACCTTTGTTCGTCTTTAGAACACAAATTAAGATATTTATGATGAAATCTGAGAGCTCTCTGACCCTGCATAGACAGCAATGCAACTGAAATGTTTTATGGCTTAGAAAGGTAGTAAGGACATCATTAAAATTGTCCATGTGACCTCAGTTGTTCAACCATAATTTTATGAAGCTACAAGAATACTTTTTGTATTATGACTATTTTAATGATGTCCTTACTACCTTTTTGGGCCATAAAACATTTCAATTGCATTGCTGTTTATGCAAGGTCAGAAAGATGTTGGATTTCATCAAAAATATCTTAACTTGTGTTCTGAAGATGAACAAAGATCTTACAGGTTCGGAATGACATGAGGGTGAGTAAGCAATGACATAATTTTTATTTTTGGGTGAACTATCTCTTTAAATAGTAAAAAGGCAAAAATATTTGATTATATTACATTTAAAATTCTGTTCTTTCTGTCTCAGACCTATCACCTGCTGATAATAAGAAATGAGGTAGAGGTGGCTCAGTTTCAGAACAATGCACCTGAATACCTCCCTCTATCTGAAAACTTCTGGAAGGATCTCTCAGCTCTGCCCAGCACGTATGACCCATCGGCCTATCGATTCTTTATACAGCGTTATGGCACACACTACATGGAAGAGGGCTCTCTGGGTGGCCAATATCGGGCTCTGTTGGAGCTGGACGCAAGTTATATGAAGGAGATGAGTATGTGTTAACTTCCATTTTTCAAGGGATAGTTCACCCAAAAATGAACATTCTTTCATTAATTACTCATCTTCATGTCGTTCCAAAGCCATAAGAGCTTCATTCATCTTCGGAACACAAATTAAGATGTAATTACCACAGTACCTTTTCTGGTCTATTTTGTGCATGCTTTAGTCCAGGTTTTGTGCAATGGATGCCAGAATGGTCATTTTAGTTTTCCCTCATCAACAAAATCGTTATGTAAAATCCATGTCTGATTCTTTATTTTTGTTTAATGTGATTTTATTTTAATTCAGGTAAAACGGATATTGATTTCCACCAGTGTATTACACGTGTGAAGCGACGGCTTTTCTACAAAAAGAGAACAACCAAGTGTACGAAACTGATGAAGACGATTGAGAATTTGAGTGGTTAGTCCCAATGTCTGATTGTTTGTCAATTAATGTATTTTAAATTTCAGATTTGAATGTTATGACTCCCTGTTTTGCAGAAAACAGAAATCATAAGATGCCAGTAAAAACAGACATTATCGGAGGACATTCTGCTTATATCGCTGGCCTTAGTCTTCTAGACTTGGAAAACCCGGACAGTAACAAACAGATGTATTCCAAATGGGCTGGGTCAGTGAAGGAGTTCCCTAAAGTGGTAAAACAGAAGGTATGTCAGAATAAAGACAAGCGTACAGTATAAAGTAAGTACAAAGTAAGCACTCATAATATGGTGGTGTCATATTCCTAGTTGCGGCCACTTTATGAATTGGTCAAAGAGGTGTCATGTGCCGGGCTGAAGAAACTCCACCTCAGGAGGGCACTGGAGGCCTATTTGGTGGAGCAGAGCCCCTGTCGCTGCAGACCGTGTCAGAACAACGGTATGGCTGTGCTCACTGATGGTGTGTGCTCCTGTGTGTGCAGGCCAGGCACCAGTGGCAATGCCTGCCAGAATGGCCATGTCCTTGGAGAGCAACCAGGTAAGAATGTTTATTAATTTATTACAAGTAAACTCGAATGCAAATGTGTGTCTTTAATGACACAGTATCATCTGAACAATCAGTCAGTAATGATATGGACACAATATTTTATTGTGGATATCTCTGAAGATAGGTCTAATGAAAACTTGTAGTTTAGTAAGCAAGTCAGATTGATTCAGTTGCTATGAATCAACTTACTGAATTAAGGGATTAATTGGCAAACCGGTGATTGTTTTAAACTATTCATTAAAACAACTTGTGGATAAGTTAAGCGTTTGGAAATCAGCACTTTGCTCAAATTTGTTTGGGATTCAGACTACTCTGTTTGCACTATGCAATGGAAGCCTGTTTCTTCCGCTGAATTAAAAATACAAAAAAGGTAATTGCGACTTTTTATCTCACAATTCTGACTTTTTTTTGCAATTATGTGACACAAACTCGCAATCCTGATTTCGTTTCTCAGAACTGTGAGTTATAAACACGCAATTGCGAGTTATAAAGTCAGAATTACAAGATATAAACTCCCAGTTCTGATCTTTTTTTCTGAGAAAAAATATCAGAATTGTGAGATATGAGCTCAAAATTGTGAAAAGACACATAAGTCGAAGTCATAATTATAAGATACAAACTCACATTTGCAAGAAAAAAAGTCTGAACGGCAAATTTTGATCAGTTCTGACTTCATTTCTTGGAATTGCGAGTTTATATCTCACAATTCTGAGAAAAAAGGCAGAATTGCAATTGTGACTTTTTTTCTCGCAATTCCAAGTTTATATCTCACAATTTAGATTTTTCTTGCATTTC
Organism: Cirrhinus mrigala; assembly: GCA_036247105.1. NCBI lineage: Eukaryota > Metazoa > Chordata > Actinopteri > Cypriniformes > Cyprinidae > Cirrhinus > Cirrhinus mrigala. The sequence goes on along the minus strand of CM070027.1, from coordinate 18,208,877 downwards.
TGACTATTTTTTCTCACAATTCCGAGTTAATATCTCACCATTCGGACTTTTCTCTCACAATTCTGACTTTTTTCTCGCAATTCCGTTTATATCTCACAATTCCGACTTCTTTCTCGCAATTCAGATTTTTTTCTTGCAATTCTGACTTTTTTTCCTCGCAGTGCCGAGTTAATATCTCACAGTTCTGACTTTTTTCTCGCAATTCAGATTTTTTTCTTGCAATTCTGACTTTTTTTCCTCACAGTTCAGTTAATATCTCACAATTCTGACTTTTTCTCGCAGTTCTGATTTTTTCCTCACAATTCTGACTTTTTTCTTGCAATTCCAAGTTTGTATATCACAATTCTGACTTTTTCTCGCAATTCTGTTTATATCTCACAATTCAGATTTTTTTTCCTCACAATTCTGACTTTTTTCTCGCAGTTCTGAATTATTTTTTTGTGCAATTCCAAGTTAATATCTCACAATTTAGACTTTTTTCACAATTCTAAATTTATATCTCACAATTCTGACTTTTTTCTCACAATTCCAAGTTAATATCTCACAATTCTGACTTTTTTCTCACAGTTCAGACTTTTTTCTCGCAGTTCTGAGTTAATATCTCACAATTCAGACTTTTTCCTCACAATTTAGACTTTTTTCTTGGAATTATGAATTTTTTTTCGTGCAATTTTCTCACAATTCTGACTTTTTCTCACAATTTAGACTTTTTTCTCACAATTCTGAATTTTTTTTCATGCAATTTTCTCGCAATTCTGACTTTTTCTCACAATTCAGACTTTTTTCTCACAATTCTGAGTTAATATCTCACAATTCAGACTTTTTCCTCAAAATTCAGACATTTTTCCCGCAATTCTGAATTTTTTTTCGTGCAGTTTTCTAGCAATTCTGACTTTCTTCTCGCAATTCTGACTCTTTTCTAGCAGTTTGAGTTATTTCACAACTTTTTTCTTGCAAATGTGAGTTTGTGAATTTTGATCATTTTGACTTTATTTTTCAGAATGTGAGTTTATGCGATGAGTTTATATATTACATATCTAACAATTCTGAGAAAAAAATCAGACCTGCAAGATGTTAACTTTCAGTTGTGAGATAAAAGGTCACAATTACCTTTTTTTTATATTTATTCAGTGGCAGAAACGGGCTTCCATAATATGCTGTAATTCACTAAAAAAAATTATTTCTTGAGCAAAATATTACTAAAAGCAGTTCTGAAAGCAGCAGTACTGCTCCTACTTTATAGGAGTGATTGAAGGAGTCTGGAGCTGTTGGTCTGCCTGGAGTAGCTGCTCTCAAGGTCAAAAGTCAAGGACTCGTTCCTGTAACAATCCTGCTCCAAGAAACGGAGGCAGAAATTGCATGGGAGAGACCATAGAGCGTAAAAGCTGTGAGGACCCTGATTTTGAACATCTCAAGTGAGGATCAACAACTTGTACATTTTATTTAGATTTTTGTCTTTTTAGACCTAGACTCATGTCGGTTTTTCTTTTATATTCTAGAATGATGGAGCCCCACTGCTTCGACCCCTCAGTGACACCAGTGAAGACATGTAAAACTCCACCTCCTTTGACAAATGGATTTGTTTTGGTAAGTGTCTCCCTAATCAAGGGAATTGGAGGGGGTGGGAATACACACATTAGTGAAAACCCCTTCAATACACAAAACTCGCAACAGACATGTGTTTTACATCTCACCCATCATGTACTCAGGATCCCAAAGACATCTATCCAGTAAACAGTAAGATTGAGTACACCTGCACAGACGGATATGATCACATTGGCAATCCAATCGCTGAGTGTACAGAGAACCTGAACTGGAGGACATCGCCCATGGAGTGCAAAAGTAATTATTTAAACTACATATTTGGCATTTTTTAAAAATATATGTTGGCCTCTTGTCAAAACATTGTTATGCAGTTGCTAATGCATTGCTAAGTGATTGCTTACTTTCTTTTTCTTTTTATTGTATATTCACCAGAAACAGCATGTGATCCTCCAGCTGTTCTGAGTAATGTCATTGCCACACCCTCAAAACAAGCTTATCTGATCGGGGAGAGTGTGACCCTGTCATGCCCAAGTGGAATGCAGAAAGAAGGTGAACCAGAAATCATGTGCCGTCTTGGTCTCAGCTGGTATCCAACACCTGAGAGTGTCCGATGCATCCCAGGTAGGGTGTAGTTTCCTAAAAAAAACACCGATCAGGTGCTTGGTTTCAATTAGTACTAATATTATGTTTCTAAATAGTAGAAGCAGTGCCCACTCAACCAAGCCTACTCTGCAAACCATGGGAAAAACCGGCAAAGGATCAGTGTGTTTGCAAAATGCCATATGAATGCAAGTAAGTTCATCAGTTATGGTATTAGATGCAAAAAGTAATAATGACCACACAAAGAAGCATGAATTAATGTCAAATGTCTGTGACCAGGGGGTCATTCCAAGTTTGTGCCTCTGCGCGACCTGGACGGGTGAACAGAATGAGCATCTGTCAGCTCGGGGCCTTGCGGTGTCTGGGACAAACATTTACTTTGCTACAGGATAGTGCATGCAGTTGGCCAGAAACCAAATTCACATCCTGTCAGGACTGTCATCAGTGGGAGACATGTGATGGTAGGCTTTTTATAAAACATCAAAACCTTTTTATATAAGGGTAAATGACATGATGCTCATTTTGTGTGCAGTTTTAACAATTTATTTTGAAATACATACACATTTAAAGAAGTCTCTTATGCTCATCAAAGTTCCATTTACTTGATTATTATTGAAATATTATTGCAATTCAAAATAATGCAAAGCTGAATTTTCATCAGCCATTACTCCAGTCTTCAGGGTCACATGATCCTTCAGAAATCATTCTAATATGCTGATTTATTAATATTAATTATTCATATTTTTTGGAACCTGTGATACTTTTTTCAGGATTCTTTAATGAATAAAAAGTTAATGAGAACAGCATTTATTTAAAATTTAAATCTTTTCTAATAATATAAGTCTTTACTATCACTTTTTATCAATTTAACACACCCTTGCTGAATAAAAGTATTAATTTCTTTAAAAAAAAAAAAAGAAAAAAATGTTCTGACCCCAGACTTTGAACAGTAGTGTATATTGTTACAAAAGATTTCTATTTTAAATAAATGCTGTTCTTTTTGACATTTTTTTTCCATCAAAGAATCATGATCAAGTATCAAATTTTCAAAGTTTAATATATATATATATATATATATATATATAATATATATATATATATATATATATATATATATATATATTTATTAAGCAGCACAACTTCTTCCAACATTAATAATAAATCAGCATATTAGAATGATTTCTGAAGGATCATGTGACACTGAAGACTGGAGTAATGATGCTGAAAATTCAGCTTTGCAAATTCTCTTTTAAGCATATAAATATTGAGAATCAGTAGTTTAAACTGCAATAATATTTCACAATATTAGAGTTTTTTCAAGTATTTTTAATCAATATGCAGCCATGATGAGCAGAAAAGACTTCTTTAAAAACATTAAAAATCTTGCTGATAAAAAAAAAAAAAATCTTTTGAGCTTTTGAAACTTTTGAACAGGGGTGCATTTGGAGCACCAAACCTGCAGATATTAAAAATAACTAACTAACTAGATAAATAATGAAAGAAAGAAATGTAGTAATAGGAACATAAATAAAGAAATAAAATGACTTAATAAAACAAATATTGTTTTTATTTGTACTAAAATTTAATCTTAAATTTATAACCAGTAACCCGACAAAATAAAAGCTTACTGATTTTAGATTTGAAAATGTTGAAAATTCATTCAATTCATTAAAAAATAATAGCAAAACTTTTGAACAGCAGTGCATATGAAGCACCAAACCTGCAGAAATGAAAAATAAATAAATAGATAAATAATGAAGGAAAGAAATGTAGTAATAAGAAAAAAAAAAAAAAATAAAATAACTTAATAGAACAAATATTGTTTATTTGTACTAAAATTTAATCTTAAATTTATAACCAGTAACCCAACAAAATAAAAGCTTTTTAATTCTAGATTCGAAAATGTTGAAAATTCATTAAAAAATAAAAATAAAATACAATATTAATTATAATAATAAAAGAAAATGAATATAAACATTTTCAGAATATTGTAAGTGTAATATAAAATACTAGTATTTTACTGTTATGAATTATTCTATTTTTATAGTTTATTTAATAGGTCACACTATGTGCAATGTGCGCACCAAACCTTCTATACAAATATATGTGTGCGTGTATATATATTATTTTCTACAAATAATTAAAAATAAAATTATATTTAAAGTGTATTAAGTGTATTGCCGGTATGAAATATATATTTATTCTTAAACTTGAAATTTATATTTATTAGACATTTTAGTGTGAAAAAAAAATACAGCTTAAAAAAAAGTTGTTTGGATAAAAGTGTTGCTACTTCTAAGTGCATAAATGTCTATATATCCCTAGGTTCGAAATGTGAATGTAAAGATCCGGAAGACTGCTCAGATGACTCCGCCCACCTGTGTGTCTCTCTAATGGGCGGAGCTCCTGAGATGGTTTCGGAGTGTGAGGCGGGGGCTTGGAGATGCCGAGGGAAAGACCTCGCAGTACTCAGCATTGGAGAATGTCAGACATAAACAACAACTTTCAATTGCTTGTTGCATTGTTGCAGCTGTATGATATTTTTTTTTTTTTTTACTGTAATGTGTAGTGCTGGGTTCGAGTCCACCTAAGTCGAGTCCGAGTCTTTAACCAATCGAGTCCGAGAAGAGTCCGAGTCCAAAATGGGCCGAGTCGGACTCAAGTCCGAGTCCCAAAGGGCCAGGGCCGAGTCCCGAGTCCAAGGAAACAGTACTGTTTGTCAGTATCTTAACCCTCCTCACTCCTCATTCATTCCTATGGCATCCATAAAGGGCGACTGAGTGACGCACAAGTCTGAGTGAAATTCAATGACGTCAAGGCTGTAATGTGATTGGTTATCAAGGGACACGTGATCCAAGTTAGCCGTTACGCTTTCTCCAAGAGTAAGTAATACAGACCCTCTTAGCTCCTTAAGAAAATATCTGACTAGAAACCCCCTGGCAGGTGTGTTGAGACAAGTTGGACCAAGGACCAGGACTGAGTTTGGGCTTTAAAACTGTTTTTAACCTTTACAACTAGAAAAACACAATTGAAAATGTAAGAAAAGCAAACCTCTAGTGTATCTTGCCATTTTGATTTCACAACATCTTATAATTAGTGTCCACGCTCTGCTTAGCAAACTTTGTCATGTAACTGAAGTTATGGCTGACTTATGTATTGTGACATATTTCAGAATGAAACAGATTTTGGTTGGACTTGACTTTATTCATCGTTATAGTAAATGTATAAACTCAAGGGTGGGGGTAAAGGAGTAGGTATCTTGGTGAATGGGACCTTAAGAGCAGAAAATGCACCTCTTTAATTTTTGATTGTGGCTGTGTGTGTTTTGGGTTTTATATGACTTTTTTTGTTTGAAAATGAGGCTGTAAGGGATAAACCTAGTCTTTACAATGGCACACACTGTGTATAAAGCCCTACATATACATTCCATAAGTCAGAGCAAACTCACACCTGTTTTATTTTTGAATGCATTTATAGTTATTAAAATAAATTACATTATATAAGGAATAACTGATGATGGGCCATTTAATTATTAGAAAATCATGCACACCCAAGGTGGTTTTGGACCCGTAAAAACTATTGCTGCAAATTATTTTTCTTTGAAGCTAGAAACTGCCAACATGTTTTAAAAAATAATAATTCAATATAGCAAAAACTAATCAACTAATGTAAGTAAAACATACTGAAGGCAAGTAAACACTCCCAGTATTACTTACAAGCAAAAGGATAAATAAATATATTAATCAAAAATACAAATTAAATAATATATTTTTTTAACTAATAGAATCTTTTAAAAAAAATAGAATTTTTAATTTTTTTAAGTTTTTAAGGTAGGTCTAAAGGCTACTACAGAAATAGACTACTACAGACATTTCATGAAGTAATAAATGCTAAAATGAAACTGCAAAATCTTAACTGTATACATTAAAGATGATTCTTATTAAAGTTAATAAATGATTCTGTCAAGAGTGAGTGATTTTCTCTTTTTCTTTGGTTGTTTGATTAATATTTATGATGCGGTCGGCGGCTGCAGGTTGACGATCTGACGTACAGATCATATATTTTGAAGCATCCGTATTTCTCCCCACTGTTCGAGTCCGAGTACCCCAATTCTAGTAATGTGTAGCAAAATGTAATATATAAAAAATATATTAAGTAAGTGCACATTCATTAATAAAATGGTTCTTAAATTGTGGGCGACGTGGTTGACAAACAAATCAAAGTCACAGGTATGTGTATTGGACTACTTGCACAACTACTTCCGCGTTCTACTTGTTACGGCTCGGGAGTTTCCGGTTAGCGTTCAGCGCCCCTACATACAGACAGTTTCTCATTAGAACGCAGATTATTACTACATTTTAGGGCTGGATTTTCTTTAAAAAATAAATAAATAAAAAAAATTAATCATATTCTCTGCATTAACATGAATCATCTTCAACCTGCTGAAATGTTACTATAAATATTTCCCTTCCGTATGTGCATTCTAAATAATTAATAAATATATTTCTCCTCTAACCTGCCTTTTTGCTTTTTATAAGTATTTTCTTTTACTGATTTACATATTTCATACCTGATGAATGTACAGTTTTAAATTAGTTTGACTAATAAACACCCTTACGAAAATTAACCATAGTTTTACTATAGTAAAAGTGCCGTTTTGTTTTTTTTTTTTGTCTTCATTTTTACCATTTGTATACAACATTTTTACTACAAATAGCCTACCATCGTTAAACTATGGACAGCGTAGTAAAACCCGATTAATTTGTGGTTATATGGTTCAATTGCAATTTTTGATTTTATTTGTAGTAAAACCATAGGTAATTTGTTTGTGTGCGTTGGAGCTCCATACTGCTTATTCCATCGTTTAAAATGGCTGAATGAATGTGCGGTAACTGCCTTATTTAACGAAGTTAAATTTAAAATCATTTAAATAATTTTTAACAGTAACACGCTGACAGTGCGACTATTGAATATTCATATTTTGGCAATAGGCTACATACAGTGAAATAATGACAGAATAGTGACTAACATATTTAACACAGATAAATAAAGATTCATCATGATCTTATTTATAACATCTCACAAAATGTAGCGTCGCGCTTAGGCCACTATAGAGCACTGACACCCTGTGGTGAACAATCACGTATGATTACCAGCCACGGCTTTCTCAGATCGGTTTATGTTGGATTAAAACTTCACGTTCCGTTGAGTTTGGAAAATTCTGTACACAGTAAAAAATAGAATATGTCTTCTCCTGTCTCTGAAAATTTCCGAATTTGAAATCATCATGCAAACTCTCATTTTATTAGGCGTTTAAGTCAACTAGATGATTACAGCGTATTGAAAATGTACATAAACGGAAATAACTGAGCCGTAAGATTTCAAAACGGAAGTGCGTCACGAGGCTCAGTGCAAATAGTCCATTGACATAAAAATAGCTCACTTTTATTTGTCTCTGCACATGCTGGGATGGAAGAAGGCACTAATTGGACACAAGTTGAACAGGTGAAAGAGTGTTTAAGTACAAGAAAATCTGAAAGTATAATAGCATTTTATTGTGCTGTTCATTGATTGCTCAAAAAAATAACTGCATAGCATGCTGTGAGTGACTACAAAAAAGGGTTATCTGTACAAATCAATAACGAGTGAGCCTTTCAGCTGTGAAAATGTGTACAAAATTGGTGCACAATTAAGAACTTGCGCAAGGACCTTCATGCAGAAGCTCAAACTCCGTCTTGCTGCACTTCATGGCAGCCATGAAGCATAGATTCAAGCTCCGTGTGGTTTGCGTCCTCACAATTTTCAGGCAGTACATTTGCTTCCCATCTCTGCCGCATTCTCTGGGGAATTTGCACTCGCATGTTTTTGATACTAAGAAGAAAAGACGACGTTGAATCATTTCAATTGAATACAAAGCAAAGACGCTTTGATACTGAAATAACACGTTACGTAAGGATTCGTGAGCAAATCTGTACCTGAGCAGGTCTCCCACTCGTAACAGGTGTCTGAACCACAGGGCTCCTGCACCGAGCTCTTCTCAGATACGCTGGCCCTGAATTTGGCCCAGTCCAGACTGCCTGCGTCTGTTTTGCACGGTCCATTATTCATAAAGTGTAATCTGTCTCCATGACAACGGTCAGCATGAAAAGCACAGAGGGACATCATAATGGCAGTCTCCTTGTCAGCGTCAAAGACACACAAATCTGCTTTGTAGTTTCTGCAGGATACATAAATACATGGTCAAGTTTCCCAAGAGACCACAGCGTTGACAAAGTGAATCCGGGACACGTTCATACCTGCATCTCTCTTTGGACATGCAGATGCATTTAGTCCCATCATGCATCTCTCCAAGTTTACAGCTGCTGTCTGGTACAAAGGGTTTATCTGTGGAAAAATATGTGTTATTCATTTAACCGTGTTTGCATCAAAGGAGCTAAAGATGTGAATACATATCCACCTCATTCTTCAATGTGGAAGTAAACCTGTGAGCAAGACTTTCGGTTCATTAGCCGTTATCGGGAAATAACGAGAAGAATAACAACATGCTGTAAACGGTAAAACTGTTGTACTACAAACCAGTGTGTTTATAATTAAGATAATAAATTAAAATAATATGGTAACACACACTAATTTGCAATATCAAGCAGCAAAACGAGCTGGATAAGACCGGAAGCCAGACCCATAAACTTTACAAATGGCCGCGCCTGCTCTTACAGGAAAAATAAGATGGATACTTTTATTTGAAATGTTATACAAAAGCACATTTATTTTGCGAATGTACCAATTATGCAGCGTATGTCTTGTGGGATGTTTGGCTCCCAAACAAGACTCTTCCCACACGTGTAATATTGACGTCCTGAGGGACTCGTGCCACTCTCTAAGCAGGATAGCATGATGTCACTTCCTACTTGAAACTCCATTTTCTCTGGGTATATCGTCATGCCATCAGGCACTTCGGGTTTAGAGCAGACATTCTCTGGAAAGACAGGAAAACATATGGAGTGAAAGCTGTCAGGTATGGAGTGAGCGCTTTCAGATCATAAATGCCATTGTTTTGTTAGTATGTCAGCATTTCTAAGGCTTACTAATGCATCGTCCCTTTGGTTTTTCCCAAGTGCCGTCTTGCAGACAGTGAATGAGCTGGTATCCGTCCAGTTCAAAACCAGTGAAGCAAACAAACTCCTCGTGATCTCCGTAATCATATTGACGTTTGTTGATCTGGAGTTAGAGGGGAAAATATAAAAGTTGGACTTTGGTAGAAAAGGCATGCGGTGCAAAAGTTTTAGAGAAAGAAGGTCTTGTGTTTCCTCACCCTCAGGCGGCTGTTGGTAGGTGGACGGGGTTTTGGACAGCCAGAAACTCCAGGTGGCAACTGGCTTTCACGGGACCCTTCAGCCTCAAACTCATCATCATTAATGCACACATTTTGCCTGTGAAACACATGTGTTGCATTCATTGTTGGCAGAGGCTATTTACACTAACTCCGCCCACAAATGTGTGGTTGGGCTATAGTCAGTATTACAAAAGACACTTCTTGAACAACAGCTCCAATAGCATAGGTTGTAAAGATCGTAGCATGTGACTTTGATGCGATTGACCCGAGTTCGAATCCGCCTTTTCCCGAACTCGTTCTTTTCCCTTTTGACATCTTATATCAAACCGGAAAGGTATTTATTTTCAATAGAATGAAGGAAATAATCAAAATGTGTAAAATACAGTGCCTCAAAGGTTGTTCATCGGTTTGGGTTGGGGTAGGCTTTATTGTCCCTGTAAGATGGCATCCATTTAATAATTTCATTAAAAATGATCATTTCCACTGGATATGTTATTACTCCATATTGTTTTATAATGTACTACAATACTGAGGTGCAAACATCTGCCACTTGCACTAAGTAGTAGAAACAGCATCTAATATTACTGCAAAGAAAAAATTGCTATTTTCACTTAGTGTAAATAGAATTTATTGCTGTTTGCACTGTAAATAGCATTAATCGCTAAGAAAATATACTGTTTTTACTTAAGGCCCACTATTTTAATTTCTTGTCAGAAATTTTAGCGCGTTAAACAATAAATACGTCCTCACGTTGTGTCAATCACGTTAAAACACTACCTCCGTATGCATACAAATATTTCTGACGCAGTGTGCAAGGACCTTTAGTGTAAATAGCATCTATCGCTATTTGCACTTAGTGTAAACAGCATATTTTGCTAAGAATATATGCTATTTTCACTTCTCGTCTTAAATTTTTGCACGTTAAAAATAAATACGATCTCACGCTGTGTCAATCACGTTTACACACTGCTTCCGAGACTTCCGTCCGTCATAAAAAAAATTCAGATCGGGTTAAATTTTCTGCGTTTTCAGCATTAGTAGCAATTATTTAGAGAGGTGTTTTAACAATTCTGAGCCAGCATGACATTCTGTACGTTACGAATTTTTATGAATATGAATAACGCATACGAAAATTTCGGACTCAGTGTGCAATGACCTTTAGTGTAAATAGCATCTATCGCTAAGAATATATTCTATTTTCACCTCCCGTCTGAAATTTTTGCACGTTAAAAATACGATCTCACGCTGTGTCAATCACGTTTACACACTGCCTCCGAAACTTTCGTCCGTCATAAAAAAAAAAAAAATTCGGATCAGGTTCAGTTTTCTGTTTTTCGCATCAGTAGCGATTATTAAGACGTGTTTTGACAATTCTGAGCCACCGTGACATTCTGTGTGTGACGAAATTTGACGAATACGAAAAACGCATTAAAAAATTTCTGACTCGGTGTGCAAGGATCTTTAGTGTAAATACCATCTATTGCTATTTGCACTTTGCATAGATAGCATCTATCGCTAAGAAAATATGCTATTTTCTCTTGAGGTCCACTATTTTCACTTTTCGTCTGAAATTTTTGACCGTTAAAAAATAAATACAACCTCATGTTGTGTCAATCACGTTTACACACTGCCTCCTAAACTTTTGTCTGTCATAAAAAAAAAAAAAAAAAAAAAAAAAATCGGACCGGGTTCAATTTTCTACGTTTTTCGCATCCGTAGCAATTATTTTGAGAGGTGTTTTGACAACTCTTAGTCACCGTGACATTCTGTGCGTGGCGAATTTTGATGAATACGGAAAAACTAGCACAATCACGTACTCTTGGTCTATATAAAAGCGTGTTTTAAGTGGTTACACGAAATACATTTTACTCTAAGGTCTACGCAATAAGCATAAAAGTGTGTGTGTGAGAGCACAAGTGAGCAGCAAAGAGAGGTGAGATTGAATAGATTGTATGCAAATGACATTGTACGCTGCAGGCACACACTATTTTAGATCAATACAAATGCATCAACATCAGAATGAAGGTAAGAACAAATTTCTATGCGTACATACATTCATGTGCAAGTTGCAATTGCTAGAAATTTTAGTGAATGAGTGCCACTGAGCCCACCAATACCTCTGCTTGTAGTCTACAGACAAGACAGGACACTTACGTCTGGAAAATAGAAATGGTACACTCCTCCACCTGTTTGTCAGGGCCTTGGCAGGGTCTGCCGCCTCGCTGCGGTGGGGGGTTGTTACAAGTACGTGAGCGATGCTTTTTCAAGGTGGCGTCACAAGTACTCCAAGAGCTCCAGCAACTCCAGTGGCCATCAACTTTATCTGTGAGATGTGGACAGAAATGTATTTCTGACACCTTATCTATTTTCAGCAGCTTTCTGAGCACATGCTTCGGAGGTGTGCGCTCAGAAAATCATGTATCAGAAGTTTAAACTAATATGATTTCAGCACGATATAACCAAACAGATGTTTTTGGGAGAGAATCTGAGTTACCAGCTGCAAAGGCACATCCCTATTCTGGAAAAGGGGGCGGGGCTCATTTGCATTTAAAGACCCATGCACGAAATCAGCCTCTTTCTGCTTCCGCTCAAAATAGGCATTTTCAAAATTATAAAATAAATGATTTGTGCGGTATTTTGAGCTAAAAATTGTACAAAGGGGCATAATAGGTCGCCATAAAACATTTTATTTTATTCATATTATGTATATTATATATTTGTATTAATATTCTATTTTAATAATATTATCTAATAAATTAATATATTAAATTGCGTACTTTATACTATACTGGATAAATATATTTCTAGGCATGCATGTAAACCTGAAGTATAGTCCCGGGCTCGTTTCTCGCAGTTTTGTCCATAGGTTCCGGTCTGGCAAATACAAATGCACTCTGTTTCAAAAAGAGCAGGCCGAGCATTATTTGGGCAGGGGGCACATTTGCAGGAATCAAATTCGGTCAGATACTCTTCCAGCGCCTTATTAAGATGCCTTCTCTTCGTCACAGCACAAGGGAAGCCCCGCACCAAATTCACTAAAGGCAAAAGCTAGAAAAGACATTGACAAATCAGTATTAATCTGATGATTTATTGTACCTATTTTAGGTTCATTTGCAATTCTTTTGAATAAAAGAGTATTTTATACACTAAAATTATTGACAGGTTTCTCTTCCTAACCTGAAAATCTATAACAGTTGGATTGTCTATTGTAGATTTCTTCCAATCCTGGTATGTGGTGCTCTCTGGCGATACACCCCTCTTCTCCCAGGCCAGGGCTGCTGTAAATTCAGCTCTGCCTCCTTGCACCGATGTGATACACTTTTCCGCTGCTTTTACAATTGACCCTGGAGTGGACAAGTGTATAAGTTTATATTCCTCAAAACATAAGCCTTATGTATTTTAAATAGCACATTTGTGCATGTATTACCTTCATATTTGGTTTTTAATGTATTTTTCCCACATGTGGAACTATGTGATTGTCTGTTATAGAAAAAAGTAAAGATGCTGGAATCCTGGCTAAAGCAACTATTCGTTTCTGCTTCTGTCAGTCCTGGGAATCATAAGGAGATACAACTGATTTGAGAGCACAGTTGTACTGCATTTTAGAAATGAGAGAAAACAATCCAATAAAGACATGTGAGTTTCTTACAAATAGATGGCAATATCTACCTACCGTAGGTTTTCAGTTCTTCTCGATCATATTGGAAAAGGAGGTCATACTTCCCCCCTAATGTCCCAGAGCTGAAATAATGTGTCCCAAACAGCTGGAAGATCTGTCTGTAAAGAGCATAGTTGTATTCCAGTGGCAGACTGTTCAGAAACTGAAGGAACTGGTCTGCTAAGTAGAGGTCAGAAGGCTTAATTCTGAATGTTGATGTAGCAACAACCCGATGCACGCTGAAAAACTCAGAGTCCTGCACAAAAATGACAAAAAGAGATATGAATAAAGGCCAAAAAGGCATAGAGCTTTGTAGTTTTAAGTTTGAGATCCCTTGCCTTTTGTTGAGATGATTTCACTGCCTCACTGACATATGAATAACGTGATTCTTTGGCCAGGTTGACTTTTTGGGATTTGATTTCTTGCTCTTGAATATCCTCAAGGTTTTCTACCTAGAATAGAATGGAATACAATCAAATGTGAAAATCCAAACATTAATCCATTTCATGTGTTTTGTGTGATTGGTAGCAGCTCATATAATTTGTCATTTTACAGATGCACCAATATTGAATTCTCCCAAAATATATCTTTATTAACCTTTATTATTGTTTCAAAAAGGAATAATTATCCATTAGCATTACAACCTGATAATGTACACTACCAGTCAAAAGTTTTTGAACAGTAAGATTTTTTTGTTTTTTAAAGAAGTCTCTTATGCTTACCAAGCTTGCATTTATTTGATCCAAATTATAGGAAAAATAGTACAGTTGTGAAATACTTTTACTATTCAAAATAAAAATTTCATTTAAATTTAATTTATTCCTGTAATGTCAAAGCTGAATTTTTAGCATCATTACTCCAGTCACATGATCCTTCTGAAATCATTATAATATTCTGATTTGCTGCTTAAAACGATTTATTATTATTATTATGTTGAAAACAGATGAGTAGAATTTTTCCAGGTTTCTTTGGTGAATATTGTAATATTAGAAATGTCTTCATCATCACTTTTGATCAATTTAAAGCCTCCTTGCTAAATAAAAGTATTAATTTCTTAATTTCAATACCCCCCCCCCCCCCCCCCCAAAAAAAAAAAAAAATATATATATGCCGACTCCAGTCTTTTGAATGGTATAGTGTATAATGTAACAAAAGCTTTTTATTTCAGATAAATGCTGTTCCTTAGATCTTTCCATTCATCAAAGAATCTTGAAAAAATGTACTCATCTGTTTTAAATATTGATGATGATAATAATAATAATAATCAGAATAAAAAGTTTCTTGAACAGCAAATCAGCATATTAGAATGATTTCTGATGATCATGTGACACCTTGATCACTTTGATAGCTTTGATCACAGGAATAAATTACATTTTAAAATATTTTATTTTAAATAGTAAAAATATTTCAATATTTTACTGTTTTTGCTGCACTTTGGATCAAATAAATGCAGGCTTGGCGAGCAGAAGAGACTTCTTAAAAAAGACTTCTGACTGATAGTGTACAATATACGGATGGATAATTATTATAACATTAAAGGTTTTTGTACTTCTTGCACATGTAAATCGGCAGAAATTAAATATCAAATAATAGCTAATATATAAATTAATAATATTAAATACATATAGCCTACCTCTATGGTGCCAATATATTGTGTCATTTGGATATCTTTTTACTCCAGCTACCAAAGCACAAGTAAAGTATGCAGAAAAACTTTTTCCCACCTTGATTTCATATCTCTCAATGTTGGCAGGGATTCTGTAGTAGTTTCTCTTAAGTTTTTGTAGAACGCATTCACCCCCCATGAATGAGTTGTCCAAAACAGCGCCTCTCATCTTCTCTGCCGCAGCATCAAATCTAATTTTAAAAAGAACTTTTTTCAGTTTTAAGATAAACGCTATCTCACATGTGCAGATTTGTTTTACTGACAACATGACAACACCTTGAAAGCTTACCATGTCCATAAAAATATTTTAGCTTTGTAAGCTAAAAACCCCAAATGATCTTAATCTATAACTCACCCATAACCAGCCAGTTCTGCACCAGGAACGAAAGCAAATCTCCGTTCACTCGCGCACACGGTTTTTATTCGCCCACAGTCTCTCTCATCAGAGTTGTCCCCACAGTCGTTCTGCTTGTTGCACTGCAGAGAAGCGTTTATACATCTCCCTAGCAAGTTGGTGGCAACAAAGCAAGGTGGTAAAGCACATCTTTAAACTTTTAACTGCACTTATTTGCTGGATTACAAAATCAATAGATTATGTAGGCCTATTCCTCATCCTAAAGTGTAATTATGTGTTGTTGTGAAGAAGTTGATGAAGATAATTACCGCTGTCACAGGTGAACTTGTCTTTACAGTTGACAGGCTCAATCCCACATTCCTTGGATGGATGACAGGCTCTGTCCTCCATGAGAGATAGACTACACTTGTCCCCACCAAACTGAGATGGTCTCAAAACAGACCTTATTCTAAACTAAATCATACATAGTATACACACAGTTAGTATGTGAGCAATTTCACACTAGCAAGAATGTTTTCTCTGCCAAATATTAGCATCTCTGCTGAAAAAAACTAAACAAAACAATAGAAACCATCACAGAATTTGTAATGGTTTTACACCGCAGTAAAGATAGTTTGCGGTTTGATATTCGGATTTTTTTTGGCTATAAATGCACAACGCGCTGTCATAAACATGCAAATAATCCCGAATGTAGTTCTCCATGATTTGTGAATTCTGGTGATGATGTGCCTTTTGGCCGAAATTTTATTTTATTTTTTCGACTCTTAATTTTATAATGCTTATAGCTCCGAAAGTTGGAAACTTAGCAGACTGAAACCAGTGTCATGTAAACCAGCTTGATCTGTGAATTTTTTTCACAGCAAAGCTCTTGTCCGTAACCCCCTTGGTAAGTCCGCTATAGTAAGGAATGTGAAAAATATGCGCCCTTCATGTTTAACGTATTTTGCCATTAAACACGCAGACTGCTCAAATACAAAAACATTGTTTTTAAGTCAAACTCGATTTGTGAAAACTTTCACAATCGCTATTTATTGCGTAACAGTGTTCCTAATGCTCTGCTCTCTTTTTCTTCTATCAGTACTGGTCAGCTGACCCTTCCCTGAGTCATATTATTCACTATTCTGATCTGTGAAAACTTTTACAGTTCAGTACTGGTCAGCTGACCCTTCCCTGAGTCACTAACATCACTATTTTGATGTGTGAAAACTTTCACAGGTTAGTACTGGTCAGCTGACCCTTCCCTGAGTCATATTATTCACTATTCTGATCTGTGAAAACTTTCACAGTTCAGTACTGGTCAGCTGACCCTTCCCTGAGTCACTAACATCACTATTCTGATCTGTGAAAACTTTCACAGTTCAGTACTGGTCAGCTGACCCTTCCTTGAGTCATATAAATCACTATTCTGATCTGTGAAAACTTTCACAATTCAGTACTGGTCAGCTGGCCCTTTCCTGAGTCATATTAATCACTATTCTGATCTGTGAAAATGTTCACAGTTCAGTATTGGTCAGCTGACCCTTTCCTGGGTCACTAACATCACTATTCTGATCTGTGAAAACTTTCACAGGTCAGTACTGGTCAGCTGACCCTTCCTAGAGTCATGTAAATCACTATTCTGATCTGTAAAAAAACTTTCACAGTTCAGTACTGGTCAGCTGACCCTTCCTTGAGTCATGTAAATCACTATTCTGATCTGTGAAAACTTTCACAGTTCAGTATTGGTCAGATGACCCTTTCCTGGGTCACTAACATCACTATTCTGATCTGTGAAAATGTTCACAGTTCAGTATTGGTCAGCTGGCCCTTTCCTGGGTCACTAACATCACTATTCTGATCTGTGAAAACCTTCACAGGTCAGTACTGGTCAGCTGACCCTTTCCTGGGTCACTAACATCACTATTCTGATCTGTGAAAACTTTCACAGTTCAGTACTGGTCAGCTGACTCTTTCCTGGGTCACTAACATCACTGTTCTGATCTGTGAAAATGTTCACAGTTCAGTATTGGTCAGCTGGCCCTTTCCTGGGTCACTAACATCACTATTCTGATCTGTGAAAACCTTCACAGGTCAGTACTGGTCAGCTGACCCTTTCCTGGGTCACTAACATCACTATTCTGATCTGTGAAAACTTTCACAGTTCAGTACTGGTCAGCTGACCCTTCCCTGAGTCATATTAATCTCAACTCTGATCTGTGAAAGCTTTCACAGTTCAGTACTGGTTTGTGAAAATTTTCACAGTTCAGTACTGGTCAGCTGACACTTCCCTGAGTCACTAACATCACTATTCTGATCTGTGAAAACTTTCACAGTTCAGTATTGGTCAGCTGACTCTTTCCTGGGTCACTAACATCACTGTTCTGATCTGTGAACATTTTCACAGTTCAGTACTGGTCAGCTGACCATTTCCTGATTCATGTACATCACTATTCTGACCCAAATTGAACTGTGACTTTTTTCACAGATTAAAATAGTGATGTTACTGACTCAGGGAATGTTCAGCTGACCAGTACTGACCTGTGAAAATGTTCACAGATCAGAACAGTGATGTTAGTGACCCAGGAAAGGGTCAGCTGACCAATACTGAACTGTGAAAGTTTTCACAGATCAGAATAGTGATGTTAGTGACTTAGGGAAGGGTCAGCTGACCAGTACTGACCTGTGAAAGTTTTCACAGATCAGAATAGTGATTAATATGACTCAGGAAAGGGCCAGCTGACCAGTACTGAATTGTGAAAGTTTTCACAGATCAGAATAGTGATTTATATGACTCAAGGAAGGGTCAGCTGACCAGTACTGAACTGTGAAAGATTTCACAGATCAGAATAGTGATGTTAGTGACTCATGGAAGGGTCAGCTGACCAGTACTGAATTGTGAAAGTTTTCACAGATCAGAATAGTGATTTATATGACTCAAGGAAGGGTCAGCTGACCAGTACTGAACTGTGAAAGTTTTCACAGATCAGAATAGTGATGTTAGTGACTCAGGGAAGGGTCAGCTGACCAATACTGAACTGTGAACATTTTCACAGATCAGAATAGTGATTAATATGACTCAGGAAAGGGCCAGCTGACCAGTACTGAATTGTGAAAGTTTTCACAGATCAGAATAGTGATTTATATGACTCAAGGAAGGGTCAGCTGACCAGTACTGAACTGTGAAAGTTTTCACAGATCAGAATAGTGATGTTAGTGACTCAGGGAAGGGTCAGCTGACCAGTACTGAACTGTGAAAGTTTTCACAGATCAGAATAGTGATGTTAGTGACCCAGAGAAGGGTCAGCTGACCAATACTGAACTGTGAAAGTTTTCACAGATCAGAATAGTGATGTTAGTGACCCAGGAAAGGGTCAGCTGACCAATACTGAACTGTGAAAGTTTTCACAGATCAGAATAGTGATTAATATGACTCAGGAAAGGGTCAGCTGACCAGTACTGAACTGTGAAAGTTTTCACAGATCAGAATAGTGATGTTAGTGACTTAGGGAAGGGTCAGCTGACCAGTACTGACCTGTGAAAGTTTTCACAGATCAGAATAGTGATGTTAGTGACCCAGGAAAGGGTCAGCTGACCAATACTGAACTGTGAACATTTTCACAGATCAGAATAGTGATTAATATGACTCAGGAAAGGGCCAGCTGACCAGTACTGAATTGTGAAAGTTTTCACAGATCAGAATAGTGATGTTAGTGACTCATGGAAGGGTCAGCTGACCAGTACTGAATTGTGAAAGTTTTCACAGATCAGAATAGTGATTTATATGACTCAAGGAAGGGTCAGCTGACCAGTACTGAACTGTGAAAGTTTTCACAGATCAGAATAGTGATGTTAGTGACTCAGGGAAGGGTCAGCTGACCAATACTGAACTGTGAACATTTTCACAGATCAGAATAGTGATTAATATGACTCAGGAAAGGGCCAGCTGACCAGTACTGAATTGTGAAAGTTTTCACAGATCAGAATAGTGATTTATATGACTCAAGGAAGGGTCAGCTGACCAGTACTGAACTGTGAAAGTTTTCACAGATCAGAATAGTGATGTTAGTGACTCAGGGAAGGGTCAGCTGACCAGTACTGAACTGTGAAAGTTTTCACAGATCAGAATAGTGAATAATATGACTCAGGGAAGGGTCAGCTGACCAGTACTAACCTGTGAAAGTTTTCACACATCAAAATAGTGATGTTAGTGACTCAAGGAAGGGTCAGCTGACCAGTACTGAACTGTGAAAGTTTTCACAGATCAGAATAGTGATGTTAGTGACTCAGGGAAGGGTCAGCTGACCAGTACTGAACTGTGAAAGTTTTCACAGATCAGAATAGTGAATAATATGACTCAGGGAAGGGTCAGCTGACCAGTACTAAACTGTGAAAGTTTTCACACATCAAAATAGTGATGTTAGTGACTCAGGGAAGGGTCAGCTGACCAGTACTGAACTGTAAAAGTTTTCACAGATCAGAATAGTGAATAATATGACTCAGGGAAGGGTCAGCTGACCAGTACTGATAGAAGAAAAAGAGAGTAGAGCATTAGGAACACTGTTACGCAATAAATAGCGATTGTGAAAGTTTTCACAAATCGAGTTTGACTTAAAAACAATGTTTTTGTATTTGAGCAGTCTGCGTGTTTAATGGCAAAATACGTTAAACATGAAGGGCGCATATTTTTCACATTCCTTACTATAGCGGACTTACCAAGGGGGTTACGGACAAGAGCTTTGCTGTGAAAAAAATTCACAGATCAAGCTGGTTCACATGACACTGGTTTCAGTCTGCTAAGTTTCCAACTTTCGGAGCTATAAGCATTATAAAATTAAGAGTCGAAAAAATAAAATAAAATTTCGGCCAAAAGGCACATCATCACCAGAATTCACAAATCACGGAGAACTACATTCGGGATTATTTGCATGTTTATGACAGCGCGTTGTGCATTTATAGCCAAAAAAAATCAGAATATCAAACCGCAAACTATCTTTACTGCGGTTGGTTTTACTGGTTATAATGGAAACTGTAATGGTGCCTGTCGGTCTCTACTGGTAGTTGGTTGCCTTCTACTAAATCCTAATGGAATATGTCCCAAAACACACTACAGGAAACTATTTCTAGTTGTTTTAATGGTTAAAAGTTGATGGCTTGTAATGTTTGTAGCGGAAACCATTAGAATTTCTGTGATGGTTTCTCTTTTTTTCAGCATGTTGATATTCGGAAAACAAAATAGTTGAGAACGTGATATTGCTTTTATACAATAGTTAATATTCAGAAACATAATTTTAGACATAATATTGCAAAGTTAACTTCGAACATTTTAATGAACGTATTTTGAATCAGTTGACTGAATCAATTACTTTTTGCTTATCGCCACCTAGTGGCGCATGAATGTAACCTGCAGAAAGACTTCACTATAAAACAGACACGTTACGGATGATAATAACTATAAAATTAAGCGAAAATAAGCAATATAGTTCACCCAAAAATGAAAATTCTATCATTAATTACTCACGCTTACATGCGAAGAGAAGAAGTTGTTGAATAAAGTCGTTATTTTTGTTTTCTTTGCTCACATAAAGTTTTATCGTATCTTATTATGGTTGACACTGATGTCACATACTAATTTAACGATGTCCTTGCAACCTTTCTGGACCGTCGTGGTAGTTCCGTTGCTGTCTATACATGGTCAAAGCTATCGGATTTTATTAAGAATATCTTAATTTGTCTTCTGAGGATGATCGAAGGTCTGGAACTACATATATATGTGTGTGATTAATGATAGAATTTTCAACCTTTAATTCCACACCACAACTAAGGATATGGCACAGAGAAATTATATTGTTCAAATCACTTGAAGAATTTTTTTTTTTTTTTTTCTAGCTAATGAACGATAAAGCATTGATAGATAGTTTATCAGCTGTTAACTCTCATTCTGACGGCAACCATTCACTGCAAAAGAAACGGAGGGTGAGTAAATATTAAGTAAATTTTAATTTTTGGGTAAATATTCCTTTAATGCACTGACTGACACTCTGTCAGGAACTAGTGATGGGTCGTTCTTGAACGATTCGTTGATTTTGAACGAATCTTTAATGTGACTCGGGACGAACGAGTCGCCTCGGGGAGTGATTCGTTCAGTCGCGCATGCGCAACATCCTATTAGGTTCTGTACTGGAATTAGTTCAACTGTTTTAGAGTCGTTCGTTCGTCTTATGGGGCTGTCACGTGATGAACGAACGACTCAAACCCGACTCAAAAGATGAACTAATCAATTCTCTTTCCGGCTCAGGCTGCATAGGTTAACATTACGGGGATGTCACGTGATGAACGAACGACTCAAACCCGAGGACTCGAGAGATGAACCAATCAATTCTTTTTCCGGCTCAGACTGCGTTGGTTAAGCTAATTGGGCTGTCAGGTGATGAACGAACGACTCAAACCCGAAAACTTGTCAGATAAGAGGCGAGGTGAGCGAATCATAGACTAAAGACCCAGGTAAACAATGAATTATTTTCTGTTTCTTATAGCATTATAGTTTTGTTTTGTTTGTAGTGTGATCAACGTTTGTGTAAGCAGTAGATGTGTTAGGGAAGTAACAGGTAACATTTTAATTATATTTTGCTAAAATGAACAAAATGAACGAAATGACTCGAAAAAAGATTCGTTCATTTTGCTGAACGAGACTCAAAGGTCCGAGTCGGTAAAATGATCCGAACTTCCCATCACTATCAGGAACAGGAAATCACTGTCAAACACTGAAAAGTCCCAAAGCTGTTGTGTTGCTATATCAGCATTATATCTATGAAACATTGGTAGACTAATTAGATTCAAGGATGCTAACTTTTGTATAAAAATCTCTTTTAATTTTAATGCCTTTGTGGTTTACTCACAGATTTTTTGGCACACGGCGAGCACTCTGACCAGGGTCCAAACTCAGTCAGCTGACAGTTTATGGGACAGGCCTCAGGATTACACTCTCTAGCCTCATGTGTCTGACACAGCTGGACACAATTGTTTTTGATCCAGTGGTCATCATAGCGCACAGCCCTGCAACAAAACAAATGTAAATATTGCAATAATAAACTTTACACATCTGAAATGTTAAATAAATGTTACCTTGTACGTGATTGAGTACCAGAAGCACAGGTTTTGGTGCAATAGGACCATGAACTCCATGGGTAGTGGTCACAAAAACATCCCATAATGGGGGTAAATGATGCCAGGGTGCAGAGTAGTACAAGGGGAATGGTAGCAGGAGCCATAGAGAAGGCCTGTTGGAACTTGATAGATTAAGGGAAAGTAGATGAAGTACGAAATATGCCAGTATGTGGATCAGTTTTAATATATCAAATAAAAGACAAAAGACAAACACAGAAAGCTATTACAGTTGAAGTAAAAAATTTACATACACCTTGCAGAATCTGCAAAATGTTAATTATTTTACCAAAATAAGAGAAATCATACAAAATGCATGTTACTTTTTTTATTTATTACTGACCTGAATAAGATATTTCAATCCACAAGAGAAAATAATAGCTGAATTTATAAAAATGACCCTGTTCAAAAGTTTACACACCCTTGATTCTTAATACTGTGTTGTTACCTGAATGATCCACAGCTGTTTTTTATTGTTTTTTTTTTTTTTGAGTCCCTTGTTTGTCCTAAACTGTTAAACTGCCTGCTGTTCTTCAGAATGCCTGGTTTTTCAGTATTTTTGTGTATTTGAACCCTTGCTTGCAATGACTGTATGATTTTGAGATCCATCTTTTCACACTGAGGGCAACTGAGGGACTCATACGCAACTATTACAGAAGATTCAAACACTCACTGATGCTTCAGAAGGAAAAATGACGGATTAACCTGGGGGGGGGGTGAAAACTTTTGAAATTTGAAGATCAGGGTAAATGTAACTTATTTTGTCTTCTGGGGAACATGTAAGTATCTTCTGTAGCTTCTGAAGGGCAGTACTAAATGAAAAAAATATGACATTTAGGCAAAATAAGAAAAATGTACATATCTTCATTCTGTTCAAAAGTTTTCACCCCCGGGGTCTTAATGCATTGTTTTTCCTTCTAAAGCATCACTGAACGTTTGAACCTTATGTAATAGTTGCATATGAGTCCCTCAGTTGTCCTCAGTGTCAAAAGATGGATCTCAAAATCATACATCATTGTTGGAAAGGGTCCAAATAAACAAAAATGCTGAAAAAAAACAAAAAACCAAGCATATGTAAACTTTTGAATGGGGTAATTTTTATAAATCCAACTATTATTTTCTCTTGTGGACTATATTATGTGAAATATCTTATTCAGGTCAGTACTAAAATCAAACATCATTGTTGGAAAGGGTTTAAATACACAAAAATGCCAAATAACCAAAGAATCTGTGGGATCTCAAGAACTTTTCTGAAGAACAGTGGGCTGCTTAACTGTTCAGGGCAAACAAGGGACTCATGAACGACAAATCACTAAAAAAAAAAACAGTTGTGGATCATATAAAAAATAACATGCATTTTGTATGATCCCTCTTATTTTGGTAAAATAATTAACATTTTGCAGATTCACCAAGGTGTATGTAAACTTTTGACTTCAACTGTATGTACAAATAAGAAATACTGATTAAATATATTAATATTAAATATCCATTGTGATACTAAACATAAAAATAAACTAAGCAGAAAAATAAAGATGTTAAGAAATTTAATTGAATTAAATTAATTAAATCAAGACTTACCACAGAGAATTTCTTGAGAAGAGTTGTAGAAACCTAATAATACCTGAGCTTGATTAATAATACATGAATTTCAGACTCCTCCGAAAGCATGTGAGCACACTATCATTTGTAATTTTAGTTTCTTTGTCCAGCTGCAATATAAGTATACTTCAAAATCAGAGACAGATGCATAATAAGCTGCTCTGAAATAGTAACTCTTATTCTGATCTGAATGAATTTTCTTCTCTCTGAACTTTTTTACAGAATTGGTCCATCCCCCTTTGCTTCCAGTAAACCCCTGCAGCTGGAAGTCTTCACTTTGACATTTGGCTTCTGCATTAGACCATGGGAATGTGGACAGGGAGTACATGGATAACATGTTATTACAGGTCAAAGTTATTGCCTTTCTTCATGCCAAAACTTTGTGCTTTATCTTAATTTTCATAATAATTTTGGACTTTTTTTTAAACATGCATCAATTTCTTAATAAGGATTTTAAGGGTTAATTTGAATAAAAACTGAATGTGGATTACTGAAGGCTGCAATAAAACAAACAATTACAGTAAAAAAACAACAACTTTATTGTTATAAAATGACATATAGCTTATATGAGCTGTAACTATGCATACTTTATAGACACCTGACATGAGGAGCAAAAATCATGCTGCAAACTCTCAATAAACTGTGATATTCATTCACACAAACCTGAATGGATGAATGAAAAATAAATCTTTAAAATCAATTATAATAAATACAATGTTTTATTTACAATTATTTGTATTATGTACATAGTGAATTTTATTGTGTTATATTTGTTTCAAGCTTAGAATGAAATAGCAATGGCTTTAGTGCAGAGCGCTTTTGTGCCCTTAAAATGACTAATATAATTTTTTAATTTTTTTTTTTTTTTACAACATTTCCCCTTTATGGAAGACTAAATTAAAAAGCATTGCACAGTTACTAAATTTATATAAAAGAAAACAACCAAGAAGCAAGAAGATCCAAAAATCCTATAACTAAACGTGCCCTTTCACTGACAACAAATTCTATGACTATGATAAAAGAAAATCAGAGACTGATGTTATTATTTTACTTCATTCTCTTGCGTTTTTTTTATACAATCGTATGTTTTTACAACACATGACAAAGAATGAACCTCTTGGTAACTAAAAATAGACAGTTGATTTTGCTTTAAAACTCAGTAAGCAGGGTTTTGAGTCGAGGGGATTCTGTCCTCCAACAAGGGATTAAGTAGTTTTGACACTGTCCAGGGACAAGTTACATCAGCGAAACAGTTCCAGAGACACGAAGGAGACGAGTGAAGCGTAAATTGATCAATGATCAGAAAAGAAGACTTGAGAGTATTGAAGGTTCACCCAGACACAAGGCAGCAAAGCCCGGAGAATCGTCTCTTCCTCTGCCTCACCAGTGGATAAGGAGTCAGATTTAGCAGACTGCTGTCATCTGCACACATGAAAGCGCAGCATTAAAAACATGCTTCTAGCTATATGAGCATATTATTAGAAGGTAGAAAAAATCTTGTACAGTATCAGAAGACGCACCTTGATTTTTCAGTGGCAAAGGCATTGTCTCCCTGAGTTTGCTTAGAAGGTTTCTCATTTCTCGCATATCACTGGAAGAAATTTCATAACATAGGACGTCAACTGAGATTATAGCAAAATGGATTTATAGTACAAGTACTTAAAGACCCCATTAAATTGACTGACAAGCATTTTATAGATATATTTAAAAGTTTAGAGTTGAAGTTTCATATGCTCCCCAAGGCTGCATTTATTTGATCAAAAATACAGGAGAAACAGGAATATTGTGAAATTCTTTATTCCTGTGAGGCAAAGCTGAATTTTCAGCAGCCATTACTTCAGTTTTCAGTGTCACATTATTATTAATCATTCTAATATGCTGGTTTGGTGCTCAAACTTTTCTGATAATCATCAATTTTAAACATTTGTGCTGCTTAATATTTTGGCGAAAACCAGAACATTTTTTCAGGATTTTTTGATTAATTATTTTAAAATAGAAATCTTCTGTGAAAATATAAATGCCTTTAGTGTCATTTTTATAAAATTAATGCATCCTTGATGAATAAAAGTATATATTTTGTTCAAAAATTCTGACCCCAAACATTTGAACAGTAGCGTATATAAGTAAAAAAAAAAAAATAAAAAAAAAAAAATTAAAATGTATTGAAATTCAAATGTATTATTCTTACAATTGAAATATAATTCATGTATTGTTCTTCAGGATTTTTTTTATAAATGTATTTGAAATATAAATCTTCTAGAACATTATAAATGCCTTTACTGTCATTTTTGATCAATATAATGCATCCTTGATGAATAAAAGTATACATTTTCTTCAAACAAACAAAATAATAAATAAATAAATAAATAAATACATAAATAAATAAAACATACTGACCCCAAACATTTGAACAATAGTGTATACATGTATAAAGATCTACATATTTAGCAAAAAAAAAAAAAAAAAAAAAAAAAAAGTATTGTTCTTACAATTGGGAGAAAAAAAAAAATCAAATGTATTGTTCATCAGAATTTTTTGATATATTTAATTGAAATAGAAATCTTCTATAAACATTATAAATGCCTTTACTGTCGTTTTTGATCAATTTAATGCATCCTTGTATAATAAAAAGTATACATTTTGTTAAAAAAAAAAAATAATCTGACCCCAAATATTTAAATGGTAGCGTATATATGTATAAAGATATTGGCAAAAATATTCAAATGTTTTGAAATTCAAATGTATTGTTCGTACACTTGAAAAAATTCAAATGTATTATTCTTCAGGATTTTTTTGTAAATTTCTTTGAAATAGAAATCTTCTTTATCGTCTTTATTTTTAATTTCTTTATTGTCATTTTTGATCAATTTAAGGCATCCTTGATAAATAAAAGTATATATTTTGTTACATACATATTTAGCAACTTAATTTTATTTTTTTTTTCAAATTTATTGTTCTTCAGGATTTTTTGATAAATTTATTTAAAATAGAAAATGTCTATAACATTATAAATGCCTTTATTGTAATGTTTTATTAATTCAATGCATCCTTTATGAATAAAAGTATACATTTTGTTAAAAAAAAATAATATACTGACCCCAAACATTTGAACGGTAGTGTATAAAGAGTCAAATTCAAACTCCTATAATTAATTATTATAAATCAGTAGTTTTATAAGGCCATTGTTTTTTATTTGATTATGTTTTGCAATTCACTCATTTCTCTCAAAGGTTTACAGTTGAGGGTCTTCCTTTTTCTTTTTCTCAGGTTTTCAAATACTTTTTGCTTCAAAGTTTGTCATGTTGTGATTCATCTCAGAGCTGGTAGGTTGTTTCATATCCCTATGGAGTAAATGAATTTGAAAAGTACTTCCAGAACCAACGCTGCTGAAAAAATTGTAAGCCGTCTTTCCTAATCCATTCATCCTGTTTGATCGTACCTCTCTATGTTCTCAATGTCTGTGCACACGACCCAGGATTCCTGCGTAAAATCTACAGGTGACGACGACCGATCTTCCAGCATCGGCACATCAGAGCTTTCGTCGACCTTGCAGTCCATGTTTGACTCAGGACACACATCGTTTCCTAAAGTGAGTGACACATAAAATTTAAAGTTACACTTTGTTTCGCTTACAGAAAAAGCAAGTGAATGCTCAAAGGAGCCGATTTATGTATTTATTGTGCCATTCCCGCCACCTTCAGACTGACAGTAGTATTTCACCATGCAGTATATTAGCTTTATGTACTCATGTCTGCTTATGTAAAGAATCTGCTGTCCTCTGCTGGCTGTCATTGACACAACACCTTTCCTATGGAGCTGCAGAACACCCAACAGACACATAGATTTGAGCATCTCTGTAATGTACATCTCCAGGCAGCACTGAAGCTGGATGAACAATCTGCATATTTCTGGGTGGATTTCACCATCCTCTGGCCTAGAGAGAAAAACAGAAACCATATAATATGGCATCTCACAGCCACGTCATCAAATCCACATGGATGTTCTAACATACAGGCTTACCCAGAGATTGCGATGAGGTTTTGATAGGCGACCTGGGCTACGGCGCATCCTTTGATGCGTGTCTTGTGCATCTGTGCCCTTAAAGAAGGACAGTCAATTGTATTCTCCCCTATGGAGATGACCTGCTCACGATGGAGAGCCACAAGAGTGTTGAACTCCTGAACGGTCTAAAAATTGAGACAAATCCTTCTCAGTCTATTTTTAGAAAGTCAATGTATATAGATTAAGCTACCAGCCATGTAGCTGGTTTGGTTGGTAGACCATCTTGGACCAGCACCAAACCAGTTACCACCTAGTCAAGCTGTCATGATAGCTGGTTGGTTTTTCCAAAACACAGCTAGCAGCTTAAACTGGATTTTCCAGCAAGGTAAACACGAGTTTAGCTGCCATTATCTAGATGCCACATAGCAACACATGGGATTGTGGGGAGGAATGTAATTTCTAAACAATGGTGCAATATGAAAACACAAATAGCAAATGATAAACATAATAAAACAAATTATTTATCTTAAAGGCAATTTACAAACAGAGACTCAATAATTATTCATATTTCAACATCCCGTACATGTAGGCTTTTAGTAATCTCTTAGTATCAGAATTAATAGGCTATACAGATTTACTGCAATTATTCGCAAAAACTGGTAACGCTAAACCTATTAATTTGCATATAATAGTAATTTTAATGTGTAAGCACCAAAAAACACCAGAATAGCATCCGCAGAACAGTGACAGCGGTTGTTCTACAGCACGCTCACCGTTCTACAGTCATCCATCGCCCGCTGAGCTCTCCGTGTGCTCTCGGTGCTCTCCCGGCGCTCTGGATCCCTCACCGAAGACTTGCCGATTTGAAAAATGTTGGCTGCGGATCTGGGGCGGTTCTTTCGCCCGTTCGGTGCAGAACACATGCATACGCATCCACGAATAAAACCACCTCACTGAGAAAATGTCTTTAATCCGCCTGTCCTCGATGAGAGGGTGAGGTCGATTCTTGAATGCGGGCTGATTCGATGATTAGAACGATGTGACGGAGCCGAGTGAGCGTCCGCGACGCTTCCTCTGCATCTCCCGCACCAACAGGCGAGTCACCTTCACCCCTGTCGAGGGCCGAGCGCCGCTGGAACTCCACAGCTGCGGGCTTCACGATGCCTGAAAAGACGGGTTCGTCGAAGAAACAGTTGCTTAGTGTAAGGAAAAAGAAATATTCACGGTATTATTCGTAAGCAGCGCCTTAAACATAGTGAATCTTTGCTTAATATATTTATTGTAAGTCAAAAACGTTAGTTTTAGAATTCGAAAACATTATGCAGTTAGTTGTAACACAGAAACTTACATGCAACAATCTTGGAACGTTAGTTAATGGTTAAAACTTCCAAAATAATGTTTTTAGAACGTTTGGATTTGGTTCCAAATCATTCTGGAATTGCTTGCTAAATGTTCCCCCTTAGGATTAAGAACAGAAAAAAACATTCCCAAACGGATTTGGCTGTCATTCTAGGCCATTGCCAATTATTATAATGAACTGACACAACAAAAATGTTCTCAAATATTTTACTGTGTAAAAGAAGCCATTAAATCTATTGAACAAGAGATTAGTGGAAGAAACCTGGGTTCTAGCAGTAGACAAGCATCTAAATGCCTCCAACAGAACAGAGGCATCATATTAAAGTGTACAGACAAACTAACCATTATACCCTGAATTATTGCTTTTTCTCTTTTCTACTGCATTATAATACTGTTTACAGGTCAAGATGCTATAAGCTTAACGTGATATCTATGAATTGCACAAACCCTGTAAGACCTAAACCACAAACAAACACACACGATTCCCACAGGAGGAAAAACACCTTAATAATATTTCATCATAGCTACATTGAAATAAAAGTTGATGAGGCACTTGATGAGATGTCCACCGTTAACAACATTCATTTGTCCAAACAAAGTGAGAGCTGATCCTTCATACATTAGAGGAGGAGGAAGTAGCAGAGGCCACAGAAGATGATGAATGCCATCACCCAGTGCAGAGAGTAAATAGAGATGATCACAAAGTCAATGTCAAATGGCCAGCCCCACATGTCCCCTAGATCCAACGCATCCAGGCCAAATGCTCTATGGGGGAACTGCCAACGACTGGCAGGACCTCCGTGTCTCTGAAATCCTGAAATAACAAAAACCAAATAAATGTATTTCTGTAAACTTGTCTTGAAGACATGCTTAAAGGAGAAGTTCACTTCCAGAACAAAAATGTACTCACCCCTTGTTATCCAAGATGTTCATGTCTTTTTTTCTTTAGTCGTAAAGAAATTGTTTTTTGAGGAAAATGGCTTCAAATGGCTCTAAATGATCCCAGCCGAGGAATAAGGGTCTTATCTAGTGAAACGATCAATTATTATTATTATTATTATTTTAAATTGACAATTTATATACTTTTTAACCTCAAATGCTCATCTTGTCTAACACTGTGTGAATTTCAGTTCAAGACAGTTAGGGTATGTCAAAAACTCCCATCTCAATTTGTGTCTCAAATAAAAGTGTTAGACAAGATGAGCATTTGAGGTTGAAAAGTATATAAATTGTCAAATTTTTTTAGAAAATAACTAATCGTTTTTGTAGATAAGACCGTTCTTCCTCAGCTGGGATCGTTTAGAGCTCTTTGAAGCTGCATTTAAACTGCATTTTGGAAGTGCAAACTAGGGGGCACCATAGAAGTCCACTATATGGAGAGAAATCCTGAAATGTTTTCTTCAAAAAACATAATTTCTTTACAACTGAAGAGAGCAAAACATGAACATCCTGGATGGCAAGGGGGTGAGAAATTATCCGTAAATTTTTGTTCTGGAAGAGATCTTCTCCACTTTTAAATTTAAATGACATATAACAAACCCCAGAAGATCCGGAAACGC
This sequence comes from Cirrhinus mrigala, assembly GCA_036247105.1. Taxonomy (NCBI): domain Eukaryota; kingdom Metazoa; phylum Chordata; class Actinopteri; order Cypriniformes; family Cyprinidae; genus Cirrhinus; species Cirrhinus mrigala. Next base: position 18,178,061 of record CM070027.1, on the reverse strand, counting down.
TTTGGACAGTTGGGCAGGGGCCATTTGGAATAGTTGGTCTTCTGAAAGGTCTCATGTCTTGATCGATACACTTTTGGGAAGCAAGTCTTTGTAGTTTGATTAAGCTCTGAAACAAAAGGTCCATCAGGTGGTTAGATAAAGTTCTTCTAAGTAATATGAGAGATTTATCTATTCAACTCACCTTCCTGAAAGAGCACATGGGATATGAGGGTCCTACAGAGGGGACATGGGGTATTGCTTGGCCTGTTCTTAGCCAGAGTTCTCAAACAGGGCTCACAGAACACATGACTGCAAGGATGGCACTTGTAAGGGCTGTAATATACATCTAAACACACAGCACATGTGTATCCCTCCCTCTCTTCATCATCGCTGCCCGTCAGGTCCCACTTCATGGCCTGATATGTAGAAGTAATGCATACAATATGAATGAAGAACTGTTAAGTTATGTTTGGAATAAAATGATACCTGCTGCAAGAGTCACATGCAGCTGTGCATGGCTTATTAAAGGCATAGTTCACCCAAAAATGAAAATCTGTCATTAATTATTCATCCTCATGTTGTTCCAAAAATTTAAGACCTTCGTTCATCTTTGGAACACAAATTAAGATATTTCTGATGAAATTTGAGCACGTTCTTAGCCTGCATAGACAGCAATGCAACTGGTCCAGAAAGGTAGTAAAGACATCGTTAAAATAGTCCATGTGACATCAGTGGTTCAACCTTAATTTTATGAAGCAACGAGAATACTTTTTTTGCACAAAGAAAACAAAAATTACAACTTTATTCAATAATTTCTTCTCTTCCGAGTCTATTTCCACAACTATTTTAACAATATCTTTACTACCTTTCTGGAACTTGAACTTGTCGGTTGCGTTGCTGTCTACGCAGGGTCAAAAAGCTCTTGGATTTAATCAAAAATATCTTAATTTGTGCTCCGAAGATGAATGAAGATCCTAAGGGTTTGGAATGACATGAGGGTGAGTAATTAATGACAGCATTTTCATTTTTGGGTGAACTATCCCTTTAAGATCCTCAGGATTCTTGCAGCAGCCTATTATGTGGATTTATGCCTGTCCTGATCCACAGATCTATTATTGACATTTTGCCAGAACTCTTTTCAGGACAACACAGCTCATTTAATAGCTCACATAAATTTTGTGCTTCTCTAACACCTCATAGATTAAACAAACTAGAGCTGTGTACCATTCAGAACTGAGGAAACAGGATGCAGAATTGCATTTCAAATGTGGAAAATGTCTAATGCATACCAGGGAATAAATAAGCATAATTACTCAAAAATAATTATTTCTGTTTTGGCAGAAAACTAATTTTGGACTATAAAATATGTGTGACTGTTTTAAATGTCTCTAAGTGCAGTTCAATAAATTCCAAATGAACATCCTGACGGGGAGCCAAATTGATTTAATTAAATTTAACAAAGCCAATTCTTAAATTCTGAATACTGCCAGAGCTTTTTTGGTAGCTGTTAAATTGTGAGCCAGACAGGCGCCACCCATGACTTTAAAACATCTCACCAGATCTTTTGCCTCCTGCTGTCTCTGAATCCAACGTTCTTTCTTCCTCTGCTTCCTTCTTAGGCTTTTCAGGCGGTTTTTCTCTTTCTTGGAAAGCTTTGGCTCTAGGTTGTGTGAGGTGTTTCTTGATGGCTCCTCCATCACTCTGAGTCTGATCTCCTCTGGATTCACAGCACTGTCCAGAGAGCTTCTACTCTCGGAAGTAGAACCTACTTGCCATTCCTCTAAGCTCTCCTGATAATCAGACAGCTGTGGTTGCAATTCAGAAGGTAAAGAAACATCTGTGCCAAGAATCTGTGGTTCTTCAAGTGACTCAACTTCAAGATCAGTTTCAGCAGAGGCTACATGGGACACAGTACAGGGGATGCTGAGGGTTGAGGAAAGAGAGGGAGCTGAGCTTATTGTCTGAGGGAGAGACTCCACCTCATTCTTCCTCCTCATGGTATGTTCTCTAGTCCTTCCTAATCTTTTCAAAAGAACTGGAGGTTTTACATCCTGATCAACACGACTCTTACTGAGATGCACAGTTGTATCATGTCCACAGGAGCATTTGGAGCAATTTACAAAATTAAAGCCTCCTAAGCGAGCTCCACAGTACTGGCAGTTTAATTTTCCCACTGTCCAATTGGCCTGCAAGAAATGTACATTTGATCAGAATAGATCAATTCCAGTTACAATAGCCGAAGTTGCATCAATTAAAAATAAATGAAAACTCCATACCTGATCAACACTTGCCAAAATCCAATCTGGCAAAGATTCAACATTTAAATGCCACACACTGCATGTGGCTGCAGCCTCCCTTGATGTTACTACCTATAGATTGTACATTTTACATAAATTAAGATCTCTAACTATTTCCAATGTATAACATACAGCATTTACCTTTTAAAGACATATATTATAGAGTGTTTTCACGACGCATCATCAATCAGCCATATTGGCGGCACTGAACGTAAACAATGCCGCTGAAGTAAATGAAACTTGCGTATATTTATTGATTATTACTGCTGAAAATGATCAACTATTGTCATGTTTTGGGCTGTACTAATCGGTCAGACTGTGAAAAAACATTTGGAGTACTATAGACTGCCAAAAGTTATAACAAATCAAGAAGAGAAGTGCAAAACACTGAGGAACAAAACTGAACCAGTATTTCCAGGGCAAGAATCTTTACAACATTCGTGTTTTTTTTTATAGTTTAGCATAAATTAGCAGAACAATGTTTTCAGTAGTACATTAACCATGCAACCTAGCTGTTGTTTACATCAGAGTATGGCCAGTATGGCTATGCATTCAGGTAACTGATCAAATTGTGACGTAAGAACTCTCTATAAGTTTTAAATCGTAATTCACCCACCTTAAGGAGGCTCGTTGAGTCTATTAGACATCTGCGACACTTTCTGCAGCGAAGGTTTGCTGGATCTTCTGGTGTCCCTGATTGTTCTTGTTCCTCAATCTGTTTGAAATGTAAATTAGTCAACCATTTTTAATTCCTACACAAATCCTTTGGTAGATTAGTGCCACAAAGAATATAATGCATGCATAAATAGTTGATTGTTCTTATGTAGTGTCCTAAGTTGTCATCACTTTATGGTTTTGTAGTATTTTCGCACATTAGCAAACTTTTTGCTTGTGCATAAAATAAGCCAGTACAATCTCGTTGCCACAAACAAATTTGAAACAACGTTTGCTGTATTTAACTTACTATCTAACCTCGCACTAAATTTGACATCCAGTTTGTACGTGTAGTTTTCTTAATAAAAAATCTACAGTGACATTTCCTGTTCTGACCGGTGTTTTCCAGTCTTTATTATGTAAATACTTCCTGTTTGTCTCAGTTAAACATTTGTTTCACGTATGTACCACAGATATTCCATACCACGAAAGAGGTAGCCATTTCCTTCGACGGGATTTCTGAAGAGCACCTCAAGTTGTTTGGCTAAAAGGCTAAAAACAACAGTCTGGCTCTGTAGTACTCGGAGTACAGTTGCGTTCGCTACGGAAGCCGCAAAGGGACAAAACATCTCGGAACAGGCGTAAATACTGTAAGCACAAAATAATTAATTTATTTAATTCTTAAAGTTTACCTCATTCATTTATTCAATCAATTACGATTTCCTAACCTAAACCACACGAATACACAAACAGAAAAACTCATAAGGGAAGTGTTTTAAACTATTGTAAACACTGTTTAAACACAATACTAAATGTTTGTAGTATATTTGTGGTGTAAATGTATAATAAAGTCAGTAATGACAGTGTTTATGAAATGAGCTGGAGCGGGGATCTGCCGCCTGGCGATTATTCGCATCTTCAGCCCCAGCTTTAGCCAACTTTTTTGGCTATTGAAATGTTTGAACACTCATTTTTGTATGTTTTAATACGCTTTAAGCCTTAGTCATGGAGTCCCTTATAATCCACACTCTTGGTTTAGGGACAGTATGTTGAGGTCTGGATGAAGGAGATGTGTTTAGCCCAAACGTTTCGTTTTCTCAGCAGCAGACGCGCTACAGCAGGTGGCAGCAGCAGCAATACAATTTTCAGCTCTACGGGTGTCGCTGACTGCGGTGCTGAGCTGATCGAAAACACGGGCTATAGCCTATAGGTTGAAGGAAAAAGTTGATTTCCAAAGAAAAAGTTTCATCTTTTGGAAACTCGGTAAGTTGAATACCTTTCTGGTACGTTTTGTTTAAGACATCACCAGTTGGAACTGCTTCAGTAGTTTGTTGTTGCAAATCAGATGATGATGGATAGATCTCACTAGAAGAAAATCTGAAAAACGCGCGTGCATATTCTATGCCGAGCCCACCCGATACACCTGCGTAGGTAACTGACGTCTGGAGTCACTGCTGATATAAATGGAGCCGCGTCGTCACAAGTCGTCAGTAACAATGTTGATGGTTGGCATCGCCGTCAAGTGTGTGAGCTCCTCTGAATGAGCTTTTGCAAATTTTACGCTCTACACGACATGGAAGAAAACAACGACACGTTCTTATCATTTCAGAACGACAGTGGTTTAGATCAGCAGATCGACAATGTGACTTTACCTGTGAAGGTTGCACTAAGTTATCAGATCTCCACGTCTTTGCTGATCGGCGCGCTCATTCTATGTTCCATATTTGGAAACGCGTGTGTCGTGGCGGCTATTGCTTTGGAAAGATCCCTGCAGAATGTTGCAAACTACCTAATCGGATCTCTTGCCGTGACGGACCTCATGGTGTCGGTGCTTGTGTTGCCTATGGCGGCTCTTTACCAAGTTTTAGACAAGTGGACACTTGGACAGGTAACTTGTGATATTTTTATTTCCTTAGACATTTTATGTTGCACATCTTCAATTCTCCACCTGTGCGCTATAGCTTTGGATAGATACTGGGCGATCACCAACCCGATAGACTACATGAAGAAAAGGACATTAAAACGCGCCGCTCTTTTAATCACCGTTACCTGGTTTGTCGGTTTTTCGATATCAATTCCTCCCATGCTGATCATGAAATCTCAACCCAAAAGTAAAGCAGAAGACATGGCCAATCCCGAAGCGTGCATGATCAGCCACGACCCGTGGTACACTATTTATTCCACCTTTTGCGCGTTTTACATCCCTCTGATTCTCATGCTGGTCTTGTACGGACGCATATTCAAAGCGGCAAGGTTTCGCATTCGCAAAACCGTTCGAAAACCTGAGAAAAAGAGGGTGAAGTGTTTGACTGTGTCACCTGCGCTTTTTAAGCGGGCGAACGGAGAGCTGGGCAAAAACTGGAAAAGCGCAGTCGAACCCAAGCCCGCCGCGTGCGTAAACGGCGCGGTTAAGCACGCTGAGGACGGCGAGTCTCTTGAGATCATCGAGGTTCACAGCAATTCCAAGAACAACCTGCCTCTGCCCAACACGCCAAACTCTGTCCCTCTGTTCGAGAACAAACACGAGAAGAACACCGAGGCGAAGAGGAAGCTCGCCCTGGCGCGGGAGCGCAAGACAGTAAAGACTCTGGGCATTATAATGGGCACTTTCATTGTGTGTTGGCTGCCATTCTTCATCAAAGCACTCGTGTTGCCTTTTTGTCCGTCTTGTGATATGCCTTTGTGGCTCATCGACGTCATTAATTGGCTCGGGTATTCAAACTCGCTTTTGAATCCCATCATTTACGCGTACTTCAATAAAGACTTTCAGAGCGCCTTCAAGAAAATCATTAAATGCCATTTTTGCAGACCATAAACATTATGTCTTTTCAGTTTTAACTGTCAGATTCGCGAGTTTAACCAGTATTGATTGCTCAGAAACTATAGTGGTGTATTTTAACAGCACTGAAAACTTGCTCTATAAATATACAAGATTGATTTTATATATCAGATGTATATGCTATGATATCAGGTTGCATAATGTGTACGGAAAATGTTTATTTCATGTCCATGACAAACAAAAATCATGTCCATGATGTAAAAATAAAAACTCTCACTGTATGTTGTGTAACTTGTGTCCTTGTGATTGTATTTTTTATTTAAATAATCACATGCACAAACCAAAAATGATAAATGCAAATGTTTATGAATGAGAAGATCAAGCTGTGCAATGCACAAAGAAAATAATTGAATTAAATAATAAAAAAATAATAATAATTGTTTGAGGAATATTATATTTGAATGTCTAACAAATTAAATAAGCAACAGCAAGAAAATTAAATTAGATTTTGTATGAATCATCACAAAGGGAGGCATATGCACATCCATTATATAAGCATCAGTATGTACTGTATATTATAAATGTAAGCATATTTTTTTCGTTCCAAATTATATCTGACGAACACATTTAATATTTCACAGACCAAGGATTTCAAAAAGCTAATCACAGGAGATGTCCTTTGCCCACACTTGATGCCATTCAAAATGCATCATCGATATTTGAACATTTGTATAAATATGGCAGCTGTTATTTTCTCAAGAGACAGGTATGTATTTATTGATGAGTCTCTCGCAGTCCATCGTTTAAATGCGTCTTTACACTTTAGGCACTTTGAAACCCATTAATCCTGACTCGCGCCTTCATCCCCCATGGAAACCCTGTGTGAAACAATGGATACAAAGGAGCAATGGAGGGGCCAAAAGATCCTCTTAACAAATCCCTTCATAAAAGAATGTTTTCGCAAAACAATATGCTCCGCCGCACATATCTCTACGATAGAAATCTCAAGGCTTTTACATGATCAGGAATGTGCAAATTGTTCCAGTGAATTATATTAACAGGTCCCCGGCTGGCGCTGTTTATGTCAACTGATAAATTCTTGCTGAAACAAAATTGTCTGTTTGTTCCATCAGTGCTGAAAATGAAAATGTGAAAAGTCAATAAAACAGACAACTGTGCTACATTATGACTTGTGCGTTCAAACTCTTTTGTGTCCCATTAAAGCAACAAATCTATGAAATAGTTGTTTGGGGGTTTTTTTCCCCCTGGATTGCACCAGGATTGTATAGTCTCAAAAGTTGCTACAGCAGCCCTGCCGTCCAGTTGTGTTTGAATCACTAAAAGCCACTCAACAGGGCAGACACAGTGATGCTGGTCACCATAGCGACACTCAGATGTTTCAAACTCTGGGTCTGAGGTGCAATTATCTGATCAAAGGCCTGGGACAATACACAGAGCCCACGTGCACACCCACAGCTGGCATGATTTAGCGACCTGAGGATCCACAGCTATTTATTAACAATGAGAAACCTCCAGAACCCTGCTGAGAAACCTCTGCTGAGCGCTCAACAAACAGTGGTGAGGTCCATAATTGTCTATGCTGGGTTACAGCTCTGCAAGAAAGGCTTGAGAGCTTACTAACAAATATACAGTGGAGACAGTCTGAAACCATGACCGAATTGTGTTATAATTAGCCTACAAATAAAACTTCTTATATACACTAAAACTTTAAAAAAGACATATATAGATTTTGTGAAGGATGTTTTCTCTGTTTTGGAGGGATGAGCATTGGTAAATTATACCATATTGCAGCAACATTTGGTAATACTTCACTACAGGTTGGGGGTGGATAATTTTATCAGTTGTTTATTATTCATGCAACAATACATATAATTGTTATAGTTTTTATTAATAACCATTGATATAAAGATAGTGAAAATGTAACCACTATACATCATCACAACAACTTTTGCATTTGAAATGGTTAGGACAATATTTGGTTGAGATACAACTATTTTAAAATAAAAAAAAAATAAAAAAATAAAAATACTGAGAAAATCGCCTTTAAAGTTGTCCAAATGAAGTTGTTAGCAATGCATATCACTGATCAAAAATTACGTTTTGATATAATTACGGTAGGAGATTTACAAAATATCTTCATGGAACATGATCTTTACTTAATATCCTAATGGTTTTTGGCGTAAAAGAAAAATCGATCATTTTGACCCATACAATGTATTGTTGGCCATTGCTACAAATACACCCGTGCTACTTATGACTGGTTTTGTGGTCGAGGGTCACATATTTTTAATTTCATTCTATAACCTACTTGTTCTACACATCTGTGTACTATCCACCTTATTCTTTAATGTGGAATTAAGCTTATGGGCGAGACTTCTGGTTCATTAGCTGCTATAGGGAAAAAACGACAAATCACCACATGCAGTTAATAGTAAAACTGTTTGCACTATGAACCAGTGTGTTTATAATTAAGATAATACATTAAAATAGTATAGTAAGACACACCTATTTGCAATATCAAGCAGCAAAACGAGCTGTTTTGTACAGCTAAAAATGGCAGGATGCAGATGAGACCGGAAGCTGGTGATGGGCACTTTCGAAGCACCGCTTCATATCCACAAGTTTCCGGGGGGCGCTACTGTAAAAAAGAACGTGGGTACAACTTCCGGTGAGGCGGCGGACTAAGTATACCAATGGTATTTTGTGTGCTAATTAGCGAAGAGGCTAAGTGTTTTTTGGACCACTGTTTACTTTGTAAAGTTGCACACCTTTATAAGATGTCATTGCGGTTCTTAGAGACAACATATGCTGTTCAAATTTGTGTTCCCACATCCTTAGTTTGGATCGCTAAATCTTGAATGACGATCAGCTAGTGAAATGACATTTGATCCGAGACATCAGAGCTTGTCTTAAAGGGTATGCCAGATGAAGTCTCGATTCGAGGCTTGTTAACGTAAAAATATCTTTCGTAGAAGCCTCACTTTCTGTCCAGTCATGTGCGCGATTCACTTTGCGTGTCCTAATGTTCGACCCCCAGATCTTACTTTGGAGTACATTTTTATTGAGACTTATTTAATAATTGATTTTTTTAATACCCAGTCATACAAGTAATTTAAAGGATACTATTTTTTTCAGGAAAATTAAATATTTGCCATACACAATTAATATATGTGTACATTATTCTTATATTACATCATATTGATATTCGTACTGGCATTCAATGGTACTGTTTAATGGGTAAATTAAATGATTAGGGTCAGAAATTCAACAAACAAACACACACATGGTTAGGCTTTTATTTGTGCATATAACATTTGTCGATCTATGGAAATTGTAGTGAATGCTTCTTCCGACAGAGCTTATGCTTTTGGCTGCTTTATTTTATACTAACCACCAGATCGCGCTGTTTTCGACACTCTAAAAGCTTTGAATCTTCTCCTGAAACAGAAAAGTTTGCCCGTCACTCCTGTCAGCTGTTGAATGAATGAGCATCAAGTCCCGCTTGTTTACTTTGAACCGGAAGACGCTCCCACTTTTGACGCAAGGCCTCATGGGGCGTAGGAAACTTGTGGATAGCTTCTAAACTTTTGTGAATCGTTTTGAAAGTGGTTTGAAGCGCGTATCAAACTGCCAAAGTCACGTGATTTCAGTAAACAAGGCTTCATTATGTCATAACTGTTTCGAAATTTCAATGGTTAACCAAAAAAAAAAAAAAAAAAAAAAAAAATTTAAATGGTTTGCCGTTGGGGGAAGATCTCTGTAAACCCGTGAATCATGCGAATTCATTGAGATCGCCCCCCCAGCGGCGTTAAAACAGTGTCTATTGTTTTTACCTGACCTCAGATTTATCAATTTGAAGACATTTTTGTAATTAAAAGAATGAGAAGTAGTTAATAGTCTCCTACTGGCCTTCATAAAGAAGCTGTCTATAAAACAAAGCAAGCCCTGCAAATATAAAATATTTTAAAAAACATACAGACACTTCATGTTTAATGGTATTTTATTATTTTTATAGCATTTAATGTATTGTACTTTCAATAAAACATTTGCAATGGGGGGTTTAAAAACTGTTTTTATACATGAGTTTTTGTTGCATTTACACGCTTTTGACCAGCAGGCGTCACTAGCGTTTGGTGTCTTGAATTGGTTCAATAGATTCGAAGCTTCGAAAAGGTTCGTTTCTCCCATCCCACTACGGGAAGCTAGACTTTAAAAATTTGCAAACAGTTGCGCCTACTCTTACAGGAAAAATAAGGTGGATATGTTAAATGCTACTGTTTTTAATAGCGTTGATAACATTTCTGACAAATAATATCATGATGTTTTTTTGTGTTTGCATTACCGAACGTGGTATCTTTTTGGCAATAATCTGCCTGTGGGCTTTTTTATTACTGTCAGTTGAAGTGCTGGCGATCATGTAGTGTTGCCAGATATTGCTATGAAATACGGAAAATAAACCGAAATTAGTTCGAATTTTTTGCAAATGAGATAAGATAAAGATAACACTAACCTTAAGTTGCGACGTCCAACTTTATTAACCTTCTAAAGTGTGAAAAAAAAGTGGAAAAGACTGGATCTGGCAACACGCCCTCACTCTCAACCCTCAAGCCTGGTTCACTCCGCCAGTGTCTCGTAGCGATCATTTTCATACCATGGACGCTAAACATTATTGCAAACTGTCTAACCTTAATTATATATGCAGACACTTTCATTCATTCAGAGAACAAATTGTATTTTTTGAACGTGAAAATTTTACAGAGGTCCGTGACCTCATAGCTGGCTACAGCCATGTTTGAAACTAATTAACAAACAAACCTCTTTAAGCCAAAAAAAAAAAAAAAAAAAGCAACTGTACACAATATTTAGTTTTTTTTTTTTTTTGGCTGGGCTTCAGCCCTCAGAACTCTAGCTGAAATATAATTAACAATATATTTGAATTATGCTAGGCTACAGATACTATTAAGCACATACTTGCAGCTTAATATTTTGTAGTGTAATATTGGCACTAAAAAAAAAAAATCCTATGTAATACATAATTTGAAACTATTTTCACTCATACATTACTTGCAAATTCAAGTTTACTGGAGTATTTTTTTTCTACAAGAAAGTGCTATTTCAGTCTTTCAAAATGTAATGTTTAATTGAATGTGTTACTTGCCTTTTTTCAACTGTTTATTAAATTTCCTAGCAATTTCTGACAAGTGTTTCTTGTTTGTACAAAGAAATGCCAAGTAACACTGATACTAAACATGAAATTTCATAAACATACTCTAATCATGTCATATATTTAGCCTACAGTTTAAAAAAAATACACTGTATGCAGTCATATAAAATGGCAAGAACTGCAAATGTTCATTAAATAACTGAAAACAGTTATTCAGGTTAAAAAAGTGACACACCAATACCACTTCAAGTGAAATTTCCTAACCAGGGTTTCTACAAGCTCTGGTTATTAAGTTTGTGATCTATAAATTCTGCATATTCCTCAGCCTTTCAACCAAGAATAATCAGAGGCAGATGCACCGTCAAAATAAGAGATTCTGGAAAGTCCAACGTAATCCAGCCAGCTGAATGCTGATTCTCGAGTGGCCGTCTCGAGATACAAAGGTTTAAACTCAAGAACGCAGCTCAGCCATACGTAGTTCACAGGGGAATTGGTACATCCAAAAAAAAAAAAAACACACTAGCAACAATTGTCAAACAGACCTAAAATAAAACAATAAAAACATGGTTCTGTGATTCACAATTACAGCTGGAGTGTATGCCAATGAAAGCTTTCCCAGAGGTGGCAGGTGCCAGAATTCCAACTTCAGTTAGAGGACATATGAAAGGTAAGATTTCCAAAACACTTCATTCAAAATCAGAAAAGGTGTCCGCACGCTATGAGAAAGAAACAGACTGTATTTTACAAAATTGAAATTTATTGTTCATTGCTATTTTAGGTTTGGGCTTTTTGACATTTTTAATGAAAGAGACAGTTGAGAGGAGACAGGAAATGAAGGCAAGGGAAAGTGGGATCGGTCCGTGATACTAGAATCAAAGTCACGTCTGCTGCAGAGGAGCCACTGTTCTTTTATGTGTGTGTGTGTGTGTGTGTGTGTGTGTGTCTAGAAACATTAATGGCCAGAGCTCCAAAAATGTAGTATATTTTTTTGCTGACAATCAAAAGTGATATTGAACTTATAAACAAATAGGACAGCCTTCCTTCATCATATAGCAGGCAAACCTACAGCAATTAAACAGGACAGTAAATCTTGAACATTTTACCAGCAAGTGCTTTAAGCATCAATACATTAACCGTGACTGAATAATTCAGTCATATTGTAGAAGCCGTGACTAGCATACAGTGTCTTAATCATTGATTTAAATACATCAAATTTGATTCAGAGTAAAATATTAAATCCATGGCAAGTTTTCAGTTCAAAAAAAAGGTCGTGAACTTTGGCTCCACAATTATCATATTCCTCCCGCAGCTATTTCACAGTGCTAAATTATACATTCTGAGAAAGGGAAGTTGCAGAGAGTCATCAATTATTCAGATATACTTTGTGGCCTTAGAATGTTTGTACATGAACAACATATGCATTTCAGAGATGACAAAAGGCACAGTTGCAATGTGCTGAAATTTACACAGCTACTGCAACTCAAAGCAAGTATTTGCTGTGTCCACACAGGTTTTCAATATTTCTATAAATAATTATACCACATAAAAATAAATAATACAACTATAAATAAAAAGTCTGGCATCAGTAAGATTTTTTAAGATTTTTTTTTTTTTTCAAAGATGTTTTCTTATGCTCATCAAGGCTGCATTTATCTGATCAAAAATCCAGAAAAAATATTAATATTGTGAAATATTTCAATGTAAAATAACCGATTTCTATGAGAATATATGCAAAATTGTCATTTATTCCTGTGATGGAAAGCTGAATTTTCAGCATCATTACTTCAGTCTTCTATGTCACAAGACCCTTCAGAAATCAGGAATTTAGTTTTTTAGCATTCTTGAATAAAAAGTTAAAATAAATTGAAATTTAAAATATGAATCTTTTGTAATCTTTTTGTAAGTTTGTAGTCAGTAATTTTTTATTCTTTCTTTTTTTTTTTTTTGAAAAGAGTGAATACTTTTATTCACCAAGGATGTGTTAAATTGATAAAAAGGGATAGCAAAGACTTATATTGTTAGAAAAGATTATAATTTTAAATAAATGCTGTTCTTTTTAACTTTTTAGTGATCAAACAATCCTGAAAAAAGATCACAGATGCCAAAAAAATATTAAGCACAACTGTTTCCAGCATTGATAATAAAAGTAATAAATCAGCATATTAGAATGATTTCTGAAGGATTGTGTGACACTGAATACTGGAGAAATGATGCTGAAAATTCAGCTTTGCATCACAGGAATAAATTATATTTTTAAATTATAATATAATAGAAAACCTTTATTTTAAACTGTAATAATATTTCACAATATTACAGTTTTTTTTTTAGTATTTTTGATAAAGTAAATGCAGAATTGATGAGCATAACAGAATTCCTTAAAAAACATTAAAAATCTTACTGATCCCAAACAGCATATTAAAATGATCATGCGACACTGAAATGAAATGGCTGCTGAAAACTCAGTTTTGCCACCAAATGAAAAAATTACAATTTAAATTATATTAAAATAGAAAACAGCTATTTTAAATGGCTATAATATTTCACAATATTTCAATGTTTTTTTTTTTTTTTTAAACAAAGAACAGTACATGCAGCCTTGGTGAAGCAGCATCTTTCAAAAACTTTCAAAATACCATAACTTTTGGTGGGACATCCATTTATACTCTTTATTTTTATTTTCTTTCTTATTTATTTGATATTTACTTCATGTATACTACCAGTCAAAAGCTTTTGGACAGTAAGATTTTTTATGTTTTAAGAAGTCTCTTCTGCTCACCAAGCCTCCAAAGTACAGCAAAAGCAATAAATAACTGTTTTCTATTTGAATATATTTTCAAATATAATTTATTCTTGTGATCAAAGCTAAATTTTCAGCATCATTACTCCAGTCTTCAGTGTCACATGATCCTTCAGAAATCATTATCTAATATTCGATTTGCTAATGATTTGTATAAGATTTGCTGTTCAAGAAACATTTTTTTTATTATTATTATCAATATTTAACACAGTTTTTTTTTTTTTTAGGATTATTTGATGAATGGAAAGATCCAAAGATCAGCATTTATCTGAAATAAAAAGCTTTTGTGATGTTATAAACTATGCCATTCAAAAGCTCATTAATCTTATTTATTTATTTATTTATTTATTTATGTATGCTGTTCTTCTGAACTTTCTATTCATCAAAAAAAAAGAAAAAAAACTCTAAAAAAAAATTCTACTCAGCTGTTTTCAACATAATAATAATAATAATAATAAATGTTTTTAAGCAGAAAATCTGAATATTATAATGATTTCTGAAGGATCATGTGACTGGAGTAAAAATTCAGCTTTGAAATCACACAAATAAATTACATTTTAAAATATATTCAAACAGAAAACAGTTATTTTAAATAGTACAAATATTTCAAAATTACACTGTTTTGCTGTACTTTGGATCAAATAAATACAGGCTTGGTAATCAAAAGAAACTGTTTTTAAAAACATTCCAAACATTTAACTGGTCGTGTACATTTACTAAGACAGCGAGAGGAAAAGAACATTAAACACTGAAATCCTAAGAGACAGAAAAGAACAAAGCTATGGAAAGTCTCCTCAGGAAATCCCACCCTTTAAAGGAAATTACAAAGGCGGCTTCAGGAAAAAGAAGTATGTTTGTTTCAAAACAAACCTCTTTTCCTGTTACTTTTCCTAACATAGGAAGCACATTTGAAAGCTTTTAAATGTAACACATCTAAAAAAGGTACAGAAAAACTGTAAAGAAAAAAAAAAAAAAATCAAACAGTGATCGTCTGATCTACCCCCAACACTTTAAATATGACAGAAAACAGCCTAAAACATCCACATGACTTTAAACAGCTGAAATAAAGTCAGCTGTGCTTGCACTTGAAAGCACCAGTCCGTCAAAGAGCAGAGTGTTCAAACAGGATCACCTGGGTCTGACTCACACTGGAGGGTCTTGAGGGTCGCAGCACTCCGATCCGTGAATACACCTCTGCGTCTGAGCCCGCTCCGCATGACGGGTGAGGGCTGGGTGGGGTGGTGTGGATGATGGGGGCAGACATGTACAACATGGGCGGTGGTGGTGGTGGAGGTGGAGTGACGTGAAGAGGAGGTTGAGGAACAGGTGGAGGTGGAGATGGAAAAGAAGGGGTCACTACAGACAGGTTGGGCTCTTTTAGATCATACCGAGCCATGTGGTAGAAACCAAAGTATTCCAGAGTATTCCCGGCCTGAGCGGCACGAAGCTTGTGTCGCAGCAGGAGCGCCCAGTACAGCAATGCCAAGATCAAAATCCCAGCCAAGACCATGAACGCCACAGCCAAACTGAGCTCAAAGTCCCCGCAAACATGGGGTAGAGTTGAGGTCCTACAGCCCATGGATGATTGATTCACAGAAAATAGCTTCCTGAGAAGAACATTGGGGAAAACAATCACATTTCCATCTGTGCTTTCATTGGGCATAGCTCCCGTCAATCCAGATTGCTTCTCAATCACACATTCTAAAAAATAAAGGTTCTTTATTGGAACCTTAACATTCAAAAAAAGGTTCTTTGTCTTTGGGAAACCAAAACGGTTCTTCTATGGCATTTCTGCGAAAGCCCACTTTTGGAAGTGTCTCAGCAGAGGCGAATGCAGTTGACCGTTGCTGAACATCTGTTCTGGAGAACGTGGTTTGCCATTCCAGGAATTGGATCAGGGCCTGATAGCGACTCCTGGTGCTCAATTAAAACAGCACTGGAACAGAATGAGGCTTTGTGTGAATGACTGAAATATGTAAGTGGTTAACCTGCTGAGATCAGTCTAGTGAGCTGGCCATCCTGTGGAGATCTCAGTTCTAATATAGAATTTAATCAAAGGCTTCGGTGAGTCTTGCACACCAGAGAACTGCTGAGGCTGAGCCAACATTGAAGCACTTGTGAGGCAGTCTATCTACAGACTTTGCAACTGCATAATCATCCAGTCTTCTGAGGTTTGCATAACTTATAACTGTGTGGAAATTAATTATTTGTGTAGAAATCAAACTTTAAAGGAATTAGAAACTTACTTTTTCCACAGAATTCCATGGAAGTATTCCCGGCGAGGGTAACGACTGAGAGCTGCGCTCTAAAAATGTGTGAGAGAGCGTTTGTCGTGGAAGGAAACTCATAAAGAGTTCAGGAAAACATTCCACTTAGTCCTGCCTGGGGATTGGCTGAACTCACTATCTCTATGGTTACAGGAAACTGGCAAAGGATGTTGGGCTGTTTCGCTGAAGTATTCTCATGTGAGAGGAAAGAACTGACTTATCAAAAAACGCAGGCTTGCTGTCTGGGGCACGAGTCACGTAAAGGTTGTTAACACTTTTCGTATGGTACTGTTTACTTTTTGTAATTCAATTAATGTATCATTTTAAAGTCAAATAAACATTTCAGATCAAAAAGTTTATATAAATTAATATAAAATAATTATAAATATGTAATTAAAAAAAATTAGCATGAATTTAATTATTTCAAGTTTGTGTAAAAGAACATACTGTATGATTATTTTAAGAAATACTACTTTTTTCAACAAAGATGCCTTTAGTTAATCAAAAGTGACAGTAAAATGTTTTTAATGTTATAAAATATGTATATTTTAAATAAATGCTGTTCTTTTTAAATTTCTATTCATCAAGGAATCCTGAAAAAAAGACAAACAAACAAAAAAAGATCATAAAACACAACCATTTTGATTTTAATTATAAGAAATGTTTCTTGAGCAGCAAATCAGCATATTAAATTGATTTCTAAAAGTTCATTTAACACTAAAGACTGGAGTAATAGTAAATAGAAATAGTGCATATTCATAAGTACACTACCAGTCAAAAGTTTTTGAACAGTAAGATTTTTAACGTTTTAATGGTTTTTTTTTTTTTTAATGTTTCTTAAGTCTGCATTTATTTGATCATGAACATTTTGAAATATTTTGACAACTTAAAATAACTGTTTTCTATTTGAATATATTTTAAAATGTAATTGATTTCTGTGATTTCAAAGCTAAAATTTTTACTCCAGTCACACGATCCTTCAGAAATCATTCTAATGTTCTGATTTGCTGCTCAAAAAACATTTATTATTATTAGTAGAATTTTTTCATTTCAGTTCTACTCATTATTATGAGTATTTGATGAATAGAAAGTTCAGAAGAACAGCATTTATCTGAAATAGAAATTTGTAACATTATAAATGTCTTTATCTTTATCTTTTTGATCAATTTAAAGCATTCTTGCTAAATAAAAGCAATAATTTCTATACAATTATTGAAAAAAATTGACTGACTATTTTCTACTGAAGCTTTTGAATGGCATAGTGCATAATGTTACAAAAGCTTTTTATTTCAGATAAATGCTGATCTTCGGATCTTTCTATTCATCAAAGAATTCTAAAGAAACTGTTCTCAACTGTTTTAAATATTGATGATAATAATAATAATAATAAATGTTTCTTGAAGAGCAAATTACCATATTAGAATGATTTCTGAAGAATCATGTGACACTAAAGACATTAGTAATGATGAAAATTTAGCTTTGATCACAGGAATAAATTACAAGATGTTACTGTTTTTGCTGTACTTTAGATTAAATAAATGCAGGCTTGGTGACTTCCTTAAAAAACATTAAAAATCTTACTGTTCAAAAACTTTTGACTGGTAGTGTATCTTTTTATTCATTTCTGTCATAATGCTACATTATTTTACACTTTGCTAAATTATTAATCTTTACATTTATGTCCAGATTTTACATTATGCGGGCTCAGAGTATTCCCTTTCTTGTTTCAACCCGCAGGAAAAAGAATACGAAAAAAATCACAGACAAAAAACTCCTATTCAAAATAATAGATTAATCAATAATATTTAAATTATCTATTGATTTCCTCTCTTTTCACGTGTACTTCAAGTCTTGCGAGAGAAGCGTCTCTGATGAACATCAATATCTGTTTGTGTAGGCACAGACCATACACAAAATCAAATAACTAATCGTAGGACTGCAGTTCGTTCTAAAATCTGCAGCTATTGTAAAATGCACAGTTCAGTTGAGGATCTGACGCTGCTGGAGTGGTGCTGCTCTAAAGGGTTTGTGTATTAGGAAGGGCTGTGCTGTTGGCATCGGCTCCACTGTGGTCTGAGCCACCTGCAGCCCTCCCCAGGCACAACGCGGCAAGACAGATTAAAGCCAGCTCACAATCACTCATGTGTGTTCCCCATGGACAGGTGGGTCAGTATGGACCCAGCAATAATGGAAAAAAAAGTGCAGAAGCTCTCAGAGGCCACTGCAGGTTATCAGAGTTAGGTGCTGCAGGACTCTATACAAGTAGCTATATTTCAATATCACATTGATATGTCTTATAGGCAAAGACCAAGTCACATTGTGAGTTAAAATTGTAACTTAAAGTTGAGGGAAGAAAAAAACAAAAATCAGCCTCAGTTGCTTTTTTTTTTTTTTGACAGGATAGCAGAGTTTGTTTAGGCAAGAGACTTTTTATTTAGTAACAAGTTATGTAAATAACGTCAGAATAATCACTCTGACATTAAGCCTGACAACATCTCATCTGATTGCAGATACTGAATCGGGACAGTTTGTTTTTCTTACATAAACTGCATCTGACAGGAATGTCAACAGCTTTCATGCACGTCTTTCAAAATAAAAGTCCCGCCTCAGAAAAACATTTATAATTGTGGGTTTTTTTGTTGTTGTTGATGTTGTTTTTTTTACTGCACACTCCGTGACCCACTTTTGGGTCACGACCCACCAGTTGGTAAACACTGGTTTAGATGACAAAAACAGGTCCTTGTGTAAAACCATTTAGATGTTGTTCAGAAGAATAATTGCTTTTCCTGTTATGAGAGTGAAATGAGATTGTGTTGTTTGTCTAAATTGCTGTGGAGATGATGTTCCTGACATAGAACATGATCTTTAAAATAAATAAGACATAGAATGGAAAAACAAAAAGATGACAACTGAATGGTTACTTGAGCTTTACAGCTTGAAAGCGGAGTAAAAAGTCTAATTTAAAATCTAATTGAAAGCAGGAAATAAACAGCTTTTAAAATAAAAGTTTTAGAAAAAGAAAATAAAACAGAAACATTATGACAGAAATTTAATAAACAAATGATGATTCAGAACTATTTCTAGGTCAGTAATAAGTAAATTTATCACAATGACCATGTGAAAACTTCATACTTTCATATGATCTTTTTTAATTGTTTATTACTGACAACTGAAAAAGACTCACAGTGCATTAAGGGAGTTCAGGTGTGAGTTGATTTACTCACTGACCATGTGAGTCTGATTCAGACGAGTCCGGGTTTGTTCTGTGTTAAAAAGGAACCTTTTCACAAGATTAATTTTTTTGCAAATTGGAAATTGTGACCCACACATTCTAATATCTGAATAAATCATATATGTGACCATGGACCACAAAACCAGTCTTAAGCAGCATGGATATATTTGTGGCAACAGCCAAAAATACATTATATGGGTCAAAATTATAGATTTTTATTTTATGCCAAAAATCATTAGGATACTAAGTAAATATCATGCTCCATGAAGAGATTTATTGTCCAATCAATGGAAAGCTTATTTATTCAGATTTCAGATGATGTATAAATCTCAATTTCAGAAAACTGACCCTTAAGACTGGTTTTGTGGTCTAGGGTCACATATAACAAACTTCAGATGTGTAACGTTCCAAAAAGAAAGAAAAAAGAAAATCAGCAAAAGCTCCAAAAGTTAGCTCTGATATGAGAAAAAATATTTCAGAACAGACAAAACTCTAATTGGACTGATTTATCCTGTGCCATGGGCGTCCTGCAATACCTCTGCGGCCCACCAGCCCAACATTTCAGAAGTTCAGAAGAAAATAGCAATTTGTAAAAAAAAAAAAAAAAAAAAAGAAGAAAAAAAAGCCATATGAACTAGAGGTCTTCTCAGGTCTTAAAAATCCGTACCCGACCTGAATCAACTCGAATCAATTCTTACCCGACGTACATTAAAGGAGAAGTTCGCTTCCAGAACAAAAATTTACAGATAATTTACTAACCCCCTTGTCATCCAAAATGTTTGTCTTTCTTTCTTCAGTCAATAAGAAATTCTGTTTCTTGAGGAAAACATTCCAAAATTTCTCTCCATATAATGGACTTCAATGGTGCCCCCAAGTTTGAACTTCCAAAATGCAGTTTAAATGCAGCTACAAATTGCCCAAAACGATCCCAGCCGAGGAAGAAGGGTCTTATCTAGCAAAATGATCAGCCATTTTTACTAAACAATTTGACAATTTATATACTGTTTAACCTCAAATGCTCATCTTGTCTAGGTTTGCGTGAACTCTGTATTTTTTTTTTTTTTTCAGTTCAATACGGTCAACACAGTTAGGGTATGTCAAAAAAACTCCCATCCCGCTTTCTTCCCCAACTTCAAAATCGTCCTACATCACTGCAGAAGTACAGACCCAGTGTTTATAAAGTGAACATGCAAAGAACATTAAACGCCTTTACAAAAAAAATGTAAAACAGCGATTTAGGAAGATTTTGACGTTGCAGAAGAAAACGAGACGGGTTTTTCGACCTACCCAACTGTATTGACCTGGATTACACCGACTATGCATGTGTATCGCAGAGATGAGACAAGACGAGCATTTGAGGTTAAAAAAGTATATAAACTGTCAATTTGTTTTGAAAATTACCGATCGTTTCGCTAGATAAGACCCTTGTTCCTCGATCATTTAGAGCCATTTGAAGCTGCATTTAAGTTCAAATTTGGGGGCACCACTGAAGTCCACTATGTGAAGAGAAATTCTGGAATGTTTTCCTCAAGAAACAATTACTTTGCGACTGAAGAAAAAAAGACACAAACATTTTGGATGACAAGGGGCTGAGTACATTATATGTAAATTTTTGTTCTAAAAGAAAAACCCGACCTGAGATAGACGAACCGATTGCATTTAGACTATTTTCGAACCGGACTGGACCCAAACATAAACAGCTTGACGTGTGCAGCCCCATGGTCAGTCAGGAAAAATCCCGGTGTCCTGCTGACTGATTTGGCCGCTGCTCCATTACTATCATTTTTTATTTACTTATTATTAGCCTACTTTATATTTTTGCCTACCTCGAAGAAGTTTTGGACCCGAATCCACTCAGGACCTTGGGTTTTCAGATCAAAGCGGACCCGTGAAGACCTCTAATTTGAACCACTTTAGCCATAGACTTGAGCCCTGCAAAGATATACCAAATACTAAGACTTAAAGGGATAGTTCACCCAAAAATGAAAATTCTGTTATTAATTACTCACCTTCATGTCGTTCTAAACCCCTAAGACCGTCGTTCATCTTCAGACACAAATTAAGATATTTTGAATGAAATCCAAAAGCTTTCTGACCCTGCATAGACAGCAATGCAACTGACACATTCAAGGCCCAGAAGAGCAGTAGGGACATCATTAAAATGATGTGACATCAGTGGCTCAACTGTAATTTTATAAAACTACAAGAATACTTTTTGTGCACAAAGAAAACAAAAATAATGTCTTTATTCAAAAATTTCTTCTCTTCTGTCAGTCTTCAAAACATGCTCACAAGAATACCATGACATATTCATGTAAAAAGTATTCTCGTAGTTTCAGAAAATTAAGGTTGAACCACTGATGTCACATGGACTATTTTAACGATGTCCTTACTACCTTTCTGAGACCTGAACATGGTAATTGTGTTGCTGTCTATGCAAGGTCAGAAAGCTATCAGATCAAAAATATCTTAATTTGTGTTCTGAAGATGAACAGGTTACAAGTTTGGACCAACATGAGGGCGAGTAATAGTGACAGAATTTTCATTTTTGTATAAACTATCCCTTTAAAATTCATTTCAATCCCACACATAAATGAGAAATTAATTAAAAAAATATAAATATAAGCATTTTTACTAGTGGTACCAGAACTTTGAACCTCACTGTACCTTATAGGGAAGCATGTGATGCCTGAACACTGAAGATTTCGGGATGCTGTAAATGGCAGGTCATAATTGGTGCTCGAACTAATGGCTGGCAGACTCTTCGCTCTGATTGACTCACATCATGTCTCTGATCACATCTGAGTGCTGTTTTGAAGCTCTCCATCCTTCTTCAGAAAGTTGTGTCCAGTCTATCATAAAAAGGAACATCATATTTTGAGCATTACAGTTAAAGTAGGTTTAAAAATGCAGATGTGTCAACTACTCAGCTATGGGAACATAGTTTTGACTGACAGTGTCAGCAAAAAACTACACCCATCACATCACCCAAGTTTTTAAGAGTTGTTGGACATCATGAATCTATTACAACAACTGCAGGTGTGTGTTTGTGTGTATATAAAGTGTAAAGTTCTAATCAGCAGTGGTGTCTGCAGTATTGAGATGTCACTTCATACACATACAAACAACTCTCCCCATGCATTTTTAATAGTTCAACTCAACAAGATGGCATCCCAAGGAGAAGACGGATATACTCAGAACAACATGCTGTTGTCAGGGTTGGAGTGCTATGAAGCAGCACATGTCTGGAGGCTCACGGGAGTTATCTGTCAGATCATCTTATCACACAGAGATGGACAGGACAAGGTCATCTAGCTATCACCTCTGGACATAGGCTAACCCGTCGGCACCAGCTGTTTGAAAGAATGCCTGCCTTTTCTTCCACCAACTCAAACTGCATAAAGAACCTTCACAAGCTTCACTCATAATACACAGAGAGGACCTCTCTCACAGCTGAGGGAAAAGGCTGGAAAACTTTGCAGGGATACTGTTTGCCCAAGTCAGCACAAACTGTTAAAAATTTGTGTTTGTGTAAAACTTACAAAACTCAACAGCTTGTATGACTTTTTCACTTAAAGGAGAACTCCACTTCCAGAACAACAATTCACAAATAATTTCCTCACCCCCTTGTCATCCAAGATGTTCATGTCTTTCTGTCTTCAGTCATGAAGAAATTATGGTTTTTGAGGAAAGAATTTCAGGATTTTTCTTAATATAATGGACTTCATTGGTGCCCCGATTTTGAACTTCCAAAATGTAGTTTAAATGCAGCTTCAAAGGGCTCTAAACGGTCCCAGCCGAGAAAGAGGGGTCTTAACTAGCGAAACGATCGGCCATTTTTTTTGAAAAATAAAAAATTGTATGCTTTTTAAGCACAAAAGCTCATGTATCACAGGTCCTGGAATGCGCGTTCACGACACTACGTACTATTGAATCACGTCGAAAGGTCACGTGGAACTACAGACCCAGTGTTTACAAAGCGAACGCGCAAAGACTTAAGGTGCGTTCACACCAGACGCGAATGAAGCGATAAGCGCGAGTGATTTCCATGTTAAGTCAATGCAAACGATTCATGTGAATGGTGCGGCGCGAATGGAACGTTTTGAGTTGAAAAATCTGAACTTTGGCGGATATTCGAGCCGCGTTAACCAATCAGGAGCTTGCTCTAGTAGTGACGTGTTACGACGTAGCGAGCGGAGGGAGAAATCCGAAACAACAATGGAGGACAAAATCATCGTCGCTGTATGTGGATACCTGGAGCTGTACACTACATCTTCTTACTTTTATAGAAACAAGAATAAAAAGGATCTTGCTTGGAAGAAAGTGAGTGAGGAGGTCGGACAATCTGGTAAGTTGTAAAAAACGCTCTTTACCCAGTTTGAGCAATATACATAATGAGGACTGATCTGATGGACCCAGACACGGTGCCGAACGAGTCTACGCCGTTTTTCAGCCTTCCATAGCACATAAAGCACAGCTACCCTCTTAACAAAATCCATGTCAGCCATTTCGCAATGAGACTGGAGCCGCCTGGCAGAAGCCACTCCCATGGTGTGAACGCACCAGACGCGACTTGCGCGAATTAATCGCGCTATTCGCGCGTAGTTGGACGCTTGAATATTTTGAGTTTACTCGCTTCATCCGCGCGTGAAATTCGGTTCATTCGCGCATGAAATTCACTTCACAACAGACGCGAATTCGCGTCATGGGAGTGGCTTCTGCCAGGCGGCTCCAGTCTCCTTGCGAAATGGCTGACATGGATTTTGTTAAGAGGGTAGCTGCGCTTTATGTGCTATGGAAGGCTGAAAAACGGCGTAGACTTGTTCGGCGCCGTGTCTGGGTCCATCAGATCAGTCCTTAATATGTATATTGCTCAAACTGGGTAAAGAGCGTTTTTTACAACTTACCAGATTGTCCGACCTCCTCACTCACTTTCTTCCAAGCAAGATCCTTTTAATTCTTGTATCTATAAAAGTAAGAAGATGTATCGTACAGCTCCGGGTATCCACATACAGCGACGATGATTTTGTCCTCCATTGTTGTTTCGGATTTCTCCCTCCGCTCGCTACGTCGTAACACGTCACTACTAGAGCAAGCTCCTGATTGGTTAACGCGGCGCGAATATTCGCCAAAGTTCAGATTTTTCAACTCGCGCGAATCACGCGTTCAAGCGTCAAACGCCCAAAACGTTCCATTCGCGCCGCGCCATTCGCATGAATCGCGTCATTCGCGCCGCAGGATGTCTATTCGCGTCTTTGCATTGACTTAACATGTAAATCACTGGCGCTTAACGCTTCATTCGCGTCTGGTGTGAACGTCCGAAAGCCTAGACAGCTGACTTGCTGCCTCGCTGCCTTATCAGTCATTAACTCTGCAGGCAGTGTTTTTGCACAAAGGCACCTCATGAAACTGATCTCGGACAGGCTTCTGAGGCAGCGTTACGGTTTAATGATCTACAACAAAATAGAACGAGTTTTGATGATATGATAACTAAACAAATATTTAGATGCTATAATATTGATTTCTCGCTAGAAATAACATCAAAAGTGCAAAAAGTTAGTCAGAAATATACATTTACACACAAACTGACCACCAAACGCAACTTTCAGACTCCATCTTTATTTTTTTTTTAGCCCAACCGTCACGAAATGGAATGCACAGAATTGTGGGATATCTAAGGCAGTGAAGGATACATCTATGCTGCCTTCAAAATTCGATAACAAGAAGGTACCTCCGAGACAGAAAATGAAGCAGAATTTGGCTTCGGACGTGCCTTGATCCCTTACTGCCTTGGAATGCTGCCTCCGAAGGCAACATCTTAGAGCTTTCGGACGCAGCCTAAGAAAGTGCAAGTAAGTCAAACGCTGTTTACAAACAAAAAGGTTCAACGATGTCGGACGATTCTGAAGTTGTATGAGAAAATAAGATCGAGTTTTTCGCCATTCTCTACCTTTCTGAACCGGAGTACACAGACGATGAATTTAGACGTGATTCGTAGTAGTGATGGGAAGTTCGGAACATTTTACCGACTCGGACCTTTGAGTCGTTCAGCAAAATGAACGAATCTTATTTTGAGTCATTTCGTTCATTTTAGCAAAATATAGTTAAAATGTTACGTGTTTCTTCCCTAACACATCTACTGCTAACAAACGTTGCTCACACTGCAAACAAGACAAAACTATAATGCTATAAGAAACAGAAAAGATTAATTCAGTGTTTACCTGGGTGTTTAGTCTATGATTAGCTCACCTCACCTCTTATCTGACAAGTTTTCGGTTTGAGTCGTTCGTTCATCACGTGACAGCCCCATAAGATGAATGAACCACTCGAAAAACCCGAACTAATTCCAGTACAGAACCTAATAGGATGTTGCGCATGCGCGAATGAACGAATCACTCCCCGAGACGACTCGTTCTTCCCGAGTCACATTAAAGATTCGTTCAAACGACCCATCAATAACTCGTAGCCTCGCGGACGCGCATCCCAGAGCCTGTGCTACAGGAGCTTTTGTGCTTTAAAAGTATACAAATTTATTTTTTTTTTTTTCGAAAAAAATGACCAATTGTTTCGCTAGTTAAGACCCTTCTTCCTCGGCTGGGATCGTTTAGAGCCCTTTGAAGCTGCATTTAAGCAACTTTTTGGAAGTTCAAAATCGGGGCACCAATGAAGGCCATTATATGGAGAACAATCCTGAAATGCTTTCCTCAAAAAACAGTTTCTTTACGACTGAAGAAAGAAAGACATGAACATGTTGGATGACAAGGGGGTGAGTAAATGATTTGTGAATTGTTCTTCTGGAAGTGAAGTTCTCCTTCAAACCATTTAAAATAAATACACAAGAAATAATAGAGTTAATTACGTTTTTACGGTACGTTTAATAAGAAAAAAAATTCACATTTCACATTTAATTCAATTACTCACTTTCTTTAATTACTTACAAGTTTTGTAATTATGTGAAATGAGGGATTGAAAGCTGAAAGTTATTCCTGAGAGTTGTTAGAACTTTTTAATAGTAACAACAAACTCCAATCAAATTAATCTTTAGTTATATGTCAGCATTATTGACTTGACTTATTTTTACAGTCCAGCAAATGCCATTTTACCAACAGTGCAATGAACCAACAGATGTGTTCTTCATTTCGTGCAATTTATCGGACGTTCTTGAGGCCCCCGTACACGGACTTGTCAGTGAAGAATAAGAGAAAAGAGGCCACGATGGGATTGAAGGGACTCTTGATGCTGAAGAGGGAAAGAGAGAAGTGCAATTTGAAATATTTGGTGGTAATCAGCTCTCTTTGATATGAAGATACCAGCATGGGGAGATTTTTTTTTACATGTCTACACAGCAGCCCACTGATGGGCACTTCAGAGAGCCCACGCGGTGAACTGCAGACGTAGATCTCACTCAGTCGCATGACCTCAGTGATTTGCCCTGGCGTTTAATGAAGCCCCTTGGTCCAAAGAAAGTCGGTTCAATCGCCTCCACGCCCGCTCATAAATATTTATCTCATCAGTGACAAAAGGACTTGCTCACTATCATTATGTCCTTTGTAAGTCAAATAGAAGTGGTGTGTGTGTGCGTGTGTTTGTGTGTGTGTGTGTGAAAGAGAGAGAGAGAAGAAAAGCAGTTCTCAACTTTTAGCTTTGAGAACTGAGCGGAAAAACCATTACTGACCTCCAAACACAATTTATGCATGCAGTTTTTATGGCAATTATAACCTAGATGCTGAGTATATTACAACACTATAATCATAAATTACACGTACAGTGGGTCCGAAGGACTGAAACCACCAGTGAAAATTTTCTGATCTTAATAATAGAATACATTTATAAAATACACGCAAAAATGGAACATACAAAAGACCATACAAAAATTGATTGTCAGTCACAAATGAAAAAAAAAAAAAACATGAAAATGTTAATGGAAAAATCCATTAATCAAATGTAAAATTACAAAAATTCAGTATTATACAGAAATTATATTCAAAATATAAACATATTTTGTAAATATATTTGTATTTAAAATATAATTTTCTGATCTTAATAATAGAAGACATTTTTCATAATATTTTGCACAAAAATGGTCAATATCACAAATGAAAAAATAAATAAAAATAATATATGAATCAATTTTAAAATAAAAAAATTCAATTTAAAATGATAAAAGATTCTACTCAAAATATAAACCTATTTTGTAATTATATTTATATTCAAAATATAAACCTATGGTGTATCAGACACACCAGTGGAAATTTCTGATCTTATTATTATATTTTGCACAAAAATGGTCAATGTCACAAATTAAAATAAATAAATAAATAAAATGCAATTTATATTGAAAATTTAATCCTATTTTTTTTATCAGCACACCAGTGAAAAATTTCTGATCTTAATAACAGAATAAATGTTTCCTTATATTTTGCACAAAAATGGTCAATATCACAAATGAAAAAATAAATAAAAATATTATATTAATCAAATTCAAAATAACAAAAATTTAATTTTTTAAAATGATTCAAAATGATGAAAAAAACTATATCCAAATATACAAAATATATTTTGTATAAGAAACACTAGTGAAAATCTTCTGATTTCAATAATAGAATATTTTTTCATTACATTTTTCCACAAAAATGGTCAATGTCACAAACAAAAAAATAAATAATAAAAAATAATATATTAATAAACTGTAAAATTACTTAACTCAAAATTAAAATAAAATTATATTTGAAATATAAACCTATTTTGTAAATATATTTATATTCAAAATATAAACCTATTTTGTATCTGAAACACCAGTGAAAATGTTCTGATCTTAAAAATAGAATGTTTTGCACAGAAGTGGTCAATGTCACAAAAAAAGAAAAAGAAAAAGAAAAAAAGAGATATGAGTACAATTTTAAATTACAAAAATGCAATTCAAAATGATAAAAAAATATATTCAAAACATATTTAAACTATTTTATAAATATATTTATATTAAAAACAAAAATCTATTTTGTATCAGAAACACCTGTGAGAATTTTCTTATCTTAATAATAGAATAATTTTTTTATTATATTTTGTACAAAAATAGTCAATGTCACAAATAAAAAATAAAAATAAACAACAAATACATTTATAAAATGTAAAATTGCAAAAATAAATTCAGAATGAAAAAAATTAATAAAAACCTATTTTGTATCAGAAACACCAGTGAAAATTTTCATATCTTAATAATAGAATAATTTAGTAATTACATTTTGCATAAAAATGGTCAATGTCACAACTGAAAAAAATAAAAATAAAAATAATTTATTAATTATAAAAATGCAATTCAAAATTATATTCAAAATACAAACCTATTTTTATCAAAATATTAACCTTTTTTTTAATCAGGAATACCAGATAAAAAATTTTCTGATCTTAATAATAAAAACATTTCATTATATTTTACACAAAAATGGCCATTCTCACAAATGAAAAAATAAATAACAAAATAAAAATAATACATTAATAAAATGTAAAATTACAAAAAAATAATAAAAATGATAAAAAATTATATAAAACATTTTGAAAATATATTTATATTCAAAATCTAAACTTATTTTGTTTCGGAGACACCAGTAACAATTTCTTGATCTTAATAACAGAATAAATGTTCCATTATATTTTGCACAAAAATGGCCACTGTCACAAATGAACAAAAGTAAAAGATAATTTATTATAAAATTTAAAAACAAATTACATTGAAAATATGAATCTATTTTGTTTCAAAATAATAAAAACAAATGTATGAACAATTTAAAAAAATGTAATTTAATCAAAAACTGACAAATTTAAAAAAAAAAAAAAAATAGAGCACTTGCAACAACAATACGGAAATACACTGCAATATAACACACCAAACAAATGACCTACATTTAAATCCTTCATTCAAGGTCCAAAAATGCGCTGTATTGCGTAACTTAATCGCAGGTCAGTTCCACTAACCACAGCTGGACATGTAATGGACGATGACCAGACATTAAAGTAAACAGCTAATTTTCACAGAAGCTCATGGCCACCGTGTCAAATTCATTATGAGGTTTCAGAACTCATCAGAGGTATTTAATAAGAGCATTCATTAAACGGACATTAGATACTTAATAGGCATAGAATGCTGTGTGCAAGGCCACTTAATCAGGGCCTAAAACGGAAAGCAATTTCCATATTCAATACTTATGCCCCAAGGTCAGGCTATATAAACCTCTCTGGAGATGTCCTTTGGCAACTGTCACAGAGAAAAGAGTTCACACGATGAAATTTCATCCAGCGGTGATAAAAGAGAAGATACTTCTAAAATACGACAGACCGACTGCAACTACCACGGCGCATTTTTAAGATAATAGCGCACTTTCAGAGATAAAAAGGCCAGAGTAGTCAATTAAATCATATTTGTAATAGACTTTCATTCAAAATAATAAGAATATTTGACCGGTTATAAAATGCACACGCCAATTACTCACACCAAAAAGCTCACACCAATTACGGCACGACGGATACACGAGAATACAAATCAGTTTCCTGCATTTTGTTAATCAGCATGACAGTTTGACATTTAGCCAGCCCAACACACACTTTAGCACAAACGCACTGTAATGATTAGCAAGTGGAAAACAATTAGGAAATTATTTCACAGCCTAAAGACAAGAGTCAGCATCTGTATAGGTCAATCTGCCTAAGCGTATTTGACAACGGCAGCTCACAGATGTGTTTTCAACGTGCTCTCTGGCCCAAGAACATATTGAAAATGAGATGTTTGGCACTCTTCCACACTGCGATCAGCAATTATACTATATGTCGAGGTGAAAAAACGGCAAACCTAAAATCCTTCTTCCCATTAAGCAAATAATGATTCTTCTTGATTGGCTGCTTATTATGCACCTAATTTGCAACCCTCCTAATTGGCTGCCCAAAGAAACACTGAAAAATGTAAATGGAATGACTAACAGGGTAACTGCTCATCACTGAATCGCTTTCAAGATAATTAGAACGCTTCTATCAGCCTGTTCATTGGCCCTGAAGAAAATGTAGCTAAATATGATATCCACTCACAGAAGAGATGGTCCAGACCAACACACATTCCACTTAAACTAAAAAAAAAATTAATGAAGTATTGAAAGGACTACTATAATATGACATACACTAGCGTATACAGTACTGTGCAAAAGTCTTAGGCCACTAGTATTTTCACCAACAAAAAAAATGGTTTTAAGTCAGTTATTTCTATCTTTTGCTGTAGTGTGTGAGTAGGAAATATCAGTTTACATTTCTAAACATTCATTTTGCCATTAATTGTAATAATCTAGTGAGATTTTTGTTTGCACAAGGAGTCTGACAACAGCCAGTGCTCCACACAGAGATCTGATCTCACCATCATCCAGTCTGTCTGGAATGACATGAGGAAACAGAACAGACTGAGACAGACTAAATCCAGAAGAATTGTGGCAACATCTCCAAGATGCTTCAAGAAACCTGCGTGCAAAGCTACCTGAAAACGCAGTTTTAAACGCAAATATGGTTTACCAAATGTTGATTTAATTTAGTTAATAGAAGTTAATTGATAAATAAAATCTATTTATGGCATTATTTTTGACAGCGTCCTCATTTTACAGCATTTTTACACAAGTGCCTAAAACATTTAACAGTACTTTGCAGGTAGGTTTCTTGAAGCATCTTGGAGACGTTGCCACGGTTTCTGGATTTAGTCTCAGTTTGTTCTGTTTCTTCATGTCATTCCAGACAGACTGGATGATGGTCAGATCAGATCTCTGTGTGGAGCACTGGCTGTTGTCAGACTCCTTGTGCAAACAAAAATCTAACTGAATTATTATTACAATTAAAGGCAAAATGAATGTTTAGAAATGTAAACTGATATTTCCTACTGACACACTACAGCAAAAGATAGAAATAACTGGCTTAAAACCATTTTTTGTTGGTGAAAATACTAGTGGCCTAAGACTTTTGCACAGTACTGTACAGTAAAACTAAAGCATTGTCACAATCTTTTTAAAATAGTTTTCATAAAACAGATTGTATGAGCCGTATTTGAAGCCGTAGTATAACGCAGATAAATTCACACCTACTTTGCTCGGCAACCATAAACTCCCACAGTTGGGATAGTGATTAGTCTATACTTGGCAGTAGAATTGTTTATTTAGATTATTGTAAAGCACAGCAGTCCTAACTTCAATCTGTAGGTAAATCTGGAAGGCTAATTTCCCTTAGGAATGTACCTGGGGGTTTATTTACTTTCATGTTTTGCTTTACAACACAAACTACTTCAAATGTGAATTTTAAAGGTGTTTCTTTTAAGCACAAGTTGCTAAATAAGGACTATATACTTTGTGGTTAATCGAAACTTACACGAAACTTTGTGGAAGTTCCAGTCTATACAGTTTTATGCTAAAGTTTGGAATCCCTTGCAGAATGTAAAAATGTGAGTAAATTTAACTAAATAAGTGAGATCATACAAAATGCATGTTATTTTTAACATTTTTTTACATAAAAGATGTTTACATATAGTCCGCAAGACTAAAAAATTGTTGAAATTATTAAAATAACCCCCTTCAAAAATTTGCAAACCTTTGGTTCTTAATACTGTGTGTGGTTACCTGGATGATCTACGACTGTTTTTTTTTTTTTGTTTTGTGATGGTTGTTCATAAGTCCCTTGTTTGTTCTGAACAGTTAAACTACGTGCTGTTCTTCAGAAAAAATCTTCAGGTCCTGCAGATTCTTTAGTTTTCCAGCATATTTTGCATATTTAAACCCTTTCCAGCAGTGACTGTATGGTTTTGAGACTGAGATCTTTTCACACTGAGGACAATTGAGGGACTCAAACACAACTATTAAAAAAGGTTCAAACATTCACCGTTGCTCCTGAAGGAAACATGATGCATTAAGAGCCGGGGGGTGAAAACTTTTGAACAGGATGAAGATTTTTTCTTACTTTGTTGAAATATCTTTTTTTCCCATTTAGTACTGCCCTTCGAAAGCAACAGAAGACGTTTGCATGTTTCCCGGAAGACAAATTAGGTACAATTTACCTTGAACTTCAAAAGGTTTTCAATCCCCAGCTCTTAATGCATTGTTTCCTTCTGAAGCATCAGTGAATGTTTGAACCTTTTTTTTAATAGTTGTGTTTGAGTCCCTCAGTTGTCCTCAGTGTGAAAAGATGGATCTTAAAACCATACAGTCAGATGGAAAGGGTTCAAATGTGCCTCCTCTCACGTGACTTTCCCCAATTCCTTCTCAATTACCCCCCACCAAACTCACTGCATACTTTAGGGGGTGTGTTAAAACTCAGTGGGCTCAGGGGAGGCGAGCTCGACGCGGACACACGCTGTAACTTTTAACTGCTAGTGTCGCTGTTGGACAATGTTTCTTTAGAAAAACAAGTGATTTATAGGCTTTTTAATGTCATATTTTGTAACACTTGTGTTGTTTTATTTTGTGCTATGACCAAACACCTCACGTCTGTAGTATAACTGCTGTAATACAAAGTCTCTTGTGGCTTATTGCTATACAGAAATAAATACAATTTAAACAATAATTTAGTATGTTGTAGAGACTATCAATGGAATTTATGTTTAGTATCTCTCTGAGGTCTGCTGCAGAAATCACATAACTCAAACAGCACAAACAGTTCTCACTTGTCCTTGAACAGCTGTGAAAGCCAATAAACAGAAATTCTCAAAATGATGTAAATAAGGGCAACAAAACACATTTCTGAGCAAAAGCAGGTATAGCCCTGCCTCCAACAAAACCAATTTATCATGACACCATTTAATCCCATACATTGCCAGCTTCAATGAAAGAAGTTCACACATCAGGGGAGCATTCTGTCAAAGTTTTGTTTACCAACCCATACTTTCGACATCACTTAACGTCAAGCTTGAGTAACTTGAAATGTTTTGAATTTACTCACGATATGAAGAGCTATTGTGTTGCTGTTTATTCTAGCAAACTCCAACAAACTGTTAAAGCCACTGGGATGAAGATACTCACAAACCATGTAATTGTTCTTTTCCTCTGGGGATTGGACTATTTTTAAGGTGTTACAGTCGGTGGGCTCACCGAGCGTTCGAGTGATCAGGGGACCATAAACTAGCTCACACAGCTTGATATGCTCAGATTGACCAGCATCATCAATGTCTTGCCAGATCAAGCGTAAACCGAGAAAACCCCATGATGAAACAGGATTCAGTGGATGTCTTTTGACTGAAGTCAGAGTAAATTCATTACATTAACCGTATTGATATTGTACAACCCGTAATTTGAATTATAGAAATGATATTGAGAATTTATGTTTTTATTTAAAATGAACATGAATGATTTTCTTTTTCTTTTTTCCTAATTAAAGGGATAGTTCACTCAAAAATGACAATTCTGTCATTAATTACTCACCCTCATGTTGTTCCAAAGCTATAAATTATTTTGCCAAAATAAGAGGGATTATATAAAATGCATGTTATTTTTTTATTTAGTACTGACCTGAATAAGATATTTAATATAAGACATATTTTAATAAAGACATAAAATACATTTCCATATAGTCCACAAGATAAATTAATAGTTGGATTTATAAAAATGACCAAGTTCAAAAGTTTACATACACTTAATTCTTAATACTGTGTTGTTACCTGAATGATCCACAGCTGTGTTTTTTTTTTTTTTTGATAGTGATAGTTGTTCGTGAGTCCCTTGTTTGTCCTGAACAGTTAAACTGACCACTGTTTTTCAGAAAAAATCATTCAGGTTCCACAAATTTTTTGATTTTTCAGCATTTTTGTGTATTTGAACCCTTTCTAGCAATGACTGTATGATTTTGAGATCCATCTTTTCACACTGAGGACACTGTTACAAAAGGCTCAAACACTCACTGATGCTTCAGACGGAAACACGACACATTAAGAGCCGGAGGGGGGAAAACTTTTGAAGTTGAAGATGAGGGTAAATTTAACTTATTTTGTCTTCTGGGAAACATGTAAATACCTTCTATAACTTCTGAAGGGCAGTACTAAATGAAAAAAAAAAAAAAAAAAAGATATTTAGGCAAAATAAAAAAAAATTTTCACATCTTTATTCTGTTCAAAAGTTTTCACCCCCCGCTCTTAATGCATTGTGTTTCCTTCTGGTGCATCAGTGAGCGTTTGAATCTTGTGTAATAGTTGCATATGAGTCCCTCAGTTGTCCTCAGTGTGAAAAGATGGATCTCAAAATCATACAGCCATTGTTGGAAAGCGTTCAAATATGTAAAAATGCTGAAAAAACAAAAAACCAAGCGTATGTAAACTTTTGAACGGGGTCATTTTTATAAATCCAACTACTATTTTCTCTTGTGGACTATATGATGTGAAATAACATGCATTTTGTATGATTCCTCTTTTTTTTTGGTAAAATAATTAATAGGTTTGGATCGACTTGAGGGTGAGTACATAATGTCATCTTTAATAATTACCTAAATGAACAAATAGGCATTCTGAATCACCTTCAGCAAACAAAACGCTCTCGTTTCCACCCATTTCACTCAGGTCTGGTATGAAGCACCGTACCGCTACTGCACTCACATGAGTGAATATTGATTTGGTCTTCTGTTCTTTCCCTCTGGTGCACGTCACATCCACTCACCGCCTCACTGAGTGATGTGGTCAGCGGCATTCAACTACCTGAGATACAGATGCCCAAATCAACAGATCCTTAATCATTTCCCCAATGGACCACACGCATCTGAGGAAGAAAAAGAAAAAAAACACACACTTACTACAAACCACTCGCAGCCAATAATCACAGCCTTCAGAGTATAAAACAGTCCAATATTAGGTATAAAAATAGATATTTTAGAGATTTAACGTAAGCATTTATTAAGGAACCGAGGTTAGAAATAATCGAAAAACTTTACATGTGCTTCAGCCCGGCCTTAGCTCAATAGATCAGGTAGCATGACCTTACTTCAAGTGATAGATGCTGTCATTCAATCAAGAGGCCTTTTTTATACCTGTTCACATCCCATGACTCACCATTCAGCCGTCATTTCTGGAAGGAAGTCCATACAGATCGGCAAGATAAAAGGCTTGAATCACCGCTGCGATTTTCTGTGCTAAAGGGGACACAAACCCCCACATTATTCAAAAGCACTCTCTTGAAAAATCGACACACGTCACCTATATCGCAACTTCCTTTCGCCGCAACAGTGTTTCGATAATTGCAATATGCTGCGCAAATTGTATTGTGGAGAACGGACTCCACAGTTGTGACGTGACAGATAACAGAGATCATTCTCTCAAAGACAGACGTAGTGCACACAGCTGTTATTCTGGCGGTATGAGATGACTGCAATCAAACCGAGAGAAGACCTGTCATTTCCGACAGCTGAGGGTGCTTTTACCTTGCCCTTCGGCTGATTGATGTCATCACAGACGATGATAATGAATGCCAACTAAATTACTCCAGACAATCTTTAAAAATTCGTATTATCTATTAGTTTTGGCTGCAGCCATGTGTTTTGTGTTATTGCTTTTTTGTATGTATGTTGGCAGAAAATAGACATGAATTTGTCATTTTTCCTTGTCTCTTTGTCAATAAGACATTTTCTCTGCAAGAAAAAAAATTACAATTATTTAAAATTATTCAATTATTCCAAGGTTGAAAACTTTTAGATGTCAGCCCTAATTAAAATTAATTAATTAAAATTATTTTAAAGTAGAAAACTTTCAAATGTCAGCCCTTGTACCAAAATAAATCTTTAAAAATCACAGAGAAAATAATAATTTTTCATGCAAGGAAAAAACAAGGGAGAGAGAAAAAAAGATATTTTCTATGTAAAAAAAAATTAAAAAAAATACAATTATTTAAAATGATTACATTATTTTAAGGTCGAAAAGTTTCAAATGTCAGCCCTAATTAAAATTAATTAATTAAAATTATTTTAAAGTTGAAAACTTTCAAATGTGAGCCCTAGTACTACAGTAAGTCTTTAAAAATCCCAGAAAAAAATAATTTAAAAAAAAACAAAAAGGGAGAGAGAAAAAATTCTTTTCTCTGAAAGAAAAAAAAAATACAATTATTTAAAATGATTACATTATTTTAAGGTCAAAAAGTTTCAAATGTCAGCCCTAATTAAAATTATTTTAAAGTTGAAAACTTTCAAATGTGAGCCCTAGTAATAAAATAAGTCTTTACAAATCCCAGAGAAAAATAAAAATTTTTCATGCAAGGAAAAAAAGGGAGAGAGAAAAAAAAAAAAGATATTTTCTCTGCAAGAAAAAAAAGACAATTATTTAAAATTATTCAATTACTTTAGGGTCTAAAACTTTCAAATGTCAGCCCTAGTATTAAAATAAGCTTTTAAAAATCCCAGACAAAAGGATTTCAATTATTTTAATTACAATTATTTTAGAGTTGAAACCTTTCAAATCTCAGCCCTAGTACTAAAAAAACTCTTTAAAAATACCAGAGAAAATAATAATATTTCATGCAAGGAAAAAACAAGGGACAGAGGAAAAAAAGCTATTTTCTCTGCAAGAAAAAAATTACAATTATTTAAAATGATTACATTATTATGAGGTCGAAAACTTTCAAATGTCAGCCCTAGTACTAAAGTAAATCTTTAAAAATCCCAGAAAAAATAATCATTTTTCATGCAAGAAAAAAAAAAAAAGAGGGAGAGAGAAAAAAAAAAATCTCTGCAAGAAAAAAAATGACAATTATTTAAAATGATTGCATTATTATAAGGTCTAAAACTTTCAAATGTCAGCCCTAATTAAAATTAATTAACTAAAATTATTTTAAAGTTGAAAACTTTCAAATGTCAGCCCTAGTACTAAAGTAAATCTTTAAAAATCCCAGAGAAAATAATAAATTTTCATGCAAGGAAAAAAAAAAAAAAAAAAAAGAGGGAAAGAGAAAAAAAAATTCTCTGCAAGAAAAAAAAAAGACAATTATTTAAAATGATTGCATTATTTTAAGGTCAAAAACTTTCAAATGGCAGCCCTAATTAAAATTAATTAATTAAAATTATTTTAAAGTTGAAAACTTTCAAATGTGAGCCCTAGTAATAAAATAAGTCTTTAAAAATACCAGAGAAAATAACCATTTTTTATGCAAGTAAAAATAAAAAGACATTTTTTTTACAGTTATTTCAAATTATTTAATTATTTTAAAATTGAAAACTTTTAAATGTCAGCCCTATTATTAAAATAAGCTTTTTAAAAAAAACAGATAAAAGGATAAAAATTATTTTAAATTACAGTTATTTTAACATTGAAACCTTTCAAATGTCAGCCCTAGTACTACAATAAGTCTTTTAAAATCCTAGAGAAAATAATATATATATATATATATATAAAACAGGGTTATTTTTTTCATACACAAAGGGATATATTTTAAATTATGTATATTATTACATTATTATTTTCAATTATTTTAAATTATTAAATCATTTTAAAGTTGAAAACTTTCAAGTGTCAACCCTAATATTAAAATAAGCTTTAAAAAAAAGCTTCCAGACAGAAGAAACATTTTCCTTTTTAAAATTGCCGGTGTATTTCAACAAAGTCACACCATAATTCTTTTAACCCTAAAGTTCAAAGAGACTTCTGAAATCACTGTTCCAGTCTCCACTGCCAATTATAAGAGTAAAATAGAAAGAGAATACCTCTGGGAAACAATACGCCAACCTACGGATTGTGAAAAAATCTTATATGAAGATTTCTGTGTCATTTCTCAGCAAACCTTTCAAACATGTTGCATTTCCGGCGTTTGACGTAAGCATTGCCCCATAACTTGAGGACAAGAGGCTTTGTTGGATTTAACTCTAAATTTAAGACTGTCACCGCCAATCAGAGCGAAATTTGTTGACAAGCAGAAATAGATACAGCTCTGTAGCATGATAAACCAGACTGACAGTTTATCCGAGAAAACCTAATTCATCTCTCCTAAGCCTCTTCCACTCAAAAGAATGTTTGTTTCTTTATTTATTTCCACATTCAACAGTAGAACTACTTGGATCCAAAGCTGCGGTGTGCTGCCGCAAAATCTGAGATAAGGCGCTATGCTGAGGTTTGCCTGGCCAGCTTTGGGAGGTGGCATTATCACCCACTGCCGTGGCGCACATATCACAAACACACTTCAACCTTCAGAAAGCAAACCCTGTTATCTGTCCAACATTCACGCCGCTTCCCAGTACAGAACGGTAACCTCGATTTACACGCTGGGCCTAAAGATATTTGTTTGGACATGACATGAGGGTTCTTGAAATCTTTGATTTAAAACATCATAGGAAGGTTCGCGAGACAAGAGTTCCAATTTGTGGAGAAGTACACCTTTTAAATGAAAGGAACTGCCTTTGATCTTAAAAATAAGCCAAAGACTTTCATCTATGGGATGTGGCTGAAACCCATTACTTTTGTTTACATGTGTCACCCATTTCTCTAACTCAAAGCTAAATGTTATAAAATTACCAATCTGCTTTAGATTGTGGCTTCTTTTAAGAGAGCTGACAATTAGGAAAGTGACTGGATTCTAGAACCTTTTGATGCTTGGCACCTAGGGTGACCACCTAGCAATAGGGCTGTTGCGGGACATAGATGTGATTTTGCGGGACAATGCGGGACACGTGTGAGACTGATACATTTTCTACTGTTACGCTGTGTAAATAATGACTACATCCGTTGTCATATGCGCTAATCTGTGTTTCTGAGCGCGCACATGCAAGCGAGAGAAAGTGCGTCTTTTTTGTGAGATTGAAGAGAATCCACCTGCGAGATAAGAGATTTGTGCTTGCGCATTTTGATGCGCCCCGCATTACAATAATATGCTCTGGACACGTCATTAAAATAACGCCATAGAAACCGCCTCAAACGAACTATTAAGAAGAAAGCGTCTAAAAGCTGCATCGATTTTTTTTTTAAACTAAAATTAATGGAGAATATCGTGTTTTTCCGTGTGCGCTCGACCATTCCCGTCGGTGGTCCTAGATCACTTGACGATGTCCGCAAATATGCGCAAAAATAAAAAGATTTCTTAAAAAGACAAAAGAATGCATGGACGTTTTCTTAATATGATCATTTAAAACCAACAGGCTGATGAAAATGCGGGACATTTTCTCAATGTAACAGAAGAACACTCAATATGCGACGTGCGGGACAAGGGGTGAAAATGCTGTGCGGAACAACGCAAAGCATGACAGGTGGTCACCCTATTGGCACCCCCAAACTGTACGAGTCCATTGCAAGATACCCCCTATAATAAATACAGCCTTGCTGAGCATAAAAACATAAAAAAAAAAAAAAAAATGAATACTGTAAATTCATGTCCCAGTAACATTTTCTTGGTTAAATAAACATTACTTCGGGGTAATCCCAGAATAAAAACCCATATTGTATTTTTACATTAACAATGTAATTAGGCTATTCTTAAAGTTAAGTATAAATCTCATCAGTTTAGTGTTTTTAAGCATTTATTCCATGTTCTGTTTCATAATAAACTTATTTTCGGATAATCAGTCATCAGAGCTTGTTAAATATTGTACCTTTAATTTCAACAATCTGATTGCTCACTATAAAACCCCACAGATCATGTTTTCAAGTCATTTGAAGTTTCATTTTGACTTGAAAAAGTGGTGATATATAAGTGTGTGAGTTGTTTACTTACCGTTTTTAGTTAATCTTCCCATTAACGCCATTATATTGTTAATTCAGACTGATTTGCAGGTTTGCATTGCCTCCTCTTTTGCTGCTGGACAGATTTATTTTAGAAATACTAGTGATGTATACACTTTTTATGTCATATTTTGTAATATTTGCATTGTTTTTTTTTTGTACTATGATTTTTGTCTTGGAGGAAACACCCATGATTTAATTCACATATATATACAGTTGAGGTCAAAAGTTTACATACACCTTGCAGAATCTGCAAAATGTTCATTATTTTACCAAAATAAGAGAGATCATACAAAATACATGTTATTTTTTTATTTAGTACTGACCTAAATAAGATATTTCACAAAATAATGGTTGAATTTATAAAAATGACCATGTTCAAAAGTTTACATACACTTGATTTGTAATACCTCGTTTGTCCTGAACAGTTAAACTGCCCGCCGTTCTTCAGAAAAACCTTTCAGGTCCCACAAATTCTTTGGTTTTTCAGCATTTTTGTGCATTTGAACCCTTTTCAGCGATGACTGTATGATTTTGAGATCCATCTTTTCACACTGAGGACAACTGATGGACTCATATGCAACTATTACAGAAGGTTCAAACGTTCACTGATGCTCCACAAGGAAAAACCATGCATTAAGAGCTGGGGGATGAAAACATTTGGAATTTGAAGATCAGGGTAAATTTAACTTTTTTTGTCTTCTGGGAAATATTAAAGTATCTTCTGTAGCTTCTGAAGGGCAGTAAAAATAAACTATATTTAAGCAAAATAAGAAAAATGTACGC
Organism: Cirrhinus mrigala; assembly: GCA_036247105.1. Taxonomy (NCBI): domain Eukaryota; kingdom Metazoa; phylum Chordata; class Actinopteri; order Cypriniformes; family Cyprinidae; genus Cirrhinus; species Cirrhinus mrigala. The sequence continues at coordinate 18,137,402 of CM070027.1, read as the reverse complement.
ATCTTTATTCCGTTCAAAAGTTTTCACCCCCCGGCTCTTAATGCATTGTTTCCTTCTGAAGCATCAGTGAGCGTTTGAGCCTTCTGTAATAGTTGCATATGAGTCCCTCAGTTGTCCTCAGTGTGAAAAGATGGATCTCAAAATCATACAGTCATTGTTGGAACGGGTCCAAATACACAAAAATGCTGAAAAACCAAAGAATTTGTGGGACCTGAAAGATTTTGCTGAAGAACAGCTGTCAGTTTAACTATTCAGGACAAACAAGGGACTCATGAACAACTATCACTAAACAAAACAACACAGTAAGGGGATGTAAACTTTTGAACAGGGCCATTTTTATAAATTAAAATACTATTTTCTCTTGTGGGCTACATGTAAACGTCCTTTATCTGAAATGTCTTATTCAGGTCAGTACTAAATAAAAAACAACATGCATTTCTGATCCCCATAACTGGCTATTTTTCCAAAAAGAGTAAAGCATAGCTAAATTGTGATATTTCTGATACTTCTTTTGAGCCTCGGCATCAAGGATGTAGCAGCAGTATTTTGAAGTTAGCATTTTGGACAAATTTCTAAAAAAAAAAAAAGCACAAATACTCATTATCCTGTCCTGGAGGCAAATGCTCCATTTCTGTCAATTCCAGCTGCCCTGAAAATCTTGATGTTTACCGTGGCAGATGCAGAGTGGCACATGGCTGGCTGTAGTAGAGAGAAAAGGACAAGCAATAGATTACTGACCATAATAGTGCAGACTAAGGAAAGCTTGAATGTATTTACTCAGCTGTCTAATAAAAGCATTGATAAAGGATCATCTTTGACCCTCACCAACACTCAAGATGCATGAAAGAGGATTCCACAACTAACTGGCAACCACATTCCTCTATATGATCTATTTAGATATTATAATAATGAAAACTCACCTCAATACACATTGTGGCTCCTCAGCAAGAGTTAAAGATACAGTGTGGATCGATTTAACAGCATTATTCTTGATTCTGAACCTTAAGCCAAACCTGTCCACGGTCAAAATGAAATCAAAGAGTCCATATCGGAGCACATTGTGGTGTGAGATTCAAGCTGCCAGCAACAATGATCTTGGTCAGTATACAGTATTACCTCTAACGCTTTGAGAATAAAAAGTAACAAAACATGTCTACTTTCTGAGCAATTTCATTGCCTTGGTGTTACAATGTCCCTGCAATTTCTGCTATCAGACTGGCAGAAAAAAAGCCATTCCTAGCGAACAATGTCAGGACTGTGGTTTAATGAGAGACGCTGATTCATCTACGGATTCCTGGCAGTGCAACCAAATTAAAAAGAGATAGCTTTGTAGGTGCTTAAAGACTATCGGTTTATCTCCTATACTGAGATATCTGTAGACACACGACGTCCTGCCTGCTTTGAAAGTCTCAGGTCTGGATAGAATTAGCAAATAATAATAATAATAATAAGGAAGACTCGCATTATCTGCACTTTGATAATGAGATGAGGTTTATTAAACCCCCAAAATACTGTTTGCAGCAAGGCCTAAGGTACACCACCCTCTGTTTTGGTGATGTGTATCTATTTATCATCACATATGCATTCATAGGTGTGCAGTCAGTCTGTTGACAGAGTGATCTCTCCAGCTGCTGTAAAGGCAGAGACAGCGTCTGCTTGAATCTTAATCAAACAGCACCATCTCACTGGATTTAAGTTGGTATCAAAGGCTTATTTCAAATGCAGGTGCTTCGCTGGACAGAGGGTAATTATCCCCATTATTCAAATGACACAAAGGCGGCCCTTTCATATTTCATGGCCTTTTTGTTTTGTTGCCGTCCCTAACGCAAGTGTGCACTTTTCTTCCAGCGCCACACAAAAGGCTTGATTCTGTTTTCCTTCTCCATGCTCTCGTTTTTTCCTCTACCGGAGAGGCCTAAGGTCTCTGTTTTGCAAACCGATTCATAGCAATCAGGGTCCCTGGCGATTAATTAGGCTGTCTGCCCAGAGCAAGGCGTGTCTGTCACAGCAGGTCAGCGTCACCTAGTTCTGCAGCGTCCATATCATACCGCACATACACAGTCAATCATAAACAACCGCACTGATCTCCAGTTTCAAATGCATGGCAGAAAAAGAGCAGTAGATAGCTATACAGCTACTATCGAAGATGACAGATAGATAGATAGATAGATGTTTTCATTTAATGAAGGGAACCTTGTAATGCGCCTCTCATCCAATAAATCGTAATAAGCTTTGTGCTTTGTTACTTTTGATATGAAACAAAGTCTCACATTTCAAATTCTATCCATTTTATTACAATATTCAAACAATGAATACCATTTTGGCAGATCACTGTAGTGGCTCATTTCAAGAGAAGCGGCTTCAATAAAAGTTACAGCATGAAATGAAATGAATAAACATTCGAAGGTACACTACCAGTCAAAAGTTTTTGAACAGTAAGATTTTTAATGTTTTTAAAAAGTCTCTTCTGCTCAACAAGCCTGCATTTATCTATTGATCTAAAGTACAGCAAAAACAGTACAATTTTGAAATATTTTTACTATTTAAAATAACTGTTTTGTATTTGAATATATTTTAAAATGTCATTTATTCCTGTGATTTCAAAGCTGAATTTATATCATCATTACTCCAGTGACATGATCCTTCAGAAATCATTCTAATATTCTGATTAGCTGCTCAAAAAACATTTTTTATTATTATTAACAGGTTTCTTCAGATGTTCAGTTTTTCAAGTTTCTTTGATGAATAGAAAGTTCAGAAGAACAGCATTTATCTGAAATAGAAATCTTTTGTAACATTATAAATGTCTTTATCGTCACTTTTGATCAGTTTAAAGCATCCTAAATAAAAGTATTAGCTTCTGTAACTTCTTTCCCAAAAATAAATAAATAAATAAATAAATAAAAATTATACTGACTCCAAGCTTTTGAATAGTATAGTGTATAATGTTACAAAAGCTTTTTTACTTCTGGCTGATCTTTGGATCTTTCTATTCAAAGAATCCTAAGAAATGTACTCAAATGTACTGTTTTAAATATTGATGATAATAATAATAATAATAATAATGATAATAATAATATGCAAATGCAATTCAGCATATTAGAATGATTTCTGAAAGAACCTTGTGAAACTGAAGACTGGAGTAATGATGCTGAAAATTTAACTTTGGTCACAGTAATACATTACATTTTAAAATAAATTCAAATAGAAAGCAGTTATTTTAAATAATTCAAAATTTTACTATTTTGCTGTACTTTGGATCAAATAAATGCAGACTGGTGAGCAGAAGGGAATTCTTTAAAAAAAAAAAAAACATTAAAAATCGCACTGTTCAAAAACCTTTGACTGGTAGTGTAGGTTAAAACAGAGTACAACTAACGGAAATCCAAATCTGTCATGCAATCACTCAATCAGTATTTCAACTGTGGAAAGACATAGGCCTACTGTAAATATAACAGCTTGTAAACAATGTCATGTAACGTCACAATAAAAAAAAACACTTTAGTCAGCTAGAAAAAACTCTAGAGAAGAGCATTTTGACACAAGTCAAGTTTTTAAAAACAGACACTATTTAAATGTTTATATTTCAAAAAACTATTTTGAGTACAAATATATTTATGTAATATATATATATAAATCCAAAATAATCTATATAGAATTGAATCAAATCGTAAGCTTGTGAATAGAAATCAAATCGTGACATTTGTCTCAATACCAAACACTAGTAGATAGACAGACAGATGACAGGTAGATAGATAGATAGATAGATAGATAGATAGATAGATAGATAGATAGATAGATAGATAGATAAAAAATCTGAGTATTTCAAGCCACAATTCAGACACCTTACGAAACAATAGAGAATAAATGTATAAGACCTGACACTTATTTGCATCAAATGGCTCCCTATGTGATAACTGAGTGTGTGGGAGGAAGGCTTAGTGCCAATTTCTGTCTTGCTTATCAGTGTTACTATGTGTGAGATTGCCACTGACATTCACAGCTGGTCTGCTTCAATTCTGTGACGGGAAATAATGTGTATGTGTGTGTGTGTGTGTGTGTGTGTGTGTACCTCACAGCGGCATATGCTACCATCCGTCATATGAATCTCACCTGAGCAATCAGAATTAGCGCAAATCATTCAACACATCACACAGGCCGTGTCGGGAGAAATGAGTGATGCAAGGATGAGCAGTCGATATTTTTAGTTGCCTACAGAGAAAATTCTTCAGCTTTATCACTTTGATTACGATTTGGCAAATCATACTGGAGAGATAAGTTGGCTTGGTTGAAAAGGTAAAGCTTTGAAGACAGCGCCCCCTGTTGGATAAACTACTTTAATACCCAAGGATGTGGAAAGAGAAAGAAAGTATAAATGAAATTAAAACTGATTTCATTTCTTTTTAAAAATGGCTTTACAGTGACGTCAACCATGCCCACGACGTCTGAGGTATGATTTCAATACTGCAATATTTCTATTATTCTTATTACACCCTACATTTCTCATTCAAAACGACAATTTCTGCATGTACGATTTCAGAATGCAAACATCCAAAACATGACTGGAAATATTCGGACAGGTTCAGATTAAGTCATGCCTACACTTTTTAGTCTGGAAGTAATACTTTTAATAATTCATATATGGTAGGCTATAAAGGTCACAAATTGGTAATGATGAATAAAAATATATATTAATTTTATAAAAATAGTACGGCATACCGGTCGTTAAATGCAACAGGCCCATATAAATATTAAATATATTTTATGTTTAGGCTACATACATCGCCCCCTATTAAAGAAGAGACCAGGAGTCGATAACAACCATCCACAAGAATATTGTTATAACATGCTGTAATTTGTAAAAATCAAGCAGCCAAATGAGGCGGTAACATGTCAGAAATGTTTGCCGTTACAGTAATGTGGAGATTTTCAATGACATAATTACTATTTTATGTTCTTCTGACAGACATAGAAACAAAATTGCTTCCTCTATTTTCATTCAAACTAAGAAATAATCCAGCAGTCGGGGTGTTTTTCTCCTTTTAATCAAAGTGACATTGATGAACAAATGTAGTCCACTAATATTATTGTTTAAATGCATTTTCAAAAGGCCTCCAATACACAGCGCTTGAGGAGAAGAATTAATGTTTTCACACCTTTTGACGCACAAAAGACTGTTGGTTTCGATACACGACGACCCAGGGACATGTATCCCTTTATGGATCACAGGGGCACTTCAAAGCCCCCAAAGACCTCACAGACCATCAAAAGACTGCAAGTTTCTATAAGTGAACTTAGATGGCCTGCCAGCACTCATGACGTTCACTTTCCAGAGGACGGTGTAGGAGAAAGACCTCAGGGACAGTATTCCTCCTCAGCGTGGTGGATAACAGGCTAACCTTTGACTTTGACTGACATGAGGCAGTTTACCTGCGGGGTCCTGAGCGCGGTTTTTGCGCTCTGGGTCGGCCTAGTGAGCTCCACGGCGTCGTTTCCTGGATTCCACGAAGCGTTCAGGAGCAGGATGCGAGCACCTGACAGGAACGGCGGAGGTCAGGCGGGTCACAGCCGACACACGAATAGATATCCGCTGTATATGCTGCACCTCTACCGGACACTTCTGACTGGAGACGACAAACACATGAGCCATGAAAATCCGACTCTTTATGACTCTGATTCGGTCTTGAGTCTCGTCGCCAAGAGTGAGTATATATAAATTAATTTTATTTTATTTTTTTTTTTAAATCTTTATGCTGACTTATGTAATTGCTTAGTGTTTAAACCGCAGAAAAGCGTCAATATAACAGTTTGTAAACAATGTGTCACGTAACGTCACATTTACCTCAGAAAAAAAAAACATTCGGTGACCATAAACTCGTTAGTCAGCTAGAAAAATGAACTCTAGAGAGGAGCATTTTGTTAAATATATGCACAATTTAGGCATATTCGGTATAATTTTTACTGTTCTTTAATATTTAACCCATGTTTGAATAAATCCCTCAAGTTTTTAAGACAGCCACCATTTAAATGTTTATATGTGACCCTGGACCACAACACCAGTCATAAGGGTCAGTTTTTAGAAATTGAGATTTATACATCATCTGAACGCTGATAAATAAGCTTTCCATTTATGTATGGTTTGTTAGGATAATGTAATATTTGGCCGAGATACAACTACTTGAAACTCTTGAATCTGAATCTGCAAAAAAAAAAAAAAAAAAATTGAGAAAATCGCCTTTAAAATTGTCTGAATGAAGTTCTTAGCAATGCATATTACTAATCAAAAATATTTGATATATTTAGAAACTTAACAAAATATCTTCATGGAACATGATCTTTACTTAATGTTCTAATGATTTTTGGCATAAAAGAACAATCGATAATTTTGATCCATACAATGTATTGTTGGCTATTGCTACAAATATCCCCCTGCTACTTAGACTGGTTTTGTAGTCCAGGGTCACATATTTCATTTGTATACAAATCAGTTCATTTTAACCCCCAAAATTATAATGTAGAACCAGCAAACTGTATACTTTTTTTTAACATTATAAATGTTAAAAATGATATTTAATTGAATTAAATTGAAAAAAAAAAAGTGTTAATTAAAATGAAACGCAATATGGATTCATGCATTTAGCATTCAAACATTTTCAAGACTGCCTATATTCCTACAGAACGCGTGTTATCGTCAGTGAAAAATGAAATAATTTAAAACAACGCTTTATTTACATTTATTTATTTGTTTGGTTAGCAAGTAGCCCTGTGTTAAGTGCCACTATGTAAAATCACCCGCCGGTCATTATCGCAAAACAAATCTCCTCAGGTTTATACAAGACCCCCCGGGAAAATAATTTGATAGGTAGTAGTTTAGCTGGTTCTTGGCTATTAGCCAAGTCATGTATTATGCTTATTAGTTAGCGTGTGTATTAGCGTCAAGACGTCTGTTTCAAAGTGGCTTGGCCAGCAATACACATCTAAACAATAAGAACTTTCTACTTTATTAATTGCTTGTCCCGAATGTTGCCATGTGTGAAAACATCCTTTAAGATAATTAAGCACCACACATCACTTAACCTTTCTAGACTGTCTGACCAGAAACTAATTTCTTCTCCAAATATTTTTCAGCTTGCCATCAGGTTGGTGACAACCTAGCAGTGACGTTCGACATGTCCTCCATATCAGCAAGCGACAACGTCCAGCGTTCTGAGCTTCGTGTTCGGCTTCCAGAATTTGCTTCTGAGATGGAAGTAGACATCTATCACGCATCCAAACGCGAGTGCGAACAAAGCCCCTGCGACGAAGTGCGGATTCACCTCGGCACTGTGAAGGCCAAACCAATTGAGTCAACCTCCCAATCCTCTTGGAGGGTCTTCAACATCACAGCGCTGCTCAACTACTGGTTGCTCCAAGGTGAAAGCATGTTCTCGGAGGAACCTGTTCAGATGCCTGCAAGGTCTAAGGACAAGGGGCACAAGAACGTCCGGCATCTTACAGCCAACAGAGTCATGATGGTGGTTTACTCCAAGCAGAACCGAGCGAAGACGTCCACCCTCATTCAGACCGCAGAGCACTCCAAGTACGTAGCTCTGGACCGGGAACCTGCACCTCGGCGTCACAGGAGGAACCACCGGACTGACGACAGAGTTCGTGACGCAGCAGCTAGCGCAAATCTAGGTGTTTCACAAGATGAAGGAGAGAAGAAATCTCTTTGTAGGAAGGTGGACATGTGGGTGGACTTCGATCAGATTGGATGGAGCGACTGGATTGTGTATCCGAAGCGTTACAACGCCTATCGGTGTGAAGGCAGCTGTCCTACACCTGTAGATGAGACCTTTACCCCAACCAACCATGCCTACATGCAGGTAAGAATCGACAAACATTTAAAATAGTTGTGATAATGTTTACACTTTGCCAGACTGATACTAATGTTTGTTTATCGTCTTCTCATTTGCAGAGTCTTTTGAAGCTACACCACCCAGATCGCGTCCCATGCTTGTCCTGCGTTCCCACCCGTCTGGCTCCGCTCTCAATGCTCTACTATGAGAACGGCAAGATGGTCATGAGGCACCACGAAGGCATGGTTGTAGGGGAATGTGGCTGCCATTGAATCTCCAAACCCCAAAGAACTCAACACTAGCACTTTGGATACGTTCCTTAAATCCAGAAATCATATTTAAGCACAAACGAAGATAAATTGCTTTAATTTGTACAGTATTTTCACTTGGAATCATGAGGCACCTGGACGACTTAATGCTTTGTGTTTGCCTAATTTGTAAATAGCACAGTATGTAAATGACCAAATGTAATAAAGTGTTTCATAATGGTAATAAATGTGTTTTTTCATTTTTTTGTGGAGATGAATAAGAAAAACACCTCTCAATTCTCTGGTGTTTGATATTTTTTAATGCTTAAATGTCTCCAGAAATAACAGGGCAGTTTTAGAGAACTTCACAGCAAAAAAACAAAAAAAACAAAAAAGGCATTTTACATTCTGTTCAATGACACTTTAGGTGATCATACGCATCAGGATAAACAGAAATTAGATTCTATGTTACAAAAAGTATCAACGCCGAATGGAAAGTGGTCAAATTCACTGATCAAGGTATGTTGAATTTCTAAGAGTTGGCATCTGGATTTATTCCACATGATTCTTGAAAAAAGGAAACCATCAAGAAGAGAACGGTTGCTCCCTCTATTGACCGTTTTGTAAAACTACACAAATCTGTATCAAGCAAACAATATCACATGGTAGTCTGTGAGATGTCCTCCATGTCTTAGGCAGAAGTAGAGCTGCATCATCGATGTGCTTGGGATGCACTATCTGACATCTGAGACAGTGGCTCTTTCAGGCACAACAGTGTTAGCTGATGTCGAGAATCTAAAGTAATGGCTTTGTGCGCGTCTTGAACGACAGCATCGGTACGGGAAAGGAAAATATCATTTAGACAGCAGATAAGTGAAAGAAAAAAGACAGATGACATGGAAGGAGAAGTCTTCTGTGCATTTATCCTCTCAGGGAACAGTTATCATCACAGTAATATTTGTTACAGTCGTCGCCTCCTTTGTGTCCTCTATTGTAGTTAGATGTCCATTTCAAACTGGGCATCGTCCCCTTGAAATCACAAAACATTAATTAATTAATATTTGTTTAAGGCATATTTAACCCTTTATCATCATATTTGATACAAAATATCCCTTTAAGTTATAAATATGCTCAAAACTACATGCCTTAAGTCATCTGATTGATAATTGATAAATTCAGGTCATGGTCCACATCATTTTATCATCATATTTGTCATCATATCAAGCAAACTTCAGTCTAGTAAGTGTTCATCTTGAAAAATCACAAACAATTTTATATAGACTGAACTGAGTGAAGTTTGCTTGATTATACATATGTCATTTTTAGAAAAATTATGTTAAGAGTATTAAATATGATACATCAAGTCTTTGAGGAAAATTGAAACAACTGAACTTTGATCTTCCAACTAAGCAATATTATCTTTTTAAACATTATTGGGTGATATAAAATGATAACTGATATTTATATGCATTTTATGTAAGCAATCTGTAAGTAAACTATTTACATACTGTATAAATAACAGCAATTGTATAAAAATGCATGTTTTTGCTCAGTTTGGGTTTCTGAATAAAGCTGAGCTGTTATTTTTTTCCTCGGGGTATAAGCTCTGAGTATTTTTTTCTTACATCATACTATCCAAAAAAAAAAAAATAAATAAAAAAAAAAACCCTTTAACACCTTTAAGATTTTTTGAAGAAATTTAAAGAAACATTTTTGGACTATAAATTTTATTATTGTAAAATAATATAACTTCTTTATTATTATAAAACAATGCATTTTAATGTTATCATTATAATTTATTATTTTAAATATGATAAAACTTTCATCAAATTTCATCTGTCAGGCTTTTCATGGTTAATAACAAATTTTAGCTTTAGTGCACATTTACCTGCCCTAAATATTTTATAGTATAAATTATTATTGTAAAATAATATACATTTTCATTATAGAACAATATGCATTTTATCACATTTTATTATTATAAATATTATACAATTAATTTTTCATGTCAGGCTTTACGTGGTTAATCATTTTTTAGCTTCAGTGCACATTTACCTGCACTCAGTACTGTAAAATAATATGGTTTTATCATTATAAAGTAACATGCATTTTGTTATCATATTTTATTATATATTATTACTATTATTATTATTATTATTATAAAATTCAATTTTTTTATATTTCAGGCTTTGCATGGTTAATAATTTTAACTTCAGTGCACATTTACCTGCGCTAAATATTTTTAGACTATAAATTTTATTATTGTTAAATAACATTTTTATAATTAAAAATATATTATTGCTATCATTACATTTTATTACTATAAACATGATAAAATTTTATTATTTCATGTCAGGCTTAACATGGTTACTAAATTTTTTTTACCTGCATATAGTATTATATAATAAATAATATATAATTATTATATTTCATTATTATTATAAAACAATATACATTTTATTGTAATTATCATATTTTCTTATTATAAATAATCAAATTTAATTATTTCATGTCATACTTTACATGGTTATAATAAAAAAAAATTAGCTTCAGTGCACATTTACCTGCGCTAAATATTTTTAGACTATAATTTTTATTATAATAAAACAACATGCATTTTATTTTTATTACATTTTATTATTGTAAATATTATAAAATGTAAATTTCATATGCCAGGCTTTACATGGTTAATAAATTTCAGCTTCAATGGACATTTACCTGCACTAAATATTTTTAGACTGTACATTTTATTATTATTAAACAATGTGCATTTGATTATTATTACATTTTATTTTTATTAATATCATACAATTTAATTATTTCATACGTCATGCTTTACTTGGTTAATAACAAATTTTAACTTCACTGCAATTTACCTGCGCTCTTGTCCGCCAGGGGGCTGATGCTGTTATTATTAACAATCTGTTTGGGATAGGCCTTGTCATTATTCATGGTGACCGAAGGAGGACTGGTCACCCCCGGAATGTCAGGGAGGCAGCAGGGCGGCGTACGGGCCAACGGGGAGCTGCGACAATCCAGCAGGAACTTTCGGTCATAGATAATCCGGGTGCCTATATAGTAATTCAGCAATCAAATAAAGATTACTTTATGGGAAGGAAACATAAGTCCTACAACAGTCTACAAGTACAAAGTTGACCGACAAGCCTGTGAAAGCATGGAGGCCAGCCAGGTGCGTTCAGTCTGTGCCATGTTAGTATTACCGTCTACATCCGATCCAAACACGTCTAAACATGTTCCTACAACGTGCAGTTTACAAGACTCAAGAGTTGCATCACTAAAAGTTGAGCTTTGTAAAGTGTCAATGTTTGACAACTATTTTTCATTGCATTTTTTCCTTATCAGAACAGAAAAGTACAAGCTGAAAAGGAGTAGTGAGAACATACTATCAGCTCTCCTCCTATCAACCCTGTTGAACCTACTGTGAACAGTCACACATACACACACACACATCCTTGAACCACAACACACACTCATTGAGGTCAAGCTATGGGTGCATTATGGTGTAAACAACTGCGTGAAAAGCCTATAAACATAACATTAGTTTATGCATAGAAATCAAGCATGATATATTGCTCTTGGGAATTTGTGTCACATCTTACATCACGGCTGAAATGATGATCTGGACAAGCAGTGATTGACAATGTTTACAATAATAAGAATAGCCATCCTTATTCACTAGAAAAGCAGAAGCGGCCGTTTACAATGGGAAACCAAGAATCACATGCCTCGAGAGCCGTCACGTCCTCTTTTGTCAACTGTTTACAAACGGTGTCATCTGACAAAACCACAATGTACATAATAAAACATAAAAAAAAATAATAATTACAAGAGAAATTATAGAATGTTTTGTCAGCTATATATATATAATTTTTTTTTTTTTTTTAAATGTAAAAAAAAAAAAATCACGCATAATATTAAAACACATACCAGCCTGTCCAAAATACACCTGAAGGTCGTTCAAGGCCATGATGTCATCTTTAGTGATTTTAACGTCACATTTTTAATGGTTAAACGGGTTTGTAATAAAACAGCCTCTTTATTTAGAATGTTTAATTATTTAATTCAATATTTTAATCAATTAGCTCCCATTTTTACGTTTGGAATTTTATATTTGAACATTATTTCAACGTCTGTGAAGACCAGAAGAACACTGTTTAGCAAAACGTTACTAGGACGAATAACGTCACTAGACTTTTAACGACTGCCGTCGTGTCAATAAAACAATGTTCTTCTCGCCGTGACGTTAACATTCCTGAATTTATTACCCCTTCACATGTAGAGTTCAAAAGCAAACAATACAATACAATCAGGAGCGTTAGGAGTAAGCGCACCGCAGTGTGTCAAGCACAAAGACAAAGCAAGCGGTGAACGAGCTGTGAGATGCATCGCTATGTCGCGGTCAAAACAAAAACAATGCATGCACTGCGACAGCTGCGAATGCCCACATACGATTCATCTGCAAGTTCGTGACATTTACCTCCAGGAGTCGTGCTAAAAAGGGTCCCTCCGGGTGTTGTGGAGTAATCATGAGGCATATGGGCCGCATCGTTGATTGTGACTCGTCTGGTGGTCGGAATTGCCTGACTGGTGGTCTTCTGACTGCCCATGGACATTTTCAACACTAGTGCAATCGCAAATTCAGCCAGCTGCCTTTATCAAATAGTGTCTTTGCACCTTGAAGCACAAGAATAAAACAGTTACGCTCGAATTTCACCGGGAAAATGTATATGTTAGCAGCAGTTCGGTATCAAGTCACTTTGTTGAATTTTTTTTTACCTTGTCCGTTTGTGGCAAACTTGACTACATACAAAAATAAATAATACTAAATATTTCAGCCTGTATAACACTTCATTCACACACTCACACTCGCAAACTAGCTAAAATGCTAGGCTTCTCCGTGACCACGTTTTCTCTCTCACTCCCTCATGCACACACCACGCACTCAACAAAACACGAGCAGGAAAAGGCTATTTAAAACGGAGAATTGATGCAACTGCGCCCCCACTGGTGTGCGGCGGTATTGTAAGAGCATGATGGGAAATGTAGTTTTTTTGCGAGTTGTTTACGTTACACTGATTCATGGACGAAGCTTTACATGCCATTCGTGTACTTTAATGGCCTTTTTTTTTTTTTTTTTACCGAAATTAGTTAGAGATGTAACACAAAAACATAATTCGGTTTGATTTTCTCTTAAGTTTAACAAAATTATTGTTTAGAAGTTGCTTAGTAGTTATTTTAGAATATTTTAAAATATCACACATTCTGTAAAAATATTTGAAATTCCTAATTAATTTTCTTTAAATAATTACTTAGAGATGTAACACACAAACAAAAATTGGTTTGATTTTCACTTAACTTTAATAAAATTGTTTTTAAAAAGTGGCTTAGTAGTTATTTTAGAATATTTTAAAATATCACACATTCTGTAAAAATGTTTGAAATTCCTAATTCATTTTCTTTAATTAAGAAATTACTTAGAGATGTAACACACAAAGAAAAAACGGTTCGATTTTCACTTAACTTCATCAGAATTATTTTGAAAAAGTTAGTTATTTTAAAATATTTTAAAATATCACACATTCTGGTTAAATGTTTGTAATTCCTAATTAATTTTCTTTAAGTAACTAAGAAATTACTCAGAGATGTAACACAAAATCAAAATTCTGTTTGATTTTCGCTTAACTTTAATAAAATGATTTTTAAAAAAGTTGCTTAGCAGTTAATTTAGAATATTTTAAAATATCACACATTCTGTAAAAATGTTTGAAATTCCTAATTCATTTTCTTTAAGCAATTAAGAAATAACTTAGAGATGTAACACAAAAACAAAATTCGTTTTGATTTTCTCTTAACTTTAACAAAACTATTTTGAAAACATTTCTTAGTAATTATTTTAGAATATTTTCAAATTACAGAATGTGTGATATTTTAAAATATTCTAAAATAACTAACTTTTTCAAAATAATTTTGTTAAAGATAAAGAAAAAATCAATCCGAATTCTGTTCTTGTGTTAAATCAAGTAAGTTGTTACTTACTTAAAGAAACTCTAAGTACTCCAAGTAATTTCCTAATTACTTAAAGAAAATTAATTAGAAAATAACACACAAACTGCATAACTTTTTAAAAAAATGATTTAAAGATAAGGAAAAATCAAAATGAATTTTGTTTTTGTCTTACATCAAGTAATTTCTTATTTACTTAAAAAAACTCGAAGTACTCGAAGTAGTTTCATAATTAAAGAAAATTAATTAGAAATTTGTTTGATTTTCACTTAATTGTAACAAAATTGTTTTTAAAAAGTTACTTATTAGTTATTTTAGAATATTTTAAAATATTTTCTGTAAAAAACACATTCTGTAAAAAATGTTTGAAATTCCTAATTAATTTTGTTTAAGTAATTAAGAAATTACTTAGAGATGTAACACAAAAAGAAAATTCGGGTTTGATTTTTTCTTAATTTTAATTAAATTATTTTTAAAAAGTTACATAGAAGTTATTTTAGAATATTTTAAAATATCACACATTCTGTAAAGATGTTTGAAAGTCTTAATTAATTTTCTTTAAGTAATTTAAGAAAACAAACAGAAACAAAAACAAAATCTAGTTTTTCTCTTAATTTCAACAGAATTATTTTTAAAAAAGTTACTTAGTGGTTATTTTAGAATATTTAAAAATATCACACATTCTGTAAAAATGTTCAAAATCCTTAATTAATTTTATGTGGACAGCAACAGAAAAACAAAATGGCTACAAATGGCTACTGTATTTAATACGTAGATATGCAAATTTAATACTGTATATGCTAAATATGATTATTTTGTCAACACCATAAGATTGTCTGTGACTATGGTGACAACACGGAGCTGAAAATGATTTTGAACCCATTCTGTGACGTCTCCGATCACTAATTCTTTTATGTAAATGCTAGATTTAGAAATGCATGTCATGCCTTAGAACCATCTTGTCCGCTTTTGTCGACTTTTGTACAAACTCTGTCATCTGACAAAACCTACAAAAATAAATAATTATAACAGACATGATGAAACGTTTCTATTTTTCACAACTGCTCAAGTGCCCTCTGCTACATTTTTCCTCAGCTATCCACCATTTTCCTCAACGTGTAAGCTTATGGGTGAGACTTCCGGTTCATTGTCGAGATAACGAGAAGAATGACAACGGTTAAACTGTTTGCATTACAAACCAGTGTACATATAATTATGATAATATATTAAAATAATATGATAAGATACACCAATTTTCAACATCAAGCAGCAAAACAAGCTGTTTTGTATACACGGGATGAGACCAGAAGCTAGACCCATAAAATTTAAAAATGGTCACACCCACTCTTACTCTTAAAAAGGTGGATAAATGCACATCAGCAATATTTGGCAGATCCTCTTACACACGCACACAGTGTCACAATATGTCACATCTTTCTTTATTAATTTTTGTAAATGATCTGAGCTGGTGTGCAGGGTAAATGATCTATACATATCTTCATATCAGAATGAATCTGAATAAAAGGCTTGTATACATATTCAATGTTCGTATTTCCTCTCTCCGTTACAATAATAAAAAAAAGGAAATGAAAACATGTTCAAATAGCTACAAAGCCTCTACATTCCCCATGACATGGGCATGTATGTATTACTGGATTCTAACTAATATACTTAAAGTACATCCATAACAACTCTAATAAGGGTGCATAGCATTCTAATTAAATATAGTTCGTCATATATTTATACATATATTCTTTATTAAAAACATCTTTTTCTGTGCATGTGCGCAGTTGCATTCCTTAGTACAGAGTAATATGATATTGCGTTTATATTGTCCATTCTAAAGGAGTATAGGTGAAGTCTATTTTTGCAACAGTTAAACATCGTACATAAATTCTTTTTTAATACATAATGATTGCAATGGCAAATCGCTTTGTTCCTTAAACAACCCATAAATAAATCGATAAATAAATAAAGTTCTCTTCCTTTCCCCCCTTCGCTTTCGGGAATTTTATATCTCGGTCAACACTTACAGCAGCGATAGGATATTGTTCTTCATGCTGAGGTCTTTTTTTCATTACCCACCTCCCAACACCCCTAAAAATCCTTATACTCCTTTGAGTGGATGTAGGATTTGTTACACGTGTATTAACTAGAATAATGGAAGAGAAATCATCTGTCAACACAAACCTGAGTGAACTGTATAAAACAATATACAGTGAAAGCAGAACTCATGAGGGTTTTAATGCGAATAAGGGACGTGTGCAGTCTCACAAAGCACACAATTTTATGAAATAAACCAAAACACTAGGATCAGATTAAACATTTTTTTCTTTAAATATGAAAGTACAATCATTGTCATTCGTCCAGTTGTCCATGCATTCCATAAATCATTTATTTTTTGTTTGAAGGATAAGTTCATTCATTCACTCACTCACTCATTCCTTCAACTTAAACTAATGTTACACAAATGTGTGAGCCAGTATATCACGGTGTGCTCGTGACTATGTAAGCTACTGTGCTGTGATTAAATGCTGAGCACCGTACCTGATTTCATTATGCTTGCCAGCCGTTCAAAGAATCCTTGTTCGGTAAAGTGAAACAGCTACCGTTCAGTGAACTCGAGTTGGCATGTAGATCACGTAATTGCATACGGTGTGAGATACTCATGCATGTTGTTATATCTCTTGAATCGTATACGTCTTACAAATGCTACTAAAATGTCGGGTAAATACAGTATATACTGAACACACAAGCGCTCGTAGACAGAAAAACACACGCTCACACACCGACAACAACGCAGTATTCCAACTGTTGCAGCAGGTTTGATATTATTGCTTTGGTAGACTATACTTCAAGAGTTTTTGTGTATGTTTGGGCTCGTTCATAGTCAAAAAAAAAAAAAAAGCATACAACTAAAAAAAATGCGAATGACGTTAAGAGGGAATTGGTAACATGAAGTCGCTATAGAAGTAGTTTAAACTTCTCGTAGTTACCATATAACCGTGTTGGTGTACTGGTAAAAGTGAGACATTTGAAGCACATTTGAAGCTAAAAAGTGAGACAGACAGTTGTGAGTTCACAGTTCAGGGGTCAATTAAGGTGGACTTTCACAGTGCTGTCTGTAATTTATCGGTCTATTTTTAACTGTACATCTAAATGAAAAAACAAAAATAATCGAAGAGCAAAAGAAAACGCTTCCTTGTTCATCCGAAATCCCAAACATTACAAAGGCAGTTACTCAGAGATAGTCCCCAAGCCCACACATCACAGCTACAATCTTTTTTTTTTTTCACCAGCACAGCTTGATTAATAAATAAATTAAAAATAAAAACATCCGAGCCTAGTGCGGGCCCGAAAGAACAGCATGAAAAGCGGTGTTAACCAGCATGCAATGCTACATTAGTCTGAAATCGGTCCGACATGACGATTTAGTCGAGCAGCTGAGCTACAAATGTGGATGAACGGATGGTTTGAAGGTTAAAGGTTGTGAACTGTCAGACAGAGAAAGCACATGCCCTCCTTAGGTTGCCGTTTTGGGTGTTTACGTACAAAGCTACACTAGTTTTGGGGGGCTTGAACAACATATCTCTCAAAACGAGAGATACAAAAGTAAAAGGTGGCTGACAGTTCAAAGGAACACGGATACGCTTCACGAAACGGAAAGAAACGAACGCGGACACGCACGAGCAGGAGAGCACAGTGGCTTGTTGTCATTCCCAAATAAGCTCTGACCGATCCAGAAAAAAAGCTCAGTACCAAGCCAGAAGCGAGTACACATGCGTTAGATACCGACACACATACGCACACACACCGACGCACATTCACATAGCATTAGAGTGCATATATCACATTGAATAACAGGATAAAGGGCCTGTGGGAAATGACGTGACGGGTTTAGCGTTCACTATGCTGCTGTGTAATGACAATCAATTTGAGAAAATAAAGAACTGTTGCTTTTTTTGGGCTGTTGTGTTCCCAAGACCCTTTCGAGAGTCTCTCGTTTTCAAGATCAAAGGTCCGAAGATTATTTTTTTCCCCTCCCCGCTGCCAGTCCTGGAACGGCCCTTTACCTCGTACCCCTTCAGTTTTTTAGATAATGACAGCTCATAGGTCATGCACCAGCAGTCAGTCATGCGTTTACAGTTGACAGGAAGCACTTTTGTTGCTTTTTTTTTTTTTGGTGGTTTTCTTCACGTTTTGTAGAAAAAGTTCATGCCCTATGCTAGTTGTATGTTTCTTTTTTTTTCTTCTGTTAAAAATGTTACAAAACTACAGGTAGAGAACTCCTTCTCCTTGTTGTTTTCCTTGCTGCTTGACTGTAGGATTTGGGCGTGATGTGTTCATGTTTCGCTGCGTGTTTTTTGTTTTTTTCCATCATCGCTCCATGTCTCGTCCTGTCTCCCAGTCGTGCGTAGGTGAAGGATGGTTTGGCAGTGGATGTTCGACCCTGGAAGAGCAATCCTTCATGAACAAATGGCTCCTTCAAAGAGACATTGTCTGATGGCTGTATCACTCAAATTTAGCAAAGCTAGCCTGCCCCTTGGGTTTAAAGTTGTTCTTATGTACTTCACCAATCATTTTACCTGTCCCGGGCCGTACCTTCAGGACAGTTTGTGTTTGTTTCAGTGCTTTACTCTCCGTAGACTGGAGTGCTTCACGGTCTGGACATCCCTTTTCACATCCATGCCCAACTGGAGAAAAGAAAGAGGGAGGAGAGGGACAAATGTAAAAATGACTGGATCATTAAATAGTAAGCATATGCAAATAATTATGTGACGTTAAAGGGATAGGTGTATATGACTTTCTTCTCTCAGATGAATACAATTGGAGTTATATTAAAAATGTCTTGGCTCTTGCAAGCTTTATAATGGCAGTGAATGGCTGTTGAGATTTTGAAGTCCAATAAAGTGCATCCATCCATCATAAAAAGTACTCCACGTGGCTCCAGAGGGTTAAAAGGGCCATCTGAAGTGAATCGATGCGTTTTTAAAGAACAATGTCGAAGGATTTTGATATAAGCCAAGAGGTGACTGGCTTTCCTTTGTAAACAAAATTTGGATGTTTTGGATGTTTTTCTTACACAAAACAAACACATCGATTCGCTTTAGAAGGCCTTTATTAACCCCTGGGAGCCAGGTGGAGTACTTTGTATAGTGGATGGATGCACTTTTTTGGTTTTCAAAATCTCAATAGCCATTCACTGCCATTGTAAATCTTGGAAGAACCAGGACATTTTTTAATATAACTCTAACTGTATTCGTCTGAAAGAAGAAAATCATATACACCTAGAATGGCTTGAAGGTGAGAAAATCATGGGGTAATTTTCATTTTTGGGTGAACTATCCCTTTAACCTGCTGCCACCTACTACCGTAACAATGTAACCTAAAAGGGGACAAGTGAACCAATCAGTGAATGAATATTTTTGGTGAATGTTTCAAAGAGTCACTAAGATTATTCAAAATCTTCACAACTTCTGGACTGCTAATAGCTGATAATAATATATACTGTACCAAATGTCTAGTCAAATAACCTAAAAATGTATGTTATGTGGTAATATCCAACTTTACTGGTTGTACATTGAATTGATATACCCTACCAGTCAAAAGTTTTTGAACAGTAAGATTTTTTTTAAAGAAGACTTTTCTGTTCACCAAACTTGCATTTATTTGGTCCAAAGTACAACAAAAAACAGTACAATTTTGAAATATTTGTACTATTTAAAACAACTGTTTTCTATTTGAATGTATTTTAAAATGTAATTTATTCCTGTGATTTCAAAGCTGAATTTTTAATATATTTTTTAACATTGTAATATTGTGTGTTTCAGCTCAAAAAACATTTATTCCTTATATTATTAGGTTTAAAAGAGCTGAGTAGATTTTTTTCAGGTTTTGTTGATGAATAGAAAGTTCAGAAGAACAGCATTTATCTGAAATAGAAATCTTTTGTAACATTATAAATGTATTTATCATCACTTTTGTTCCCCCCCCTCCAAATGTTACGAAAGCTTTTTATTTCAGATAAATGCTGATCTTTAGATATTTCTATTCGTCAAAGAATCCTGAAAAAAAATGCACTTAACTGTTTTAAATATTGATAATAATAATATTCTAAAATGTTTGTTGAACAGCAAATCAGCATATTCAAATGATTTCTGAAGGATCATGAGACACTAAAGACTGGAGTAATGATCCTGAAAATTTAGCTTTGATCACAGGAATAAATTACATTTTAAAATATATTCAAATTGAAAGCAGTTATTTTAAATAGTAAAAATATTTCACAATAATACTGCTTTTGCTGTATTGATTAAATAAATACAGGCTTGCTGAGCAGAAGAAAATTCTTTTAAAAACATTAAAAATCATACTGTTCAAAACGTTTGACTGGTAGTGTATAAAAAACTATTATTTATCAAAGAATCCTGAAAAATGCATCATGGTTACTACAAAAATGTTAAGCAGCACAACTGTTTTCAACATTAATAATAAAAAAGAAATATTTCTAGACCACCAAATCATAATATTAGCATGATTTCCATATGATCATGTGACACTGAGGACTGGAGTTATGGCTGCTGAAAGTTGTTTTTACTGTCTTTACTGTGTTTTTAATCAAATAAATGCCTTGGTGAGCATAAAATTTCATTATTTCAAAAGCATTACACTTTTGTACAGTTGTGTCTATAGAACCAATATAGTTTAACAACAGCAAACAGCAAAAAAAACTGAATTAAAAACAGAAAAACAGACCTTGGTCACAACATTCCCGTGCTCATCAGTGAACTGCTCTTCATGTAGATGATCACCGGTGAGATCTACTGGATCATCCTTCTGCAAGGAGGGAATAATAGTCGGATTAATTATCATTACCGATTAATTGAAGTCAAGACTGTGCCCAAAAACATGCTCTTTGCTCAGACTGGACAGGCCCAGGGGACACACCTGTGCCTTCCGTCTGTCCTGGTCCCATGCCCGTAATTCCCCCTCCTGATGGGAGAAGCCCAGCCCTTTATCAAAGGGCTGAGTGCCCAGCAGACGCCCCCGCAGGACCTCCGAATGGCCTGTATCACATACCGGTGTAAGTAGGGCCTCCTGTGCTACACGTGACTGATTGTGGTCCTGGGACGATGACATCATGGCCTCCATGGTCTGCCTCGCTTTGGGTTGGGACCAGCTGTGGAGGGACTCTTTCTCCTGCGAGTAAGGCTGGAAGGCACCACCGCCGAGCCTGCAAAGCAAGGACGGACAGTGTAAAGTTGTCTGTCTAAAGAGCCGATCAAGGTTTTAAAGGGAACTCCGGTATTAAGAGTTTTATGGCTTAAAATAACAGAAAAGATGTTTCTTACTGAAATACATAGTAAAAAAAAAAAACCATGAAAGTTTACGTTATTTAAAAAATCCACTTTGTTTTATACATATTTTGGACTATGGAGGGCACCATTATTTTGAGTATGTGAAATAGTTGCCTCAGTGAGATACTGGCACTACCTGTTGCTATTTTTACCGCCACAAAACTTGGAAAATAAATTACTGATATAATAAGCCCAGCTACTGAAGAGCTGGATATAAGCATAAGCTTAAACCAAATGCAGTATCATCAATTTTCCCCACAAGGAGTCTAAACGCCCCTGGATATCGAGTGAAATCCATGCTGAGAAACTCCATCAGAGGCTGCGGCGTCATGACAAGCGTCGACATGTTTACATCCTGCCAGGATGGCATCTGGCGTATCTTCTCTCTGCCGTTTGTAAGCTCTTTCAGGAGCTGTGGTCTACTAAAAGCCTCAAAGGCATCAGAGCTTAAGTGGACAGAACAAAGACGCAGGTCTTTAGGAAGTTTTATTCGTTCACAGGCATCTTCCATTCTTTTCTCCTTTTCTCATCACTGGGAAACACTTACATCGCTTCTCTTGTTGCCCTTCGACTGAAAAAATTACAACCAAAAGCCGCAAAATGTGGCATCATATCAGTATTTTATTTTCCGTGTTGTGTTGCAGTAAAAATATCAAAGAGGTAGCATCACTAACTCATTGAAATAATGGCATCCCCCATAGTCTAAAATATGTATAAAACAATGTGGATTTTTTAAATAATGTAAATCTTATATGGGTTTCTGCTACTTATTTCAGTAAAAGCCATAATTTATGTTATATCATGCCATACAAGTCTTAATACCCAGAGTTCCTTTTAATAATGGCTCTAATTCTATAAGAAAAATGAAGTCCACACTATAATGTAATGTAATTCATACCTGTCCCCGTTGTGTTCAAGGGCTCGGGTCAGTCCGGTTCTCTCGCACAACTGAGCATAGAGCTGTTGCCCTGTAAGAACAGAAAACTTTTCCTCTGAACTTGCCCCTTTTCCACCCTTTCCTATTCCTCTAGCTACACTTGTCAAACTGCTGCCCGCCGCCGCTCCCAACTCTGTCCTCTTGCCCTCCGACCTCTGACCTCCAGCCTGCCCATTGTAGTTGGCCTTTGGGACGGCACCGCTGGCCCACGCCTTTTCTGCGCTTGCCGACACCATGTCGTGCTGTATGTCGTCTTCCTCAATCTCTTCTTCCTCCTCCTCCTCTTCCAGCTCCATGATAGAGCCACTTGCCCCACTGGCTCCGCTGCTGGGCCTCCCCAAACTGCTGCAGGGCAGGCTCAACGTGTTACCCTCCGAGTCGTCTGCACGACTACTACCATCCAGGGACGAGTCTTCCACAGTCACCAGGGACGGACTGACCCCCGCCGGCCATACCTGCACGTCTGACATCTCCATCATAGTGTCCTCCTCAGTGGTGGCGATGGGCGCACACTCCAGACTCGACACCTCCTGCCAGTAGGGCTCGGCGCCCAGCGGTGAGGGCAGGCTGTACTGCATAGAAGCGGGGGAGAGCAGCTCCTCCTGCACCAGCCCGTAACCTGAGGGATGGCCAGACAAGAAAGGCAACGCTAACACCACACAGACACAGTGGGGGTACGTGGGGAGTCTTGACCCTCTCAGAAAGGTCATGCAGAACAGTGCTCTGGGTGCAGACAAAGTCTGTCGATATATAAGTGAACAGAGGTGCTTTAATGCAAAGCATTAGCATTATATCAGAGCCAAGGAACGTTCATTCTGCAGAGAGAGATCGGGTTCACTCACAACAAGCAATCCACTTTCAAAGTAGCTTTTAAAGGAATATTCTGATTTTTTTTTTTTCAACCGTTTGAAATAAAATTTGCATTTAAAATTATGCTTTAAAGCATGGAAGAGGTTTAAATATATATCTAAGCAGAATTTACAATCATGGGACACAGTCCATCATACTTGAAAATTAATTGTTGGAGCAGGGAAAAAGAAAAACACTAGACTTTAAGCAAAAGCAAGTGACATTTAAACAAAATCAGCCCAAAGAAGCTTGTGTGGCGTTTATTTCTTTGTGAAGTCTGAAGCTATGGAAGCCAGTTTCTGTCACTGAACAAAAAAATAAAAAAGGTAATTGGACCTTTTCATCTCAAATTTCAGACTTTTTTTCCTTGCAATTGCGAGTTTACATCTTACAATTCTGACCTTCTTTTCTTAAAATTGTGTGATACAAACTCGCAATTCCAATCTTTTAGTTTATATTTCACAATTCCGAGAAATAAAGACAAAATTGTGTGATATAAATTTGCAATTGCGAGTTAAGAAGTCAAAATTGTGAGACAAAGTTGCAATTCTGAGAAATAAAGTCAAAACTGCGAGATATAAACTCACAATTCTGACTTTTTATATCAGTTTTATAGAGTTTATTATTAGAGTTTCTAACTCAAAATTGAGACTTTTTTTTATAACACAATTCTGAGAAAAAAAGTCAGAACTGTTATTTATATTTCACAATTCTGACTTTTTAATTAGCAATTTTAAGTTTATATCACACAATTCTAACTTTCTAGCTTGCAATTGCGAGTTTATATCTCACAATTCTGAGAAAAAAAAAGAATTGTGAGATAAAAAGCAATTTTTTAATTATTATTTAGTGGCGGAAATGGGCTTCCATACGAAACAGCTTGCCAAAGGTAAACACCTTCAAACTACCATTGGTCAATGGTGATTACGTAATAGGTAGTTGTGCTTTGGGGGTCCGCTTTCTTTAACATGAAAATCTTCTCCGGTTCATTTCTTCCGTTCAGTTAGTTGAGGTCAGTGTGTTGATTTTAGTGTTTTGTCTCCATTGTGAGTAAAAACAACAAACGGGGGATCTACTTAATAGTAATTTCAATTGAAAGTGACACTGGCATGTGTGTTTTTTTTAATTAATTAGTTAATTTTTTGCTTTAAAGTAATTTGTTTTATAAAGACCTGTATGCTTTATTTAATGCTATCTAAAAACTTCTCACACTTGTTTAAATAGCATTAAATATAGCACAAATACAGTTGGGATGTTTGCTAACAGTGTACCACTGTACCAAGAATGATAACACACTTGGCTTGAGCATATAGTGGGTTTAAAGTGACAAAAGCTACATTTAGCAGTAACTCAGTATTTTACAATAATAATCAGATTTTAATTTAGTCCCACATAAACATTAATTAAAAAAAAAAAAAAAATTTAAAGTCGCAATGTAACAAGTAGCATCAGAGATGTGGGCTTTATGCAAATGAAATGATTAGTGAAGTCTGGCAGACAATAAGAAGTCTGTCTTTTCACCACAGTATAAGGTTAAAACTATTTGGTTAAACATTACTAATTTAATACAATATAATGCGATTCTAATACAATTAATACATTATTGGGGTAAATAAATGTAATAAATTAAGCTTATACATAATTAATAATTTATAACAAATTAGATAAATATTTTACATAAAAAATGTATTTCATGGCAATGTCAAAAATGTTTTATTTATTAGCTACAAAAACAAAACATTCAAAAATTTCCTGCTAAGCTCCCATTATAAGTATACTAAGAGACTAAACGAATTTAAATATTATGATCAATATGTTGAAAACCCAGAATATTCCTTTAACATACCTTCCCCCACCCACATACACACTAATAAGCTCAGATTCAAAATTGACTCATGTCAGCTCTTTCTTTCTCATATATGTATGAAAGCTGTGTACATGACCACGCAGTACATCCAACTTAATGAGTATGCGACAATGGCTCTTCTCTTGTATGTATGATCATAATGTAGGATACACATTTCTGGGATTGCTCAAATGAGTATGGAATTGCAATATATATAACTGATTTGTATTTGCATGACATGTATGCAATAGTAAGCATGACTAATAAGAACACACAACAGCTTTAAAGAGGTAATCTGGATCTTAAGGTTTAACAGGGACCAACTCTTACTTTAACTCTACAGTTCTGATGTACTTTTTCATTCTTAGAGCACAACACAAATACATATTATAACATATTTTAAAAAAAGATATATAAAAATAAAGTGAAATATAATCATCAATCATGGCTATTTAATCATTTTCATCATATATTGCTGGAGTCTGAGAGTCCACGGCTGTACTGCAGGGTGTCCGCCAATTATTACTTGATTTCCGAATCATTTTTGTGAAACAATGAAAATGCATTAACAAAAAATACAATCCTAACTTAATATGCTTAATGCAACCAAAGATTTGCAAAGTTAAGAAGCTGAAATTCAGCCAAATGTTTCATTGTTCCTCTCAGATTAAAAATTAAACTGTAACATATATGAGCCTGTACTTAAATGAATATGATTTTTAGCTTTGCAATGTAAGCATTTAAACAAAGTATGGAAAATACATGATATAATTCAATACATAACCAAAATTTTACTATTCAAATTCAATGTTTAACCAATTTACACCATAATAATATGGACAGACTCGCCTAATGACGCAAAACAAGAACTCAAAGTTTAGAAAAAGCAAAAAAAAAAAGCTTTTATTGTAGCATTAAGCTATTATTAATTTTACTAATTTATCAAACAACTGGCACCATATGAGCAAATGTTGTAGCTGTATATGTAGGTGGATGGATGGATGCATGAATGGTTCCATGGTTGGATGGATGATATATTACTGTTGCAATAGAATGATAATGATAAGAAGAAATATTGCAGAAGAGAATGAGGATGATTTACAGCGATGAATTAGTGGAGACCTTCACTGTGCCCCCAGTAATGAGAATACACACATGTGAGTCAGACGCACACAGTGCACACTGTGAGACACAATAAATCTACTGTCACTCCAATACAAATAAGCAACACAACATGGGGCAAATGTGTAAAACGTTGCTGATCGTTACGTACGAAAGCCACATATGAAGACTTAATCTAAAAACTCACACACACACACCCACACAGGTACGCATGCATAAATGTAAACACACTCAAACAGTCAAACACACATCACATTACAGCACAACACACAACACAAAAATTATGGCTTTGAAACATCTTGATATCACACACAACATCTGAGTGATCTGATTATCTTATATGGCCTGACAGGAAGGTTAGATATTTCTTCCCACACACACACATACAGATTAGGACTGCATTCACATCTTATTTTTTGCATGTGATCATTTTATGCAAATGTTATTTCTATGACTTAAGTATTTTTGGTCTCTTTAGGTCATAAAAAGAGATTAGCCTTGTATAACGACGGTTAAAAAAGTGAAATGTTATACGCGATAGATTTAGCCACAAGGGGGCGCTAATAGCTACGCAATTTTCTTGTTTGTGAATACAGTCCATGACATCAGCAACAACACAGAGCTCTGCGTTGAAAATGGTGTCACACAATCAATGCGTGACACACAAATACGCTCAAAACACACCAACAGCAATAAATCAGTTGACACATAACGTTCTGAAAATGCTTCTGCAACATGGTGACAGATCCATTTTCCAGAGCATTATGTTAACTGTTGCCAACAGAACAACAGGGCCTAAAACAACAACAATGTTAATATATTCACCAAAGATGAGAAGAGGAGTTATTGAAGTAATTCAGGAGTTAAACCGCCACTCAGGAAAACAATTAGTGAAAAGATATACAGGAAGTTAAAAGCATGCCATGCATACACAAGTTTGTTACAGAGCAACATAAACAAAGGCCTCTTTTTACATTAAGGCCTCACATGTACATTTTAATCCGGAAACGACAAAAAAGAGCACGTCAAGCAACATGCGCATGCATACAGACACAGCATAGCTCCCACACAAAATGGGAACTAGAAAACAAAACAAAACAAAGAATGACAGGAAAAGAGGAGGCCCAGAGGAGGTCATTATGAGGTCGGAGGTCGAAGAGGAGAGCTGTGAGGAGGAAGAGTAGGGCGGCTGGGCTGCAGATGACATGTTTAGAGAAAGAGAGAAGGAGGAAAAGAGAGACGGAGAGGCGCAGACACAAGTATGGAGGCCTGTTGTCTTCTCTTAAAGTACTCATCCATACGAGCCTGCATACTCCTATCTGTTCCTCACTGGCATATTTGGAAAAAACATACGTCGGTAACCCCAAAACACATTTGATTTTTTTTTTCTTCTCGCCATTTGCTCGCAGCATTGCTACATCCTATGTCAATTTTGCATGCTTCACTCTAATATGAACAGAAAATATAAATATAATAAAAAAGTCCTAGCGTCATTGTTTTCCCCTATATATATATATATATATTATTTCAAATTGCTTTTGACCATAACTATTATGCTGTTATGCCAGCTGTTTGTTACAATTGCAGTTGAGGTCATAAGTTTATACACACCTTGCAGAATATTAATTGTTGCAAAATGTTAATTATTTTACTAAAATAAGAGGGATCATACAAAAATGCATGTTATTTATTTAGTACTGACCCGAATAAGAAATTTCACATAAAAGATGTTTACATATAGTTCACAAGTGAAAATAACAGTTCAATTTATAAAATGACCCTGTTCAAAAGTTTACATATGATTCTTAATACTGTGTTGTTACCTGAATGATCCACAGCTGTGTTTTTGTTTGTTTGTTTGTTTGTTTTTGTTTAGCAATGGTTGTTCATGAGTCTCTTGTTTGTCGTGAACAGTTAAACTGCCGGCAAATTCAGGTCCCACAAATTCTTTGGTTTTTCAGCATTTTGTGTATTGAATGCTTTCCAACAATGACTGTATGATTTTGAGATCCATCTTTTTTTTTACACTGAGGGAGGAAAGATACTTACATGTTCCCAGAAGACAAAATAAGTAAAATTTGCCCTGATCTTCAAATTCCAAAAGTTTTCACACCCGGGCCCTTAATGCATCATGTTTCCTTCTGGAGCATCAGTGAGCGTTTGAATCTTCTGTAATAGTTGCATATGAGTCCCTCAGTTGTCCTCAGTGTGAAAAGATGGATCCCGAAATAATACAGTCATTGATGTAAAGGGTTCAAATACACAAAAATGCTGAAAACACAGAATTTGTGGGACCTGAAGTATTTTTCTGAAGAACAGCAGGCAGTTTAACCATTCAGGACAAACAAGGGACTCATGAACAACGATCACCATCAAAAAAAATAAATAAATAAAAATAACAGCTGTGGATCATTCAGGTAACAATTCTGTATTAAGAATCAAGCGTATGTAAACTTTTGAACAGGGTCATTTTTATGTGTTCTGCTATTCTTACTATCAAACGTTTTTTATGTGAAATATCTTATTCAGGTCAGTACTTATAAACTAACATGCATTTTGTATGATCCCTCTTATTTTGGTAAAATAAATAACATTTTGCAGATTCTGCAAAGGTGTATGTAAACTTTTGACCTCAACTGTATATTATATGTTATTAACATATTAACATCTCCCTTTGCATTGTACCATAGTGCTGGGCGGTTCTGAGCAATGCTTTTTAAGGATTCTGGTGGTTTCACAGTATATCACGTTTTTTCCCTGACTGTGCCTTTATATGAATTAGAATGTAAAACAGTTGCAGACCCAGTGCATTTTAATCACGATTTAAATAAAAAAAACATGCAACATATAGCATTTGCAGTTTTTGATGTAAATTAGATTGTATAATTAAACAATTTTAAGCAAAAACAGAATGGTCTGACCTTAGCTTTGTGATATTATGCTACATAAAACATCTGCAAGAAACAAAAAGACAGTCTGAATGACACGCAAATCCACTCTGCGTCTACAGGTGGCGCTTATGGAACAGCGGCGATACAGCGATTCCTTGGTTACCAATGTAAACAAAGCAGCTTTGCACTTTTAAATACTACATTATTGCATAAGATGAAAAGAAAATACCATCTAAACTTTCTGAAGAGTCAGTTCCTCTCAGATGCATTCATATAAACTCCCACCTCAATTCAGTATTTAGAATTTCCTTCCAATAGAGGATTTGCTGTTGCATCACGGTCTGGTCAGTTACCCGGATGCGTGGCCATATCGGAGATACTCTGATGTAAACAACAGCATGGATTGCATGCTGCTGAATACGTTGTTCATTTAATTTATGCTGTCTAAACCACCGAAAAAAACATGTGTAAGCTGCTAAATCATGTAGAGAAGGACTTGCAATATTGCAATATTTTGACAAACTAAAGTTAACAGGTGGTCAGGATACATAAGAGCAGTATTAATTAATATATTAGCCTAATATTTCACCTACCTGATTGGAAATGATAAGAACAAACATAAATGTTGTCAAAATTTTTGCCCTGGAATTCCTGGTTCAGTTTGGCCAACCACAAACGCCTTTTATTACTCAAGATTTTTTTGCACTCTTCTCCTTGATTTGTTTAAACAGTCTATAGTACTCCAAATGTTTTCCCAGTGTGACCAATTAGCACAGCCCATGACAATAACTGACCATTTTCAGCAGTAATAATCAGATAATAATCGATTCACGATGCTGTCTACGTTGCATAGCCACCATGCCATTTTTAAAAAAATATTCATACCATGTGTGTAATTCAAACTGTTTTTCTGGTTTACCATTTAAAACGATATATCGCCCAGCACTATTTTACCACAATTATTTACAAATATTTATGTATATGCTATATTACTACACACATTTGTACTTTTGCTATAATACCATTTATAATACCTTGGAAGTACTTGTTGCATTCGAGGAGACCAAAAATCTCATATATATCAAGTAATGCCGCCACATGACAGTTTGTCGTTACTAAGAGGTTTGTTTAGTAATGAATGGAAAAGGCGGAAAATGGTGGCAATGCCATGGCATGCCTGATTCATCAGTGGAAAAATTAGAAAAACAGAGAAAAGATTTCTCATTAAATCCTGCCTCAGACGTTCTTTCAACCTAGATTTCATGCTCAGGATTTTGGGAGACTAGAGATAGTATGCAATTAGTGGCCAACCCATGCAGCTTCAAACATCTAAGCCTTGGTTTACTTGGTGTCCAATGTCAGTTTACTGATAGCAGTCCAGAGGATTAAAAGGTCAGTGCAAGCTTCAGTCTGTTCTTACCGTTGACGACACTAGGGGAAAGCAGAGTGGAGTCACGATCAACCAGTCTGCAGGCTCCTTCCTCCACCGCCTCAGGAAGCACCTGTGGAGCCTGAGCCTCCAGAGACTTCACAATATCTGATCGGTCAATGTTCTTCAAAGCTCCATAAAGGTTCTCCACTGAAGATATGATGATGGAGGAAGCGTTACAGTAGTATGCAAATACAAGGAAACAGTTATAAAGAGTAAAATTAGTTTCTGTAAATACAGTTGTTACATGCATATTTCAGTTTTGTGATTTTAATTACTAATACTCAGATTTCATCAAAAATATCTTAATTTGTGTTCTGAAGATGAATGAAGGTCTTACGGGTTTGGAACGACATGAGGGTGAGTAATTAAGGACAGAATTTTCATTTTTCCCTTTAGTTCAATAGTTTTCATCTTGGTTTATGATAATACTCCTGATGTATAAAGCCGAAAAGATGTAGAACGTTAATTATGGATCCTCACTCTTGGCCTTCTTGCCCTCTCGGCCGACCCACAGGTTGAGCAGAGCTGAACTCTGGTCCAGGAGAGAGTTGGGATTCTCTACTCTGATCCGGTTAATGTCATCCACACTCAACTGCAGCTCCCTCGCCAGCTCTATAAAGGAAAACAGACGAAAGCACTTATGAAATGTGAGTTACGGGAAAAAAACTGAGAGGTAATGAAAAGAGATACAAGAAGTAAAGCTTTTACCGGTCCAGCTCAGTCCCAGCTGTTCTGCTATTACTGTGATCTTTAGCTCGGTTCTCTCCATGGCATTCACAGTGGCTGAATCAAAGACAAAATATATCACTGTTTCCACAGACAGTCCGATGATGAACCACTTTAATAATACACCCAGCTATGCTAGTTGATCTAGTGGATAATATATATATTTCCCAGTGGCTTTTACTGAAAAACCACAAGATGTAACACAATATAGACTATAGCTCACAATAACAATATGACCATATATTTGGGGTTAGTTGATATATGGTCTTATCTGTCATATATAAATAACTGAACATACAGTATCCACTGCCATTCAAAAGTTTAGGACTGGTAAGAAGTCTCTTATGCTCACAAAGGCTGCGTTGATTTGATCAAAAATACAGTAAAAACATGAAATATTACTACAATTAAAAATAACTTTTCTATGTTAATATATTTTAAAATGTAATTTAATTCTGTGATCATCATTCTGTCAGCATCATTACTCCAGTCTTCAGTGTTACATGATCCTTCAGAAATCATTCTAATATGCTGATTTGAGCTCAAGAAATATTTAGCATTATAATTAATATCGAGGATACTTTGATGAAAAGAAGTTCAAAATTACAGTATTTATTTGAAACGGAAATCTTTTAAAATCATAAATGTCGTTACTGTCATGTCTGATCAATTGAATACATCCTTGCAGAATAAAAGTATTCATTTATTATTTAAAAACCGTAAAGTTTTGAACAGTAGTGTATGCTTGAGGTTGGTATATACAGTAGTAGTCAAAAGTTTACATACACCTTGTAGAATCTGGAAAATGTTAATTATTTTTCCAAAATAAGAGGGATCATACAAAATGCATGTTATTTTTTTATTTAGCACTGACCTGAACAAGATATTTCACATAAAAGATTTTTACACATAGTCCACAAAAGAAAATAATAGTTGAATTTATAAAAATTATTCCGTTTAAAAGTTTACATACACTTGATTCTTAATACACAGCTGTGTTTTGTTTTGTTTTTTTTGAGTCCCTTGTTTGTCTTGAATAGTTAAAAAAGCCTGCTGTTCTTCTGAAAAATTCTTCAGGTTCCACAAATTCTTAGGTTTTTAAGGATTTTGTGTATTTGAACCCTTTCCAACAATGACTGTATGAGTTTGAAATCCATCTTTTTACACTGAGGACAACTGAGGGACTCATATGCAACTATTACAGAAGGTTCAAACACTCACTGATGCTTTAGAAGGAAAAAATTATGCATTATGAGTCGGGGGTGAAAACTTTTGGAATTTGAAAATCAGGGTAGATTTATTAATAAACTTATTTTATTTTCTGGGAAACATGTTAAGTATCTTCTGTAGCTTCTGAAGGGCAGTACTAAATGGAAAAAAAATGATATTTAGGCAAAATAAGAAAAATGTACACATATTCATTCTGTTCAAAAGTTTTCATATAGTATATGCTCTTAATGCATCGTTTTTCCTTCTGGAGCATCAGTGAGCGTTTGAACCTTCTGTAATAGTTGCATATGAGTCTCTCAGTTGTCCTCAGTGTGAAAAGATGGATCTCAAAATCACACAGTCATTGCTGAAAAACCAAAGAATTTGTGGACCTGAAGGACTTTTCTGAAGAGCATATACTATATGCAAACGTCTTTAATGTGAAATATCTTATTCAGGTCAATACTAAACAAAAAAATAACATGCCTTTTGTATGATGATCCCTCTTATCTCTGTAAAATAATTCACATTTTGCAGTTTCTGCAAGGTGTATGTAAACCTTTGACTTCAACTGTATATATATGAATAATGAATATGTTCAGTAAAGATCTTGTCAGTAAAGATCTGAATAACAGGAACATAATGAAAACAGCCTTTTCTAGAAAGGCATCTATAGTTTTCATTGAGAACTGTGTGTGAAGTTAATGTAATGGGCATATTACAGCCACTATATGGTTAAACACCTTGTAAAAATGGCCTAATACAATAAAACGACCAAGATTAGTTACAACTGTTGACTGAAACTACAACACTGGTCATCACTTACCAAGACCTGGTCAAAATCTGCGCTCTACATACATTAGATGGCTTCATCTGCTTCAAGAACAATGAAGATGTGTGATGTTCTGGACGGCAAGGCCGCTTCGAACCTCCTGGACCCTTTCTATAATCACGCCTTCAACACCTCTAAACAGGCAGTTTTTAGCAGTCCTTTCCCTTTAAAGCTCATTCTCAAAGCTGGAGCTTGCCATGCTAAGAGTATCTATGCTGGAAACAAACCAGCACCATGCTCTACATTACTGCTCATTCGCTCAGTAAACATAAAGGCCGCCCGTTTCTCTGAATTGTTTGTGTTAGTAGTGGCCCCTCTGAGCGCAATCCCAGCATCACCCTCATAAAAGAGAGCAGTGCTCAGCATCCAATGCCCAGTCACAGCCATGCATGAAAGAATGGGCAGGTATAGAAGCAAGGATATGGGCACAGCATTCAGAAGCCCCCCTCCTCCACAGCTGAGGGGACGCGTCATGGTGCCGCTATGTCTTACCCAGGCCAGGCTCGCTCAGGGCGCTGTACCTCTCTCTCAGGGCCAGAGGGGTCAACGTTCTCCGCCGGTCGTCACTACCCACCACCTAAGACAGAAATACTGAGTAAATACAGTGCTGCAGTTTTGTCTTTCATACAGTATTTATCAGAGCATGTACATTCACATCAAGGCAAAGTGCTTATGTATAAAAATAGCCGGAAGGTGTTGTAATACACAGGAAGAGAATCTGAGACCGTCTTACATCTGAAATACTAGCTGCATCCTTTTATTTGCATTTTTCCTTTTTCTAAAATGTGCATGTTCACAACATATATTTAAGGAAGTCTCATTTGATTAACATTTGATACGAAAATGGGATGAAATCCTAAATATAAATTGTGCAATACACCCCATACTTTTGTTTTTCTGTTTTTATTGTGCATCGTAATTTTTTCCATTTTATGTCTTAGTTTTTTTAAAGGCACAAATCTAATGTAGAGTCTTAAAAACGACTTCTCATTTAATTTTAATCCATTTAAGCACAATTTAATCAGGTTAAATGGATTGACTATTATTTATGTAGTCTGAACCATAACCTTTATGGAATATCTTGAGATATATCTTAAATGTCATGTGCCCCGAGGCAGAATTATCATTTCTTCAATTATGTAGTTTAATTAAATCTTAGAGTTTAATGGTCCACTCTAGACAACTTATACACTGAAGTTAACACATAATTTCAAGTGTCATTTGAGTTTGAAAGGTCAAATAAATAAATAAATAAATACAGACAGGATTAGCTTTCCAAACATTTTTAAAATTCAGGGTTTTTTTTAATGTATTTATTTATTTTTAAACAAAATACCTAATTAACATTTATTTATTATAATATTATAATATATTTTTAAATATATGAAAAAGATTTAAAATCTTCGAGTCTATGGCAGGCCATTGAACCACTAACGGGAATGTTATGAGATTTGGGACACAGATAGAGGACAGTCTTAACATTAACAAAAGCAAGTTTGGAGTCTCAAACTCAAACTCTCTAGCGCCACCACTTGTCCAAAGTTAAACTCATGTTTATGCTAATAACTTTTGAACCTTACATTTTAGAAGCAAAATTCTTTCATCTGATTCCTTGGCTCATGCTGATTTGAATGTAGACCAACATTTTAAATTCTATTCTAATTTTTCGCAATTTTTAATAGTTCGAAAAACGTGCTTTTTCAAACTCGTCCTAGACGGTCTGTCTGATTTTCACCAAAATTGGTCCAAATCATCTTCAGACCATGCTGGCAAAAAATTATGGAATTCAAGTTGATTAGTCAAACCGTTCTTGAATAATGCACATACGAATTTGACGGAGAGCACGCATGGATGTGAGGCTTTATCTCTGCGATGTTTCAGTGTATTGAGACCAAACTTGGTGTGTGTTATAGTAACCATGACCTGAGGCTACCTGCACAGTTTTGTTGTAGTGCCACCTAGCGGTTAGGAGATATGAAAAATATCTTCTAAATGGTTTGACCAAAAATCACAAAACAGGTCTCTTTAGATTCAGCACAGCATTCCAAGTCGAACCATACTCAATTTTCCCATGTCGGCCATTTTGAATTTTGTCGTAAAAACCCTAGATTTTACAAACACACTGGTGTATCGTTATAAAACTGTGTATGTGTCTTTGGCACCATGCCCTGATAGTACTTAAAGCGTTTCAAAACTTACAATGAAAGTTCCAAAAATGCTAATAACTTTTGAGCTCATTAGCCTATTGTAATGAAACTGGTCTCAATTTATTCCCTGGGTAATGCCGAGAACATAGATACCATTTTGCCATAGTCAGATGAACTTCCTGTCCACCATTTTTTCTAACTCCTCCTGGACCTGAAATTCTATGGGTTAAGATTTTTCACAATTTTTAATAGTCGAAAACTACTTAGTGGTTTGTCCAATTTTCACCAAATTTGACTCAGATCATCTTTAGACTATGTTGGCAAAAATGGATTTTGTGTTGATATATGAAACGGTTATTGTTTAACGCATCAACAAATTTGCTGGAATGATGCCAAATTGCATATAAAGCTGTATCTCTGCAAAGCTTTGACATATTGACACAAAACTTTGCATGTGCCATTGTCATCTCACACTAACCACACCACATCAATTTGGTAACAGCGACGTCTACTGGTCAAAAGTGATAAACCATCCATTAACCATCAATAATTAAATTATTGTCAGCCGAACTTCCTGTCCGCCATTTAAATTTAGGTTGAAAACCTACTTTTTCTAACTCCTCCTAGTCTGATTGTCTAATTTTCACCAAATTTGATTTTTGATTTTGTGTCGATATACAGAACAGTTATCGAACACCTCACACTGACCATTCCACATCAATTTGGTAACAGTGCCATCTATTGGTTAAAAGTAATAAACCATCCATTAACCATCAATAATGAAATTTTAAAAAATTTTGATTTATATTGAAAACTACTTCTTCGACCTCCTACTAGACCGTTAGTCCAATTTTCACCAAATTTGACTCATCTTCAGACCATGCAGCCATTAACCATCAATACTGAAATTTCAAAAAATGCTAATAATTTTTGATGAAGTAAGGCTATTGTAATAAAACTGCACTTGAAATACTTCTTGGGTCATGCTGAGAACATAAATATCAATTTTGCCGTTGTTGGCCAACACTGTCCGGTTTACATTTTGATTCTTTAAAAAAAATACTTTTTCCAAACTCCTCTTAAGACTGTTTGTCTGATTTTTACCAAACTTGAGTCAGATCATCTTCAGACTGTGCTGACAAAAAGTTATGGATTTCATGTCGACAGACAAATTTGTCGCAACAAATTTGAGGTATGATGCCAAGATGACTCTGAGGCTGTATCTCTGCCAAGCTTTGACACTGACACCAAACTTTATTTGTGCCATTGTCACCTCACACTAACCACACCACATCAATTTGGTAACAGCGACACCTACTGGTCGACAGTGATGAAGCTTTCAATCATATTAATAGTGACTATATTTAATTTTTCAGCCGTTTTGCTTAAAACAATAAATACATCTGTAAAGGAGAAGTCCAATTTCAGAACAACAATTTACAAATAATTTACTCACCCCCTTGTCATCCAAGATGTTCATGTCTTTCTGTCTGCAGTCGTGAAGAATTATGGTTTTTGAGGAAAGCATTTCAGGATTGTTCTCCATATAGTGGACTTCATTGGTGCCCCGATTTTGAACTTCCAAAATGCAGTTTAAATGCAGCTTCAAAGGGCTCTAAACGAGCTCAGCCGAGGAAGAAGGGTCTTATCCAATGAAACGATCGGTCATTTTTTTCGAAAAATAAAATTTTGTATTCTTTTTAAGCACAAAAGCTCGTGTAGCACAGGCTCTGGGATGCACGTCCACGATGCTACAAATTAGTGATGGGTCGTTCTTAAACGATTTGTTCATTTTGAACAATCTTTAATGTGACTCGGGAAGAATGAGTCATCTCGCGAAGTGATTCGTTCAGTTGCGCAACATCCTATTAGGTTCTGTACTGGAATTAGTTCACCTGTTTCGAATCTTCGGGTTTTTCGAGTCGTTCGTTCATCTTATGGGGTTGTCACGTGATGCTGATTTTGCTAAAATGAACGAAATGACTCAAAAAAAGATCCGTTCATTTTGCTGAACGAGACTCAAATGTCAGAGTTGGTAAAATGATCCGAACTTCCCATCACTACTACGAATCACGTCTAAGTTCATCATCTGTGTACTCTGGTTTAAAAAGGTAGAGTATGTCAAAAAAAATCCACCTTATTTTCTCCAACAACTTCAGAATCGTCCGACATCGTTGTACCTTTTTGTTTGTAAACAGTGTTTGACTTACGTGCACTTTCTTAGTCTTTGCGCGTTCGCTTTGTAAACACTGGGTCTGTAGTTCCGCCTACGTTCAATAGTAAGTGGCGTCGTGAACGCGCATCCCAGAGCCTGTGCTACACAACCTTTTGTGCTCAAAAACAAAATCCCTCGGCCGGGATCGTTTAGAGCCCTTTGAAGCTGCATTTAAACTGCATTTTAGAAGTTCAAAATCGGTGCACCAGTGAAGTCCATTATATGGAGAAAAATCCTGAAATGCTTTCCTCAAAAACCATAATTCTTCACGACTGAAGACAGAAAGACATGAACATCTTGGATGACAAGGGGGTGAGTAAATTATTTGTGAATTGTTGTTCTGGAAGTGGACTTCTCCTTTAATTTCTCATTGACGCAGCTGGTCTGATGCTGCCAACCTTGCTGGCATGACTTTTCTTGCCTTCTTTGTGCCTGGCTCCTTAAATGCTGCTGGCAGCTATATTTACATTATTTTATTTTAGTTTTCAAGTTGAATGTAATTCCAGGTAGTCCTTTAACCAACAAAATCCATTTCCCAGGAAATTTGACAAAATGTCTAAATTTCCTGATTGTGCACCAGAAGGCACAATATGATTAATGTTCGTCAAGTGGGCCGATGTGTTTTGAAAAATACACATGGGATTGGATTTCTCAGACGTCAAAGCCCAAAATCAGTAGGGAATTTGCTGAAATCTCTACCAAAGCTGAGTGAGACAAACACAAATGTGTAAACTAGTTTTGTCCGAACACAGTTCACGAGAACAAGTGCAGGTGTTACAGATCACAGAGGAAATGAACAGCGACAGCACCTTGACGCAGGGAGGCATGGTGATGTTGAGGTTGCACAGCACGTGCTGCGTGTCCTCATATTTGGTAGACTTGCGCAAGAAGGACAGGAACCCGGTGGCTTCCTTATTGGCGTCTCTCACCTGATGAGCCAAGGGAAACGTAGAGGGAGGGAGGAACAGATGGAGAGAGAACAGAGGGGTGAAAATGAGGCGAAGGGTCAAAAGAGAACAAAAGAGAGGGGGAGGATGAATAAAGGGAGTGAAAGAAGAAAGAGAGAGGTAGAAAAAGAGAAAGATTAAAGAGTGTTAGACAGAGCAGCTGCCCGGCTGTGACTCATACAGGTTGGCGGGAGGTGGGGAAGGGGATGGAGGCAGTCCATAGGCAGGCGAGAGACAGAGAGATTTACCTTCACTTTTACCTGGCCGTCTGTGAGATCAGACAGTAAGAGAGTGACCGTGAGAGAGAGAGAGAGAGACAGTGAGACAGACATACAGACAGGCAGGCAGATAGACTGGCAGGCAGGCTAGAAGGTGAAAGAGTTAAGGGCATGCTCACGAGACTAATACAACAGTTACGAGGTGAACCGCTACACCACAGAGGCAAAAATACACCACAGAGCAGCTCATCTGAGGCTAAACGGTCACAGAAAGAGATGCGGAGTGGAAGCCACAATGACAGACACAGAAATGAAGGGAAAGAGACACGTGGAGAGAGAGAGAAGGACAGCACTTGGGGAAATCAGAGACACTGAAGACTAGGACTGCACCATTTGGACTAATAATATTGACAAATATTACGATTGTGATTCCAACTGCAACTGATAAAGATTTAACATCTCGTATTGCTGATTTAAAGAACAACAACAAAAAAAGCATAAAATCGCACTCACAAAAACCAGGAGCCACCCAGAAGAGTTACAGTTTCTTTATCTTTCATCTTTTGTCCACTTTATCTCTCTTTGCCAACTTTTCACTCACACATCATTTTTTAACCCCTTAACACAGTTTTTTGGTAACACTTTACAATAAGGTGTCATTTGTTTATATTAGTTAATGTATTACCTAATCTATTACACTTTTTATCCATCTTTGTTAATGTTAGTTAATAAAAATACAGTCGTTTGTTGTTTGTTAGTTCACAGTGCATTAACTAATGTTAACAAACACAACTTGTGATTTTAATAACGCATTAGTAAATGCTGAAATTAACATTAACTAAGATTAATAAATGCTGTAGAAGTATAATTCATTCTTAGTTCATGATAACTAATGTAGTTAACAAATGTTAACTAATTTTTCTTTTTTAGCACTTGAACATTATGGGTATTATTATAAGTAGTAGTAATCAACAATTTAATATTTAAAAATTATTTATTAATAATAATATTATTAATTATAAATGAATATTATCTAGAACAGAATAAAATGTATTATAAAATCATTAAAAAATGATTTTAAAATAAAAAATAATTTTCTGTAATATTTCTGTTGTAATCTCTCATTTTCATCTCCTCTCGTGACCCATCATTAGATTTTTAGAATAATTTGACTAAACAATTTGAATAAGCATAACAAATTTTGTCCATTTGATCACTTTTTGTCCACTTTTCACACTTCAAAAAAAAGACACCACTTGAACATTATTATTATTACTATTAATTTATTATTAGAATTTTTATATAAAAATGATATAGAATAAAATATAATTTATTATAACATTATAAAAACATTTTCTTTAATATTTCTACATTAGATTTTTATAATAACTTTTGACTCACGCATCAGCTTTTAACCACTTAACACCATTTTTTTTTACAACTTGAACATTATTGTTTTTATTATTAATAGCAGTAAAAAACAATTTAATATTTGAATATTATTTGTTAATAATTATATTATTCATTATAAATATTATATAGAACAGAATAAAAGGCATTATGAAATCATTTTCTGTAATATTTTTATTGTAATCTCCCATTTTCATCTCCTCTCGTGACACTTAATTAGATTTTTTAAATAATTTGAACAAATAATTTAAATAAACTAATTTTGTCCATTTTATCACTTCTTGTCCACTTTTCACACATTCATTTTTTAAAAAACACACCACTTGAACATTATTATTACTACTATTAATTTAATATTAGAATATTATTTATTTATATTGTTTAGAAAAAAAATTATAATTTATTATAACATTATAAAGACTTTTTCTGTAATATTTCTACATTAGATTTTCATAACTTTAATAATAATAATAATAATAATAATATTAACTGATTATTATAATACTTATTAATATGATCTAGACTATTACAATATTATAATTACAAATTAGTATAAAACAACTTCTATAAAATTTCTGTTATAATATTTTATTGTTATCTCCTCTCCTGTGACCCAGTGTCACATTTTCATAATAACTTGTAGTAGCAAAAAAGTTTAAAATTTACATAAATGTAAAAATACAGCGAACCTGAAGCACTTTGCATTCACAATGGACGATATAAGGAAATTGCAGTGCAAAATGCAAACCAAGCCACATTCTGGACCACTTACTGATTGGCCATATCACAATTTTGAATGCACAATTATTTTATTGAATACATGTGCAGCCCTACTAAAGATATTAGCGAATACATAAAACTGACAAGATGATCAGACAAAGTGGTTAACAATGCTAACACACACACTCACACACAAGAATGGCACACTCAATGACACACCAATATGTGCAGGTTGACCGAAAAAAGCTATGAATTATTGACACAGGAGAAGTTGGCATGAGCTTCTCAGCCTATATTTCCTAAAACACTCTCACAGACGGACAGAAATAAATAAAGGAAAGACAGATGAACCGACCTTTACAGAGACAGGTAGCCGGTTGTCTCTGAAGGCCTGGAAACTGAAGCTACGTGGCTGCTGGGTGGCTTTCCTCACGGGCACCAGGTTTCCGGAACATTCTAAGTGCAGCGGCATCCCCTCCATCACCTGTGGGTGGAAAGGGAAGGAGA
This sequence comes from Cirrhinus mrigala, assembly GCA_036247105.1. Taxonomy (NCBI): domain Eukaryota; kingdom Metazoa; phylum Chordata; class Actinopteri; order Cypriniformes; family Cyprinidae; genus Cirrhinus; species Cirrhinus mrigala. The sequence continues at coordinate 18,095,926 of CM070027.1, read as the reverse complement.
AACACAAGGAGAGCAATGAGTCAGAATGAGTCAGAGATATTGATGCAGTGAGTTAGTACACACACACGGCTGCATCATAAACATGCATTTCATTATTTATGATAGTTAAAAAGTGAGTCAAACAGCTAAACTATGGTTTCGTGTAAGACTAGATAGATATGATCTGATTTGATGTTAGCTAACCTCAATGTCCCTGCTGCGGGCCACTTCCGAGAAGTTCTCGTGCAGCTCAAGGGTTTTGTCTATTTTGTCATCGGTCATGCAGTAACAGCGCAGACGGCCCTCTCTGGCATCGTTCATTTTAGCAAATACCACAAATTTGGCCATGTACGGAACTGACATCAGCTCACGGTACAGCAGGTTGGCGAAGGTCACGGCCTCCGCCGTTCGTGGACAGTCCGCCAGCCAGAACCTGCGGCGAAACAGAGCACAGTCGCACATACAATAGACATGAGAAAATAGGGTCACAAGAGACAATGTTTACTTGTATAAATGTGTATAAATATAAATGTGTGATAGTTCTATGGGTTGAAGTAATGGTTACCATGAACCTGAGAGGTGAATTCAGCAAGAATGAACTGCAATAGTGATGGCATTGTTTATTTTCACACACAGTCTGTGTTGCAGCAAACACTTTATCATTTAATAATTTAACATTTAATTTTTACTGCAATTATGATTAGAAAGTAGATCCAAACAACATTGTGAAAAACACAAAAATCAAAAATGAAACAAAAAAATAAAACAAAAAACAAAAATGAAACTGACTGCCCATTTTTTAGGATGGTAATAGAAGTAATATATGGAATATTTTATCTCACAATACTGACTTTTTTTCTTACAGTTGAGAGTTTACATCTCGCAAATCTGAAATAAACATGCAACTGTGAGTTATAAAGTCAGAATTGTGAGATATAAACTTGAAATTCTGAAAAATTAAGTCTTTTTTTTCTCAGAATTGCGTGATATAAACTCAGTTGCGAGTTGTAAAGTGAATAAACTTGCTATTCTAAGAAATAAAGTTCCAATTCTGAGAAATAAACTTGCTATTCTGTGAAATAAAGCTGCAATTCTGAGAAATAAACTCACAATTTCCGAGAAATAAACTAGCAATTCTGCGAAATAAACTCCTAATAAAGGAGAGAAATAAAGTCCTAATTTCTGAAATAAAGTCGCAATTCTGAGAAATTAAACTCACTATTTTGAGAAATACATTTGCAATTCCAAGAAATAAATTTGCTATTCTGAGAAATAAAGTCACAATTCTGAGAAATAAACTTGCAAATCTGAGAATTAGAGTCACAATTCTGAGAAACAGTTGCAATTCTGAGAAAAAGTCGCAATTCCGAGAAATAAAGTAGCAATTCTGAGAAATAAAGTTGCAATTCAGAGAAATAAAGTTGCAATTCTGAGAAATAAAGTAGCAATTCTGAGAAATAAACTCACAATTCAGAGAAATAAACTTGCTATTCTAAGAAAAAAGTTGCAATTCTGAGAAATAAACTCACAATTCCAAGAAGTATTTTTGCATTTCTGAGAAATAAACTTGCAATTCTGAGAAATAAACTTGTTATTCTGAGAAATAAAGTCGAAATTCTGAGAAATAGTCACAATTCCGAGAAATAAACTTGCAATTCAGAAAAATAAACTCACAATTCTGAGAAATAAACTTGCTATTCTAAGAAATAAAGTTGCAGTTCCGAGAAATAAAGTTGCAATTCCGAGAAATAAACTCGCAATTCCGAGAAATAAACTAGAAATTCTGAGAAATAAACCTGCAATTCCGAGAAATAAACTCGCAATTCCGAGAAATAAACTAGAAATTCTGAGAAATAAACTCGCAATTCTAAAAAATAAACTCGCAATTCCAAGAAATAGTCGCAATTCTGAGAAATAAAGTGGCAATTCTGAAATAAAGTCACAATTCTAAGAAATAAACTTGTTATTCTGAGAAATAAAGTCGAAATTCTGAGAAATAGTCACAATTGGACAACAAGTCACAACAAGAAATAAACTTGCAATTCAGAAAAATAAACTCACATTTCTGAGAAATAAACTTGCTATTCTAAGAAATAAAGATGCAATTCCGAGAAATAAAGTTGCAGCTCTGAGAAATAAACTCGCAATTCTGAGAAATAAACTTGCTATTCTAAGAAATAAAGTTGCAATTCCGAGAAATAAGGTCGCAATTCTGAGAAATATACAATTCTGAGACATAAACTCAAAATTCTGAGATATAATTCAGAGAAATACAGTCACAATTCTGAGAAATAAAGTCAGTTTTGACTTTTCTCATAAAAACTTTTTTCAATTGTGAGTTATTAAGTCAGAATTGTAAGATATAAACTTGCAATTCTGAGAACACATCAAGCTTTCAGCTCGCAATTGTGAGTTTATATCACACAATACTGATTAAAAAAGCCAGAATTGCTAGTTTATATATCACGATTCTGACTTTATAACTCGCAATTGTGAGTTTATACCTCAGGTAAGTCAGAATTGTGAGATAGAAAGTCACAATAACCTTATTTTTTATTCAGTGGTGGAAATGGAAAACTAAACAAGAAATTAAACAAAAACAAAACAAAGATACCAAACAAAACAAAAGTGCTGAGATGTGTGAATCTATATGTTGTAATATTCATGGTTCAGTGCTATTTCAGCACATATAATGACTGGTTAAAACATATTGCAGGTAATTAGTAAACGAAATGTATATTTTTAATTTTTAATATATGCTGAAATACAATACAATAGTGCATCTGTTCAGCAAAATTCACCCCTGGGTGCTCTATTCTTGCATGCTTTCGTGTCTCACCTTGCTGACACATTGGTAGTGAAGTTGGCACAGTTGTGGGAATACATGAGCTTGGTAGTGCCAGTGATGTCTTCCCACTGAGCGGGAGCAGTGCCACCTGCAGAAGGTTTACAGCTTTTTATAAAACCTTTTTTTTTTTTTTAACCAACACCATCTGGAATGAACTTGCTGAGTCTATCTTTATCCCAGTGTCCCTCTCCATGCAGGACACCAGTCTGTTTCAGCCTTTTCCAAGCAGCTTGGCAGGGCAGCTACATCAAATCTGGCTGAGGCTGAAAAAGACTGGCATTCAAGACAATCTGCCTTTCTCCAAAACATAAATATCAATTTCAGACAATGTGTTCTTTGAAATAGATCAGGAACGGACCGTACCAATAACACTGCAGAGGAGGCGGAGGCTAGTGGTGTCTCCCTCGCCGGCATCGCGTGGACTCTCCCTCCAGGATGGAGGCAAAGGGATACGCAGCCCAATTGGTCGGTGGAATTTGCGTCGACGAGGCTCCACTGTCACAACGGGACTGAACGTGGCCTGGTTTCCTAACTGCCGAGTCAGCAGCTCATCAGGGATTGGCTGGGCCTGGGTAGAGACAAGAGGGGAAACAAATTAAGTCAAAAAAGATTCATAAATCATATATATATATATATATATAATATGTGTGCTGAAACTGCTTCAGTGTCATTCTCTACATCCTGAAATCTCACCTGTAGGCCAAGTCGGACCCTCTTAGTGACCGCCGTGTCTGGAAAAATGGCCTGGACCTGGGGCACCAGCTTACTTGTCAGCTGACCTCCCTCTGGACCTATAAGGTCGCTCTCCTGCTGGATACGTGACACCACAGCGAAATAGAGAGGGAAGTCGGTGGAGATGATGCGGCGGATTCTTTTCTTCTCCAGCTCCTCCTGACTTTCCAGATCTGATGAAGGCACCCAGAGAAAAACAAGGTCATAAGGAAAGTCCTACAGAAATAATTGCTAAAGTGATATGTAATTTGTCTGCTATTACCTCCTGCTGCGTAACTATAAAAGGCTAATGGGAATTCCTTTTAGTGAAACATAAGACTACCTTCATCCATTCCATTAAGGATGGTCTCCAAAACGTCATCGCCATAGCGGTTCCGATGCTCTTTCCAGACAGAGCCATTCTCACTTCGGAGAACCACTAGTTCCCGATCACCTCGGCTCAAGGATGCGAAATGAGGGATCTCAACTATCACTGGCCTGAAGGAGATAATGGAAAGGTGCAAAAACATTAGTTACTGTATTATAGGGTATTGTTCCTTTATGGACTGATAGGAGAAATTCAACTTGGCACAGCAGCACAATGAAAGAAAAGAAGCGAGTAAAACAAAACAAAAATATAATTCTGATTCACAATTCTGAGAAATAAACTTGCTTCTCTAAGAAATAAAGTTGCAATTCTGAGAAATAAACTCACAATTCAGAGAAATAAACTTGCTATTCTAAGAAATAAAGTTGCAATTCAGAGAAATAAAGTCACAATTCTGAGAAATAAACTTGCTATTCTAAGAAATAAAGTTGCAATTCCAAGAAGTAAATTTGCAATTCTGAGAAATAAACTCACAATTCAGAGAAATAAACTTCCAATTCCAAGAAATAAACTCACACTTCTGAGAAATAAACTCGCAATTCCGAGAAATAAACTTGCTATTCTGAGAAATAAAGTCACAATTCTGAGAAATAAACTCACAATTCTGAGAAATAAACTTGCTATTCTGAGAAATAAACTTGCTATTCTAAGAAATAAACTCACAATTCCGAGAAATAAACTCACAATTCTGAGAAATAAAGTTGCTATTCTGAGAAATAAACTTGCTATTCTAAGAAATAAACTCACAATTCCGAGAAATAAACTTCCAATTCCAAGAAATAAACTCACAATTCTGAGAAATAAAGTTGCAGTTCCGAGAAACAGTCACAATTCTGAGAAATAAACTCGCAATTCCGAGAAATAAACTTGCTATTCTGAGAAATAAAGTCGCAATTCTGAGAAATAAACTCACAATTCTGAGAAATAAACTTGCTATTCTGAGAAATAAAGTTGAAATTCTGAGAAATAAAGTCACAATTCCGAGAAATAAACTTCCAATTCTGAGAAATAAACTCACAATTCTGAGAAATAAACTTGCTATTCTAAGAAATAAAGTTGCAAATCTGAGAAATAAAGTTGCAGTTCCGAGAAATAGTCACAATCCTGAGAAATAAACTCGCAATTCCGAGAAATAAACTTGCTATTCTGAGAAATAAAGTCGCAATTCTGAGAAATAAACTCGCAATTTAGAGAAATAAACTCGCAATTCAGAGAAATAAACTTGCTACTTTGAGAAATGTCGCAATTCTGAAATAAAGTCGCAATTCTGAGAAATAAACTGACAATTCTGAGAAATAAAGTCACAGTTCTGAGAAATAAACTCACAATTCCAAGAAATAAACTCGCTATTCTGAGAAATAAAGTCGCAATTCAGAGAAATAAACTCACAATTTTGAGAAATGAACTTGCTATTCTATGAAATAAAGTTGCAATTCTGAGAAATAAACTTTCTATTCTAAGAAATAAAGTTGCAATTCCAAGAAGTAAATCTGCAATTCTGAGAAATAAACTCACAATTCTCACAAAACAAACTCACAAAACAAAAATATAGACATTACATATTCTTTATAAAGCCTGTAACGATCTACAGGGTGGGCCATTTATATGGATACATCACACATCAAACTTATTGGGAATTTCACAAGAAAAACAATGGTGTGCTTGGTTTTAACGTAACTTTATTCTTTCATGAGTTATTTACAAGTTTCTGACCATTTATAATGTGCCACAAACAGGACGTTAATATCACCAACCATTCCCATTTTATTAAGGTGTATCCATATAAATGGCCCACCCTGTATATCAATGATTTAAGAAAATGCATTTTTGGCAGATTAGGTCATTAACTATAAAAAAATTATGTTTTTTAACATTTATGAGTGTTACAGCGCCAGCTGTGGTCTGATCTCCCCAAAAATGTGCATGCTCGTTTAAAATCATGTGCATGTGTTGCATGTGTTCACCAGGTTTTGTGAAGTTTTGAGCTTTTGTTTAGGCTTTATAGGCTTTTGGGTATATTTGGACAGGCGCCTTTTCTAAATAACCCCAGCTTTTTCAATTCAATTTCAACTTTTTTTTTGATAATTATTGACCTAGAGTGTTCAGAGAATTGCACTGCAGAGTTTTTGTCCAGATTAAATGAAAAACCTAGGACTAGTTTACAAAAGTAGTTTTGTTTGCATTTTCTCAATCATTTAACAAACAGTTTGATTGACGGCAGTGGTTCTAGAGGCAAAACTGTTTGCAATGAGGAGGTCTATCATATGATATGAATATTGTGCAAATGTGTGAAAAACCGCTACATATACAATCGTTTACAACCTTGAAAAATGTGATATCGCCCTCCAATGGCTGATTTCTTTAAAATTTCTCACAGATCTTTAGGGCTGTGAGTCAAACAGGCCCACCGAGTTTTGTTCTGATCGACCTCTGTTAACCTTGTCTAATAGGTGCACAAAGTTCATCTGCCTATAGTGGCCATGTTTTTTGAGATACACCAATGTCCTTATAACAATTTGCGGCACATTGGGCCATGTGTACCAATTTTCATGTCAATAAGACAAATAGGTGCATAGTTATGGACGATTTTAAGTTTTTTCCCCTCTTATAGCGCCACCAAGTGGCCAAGCTCCACAACTTTTTTTACGCAACTTCAGATTCAGCTCTTACATACGTGTTGCGAGTTTGGCAAAGATATCTTATTCCATTCAGTTATAGCCATTAGAGTAAAGACAGCCTTATCTTTTTTGAATGTTTTGGCATCCCTTTGCAATGGCGAGTCGAACGTTTTATGTTTTTTAATAATTATTGACCATCACTGTCCAGAGAATGTTCCTGCAGTGGTTTGGTTCCAATCATGCGAAAAACCTAGAACTAGTTTAGAACTAGGCTTTTCAAAAAATCCAAAATACCCGAAAATTTCACCAGGGTGATGTAAATAAACTCAATTTAAAGGGACAACAAGGTTTTTTTTTTTTTTTAAGCATAAACCCACTTTATTTAAACTAGCTTCTCAGGTTAAAGGATTAGTTCACTTTAAGAATAAAAATTTCCTGATAATTTACTCATCCCCATGTCATTCAAGATGTTTATGTCTTTCTTTCTTCAGTCGAAAGGAAATGAAGGTTTTTGAGGAAAACATTCCAGGATTTTTTTCCATATAGTGGACTTTAATGGCAGTCAACGGATTGAAGGTCCAAATTGCAGTTTCAGTGCAGCTTCAAAGGGATCCCACACAATCCCAGCCGGGGAATAAGGGTCTTATCTAGCAAAAGGATGTCATTTCCTAAAAAAAAAAAAAAATTCTGTACTATTTAACCTTAAATGCTCATCTTGCACTAGCTCGACTTTACACATTACGTAGTCACGTTGAAAAGGTCATGCGTGATGTAGACAGAAGTACCAATCCAGTCTTTACAAAGTGAACGTGCAAAGAAAGTCAAACACCCTTCACAAAAAAAGGTAAAACTGCAATTTGGACCTTCAACACACTGGCTCCCATTGACGTCCACTATATGGAGAAAAATCCTGAAATGTTTTCCTCAAAAAACTTAATTTCTTTGCGACTGAAGAAAGAAAGACATGAACATATTGGATGACAAGGGGGTGAATAAATTATCAGGAAATTTTTATTCTGGAAGTGAACTAGTAAACTAGTGTTTAGATATTTGTACTGGTAAACAAGACAAAAAATCCAAGTAAAAAAAAAAAACTAAGTAAACTCACAATTTTTTTTTTTTTTTGCAGTGACAGTTATTAACTGAATCATTAAGGAACCGAAATAGCAGAACCTGAACCGTTAAAGCATACGCCATCCTTATCATACACACACACAGATCCTTACCCCAGAAACTGCATACTGGAAGGCCCTAGAGAGATAATACGAGATGCGAGTCCCTCTCCCTCCACGAGAGGAGGCGGGGTGGTGAGTTTCTGCGGTTTGACCAGACGGCAGGTAATGCGTGTGGGGGCGGCGCAGGTGCGCGGTGGGATGATCACACGCAGACCATTATGTCTGCTGCCACGCATGGACCCGCCTCTCGCATCCACCATGAAGCTGACCAGAAACCTGCCAAACAACCAGCCAGTGAGCAAAGCACGTACAATGACTTTTCAAAACAGCCGGAAGCCCAGTATAAAGCTAAAAGCTCTTCAAAAGAACCTACTTCCTAGACATCTGATGACAGTGAAGACAGGTATAAAAATAAGCATTTATGACCAACAGATAAATACGGAGATAAAAGCGGTGAGAAGCCATTAGCCAGGGTTGGTAACGTCTGGTTACTGGATTTGTTTAGGCTGAATGTGAAATATGTGCACTGACCCAGTGTGGATGGGGCTGGCCACTGGGCTAACGTTGTCTGAGGTCTCTGTGGCTGGACTACTGGGGATTAGAGAGTCCTCGTCATACTCCTTTGGCAAAGGGACAGGTGTGTGCTGCAGACACACAGGAGTAGCACAGATCACACAGACACAAAGACACACACACAAACAGAGATACAATGACAGCTTAATGAGACTAAGAGAGAGAAAAAGACAACTCTGCTTGGAAAACCAGGTCACAGCAGCTGGTTAAACTGTTTTGAAACAGGGTTAACTGACTCAAGTACCTTCTAATTTTGCCAAGCTTGTCTACCGGTCCTAGGGCCATGTGATTTTCCGTGTACAGAATCGCAGAGTCCAGTCATAAAAATGGAATTTACTGTATAATGTGGAATGTCGCGGAATTTGCTGAATTTTGGATGAATAAATCAAAAGTAGGTCAGTACACTTAACATATCTGTGAATATTAAGCTGGAAAAATACTATTTAAATATGAATCCTGCATGTTCTGCATGTCGCTGTGAATGAATGGCACAGACTTGGTTTCATTTACTACGCACATACTGAAGCACGTGACACTCACTGTGTTTTCAGCCTCTGCTGCCTCTATATGAGTACATAAACACATTAACATAATCTCTAGAGCTGCTCTGTGAGTCACTTCATGAGCATTTTACCGTTTCTTTCAAGAAAAAAACTATCGTCATATCATATACAAACAGAAACTTAAAGGTCTTCAAAGCAACCCGTCAAAATAAAAGTTCAGTTTAACTCGAAGAAATTGTGATAAAAATATATTACTTAATGTAATGATAGTACTACTACTAATAATAAAATGATTATTAAAACATTATTTTTAAGAAATATTATTTACCAGAATTTTTTTTTACCAGAAAAATTTAAATACACAAAATTAAAAAAAAAAAAGTAATAACACTAAATAATAATAATAATTGTTTTAAAATCAATTAATTAGAGATGATTTTGATTATTAAAATTTAATTAAATCATTAAAATGGAAACCAAAAACCTTATGGAAAACACAGAATTTGGTAAAAATAAGACTGAATTTGAGGGAAAAAAATTATTTCTTAGGTTTTTTAAAATGTTTTTATAAACTTAATAAAATAAATTGCTAGTTAAAGTTAAAGTTAAAACAGAAAAATGTAATTTGGGAAAAAACAAAACAGATTTAATAGGGCTTTAAAATTACATTTTTATTCAACTTTTAATAAAATTCTGTTAAATTGTGTAGGTTTCATAATTTTAATTAATTAGACATGCTTTTTGATTAATATTTCTCAATTTAACCATTAAAACAGAGTCTAGAAAAATTAAAAACGAACAAAAACGGAATGCAGAAAAGTTACAACGGAAAAGCGGAATTTGGGAAAAAAAAAATAAAACAGAATTTGGGAAAAAACAAAACAGATTTAATAGGGCTTTAAAACGTAATTTTTTTTAAAACTTTTAATAAATTGCTGTTAAATTGTGTAGGTTCCATAATTTAAATTAGACATGCTTTTTGATTAATATTTCTCAGTTCAACCATTAAAACAGAATCTAGAAAAATTACAAAGGAAAAAAAATGGAATACAGAACATTTGGAAAAAAATGAATTTTTTACTAAATTAAATAGGATTTGGGCAAAAAATAAAATGGATTTCATAGGGCCCTACGGTCCTAACAAGCTTAGAAAAGATAAAATGGTTTACCAGTCTCTGCAAACTTTCAAGTGGAACTTAAAATTAGACAAAACAACCATTAAAATAATCAAACAACCAAAAACTAAAATTTATCTTATTTTAAATCAACCATTTCTTATATGGAAGCTCTATTCTAAAAGGGACTTCTAGACCAGAAAAAAAAGATATGTAAATGAATAAAAACTTAAATTATTATTAAGAAAAACCTTATGAATCCTGAAACTTAATTATAATTTATTTGATTCATTTTATTTTTAAAACAAAACTAGGACTAAGAAGGCATTTAAATATTGTTGTGGACAATGAAGGGCAATGAAGCAGCTAGAAACCACCAGACCTGGATTTTTTTTAGTAAACAACATTTCTTATTTCACCACACGAAGCAAAAAAGAACAATACCTGGTCCAACATGACAGTTTCAGGTGACACGCACGGAATTCTGGGAATTGCAGGTGAATAAGGTCTGGAAAGAATGAAGGAGATATTTTTAATCTAACTTCAATACTTTAGTTGAAGGTAAAAAATTGTTTATTCTCGTTCTTGAATCTAGAAGGACAAATTTGTTGCATTGTGTTCGTGACCTACGTCGTGCCCATCCCGCTCTCAAAGTCTCTCAGGGTTTTCTTAGGGGACAGAAAGTCATCATCCTGGTCTTTCAGGTCATCCAGCTTCAAATAGCGAGCCCCATCCATCCCGAGAAGTTCATCACCTACATACAGCACCAAATATGTCAGAGACACTGATGTAGGAGTTTTGCAGGAAAAAGAGGATTAATAGAAAGGAAGAAAAGCTCAGGAGTTATTTCATCATTCACAATTCACCATCATTCCCCATCGAGCACAAACAAGAACCTTCACTCATTCACCAAGTCCAAGCAATGAAGTCATACACACACAGAGCCAATGGAAAACATGAAGAAATCAAGATACTTGGTAAGATTGCATGGTTTTGGGTTACTGAAGTGGGCATGCCCGGTAGTGCAGAGAAGATCACACTTAATCTGCATGGGAGAGATAGTTTGGTGTTATTGTAGGGGCTTAATCACAGGTGTTCAGAGACGCGTAAAACAGCCACTGTGACAGTTCATTTTGGAGCCCTCTGCTGAGTCAAATAATCATCATTAGTCAATTAGTAAAATTATCCACTCCCAGTGTGACTCCCATAGTGTTTGGATAAAGAGAACCTTATCTATGGGTGTTTCTTCAACTACGGCACTCGCATCATGTCCCAGCGGTTGTTTTTTATTAAAACAAACACATTTCAACATTTTTCTATTTTGCGTTTTTTTTTTGATGTCTTCATTATAGATTTTTGATTGTTTCTGAATCCCTTTTATTATTTAAAAAACATTTATTGTTTTACCCATGTCTTAAAATATAAAAAAAAAAAAATCACAAAAAAATACATAGAATTTTTTTTATATATTAATATAAATATGCCTCTATATACAACTTTTACTATTTTAATTACAACATAATATGCGTATAAAACAAATACTAGAAACATTCAAAACTTTAATTATAATATAATGTAATATAATATGATACAATATAATATAATTTCAGCATTTTCTATTTTGTATATTTTTCTGATGTCTTCATTATATATTTTTGATAGTTTTCATGTACCTTTTATTAATAAAAATGTTAAACCTTTGTTTTACCCATGTCTCAAAATATTAAAAAAAAAATCACAAAATACACAGAAAATATTATATATATATATATATATATATAAGTTAATACAATATCATATAATATATGCCTTTTATGTATAACTTTTACTATTTTAATTACAGCAAAATATGCATATAAAACACATGCCAAAAAATATAATATAATATAACATAATATAATATAATATGTGCATTTTTATATTTTGTATAATTTTTGATGTCTTCATTATATATTTTTTGATAGTTTTTAAATACTTTTATTATTAAAAATTGTAAAATTGTATTGTTTTACGCATGTCTCAAAATATTTAAAAAAAGAAAAAATATTTTAAAAATGATATAATAACATAAATATGCTTTTTATGTGTAACTTTTATTATTTAAAACTCAGCAAATTATGCACATAAAACATACACTAAAAACATATTCTGATAGTTTTCAAATACCTTTTATTATTGTTTTACCCATGCCTCAAAATATTAAAATCACAAAATATAAAATATATACAAAAAAAACATTCAAAACATTAATTATAAATGATATATAATATAATATAATATTTTTTGATGTCTTCATTATATATTTTGATAGTTTTCAGATACCTTTTATTATTGAAAATGTCTTTTATTGTTTTACCCATGCCTCAAAATATTTAACAAAAATTACCAAAAATACACAGAAAACAACTACTATTTATAACATATTAAATATATATATAAAAAGTAAGAAAAATTAATTCAATATAACATAATATAATAATATGCCTTTTATGTATACGCTTTACTATTTTAATTACAGCAAAATATGCATATAAAACACATACTAAAAACATCAAAAACTTTAATAATTATAATATAATATAATTTCAGCATTTTTCTATTTTGTATAATTTTGATGTCTTCATTATATTTTTATATACTTTCATTATTAAAAAAAACTCTATATACTAAAAATATATACTGTTACTAAAAACATATACTGATAGTTTTCAAATACCTTTTATTACTAAAAATGTTGAACTTTTATTGTTTAACCCATGCCTCAAAATATTAAAAAAATAAATAAATAATACAAAATATAAAACATATAGTAAAAACATAAATACCTTTTATTATTAAAAATATTACCTATGTCATAAAATATTTAACAAAAATTTTTCTCTTTCAAAATATGCATATAAAACATACACTAAAACATTAAAAACTATAATATAATATAATATATGTTGAAATTTTTTTTAAGTGTGCTTATTTATTGCACAGGACCAAAAGTGCCAATAGTTGAAGAAATACCCTTGGTACAGACCGAGAACACAAAGTAATTTTGAATGCAGTCCCGTCAATGATGGATCCACAAACACATGTTACTGTCAGTAAAGGAAAAGAAACATCATGACCACACGATGATGAGGAGCCGAGGCCGTAGTAACACGAAGCGACATGTTAGAATAGAGAGCGGTTAGAGAGACTTAAGGGCCAGAGACAAGATGAGAGTGCTTGAAATGGAGGCACACGTTTCACGAAACCACTGAGAACCGGACAACGAAGCCAGAGAGAGGGAGACGCTCCTACCTAATGTTAGCTGAGCAACTCCTACAGAAGGAAGGAAGAAGGAACATTTCAGGCTGGCGATGCTACCGTAGATTTACAGTAGGTTTAGATTATCATGAAATACTTGCTTTTGCTTTTTCAATCCGTTAAAGTCCTGAATAAATGGAAATTTATCAATCATCTCTCAGAAGAAACAAGCACATTTAACGATTAGGGCCGAGGAAGTGTTTAGATCATTGAAAAATGTAGGAAATACTTAGCAGAATGCCCAAGCTGCTCTTTTTTTTTTTTTACAATAAAATTAGGTGGTGACCAATGGCTATCAAGCATAAAAGTGCTATATTATAAGGCTTTTGAAGCCATATGATGTGAAATCTCAACTGAAATGCTTCACAATATACACAAAATGCTTTAATGTGTGTAAATCTTGCAGTCAAGTAATACAGTCAAAGCAGCAGTATGAGTGTGATAACATCTCTAATCTTTAGTTCACTTCAGACTGTCACTTTTGGGATATGACCCACCAACTCATCTGCCTACTGGCTCCTGTTTTTAATCGAGAGTCTAGCACCAACCTCACGGCACTGAGACCTTGTCACAGCAGCTGAGAATCAGCGCTTTAATGCGGCATTTACTGCAGTATGATCCTTCAGGCTAAATCCAATCTGAGCCACCCGTACGCACCTTCATCTTCCGACACGTCCAGTATTTCATCCACCGTCTCTGGGAAACTCATGCGATGCTTCTCGGTGGTGATCTGAGGGATAGAGAGGGAATATATGAACTAATCAAGATGGCGAATGTTGTACAAATCAAAGGACTAGATTAACCAGATATGGAATAAAAGCCACAAATCAAGCCTTGAAGATTGAAATCACAAATTCAAACCGTTCATGAGATGCAAACGGCTCTCACCATAGATACGGACTCCTCAGTCACCAGTTTCAGCACATCAATGACAGAAATGTAGCCTAGCCGCTTAGCGATACCCAGAGGTGATGTCCCATTCTGCCATAGATAACGTACAGTCTGGTTACTAAATGTTATATCTGTATCAGATAATAAAATATCATGTCTATATTTAAATGATATGGAAGCCCGTTTCTGCCACTGAATAAAAAATAAAAAAGGTAATTGTGACGTTTTATCTCACAATTCTGACTTTGAAGTTTTGTAAGATATAAACTCGCAATTGCAAGTTATAAAGAACTCCGAGACAATTCGCAACTCGCAATTCTGAGAAATAAACTTACAACTGTGAACTGTACGTTTATATCTCGCAATTGTGATTTTTTTTCTCAGAACTGCGAGATATAAACTGACTTTATAACACGCAATTGTAAGTTAAAAAACTCGCAATTCGAAGGACATATCAGTCTTTTTTTCCTCAAAATTTTTACTTTTTAACTCACAACTGCAACTGCAAGTTTATCTCACAATTCTGGGGAAAAAAAGTCAGAATTGTGACATAAAAAGTCAGAAATGTGAGAAAAAAGTCAGAATTGTGAGTTTATATCTTGCAATTCTGACTTTATACCTTACAATTGTGAGTTTATATCTCACAATTCTAGGAAAAAAGACAGAATTGCAAGAAAAAGTCAGAATTGTGAGTTTATATCATGTAATTCTGAGAAAAAAGTCAGAATCGTGAGTTTATATCTCACGATTCTGAGAAAGTAAGTCAGAATTGTGAATTTATATCACGCAATTCTGAGAAAAAAGTCAGAATCGTGAGTTTATATCTCACTTTTCTGACTTTATAACTCAACTGCGAGTTTATATCTCACAACTCTTGAGAAAAAGTCAGAATTGTGAGAAAAAAGTCAGAATTGCGAGAAAAAAAGCCAGAATTGTGAGGTTATATCTCACAATTCTAACTTTCTTTCTTGCCATTGCAAGTTTTTATCTCAATTCAGAGAAAAAGTCAGAATTGCAAGATAAAAAGTCAGAATTGCGAGAAATAAGCCAGAATTGTGTTTATATCTCACTATTCTGACTGTAACTCAACTGCGAAAAAACTGAGAAAAAAGCCAAAATTGTGAGTTTATATCATGCAATTCTGAGAAAAAAGTCAGAATTGTAAGTTTATACCTTGTTATTACTTTATAACTCACAACCGTGAGTTTGTATCTCACAATTCTGACAAAAAAGTCAAATTGCAAGAAAAAAAGCCAGAATTGTGAGTTTATATCTCACTATTCTGACTTTATAACTCAACTGCGAGTTTATATCTCACAACTCTTGAGAAAAAGTCAGAATTGTGAGAAAAAAAGCCAGAATTGTGAGTTTATATCTCACAATTCTGAGAAAAAAAGTCAGAACAGCGAGATAAAATGTCGCAATAATAATTTTATTCAGTGGCAGAAATTTGCTTCCATAAAATTTTTATTATATATTAAAATATTAAATATAAAAGTGATCTAATATATAAACTGAAGTTTCTAAATACATTTTAGGTTGACTGTTTTCTGGTAATCAGCCATGCTGCTCTTTTCAGATGGATAATTATTAAATGACAGCTTATGTTTACTGCAGAGGACTGGCAGCATGACAGCAGAAATTACCCAGACCAAATGCTCTTCATTAGGCATTCAAGCAGTGTATACTATTATTTGATGAGAAGATTTGTATTGTAAGTATGGGGGATTGGGGTTTGCTCACAGTGGTGATCTCATTGGGCAGGGCTCCATGTTTTAGCAGCAGGGTGACGATGTCTGTATGGCCCTGCTGGGCTGCTTGATGTAAAGGAGTGTATCCCAACTGGAAAAGAAAGATAAGGAAGTATGAAAACTCAGAAGTACATACTAACACCAAAAAGTGCATAAAAAGAGCTCTCAGTACAGTACATCCAGAAGTATAGCACTCACTCTTGTCTTGCTGTTAACATGTGCTTGCTGCTGGAGTAAGAACTTCACCATCTTTATGTTCCCATAGTGACATGCCACATGTAACGGTGTGTAGCCCATCTAACAGACAGAGAGAAAGAAAAATAAGAAATGAACAACAAAATGGGTATACAGACAATCATTGCCAGGTAATATTACAAAGCGATTAAAAACCAACACATTTTCATTGCAGCTTTCATTGAAGGAGGGATCTGAGCCATGTTTTGGGGATTAAAAAAAGGAGTGAATGGATTTTTATCATTGTTTAAAGTGTTTAGAGTTGTTTAGGATGTTGGTATGTAATTGTTAAAGTGCTCTGAGTGAGTGAGCTTTCTCAATTTTGTTTTTAGATTAGTTTTTAGTTTTTAGATTATTCTTTATATTATTTTATAGTATTCAGAATACTATAAAATAATATAAAGAATAATCTAAAAACAAAATTGAGAAAGCTCACTCACTCAGAGCACTTTAACAATTACATACCAACATCCTAAACAACTCTAAACACTTTAAACAATGATAAAAATCCATTCACTCCTTTTTTTAATCCCCAAAAAACCTAAACACTCTCAATTATCAAGCTGTTTTGATTTTCTGGGCAGTATGATGTCATACTGCTCAGGCCCCGCCCACGACCACTGACGGACTATCCCACATTAGCATATTTTCACCCTTAGCCAGTTGTACGCTGCCCACCACTTTCTCCACGCTCTAGAAGCTGTGGCGACAACAATGTCTCATACGCAATGCAGGAAAAATGGAAGAGAGGGGCGGGGTGAGCAGGAGCTCATTATCATTTAAAGAGACATGCACTGAAACGAGTCGATGTGAACAGAGCTGTTTTTGACAAGGTAAAAGTAAGTATTTTGCAGAGATTTCATGAATACCCTAAAAAATCATACCAACTTGTGGAAAACGGGCATCTGATGTCCCTTAAAACACTTTAGTAACTGTACCAAAACTACCCAAAACAGCATAGTGCTGACAAGTTTTGTAGTAACCAACTCCATTCATACTTTCTTCAGAATTTAGCGGTAGCACAGACTACACTGACTCTGAGGTCTAAATTCTAGGACGTTCTACAGATGGCCCTGCTGAGTACGTGTGTGTTTCTTTGTGCATTGAAGTGTCTTACCCTTGAGGCTGCATAGACTGAAGCACCCTGCTTCACCAGCATGTCTGCAATGCCCACATGCCCTTCCTGAGCAACCAGGTGCAGAGGTGTCAGCCCATTCTGTACAAACACAGACACACACACAACAAAGATATTAGAAGAATATTAAATGCATCCTTTTCCATAATCTTCTAACACGTCTCAGTCGTTTTTAGCTTTCTATTTATGCTCTCTCTGACATAAACCGAATACCATTTAATCAAAGTTTAAACAGTGTATCACCTTGTTGCCCAGGTTAACATTGGCCTGTTTGGAGATGAGCAATGCTACCATGTCAGGTTGCCCCTCCTGTGACGCCAGGTGAAGTGGGGTGATGCCCTGTAGTGACTCAGAGTTGGCATTAGCTCCATACTGCAGCAGACTGCTTGCCACCTCTAGTTGGTTCTGCTTGGCTGCGATATGCAAGGCTGTGTAGCCATTCTGTCAAATGGAAGAAAACTAGAAGTGACTGTTTTTCTTGGACGGCCTTGGAAAGTGTGAAATAGACTGCGACCCTTAAAGGGACAGTTCATCCAAAAATGAAAATTATGTAATTAATTACTCACCCTCGTGTCGTTTCAAGCCCGTAAGACCTTTGTTTATCTTCAGAGCACAAATTAAGATATCTTTGATGAAATTTGAGAACTTTCAGACCCTGCATAAACAGCAACGCAACTGACAAGTTCAAGGCCCATAAAGGTAGTAAGGACATTAAATGTGCCATTCTAGTTCTGAATAAAGTTGTTATTTTTGTTTTATTTGTGCACAAACAGTATTCTCATAGCTTCATAACATTATGATTGAAACACTGATGTCACATTGACTATTTTAACAATGTCCTTACTACCTTTCTAGGCCTTGAGCGGGTCAAAAAACTCTCGGATTTCATCAAAAATATCTTAATTTGTGTTCCGAAGATGAATGAAAGTCTTACGGGTTTGAAACAACATGAGGGTGATTTATTAATAACAGGATTTTATTTTTAAATGAACTATTCCTTTAAAGAAAAAGTTCACTTCCAGAACAAAAATTTACAGATAATTAGGGTATGTCGAAAAACTCCCATCTCCCATCCATTTTCTCCTCCAACTTCAAAATCATTCTACATCAGTGTTTTACTTTTTTTTTTTAAAGGCCATTCGACCTTCTTTACATTTTCACTTTTTAAACACTGGGTCGGTACTTCTGCAACGACGTAGGTTGATTTTAAAATTGGAGGAGAATATGAGATGGGAGTTTTTCGACATACCCTAACTGTATTGACCCGGATTACACAGAGTACACATGCACGAGGCAAAGCTAGACAAGACGAGCATTTGAGGTTAAAAAGTATATAAACTGTTTATTTTTTTTAGAAAATGGCCGATCATTTCGCTAGATAAGACCCTTCTTTTTTGGCTGGGATCGTTTAGAGTCCTTTGAAGCTGCATTTAAACTGCATTTTGGATGTTCAAACTCACAGGCACCATTTAAGTCCATTATATGGAGATAATTCTTGAAATGTTTTTCTCAAAAAACAAAATTTCTTTACAACTGAAGAAAGAAAGGCATGAACATCTTGTATGACAATGGGTGAGTACATTATCTGTAAATTTTTGTTCTGGAAGTGGACTTCTCCTTTAACATCTCAGAATAGTCACCCGCCAAGATGTTGTAATGTGTATACATGTAACTTACTCTTGCTGTGCTGTGTGGAGAGCCGCCCTTGCTGACCAGCAGCTTGACTACATCAAGGTTGTTGTGATGGACGGCCACGTGCAGAGGGGTCAAGCCATTCTAAGAGGAGAGAGAGGAGACACATGGCCTCAGTCAGCCACCGCTGACCGTCATCTGATATTAGCAGACAAGTACTGAGATATCAGATGTTTGTCTTGATGAATTACCTTTCCGGCTGCATTGGGATTGGCCCCTCTTTCCAAAAGCAGCTCCGCCACATCCACTTTCCCATATTTACATGCTACATGTAAAGGAGTAAATCCTTTCTGTAGGAAAACACAGATATACACATTGAGAATGCAGAAGAAGATGTGAATATTTTGTTGTTATTTAATGTAAATGACCTTTTGTTAAGCTCCGCCCACCATTTATACATTTTATGGGTCTGGCTTCAAGTCTCATCCGCATCCAGGTATTTTTAGCTGCACAAAACAGCTCGTTTTGCTGCTTGATATTGCAAATAGGTGTGTCTTAGCATATTTTAATGTATTATCTTAATTATGAACACACAAACAGTTTTACCATTTCCTGCACGTTGTTATTCTTCTCGTTATTTCCCTATAACGGCTAATGAACTGGAAGTCTCACCCACAGGCTTGCTTCCAAGTTGAAGAATAAGTTGGATAATGAGATTCCAATGTATGCCAGCAGTTGCTTTGGTTTATTGGTCAGAGGCATTTTAAGGCGGGGCTTAGCGAAGGGTTAGTTAGAGATCAGAACCTTTGTCATTTTGGTTTGTTGGGCATTCCCGTCAAGCAGGATGCGTGTGGTTTGGGCGTGTCCCTCTCGGGCGGCGATGTGCAAAGGAGTGTGACCTGCCGTGGTGGCCGAATCTGGATTGGCCTTATGTTCCAAGAGCAGCTTCACCAACTCCTTATGTCCCATTCGAGCGGCACAGTGCAAGGGGGTTTGATCATCCTGTGAAATAAAAGAAAGAGGAAAAGTGAGATTTTAAAACAAAAGCAGATAAATTAAGATAAAACAGCTTGTATGATTGGCGTACCTTCGCTTTGGCATCCACCTGCGCATTGTTCTGTAGCAGGAACTGAGCCACCTCACAATGCCCCGCTCTGGCAGCCATGTGCAAAGGGGTCTCCACTTTCTACAATACAGTCACAAACATTTAGTTCTGAAAAGAAAACTGTGATCATCGCAATAATCGTTGCTAAAGACATTAGCCAGTTTCTAAATCTGAATAGCTGTGCCTTTGAGATTTGATTGTTGGGTATCTCTGAGGTGCTGAATAGATTACACAGTTCTTACCACATTAGATGCATTGGGTGAAGCTCCTCTCTGAAGCAGACTCTTCACTATATTGAGATGCCCCATGAACGCAGCCACATGAAGAGGGGTCAGACCCGACTAAGAGACAAGAACATGCATTTTAGCACTTGGTTCTGTGATTCATCAATGGATCAACAAAAATATATCGTGTAATTTTTTTGTGCTGTTCAAACAATTAATCATGATTAATCACATCCAATACAAAAGTTTTTGTTTATATAATATATGTGTGTATACTGTGTATATTTATTATGTATATATATAAAGACACACACAGTACATATTTTGAAAATACTTGTATTTACATGTATATATTTCTGTTCACATTTATATTATTTATAAATATATGTAATATATAAACATAACATATTTTTGTGTGTATTTATATATACATAATAAATTTACACAGTACACACACATATATTGTGTGTGAGGATGCGATTAATCATGATTAATTGCTGCCTAGCACAAATTTACATGAAACATTACTGGGGTAAACATAAGTGGTGAGCCATTGCACATGCACTTCCAAAATAAAAAAATGCGCTGTGTAAATAAGTTAAGACCACTCATGACTGACAGCTGTTAATGTACAATCACCATTTTATATCGACTAATAATACAGTAATACTGTATAAGATTTACATTCAGACTGAAAGTATAAATCTAGACGCAAAATTGCGACATTTAATTTACTGACGTGCTTCACTTATGCTGTGTGCACACCAAACACAAAGTGAATATTCTCATTGCGTTATCGCTCTAGATAACCCACTGGATGTTTTTTGTGTTACTCACGTAATGCTTTCTGACATTTTCTGGTACAACTGGACGTGTCAGACTGTACATGTCTATAAGTTCTTCGCTAATTGGCTTGCACGACAATGCATCATGCAAATTTTCTGCTCAAGTTGAACATTTTTAACTTGCGTGGATATGGAAAGCCAGGAAGGTAAAAAATGCACAAATTTCAACACGCAAACAGCACGTCAGGGACGTGTTGTTTGCACAGTGCTTATGCATAGAATATGTGTTGTCTGTGCATCAATTGCGTGTCAATTACCTGCCAATTTTTCACACATAAACAACACATATTCTATGTGTAAACAACGTGCAAACAACGCATCCTCGAACAGTTGTTTACATTTTAAAATTCACACATTTTTGAGCTTATCGCTCTCATAATGCTTTCCTCCATTTTCTGATAAAACTGGATGTTTCATACTGTATGTGTCGATAAGTTCTTCGCTGATTGGCTTGCGCGACAATGTGTAATGCAAATTTTCCACTAAAATTAAACATTTTTGACTTTCATGGATATGGAAAGCCGGGAAGGTCAAAAAGGCGCAAATTTTAACAAACAGCATGTTGAGGACGTATTGTTTGCACCTTGTTTATGCATAGAATATGTGTTGTTTGCGCGTTGATTGCGTGTCAATTACGCGCAGATTTTTCACACATAAACAACATATTATATGTGTAAACAGCGTGCAAACAACGCGTCCTTGAACTGTTGTTTACATATTAAAATTTACGCATTTTTGACCTTATCGCTCTAGATAACTCACGGGATGTTTTTTGCGTCACTCTCATAATGCTTTCCTCCATTTTCTGATACAACTGGACGTGTCAAACTGTATGTGTCGATAAGTTCTTCGCTGATTGGCTTGCGCGACAATGCGTCAGGCAAATTTTCCACTCAAGTTAAACATTTTCAACTTGCGTGAATATGGAAAGCCAGGAAGGTCAAAATTTTTTGGCATAAACAGCATGTCGAGAACGTGTCGTTTGCATGTTGTTTCTGCGTAGAATACGCGTTGTTTGTGCGTCGACTGCGTGTTAATTACACGCCGATTTTTCACACGCAAACAACTGTGTAAACAACGTGCAAACAACGCGTCCTCAAACTGTTTACATATTAAAGTTCGCATATTTTTGACCTTAACGCTCTAGATAACTCAACGGATGTTTTTCGTGTTACTCTCATAATGCTTTCCTCCATTTTCTGATAACTGTCAATCTAGACGTGTCAATAAGTTCTTCGTTAACTGGCTTGTTGCGACAACACGCTGTGCAAATTCTCCGCTCTAGTTGAACATTTTCAGTGTGCACAGATATGGCAAGCCAGGAAGGTCAAAAGAGCGCAAATTTCAACATGAAAATAGCACATCAGGGACATGTTGTTTGTGCATTGTTTATGCGTAGAATACGTGTTGTTGTTGTTGTTGTTTGTGCATTGATTACATGTCAATTACATGCCAATTTTTCACATGTAAACAACACATATTTTACGTGTAAACAACGTGCAGCTAATGAGTCCTCTATGTGTTGTTTACGTATTAACATTTGCGCATTTTTTTTACATTCCTGGCTTTCCATGCATGGAATATGTGTGCCAGGCGTGAATTTGCGTCTATTTGTGTCTTTTCATTGACTTTGTACAAAATCTACTCACACTGCTTAATCTACTTGTGATGCTTAACAGTTTGGTGGAAACTGTGAAAAGCTTTTCTGATTCAAAAAAGTTCAAAATAACAGCACTTATTTGAAACAGAAATCTGTAACAAATATTTTTACTGTCATTTTTGATCAATTTAATGCATTCTTGCTGAATAAAAGTACTAATTTCTTAAAGGAATATTACTGACCCTAAACTTTTAAAGGGTAGTGTTTTAAGTTAATATATACTCGTCTTGTGAAGTAATCATGAAGTTGTTACTGTTCATTTCCACAAAGTCCTTCTATTCTCTTCAAGGGTCAAGCTAAAGGCGTAGATGGTGCAACGTGAATAGAGGTTATCCATCAAAGTGACAGCCAGAGAGTAATCTGACCTCAGTCACGGCCTCCAGAGATGCTGAGTGCTTCAACAGAAGGTCCATGGATCGCATGTGGTTCTTCTTGCAGGCAATGTGCAACGGAGTAAATCCATTCTAAAAGACAGACCAAAAAAATCAACATATGCGCTGTGTTCACTTGTACGCTATTACATGGAGGACCAGGTTGATGTAGTATTAATACTGCACTATATGTATTGACTAATCTAATACATTTTTATGGATGTAATCAATTACATTAAATAAAAACGACAGATGCACTAACCAGAGCACGGGCATTAGCTTTTGCCCCCTTGTCCAACAGCACCTTGACCATGCGGTGGTGCCCACAGTGTGCTGCAACATGCAGCGGTGTCAGGTGGTCCAGGGTGATGTCATCGATCTCTGCATTGTATTGCAGTAGCTGCCTCACGCAGTCCATGTGATCGCCCTGCGCTGCCATGTGGATGGGAGACAGACCGTTCTGCAAGGAGGAACCCATTATTATCAATATGGCATCAATAAAGCTAAAAGTCTATTACTGTATTGGCTATCTTAGTAATATAGTTTGGTCACCTTGGTCTTGGCCTGAATGGGAGCGCCCTGGTCTAGCAGGATCTCCACCACACGTACGTGACCGTTCCTGGCTGCACAATGCAGCGGCGTCAGTTCATCCTGTACATAACAGAAAGAATAAGCAATTTTGTAAATCCTCTGTCTGAAGGATTTATCAGTCATGTTTCAGTGCATCCTACATGAGCTGCATTTTCTGTCCTTATTTATGTATGCATTAAAGCATGCCATTAAAGAAAGTTGTCACAAAGAGAAAATACCTGTTTTTCCCAAGAGGAAGTAAAATAGGTCATTCTACACAAGCTAGACTTAAATAAGTCAGATTCAGCAGTCTCAGCACTGCGACTTTTCATCTCAGCCAGTAAATAATGTCACTGTGCGATGTGACTACGGTTAGAGAGATATTATGAATTCAGGAAGGTCAACTAGTTAGTTTGTCATCAAGTCTATTTAGATTTTTATGTTGTAATTTGCTTTATAGTCTGAATAATTGTACAGATTATAACAGATGTAACTTTGTAATGATTTATCTCTCATTTTAATTTGTTTTAATTTTTTTTTATGCTTGTATTCTTGCCTGTGAAGGACTAGCCTGCATTTAATGAATTAAATGTGTGAATAAAATGTTTTTTTTTTTTTTTTTTTTTTAATAAAATGTATAAAATGTATTTTATATTTATATTTAACTTTCATCTGTATTTACTTCAGTTTTAGTACTTCCAGCGTATTAATTCCAGTTACATTTTCAAATCAATTAACTGCAATATAAAATATATAAATGTCAATATAAATATAAAATATAAATATAAATGCAATATAAAAGTCCAAAATAAAAATAAAAGTTTGTTTACATTATATACATGTGTGTACTCTGTACATTTATATGTATGTATAAATACACACACATTTATACATTTCATTTCAATTACATTTTTATTAGTGCTGTCAAACCGATTAATCGCGATTAATTGCATCCAAAATAAACAATAAAAAAATAAAGTTGTGTTTACATTATATACATGTGTGTACTGTGTTTATATGTATATATAAATACACACGCAAACATGTATATATTTAATTTGAGTTTTTATTAGTGCTGTCAAATCGATTAATCGCGATTAATCACAACCAAAACAAAAATAAAAGTTGTTTTTACAAATTTTTAAATGTGTGTACTGTGTATATTTATATGCATATTTAATACACACGCAAACATGTATATATTTAATTTCAGTTACATTTTAATTAGTGCCGTCAAATTGATTAATCGCGATTAATCGCATCCAAAATAAAAATTTATTTACGTTATATACATGTGTGTACTGTGTATATTTACATGCATATATAAATACGCATACATACATGTATATATTTATTTATTTCAGTTACATTTTTATTAGTGCTGTCAAATCGATTAATCGTGATTAATCAGATCTGAAATGATCGAATCCAAAATAAAAAATAAAAGTGTTTACATATACATGTGTGTACTGTATATTTATATGCATATATGTATGTATGTATAATGTGTAATGTGTATATCTATATGTATATATAAACACACACACATACATGTATATATTTAATTTCAGTTAAAATTTTATTAGTGCTGTCAAATCAATTAATCGTAATTAATCACATCCAAAATAAAAAAAGAAAAGCTTGTTTATATTATATACATGTGTGTACTGTATATTTATATGTATATATAAATACACACATACATATATTTTTTCATTTAGTTAATTTTTTTATTAGTGCAATCAAATAGATTAATCATGATTAATCGTGTCCAAATAAAAAATTAACGTTTGTCTTTATATTATATACATGTGTACTGTGAATATTTGTTTATATATATACACACACACATACATGTATATATTTAATTTCAGTTACATTTTTATGAGTGCTGCCAAATCAATTAATCACAATTAATCACATCCAAAATAAAAAAATTAAATTTTTGTTTACATGTACTGTGTATATTTTTAAGAATATATTAACACACACACACACACACACACACATACATGTATATATTTACAAAATATTAACACGTGTGTGTGTATATTTGTGTATATATATATATATATAAATGTATAAATATTTTGCATGTCCCTAATGGATACTGTACCTTTGTCTTGGCATCTATCTGAGCTCCTCTGTCCAACAGAAGCCGCACCATAATCACATTTCCCCTCCTGGAAGCGATATGTAATGGAGTAATGCCATTCTTCAAGAGAAAAGGAGAGAAAGTGAGAAATTCATGTAATCTTTTGCATAGTAGCAGGAAGTATTAAACGTGAGAGCTGTACTGACCTTCGGCGTGAAGTTCACGTTGGCTCCTCTGTTTAACAAAAGCTGTGCGACACTGAGATTCTCATAATGAGCTGCGATGTGGAGAGGAGTAAAGCCAGTCTACGGGAAAAGAGTGTAGCATTTCATTGACTCAGTGTATGTACAAAACAGGAACACCTACGCTGACGGATCTTTAAACAAAGTCAGTTCTGTTTATCTTGTCACATAGTCATCACTGCAATTACAAGCCAAGAGCGGCTACATTGAGCTCAGTGAGTCATGATGTGTAATCTCACTCGTGGTGAGATAAAACCTTTCAGATGTGCATAAACACACATACTTTGCTGAGGACGTCGGGGTTTGGGTCGTTCTGCAGTAGTACGGCAGCAGTGCGTGTGTCGTCGTTGCGTGCCGCGATGTGCAGGGCCGGCAGACGCACTTTGCCCTTGGTGCCATAGTTTATCAGAAGAGCTACCACATTCTCGTGACCCTGCTGAAGAGCTACCGCCAAAGGAGTAAAGCCATCCTGGAGGACAAAATCAAGAGTTGTAGTGGGTTTGATTTGTATTTGGGTTTGATTTCTGATTTCTAGATGTCACCCACCTCAGTTGGAAGGCTCTGATTGGCTCCATGTTCAAGTAGATATTTCACCACTTCCAAGTGGTTCTCCTGTGCTGCCATGTACAGGGGACTGAAACCTTTCTGCAGAACACAAAATAACACCAAAGAGCAAATGAACTAAGCTTCTCATCAACATGTTTCTGTTTGTTGATTCATGTTTTTAGGTTTAGACTAACCTGAGACTGGGCATTGACATTGGCACCATAATTGACCAGTTCAGCAACCACTTTCTCTTGACCGGCCAGAGCAGCAATATGAAGGGCGGTATTCCCTTTCTGCAAAATGAATAGTCATGTAAATATAATACACAGAAAAATCGGACAATGCATGTTAAATACTTTTATAGCACATACAGTATTTTGAGGAATGTCATTTGATTTTATTGCTCAACTGCAAAAAAAAATGCGATATGAGCATGTGCAATTTCTATTGCTTGAAAGAGTGTTTTTATTTAATTATTTATACTTTAATTCAGAATTCTGTAACATTCTGATTGATTATTGCAACAAAGCAAGACTACAAACCTTTTTTTTTTAATCACTGGAACTGAGTCAGTTAAATCTTAATTTATTTTGTCTCATTTGTCCTAAAGACATTATCTTAGTTTTACTGATTTTTTTTTTTTTAATTAAAATGTCTTCTGTTTTAACTTGTGAAGCACTTTTCCTAACATTTTGTGCAGGGTTGCCAGGTTTCCACAACAAAACACACCCAATTGCTACTCAAAAGTAGCCCAATCACATTTCGGGGGGTAAAATAGATATTTTTTGCGGTTTTAAGAGCATGTGTGATTTCTATTGTTTAAAAGAGTGTTTTTATTTAATTATTTACACTTTAATTCAGAATTCTGTAACATTCTGATTGATCATTGCAACAAAGCAAGACTACAAACAATTTTTTAGCATCGGAATTTAGTCAGTTAATCTAAATTTATTTTGTCTCGTTTGTCCTAAAGACGTTACATTAGTTTTACTGATTTTTTTTTTTCATTAAAATGTCTTATATTTTGACTTGTGGAGCACTTTTACCAACATTTTGTGTAGGGTTGCCAGGTTTTCACAACAAAACCCACCCAATTGCTACTTAAAACTACCCCAAAACTAGACCAATCACATTCTAGGGGGGTTAAATACCTTTTTTAGCATTGGAATGTAGTCAGTTAATCTTAATTTATTTGGTCTTATTTGGCCTAAAGACATTTTATTAGTTTCATTGATTTTTTTTTTTTTAAATGTCTTACATTTTGACCTGTGAAGCACTTTTACCTACATTTTGTGTAGGGTTGCCAGGTTTTCACAACAAAAATCCCCAACTGCATTCCGGGGGGGGTAAAATACCCTGGTAAAATTTGCATTCCAGGTGATAAATATCACAATATTGGGGCTGCTTCAACCCGCATACAAGAAAAACAACCCGCAACAACAGTATTAAAGTAGCCCAATTCCACGGGAAATCCATGGACTTGGCAACACTGGTTTTGATTCATTTTCCCTTATGAGATAAACATTTTAAATGCACACATTTGTAATTTTGTCAAATTTTATAAGCACATTAACCTTTATTTTAAATCTTAGGAATGATGAGAAACCTGTTGCTGATTGCTTTTTAAATACCAACATAATAAATGCCAATGTCGAATAAATAGTTACTAATTAATAGAGATATTCAGAATAAACATTTCTTCCACTGGGTAAGAGTTCATTAACAGTTAATATCGGTTGGCTAATGACTGTTTACAGTTGCCAAGAAATGTCATGTATAGCAATCATAATCACATTTATAAATCTGTTTTTGGCCTGCTGGAGGAAGCCTGACTGACGAAGGAAGTAAATTTACCTTTGTAGTAGTCTCCAAGTCAATTCCATTGTGCAGCAGCTCCAGCACCATCTTAACATGGCCTTCCTTGGAGGCCAAGTGCAACCCGTTAAGCCCATTCTAAGAATACAAAACAAAACATGAGGTGTTAAAAAACTCAAAAAAAAAAAAAAAAACACCCTGACACATTTCAAGTCTTTCTCTTTCTCTCTCCCCGTCTACCTGTCAAATGACTCACTGAGAGGAGGGCAGCCTAAAAATAACACCGTGAAGCACTGAGACATCTACAGATCTGTGGAGCTCTCTTTAAACAGGGCGTGGAAATAGAGCGGCGGAGGCAACAGACACAAAAAGGCCGCCGAGAGGTAAGGGCTGATCGGAGAACGGCACATGGTACAGTGTGTGCTTCTGTAGGGAAGCTAGGTGTGTAGTCTGTTGCGGCCATAGGGGGGCTCTGCTCTGCTAGTCTGACTGGAATCCCCTTCATACTGCAGTGTCACTCATCTCTAATGAGCTCCTACTGCAGCTGCACAGTGCATGCGCAGAGGAGAGAAAGACCGAACGGAGATGGAGGGGTGTTTGCAGACGGTGGGGAGGAGCCCTGATGAAAACAGCCACACGTGCCCGCTTGGCATTAATATTCTCTGGGCGTGCTTCGGAATATTTTGGGAAATCTCGCACAGTGTTGAAACCCACGCTCAGTGTTATATGTTCATGGAACATCAACGCTGGTTCTTTCATATTGTTCGGAAATACAACTGAATAAAATTTGAGTAAAAGCTGTCAGAATGAGCAATCTAGCCAAGGATTTGTTAGTCAGCAATCAGAGATAGCTCACTCAGAACTGCAAATTCTATCATCATTTCATGGCTAAATAAGGTCACATGTCCTTAAAGGGATAGTTCATCCAAAAATGAAAATTACCCCATGATTTACTCACCCTCAAGCCATCCTAGGTGTGTATGACTTTCTTCTTTCAGACGAATACAATTTAAGTTATTTTTTAAAAATGTCCTGACTCTTTCAGCTTTATAATGGCAGTAAATGGGTGTTGAGATTTTGAAGCCCGTGAAAGTGCATCCATCCATCATAAAAAGTGCTCCACTTGGCTCTGGAGGGTTAATAAAGGCCTCCTGAAGTGAAGCGATGCATTTTTATAAGGAAAATATCCATATTTAAGACTTTATAAATCGTAATCTCTAGCTTCCGCTAACTGTCATACGTGCTTTCATGTGAGAGTGGCATTCCAGCAGAAGACATAGGATGCAGGCGTAGCATAAGCTCGTTGACAATATACTAGTCTCGTGAGAACCAAGTTTTGTTTACAGCAAAGAAAATATTCTCACAAAACATTTTTCTTTACAAATCCTCATTTTGTACTTTTAATTTGTGACTGGTGATTTTGTCCTCTCCTCTGCGCTTCTGCGTTCATCACTTCTCGCTGGCGTACAATAGTTAGCGGAAGCTAGAGATTAGGTATATGGATATTTTTCTTACACAAATGCATCATTTTGCTTCTTAAGGCCTTTATTAACCCCCTGGAGCAGTGTGGAGCACTTTTTGTGATAGATGGATGCACTTTTATGGTCTTCAAAATCTCAACACCCATTCGCTGCCATTATAAAGCTTGGAAGAGCCAGCACGTTTTTTTTAATATAACCCCTACTGTATTTGTTTAAAAGAAGAATGTCATATACACCTAGGATGGCTTGAGGGTGAGTAAATAATGGGGTAATTTTCATTTTTGAGTGAACTATCTCTTTAAATGACGTCCTTCCATAAAACACAAAAGGAGCAATTATGAAGTTCTAATCATAAAAGCTTCTAAAAAGATGAAAAATCATTACAATTTACATGTATTTGTTAGACACTAGTGATGTATCGATATCAAAATCTCATGATACGATAATATACAAAGTCCACAATGTGATATATTTATTGTTCTTAACAATGTTCTTAACTATGAAAACTTAAGTCAGAAAAAAGTCAGTGAATTGACTTGTACCTGAACGTTAAAGGGAACTCAACCCTCTTTTTATTTGTGATATACTGTCTCGGTCTAAATTACATTCACAATGGTGTTTTAGGAAGCCAAACAAATTAGAGTATAATAATAATAGAAACAATGACAGTAATACCCATATATTGTAAAACATTTGAACTGCAAAATAAATGCAAATGAATATTTCATAGGTATATTATTTTTTCGTTACACTACAGCAGGGAAATTACAACACTTCTTTCCTAACTTCTACACTTGAAAGAGATATTTTGAATTCGGACTGCAGTAACTTTACCCATTTAAACTACTAGCTGTCAGCAATTCATACTGCACTTTTAGGCTTTTATTTTGACGGAAACTGCAGTAGAGCTTTTATTTTGACAGAAAACTTAACCTCAGTGAAAACAGGCTTACAAAAATGCGTCTCACTACAAATCTAGTGAAATACTGTAATCATCTGCTTCGAAAATAAAGCATAACTGGTGGCTGTTGCATTAAACGAGTTCACTACACTAATTCACTGTTAACAGAGACGTTCTGAGGCGTGGAAACACCGGATCACGAGCTGTTCGCCTGAACGAAGTGCATTCTTCGCTTTGAGTTTGAAACGAAAAAAGACTTGGTGAAGGTATTAAGCCATATTGTGTTTTTGGTTTTAGTTCGTTTGACAGATACTGTGCCAAAACATAATGGCCCAAAATACAGCTTTAAAGATTTTTTAATGTTAGAATAAGAAGTTTAACTATATTTTAAAAATACCATTTTTGGTTGGAAGACCTATTGTTTCATATCATCATGTGACCACGATAATATCGAGACAGTATTGCTATTATGATATTATGATATTAATAATATCGTTAGATCCCTAAATCCAAAGCCACTTACAGTGCATTGAATACATTTTTTGCATTTTTTTTATACACAAAAGAATCATAAAAGTAGTCCATAAGAATTGTGTACTAGAATGAATGTCAAGATATTCAGTGAATAATAACTTAATTTTCACGGTAAAATTTATTGTGCTTCACTTCTCGCACATCCTGTTGCAAATGGCTTTTCGAAAAAAGAACCTTTTGTCCATCTTAACAATTTTATCTGATTCATAGATTATTTTTAGCTCTGTCATCATTAGATTAATGTCATTAGCGCTATTTACAGCCGTTAGTTAGTCACCCGTAAAATAAAGACAAATTACACTCAAGACAAGATCATCAATTGTCTAAAAATCTCATTAACAATTACCTGCTTAGAGGTGAGCTGAAAATGAAGCACATGCTCTGAGCTTTAAACTACGGTTTTGCTGATTCCCGAGAAGCACCCGTGCCTCTGTCTTAATCCGTCTCACTGTCAAAACCGGTCTAAGCTCCTCACAAAATGTGTTGCGACAGCACAGAGACATTCACGCTGTGATATCAGCATCACACAGGGGACGTATACCTTCAGTTTATCCAAACACGTAACTTTAAAGACCTCCAGAATGCATGGAAATACAGTCTAGGTTGCATATCGGAGGCCGTGGCAGGTTCCCGATGGAATCCTGTCTGTGAATGATGTTATAAGGTGGTGTAGTAGTTGATGTGAGCGTGTGTGTGTGTGCTGCGAGTATATAGAGTGGGCGTTCATTTTCAAAGCTTTTCAATGCGGGAAGCCAGCCAGCCGCTCTGGTCCATTCACTAACCCCGTCTCTCAGAACCAAACATAGCTCTTCTGCAAATATCACAATATGCTATTTAAAGCATGTAACAGAGTGTTATGATGCAAGTGGGTGCAAAAGCATGACCGGTGAGAGGGTTAGAGGAGGAAAACGTGCCGGCGTGATTAATTATGGCAATTTACTGATTAGGGCATTGAACACAGCTCTGCATTGACACTGTAAACACAGCTGTACTGTCCAACCACAAGAACATTGGGGGGTTACTACAGGCGAGAAAACACGCACTGACACAGGCAAACAAACACACACACAGATGTGGATCCTAATCTACAGAATGATGAATTTATAGCTCTAAATAGAAATTTCTGAATTTAGGCAATGCTATTAATGGGCTTCAAAGTTACTTTGGGCTTTCAAGGCATGGAGACTGGCATTTCCATGCAGCTGCTAAAGTGTTCTGAGTGATTTTAACCCTCCTGTTGTGTTCAAAAACTGTGTACAACTTTGGTTTCCTTGCATTTTGCCAAACAACAACACTGAAAATTAGGGCTTATACTCACACAAACACAATGCTTGACACTGCAGGATAGATTTCTTTTTCTCACCTGATTGGCTGTGTTGATGTCTATTCCATTTTTGATATGATCCAGAGCCTTTTCCAGATTACCTGAGCGTGCAGCACGGAGGAAACTGGTTGCTGTATCTGCCTGAGATAACAGATAGAGAAAAAGAAAGAAAGAAACCTCTAAATCTGAATGGAGAAATTACTTTTTTTTGCACAAGGTCTTTTGGATGTTAAGCACTTAATAAAATATCAGTGATACAGTCTGACTTACAGCTCTAATTAGGAATGTGTTGTGCATGTCCACAGAGAAGATGAGAAGATCTGGTTTCAGCCGGCTCAGAGGCCATATAACAGCAACCCATCAGTTACTGAATTAGATTTTCTCTGTGTAAAATCATCGAATTTTCCAAACTTATGGAGTGTGGCGTTATATATACAAAGCTGGTTTTGCCCCTAAAGACATATTGGCGTTTGCTTTAAAAATGAAGTGCATAGATTTTTAAAAATACTTTCTATAACCCAGAGTATTTTGTAAAAACAAACCAAGCCATTTGACCTAAAGGCTGATTTTCTTGACGAGTGTATCAAAAGATTAGAGCATCTCGACCAGCCCAACATAGCAACATTGGCTCAACCATTGATGTGAGTTTGAACTATCTGGTACTTGACCAATGGCAGGCAGAGGGCGTGTTCGTGAAAACTGGCACTAGTTTTGCAACTCCATTTAAAGGGATAATTCACCCAAAAATGAAAACTTGAGAGAATGCGCATCAAAGATTGACACGGAAGAGAAGAAATCGTTGATCAAAGTTGTGATTTTTGTTTTCTTTAGGCAAAAAAGTATTCGTGTAGCTTTATAACATTAAGGTTGAACCCCTGATGTCACATGGACTATTTTAACAATGTCCTTACTACCTTTCTGGGCCTTGCATGTGGTAGTTGTGTTGCTGATTTCATCAAAAATATCTTAGTTTGTGTTCCAAAGATGAACAAAGTTCTTACGGGTTTGGAACGACATGAAAGTGAGTAATTAATGATAGAATTTTCATTTTTGGGTGAACTATCCATTTAATGATTTAGTAGCTCAGAAATCATACACTGTGGGTTTAAATATCATTAAATAATAATAAAATGGAAAAAAGTTAATATATATATATATATATATATATATAATATATATATATATATATAATATTTACAATTATATGCAATTGAAGTCAAAATTGTACATACAACATTGCAGAATCTGCAAACTGTTTATTATTTTGACAAAATAAGAAGGATCATACAAAATGCATGTTATTCTTTTATTTAGTACTGACCTGAATAGGATATTTCACATAAAAGATGTTTACATATAGTTCACAAGAGAAAATAGTAGTTTAATTCATAAAAATGACCCCTGATAGTTGTTCATGAGTCCTTTGATTGTCCTGAACAGTTAAACTGCCTGCTGTTCTTTTTTCAGGTCCCAGAAATTCTTTGGTTTTCCAGCATTTTTGTGTATTTGAGCCCATTCCAACAACGACTGTGTGATTTTGAGATCCATCTTTTCACACTCAGGACAACTGAGGGACTCATATGCAACTGTTACAAAAGGTTCAAATGCTCACTGATGGTCCAAAAGGAAACACAATGCATTAAGAACCGGAAGGGTGAAAACTTTTGAACAGAATGAAGATGTGTACATTTTCCTTCTTCTGCCTAGTATTGCCCTACAGAACCTACGGAATATACTTACATGTTTCCCAGAGGACAAAATAATTGAAGTTTATCCCAATATTTAAATTCAAAACGTTTTCACCCCTGGCTCTTAATGAATTTTTTTTTTTTTTTCCTGAAGCATCAGTGAGCATTTGAAC
The DNA here is from genome assembly GCA_036247105.1 of Cirrhinus mrigala. Taxonomy (NCBI): domain Eukaryota; kingdom Metazoa; phylum Chordata; class Actinopteri; order Cypriniformes; family Cyprinidae; genus Cirrhinus; species Cirrhinus mrigala. Next base: position 18,061,502 of record CM070027.1, on the reverse strand, counting down.
CTTCTGTAATACTTGCATATGAGCAGTGTTGGGGGTAACACATTACAAGTAACGTGAGCTACGTAATAATACTACTTTTTTCAAGTAACTAGTAAAGTAACGCATTACTTTTGAATTTCTAAGAAAATTTCTGAGTTACTTTTTCAAATAAGTAACGCCAGTTACTTTTTTCCACATTTATTGACTGATAAGCCTCCTGTCGGGAAATTGTAAGTAAACATGATGTTACTGTATTCTAGACTAAATGTGAACATGCATTAATTCATCTCACTCACAAAAAACAGATTCAGTATTCCTCAAAATGAATAAAAACAGGGAAATGCAAACTCAGAATATGACGCAACCCTGCAATAATTAAATATGTTAAATAAAACAAATATCCTTTATGTATTTAATCCCATTTTATTAACCAGTGTCTTTGCTGCTGACCTTCAATGATGCAATTCAACCATACTAATAAGTAAAAATTACTTTAGATAAACTAACATTTGTGCAATAATTTTTTTTTATAGCTGAAGAGTGATCTCCTGCATAAATGTACTTTGTAGGTGAATTCATTTCACTTTTGGTCTAACAGGGCTTTTACATTAGAGTTGTTTTATATTAAAAACAAAGAAGCAAGCTCCGCCCATATTTAAAAAGTAACACAAAAGTAACGTAATGCATTACTTTCCATAAAAAATAACTAAGTAATGTAATTAGTTACTTTTTTAGGGAGTAACGCAAAATTGTAATGCATTACTTTTAAAAGCAATTTCCCCAACACTGCATATGAGTCCTTCAGTTGTCCTCAGTGTGAAAAGACAGATCTCAAAATCATATAGTCATTGTTGGAAAGGGTTCAAATACACAAAAACGTTGAAAAACCAAAGAATTTGTGGGACCTGAAGAATTTTTCTGAAGAACAGCGGACAGTTTAACTGTTCAGGACAAACAAGGGACTCATGAACAACTATCAGTAAACAAAAAAAAAACAGCTGTGGATCATTCAGGTAACAACACAGTATTAAGAATCAAGTGTGTGTAAACTTTTGAATGAGGTCATTTTTATGAATTCAACTATTATTTTCTGTTGTGGACTATTTATGTGAAATATCTCATTCAGGTCAGTACTGAATTAAAAAAAACATGCGTATTGTATGATTTTATTTTGCTAGAATAATTATCATTTTGCAGATTCTGCAAGGTGTATGTAAACTTATGACCTCAACCGTATTTATCACATTTTAAAAACCATTTAGCTCACAAAAAGTGATATAAAAAGCAAATAAAACAAGTATAATACCCAATTTTTCATGTCATGCAAGCTATGCAAGCTCAGACCTAATTTCTCCACATACATCTGTATTAATATTCCGTTAGTGTAAGTTCTTTGTTGTTTTTCATCTATCATCTGTGCCTGTCTCTCTCTTTGTCTGTGTGTCTATCTACAGAGCGTTCCTCTTGATCTCAGCTGTTCTTGTCTCCGTGGAATAGCTAACAACCTCCATACCTACTGTTCCCAACCCTGCCTTTCGTCTTTCTCTCTCCCTCCTGTAGTGTTCGCGCTAACGGGTCCAGAACAGAGAGCTTTTCAGATTCCCATCTGCACTGCAATCTTTCTAAAACATGACTCCATATCGCCCTGTTCATTTTGCGCTTTCGGCTCCCCTACCCAGAATTCATCATTCCTGCTGCTTGGTGTAAAAAAAAGAATCCATGAGTGATATTTTGCGGTTTTCCATGCAATGACTAATACAATTTGCTCTGATGTGGTCACAGTTATATTGAGTCCTCGAATTGATTTGTCAGATTCTCTGCAGTCTAGAAATTTCAAATTGTCTTTGCTCTGTTATTCAGTGGGGATGATTGACAGGCCGGTCTCTCCCCACTCCCCTCCCCAATGGAAGATGTGGATGGAATACTGAGGGAGGTGAAAGAAGTCATTTTGAACCCTCATTTGCTCAGTCCTCAGGTGACAGCATAGCAAAATGCATCCATCAACATGACTGTGCGGTAATAGTGTTTATGCACCATCATATCTTACTGAAGGAATTGCTGAATCACTTCAGGATTTAATTTTGAGACCAACATCAATTTCTGTCCCACCTCTTTTTGAATAGTCATTCTGCATCAATCATTATCCACAATCAGCCTGGTGAATATTTTTTGTGATTCACATATTCTTTAATCATACTGATACTCATCTGGACGCTTTCTTCTCTGTTACACAAATACAAACACGCATAAGTTATCATCATCATTTGGTTAATATATTTGAGCTGTGGCCCTTTCTGATTCTGTAGAAATTCCTGTTGTTGTTACTTTTTGAACAACTTTGAGAAGTGTTTTGGGTCATTATCTTCCTAAAAAATGAAAGTCCACCTCAAACATAATTCTGATGGATTGACTTGTCTCTGAGGTACTGAAAAGGACATGCTGGTTGATCTTGTCATGGGCTTGGCACCAAATTGTCATCAGCATTAAATTGGCACAGCACCCCCAATCATGACACAGCCTTCTTCAAACTTGACAATGTGAATGTATTTTTAGTACCTGGTAAAACGAGTTAACAAAGCAATTACTCAGACAATGGCCAGTGTTTATATACGATATGCTAGAATGTATACATTAAATATAATACATCTAATGTTCAAAAGTTTGGGGTTGGTTTTGAAAGAAGTCACTTATGCTCACCTACATTTTATGTATGCATCAAAAACACATTAAAAAAAGTCATGTTGTGAAATATTAGTACAGTTTGAAATAAATGGTTGCTATTCTAATGTATTTTATTCCTGTGATTACAAAGCTGAATTTTCAGCATCCATTGCCTTATCAAAATTTAATTTAATTTAATTTAATTTAATTTAATTTAATTTTATTTTATTTAATTCCTTTATTTATTTATGGAAACCGTGATGCATTTATTATTAGGATTCTTGGATTAACAGAGACAAAGAACATTAGAAATTGTATGTATACAAACTTTTATATTATCCTCTAAAATCCTCCACCTTCCAGGCTCAACCTGTGTGTGTTTGTGTATGTATATATATATATATATATATATATATAGGGTTTAAGCATAAAAAGTGTAATACTGCTTAATTTGTTGTTCTTCCAAAAAATATTAAAAAGTTTAATTTAATTACATTTTTATTTTTGTTTTTCTAACAAACTTATTTTCTTAGATTACTCATTTAAAACACAATAAAATTTATTTTATAAAATGTATTCTTAAATATATTTTAATATGTACAAGTGTACAAGTTTTACAAAAATATATTGTGTTACACTAAATGACAATGTGACATTATTTAAAGTGCTCTCTAAGGACATAAAATCATATATATATATATATATATATATATATATATAATATATATATAATAATCTATATATATATATATATATATATATATATATATATATATATATATATATATATAAATTTAATAAAAAGATTAAACATGTAAAAAAAATTATATATATATATATATTTCTTCATCACATATTTAATTCAAAGTGGTTGCACAAATGCAATGAACAGCAGGTTTGCCACTATTTTGACTTTAAAAAAAATTTAAAATGAATGTTTTGTCATGAATATTTGTATATTAGTTTGTATTTGCACTCATTTTTATTGTTTGATCTCTACAGTATGTCAGCTGAAGTGACATTCTGACATATATCAGCAATCATAGGCCACAGCAGGAGACGTTCCCTAAGCGAGCTTTTACCGTAAAAACCATCTATTAAACACACAAAAACACGCAAATAAACACACACATAGTCTCATGTTAGGAATATGAATAACTTCACACACATAAAACACAACAAGAGCCATTTAGAATGAAAGAATAATAAAGAAACAGGAACACTAGAGAAGCTAACTCAAGTTATTAGCCACATCACGACATTCAAACACAAGAATTGCCACCAGACCCACAATAACCACAAGAGAACCACAGACAGAAGCGATTACGAAGCCACACACGACTGGTCAGGAAACAGGGAAGTAAAGTGTTGAGAGGCAGTACTAAGATATTTACTCTTCCATCAAAGTGCCATTTTCCACCTTGAGCCTCCGACGAACCCTCTCCACTCAAACTACTGTCCTGATGCACAAGCCAGCGCTGAACCACATGAGCCTAGAAGACACCAATACCACAAAGACAGAGCGTGTTAATACACACAGACACACACATGAACAGTATGGGCAGGTGAAAACACTGAAACTGCACATTCAAGGCTGTGGCAACACAAACAGATCATGAAATGTCATGACTCATTTTAAATTTCAAGTATGAGCATGTGAAAATGTACAAACACAATCTGCTTAAATGCCTTCAAGCTCTTTGAAAGCAGCACAAAAGTGTGCTATAACAAAAAAACAGCACTATTGACCTTTTCAAGGAATAAGAGGGAGAATTACTCGACAACGTCACATTTTCGTTTCAATCTTGAGAGGGTGACTGCAGAAACCCAGTCGCATTAAAGGGATTCCAGCTCTGGGCGCACTCCAAGACTGGTTGCTAAGCAGTTGCTAGGAGAGCGATGACATCATTTCGAAGATTCACAAAAGCCTACATGTGTGCCATCTATTGATGCAGGAACCACGCTGACTCTGAGCACATGAAGATGCAGAGAGCAAAACTAATTCTCTGACCTAAATTGTTCTGGTTTTCTGTTCAAATAAACCCACGAAAGATGAGTGACACATATTGCTATTTACTGCATGCAGCTATCCATTAAAAAGGAAATATACGATGCAAAATCACACTAAGTAAAAGTATTTTAGTGCCCAATTCCAAACAATGGACAGTGGAATCCTTTATAACCCTATTTATAAAGTATTCATGTATATATTTTACAAGTCAAACGTTTTTGAACAGTAAGATTTGTAATGTTTTTTTTTTTTGTTTTTTTTTTTAAATCTCTTCTGCTCACCAAGCCTGCATTTATTTGATTTGAAGTACAGCAAAAACAGTAAAATTTTGAAATATTTTTACTATTTATCATAACCGTTTTCTTTTTGATTATAGTTTAATATGTAATTCTTTCCTGTGATTACAAAGCTGAATTTTTAGCATCAGTACTCCAGTCTTCAGTGTCATATGATCCTTCAGAAATCATTCTAATATGCTGATTTGTTGCTCAAAAACATTTATTATTATTATGTTGAAAACGGACTATTTTTTTCCAGGTTTCTTTGACGTACAGCATTTATCTGAAATAAAAATATTTTGTAACATTATAAATGTCTTTATCATCACTATTAATCAACTTAAAACAACCTTGCTAAATAAAAGTATTAATTTTCAAAAAAAAAAAAAAAATACAGTGTTGGGGGTAATGTATTACAAGTAACGTGAGCTACGTAATAATATTACTTTTTTCAAGTAACTAGTAAAGTAATGCATTACTTTTGAATTTCTAAGTAAATATCTGAGTTACTTTTTCAAATAAGTAACGCCAGTTACTTTTTTTCCCCCATTTATTGATCACAAGTCTCCTATCGGGAAATTGGGAGAAATTGGGAGAATATAATGTTACTGTATTCCAGACTAAATGTGAACATGCATTAATGCATCTCACTTACAAAAAACAGATTCAGTATTCTTCAAAATGAATAAAAACAGTGAAAAGCAAACTCAGAATATGACGCAACCCTGCAATAATTAAATATGTTAAATAACACAAATATCCTTTATGTATTTAATCCCATTTTAATAACCAGTGTCGATGATGCAATTCAGCCATACTAATAAGCAAAAATTACTTTAGATAAACTAACATTTGTGCTTTTACATTAGAATTGTTTATATTAAAAACAAAGAAGCAAGCCCTGCCCAGATTTAAAAAGTAATGCAAAAGTAATGTAACGAATTATTTTCCATAAAAAGTAACTAAGTAACGTAATTAGTTACTTTTTCAGGGAGTAATGCATTACAATTTTGCTTTTCAGGGAGCAAAATTGTAATGCATTACTTTTAAAAGTAACTTTCCCCAGCACTGTATATATATATATATATATATATATATATATATATATATATATATATATATATATATACTATACACTGACTCCAAGCTTTTGAGTGATAGTGTATAATGTTACAAAAGCTTTTTATTTTCAGATAAATCTTTTGATCTTTCTATTCAAAGAATCCTGAAAGAAATGTACTCAACTGTTTCAAATATTGATAATAATAATGAGAAGAAATGTTTCTTGAACAGCAAATCAGCATATTAGAATGATTTCTGAAGAATCATGTGAGACTGAAGACGGGAGTAATGATGGTGAAAATTTAGCTTTGATCACAGGCTTTAAAAGATGTTTTTTTTTTTTTTGTTAGCTTTGAAAATTACATTTTAAAATATATTCAACTAGAAAACAGTTTTAAATAGTAAAAATATTTCACAATATTACTGTTTTTGCTGTATTTTGGATCAAATAAATGCAAGCTTGATGAGCAGAAGACAATTCTTTAAAAAAACATTAAAAAACTTTTGACTGGTAGTGTATTTATGCTTTCTTTGCGATCTGATTGGTTATGTTCCACTGTGCTTGGTTCATGCGATAAATCCTGCCTCGTGTGCATTTGCGAATCAATCTGAATGAACAATATAATGCGAAAATGGGAAGACTAATTTAAATAGTAAGTAAACAACTCACACACTTAGATAAAACAACTTTGTTATGTCAAAATGAGACTTAAAAATGCATGAAAGCATGATCTGTTTTAATGTTCTGATCAGTTTTTAGTGAGTATTAGCTTGGTAAAATCTAAAGTAAATCTCTGTGACCAGTATTTACAGACTGATGATCCGAAAAATTAAAAATAGTTAAAAGTTAACTATTAAAAATAATAACAAAACATAAGTTCACAAATAAAATATATTGTTTAAATTGTTACTGCCATATGTTATTATTTTGGAATACATGTAAAATGCTTAAAAACACTAACTTGATGAGATTCATACTTGGCTTTAATAAATAGAACACTGATTACATTATTGATGCAAAAATATAAAGATAGAAATAGATTACATTTTAACTTTACATTTTAATATCACTTCAAAATTCAAAATCTAAATTAAGAGTTTAAACTGCAATAATATTTCACAATATAAATGTTTTTTTGACCAAACAAATTGAGCCTTGGTGAGTATAAGAGATTTCTTTTAAATGTAATATGTTTTGAATTGTTTTTTTTTACTCTCATATGAAAATAGAAACAAGGCGGAAGAGAATAAAGAATAGAAAATGACAGTCTGGATTCAAACAGGCCCTTTGTGTCGTGAGTATTCAGGCTACTTCCTTACCATTGCTTTGATGCATCAAATATGTAGCATTGTGTTTACTGTTATACATAAGAAAAAGGTTTCAAAATCACAAGTGTGCTCTATTTAGCTAGTCCAGCTTAAGTGTCTGTTTTGTTTTGTTAAATTAAAGCAGAGTGGGTTGATTGCTTAAGCTTCAACACCATTAATCATTTAAATGGACGATCTGTGAGTCAGTCTGACCTTTCATTCATTAGCTACCAACACCAGGTCAACAAAATAATAATAAAAAGCATATAAGAGATAAAATAATATCTCTCAAATATATGAATGAAGTCTAAGCAGGGCTTATAAAGCCTGTAAATGTGTTTCAATCAATTTCATAAAAGTTAGAAGAGTATGTGGCCTTCAGTAGCACACACTCAAAACAACGTGAATGGACACAATTGAATGGAGAACACTGAATGGAAACTCTTATTTCATCTTATGACATCCTCGTTTCAATCGAAGCATCCAGACATTCATTTTCAATGACAGTTGATTTCAGAGCATAATTGCATTAGTGCCCATCCACGCTGGTTTTGAAAGCAGTATTTGTAGCTGGATCCAGAATTCTGTGATGTTAGTAGTAAATGAAAGAACTACAATCCCAACAAGCATTGCAAATGACATAACTGAATTAAAAACAATGGTGAAATACACAAATATTAATTTAAAGTTGATTATTTCTATAAAAACAATTTATATATTATATGTCAGTCGTTGTGATTCATGAGAGTTGGCTGGTCTCTTTTGGCACTGTATAGAATCATGGGTAATGTAGTTTTTTACTATAAATCCCAACAGACAAGGAAAGTCCACTAATGTGAGCATACATATGTGACACAGGACCACAAAACCAGTCATAAGGGTCAATTTTTTAAAACTGAGATTTATACATCATCGGAAAACTGAATAAATAATCTTTCCATTGATGTATGGTTTGTTAGGATAGGACAATATTTGGCCAAAATACAATTATTTGAAAATCTGGAATCTGAGGGTACACAAAACTCAAAATACTGAGAAAATCAACTTTGAAGTTATGAAAGAAGTTCTTAGCGATGCATATTACAAATCAAAAATTAAGTTTTGATATATTTACAGTAGGAAATGTACAAAATATCTTCATGGAACATGATCTTTACATAATATCTTAATGATTTTTGGCATAAAAGTAAAATCGATCATTTTGACCCATACAATGAATTTTTGGCCATTGCTACAAATATACCTATGGTACTCATGACTGGTTTTGTAGTCCAGGGTCACATATGTTCACTTAATTTTGCGTCACAACAATGAAGTTGTCAAAAATCAGTATCTGACAAAGCAATTAAGCACTAAGCCATGTTAAAACCTCCAAAGTGTAAATCCAGACTGTTTATGACTATTCTGTGAAGGAAAGGCTAGCCAAACCCAGACTCAAGTATATAGAGTGCACTGGGGGACCTGAGTTGCCTCTTGGCAACTGTCAGCATAACGTCACGTTTCTCATTTACGTGAAGAGCAAGAGCAGTCAATTAATTAATTTTGCATAATCCCTAATGTATCATGAGCGCAGATCCAGATTAACACGCAGTTCGGAAAGTTAAGCGATGACATCATCTGCCGGTGTAATTATGCGGGATATATAACCGGTGAACAGAAAAGGGTCACTTCCACATTCAACAACCTGTCTGGCTTCTCACACACCTTTACATTCTCACACACTCGCTAAAAATAGTGACAAAGACGTCATTTGGAGCTCGACACCAGTAGGCCGAGAATGATGAATCGCAGTAATGAACCCTCCAGGGTTTGCTTTGAGACCCACTTCTACAGAAAGAGAAACCTACATAGTAGTGCTAGGGTAGCCATTTATAACACACACACATGCAGCTGTGCCTCTCGCACACTTAAATGAACACATACAAAATGTTACAGCTCAATATCTTCAGTCTGACTCAATGGTCAGGCAGTGCCAGTGCAGCAGCCACTGGATCCATGCAATGACAGGAAGCAGAAATACAAAGCCTCGTAAAACAATCCTTAGAAGGTCACAGCGTTCTGCAGATCTATAAATAAAGATCTATAATTACTGCACACTATTATTATCAGCTAGCATGACTATGACAGTCCATGTAGTATACAAAAATGCTTGGAATTACAGTATTTTACATTGGAGCTGTTCATCTCATATTGTTCAAATGAACATTTTCTAATCCTTTCCTCACCTTCACATTGTTCAAACGTAACTTTCATTCTTCTGTGGAACACCAAAGGTACAGAAGAATAGAGGGTTTGCTCTTACATCACGGTTTGGTCAGTTACACGGATGCGCAGCCATATTGGCGATACTCGAATGTAAACAACAGCATGGACAGCACAGTTAATGTACCACTGAATATGTTGTTCTGCTAATTTATGCTGTCTAAACCACGGAAAACGTGTGGAAGCTTCTAAATCATATAGAGAAGGACTTAGTAAACAGGAAAGGGTGCAATATTTTGACATACTAAAGTTAATAGGTGGTATAGACACATACAAGCAGTATTAATTAAGATGTTAGCCTAATATTTCACCTACCTGACTGGAAATGATAAAAACAAATATGAATCTTGTCAAGATTCTTGCTCTGGAAATACTGGTTCAGTTTGGGCAACCACAAACGCCTTTATAGAGTTTTTTGCACTCTTCTCCTTCATTTGTTATCATTTTTGGCGGTCTATAGTACTCCAAATGTTTTTCCCGGTCTGACCGGTTAGTACAGCCCAAAACATGACAATAATTGAAAACTTTCAGCAGCATTAATTAGCAAAACATGCGAGTTTCGTGTGGCATTGGTTATGTTCACTGCTGCCAATATGGCCGTTTGATGACACGTTGTGAAAACACACTATAGCAGGGGTGTGCAATTAATATCATCTACGATAATATCGTACTATATATGCGATTTGACATTATCGAGTATATTGCAAACACCAAACAAAAACACACCCAGAGAGTGCACGCATACACTATTAGATGTAGGTTAGACTAGTTCACGCTTTCACTGCGTGATTTAGTCTATTAAAATACATTTAGAATTCCCTCAAAATTCAAGCTAAGGGGACAAAATACCCCCGTATGACTTTTATATGTCTTTTTTTATTTATATCATCTGATGTAGTTAATATCACAGGAAGAGTTACGTTTTTCTCCAAATACCAGCTCGACTGAAAATATGATATTGCTTTGATGAACAGCTCAGTAAATAAATTCACAAAAACAGTTCTTGTTTTTGCTGTATTTTGTAGGGCTGCCCCCAAATAGCTGTCTAAGGGTGTTTTCACACCTGCCTCATTTAGTTCGGTTGAATCGCACTAGAGTTCGTTTTTCCCTCTTGGTGCAGTTCGTTTGGGCAGGTGTGAATGTAGCAATCGCACTCGAGTGCGCACCAAAAGCGGACCGAGACCTCCTTGAAGAGTTTGTGTTGAGAACATGATCCGAACTTGAACAGACCCAACTGCAAAAAGTACTGCACCTTTTTGGACTAATCCAGCTGCCGTAATCAGCTGCGCTGTGCATTATGTGATGAAGACAAGTATTTGTTGACAGCGCTTTAGCAACACAGTCCCATGGCAGCTCGCGGACAAACTTGGAGTTGTGAGAAGGTGCGGAGCCTCATAGAAACTACAATCATAGAAATTACAGGGATACAATCAGCCAGCACAGTCGTCCCTCCATACTAAAAAGTGGCGTGTTGTCTGTCGGCTTTTTTTCCTCTCTTCGTTGACTTCCAGGAGTTCCATTGGAATTTGCCCGCACGTTAATTCTGACCAATTGAAAAGCAGTTTAGGAAATATGTTAAATGACACATCTGGCCAACGAGTGATGTGGATGTTGTCACATGACTGCATTTTGGTTCATTTCAACTGGTTCAGACCAGAGTGATCAGTGTGGTGTGACCCAAAACGGGAGAAAAATGCTACAGTGTATCATTTGTTGCCCTTGGTCCGGACCAAATGAACCGAACCACAGATGTGAAAGCACGCTAACCATCAGTCGACGAGAAGAGGCTTGGTCGACCAAAATTTCGCTTTCAAATTAGTCGCTTAATCGCAGAAAAAAAATCCACAGGAAGTGGTGAAGTCATGCAGTCCCTGACGTACAGATTGTTGATGGCTGGTCTGTGTGGTAATACTCAACTCTGCATGGCTGCTCAATCTAGTGTCTGCGTGTGGAAGCTGAATAGTAGCACGTTTACTGCATGATAGATAAAGGCGCCGGTGTGGTCACTTGCTCTTAAAATAACATTTTTTGTCTTACAGATAAAAGTAATGGATCTTTCGAATCTGTAAAGACTCTAAGTTTATTTGTGTGCACTTGGAATAACAAAACATTGCACTTTTGTAAAATAATGAAATCAAACAGGATGCGCTTTCTGCCGCCTCGTTCTCTGTGAACTTGAGCGGGAAACTCCATGAAACTCCATGAAACTTGCCTTACAGACATGAAAAATATATCTATAGAGAGTGAAATGTCTACTTTTAAATGAGCTAGTTCAAAAAGAAAACAAATATTCTCAGATTATGTAATCCGTATGAAACGTGCACACAGATGACGAGACAGTGTCACCGACTTTATCTCTTAAAAGCCGAAAACAAAGAAAGTACTAGTTTATCAATAAATGATTAAAACATCTATCCAGTCTCCTTGCAGTTTTTCCCTGACAATTCATAATTATTTTATCTGCCGGTGCGCTGTGGCAAGTTTTTTGTGTGTGTGTGTGCTTGAGTGCTTATTAGGCTGTGTGGACAATTAAAGGCTTATTATAATGATTTATGTTGTTTATTAATAAACATGCGACTAATAGTCAACTAATGCTTAAAATTAACGACTAGTCGACCAGACAAAGCCACAGCAGAACTGTTTTGCATCTCTGAGCAACACACAACGGTGTTTCGTTACTGAATCAATCAGTCATTTGAATGAATCGGTTGAATGAATGACTCAATGACTCACTCATGTAGTGATTTGCTGCCACCTACTGGCAATTTTAAGCCCCCACAAATCATTTTAAGCATGAGTATTGAATGTTTTGTTTTAAAACATCAAAACACTATTTATGCATTTGTAACCACAGGTTAACTGCATTCATGTCCTGCATTAAACAGTGTGTGTGAGTGCATTTAAATTCCACTTAAGATGCAGATTCTGGGCCACTTCTGCATTGCAAATACAAATTTTACTGATTTAATTTAATTGGTAACAGCCCTACTACTTGAATTTATTGATTAAATTTAAGAATTTTACACAAAAGATGATGCATACACTTAATTAGTCTAGAAACATTTGGCCTTATAAAGGTAAAGATGCCCATAAAAGGTAAAAATCAATTAAAAACTTATTGGAAAAGTTCATTTCTGTTACTCCTGTATACTAACCACCTTGAAAAATATAAAGAATATCAAAAGTTTATAAACAGTAAACAATAAACAGACCAAAGGCTACACTTAAATGGGAGTTGATAAAATATTGAAAGACAGTGTTCATAATTGCGTGCATTCGCGTTTCATGTGCTTGTATTATTTCTTGGAACGCATTCTTGTGTATCCTTAACATTTTGTATAAATAACGGCATTAAGAGCTGCTTTCAAGTGTCGAAAACCAAAACAATCATTTGTGGATTTATTCATGAATTTTTGAAAAATCACAATGTGTGAAGCATATTAAAAATCAACTACGCAGCCATTGAAATCCAGACTGAACGGACATTGAGTATGCATGTATAACCTCATACGCTCGCTCAGGATGTAAAGAAATGAAACCCTTTGGGAAGTAATGATAACTGGCATCAGTGTAAGCAACTTCCTGTTTTCTTTTACCCCAGTGCTAAAATGGAACCACTGAAATATTGATGTGTACGTCAGGATGCTGCATCTGCAATCCTTTAGAAACAAAACAGACTTAATCCTAGAATAATCCCCAGTCTTGGTCTCTTTTTCAATTACTAAAACATAAAGACAGAAAACACATGGAGAGTGAAACTTGGACACAGATCTCAATCCCAGGTAGTGACTGCACTATTGCTCAGATTAAAAGATGATCTTGTTGTCCATTTCTAGATTTGGTGCGAACAAACGCATATGCAAATGCCAGGAAACTAATGTTCAGACCACAACGCTGCATTATTTTAATGTAGTCATTCATAATTTTAATTTTGTAGTCAAATGTACTGTGTTTACTGAAGTATTAATTACTTATGGCTTTAACATAAATATATAAAATGGTGGCAACATATAATATGATAAGAAATATTTGCAAAATGATTACATTTGAAAGAAAAAAAGGTATAATCATCATCATGTATGATAACATAATAATGACAATATTAATATTATTATTATTATTATTAATAATAATAATAATACACACACACACACATATATATATATATATTACATTATTAATGTTGCTATAATTAAAGTGTGACATAATAATAATAATAATAATAATAATAATAATTCTAAATTAATTCATAATATTATAATAATATAACAAATAATAATCATGATATATAAATATATAACATTGTGGCAACATCAATATAATACGACATCAATGTTCAAAAAATGCTTATATTAATAATAGAAATAATAATAACATTATATATTATAATTATTGTGATGGTATAATTTGCAACATTTATAATAACAGAGTAATAATAATAATAATAATAATAATAATAATAATATTTTTCAGTATATGTCTACATTTACAATAACAATAATAATAATAATTAACAATTCACAATATAGTAATTACATAATATTAATTAATAATATTATAACAATAATATAATTTTCAATTTTATGGTAGCAACAGCAATATTAGACGTCAATGTTCAATAAATGTTTTATTATTATTAATAATAATAATAATAATTATTATTATTATCATTATTATTATTATTATTATTATTATTAATAATAATAATAATAATAATAATAATAATTAGTTAATTATTAAGTAATAATTCTAATTATTATTACAAAAATATTTAATTTAATTTATGACTGTAAAATAAGCAAAATTACCAGTGACAGCATCAAAATATTGTAGAATTGTGGTCTGACCATTAGCTTGCTGACAGCTGGATGTGTGTTTAATAATAATAAGCATTTAATTGCTGACAAACAATTCCAATCAAAATTGAGGGTTGTAAGTATCTGTTAAATAATAATAAATATAAAATCAAAATCAACCAGTTGTTTTCAGATCCCATCCCTGCATTCAGCAGATCACTCCTCTTCCCTCTGTTTTATTCCTATCTTCCTCTACTCTAAACACACTCTCTCCTCTGTCATGCATTACATTCTCCCTCTCTCTCTGTCCTCTTACAGAAGCTGCAGATCTTCTCAGTCACATCACATTGCAGCGCCCAGCGCTTCCTCTTCAATATTCATGAGGACTGCAGAAGGCCTGACTGCAAAGCACGCTGGGTAGAGCCCCTCAGAGTCTCCTAATTACATCACTGTTATGTGCTGACGTCCACCTCTGTTTCATCCTTCAATATTAGTCCTGGGTACGATCCTCCATCTCAGCACTCACACAAAATCCTCATGCACATAATCACACAATTAATGCCCAATTTCCCAGCGTTCTCATTAAACTCTTGTCGTCTCGTTGTGTGTGTGCGTGTGTGCTTTATTTCTCAAGATGCACATTGACGCAGAAGAGATTAAAAGAGAATGAGAGAGAGAAAGACTAAGAGAGAGGGAGGAGGAGGAGAGATGTATGGCCAAGAGTCAGGGACTCAGAGAATCGTGTGTGAGACGCCTGCCGAGTTCCCGCCAGCACATGGCCACTGACTCCGCCTCCTCCCCCGGGGCCAATCGCTCTCCACAGGAGCAGGAAAGCAGCGTCAGGGGCAGCAGTATGCAAGCTACCATCAGATGGCACAACACACACACCAGCACATACTTAAGCAGGCAATATCAGCATGCTAGACAATAGGACTAGTTTAACAATGCCCTTACTACCTTTCTGGGCCTTGAATGTGTCAGTAGCGTTGCTGTCTATGCAGGGCCAGAAAGCTCTCGGATTTCATCAAAAGGGTTAATCTGGCACCTGGTGCTAATTTTCTTAATTATATGACAAACCCTGTTTAACTGGCAGCAAAAAACTATAGTCGTCCACGTAAGACAAATGCACGAGGAAAAAGTATAATGCGTAGACTCTCAATGGAGAATCGGTTTAGCACTGCAGCTGGAATTGCTTGACAGTTTAGTGAACATGGTAAGGATCGCTATAAAAGTACTGGATATTGTCACTTTAAATGATTTTTAACGCATATTGAATGTGTTTCTCACAGAAACCAATACAATACAAACCTTGCAAAAGTATTCATACCCCTACATTTTTTTCATGTTTTGTTATGTTGCAGCCTTATGTTAAACTGCTTTAAATTCCCTTTTTTCCACATCAATCTACACTCCACACACCATAATGACAAAGCAACTTGAACAACTTTGCAAATTTATTAGAAATAAAAAACTGAAATGATGCTATTGCATAAGTATTCACACACTTTTCTGGGACACTTGAAATTTAGCTCAGGAGCACTCATATCACTTGTAGATGTTACTACACTTCAAGTGGAGTTAAACTGTGGAAAATTCATTTGAAGGAGTATGATTTGGAAAGGCACACACCTCTCAGAAATGGTCTAACAGCTAAAAATGCATATCAGAGCAAAAACCAAGCCCTGAGGTCAAAAAAACTGCCTGTAGAGCTCAGAAACAGGCTTGTGTCAAGGCACAGATCGGGGGAAAAGTTTAGAAAAAAATTCTGCTGCATTGAAGGTTCACAGAAGCATGCTAGACAATAGAACTAGTTTAACAATGCCCTTACTACCTTTCTGGGCCTTGAATGTGTCAGTTGCGTTGCTGTCTGTGCAGGGTCAGAAAGCTCTCAGATTTCATCAAAAGGGTTACTCTGGCAACTGGTGCTAATTTTCTTAATTATATGACAAACCCTATTTAACTGGCAGCAAAAAATCTAGTCATCCACGTAAGACAAATGCACGAGGAGAAAGTATAATGCGTAGACTCTCAATAGGGAATCGGTTCAGCGCTGCAGCTAGAAATGCTTGACAGTTTAGTGCTGAACAGGGTAAGGATCACTGCTATAAAAGTACAGGATATTATCACTTTAAATGATTTTTAACACATACTGAATGTGTTTCCCTTAGAAACCAATACATACAGTGCCTTGCAAAAGTATTCATACCCCTACATTTTTTTCATGTTTTGTTATGTTGCAGCCTGATGCTAAACTGCTTTAAATTCCCTTTTTTCCACATCAATCTACACTCCACACACCATAAATGTATTAGAAATAAAAAAACTGAAATGATTCCATTGCATATGTATTTACACCCTTTTCTGGGACAACTGACATTTAGCTCAGGAGCACTCATATCACTTGTAGATGTTACTACACTTTGAGTGAAGTTAAACTGTGGAAAATTCATTTGAACGAGTATGATTCGGAAAGGCACAGCTAAAATGCATATCAGAGCAAAAACCAGTAGAGCTCATAAACAGGCTTGCGTCAAGGCACACATCTGGGGAAAAGTTTAGAAAAAAAATTCTGCTGCACTGAAGGTTCACAGAAGCATGCTAGACAATAGGACTAGTTTAACAATGCCCTTACTACCTTTCTGGGCCTTGAATGTGTCAGTTGCGTTGCTGTCTAAGCAGGGCAAGAAAGCTCTCGGATTTCATCAAAAATATCCTAATTTGTTCTCCAAAGATGAACGAAGGTCTTACAGGTTTGGAATGACGTGAGGGTGAGTAATAAATGACAGAATTTTCATTTTTGGATGAATTCTCCCTTTAAATAACTTAAGTAGTTCAACTGTTTTGAAGTACACAAGTTATTTAAAACCAACTTGCAAAACCACTGCTAGAGAAAATAATTGTAGTTTTGACTCAGAACCTTAGTCACTGAGATAGACCTTGAGACAAGTTCTCCATGTGACAACTATAAATATCTAAATAAACTCAATCTCATGTTAAATACGTAACTAGATGAATAATCACTCTCTCAAGGCTGCTGCACTAGTCTACATAGCACAAAAGATACAACACACTCAAGGTCTTCCTGAAAAACTGATTTTTCCTGAATAAATGATTCATAAAAATTCATCTAAATTCTTTCAGACGAACATTTTTTTTTTTTTTTTTGGTTGGCAGACCAAAAAAGCACCAAATAGGCTCAGTTGCAAATAGCTTCTCAATTTCAAACCATGTTGTATTTGCCTTTTTGTTACTCTCTGTGATTCTCTGGAGCTCCTTTGCAGCTCTGAAAGGCCATTTCACCACAGAGAGTCTCTGAGTGGCATGAATTCATGAAAATACAAACATCCGGAGGGCATATGAGCCATTCTAAGAGTCTAATGGCAGAAACATCTCAGGGCAATGTCAATTTTATCCTTCTCTTGTGCAAGTCATTTCTGCGGCTCTGTTTCACGTTTATCGTGAGAAGAGGAAGGGATGCGTGTGTAAATGGAGAGACGGTTGGGATGTGGTACACATAACCACATAAATAATGGAGGAATGAGTGAAGCATCTGTAAATTTCTTTTCTGTTACAAAAATCCACTATATTGTCTGAGTTTGACTGGCTTCCGTTTTCCATGTTCCATTCCGATACATATGATCCCATATAAATGAAGACAACGTACTTAGAAAACAACCTATAATTTCCCACATTTTAAGGTAATTGCTTAGTCCTATTTGAAGTTAGCCTAAAAGCTGAAGGGCAGTTTTTTAAGCATATTTCATACATTAATTGTATTCTGAAGCACAGTATAAAAAAAAACTTAAATGAGATATTTGAAAAAGGACTCTGATTAAAATTAGAGATCACTTACAGTTATTGGTGCTTATCTGGCACCTGGTGCTAATTTTCTTAATTATATGACAAACCCTATTTAAATGGCAGCATTCCTCCAATTTTCACCTAGATTGCAGCTCTAAGGTGACTGAAACCCTGCGATTAAAGGTTGTCCAGATGAAGGCCAAAGGGATGAGCCTTTTGCCACTGCAAGAGAATGGTCATTCCAAATCTGTGATTTCTAGAATATTGTAGGTTTACAATGAGATTAATTCATTCAAGTCCCTTTCAAAAATCTAGTCGTCCAAGTAAGACAAATGCATGAGAATGCATGCAGAGACTCTCAATGGGAAATCGGTTCAGCACTGCAGCTGGAATTGCTTGAGAGTATATATATATATATATAGTGATATGACTATATATATATATATATATATATATATATATATATATATATATATATATATATATATCACTATAAAAGTACTGGATATTATCACTTTAGATGATTTTTAACACATATCCCATAGCATCAATACATACAATGCCTTGCAAAGGTATTTATACCCCTTCATTTTCTCACATTTTGTTATGTTGCAGCCTTATTTTAAACTGCTTTAAATTAACCGTTTTCCACATCAATCTACACCAGTGGTTTTTAATCCTGGTCCTGGGGGCCCACTGCTCCGCACATTTTGCATCTCTCCCTTATTTAACACACCTGATTAAGATCATCAGCTCATTAGGAGAGAGATCCATGAACTGAACTAACGAGCTGATGATCTCAATCAGGTGTGTTAAATAAGGGAGACATGCAAAATGTGCAGACCAGGGGTCCCACAGGACTGTAATTGAGAACCACTGATCTACACTCCATACATCATAATGACAAAGCAACTTTAACAACTTTGCAAATTTATTAGAAATAAAACACTAAAATGGTTCCATTGCAAAAGTATTCATACCCTTTCCTGGGACACTTGAAATTTAGCTCAGAAGCACTCATATTGCTTGTAGATGTTACTACACTTCAAGTGGAGTTAAACTGTGGCAAATTTATTTAAATGAATATGATTTGGAAAGGCACACACCTCTCAGTAAAAGGTCTAACAGCTGAAAATGCATATCAGAGCAAAAACCAACTCCCTGTAGGACTCAGAAACAAGCTTGCATCAAGGCTTGCATCACAGATCTGGGGAAGAGTTCAGAAAAAAAATTCTGCTGCATTGAAGGTTCACAGAAGCATGTAGCCTCCATTATCCATAACAGAAGAAGCCTGGAACAACTAGGGCTCCTCCTAGAGCTGGCCTCCTGGCCAAACTGAGCAATTTATGGAGAAGGGGCTTGGTTATACTGGTGACCAAGAAGCTGATGGTCACTCTAGTTGAGCTCCATGATCATTTATGCAGATGGAAGAAACTTACAGAAGGACAAACATCACTGCAACACTCCACCAATCTGGTCTCTGTGCCAGTGTGGCCAAACTTAATCCTCTCCTCAGTGAAGACACATGAAAACCCACTTGGAATTTGCAACAACGAACCTAAAGAACTCTCAGACTGTGAGAAACAAGATTCTCTGGTCTGATGAACCTCAATTCATCATGTTTAAAGGAAACCAGGCACTGCTCATCACCTGTAGAGCAGCATCCCAAAAGTAAAGTTTGCTGGTAGCAACCTCATGCTGTGGGGCTGTTTTTCAGCGACAGGTGCCGAGGGACTCATCAGAGTAGAAGGAAAGCTCAATGCAACAAAATATGGAGAGTGCCTTAATGAAAACCCAGTCCAGAGCATTCAGAACCTCAAATTGGGCAGAAGGTTCACCTTCCAACAGGACAATGACCCTAAGCACATGGCAAGGGTGGCTTATAGACAACTCTGTGAATGTCTTTGAGTGGCCCATCCAGAGCCTTGGCTGGAATGCAATCAAACATTTTTGAAGAAACCTGAAAATGTCTGCCAACCACCATCCAAGCTGACAGAGCATGAGAGGTGAAGAGATGAGGCAAAGAATGGCAGATAATTGCCAAATGCAGATGTGCAAAGCTTGTTGCATCATACCCAAAAAGATTTGAGGCTGTAAAGGTGCTTCAACTAAGCACTGAGTTAAGGGTATGAATACTTATGCAATGTACTAATTTCAGTGTTTTATTTTTAATAAATTTGCAAAGTTGTCACAAATCTGTTTTTGCTTTGTCATTATGGAGTATGGAGTGTAAATTGATGTGGGGGGAAAAGTAATTTAAAGCAGTATAACATAAGGCTGCAACATAACAAAACAAAAAATGAAGGGGTATGAATACTTTCACAAGGCACTGTAAACCTTCGACCACAATGCACCAGCTATAAATTACCTATTAGAAATCTCATGATATATTTGAATGCCAAGGACATTGCATCTCTGCAGAAGGTGGAATTGTGGGTATTATAGTAAATTTAGCCAGTTGACATGTTTGTATCTATGTATGTAGTTTAAACATAAGCAATTTGCATTCCTTAAAAGGAATATTAGTTCAATCAACCAAACGTGCAAGAAACTACATGATTCATTTCTACTGCAGTGAGAGTATGAGACAGAATAGGCGCTGAGGAGAAAAGGGAAATTTGTGGGCACTGTCCTGCTCTGACTTGACATTGAATGACTGACTCCCAAATGCGCCCTGTCATGAATCAAGACTGTAGGAGCTCTATTAAACTGTCAAGCACGTAAGCAACTGCACTTCCACACATACACTCACAAACACAATCAGAAAGCACACAAATTTGCTGTTAATTGTTTCAGATAAACTGTCACGGAAACCATAAATGCATCCAAGTGCGAAGACGCTCACAACATAAGCACACACACAGAAACATGCTTACATCAATTCCTAGTCCCTCTGTCAGCATGCGGAGCGAGTGTATGACATATGTCTCACACGGCATGACTGTTTTCCCAACAGAAAGTAGAAATGTAGACATTACACTCACACATACCCACACATAAAGACATGAGTGTACATTTATTGGACTGGATCATTTCGCTCAGCAACAAAGATGCTATGCCACCTACACATTTATAGAGATCAGAAGTGTGTGAAGACCTGCTAAAAAGACTAACACAGTCATTCTTGTTTATCTATCTATTCATCTACCAATGTAATTGTCTATGGCACACGACCGCATAACCAGCACACCAGCTTCCAAAACACAACATTCGCTTAGTCAACCAGCATCCCATGCTGGGAGCCAGTGTGAAAAGCACAAAATATCCTTGAGACCAGTAATATTGTGTGAGACACAAGACAGGCACGCAAGCAGGCAGACAAGTCTATCCATGTATTTTTACTGCATAGTCCTCTCAGCCTCTGCTTGATGAACGATGGCCTTGTTAGTGCCTTCAGAAATGAGCAGCCACCACTAGATGAAGGTGCTGCTCGGCCTGATGGATGGATCACATCAAGGACAGAGTATGCTTGTGTGGCTTATTTATAGTTGCATAGTATTTGAACATTATTTTACCTTTAGTTCAAATAACTAAAGTGTTCAATGTTCAGAAGTCAGAAGGTGATGAGGCAGAAATACAGAGTAGCTGCATTGAGACTGAGATAAAATAGCAGTTGATTCAATCTGTTTCCCAAGCCATGACGCAGATGTCAAGTGTAGGGCAAGGTACTGTGTGAGAGATAAAAGGACAGGATTAGTGAAGAAACACAGGATCGCCCACTGTCTATATATGAGGTAATGCTAGCGGGTCGCCACTAAAACCTCAGTGGGGTTCTGCTGCTGCTCGCAAGGGATCGTGTCAATCCAGCCAGGGGTTATGTTCACAGAGTGTGACATGGGTCACACAAATCGTGCTTGTGTATGTTTGAATTACAGATTAAAGTAGTTCAGACGGTTCAAAAACCACAAAATTTTAAGATAACGTATATTAAAAATTAGCATCAGATCATAAATATGAATGATGAATGAAGAGATAATGTAAAACAGGGCTTAACCAGTCTGATATCTATGGAAGCTTGTTTACAAATTTGTAAAAAATGTAATCGTGACATTTTATCTCAGAATTTTGACTTTTTTTCTTGGAATTGTGAGATATAAAACTCGCAATTCTGAGAAATGTGATTAGAATTGGGTGATATAAACTTGCAATTGCGAGTTATAAAGTCAGAATTGTGAAATATAAATTTCCTTCAAACCTGGACTTAATAACTCTCATCTGCAAGTTTATATCTCGCAATTCTAAGAAAAAAAAGTCTGAATTGAGAAAAAAGGTCAGAATTGCAAGATATAAACTTACAATTGCGATTAAAAAAAAGTCAGAATTGCAAAATACAAAGTTGCATTTGCGAGAAAAGTTTTTATCAGGCAATTCTGACTTTGTTTCTCTCAATTGTGAATTTATATCACGCAATTCTAAGAAAAAAGTCAGAATTGAGAGAAAAAATTCAGAATTGCGAAATACAAAGTCGCATTTGCGAGAAAGAAGTCAGAATTGCAAATTCTGAGAAAAAAGTCAGAATTGAGAAAAAAAAGTCTGAATTGCATGATATAAACCTGTAATTACGAGAAATGTGGTTAGAATTGGGTGATATAAACTTGCAATTGCGAGTTATAAAGTCAGAATTGTGAAATAGAAATTTCCTTCAAACCTGGACTTTATAACTTACATCTGCAAATTTATATCTCGCAATTCTAAGAAAAAAAAGTCAGAATTGAGAAAAAAGGTCAGAATTGCAAGATATAAACTTACAATTGCGATAAAAAAAGTCAGAATTGCAAAATACAAAGTCGCATTTGCGAGAAAAAAGTTTTTTATCTTGCAAGTCTCACTTTATTTCTTGCAATTGTGAGTTTATATTGGGCATTTCTAAGAAAAAAAGTCAGAATTGAGAAAAAAAATGTAAGAACTGCAAGATATAAACTCGCAATTGCGAGAAAGAAGTCAGAATTGCAAAATACAAAGTCGCATTTACGAGAAAAAAGTTATCTTGCAATTCACAACATCTCAATTCTAAGAATTCAAGAATTCAATTCTAAGAAAAAAATTCAGAATTGAGAAAAAAAAGTCAGAATTGCGAAATTTAAACTCGCAATTGAGAGAAAAAAGTCAGAATAGCAAAATATAAAGTCGCATTTGCAAGAAAAAAGTTTTTAACTTGCAATTCTGACTTTTTCTTGTAATTGTGAGTTTTTATCAGGCAATTCTAAGAAAAAAAAAGTAAGAATTAAGAGAAAAAAGTCAGAATTGCGAAATACAAAGTCACATTTGCGAGAAAAAGGTTGTTATCTTGCAATTCTGACTTTTTCTCGCAATTGTGAGATTTTGTAAGAATTGAGGTTTCAGACTTTTTAAGCCCAGCCAATATACTGTATAGACACCACACAAACACACACATTATGTATATATATATATATATATATATATATATGTGTGTGTGTGTGTGTGTGTGTGTTTTGACAACTCTAAAACAAAATAAAACACATCAAAAATAGGAAATAATTAACATTCTACACCACTTTTCTAGTTGACAATTCAATTAAAAGAAAGAAAAAAATAAATTATTATTGCTTTTAAAAAAATATTTTTTTTTTTTATTAAAAAAAGAAATTTGGATCATCTCAAATCATGCTGGAAAATATGAGCATGTATGACACTTATGGAGTTTAAGTTTCACAAATATGTTAAATGTAAACTCTCACTCTCAAATTATTATGCTAATAATATATTTTTGATGGAAAAAAATGAAATGCATTTAAAAAAATTAAAATAGAAGCATTTCCCTAATGATCTCGCCACTATATAAGTAGTTCCACAATCTTTAGAGTTATCAATCCATGTCGCATTAGTTCACATGGTCATAATCTGACCAACACACACACTATGAGCACCATACAAAGGTCTCATCTTTAGTCCTCTGCAATATCTCACTGCTTCAGGCCCCAGCGCTGGGATGAGTCACCCCCTCTGGTTACTCTATTTTCCTTCATTACACTCTCTTCTCATGAGGAGACTTCCTGCCAGGCTACCGTGGTCAAGGGCTAAATTAGATAAAAGCGTAAGTTTAATATGAAGGAAAATTTGAGGAAATTAGTGGCTCGCTGAAAGCTGGGAGCTCACTGAAAGGCCATCGGCTCAAAACGGCGGAGAAGCTCTGGGTGAGTCAGAGCGGGAGAGGAATGCTGAGTGAGACCTGAGCCAGATACACAATCATTATCCTACGATAGGACTCACAACAACTGCCAAGCACCTCAGGCCTACTGTGCCAGCCACGGTCGTGCATGGAAATGAGAGCTCTGACAGATAAGAGTTTAGTGAGCCACTAAGCTGAAATGATCCACTGAGGGAGCCATGAAATCCACATGAATGTCATAAATGCTGGAAAGGTATGTGAAGAACACTTGGCATTAATAGCAGGTGTACAGCGACTCCCTTAAGCTGAAAGACCACCTTTGCTGATCACGAGCATATGTGTTTTGGATGGTGCTGGCTTCCCCTCCAAGCTGCTTTAGAAAAAGACAATAAGCTTCACAATCTATGTTAAGCTCTGAACAATATGGTTGTTTGAGTCAACCAGCTAAAGCAGCACTAACCACTATAAACCATCATAGAAACTTATAATGATTTTCACTAGTCATTTTTCAGGAGGATCTTGTCCTGATTTACATTCAAAACACATCATAGGCATGAAAATGATTGTCAGGCCTATGGAAGCAAGTTTCCACCTCTATGCAAAAATAAATAATTCAAAAAGTCATACTGCAACATATTCTGTAAAGCCACGTTTATGAGAAAAACTGACATTGCAGTTGTGAGACATAAAGACATATTTATGAGGAAAAAAGTCAAAATTGTAATATATGAAGTATCAATTTTGAACTATAAAATCACAATTATAGAAGTTTTCAATAGTGAGATATAAACTGACAAATTCATAATTGTGAAATATAGATTCACAATATACAAGTTGTGATATATGAATAGCCAACTGTGATAGATGAAATATCAGTTGTAAAATATTAAAGCTACAATTACGGAAAAAGTCAAAATTGTGATATATGAAGTATGTTGTGAAATATAAAATCACAATTACAGAAAAAAGGTTGAAATTGTGAGATATAAAGATGCAATTATGATAAATAAACATGCAATTATAAAGTATAAAATCACAACTACAGAAAATTAATTTGCACCTGTGAGATAAGAAGTATAATTTGTGAGATTCACTCAGTCACATGACAGAAACGTAAACATTTATGAGAAAAAAGATCAAAATTGTAATATATGAAGTATCAATTGTGAATTATAAAGTCACAATTACAGAAAAAAATGTTAAAATTGTGAGATTAGAGTTGCAATTGTAAGAAATAAACGTGCAATTTTAAGCTACAAAATGACAACTACAAAAAATTAATTTGCAGCTGTGAGATAAGAAGGATAATTTGTGAGATTCAGTCAGTTGCATCAAAGAAATGGAAACATTTATGAGAAAAAAGTCAGAATTGTAAAATATAAAGTATCAATTGTGAAATATAAAGTCACAGTTACAGAAAAAAGGTTGAAATTGTGAGATATAAAGTTGCAATTATGATAAACAAACATGCAATTTTAAAGTATAAAATCACAGCTACAGAAAATTAATTTGCACCTGTGAGATAAGTATCATTTGTGAGATTCAGTCAGTTACATGACAGAAATGTAACATTTATGAGAAAGAAAATCTAAATTGTAATATATGAGGTATGAACTGTGAAATATAGTCACAATTAAAGAAAAAAGGTTGCAATTGTGAGATATAAAGTTTTAAGCTATAAAATCACAACTACAGAAAATTAATTTGCAACTGTGAAATAAAAAGTATAATTTGTGAGATTCAGTCATACATAAAAGAAAGTAAAATTGTAAGTCAAAGTAAATTCACAGTTATGAAGTGCAAAGTCACAAATTATGAGAAATTAAGTGAGAATTGTGATATATGAGGTATCAGTTGTGAATTATAGTTACAATTACAAAAAACTTTACAATTGCGAGATAGAAATTTGCAATTGTAAGATAAGGTATAATTATGAGAAATAAAGTCAAAATTGAGAGATTGTGTTCTGGTTATAAGCTGGTTATGAGCTGGTCCTGAGCAGGAGCTAGTTGACCATCTTAAACCAGCTCATAACCAGCTTACAACCAGCTCAGGACCCGTTTAAACCAGCTCATGACAACTAAGGACCTTCTTTAACCAGCTCAAACTAGCTGCCATGCTTCAAAACATATCTAACAAGCTTATGCTTTTTTTTCAACAGTGATTACAGGAAAAAAAAAGTTAAAATCATAAATAAAATAAAATTATGATTACTTTTTTATAAGGGCGGAAACAGGCTTCCATACAGGTTATACAGCTAGAAAAACACAAACCAGCCCAGTGATAAAAGGCATCATCTCGACAATAAACTTCTAGGTCTTGTTTTGGCAGATTCTGAATATTCCCTTGTTCATTTCATGCACTGACTGTGTTTTTTTCTTTAACCTGAGAAAGCTTAGCACTGTAGTGAGGGGTTGAAGTGTTGGAACACCTGAGGGCTGTGTTTGTCACTTTCACCTTCCTTTTTTCCTCAAGGGCCCACTGTACCCGCTGTACTGCCCTCACTGCCAAAAACAGCTGAGTCAGAGAGGCGAAGATGGATTGTGTAAGCATGTGTGTGCATCCATGTGTGCTTAAAAGGATGTTTGGGTGTGTGTGTGTGTGTTTTTGCTTTGACACAACAAGAGACACTGCAGGGGGCAGTCTGGTGCGCTAACCTGCAGCTCTACACTGCATCCTTGAGCCTGAAGCTCTCGGCCAGATGACACCAGTGCCGGGGCAAATGACGGTCCATAAAGTAAGAGCTCTGTAAGTCACACTGCAAGATACTGTCAGCAGAGAACATCAATAATCTCTAATAGATGCAGCGTCAGGAGATTGATGGGAGGGTGGAAGGCCAGTAGGAGGGAGGGAACAAGAGATCTAAAGCAACATGCAGATGCACCAGAAGGTCATTTAGATGAAGAACTACCAATGCCGAGATAAGAAACTTAACAAGGAATGCTTAAAGGAGTCATCGGATGCCCATTTTCCAAGTTGAAATGATTCTTTAGGGTCTTAATGAAAAGTCTATAATATATAAAAGTCTATAAATATATAAAATTCTCAATGGTAGTGTAAAACAACACCCTTTTTACCTTGTCAAAATCAGCTCTGCAAAAATCATCCTGTTCTGGTCGAGGTTGCTTTAAATGTTAATGAGCTCTGCTCGCCCCGCCCCTCTCTTCTCTCTATGGAGTGACAAGCCTGTTTACTTTAGCCGTGTTTAGCCGCTAAACTTGCTAACTACCACGTTATTAGGAAAGGCAATTGCAAAGATTCATAAAAAAAACCTTATACTCACTTCCGCTGTAAGTGAATCTGGATCACGAATTATTCGCGCAAACATAGACGGATATATGTAGATCGGGAGGCGCATTCCCTTCACAAACAAACGTAATCCACTGCATCTTCAGCGGCTCAGATGTCGGGAGTAAATGACGACCACTGTGTTCATTATTACATCCAGCAACACAACACCTCAATCGCAAAAAATCGGAGATATTCTTGTCTAACTTACATCCCTGCTTCAGCATCGAAACAAAGGAGGTCAGACTCTTACAGCTGATTTAAGGCGGGTCTGAGGTAAGACGCTCATGTCAATCAACTACTGTGGGAGTGGCCTCTGAGAATGGCTCGATTTGAAAAAGGGGAAATTATTTTTACAGATTAATTAAAAATCACTGCATTGATTTTTATCATAATAGGGTAGATGTATATCGTTATAGATACAAATGTACATACACATTAATGTTCAAACAACATGTAAAAGTGAACTTTGCATCCGATGACCCCTTTAACAACACAGATAAAAAAATATCAGGTTATGTATCTGATATACATATTAAGTAACTAAGACTCCACTGGCTAAAAAATAATTTCACATCAAGACCACATTACCGCCTACACTGGGCATCAAATTTGAGTTGAGATGAATCACAACAGCAACATACAAACTTTGATTTGAGGCTAAAAGTATTTGAAAATGTGAGAAAGACAAAGGTACAACATTTAAGTTGCAAAGAGAAAAAAAAATGATGGTATAGTATAAAATTATTGACATATAGTCATTGACTATTAGTGTAAAACACAACACAACTGGGTAAAAAAATATTGATTTTAATCGATTCTCATTTTTTATGAAATGATATTGATTCTTAAATCCTAAGAATCGATTAGTCTATCCTGTTTTTAGATAATGAACAGAACATTCTAGCGCAACGCCCATAAATCGTAATAAGCTTTGTGCTTTGTTACTTTCGATATGAAACAAAGTCTCAGATTTCAAATTCGGTCCATTTCATGCCAGCATTTGTTTAATGTTTATAGCCTATTTCAAAAAACAAATTAAGTGGAAATCTAATTATGTCATTTTAACTTTATTATAAAAACTTAACTGGGTGTAATTTAAGCGATTGTAAACAAATCAGTTATTTTAACTTTCAAAATTATAGTAATAGTACCTGTCTCTCATGTATATTTTATATCATTATGTATATATGGCATGTACTGTACCTGATATATATTCAAAATAAATAATATCGAATTGAATCTAATAGGAAATTGAATCAAATCGCAAGCTTGTGAATCAGAAATGAATTGAGTCATGAAAACCCAGCCCTAAAAACACTAATATGTGACCCTGGACCAGTCAAATCAGTCTTAAGTCTTAAGTAGCGCAGATATATTTGTAGCAACAGCCAACAATACATTGTATGGGTCAAAATTATATTTTTTTTCTTTTATGCCAAAAATCATTGGGATATTAAATAAAGATCAGGTTCCATGAAGATAGTTTGTAAGTTTCCTACCGTAAATATATCAGAACTTAATTTTTAATTAGTAATATGCATTGCTAAGAACTTCATTTGGGCAACTTTAAAGGTGATTTTCTCAATATTTTAATTTATGTTGCAACCTTAAATTCCAGATTTTCAAATAGTTGCATCTCGGCTAAATATTATTCTAAGAAACCATACAGCAATGGAAAGCATATTTATTCAGCTTTCAGATAAATGTATAAATCTCAATTTTAAAAAATTGACCCTTATGACTGGTTTTGTGGTCCAGGGTCACATATTGAGAAATATTATTATAATTTAAAATGACTCTTTTCTACCACTCCAGTCTTTAGTGTCACATGATCCTTAAGAAATCATTCTGATGGTGCTCAAGATACATTCTTTATTTCTATTATAATAAAAACATTCTTTATTATTATATAAAAAAGTTTTGCCTAATAAATTTTGTGGAAACATAATATTTTTTTTCCAGGATGAATATAATTGAATAGATGAATATGAAGTTCAAAAGAACAGCATTTATTTAAAAAATATTTTCGTATTATGATAAATGTTTAGTGCTACTTTAGGTCAATTTTAACGTATATACACACACACACACACATTTTGAAATTACAAGAGGCTTTTATAGAGGCATACATCCTTGCTTAACAACCTCAGAGCTCATGTTAGGTCTGTCTAGAAGAGTTATGGTTAAAAATCCATTATGGAGAAAACAAATGGGATTTTTACTTTCAGAGGCCGCTGGCTACAACTCTAATGTGGTTACGCTCTGTTTTAAATCACAACTTCCTCTTAGAATCTTGATCTCTCTCTATGTGTTTCTCTCTCTTTTTGTCTTTCTCCCATAAGCAAAAATGCCAAATAAAACTGTCTCTCAATGCTTTGCTGACACCTCTCTTGCTGTGTTTTGGTTGCTGGCGTTCAGTATGGGGTGCAGGTATTTCAACACCGAATAGAATAACAAGCAAGACTTGGTCAACCAACCTCATCAGAAAAACTGGTGACTAGCACTGTTATTCATTGTGATTTGCTATGTTAGACTAGCACTAACCAGCAGTCAGTAACACTTCACAATAAGGTCCCATTAGTTAAAACAGATAGTTCCCCCAAAAATGAAAATTACCCTATGATTTACTCACCCTCACTCAGCGTGGTGTATAAGACTTTTTTCTTTCAAACAAACATAATCAGAGTTATATTTAAAAAATGTCCTGCCTCTTCCAAGCTTTATAATGGTAGTGAATGGGTGCTAAGATTTTAAAGTCCAATAAAGTGCATCCATCCATCATAAAAAGTGCTCCACACAGCTCAGGTGGATTAATAAAGGCCTTCTAAACCAAATCAATGCGCTTGTGGAAGAAAAATATCCATATTTAAAACAAACTGTAAAGAACATTTGTGAAGAAAAATGTGATTTCGATATAATGGGGTAATTTTCATTACATTTGTTACAGTATTTATTAATCTTTGTTTACCTTTTTAAGAATACAACTGTTCATTATCAGCTCAGGTTATCTCAGGTCCATTAATTAATATTAACAGATACATCCTTTGATTTTAATAATGTATTAGTAAATATTGTAAACAGTCCTAAATCCATAATATCGCTTTCTCCAGTGAAAACTCATTTTGCTTGAATTAGGAGAGAAATATGCACAGATCAACCACAATTTATAAGTAAAAACAGTTCAAAAACATACATGACAGTGGATTTTAATGCGAGAAGACAACAGGGGATGGACTTTTTTACTGGAAGATGTCTTATTATGGATTATGGACTCCAGAAGCGATTCATTTAAAGTTAAAATATCTTTAATGATGGACTCGTTTCTTACAAACATGCAGCTTTTCACTTCACAAGTCATTAACTGATGGACTGAAGTTGTGTTTATTATACTTGTGATGCTTTTAATCAGCTGTTTGAACTCTCTTTCTGACGGCACCCATTCACTACAAAAGATCCATTGGTGAGTAAGTGATGTAATGCTAAATCTTCCCAATTCTGTTCCAATCAAGACATAAATTAATCTACATCTGGGACTAAAAAATATCCATGAGCATTCCCTATTTGGCAAAATCATGGTCATCCTACTTTAATATGGCTGATATTAAAGGATTTCACTGTATATTTAATAATAACACAGTAAAACGTACAAAAAGAAGTCAATATCCATCAAAGACCTCATAACATCACACAACAAGTAAACAGAAAGGACATCATTACAGGCACTGCAGGTGAATTCATCATCAGAGCCCGAGACACACATGACGGCGGTCTTCATCTCTCCCACCAGACCTGCTTATTGCTCATAATCAACTACTACTGTCAGGCTGTGCTCTTGTTATTGTAGCTGCGGCCCATAAACACACATAGGCATATCGGGAAGACAACAGCACTCGTGCTGACAATATTACAGATCTTTCCTCTCTCTCTCTGCACTCTACTAAATCACTGGACTGGAAAAGCCACACCATGCTCGTATAAATTCTTCATCGCTGATTCAATTTTAAACCATGGATGGAAAGAAAGGAAAAAAGACTGCTCCTTGAACTTCACTTTCCCTCCATTAGTGACTGCCTTCTTCCTCTTGTTTTTTACTCTGCATCTCCCTCTCATACGTACACACATGCACAAATGCTGAGTTTGGTAATGGAGTTACACAAACACTTACACATACACACCAGATATCGACACACACACACACGCAAGACATTTCCAGACCTTGATAATGGAACAGCGAAGGGATGGAGGGAATTTAAACCACTGTATCTCCCCGAGGTCATAAATAGCCAGCGGAAATATTATGTTTACTTTCTGTCAGAGCTCAGAGACACAATTGCATACATCAATTGAACATCCACAGCTTGTAATTTTGCTGAAATGGGCTGTTTGGAGAACGAGGGTGTTACAAAAATAAAGGTCATTTGGTTTATGACAAAATTTGAGGCGCAACGAAAACCAAGGTCAAATCGTATCTAACATATCTAGACAGGCCTGCAGGGATTAGAATAATTCTGCAAGACATATGACATTAATCTGCGAATATGAGAAAGAAACTCTTAACCCGTGTGGATTAGGACCAGGCCTTTGAAGATGTCACAAGAGGATAGCATTACAGGCAACTGGGGTAAATATCACATATCCAAAGCTCAGACTGTCATTTCTTAACACTGAATTCAAACTAAATCAGTGTAGTATGCATTATATATCAATAAATATATCCATATGAGCTTTGCAGTGCATATTTTTAAGTTATATAAATACTACAATAAATAAGAATGTATACTACATTCTTTAGTATGCATACTACATTTATCAAGTATGGCAACCACACACATTTACAATGCATGCTATTTGAATCATGCACCCTGCATTGATTTAGATGGATATTAAAAGGATTTAGATGCATACTGCATCAATTTTAGAAATTCATTAGGGATGATAAGATACACAGATTTGCATTGGTGCATCGGCAAAAAAAGTTAACGATGCAATGCATCGTTTTAAAAACGTGTGCATCGGATACAAGATGGCATTTGTATTGCAAAGCATTGTTTCTAACATATTTGCATTAGTAAAAACTTTTTATATCCATTTATAAAACAGATAGTTCTGGTCTTTGATCCTGATTGGTTGAGCCACGTTCGAAGAACATACACCTTTGTTTACTTTTGTGTGTTGCTTGGCAACCACTTTGTTGCAACCACAACCGTTTCTGAGGAACTACATTGTTTGGTGGAAGAACACTGTTTTTATTTATATCATTACACTTTATTTACTCCTTTCTACGTATATGGAATAGCCGTTTTATAAAAGCAATAAGCCCCGTAAAGCCATGGTTTACAGTGAATTTATAACAGCTAAGGGGGTTTTAGGCACTCGCTTCACGTTGTGACTAACAACGGCCCTTAGCTGTTATAAATTTACTAAAAACCACGGCTTCTTGGAGGCTTATTGCTATATTATTTATTAGTAGACATGCTATACATTTATTATTTAGAAAGTGACCAAGGTGTGTTCTGAAAGTCACATTGTTTACCATACTGAATTGCATAGCATCATATTTTTTCCATTGCATCGTATTGCACTGAATCACATTGTGTTGAATCGAATCGAAATCAGCTCGTAATAGGGGTGAATCATATCGTATTGCATTGGTAGCTGCTTTATATGTATCTGTAATGTATCGCATTGTTGGATATGCATCAAGATATGTTATAGAGATGCACATCCCTAGAATTCATATTTCAAAAATTTACAGTTGAATATGAATGCAGGAAAAGCTTAAATAAATAGTGATTGTGTGTAAACTGCACACATTGAAAAGGTTCAAGTTGAAGTGAATTATGTACTTGGTTCATGTTAAAATACTTCTCACATAATATAACTATAGATACACTACCGTAAGTCGGTAAGATGTTTTAATGTATTTGAAAAAAGATGATGATCAACAAGGCTGCATTTATTTGACCAAATATACAGTAAAAACAGTAATATTGTAAAATATTATAACAATTTAAAAACTGTTCATATATTTTGAAAATATATTTTAATTTTAAAAATGTTTTATATTTTTTGGAAATTAAGAAAATATTATTATTATTATTCTTAAAAACAGCTATCTAATATTTTGGTGGAAACCGTGATGCATTTTTTTCAGGATTTTTTTAATAGATTTATATTTACATTTATTTGAAATATAAAACTTACTGATCTCATACTTTTGAATGGTGGCATAATTAAAGCTACAAAGCACTAAAACCAAATTCAAAACTTACTAAAAACTAACAAAATGAGAAATCAATGCATTACTAAGTCAAAATGATACATTAAGAGCGAGGGATGTAACTTTTTTAATAGAACCAAGATGTGTACATTTTTTCTTATTTTGCCTAAATATCATATTTTTTTCATTTAGAACTGCCCTTCAGAAGCTACAGAAGATACTTACATGTTCCCTAGAAGACAAAACAAGTAAAATTTACCCTGATCTTTAAATTCCAAAAGTTTTCACCCCCGGCTCTTAATGTATAATTTTTCTGTCTGAAGCATCAGTGAGTGTTTGAACCTTCTGTAATAGTTATATGAGTCCCTCATTTGTCCTCAGTGTGAAAAGATGGATTTCAAAATCATACAGTCATTGTTGGAAAGAGTTCAAATACACAAAAAATGCTGAAAAACCAAAGGATTTGTGGGACCTGAAGGATTTTTCTGTTCAGGACAAACAAGGGACTCATGAACAACTATCACAAAAAATATATATAGTTGTGAATCATTCAGGTAACAACACAGTAGAATCAAGTGTACGTAAACTTTTGAACTTTTGAAATTCAACTGTTATTTTCTCTTGTGGACTACATGTAAATGTCTTTTATGTAAAATATCTTATTCAGGTCAGTACTAAATAAAAAATAACATGCATTTTGTATGATCCCTCTTATTTTGGTAAAATAATTAACATTTTGCAGATTCTGCAAGGTGTATGTAAACTTTTGACCTCAACTGTAGATTATACATGCAAGAAAATCCTAAATGATTGGTGGTTGTGTATAAACTACAAACTCTGAAAAGGTTAAAGTAGTATCACAATTGCTACAGAAAAATACTGAAAGCAATTTTAAAAGTTACTGGAACAGTAACAAAATTAACTCGTCTCCTAATGTGAGTGGAGAAACGTCAATTATGCAAATTATTCAGGTAAACTAATAAAGAAAGTCATTTGGCGCTTCTTTTACTGAAATTCATTTTTTATTCATTACTCCTCATAAAATTATTGCTGAGACACCCGGGATGTGAATCACTCTCAGCGTTAACCTTTCAATAATATCAACACAGTTCTTTTGAACCCTCAAGTGTCATCTGTTGCATCACAAAAAAAATAAATACATTTAAAAAAAAAGTCTGCTGCATTCAGGTGACAGAACGATCTTGTAAGCGATAACATGCATGCGTAAGGGGCAGGAAGGACACCACAGCTGGGGAGACTCTGAACATGATAAACAGATTAGGAACAGAGAAACGGAGCTGCTTGAGTTATTTCATCTTCAAGCACAAGACAGATGAGAACTGCCCCACCCACATCTGTCGATAACACTGCTACAAAGCAGAGATGCTGAGTTTGCATGCGTGCAAGCGAGCAGCACGTGTAGGGAACGCATCTCAAGCTCTCTTCCTCTCTGTCGTCCCTGCAAGGACATTATCGGTAAGCTATTTTATCTGTGTCGTCCATAAGGGACCATATGTGAGGAGCATTATATAGACCAGCGGCCATCACATATATCCAGAACCTGTGTCAATTTAATCTGGGTTGTGTAATCGTAGCTTTTGGGCTCCTTGCCTAATGTGTGAGACCAAGCACTTTGAGTCTAATGGATGCTGCTCTGTCATGTGCAAGGAACGTCGATATTTTGGCGCATTATGACTGGAGTTGGGACCAGGAAGCTCATGGAAATATCACGCAAGAAAAAAATACAGGTTTTTGCAGTCAAAATCACTGAGGAAATGCAGTTGGTTCTTGTGTTTTATTCATGACATTCATGACATTCGCCAGTCATTTGACCCTGGGGGCAGAAAAACTGTCATACTCAGATTTATAGAAAAAATCCTTTCAAACTGTCGATGGATCAATACAGCTAAGACAAAAAACAACCTTATATACAGATCTAGGGCCCTATGATTTGCACTATGCGGAAAACACATATGGAATCACGGAATTCAGACAAAAAAACGGGATTTACTGTACATGTCATGGAATTTGCCAAATTTTGGATGAATAAATTAAAAGCAGGTCTGTACACTTAAATCAAAATGCGATATGGACTAGTGTCTGAACATAAATACTATTTAAATATAAATCCCGCATGTTCTACATGTCTTTGTGTGAATGAATGGCGCAGATGCATGGTTTTGTTTACTACACACATACTGAAGCGCCTGTGACGTTTGTGGTGTTTTCAGCTTCTGATGCCTCTAAATGAGTACATGAACACATAAGCATCTCTAGAACTTCTCTGAGAGTCATTGCATGAGCATTTTCCAGAAACACTATCGTCATATACAGACAGAAACTTGAAGGTCTTCACAGCAACCCGTCAAAATAAAAGTTTGTTTTAACTTGAAGAAACTGTGACGGAAATATATTACTTAAAGGGGTCATTGGATCCCCATTTTCCACAAGTTGATATGATTCTTTAGGGTGTTAATGAAAAGTCTTTAATATACTTTGGTTAAAATTTCTCAATGATAATGTAAAACAACACCCTTTTTACCTTGTCAAAATCAGCTTTGCAAAAATCATCCTGTTCTGGTCAAGGTTGCTTTAAATGTTAATGAGCTCTGCTCCGCCCCTCTCTTCTCTCTGTGGAGTGACGAGCCTGTTTACTTTAGCCGCGTTTAGCCGCTAAACTTGCTAACTAGCACGTTATTAGGAAAGGCGATCGCAAAGATTCATAAAAAAACCCCTTATGCTCACTTCTGCTGTAAGTGAAGCTGGATCACAAATGATTATAGGGAAGATGTGTACATACACTGCCAACACAAATTGATGTTTAAACAACATGTAAAAGTGAACTTTGCATCCGATGACCCCTTAATGAAATGATAGTACTACTACTTCTAATAAAATTATGGTTAAACATTATTTTTTAAGGAATATTTACCAGATAAATTATTTACCAGAATTTATTAAATTTATTTATTAAAATGTAAATACACAACAGTATTTCTGAAAAATAAATAAATAAAATCATATATAATTAATTCATCATATATATATATATATATATATATATATATATATATATATATATATATATATATATGATGAATTAATTAGAGGCGCTTTTGATTATTAACATGTAATAAAACCATTAAAATTGAATCCATTGAAAAGACTGAATTAAAAAAAAAATAAAACTGAATTTGAGAAATAATAAATAAAACATATTTCATGGGACCTCAGAAATATAATTTTTGTTACATTTTTAAATAATTGCTGTTAAATTTGGTAAGTTTCATGATTTTGAATAATCAGTCATGCTTTTTGATTCATATTTTTTAATTTAACCATTAAAACAGGGTCTAGAATAATTAAACCGAAAAAAATAAAAAACAGAATCAAGAAAAATTAAAATGGAAAAAAGCGGAATTTGGAAAAAAAAAAAACAACACGGAATTGGGGAAAAAAATAAGGGCAGATCAACAGATCTCATAAAAGTTAATCTGCAATGTCTGTGTCAAACTACACTTTTCGTTTCGACTTCCATTCATACATACAAGAATGCGTGAGACAGGAAACGCAAGCTCATGCAAATTTCTCTGCATTCCCTGCAAATTCATATTACATGAAAAGAATCCACCTTTCTCCTGAGTAACCGATGAGCAATGAAGGATTCTAACTTCCGTTTGGATGCTTTCGTGTTCCGATCTCCATAGACATCCATGTTAAAACAGACTGAATTGAAACGTTTTCACTATAACCAAATAGAAAAATGTGCGCAGGTTTAACCTTATATTTGTCACACCCATGTGGACTGTTTTGTTGGTTTCTCCCTCTTGTGCCCATATATAGTTTTTCCTGTTCCTGTCCTTGTTAAGTCTTTATTAGTTAATCACTCTCACCTGTCCTTGTTTCATTAACACCCCTTTATAAGTTGTATTCAGTTTAGTGTTTGACGTCCGATCTTAAAGTTATGTTGGTGTGTGTTTACCTGCTGTTTCTGTCTGGATGTACCCTTTTTGGATTATATTAAAGCCCCTTTTGTTATATTTCGTCGCACTACGTCTCCTTCCACACACAGCATGTCAATATTATTATCAGCACTGAAAATATGTTAATTTGACTAGAAACACCAGAGACCGGAAATATAAAGCACCGCTCCAGTCGGACTTCTGCATTCAGAAAAAGGTGGACAGAAAAATAGAAGATCAGCTTGGCCTCTGAATTAGGGATTGCAGTGTTGCAGTAAAGTGAAGTAGATTACTTATTTTTACACTTTGTATGTATTATATGTACAATTATGTTCTTTAAATACATGCAGAGAGCATGATGTCACCTTACGAGTGTTGCAGCGTTTGTAGAAATTTCGAGTACACAAGTCTAGTGTGATTTACAGCTTAAGAGACTGGTGGTCCACTAGCCCCTGATCTATATTGTGAGTGTCAGTGTGATGTAGTATCAACAATTGGTGTGTCTGAGTTATGTTGAACCAGCAAGGTTAATGGAGCAAGAATCACACCATTTTCCATACACAGAGAAAAGCACACATACTATAACACACACTGAGACAGTAGAAATATCTGTGTGTCAAGACATAAAACACTTGGATTGCATGGATTTGCTTAGTATATGTTATTTGTCAGAAATCTGTAAAGGACATAAGGTTTGTGGGGGAAAAATTGCTTAAGATTATTAGATAATTGTGCAAACTAAATTCAGTTAGTATGCATACTAAATCTGTGTAGCATGCATACTCAATTAATGTACTAACTATGTGTGTAAACATTTTTTTTGTATGATTTAATGATTAACTATGCATACTATATTAAGTATGCTTAAATTATTGTTTCAGAATTCATATTACATGGATTTAGTATGCATATTATTCACACCGCACTTTATTTAGACTTTGTTTGCAATTGCAATCAACTGCAAATCTGTGCAGTATGAATACCAACTAAATGCCATGTAAATTTAGTAGTATTCTAAATGTATTATGCAATACTTTCAACATGCATCTAAATCAATGAGGGTGCATACTTATATGCATTGTAAATATGTGTAGTTGTCATGCTTGATCAATGTAGCATGTATACTAAATATGTACAGTAGCCAATGCATTCCTAATCAATGTAATACGGTCATTGATTTAGTATGCATACTACACAGAAATAACCAGCTGAGCCTTGGAAATGTAAATGACAAACTTTGAAAAATTATATCTGTATATATATACACCAAGATGTACATTAAATAGTTAAAGATCAGGATAAACACTTTAATGTTTCCCATACAATTCAACATAATCCTGGTCCTAAGGGGCCACATATAACTTCATGTAAAGAATGACAAAAGGAAGTGGATGGCACAAAGAATCTACCCCCACCCCCCATATATGTAATTATATATCTTGCTTCCTTCTTACTGTGTAAAAGGAGATGGTAATGAACCCATTAATCAAATCTTTATCACTTGGAAATGTTCAAATATCAAAGGCGAAACATATTCTTTTGTCTGATTATACAAAGCAGTGTCAGATTAACAAAACAAAACCATAACACTATTCACTATCACATCCCTGTGCATCCAAGAGAATCCAAAGCATGTCTATTTTGATTGTGAAATACTACACCTTCCACAAAACATGCAAAGCCAGTAAATAAACTGAAGTACTGAGAATATTAATTAAACAGTAGTAAAAACTGCATTCAAGGGAAGATGCAAATGAGACCTTCAATATTATCTATTTTTTTGCATTTACATTTGTGCACATGGGACTGGTATGTCTCAAAGTTCATTATACAACACTAAAAATTAATAAATACAATCTAGCAGTTCTAATTATCGAACAATTTTACACTTTAGATGTCAGTGGGAAAAATGTGAAATACGACCATTTTAAGTCAAGACAAAAAATGATTTAGCTCTAGCTTTAATATTTAATTTTTGAGGAGATCTATTTCAAAGCAATTATGCCTCCAGCAAAATATTCTAGAAGCTTCAAGGACCACAAACCGTTTGTGTGCCTTGACTGTAACTAATCAGATGAGAATACAAATGAACATTTTCTCTGTAAAACACTCATATGTCATTTACTAAAAAGTTAAATTTTTAATATTTGCCTGTATTCTAACTTTTAAAAGGTCATGAAACACTAAACTACTCTTTCTGAAATGTTAACAGTGCATATTACCACAATATCCTTATGAAAGATAATGATAAAAAATGTTATTTTACTGGGTCTGATGTCAATTCACAGTGACATACAGTGACATTCAAAAGTTTACATACACCTTGCAGAATCTGCAAAATGTTAATTTTACCAAAATAAGAGGGATTATACAAAATGCATGTTATTTTTATTTAGTACTGACCTGAATAAGATATTTCACATAAAAGATGTTTACATATAGTCCACAAGAGAAAATAATAGCTGAATTTATAAAAATGACCCTGTTCAAAAGTTTACACACACTTGATTCTTAATACTGTGTTATTACCTGAATGATCCACAATTGTGGTTTTTTTAGTTCATGTGTTATTCATCCTTAACAGTTAAACTGCCCACTGTTCTTCAGAAAAATCCTTCAGCTCCCACAAATTCATTAGTTTTTCAGCATTTTTGTGTATTTGAATCCTTTCCAACAATGACTGTGTGATTTTGAGATCCATCTTTTTACACTGAGGACAACTGAGGGACTCGTATGCAATTACAGAAGGTTCAAACGCTGACTGATGCTCCAGAAAGAAACACAATGCATTAAGAGCCAAGAGTGTAAACTTTTTTCTTATTTTAAATAATAATATCTAATATAATATTTTTTCATTTGGAACTGCCCTTCAGAAGCTACAGAAGATACTTACATGTTCCCTAGAAGACAAAATAAGTTAAATTTACCCTGATCTTCAAATTCCAAAAGTTTTCACCCCCGACTCTTAATGCATAATTTTTCCGTCTGAAGCATCAGTGAGTGTTTGAACCTTCTGTAATAGCTGCATATGAGTCCCTCATTTGTCCTCAGTGTGAAAAAATGGATTCCAAAATCACACAGTTATTGCTGGAAAGGGTTCAAATACACAAAATGCTGAAAAACCAAAGAATTTGTGGGACCTGAAGGATTTTTCTGAAGAACAGCAGGCAGTTTAACTGTTCAGGACAAACAAGGGACTCATGAACAACTATCACAAAAAACCCCACACACACAGCTGTGGATCATTCAGGTAACAACACAGTATTGAGAATCAAGTGTATGTAAACTTTTGAACAGGGTCATTTTTATATATTCAACTATTATTTTCTCTTGTGGACTATATGTAAATGTGAAATATCTTATTTAGGTGAGTTCTAAATAAAAAATATTTTGTATGATCCCTGTTATTTTGGTAAAATAATTAACATTTTGCAGATTCTGCAAGGTGTATGTAAACTTTTGACTTCAACTGCATTTGTGACAGTAATAGAAATTCTCTATTTTTGTGCAAAATTGTACTAATATGAACATTTTAATAGAGCTAAAGTGAAAATGTAGCAAGTCAAGGCCAAAGAAATGTACCTTTTTCAAGCTGATATCACCAGATGAACTGGTTTTCTATGTCCTGACTTCTAAAACACAAAAAGACAGCTGGAAATATTCGATTACACACAGGAATACGGTTGTTTGTCAGGGTACTTCACGTTTTGTTGTCCAGGCAGACATCCAAAGACATTTAAAGTCTT
The DNA here is from genome assembly GCA_036247105.1 of Cirrhinus mrigala. Lineage (NCBI taxonomy): Eukaryota > Metazoa > Chordata > Actinopteri > Cypriniformes > Cyprinidae > Cirrhinus > Cirrhinus mrigala. Next base: position 18,019,995 of record CM070027.1, on the reverse strand, counting down.
TATCAGCGACAGAGATATTAAAGTTAAGCAGTGTGGCTTTAATGGCAAATGTGGTCTTATCCTATTACTACCACAGGTACTTCATTATAATGCACTTGGGCTAACCCTGATCTCTGACACTATGCTGCTATATTTCACCTGTCACTCCCACTCTCAGTGGACCTCTTGCTCTCCTTGTCTGCTGCCTCTAGCGGTGCAAACATTGCATTACAAAAGCATCTCCCCATAGATCACAACTGAACCTTCCAGAATCCTGGGCAACGCATCCCTTCAAGTTGGCAGGATCACGGACAGATTGGTAGCGACTCAGGCACAGAATAAATATAGCCCGTGACTGAAGGTACTTACTGATACGTGTGATTTCACCTTCTCCTATTAGGTAACAAGACAAATGCATGCTCTCTGCTGTATATGGGAATCTGGGCCAGGCCATGTGTAAGCCATATGGATGTGATGCATATGATCTTACACACACAGCAAGATCAGCTTAGAGACTTGAAAGTACTGTGGGGTAATTAATACTGTTGTACACAGCAGCACTACTTCAGATACCATCTTTTACAAGTAAAAAGAATGCAAAGCATCAATGCAGCTAGTAAATTATGTACTAAAGGCTATTTGCAAGAATTAAAGCGATTCCTCTTCTTGTGTCTTTCTCAAAGGCTATGTCTGGAATAGAATACTACTGTACTACTGTTTCTGCAGTATGCATACAGTGTAGAGCAAACAAACTGTATATATGGTACAATTGGTAGATTCCAATATTGGGCTTTCACAAAGAACCTTTCTGTTTCTTCTAAGTCTGAAGAACATTTTTAAAATGTAAAGAATTATAAAGAAACTTTTTGGAATAGAAAAAGTTCCATATGGTGCTTTCGCACCTCATAGTTCTAAGAACTAGCCAGAATGGTGGTTCCTAGAGAACCAATTTCCCAATTGGCGAATCATTTTCAATTGGTGAATCATTTTTGAATATGACCGATACTGATAACCATAAAAATGCTTAATATCGGTGCCAATAATCGGCCAGGCCAATACCGATTATTACAGATCAAGTTGACCGATAACCAATTTTTTGAACCGATATATCTGTCTGGTGTAAAAATGAAAATTAATGCTAAAATTAGGAATAACAAGGGCTTTGACAAAATCTTTAAATGCATTTAAATTATTTAATCAGCAATTCATTTTTGAATATGACCGATACTGATAACCATAAAAATGCTTAATATCTGTGCCAATAATCGGCCAGACCAATACTGATTATTACAGATCAAGTAAACAGATAACCAATATTTTAAACCGATATATATGTCTGGTGTAAAAATGAAAATTAATGTTAAAATTAAGAATAACAAGGGCTCTGACAAAAACTTTCTTCAAATGCTTTTAAATTATTTAATCGATGAATCGTTTTTGACAATGACCGATACTGATAACCATAAAATGCTTAATATCTGTGCCAATAATTGGCCATGCCAATACTGATTATAACAGATCAAGCAGACAGATAACCAATATTTTGAATCGATATATATGTCTGGTGTAAAAATGAAAATTAATGTTAAAATTAAGAATAACAAGGGCTCTGACAAAAACTTTCTTTAAATGCATTTAAATTATTTCATTGGCAAATCATTTGTGACTATTAGCGATTCCGCTAACCATAAAAATGCTTAATAACTGTGCTGATAATCAGCCAGGCTGATACCGATTATTACAGATCAAGTAGACCGATATTTTGAACTTATATACATGTCTGGTGCAAAAATGAAAATTAATTTTAAAATTAAGAATAAGGACTCTGACAAAAACTTCCTTGAAATGTAATAAATTATTTAATCAGCAAATTGTTTTTGAATATGACTGATACCGATAACCATAAAAATGCTTAATATCGGTACTGATAATCAGCCATACCGATACCGATTATTACAGATCAAGTAGACCGATAACCGGTATTTTGAACCGATATATCTGGTTTAAAATTGAAAATGAATGTTAAAATTATGAATGAAGTCTCTGACAAAAACTTTCTTTAAATGCATTTAAATTACTTAATCGGTGAATCGTTTTTGAACGTGACTGATACAATTAACCATAAAAATGCTTAATATCGGTGCCAATGATCAGCCAGGCCAATAAATGGTCAACCCCTAAAACATGCACATAATAAGGTAATGTGACAACAATATAGCATGACGCATGTACTTTATGTTTAATGTTGCAGAATTCTAATTTTTTTTTTAATAGTATGCAGTATATAATGCAGTATGCAGTAAGAGCTAATATTCCATTCAAAACACAGCCAGTTTCTCTGTGTCTCACACTCTAGGCACTTGACATCATTTTTCTCTGGACATCCACCTAAGGGATGTGTAAAAGTCACAACACAACTGTTTGTCCACCAACAGCTGAGATCTCACAAGGCCAGTCCAGAACACTTTTCCAAAACACTTTGAGATCTCAGCGAAACTGACACGTTTTCAGGAACACAATGACACTAGGGGTCGGCAATCTTTATGACATGAAGTGCCATTTTTAATTTATCATAGCAATCACTGCACCACATTGACTTCTGAGGGGGAGAAACACTTTGTGATGATAAATGTTAAAATCGGCATGAAATGAAAATTCTAGTTTTCATCTAGTTTGTGAATGTAAGCTATAGATCTAATTGTGAATGACTCATCAACGTATATGTTTCATTTTTTTACATTTTTTGCTTTGATCTCATAATGCTTAATTATGCTTACTTACATTTTTTTTCTATAATCCATTACACTTTGTTGTACATCACAATACAGAAACTTTCTGTTTCATGGCAACTGTTAGAAGACATAGCAATTTTAATCACAAATGTCACCTACATCCGAAGGCCGAGTATAATTCTCAACTTAAATCTTATAATGTTTTATTTACTAACTCTTTACTTCCTTTAATCAACCTTGTTGATTTTTAATTATAGACCCTGATTTCAACTTTTCTAAAATAAACAGCAAAAGTCTAATCACAAAATATTCCCCTTTTTCTCATTTTTGTTCACGTGCCAGTATTTACCCTCATGCGTGCCAATGGTTGAACTCATGTGACTGAATTACGCCTGAAGCTGCACAATTTTTAATTAAGCTCATACAAACATATGAATCTTCCATCAGCTGTACTGTAAGGTCATGCTATTAGGCCTTGCTATTAGACTGAACACAATTATGTCCAAACACATTATTATGAAAAAAGCTCAGGGGTTGCATATGGAGAGCGAATGTTAAACTGCTTATTAAACATAGCACCAAGCAACAGTGTCATCAGACACGTCCCGAATTCAATTTTCCAGACCCCTGTGTAATCACAAGGGGTCACTGACAACCTTGACAAATGCTTCATCAGATGTCCCACCACAGATTAAACAGCCAACCCTCAAGGACAGTCCTCAGAGTGATCTTTAGTCTCCAGTATCTTTTCGTGTCAGCAACTCGTTTGTGTTAATTGGCGCTACACTGACATCCTACCACCGCCGGCCACATATCTCTGCCCGATCGCGTAGTTACGCGAGCACGCTGATAAATGCTAAGCTGACAGGTTTTATGAGCCTTGGTGAGCAGACGGGAGCGGAGTCATCACCCCGGCCTCTTGATGTCTTCGGCTCTAACCTGAGTCACGTGTACTTCTAGGCTCGTGTGAAGCCAAAATCTGCATGCGTGCGACCGTACATAATCGCATGCACATTTGTGGAAGGTAAGGTAAGTAGGCAGCCAGAGGGCTCAAAGCAGCAGAGCTCCCATAATGCACTTCAGCTCCCATTCCATCATACAAACTGTAATGAGAATGGGTGGCAGAGGCAGGTGCAGACATTACACTCACGTTCTGCCAAAGTTCACGCTTACAGCATCGATATGAGGTGGTGACAGGCGGAGGGAACGCAACAAACAATGGTGCATCTGAATACATAAAGCAATCAGGTTTGCTTTGATGCAGCATCAGTCGTAAACAGTGCTCGCTTCTAAATCGATCGAGCAGGATGTTCCCCTGAGGACCGAGGGGCTACTTAACCAATCATCTCAGTCATGACCCCCCCTCATCCGCCCCGCCAGACATCAGCATCTTCCTCAAACATAATCTGTGAACGACCAGCTCTAGCTGACTGGTTTACACAATGAGTCAGTGGTATGCGTGAAGGTGTGCGTATCCTCCTCGATACGTAAAAAAAAAAAAGAGGAAGGAGGGTTTTTTCATTCCTGTTACCTTGCGTCTACGGTCTCTCGATCTGTTCCTCTTCTTGATCTTCTCCTCCTCCTTCTCTCGCTGCTCTTGAGCTGCGAGCTCCTGTAGGTCCTTGTTCTTGCGGATCTGCTTAGCGGCTTGCGCCATGGTGCCGCTGCAACAAGCAGTGCTGCGCCTGTAACGGAGGCTGTCGCCGTCCCTGCGGCGGCCAGTGCGGGAGAGGCGGTGGCGCTTTGCGCGCCTGCAAGGAGTGAGCGCTCTGCACGGCTCTAGGCGGCCAGTTCCCTCAGCAGCACGCCACAAAAGAGATGATGCTGCTGCCTGCCTGCCTGCTTGCTCCTCATCCAAGCAAGATCCTTCCCATCCCCCCTCCCTTTCTCTCTCTCTCTCTCTCTCTTTCTCTCTCTCTCGTGCAACACACCAGTCAGTCACGCAGTCCAAGCCTCAGCAGTGTTGGGATACTGCAGCAGCTCGATTTTGCTTCCTCTGTCTCTCTCTTTCTCACTCTCAGTCTCCCTTTTTTCTCAGCTGAGATCCTGCTAACTGTTTACCGCACGTCTGTTGGTATCATTGTCGCCTTCTTTGTGCAGATCTGCAGGATGTAGGTGAAACAATCAGATTCACAAATTTAGCATTTTTTATGGATCTTTTGTTTGACCAATTAATGTATATTTGCTTCTTGTACCACCTTCTGTTGTTGTTTTCGAGTTTGATGCACTCGGTTCATTTTCTAGTTCTAATTGAAGGCAGGTTCCCCTCTGATTCCTAAGAGTGAAAGGGTTTAGAGCCATAACAGCTTACCTCATAAAAACTGCATGTACAATCTCACTCTCTCTCACCAGACTGTGGTTTTCCACGAGAAAGGGCTTGTGCATTGTTGTCTATGCAGTAATTCGATCCATTTCGACCTGCAGAGTATGGGAGAAAGACAATGTGTGTATATGATAAAGAGAGAGAGAACTAGCATTGTCACTTGTATATTGCATCGAGATACGTACCAGTTGCTTTATGTCAAGGAAAACCCTATGGACCCATCCAGAAGCATCTGTTCTTCGCTTGTATTATGTTATTTATACAGTAATAACAAATAATTGTTATTAGCGAACATGTGGGATAAAGTGTGGTACTTATTTTTGGATGTTTATGATACAATACTGTGCAAAATGTGAGATTGCGGAGTAACAGTTATGTAAAAAGCAGCAGGGCATTACAATTCAGAGCCCATCTGAAGTGAAATGCAGGCGCAAGCGTTTGCCTCTGAGAATGATGGCTGAGTCATGTGACGGATCACTCGTATTTATTTATGCTTGTCATGACACCAGGCTGTACATTATCCATCAGCTGCTTGATTTCTCTTCCTGTAATCAAAATGGTCCACTGATTTCCTTCGGGAAAGGGGGAAACTTTGTAATTACACTGACAGTATATGATTTGTTTATATCACTTAACTTACTTAGGGCCCTATGATTTCCACGATGCGGAAAACACGGACGGAATCGCGGAATCCAGTCATAAAAACGGCGTTTACTGAGTGAAAGTTTGAATGAATTTATCAAAAGTGGGTCATTACACTTAAATCAAACAGCAATATGGACTAGTATCTGTAAATATTACGCCACGAAAATACCATTTAAATGTGAATCCTGCATGTTCTGCATGTCTGTTTTAATGAATGGAGCAGACGAGTGGTTTTGTTTACTACACACACTGAAGCCGCGTGACGCTCGCGGTGATTTCAGCGTCTGTCGTCTCATTAAATGAGGACGTAAATACATGAACAATATCTGCTGAGAGTCACTTCATGAGCATTTGACCGTTCCGTTTTAGGTAAACTAGGGTTATATCATATACACACAGAAATGTAAAGGTAGACACGGCAACCCATCAAAATAAAAGTCCGGTTTAACTTGAAGACATTGTGCCAAATATATATTACTACTACTACTAAAATGAAACAAACATTATTTTTTAGGGTATAATCACACAACATTTCTTCCATGTTTTAATTTAAAATAAGTAAATTCCCCTTTGTTTGCCAAAAAAGAAAAGTTTGCTTAATTTTCAATAATCAAAAGATAAATGAAATTAATATTTTATACCTTCATTTGATAACCAGAACATTTTAAATACACAACACAGAATTTCTGAGGGTAAACAAACCTTTCATAAGGCTATTTTAAGAATAAAATTAAATAAACTAAGTACGTATTCAAATAATTAGACACAGACTTTGCTAAACAATAAAACATATGGTGACAAACAAAATAAAACATTTCATAGGGCCCTAAACATGTCATTTTTGTTAAACCTTTATTAAATTGATGTGAAATTGTATAAGTTACATGGTTTTAATTAATTAGACATGCTCTTTGATTAATAAAATTTAGTTTAACAATTAAAAAGGAGTTGAAAAAAATTAAAATTTGGGAAAAAATAAAATGGATTTTATAGGGACCTACACAGTGTATTTGGTGGAAAGATATTATATGGTGCATATAAAAGGTATATGCACTAACATCCAAATCAACATAGAAAGCATAAATACACAGTATAATAATATATATTTCCCACTTACTGTTTGTTGCAGTGCTTTAAAAAGCATAAATTGGACCCATCAGTGTTGACATTTCTGCGGTTTCAGAGTGGTTAGTCATATGGGAAAAAAACAACAACTGTGCATTAGCAAAGTCGTCAGATTTCAGCTAGCACTGATAAATGGGAATACTAACAGACAGTTTTCTTAAGGTCTTATACACCTATATAGAGTGTTTTCACAACACGTCATCAATCGGTCATATTGACGGCACAGAACGTAAACAATGCCACTGAACCGAACGAAACTCACATATTTTGCTGATTATTGCTGCTGAAAATGGTCAATTATTGTCATGTTTTGGGCTGTACTAATCAGTCGGAATGGGTAAAACATTTGGAGTACTATAGACTGCCAAAAGTTTTAACAAATCAAGGAGAAGAGTGCAAAAAACTGACTGAGGAACAAAAGGCGTTTGTGGTCGGCCAAACTGCACCAGGATTTCCAGGGAAAGAATCTTGACAACATTTGTGTTTGTTCTTATTATTTTCATTCAGGTAGGTATAATATTAGGCTAGTATCTTAATTACCACCTATTAACTTTAGTTTGTCAAAATTTTGCACCCTTTCCTGCTTACTGAGTCCTTCTCTATATGATTCCAGCAGCTTCCACACATTTTTTTTGTGGTTTAGACATAAATTTATGGAGAACAACGTATTAGTAGTACATTAACTGTGCACTCCATGTTGTTGTTTACACCCGAGTATCACCAATATGGCAGCGCATCCAAATTGTGACGTAAATGGAAAATAGTGCTGTATTATGCATGTTGTGCTGACTTATGGAAGTTGTATTTTGACTTACACAGACACCTGTCAGTATGTCATTTCTCATAAAAGGAAAAGTTTCAGTTACCAGTTCCATTTTAGAGATATCCTAGTTGCAGTCAGCTATAATTAGATTTATTCCAAAAAGGTGTCAAATAACTGGTGTTATGGGTAAAGCAAGTAGTAGCTAACATGGTTGCCCCAATGAGGCGACTGCCACATGTGAAGAAAATATTATTTTCAAGGCCACTAATGTGATTGATAACATGCGAATGTGCAATGTTATTATTAAATTTATGTGTAAAACTTATTAGTGTGCCAAAAAAATAAATAAATAAAAAAACTGAGTGCACAAATAGCTGTCACTGAAATTAGCTCAATGGTTTAAAAGTGAGGCGTTATCTTTACTGCCTACAACCTCTCTTTTCAACATCCTGTCTGGAGCTGCATAGACAGGCAATTACCTAATTTACCCATAAATTGGCACAAATAGAACTCATTTTGCCACGTTCACTGATCAATAACAAGTCATGATTAGCCTATACTTTAGTTTTTATTGTACTCACATAACGCAGCCAGTCTCCACAACATACCATTTTTCCAACAACAAGCTTAATAACAGAGAAACAACATCGGTTTGCCAATGGCAGATATCGCCATCTAGTGGACACTATACAGGACAACACGAATTCAACACTACTACAGCAGGGTTCTCACATTTTTGCTAAAGTTTGGAGTGAGATTACAGCTCATATATTTGCAGCAGTGGCCCCTTGGCCCCATCCAGTTCGCTCAAGTTTTTGCTAGCAGTCCAATTTTACCTATTGTTCATAACTGATAAGCACAAATGGATATGATCCAAATAAAATCAATTGTTTTATATATTTCAAAAATGAAAAAAAGAAATGTGAAATTATTAGAATCTATTTACTGTAAGAATTAGTGTTCATAATTATCCCTACCTTGAAATGAAAAAATATCAAATAAATAAAATTAAAATGAAGATTAAAATAAAATGTATTGCTCTTTCTAATGCCATCATCTCTTTTTCCTTTGCATAAGTAAAGAAAACAGCTGCTTTACAACTTCAAATATTTTCCACAAATATGAGAAAATTAGTTAAAGGGTAAATCTCCAACACTATTGTTTAAAACATCACAATGTCCTTTTCTCCAATATCTGAATAAATATTCTGTGCAAAAAAGTTCAAAGATATCCAATCCTTAAATATGAATAAAGAATCAAACAAGTAGGCAGTTGCAATGCTATCAGCAAGAATTCTTTTCTCAATAATCTAATAATGGCTTCATCTTTTTTTCCTCTGCATAAATGTAACTTCAAGGAAACATGGCCAACCCTAAAACATTCATAAATGTGTGGGCAGTGCACTGGTCTCTTCTAGCTTACCGGTCGTGTTGTCGAATTAATTTGTTGTACTCTCGCTGGTATTAAAGGTACAATACGTTTTCGTCTCTAGATTGCACATTTTCAGGACAAACGAAGAAACAAAGGCGTAGTTTGATGACTGTGATTGAGTGTGGAATCATGGAAGTTGTTGTCTTCATATCCACAGCCAGGGCTGCTGCTGGCCAAATGGGTGCCCTAAGCAGAACAGAAATCTCTCACCTTCCATTCATAGCAAAAACACTCGAACGAGTGGTTTTTAACCAGGTATCACTATTTCTCTCACAGAACAGTACATTGGATGCTAACCAGTCAGGTTTCAGGAGTGGTCACTTAACTGAGACTGCACTACTGTCAGTCATTGAAGCCTTGCAGATTGCAAAAGCTGATTCCAGATCATCAGTACTCATTTTGCTGGATCTTTCTGCTGCTTTTGACACTGTGAATCCTCCTGTCCACCCTCTCATCTATGGGCATCACAGGAATTCCACTTCGCTGGTTTAAATCCTATCTCACAGGTAGGTCTTCCAGGGTGGCCTGGGGAGGGGAGGTATCCAAAGCACGTCATCTGGTCACTGGGGTTCCTCATGAAGTGACTCTCTGGGGTTCCTCAGGGATCAGTTCTTGGACCCGAGAAATCTTGGTGTAATCTTTGATGACCAGCTGACTTTCAAAGACCATATAGCTAAAACTGCTTGATCTTGCAGGTTTGCATTACACAACATCAGAAAGATCAGGCCCTTTCTAACAGAGCAGGCCACACAACTTCTTGTCCAGGCCCTGGTCATCTCTAGGCTGGAATACTGCAATGCTCTTCTAGCCGGTCTTTCTTCATGCACAATCAAACTTCTACAAATGATTCAGAATGCAGCAGCACGACTGGTCTTCAACGAGCCCAAAAGGGCCCATGTCCTCTCTTCATCACCCTGCACTGGCTCCCAGTTGCGGCTCATATTAAATTCAAGACACTGATGCTTGCTTATAAAACAGCCACAGGCTCAGCCCCCGCCTACCTCCACTCACTGCTACCAATCTACACTCCCTCCAGAAGTCTGAGATCCACCAGTGAGCGACACCTCGTGGTACTATTACAAAGAGGCACAAAATCACTGTCCAGAACCTTCTCTTACACCGTTCCTGGCTGATGGAATGATCTTCCCACTGCTATCCGGAATGCCAACTCCCTAACAACTTTCAAGCGACTGCTGAAAACTCATCTCTTTCGAAACTATTTGACTTAAAAAAAATTATTCTACTCTTTTCCCTTTCTATCTTGTACTTATCTGAACAATACCTGTTTTATGGTATTATAAGCACTTCCTAAGTCGTTTTGCCTCTTTAGGACAAATCGCTTGATGTATTCCCCACTTGTAAGTCGCTTTGGATAAAAGCATCTGCTAAATGAATAAATGTAAATGTAAACAAACCTATGTATTTAACAGTGTTATTCAATAAAACCATATTGTTATTATTATTATGAATTAACCAATCATTGTTGCCTCATTTTATATAATTGTTACCTGTTTTTATATAATCCATTTTAAGCCATGGAAACTAGAATAGTAAGGCAGATGAGCTGGTGCTGGTAAAATTATTACCGACACTTAAACACGTTATTAACGTCAACAGCCAAAAAAGTTTCACGGGATTATGAACGTACCTGAAAGTGATACACAGGCTTCCATCTTGGGATTTTTTTATTTCTCTTTTCTTGGGGCCGGACTGCTTATTATGATCATTTGCATTCAGCCGCAAACATTAGGTGCGAGAAGGCGCGGACGCGAATGCGGAATGGCGCGTCACGTGTGCTTATTGCCTACTGCAAAGGTTTTAGTTGTTGTTTTTTTGTGTGTTTGTTTTTTTTGAGCTGGGATAGTGTGTTGAAAGTTGTGTTATAATGCTACTCTGTGCATTTGTCACCTGTCTAATAAAATGCGTAAAATGTTGAAGTGTACATGTTTATACAAAATAAAACCGTAAAATCGAGGGTGTGTGACGTCATATGCATGCGACGCAATTACACTAGTTGCAGTTACACTAATTAAAATTGCATATTTCTCTGGATTGAAACATTTTTTGAAACATTTGGGATACTGTATGTAAGTCAGCAAAATATTTAACACTGTTATCACTAATAGTGTTTGGATATTTTAATCAAAAAATCTTACATATTGTGCCTTTAAAGGGGTCATTGGATGCCCTTTTTCCACAAGTTGATATGATTCTTTAGGGTCTTAATGAAAAGCCTATAACATACTTTGTTTAAAATTTCTCAATGGTCGTAAAAAACACCCTTTTTACCTTGTCAAAATCAGTTCTGCAGAAATCAGCCCATTCTGTTGCATGTTCCTTTAAATGCTAATGAGCTCTGCTCACCCCACCCCTTTCTACTCTCTGTGGAGTGACGAGCCCATCTTTGAGGCTGTTTACTTAAGCCGCATTTAGCTGCGAAACTTGCTAACTAGCACATTATTAACAAAGGCGATTTGCAAAGATGCTTTAAAACCCCATTATACTCACTTCTGCTGTAGGTAAAGCTGGATCATGAATGATTCGCGTGAACATAGACGCATTTAGGTAAATCAGGGGTGCTTTCCCTTCACAACAAAAGTAACTTTAATCCTCTGCGTCTGTGGCTCATATGTTGGGAGTAAATGACAACTGCTATGTTCATTAATACATCCAACAACAGAACACCTCAATCGCTCAATCGAAGACATTCTTGTCTTCTCCTGCACCGGAGCCTGTTCTCAGCTCATTCAGAGGCGAGTGAGTGTCAATCAACTATCGTGGGAGCGGCCTCTGTCGCTGTGACGTCACACAGACAAGAAGCTGAGAATGACTTGATTTGAAAAATGAGCCCTTTAAGGAAAAAGGTAGGGCCTACTCAGCTTTTAGAGCTTTATTATTATTATTATTATTATTATTATTCTGCCCTTTTCAGTGCCACCTTTGCGCTTTCTATAATCCATTTTTTCATCTCTTATTTTATACTTGCACATCTCCAAGTGGGGCTGTGAGAAAATAAAAAATAAAAAGAGTGGTGCTGCTGTGAGTGCAGGCTGCCTAGGTACAGCATCCATATTTCCACCCAGTGGCATGACAACACCGTCCTTCGCAGCGAAAAAAACAACAGGTGTTGAATTCTCTCGGTGCTCCTGATTAGCCAGTCCGGGCCTGCTTGAGTCTCGTTTGTTGTTCTCTAACGCAGGCCCCACCCTAATGTGTCTATTTTAATTTGACACACTCCCCCTTTCTTGATCTACATCTCTCTTTCTTTTTTCTCTCACGTATGTAAGTTCATATCAGTGTGCGCACTCTAATAATGCTGATCCGTCAGAATTTTCTCATCATTCTTGTGTTCTTTGGGATGGTATTGAGTGGGTATGTAATTATGTAATGTAATTATTGTTTGCCTTTGTGTTTGGTTTGTGAATTGTTGTGACAATAATGCAGTATTATTTCTCAGAAGTTGGTAGCATTACCACTGCTTGACATGTGGCCAGGTGGAGTACATTAAGTAGGATTATTTTTTAAAATGTGTGCATTTTTATTTTACTCTCAAGATGTATCATATTAAGGGTAGTTCAGATTGTAGGATTGCTGAGTGATATTTAGGTCAACAAAGCAAAAGTCTTGCTTGATTTCAACCAAAATATAAAGCAATTCATTACTCTGCATTTTCTGTGTACATGACAAGATATAAAACTCTAAACTCTGAGAAGACGATTAAACAGTTATACATTTAGAGAGAACTCTCCTCATAATGTCTTTCTTTACAGGCTCATCTACCTGACCAACCGACAGAACAGGTGAGTTCAGTCCAGTTAAAAAAAAAACATTGGTGCAGATGTAGTGTATGTATTTATGTAGTATATGTTTTACTGTTTTAAGCTGCATTCAGCAGACAACAGAACATGTCATCGTCAAGTGAGTCATGATGTGCACACACATGCTAGTATTTATGTGCATGCTCATATTCAAAAACACGCGCACGCACACACACAAACACACATGATGGTTTTTGTGATTTATGAGGATTCACCATAGGCGTAATGGTTTTTAACCGTACAAACCATGTTTTCTGTCGCCCTACACCTAAACCAACCCCTTACAGAAAACTTTGTGCATTTTTAGAATTCAAAAAAAATAAAAAAAACTCATTCTGTATGATTTATAAGCCTTTTAAATTACTGTGACACTAAAAGTGTCTTTATAAATCATCTTCACGTTATAATGTCTATTTCATACCCATGTCATTATGCAAATTTGTGTCCTCATAAAACGCAAAAACAAGCACAATCAAACACAATCAAACACACACAACATTACCAATTTCAAATGAGTAAGAGTTTCACTCTTCACTCTTACTGTTATTATCAGGCCAAAATGGAAGCAAAAGACCATTGGATTGCGCTCATCACCAGGGTATGTATAATTTCATCTCCTTAAAATTGACTTTAAATTGATCCATAGTTAATGAGGACTCAAGACACAAAAAGATTCTTGGTTCATGTTGTTTTTGTGCTTGTGATCAGATGACTAGTGAGAGTTAAATGATGATGTCTTCAGTTCATAGATCAAAATTAAAAAAAAGAAAAAAAACAACAACTTGGAAACCTATGTTTTAAAGGGATCATTGGATGCCAATTTTCACAAGTTGATATGATTCTTTAGGGTCTTAATGAAAAGTCTATAATATACTTTGGTTAAAAATTCTCAATGGTAGTGTAAAACAACACCCTTGCCAAAATCAGCTTTGCAAAAGTCATCTCATTCTGGTCGAGGCTGCTTTAAATGTTAATGAGCTCTGCTCGCCCCGCCCCTCTCTTCTCTCTGTGGAGCGACGAGCCTGTTTACTTTAGCCGCTTTTAGCCACTAAACTTGCTTACTAGCACATTATTAGGAAATGCGATCGCAAAGATTCATTAAAAAAACCTTATACTCACTTCTGCTGTAAGTGAAGCTGGATTTTGAATGATTCGTGCGAACATAGACGGATATATGTAGATCGGGAGGGCACATTCCCTTCACAAACAAACGTAATCTACTGCATCTTCAGTGGCTCAGATGTCGGGAGTAAATGACGACCACTGTGTTTATTATTACATCCAGCAACACAACACCTTAATCACTTAATTCTTGTCTAAATTACATTCCTGCTCCGGCATCAAAACATGGAGGCTGGGCTGTTACAGTTGATCTTAGGTAAGAGCTCATGTCAATCAATTATCGTGGGAGCGGCCTCTGTCGGTCTGACGCCACACTGACAGGCATCAAATGGCTCGATTTGAAAAAGGGACTATTATTTTTACAGATTAATTAAAAACCACTGCATGGATTTTTATCATTATAGGGTAGATTTGTACATACACTGCCAACACACATTAATGTTCAAACAACATGTAAAAGTGAACTTAGCATCCGATGACCCCTTTAAATGTGTATCAACTTCATGAACCAATAAAATGTTTGTTCTTTCCGTATACTCATTTTTATTAAAGGTTGTTGTACAACCAGCCGAGTGCATTGGTAGGGTGAGTATTATGTTTTCAGTATCAGCCTGTAATAACCCATGTCCACTCATGAATGGAATGATTACAGCACTGTATGTGTGTTTTTAAAGAAGTCGGACAGATGTTGCTTCTGTGACACCATGGTCAGCTCCAATCATTTGGGAAGGAACCTTTGACTCCACACTGATCGACTCTTTCTACAAATCACAAAATCTCACCATAGCAACCACTGTCTTCGCTTTGGGAAAGTAAGTCTGCGTACTACGCATTTGGATCGCGCTCAGAACACAAAAATTCATTCCTGCCTTGGAATTTTAGAGCTTTCGGACGCAGCCCAGAGATTTTCTTACTATAGGCGGAGATATTGGAGAAAGCGTAACGGCTAACGATCACGTGTCCCTTAATAACCAATCACATTACAGCTTTGACGTCTACTGAATTTCATTTGGAGTTGTGCAACACTCATTGTCCGTTTACAGATACCATAGGAATGAATGGGAAGTGCCGTAAGCTGAATCCCACCTGTCAGTGACTTCTCTTATAAAACTGCATTTTTTTTGTGGTAAACTCTAAAAATAGTTCAATCCAAAAGTAATGTTTAGTGTAAAACATATTGAAGATTAGCAGATAGGCTGTCGATTCATTAACTGGTAAGCCGTTTCCTCTAAAAAGCTGTTTATTTCTGCGTAGTGAAGCCTCTTCTATTGACATCCATTCAAAGAAAACGGCCTCTGGTCTCCTTTCCCATGTACTGGCAGACCGGAAGCATTAGCTTTAGCCATAACGCTTTTTCGGCTAATGGTTGCAGGCTTGCCATCTAGTGGCTTTGATTCATTCCTATGGTATCCGTAAACGGTTTTTATAAGCTGTTTAAAGACACAAATAGTTGTAGATGTCAAGGTATTTCACGTTGGGCCATTCAGTTGGATCATTTCTCCAACAAAAGGAAGGTAAGGAAAAGGGGCACTGACATAGACCAATAAAATTTAGTTTCTCAATATTTCCCCTTCTCTAAGGTTTACATAGGTTGGTGAAATAATTCTTTGACATGGTTAAAAATAATGAATGTTTCCTGTCGCCTTTTAAGTTTCCCTCCAGTGGGCTTACACTGTAAAAAATAAAAAACACAATTTGTTGATTCAGCTTAAAATAATTTGTTACCCTGCTGCCTTAAAATTTTAAGTTCAGTCAACAAAAATAAGTTTAGTCAACTTGAAATGTTAAGTTGTACTAAGTACGAGTAACTTAGATATTTGTGTTTGCTAAATTTAACAGATGGGTAAGTAACCCAGCTGCCTTAAAATTTTAAGTTGATTCAACTCAAATATCTAAGTTGTCACTTGTTAGATTTAACATTTCAAGTTGAATAAACTGTTTTTGAGCTGACTGAACTTAAAATTTTAAGGCAGCCAGGTTACAAATTATTTTAAGTTGACACAACAATTTTTTTTTTACAGTGTAGTTCTCAGAAATGGCACGTTAAGCTCTACTTTTGTGTCTTTAAATGGGTCGAAACCTTATAAAAATGTAGTTCTGGGTTTTTTTAGCTTGTTTACTGTACACCTTGTCACATGGCAGCTTTTAGACATTGTTCAGTTTTTTGTTAAAGGTCAAAAAAGTCAAGGAGGCAGCTTCCCGCAATACAAAGTCAATAGAGAGCACTGGATTATTTTCCCCGTGTGGGCGTGGCTTTCAGATTATGACGTGTGTTTAGGGATCAGGAAGTGGAGATGTGTAGGTTTAGGGATTTGTAAGGTGGGAAGAGTTGGATCTGGATCTCACCCCCTGGATTTTGTGTTCTACAGTAATGACCGTCTTGGCAGAGCAGTTCTCTCTTGCAGTGTATGACGTGACTAGTTGTCCAGTCCTGTTCCGTTTCCTGAGAATGAAAAGTTACGAGTGTGAGTTCAATTAAGGACATTTGAAAACAGATATGACAACCATATTCTGCTGGTGTGTGACCGTAGCCCATGATGTCTCTCATCTTGTATTAATAATTCTCATTAGTTTCTTCTCCTGTTTTTCCTTAGTTCTGGAAATAGTATTGATTAAAGGACAAATGAACTTAAATATATCTCCCTGTATTTGTTTTCTCTGTTTGTTAGATACGTGCGTTTTGTCAAAGGTTTTCTGGAGTCAGCAGAGCAGCATTACTTTGTTGGATTTCGAGTGCATTACTACTTGTTTACAGATCAACCAGAATCAGTTCCTGAAGTGAAGATGGGCGAAAACCGTAGTTTGACAGTTCGAACGGTTCAGAGTTTGAACAGATGGCAGGACATCAGCATGAGCAGGATGGAAAAACTGGAAAAACTAATAGAGAATGAAGTGGCCAATGAGGCCGACTATATTTTCTGTCTTGACATAGACACAAAGTTTTATGGCCGTTGGGGTGCGGAGTCTTTGGGTCGTCTGGTAGGCGTGATACATCCTTGGCTCTATAATGCTCGAA
Organism: Cirrhinus mrigala; assembly: GCA_036247105.1. Classification (NCBI taxonomy): domain Eukaryota; kingdom Metazoa; phylum Chordata; class Actinopteri; order Cypriniformes; family Cyprinidae; genus Cirrhinus; species Cirrhinus mrigala. The sequence goes on along the minus strand of CM070027.1, from coordinate 18,003,041 downwards.
GAGATCAGTTCACATATGAGCGTAGACCAGAGTCCCGAGCATACATTCCGGCTGAAGAAGGTGATTATTATTATGCTGGTGCTGCATTTGGTGGCTCATTGGAGGAGGTACATCATCTCACCAAAACCTGCAGGGAGCAGCTGAACATTGATGCTGCAAACTCCATTGAGGCAGTGTGGCAAGAGGAGTCTCATTTGAACAAGTATTTCCTTTTGAACAAACCTTTTAAACTGCTCTCTCCTGAATATATGTGGCGGGATATCAATGAAAGTGCACCCCAAATAAAAATAATTCGCTTCACTAATGTACCTAAAAACTATGCTGAAGTTCGTCCAAACCCATAGCAGCTGTTGCTAGTATTCAGCTGCACTGACATGGTGAGTTTTTACAGGCCTCCCATAAGACACTGTGAATCTGTTAACAGGTAACCCTGGCAACAGGGAAGTCAACATCTGCCAACAGGGTTTGGAAATGAACTTTTTCACTCACCAGCCAGTTTAGCTACTAAATTTTTACTAGCCAAAAATAAATAAATAAATAAATACATAACATACACAAAAAAGATCCTCATGTTCCTCATCTGTTACAATGGTTTTTGATTAATTACCCCACACCTGTCATTCATTTGCTCTCGTTTGTTCAAGTATTTATACCCCATTCTCTTCAGCCTTTCTTGGTCCGTTCTCGGTCGTTATTATTAGTTGTGTGTTCTCCCGGTCTGCCTGTTTTTCTATTATTATTAAAATCATTTTTGTTTGAAACGCCATTCTCATTCGTCTGCCTGCCTGTCTGCTACACACAATCCTGACAGAAGGACGGACCCATAAAGATGACCGAGGCTGAGGACGCGCTTTGGGGTCTGCGGCAAGGTGGTCGGAGGTTGGAGCGATATGTGGAGGAATTCCTCGAGCTCGCCAACCAGCTGAGCCGGCACGACGCTGCTTTAGGTGCGTGTTTTCACCTGGGACTGGACCACGAGACTATCCGTTGCGATCTTCCTTTGTGTAAGTATCCCCTTGATTGAACTGATAAATCTCGTCCTTTATTTAAATGGTTCTAATTTCGAAGTCGAAGAAATAAAGGAAGATTCAAAGTCTCGTTGTCCAGCCCCCTGTGGAACACACCACGTCGTGTCAGCTCACTCCTCGCTGAGAACCCCCACATACCGCACCAATGGCTCCGACCGCCTGCCTAGCCCCAAATACTGCGGAAACACCATCTGCGGCCTCAGCCCCGAACCACCGCCCGCAGCCCACTCAAGCCCACCGGCCGCCACTCCGTGCTCAAACTCGCCGGCCTCTCATGTGGCAAGCCACATTAATATTATGAACATTATGGACATGGCACTCCCACTGGAGTTCTCAGCCCCTGTTCTCCCTCCTTCATCTCCATTGCCTTCCTGTGTCTCCGCTGTTCCCGTCCAGCCCTCCTACATCTCCGCTGGTCCCGTCCAGCCTTCCTGCGTCTCCGCTGGTCCCGTCCAGCCCTACAGAGTCCGCTCCTCCTGAACTCTTCATGGCCTGTGGACCTTTAAATTTTCCCCAGAAAATTTGGGGCGTATTCCCGTGGCCATAGTGGCCGGGGCAGAAGTTAAGGCCATGGAGGCCGTCCAGCCATGGCTTCCTGAACTGTCTGCTCTGCCATGGTCTCCCGAGCTCGCTGATCTGCCATGGCCTCCTGGACTGTTTGCTCCACCATGGTCCCCCGAGCTCCCTGATCCGCCATGGCTTCCCGAACTATCTGCTCCACCATGGCTCCCCGAGCTCCCTGATCCGCCCTGGAGGCTGGTGCAGGGCAGACACAGGGTGGAGACAAGGGAGGCCTCCAGGGCGGATCAGGGAGCTCGGGCGCCCGCCCCCCCTCCCCAGTGGAACTGTTACGGCGCGAGACGTGCCTTCCGGGAGGGGGGAGTAATGTCACGTGTTCTTTGTGTTTTGGTTCCGTTTTCTCTGTTCTCCTGCTTCCTGTTTCTGTTCCTCATCTGTTACTATGGTTTTTGATTAATTACCCCACACCTGTCATTCATTTGCTCTCATTTGTTCAAGTATTTATACCCCATTCTGTTCAGTCTTTCTTGCTCCGTTCTCAGTTGTTATTATTAGTTGTGTGTTCTCCAGGTCTGCCTGTTTTTCCATTCTAATTAAAATCATTTTTGTTTGAAATGCCATTCTCCTTCGTCTGCCTGCCTGCTACACACAATCCTGACATATATTAAGTTACATTGGCTAAGTGGGCTTATTTTTTTATTTATTTTTTTTAAAAGCCCAGTATAGAGTTCTATACACTTTTTTTTTTTTATTTTAGCACTTATACATGCATTTACATTGCACCTACAAATTGAATAAATAATGTTATGAGGTTAATGTTTTAAATATAAAAACTGGAATATAGAAATATGAAATGATAGAAAAAATAGAATAATACTTTTAAATATGAAACTAAAATTAGGCCTAACAGTAGGTGGCGGCAATCCACTGTCCCATAAGCAAGTCACTGAGTCATTTATTCAATCGATTCTTTCAAAACAAATGATTCATTCAGGAAGAAAGTAATAAACTGTTTCTATGAATGGATCAGGGAATCATCGAATCACCGGATTTGTTCAAAATGCAAATTCATTTGGTAAGGAAACACTGTTGTGTGTTGTAATATCTATGTAATGTATTTATCTAAGTCAATGGTTCTCAAACTTTTTACTGTGGCATACCCCCTAGGGCATGTAGTATTCTTCTGAGTACCCCTACTTAGACCGCAATCACATCTTTTCCACTGAGGGATATTTTATATATTATAAAAAGTAAGGAAGCGGCTGTAGTTATGAACTGGTTATTAACTCACTCCCCAAATCATTAAAGCTCCAGATTCCTTTACTAACGAAACACCACTGTTGCATGGAGACGCACACCAGTTCTACTGCAGATTTCGTTGCAACTATTGTTTTGTTGTAAAATATAACAAACAATACTGCCAATATTGTGTTTAAAATGTAGGCTACATTTAAAATGTAAAATGTTTATTTAATATTACCTTTTTGTTGAACTGTTATATAAAATCAACATTTGCAATTGTTTGGATATTCTGAGAAAATTGCGTTCTTGTTTGTATTAACATGAAAAACAATAACTCGCACAGGGCATGCTTCTGTATGGAAGAGAGTTTCTTAAAATCGATCTCTATTTACAGTGTCAATATTTCTCATGCTATTATTCTTCATTTATTACTCAATATTCTTCATGCTATTAAGTGGCCCCTTAGGGGGGCTGTTCACATATCGCGCCTAAAAATGCGTGGAAAACTATGGAAGTTTTTTCCTAACAAAATTAGAATGAAAATTCAAATGCCTAAAATGATCAAATCATAAATCAAACTCTCAAAACAACTGCGCAAATGATAAATCAAATGCTCAGATTATCAAATAATAAATCAAACTCTCAAAATGGCTTCTCAAATGAGAACTCAAATGCTCAAATGTGATTTCATTTCCTCATTCGGGGAAGCATTAACTGTATCAAAAATTTGTATTTGATATTTAATTTTCACGAACAACCCAGTATAAACCTGTCATAATTAAATCTATAATTCAGTGCTCTAATGATAAATCAAATGATCAAATGATAAATCAAATGCTCAAATCAACATCGCAAACCGCAAATCAAATGCTCAGTTGATAAATCAAATGCTCAAACCAACATCGCAAATGATAAATCAAAAGCTCAAACCAACATCGCAAATGATAAATCAAATGCTCAAACCAACATCGCAAACGGCAAATCAAATGCGGATGAGGCACCCAAGCTGCGGATGTAAGCTCCGCCCGCGCTAGTTGATTGCCACTCCTCATTTGCATGGGCGTTTTCATTTTCCATTTGAGCATTTGATTTGCCGTTTGCGATGTTGATTTGAGTATTTGATTAATCATTTGATCATTTGATTTATCATTAGAGCACTGATTTATAGATTAAATTATGACAGGTTTATCCACCTTATTTTTCAATGCGGAAGTAAGCTGTTTTCTGGTAATGTGTTAGACGTCCGGTTCATAATCCGCCATAGGGAAATAACAAGAAGAATATCGAAGTGCAGTAAACGTTAAAACAGTTTGCACTACAAACCAGTGTGTTCATAATTAAGATAATACATTAAAATAATATGGTAAGACACACCAGTTTGCAATATCAAGCAGCAAAACGAGCTTTATGTGCAGCTAAAAATAGCTGGAAGTGGATGAGACCGGAAGCCAGACACAAAAAGAATTACAAATGGCTGCACGCACTCTTACGGGAAAAATAAGGTGGATACTGGGTTGATCGTGAAAATTGAATATCAAATACAAATGATTTTTAATTTGATTTCTGATACAGTTAATGCTTCCCCGAATGAGGAAATGAAATCACATTTGAGCATTTGATTTCTCATTTGAGAAGCCATTTTGAGAGTTTGATTTATTATTTGAAAATTTGAGCATTTGATTTATCATTTGCGCAGTTGTTTTGAGAGTTTGATTTATGATTTGATCATTTTAGGCATTTCAATTTTCATTTTAATTTTGTTAGGAAAAAACTTCCATAGAAAACGCTAGGCGCGCCGCTTTCTACTTCTTTCCAAAGCACTCTGTAGTTTGCGCCCCCGTGGCGTCTGCTGTTGCTAAGCAACCATGACCTGTGCTCTCAATGAAGATGCGGAAGTTTTAGAAAAGAACAAACGGATTTCCAGCACTAAAAATCGCTTGCTGTAGCTCTGCTACAAAATTTATTTAAAAATGGCTATCCATGTACAGCTATGATCAGCTGTTCGCGTGGGATCTAGGAGGGGTGGCAACACCAAAGCAAGCCACCATGCCTAGTTTTAGGGGATTTATAGTCTGATACAAAGCTGTGTTCACAAATATTGCATAACCATTAGGTAATCATCTATACTGTTAAGAATTAAAAATAAATAACATTTCAATATCCATCATGGCACCAAGTCAATACACAACATAAAAAACCTCAGCAGGTTATAAATGTTTTTGAGCTAGTATCACTAAAGAAGACAGGCAGTTCTATTAAAATTACATACTTGGTATAAATCACATTTTAGTGCAAGTTTAAGCAACAAAAACGTTTGAATTTCCTAACATTAGAAAGAAATGCAATAATATCAAAGCACTAAAACTGGATCAGTTTTGAAAACAATGTTTGATTTTCTGTTATTAACAGAGGTGGGAATGTCTGTAATCACCCACAACACACTTTGTACCATCTACTCTAGCAACACCCCAGCAACTGCATAGCAAGAGCCTAACTACCCAGAATATCCTAGCAACCAACTAGCAACACTTTAGCAAACATCTAGAACATCTGATCAAACTATTTATGTATTTAAACAAGACTTTAAGACAAGCCTGCATAATATTGTCTTTCAAACTTTTCAATCTAATTATCACAGGTGTTCTTAAATGCTTACACACAATTCAAATACACAGATGACTTTCCTGCCAGTGAACACTCATGAGATCAATAACACTATTACAAAAAACAGATACAGATGTATAAATCAGCATTTAACTTGGGGAAAAAATTATTTTCATTTTACCACTGTAACGTAATCTTGCAGTAGATAAAAAGCACTAGACAAGTTCAAATACCAAAGAATTGTGTATAAACTTGATATGCCACAATACCACAATACAGTCCAGAAAAAAAAATAAAATAAAATAAAAAAATAATAATAATAATTTAGCATCCTCTGCACACTTGGCCAAATTTCAAGTTTCTTGGTCTATAGACTATATCTCTAAGCAGTCATTTCTCAGTTCTGCAAAAATGTAGCACACATAGGCCTACTGTAAAAAAAAATGGTTTCAGATCAAAATTTGACAGTCACACGTTTGAAGCTGCAAATGTGCTACAGTTTACTGTACAAATAGGGCAGTGAAATTTCCATAATCTGATGTACTGGTACTGTACCGTAAATGTACTGTATGTGTAAGTATAAATTCCCGCGTTGATTCGTTCAGCTCTCTCCTCTCTCCGTTGTTAGAATGCTGGTGTGTCATCAGTTTTGCTAATGTTTAACATAGTTTAACTCATTGTTAAACTTTTTGAGAAATGTGTCTTTGTTTTGAGAACTGAATGAATGGTTCGGGAAAATGTGCCTACTAAAATAAGTTACAATCAAGAAAACTGCATTACGACTGGATTCTTACCTTTGCTATCAGTTTCCGTGATCGGTATGTTCTTATTGATTTCATGTTATTGTTTCGTCAGATTTGGCATAAAGGCCTGTATCTGTGATGAAAGTGGAGCGAGCTGTCAGAGAATCGGATCACAAAACAATTAAGCTGCGTTCACACTAGCAGCGACTCCTGTCGCTGCATGTCGCTGGAGGCTGGCGACGAGGTTGCTAGTGGGGTTCTCACTATTGGTTGCCTTGACAGCGAGTCAGGTTTCTTGCTGCTAAATACAAACATTTTGGAGGCAAAAGACTAAATATAATATAAATATAAATTAAATCTGTATGTACAAACAAAAACGAATAAGAAGCAGAGCCTACTTTTTCCACTGTGTATGTTTGTCTACGGCTGAGAGGAGAACGATCGCATGAGCTCTACCGTCTTCATTTCTATTAGCTGTCGCTCCCGAAAGTCGCTCTTCATTTGCATAAAGTTGAGGGATTCTTAACTTTGTCGTGTCGCTGGACACGCCCCATCCGGTCGCCAACGGTCGCTGTAGCTCGCTGACGCTTTTGTCGCCGGAAATCGCCAGCTCTCCATTGAAATGAATGGGATCGCGTCGCTTTGTCGCTGCCTGTCGCTTATAGTGTGAACGGGGCTTTACGCGATGAATCTCAGACATCCGGGCGGGATTAGATTTCTCAAAGCACGAGTTAGCCGGGCAGCAGTAAATATTATCTGATTTACGAACAAATGTTAAAACAATTTGTTAATGAACTGGGCCGCGCTTTGTGTTTTTGACTCAAAAAGAACCGGTTCATAAGAGTCATTTGTTAATGAAGCCGATTACATTGGACGCACTGCGTGCGCGTGCAACCATCGTGAACAGTTTATTGCAAGACGCGTTTTTGCCATTATTTTGCCTTAACCTGTCAGTGCTGCTGCTGAAAAGTAGCATATGAAACACTGCTTACATTTATGTTTTATTCTGTGATGGCAGAGCTCTTTCTTAGAGAAATATTTGAAAAAAAAAAAAGAAGAAATATTTGAATTCAACAAATATACACATAAATACTGAAATACGTGGATTCAGTAATGAAACACTGCTGTGTGTTGATCAGAGATATGCAAAAGTTCTCCTAGGAGAAATTACTGACAATGTGTCTAACATGTAATTATTCCCACCTTTACCTTACCTTCTTCATTTTTAAGTAAAAACTTTTACGTAAAAACTTTTACATAACCTATTTTTCCTATTTACCAGTCAATGATGATTCTGAAAGAAACACGCAGTGTTTGTTACAGTAGGCTAAAACACGCAGCTTTCACGTGCATTTGACTGACTTGTATTTCTTGTATTTCCCCGTTGATATTATAGTTAATTTAGCAAATTCATCCAATCTTTCGTTAAGGACATAATGGGGACATTTCCACATATTTCATTATATCACCTGATTCTGCATGTATTTAGCAAACAAATGAAGCCTCCTGTGCTAACCTATCCGATAACCTACAGAATGATTTTGTGGGGATTTATTCTGTTTAAGCTCAGAAAAAAAATAGTTATATATAGAATAGTTTCCTCATCAACAAGTGTAGCTATGTAGCAACAGAGCTCTTCCCAGGTTGCTGGAAAGAGTGCCATTATAGCAAATCTAATGTCAACTCCACCACTAATTCGACCACTTGTTTCTGATTTGTATTAATCAAATGAACAGATTCTTCCATGTGAGTTTATTATACATCTTATATCTAAAATCAATTCATGAAAACCATAAGACATTTGCTCAAAAGAGAAAACATACAATTTTTATTTAATCTTTGGTGACTTAAATCTGAAAAAAGGGAAAAAAAATCCATTCAGTGCTACAGGTTGTTCAGTGTATGACCACTGTAGCGTAGTCAGTTCCTAATTCAAACTTCACTACAGGAGCAGAGTTTTCACCAGCGCCTGAATGATTCACAGTGGCATATAATAGCTCATCCTCTACTATCTGTAAAAAAAACATGGAAAACATGCTGTTTTAGTTGAAATGTAACATTACAAATGAATATATCTGAAAATCATGTTTACATAACAGCAGAGAAAATGTAGATGTGTTGTTTTGATTCTCATTTCAAAAGTAATAAAATACAAAATATGTACCTCTGTTTTCTCTTCCTGCACTTCAACAGTACCAGAATTTGCATCTTGGGAAAAAAAAAAAGAAAAAAAAAGCGATGAATTTGTTGTGAATTCATCATGAAGTTTATATTTTCTTACCTCTGAATTATCCATTTACTGATAAAAACAGTAGAGAGGTGCAATGCAAGTTTGTACCTGTACTACAGATGTTGTAAAGCATTTCTGCTGATAAAAATATCCAAACGCACTCACCAGTGTCCAGTACTTCAGTTCTGTAACTGTGAAAACAAAACATAACATTTAGAGAATGGCAGGTTTATACCAGATATTTTAGCTGAATGTCGTAATATGCACTGACCTCACTGGATAAAACTTTCGTCTGTCACCTTAAAAACAAACAACTGAATGAATCAATGAACAGATATTTTGTATACTACTGAAGACATTGGGTAAAAATTGTGTAAATTATTTGCTGGTTGGTGGTTATAAAACATCTAAACATCTAGGATATTAGGTGTGAAGTCATTCTTCAACATACATAACCAGACTTCCACAAGATAATGTTATGTTTGTGGTTTCCTACCTTTTTCCTGGATCACATAGATAATGCATATGATGATGGACAAGAGCAAAGAGAACAGCATCAGTGACCCCAGGATATGCAGAAAAACAAGGATGTATTTGCTGGAAAGACCTAATGAAAATAGGAGCAGTGTAAAATGTTGAATCTGCAGCCTATATTTAGATTTATTTGGTGTTTTATTCCATTACAATGGTTAAAAAGCAATTTACATTTCCTCCACACTGTAATGGTGACATTTTGGCTTTTGAAGTCAGCGTTGCCTTCACAGTGGACGATGACTGTTGTTTGGTTCCCCTCTTCAGCTTTTCCATTTAACAGTTTTTCTCCACTGACAGTAAGTCTACAGCAGTTGTTAGATGATTTTTTCTGGCCAATGTCTCTTGAATCAGCATAGAAAGTGCACATAGACTGGTTCAAGTAACAGCATGTCAGATCCACCCAATCGCAGAGAGTCGTCTCCCTACGACTAGCTCTGAAATCTGTATCTAGGGGTTGCAAGTTGAATTAGGGATTGAAAATGTTACCATGTTATTTTACCAAAATGAGAAGGATCATACAAAATGCATGTTTTGGTTTATTTAGTACTGACCTGAATAAGATATTTCACATAAACAATGTTTGCAAGAGAAAATAACAGTTGAATTTATAAAAATGACCATGTTCAAAAGTTTACATCCCCTTGATTCTTAATACTGTGTTCTTACCTAAATCATTCACAGCTGTGTGTGTGTGTTTTTTGTGCAGTGATAGTTGTTCATGAGTCCCTTGTTTGTCCTGAACAATTAAACTGCCTGCTGTTTTTCAGAAAAATGCTTCATGTCCCACAAATTCTTTGGTTTTTCAGCATTTTTGTGCATTTGAACCCTTTCTAGCAATGACTGTATGATTTTGTGATCCATCATTTCACACTGAGGACAACTGAGGGACTCATATGCAACGATTACAGAAGGTGCTTCAGAAGGAAAAACAATGCATTAAAAGCTGGGGAGTGAAAACTTTTGAACAGAATGAAAATGTGTACATTTTTTTATTTTGCCTAAATATCATATTTTTAAATTTAGTACTGCCCTTCAGAGGCTATAGAAGATAGCTATTTGATTCCCAGAAGACAAAATAAGTTAAATTTACCATGATCTTAAAATTCAAAAAGTTTTCACCCCCACTAGCTCTTTGCATTGTTTCCTTCTGAAGCATCAGTGAGTGTGTACATGTATATATATGTATAAATATATAAAAGCAAAAGTTGATAGAATCTGAATCATCCTTAATAAAATACATAATTTTAATATGAAAACCAACAATTTACCAACAAGAAAACGTTAACCACATACCTGCATTTGCTAATTCACCAAAAAGACTCACTGAAAAATAAGCAGTGTAAAGGGTGAACCTACAAATATCAGTCAAACACTCTCTACATAGACATATACAATTTAAAAGTAGCACTTACAGAATATAAACAGCTGGATCATAATTTCACGTGCTCAAGATGATACAGTAACACCAGTTAGGGCATCAGGTCTTCATGCAAAATCAGGTATAACAGTGTCAAAAAAAAAAAAAAAACACACACACGCACACAAACCGGATGCACAGTTACCATGTTTGCATACAGGTTTCTATTTTCCTGCCAAACTCTGTAAAGGCTCTCTGCATGACTGATTTTCCCAGCCTTTTAATAACCATCTATTCCACTTCTATATAAATTAACTACTTTAAAGCTTAATTTAGAACAGACCTCATCAGTAGACTCAAGCAGAAAGCAGGAAAATATAAAATGCTGGTGGGTTATGTTATATACTTACAGTGTCACAAATACTACAGTTATGAAACTGTCCAGTATATGCATGGACCACTGAGCAAGCAAATGAAAGGAAACAGATGGCAGATCTTCTCACTTACAGGCTTGGGAAGGCATTTCAAACTGCACTTAACCAGTCTTTGTGCAAAGTTGTTCTAAGATTTTATAACATGTCTGTTAATACATACATCAGCCTATTATAATGATCTGAAACACTGCTTTTAAAGCCTTAAAAATACAAAAATGGATTCAAACTTAATTTGAATGACTGCATCTACAAATAAAACCAACAAACTCTGTGTCATGGTAAATTTATGTGTTTTATTAACATGTAGAGCTGCAGTTAAAACTTTAAATTCAGTCAGGTAGTTTCTGTGACTTACACAAATACAAATTCTGAGTGTAATAAAAGTTGCAGAAAGGGTTAAATACATAAAAGATAACTTATATCTTCAACCTACTCTGTCAAAAAAATGTGCACCATACCCTTAAAAGGGACAATTTTGCATTTTATTTCCCCCTAAAAGTTGCATGTTAATAACTCAAAGCATTAGTACGTACCCTTAAGGTGCTATTATGAACCTTTTAGGTGTAAATAAGGCACAAAGACATGACACATTTTTTTCTGAGAGCATCTTAAAACTCTAAAAATAAATGTCGATCAATCGTGATAAAACAATGAAAAGATTTTAACAGAAGCTGTAATGTCCATTAGTCTGTGGTTCCCGTTGTGGCCGTGTTTGTGTCCGTACTCTTGTTGAGATCTAAAGCGGACAGGGAATCGTCAAGCGTGCCAGAAGGCGAGTCCTCTTTGGCTAACAAGTTATTCTTGCGGAGCTGACAGGCTTGCTGGTACGGAGGCCGAATTGGAGGTTGGGTGGGTGGTAAATACTGGTACTCTTTACTAGAATCGAGCTGTTTGAGAATAAAGCAAAACATGTGTTAGGTCAGACTACGTATTTATTGACACGTGTGTGATTTATAAGAACCTGATTAGCACCTGAAGAGGGTAAGTTCTGTCTGAATCAAAGGCACTGAGATCTCCACAAGCAAGGAAAGGAACTATTATTCGGTTTGGCCCCTCTAGCTGGTTGAAGTCGACATCTGGATGGGAAAAATTTGCATTCATATTGAAAACATGGGCATATACATAGGCAAATGTCATATGGAGATGAGCACAAGCAAATTTGAAAGCACAATTTTGGAGAAAGTTACCATAAGAGTGATCAAGTAATGGGTTGGACATGTTGGGGACATAACCTTCGGGTGGAGAGTAATTCTGACACACCACAAATGCCTCTGATGGGCAAAAACACATTGGTTCATGTATGAATAAGTATAATATTCCCAATACAGTTTTACATTTCCTCTTTAAATGAAATTCTACTCTCACCTATGCTAGAGTTGCGGCTGCTGCGTGGTTTGGCACAGGTTACAGAGCTGAAAAAAATCTTGAGCTGGGAATACAGCAGGGTCACATCTTTTCCTCTGAAGATCTACAAAGAAGAAAGACATTGAAGTTCAGGTTAGATTGAAGCCAACATTTCCTACTTAAAACATTTTATAGATTTCATAATCTTGTACTGCTATCTTGACATTGTAATTAAGAGTATGAATGAAAATGGGACGGCTTACTTTTGCAACAAAGTTGCCACCTGGTTTGAGAACATGTGTGGTGATATTGAGAGCCTGTTAATATGAAAACATAAAGCCTTTAGCAAAACCTTCAACAAGCAGTCTAGCAGTTACATGGTAAATCAGAAACAAAACAAAAATTATACAATTAAACAATTACATTTGCCATTAGTGTTGTCATGATACCAAAACTTCAGTAGTTACCAGTACAAGAACAATTTCAGTTTTGGTAGCATACCACAGCAAAAACTTTTGAAACTACTATTTAACTATAAAAAATAACAATAATTAATAGCATTAGTATTAATGCTTTTAATAATAAGTAAACAACATATTAAAACATACACTACCGTTCAAAAGTTTGGGGTCAGTACATTTTTATTGTTTCTTTTTTTTTTTTTTTTTTTTTAAGAAATTAATACTTTTATTCACCAAGGATGTATTAAGTTAATAATTAAAAGTTTATTAAAAGTTAATAATAAATAATTTACATTGTTATAAAATATTTATATTTTGAATAAACACTGTACTTTTTAAACTTGTTATTCATGAAAGAATCCTGAAAAAAAAAAATTACAGGTTCCAAAAAATATTTGGCAGCACAACTGTTGATATTATGCAACATTGATCATTCTAATAATAAATCCGCATATTAGAATGATTTCTGAAGGATCATGTGACACTTATAACTGGAGTAACAGCTGATAAAAATTCAGCTTTTCATCACAGGAATAAATTCTATTTTAAAGTATGTTAAAATAAAAAACATTATTTTATATTGTAAAAACATTTTGCAATATTACTGTTTTTTTCTATATTTTTAATCAAATAAATGCAGCCTTGATGAGCACAAGAGACTACTTTAAAGACTATTACAAGTCTTACTGACCCCAAACTTTTGAACGGTAGTGTATGTTTTTTTTTTTTTTAAATATACAAAGGATACCACAATATCAATAATTTACACATTTCTTTTTTCTCTCTCTCTCTTTTTTTCTTTTAAACAATAACTAACGATGCACATGAACAGTCAAAAAGTGACCTAACCCCTCCCCCAACGCCCCACCCGGTCGTCCCCAAGGAGGAGATTAAAATTAAATGTATTTATATAGGAAAAAAAACAAATAAACAAACAACAACAAAAAATCATTAGCACCAACATGAATTGTCAAAGCAACTAATTAAATATATGTAGAAATTTAGAAACAAAAAACAAACAAAAAAAAAAAAAACAGATGTTTGTTAAATCAGAAAATAAAAAAATATATATAAAAATAATAATAAAAAGAAAGGAGAGGGAAAAAAAACATATCTCAGCAAAGATATGTGGTGTATTCTTGACAAAATTAATTAGAGGGTCCCAGTTTTTATAAAATTTGTCAGTGGAACCTCTTAATGTAAACTACATTTTTTTCAATATATAGAAAAGACATCAATTAGCATGTATGTTGTGTAAGAACCAAAGTTTATTGGCTTATATTATTTAATGGAACTAACATGAAATAATGGAAAATTGTATATATTTTGTATTTTTAACTAATATTAACAAAGAATTAATAAATACTAGTGCTGTCAATCAATTAAAAAAAAAAAAAAAAACTAATTAATCACACCTTTTCTGAAATTGATCCCACCTAACATTATTTTTGTAATATTGCAATAATGTCATATTTAATCTTCACTCGCTAATTTTGACAGCACTATTAAACAGCTTAACAAATGTATTTCTCACTGTTATTTATTGTGAGTTACGGCTAACTAAAATGAACTTATGGGACCTTAAAGTGTTACCAAAATGATAAGATTAAAGGAAAATATAGCAATACATACCGCCAGCAGGAGCTGTGCCTGAATGTACTCGTCTACATCATGAAGACCTGTAACTATACAGAGTAACATACAAAAAACCCTTTCAACACAAGCTTTTGCTAAATCACAATTTTGCTACATCGCAAATCAATCAGACAGAAAGTAATATCACATGTTCAAAACACAAAAGGTTATTTCTCACCATCAGGGGCGCCGTCACACACAACCAAGTCTGCAGACTGTCCTTCAAAATGTCGAATAATCTCCTGCGCTGTAGAAATCTATAGAACAATCATATACTTGGTATGATGGAATATCTACTTTGCTTGACTCAAAAATAATTACTAAAACATAAAAAAACAGATGTTTAAGGCAAGAGACTATAGGCAAATGCATTGTTTTTTTTCATGCACTGTTTAATTTTGGGCTATTCATAACATCTTATTTCAGACTAGTGGTTAAAAAAAAAAAAAATCCAAAATATTGTTTTGTACTTCATCTATTTGCATCTGTAGATTTATATTGCATTACATATCTTTAAAGGCTGTTCCATCAAAATGAGCTCATGAGGTTTTTCTGGCTATTGACAGTATTTTCTTCATAGTGATGGAAAGTTATATCCAAAATCCCCTCTGTAAAAACTTACTCTAATATGTTAAAATGAAACAAGAATATTGAGCCTTGCTTTATCCAATGTTTATATTTTTGTTCTGGATATGTATATGAACAAGTACGTATTTAATGCCTAAATTGCATATTTAAACAACATTTAAGAAACAAAGATTTAAGAAACAAACTATAACTATATCCTGTAATACAGGAAATGCAATTTTGTTTGCAATTCTTAATGTTATCAATTAGCTGGGGAAGTATATCTATTTGATTTTTTTAATACCCTATTGACCTGGAGAGTCTTGCTTTAAAATACAAATTAAAATGCTATAATGACTTGCTTTTTCTAAAAAACAAAACAAAACACACTGCACCTTAGTGATGTCTCCTTGAATTTGTGTGACACCTGGCAAAGGGGCCATTGCTTGTAGGTCAACCGCCACAATTTTGACCTCTTCACTCTTCTCTTTTCCACTGAAACAGGACAGAAAAGGGTGAATAGCAATTAAATCAACCATATTTTACTTGACACCATCTGTATGTGAAGTTTACACTTCATGGTGCACAACAGATCAAGTGCATTATGTGCATTTTGCATTTAACCAACCGGAGTTTGCGGCTCAGAACTTGACTCCAGCTGCCAGGTGCCGCACACAGGTCCACAGCACGACTAACACCTGTATGTAGGACATGAACAGTCGTTTGAACATAAAAGCCTGCTTTGATGCCATCTATGTAGGCAGTTCACAAGCTTTCGAGACGTATCCTATGATGACTCATCCACTATCCCATGCAGATGATTGATGAAGAACACTAAAACTCTTACCTTTAAACAGGTTGAACTCTTCATCCAGCTGCAGGAGCTTGAAGGCACTTCTCGCTCTCCAGCCCTCCTCCTTCGCCAGCCTGTAGTATATATCTCGTTTGTCTTTGGATGAGCGCCCCATTTTACCTTCACCCACTCACTTAATCTGTAAACAAATAATGACACAATTTTAACATATAAAAGGCTAAATTAATAACGAATATCTCCCCTAAAATAGTATTTACATATGCTACCTTACAGTAGAAGAGACACTTAGAATCTGATTGCGAAAGCATTCTTATTATTTATATTATTTACCACTTTAATCTTAATTAAAACGAATGCCTCATTCTGCGCTTTCTCAACCGCACCTGTATAGTTAGTAAGAAATATTAACGCTAGCATCATAATATCTACTAACCAAATATCATGGAAGTGTAATAAATTGTAATTCCATAAAATTTACCTACTTGGGACTGCAGTTGGATGAGCGATACCTGTTTTCGCCGCAACGTGACACTTCTTCTTCTTACTCTGTTGCAGTCAGAGAAACTGAAGCGAACACTGACACCCACTGGAAATGAGGTAGTATTACACATGATGCTCGTACGTATGATCGTAGTTACGGTTGTAGTGATCAGAAATATAGGCTTATGGTGTGTGACAGACGCGTTGTGAATTTTCCAATGTATGACAGTTCCTACAAAAAATATTTTGTTACAGTTATTGTAGAGTACAAGACCCAGTATTAGAGATGCGTACCAGTCAAAAGTTTTTGAACAGTAGGAACAGTAAGAAATGTTTTTATTTTAAAAGAAGTCTCTTCTGCTCACCAAGCCTGCATTTATTTGATCCAAAGTACAGCAAAAACAGTAAAATTCTGAAGTATTTTAACTATTTAAAATAACTGCTTTCTGTTTGAATATGTTTTAAAATGTAATTTATTCCTGTTTTCAAAAATGTATTTTTAGCATCATTACTCCAGTCACATGATCCTTCAGAAATCATTCTAATATTGTGATTTGCCACTCAAAAAAACATTTATTATTATTAATATGTTAAAAAAAAAACAGCTGAGTAGAATTTATTCAGGTTTCTTTGATGAATAGAAAGTTCAGAAGAACAGCATTTATCTGAAATAGAAATCTTTTGTAATATTATGAATGTCTTTGTCAAAACTTTTTATCAATTTAAAGCATTCTTGCTAATTAAAAGTATAATTTATACTGACAGTGTACAGTGTTACAAGTGACAGTAGTGTTACAAAATCTCTTTATTTCAGATAAAAGCTGATCTTTGGATGATAATAATAATAATAATAATAAATGTTTCTTGAACAGCAAATCAGCATATTAGAATGATTTCTGAAGCATCATGTGACACTGAAGACTGGAGTAACGATGCTGAAAATTTAGATTTGATCACAGGAATAAATTACATTTTAAAATATATTCAAATAGAAAGCAGTTATTTTAAACAGTAAAAATATTTCACAATATTACTGCTTTGTGTTTTGGATCAAATAAATGCAGGCTTGGTGAGCAGAAGAGACTTCTTTAAAAAGATTAAAAATCCTACTGTTCAAAAACTTTTGATTGGTAGTGTAGATATCACTTTTTTAACTGAATAAACATTAACATTACACATACACTTTCCTTCAGTTTCAAAAAACATAAATTAAATTAATAAAATAAATAAATAAAAAATCAGTGAAACCAAAATAAAATAAATAAATAATAGTCAGTGAAGACGAAAATACATTTTGAAAGAACGAGAGAGGTCTTCAAAACTGAATATTTTCAATTATATTGTGATGTGAGCTACAGAAATTAATAATAAACATATTCAGTTTTTAAAACCTCTCTCATTCACTCAAAATGGTTTTTTTTTCCGCTTATTATTTTATTTAATTTATTTCGTCTTCACTGACTATTATGTATTTATTTGATTTTGGCTTCACTGGTTATTATTTATTTAATTTACTCATATGTTTGCAACTATATGAATGTGTATGTATTCATATTCATATGTACAATACCTAAAACAAGAGTAATTTGGAAAGAGCGAAACTTCACCTAAAATTATGCATGTACATTTTGTATATATTTGTACATGTGATGTGAACATGCAGTAAGTGCATATTTGAATTTAGTAAATATATTTATATGTGTGCATATAGTACATCTGTTTAGTCAGATAGGCTACTGTATACTGTATAAATACAAAATAAAAAGTGAAACTATTTATACTGTATATTTAGATTTTTATTTTTTATTTTTATTAATTCATTCATAAATGCGCCACCAATGTCAACAGTGTCCTTGGGTAGATTAATGCACACCTAAACTGTACAGCTAAACTTAAGGGGACATTCACACAGAACGCGTTTTTGCTTTGAAAAACAAGAGAAAAACGTCAAAGGACCATATCACACCTCGTTTTGCTCATTTATGTTGCTTGAAACTTTTAATTATTTTACGATTTGGTGTTATAATACTTTTGTGAATTGTGTATAAAATAAAACGAACGAATTAATTAAATAATTTGTTACTTTGCAGTTTTATTTATGATCAAGTCAGACAGCCATGTAGAAGTGCAGACACAACAGTCTGCTCAAGCCCAATTCTCGCGATATTTCTCTCGGTTTCCGGTGTTGTGAATGTGTCTTGTAAAGATGGCGGTCAGCATCCGAGGCCGTCCTATCCGAAGTATACGGATGCGAGGTGAGATTAATCTTACTCTGCTCGGCTTATTAACAGATACGTGTGGATATTATGATGCAGTCTTCATCAGCTACACCTGCCCCAAGCGTCCCTTTCTCAATGTCTTATTTTGTCTTACATATACAGGTCGGAATGACAGTGGGGAGGAAAATGTACCGCTCGATCTCACCAGAGGTAAGTCAGATGAACCTAGTGAACTCCCTACCTAGACAGCATTTCTGGGCATCATAGGCTTGTTTGGAATGTCAGCCTCGCGGGTACCAAACTCACCTACGACGCCCCAAAATGCTTGCTCCACTAGGTATTGAGACACAGCCTTAGTACAAGTCAGCATGCATCATGCATGCACATACAGGATATACTCTTTTATATAAGCATTCAGTACTTAAATACAGAGAAAAACAGAGTATGTTAGAGATGCTTTTTATAATTATATAATGGTCAAATGATATGTCTAACTCTTGTTCATGTCAAGCCTTGCAGGACTGTAGGGTCCAAAGGGTGTAGAGACCAAAACAACAATCTGCTGCAGCAAGAAACCATGCAGCTTTATTATTTTTTAAAATAATATGTCAGCCAATGTCCAACTGAATGCAGTAATTCTTCTTTTTAGTAACAAGACTTTCCATTTGTTCACATAACTAGCAGTATGAAAAACTTCCGAAGCATTTATTCTTAATTAGTGCTAATTTTAATTTTCACTAATACATTATTTTGAAAAAAAGTATCTGTTAATGTTGCATTTTTATATTTTGTAATGCAGTTAAAAAAAACACATAAGCTTAACATGTTACAAACATGGTTAAGGGTTTTACTTGCATATTCTTTGCTGATTTGTTTTGTTTCAAATTGTTATGGATTTATCTATATGCATTGTTAAGAGTATAACTAATACACCAAAGCATGCTAAATGTAGCTGTGGCGTTGTTTGTGATTTAGTGTCTTTGTAGGGGGAAAGAAGCTCATTAGTTGTTGCAGGGTCATGATTGTGTGTTGTCTTTACTGATAGGTTAACCTTGAGGCTGTTTTTCCCAAATGACCTCTATGTCGACAGCCTTTTTTTTTTGGATGCTTCCAGTGCTAAACTGGCTAGATTTTGTAACTTGGGTCAGAAAAGGTTTCCTTGATATCCTGAGGTTGAATAGTATTAATCCAGTAATTGTATTCATAAATTATTGTTGACAAAGTTTGGGGTCATTTTTTGTAAATTGTGTGTGTGTGTGTGTGTGTGTGTCTCTTATGCTCTTTAACACTGTATTTATGGTGGACAAAATACAGCAAAACAGTGATATTGTGAAATACTATTACAATTTATAAGCACTTTTTCTGTTTTTATATACTTTTAAAAAGTTGAATTTGGATTTCAGTAGCCATTTCTCTAGTCTTCAGTGTCACAGTTTAAAAAAAGAAAAGAAAAATAAAGCATATTATTGACTCAAAACCTTTGAATGGCAGACTACCTGTATTTAGACAAGACCTGAGCTTCACTGTTTTTGGTTCCAGTATGAACGGCAACCGAGCTTGTGGAATATATGGGGATTTTGTTTTGCTTTGGTACAGGTGACTTAACATGTATCCTGTGTGACTGCTGGGCAAAATAAGTCATAAAGAGTGCAGTATTTGTTGTGTCTTTGAGTGTCTGTATTTCATGTAAGCTGATTTTATACAATATAAAGCACTAATGTCTGTTTTATTATATGACTTTACTGAGTGCCAAGTTTCTTTTTAGATATCCTTTTGTCAAATTAAACAGTAACCTTTTACAATAAGGTTCTGTTAGTTAATGTATTAACTAACACGAATGAACAATAATGAATACTGTAATAAATGTATTGTTAAAAGGAGTCCACTTCCAGAACAAAAATTTACAGATAATGTACTCACCCCCTTGTCATTCAAGATGTTCATGTCTTTCTTTCTTCAGTTGTAAAGAAATTATGTTTTTTGAGGAAAACATTTCAGGATTTTTCTCCATATAATGGACTGATAAGGTGCCCCGAGTCCAAAATGCAGTTTAAATGTGGCTTCAAACGATCCCAAATGCATTTGTAAATGATCCCAGCCGAGGAAGAAGGGTCTTATTTAGTGTTTCATAAAAATAATACAATTTATATACTTTTAATGTCAAACACTCATCTTGTCTTGCTTTTCCTACCCTCTTCTACCCTGTCTTGAGCCAGAATACACAGAGTTCAGGCAGAGCAAGACAAGACGAGCATTTGAGATTTAAAAAGTATTTAAATTCTATTTTTTTTAATGAAAATAACCGATCATTTCGCTAGATAAGACCCTTCTTCCTTGGCTGGGATCGTTTAGAACCACATTTAAACTGCATTTTTGGAAGTTCAAACTCGGGGCACCATATCAGTCCATTATATGGAGAAAAATCCTGAAATGTTTTCCTCAAAAACCCTCATTTCTTCACGACTGAAGAAAGAAAGACATGAACATCTTGAATGACAAGGAAATGAGTACATTATCTGTAAATAGTTGTTCTGGAAGTGGACTTCTTTAATATATGTTAATGTTAGTTAATGAAAATATAGTCGTCCATTGTACACATTAGTTTACAGTGCATTAACTAATGTTAACAAGCACAACTTTTGATTTCAATTATGCATTAGTAAATGTTGAAATTAACATGAACCAACATTAACAAATGCTGTAGAAGTATTGTTCACTTTTAGTTCATGTTAACTACAGTAGTAATAAACCTTATTGTAAAGTGTTACCAATTTAACAAAAATTACTGTATTACATTGCTGGTATATGATATGATATAGATAGTTTGTCTGTATTTTAGGTTCTGTCTGCTCAGGAACTCCACTGTAAAATAAATAAATAAATAAGGCAGCTTGATGCAGTAAGACTTTTGAGTTCTCTCAACAATAGTTTTTTAGTTCTTCTCAGTAAAGATTTTTTTTTCTATTTCCTGAATGGAAAAATAGTATGTGTAAAAAGTCACCACATTATCAGTTTTATGTTTATTTAGGAATGACAAACAGTTAATTTTTATAGAAACCATAACTTGGTCTAATATGTAGACAACATTGTCTTCGTAAAATATCTTATAAGTGGTTGAACATACTGTAGGCCTCAAAACTAGACACACAAACCGCAAGAACAGTGGCAATCAACAATTGTTGAAAAGATGAGCTCTTTGCACAACAAAGAACTAACAATAATGACAAAAGAGCAATAAAGTCTAAATGAAGCTGCAAAGAGCAAAACAATAATGCTATAACGGTAACTACATAATTTATTCATGCTGCAATGCATGCTGGGAACCCGCAAAGCCTTAACATTTCAACAATATGAAGTTCTTTGTTCAGACAACTGTGTGTTGACTAGTTGGGACAACATTATAATTTTGTTGGCCTGACAGGGGTGTTTATGTAGTTTCAAGAAAAAAATTTTTTTAGTATTTGACACTCAAAAGGTTTCATAAACTGGAAAATATGCAGTTGTATTTTTTTTTACAGTGTGGTTTTCCATAAATGTTGTTGACAGTTGTGTTAAGATGTCATCTCTTTGCAGTTGATGATTCACTGTTAGACATTTATCACTGGTTCTTGATGCATGCTAAGACTTCCTTACCAAACTGAGCATAGGGTGTTATTTATGAGAATTTGTTAAGTGAAGTGATGTCAGGAAGGCCCACTAAGTCTAGTAAAACACTTTGCTTTTTTGTGCTTACTAATTTTAATGATCTGTTTTTGATTTCATCCCACAAAGCACTTTTATGCTCCTTGTGGTTGTAGCTAACAAACCAATAATGGAAATGGTGCGGTTACTTATGTCATGCTGTTATAGACAGAACATAATGTCTCTGTGTTCCCATCCCTCTTCAACTCTTCAATCATCTTTTCTTCCAGACCCCTCCGAGAACATGCGAGAGATCCTTCAGAATGTGGCCAAACAGCAGGGAGTCTCAAATATGCGCAAACTTGGCCACCTGAACAACTTCATAAAGGTTTGTCATCTCAAGAGTGAATGATGGGATCAATGTTGTTAGCTGTATAAATCCCAACTTTCGAATGTTTTCGCTTTTTTCTGATATTGTTGGACAAGCCCTGAAGACGTACACTAGTTTTTAGGTTGTCTGAGTGGTTTGTGCACTTTAAAGGAGAAGTCCACTTCCAAAACAAAGATTCACAATAGGGCTGGGCGATAATTCGATAACGATAATTTTCACGATATAATTTTCCTCGATAAAACGATATGAGGAGTTCGATAAATGTTCGATATCATTTTTATGTGCCAAAAGCGGAACGAAACAGCGCGACTCATTTGAATCGCGCCACACTGACAATTTATCCGCTGGGACCAAAGTTCAAACTGCCGCCTTGCGCGAGCTCACTAGAGAAGATGCATTTATTATCTCGATGCGGCGCGGACGCGTCTGGAAAAACCGAGCGCGTTGCACCGCATGCGCGTCCCTTCCGTTATGAGCGCAGCTGCCGCGCGCCGACATTTGAAATAACAAGCTTGAACGCGCAAAAGACGCGATATGTGAACGGCTTTGTCACGCGAGCACTAAACAACGCTGTGAGATCCAGTGTGAAACACTTGAATTCAGCGATGAACACAAATGACTCTGTGATTCAAACTAGTTTAAAGCTGTGTGCAACGAGACAGTCAGAAGGCTTTTCAATCTACACATCGCCATCATTTACCATGGATTTACTGTAGTAACACTCACTGCACCATGGTATTGTGGCAGCATTGTGGGATATTCACATTGAATTTTATTACAGGAGTGATGGTATTTAATTATAATATGTATGTATTTATGATTAAGCTATAGCATGTGTGGGTTTATACTGAATGTTTTTAGACTACCGTTTTTCATACAAATAGGCTACCTATAAAACCATGTAGTTATATTTTACCATGGTATTGAGGTACCATTATGTGTGGTTTTAACTGTGTTTATCATGATTTAAAATGTATGCTTGCTACCATGGCAGACCAATGCTTAATTAAAAAAAAAAAAAAGGTTGCTACATTTTTTACAGATGTTACTGATTGATAATGAACAAATTTACCTCTGCATCCTCAAGCTACTATCAAATGTGCATTTCTAAGAGACAAAAAAGTGATATTACTATTATTATTATTATTATTATTATTATTATTATTATTATTATTATCATCATTATCAGACAGTCCAAACCTGTTTCTTGATTTGAAACAATATAACTCATTAGAACATGCAGAAATTAATTTTTCTATTTAGATATTTATTTGGTTAAGGAAAATTAATGGTCTGGCTTCTACAACTTCCACTTTGGAGCAAAAATCTGACTTTAAACTGGAAAGAAATAAAGATTTGACATTTATTGTGATAATTATCCATATCGAGTGACATGAAAAAAATTGTGATAATTTTTTTGTTGTGATAATTTTTTTTGCCCACGTCGCCCAGCCCTAATTCACATATAATGTACTCACCCCTTTGTCATCCAAGATGTTCATGTCTTTCTTTTTTCAGTCGTAAAGAAATTGTTTTTTGAGGAAAACATTTCTGCATTTTTCTCCATTTAATGGACTGATATGGTGCTCCAATTTTGAACTTCCAAAAGGCATTTTAAATGCGGCTTCAAATGATCACAAATGTGGTTGTAAACGATCCCAGCCGAGAAAGAAGGGTTTTATCTAGCGAAATGATCGGTTATTTTCATTAAAAAAAATACAGTTTAAATACTTTTTAATCTCACTGCAGAAGTACCGACCCAGTCTTTGCAAAGTGAACATGCAAAGAAAATCAAACACCCTTAACAAAAAAAGGTAAAACGGCGATATAGAACAATTACGAAGTTGAGATGGGAGTTTTTCGACATACCCTAACTGCCATGAACCGGAACAAAAACAGTCTAAGCAGAGTAAGCCAAGACGAGCGTTTGGCATTAAAAAGTACATAAATTGTATCATTTTTATTAAAATAGACGATCGTTTCGCTAGGTAAGACCCTTCTTTCTCGGCTGGGATCGTGTACAACCACATTTGTGATCGTTTAAAGCCGCATTTAAACTACATTTTGGAAGTTCAAAATTGGGGCACCATATCAGTCCATTATATGGAGAAAAATGCTGAAATGTTTTCCTCAAAACACATAATTTCTTTACCACTGAAGAAAGAAAGACATGAACATCTTGGATGACAAGGCGGTGAGTACTTTATTTCTAAATTGTTGCTCTGAAAGTGGAGTTATCCTTGAAATAACAGATAAGGGATCATTTACTGAACCTTTTATTGTTCCAAACCTGTAAGAGAGTTCTGTGGAAAACACGAGAATATCATGAAGAATGTTGGTAACTAAACAGTTTGGCTTTGCATTGACTTGCATAGTGTTGGCAAATAGGGCTGTGACGGTGGCAGATTTTTTCCACCGCGGTGGTAATGGACGGTGGCGCGGTGTTGATATATAATTTTTCAACATAAACGTGCGTATTTATTTCAGCCTACAAAAATATCAAAGAAATGATAGTTAAATTAGAAAGTAGCCAGAATAGGAATGGTAAATATTAAACAAACATTTGTTGCATAAATTTGTAACAACCTCGCCCAACCCTTGTCCGACGGCTTCTCAAAATTACCGGCCCGAGTCCAACTGGAGCCCGTCTTTTCTCTCTCTTTCCCATTACACTGTTGCATCCAATAAAATGGCTGTTTTGTTTTTAATAGGAACATGGTTATATTTCTTTTCGTTTCTTTATAAAGTTAATTTAGAAATATGTTGGGAACGTTTTTGTTTGTTAAATTAAGATTTTTGCCGTAACGAAATTAAGATTTTAACGTAACGACCAAGCGGCCAGAGGCAGGCAGTGAGTTGATCACAGCCAATGTTTGATCAATTTTACCTTCTCAAATTATCACGACTTCCCTAAAAAAAATCTTCAAGCATATCACAATCTTATTTTAAACGTTTAACTTAGATAAATGCACGCTATTATGCGCATACAATCGTTTGTTGGAGAGGAGAAGCTAAATGCGCTTTGCAGGACATGGAGGCGCCAGCGCAATCACTTGCAAAAAAATTTAAAATACGCCATAATCTTTGCTTATAAAGGTAAGCCTAATATATCATCTGGAACTGTAAAGAGTTTTATTTTATTTGCGTGCACTCACAGTATTAACACAATGTTGTGCTTGTAAAAAATAATAAAACAAAAAACAAACAAGATGCGCTTTCTGATGTCTCGGTGTTGAACAGAGCGCTGCACAAAATTGAAACGAAACTCAGCGAATACTTGCCTTACAGTCAGGATAAATATATCTATAGAAAGCTTTAAATGATTACTTTACTACTTTAAAACAAAAAAAAATTCAAATCGAAAACAAAAACTCTTTCACTATAAAATCCGCGGAGATGCATTTCTCTCTAAAGGCGCGTCCAATGAGCAGATGCCGAGTCAGGATCGTCATCTTTGCGACACTGGCTCAGAAAACACTAGTTTATTAATAATTCAGTCAAGTATGTCCTTATTTCCTTCCGACACATTCATAGTAATTACTTTTCCCGGACTTTTGCAAGCTTTAGCCTATTGTGTGCGTATGAACGTGGATCTCGTCCAGCAGCTGCGAAGGCACTTGGCCACGGCAGAATAATTGTTGTAGAAACACTGTATTTTATGCTTGTTATAGATTGTGGGACGTCACGTGCAGTACCGCCGGTGGCGCGGTTGTCATTGGGATCGTCACAGCCCTATTGGCAAAAAATACAGTGGAAGTCAATGGAAACCGACGTTCTTTAAAATATCTTTCTTTATTTTCCACAGAAGAAAGAAACTCGTACACTAGCAGTCAAAAGTTTTTGAACAGTAAGATTTTTAATGTCTCCTGCTCACCAAGCCTGCATTTATTTGATCCAAAATACAGCAAACGCAGTAATATTGTGAAATATTTTTACTATTTTAAAAAAACTGCTTTCTATTTGGATATATTTTAAAATGTAATATATTAGTTTGATCAAACCTACATTTTCAGCGTTATTACTCCAGTCTTCAGTGTCACATGATCCTTCAGAAATCATTCTGATATGCTGATTTGCTGTTTAAGAAACATTTTTTTTAATTTTTGCTATTATTATTAATATTTAAAACAGTTGAGTACATTTTTTTCAGGATTCTTTGGTGAATAGAAAGATACAAAAATTTCTATTTCAGATAAAAGCTGTTCTTCTAAACTTTCTATTCATCAAAGAAACCTGGGAAAAATTCTACTCGGCTGTTTTCAGCATAATAATAATAATCATAATACTAATAATAATAAATGTATTTTAAGCAGCAGATCAGAATATTAGAATGATTTCTAAAGGATCATGTGACTGGAGTAATGATACTAAAATTCAACTTTGAAATCAAAGGAATAATTACATTTTAAAATATATTCAAATAGAAAGCAGTTATTTTAAATAGTAAAAATATTTCAAAATTTGACTGTTTTACTGTACTTTGAATCAAATAAATGCAGGCTTGGTGAGCAGAAGAGACTAATTTAAAAGGAATAAAAATATTACTGTTCAAAAACTTTTGACTGGTAGTGTACATGTTTAGAACGACATGAGGGTGAGTAAATAATGACTGAATTTTCATTTTAGGTGAATCTTTTTAAAATCCCCTAAATAACTAGGTTCAGACACACAACATTTTTGTGTACTGAAACAACTGCTAAAAATATTAAAGCTATTTTAATATATATGTAATTAACTTCTATCCGAAGTTGGTTGTTGGATAAAAACTAGTTGAAAAGCCTAAAGCGTAGTAGCCTGCTCAATCTGGTACATCTGTTTGGTATTACAACATAGGAGTCCTGCATGTGAATACTTACTGGTGTTTGGTAAAATGGAGTAAACAGAGTACTTTATGGTTTCCGTCACTTGAGACCTGAGGGCTTTTCTGCCCCACACTTACAAGGTCTGGCCTAAAATAAAAGCATCTGAGCAGACTGAAGGAATTAGTCCAAGCTCAGATGCACTCAAAGTACTGAAGTGCTGTATCTGGATCAGTTTTGCATTTTAACAAAAACAAGGTAAAGGCAGCAGCACAATTGTGATCTTTTCCTAATCTTGCAAGCAGCTGCCTCAGAGCTAATACAAGACTGAAGGTGTGACGCTGAGGATTTCATTTTGTTTCTAGCTGACCTTTCACATCTGGAAATGACTGTAGAATAAAAAGGAATAACTCTGCTTGTTTCGATTATATGTTTGATAACATTTTCTGGAAATCTCTGTTCATATTCACTGTTTCAGCTGAAGTCATTTTTCAGTAGACGATCATGAGGTCTTTCAGTCTAACAGGTTTTGTCAAGTCAACCGTGCTGTGAGTTGTATAAATCACCTGAGGATGAGAAAAACATACTCACCAACTCTTTGAACTTGGGCGTGTTTTTGCTCTGGGTGAAATACCCTGCAGTGTTCCAGCATTTGGATACAAGTAGAGTCATCAGTGTCTCTACTTGTTGCCAAGTAAAGTAAATAAATGCTTGTTTATGTCTCCAACACAGCTGCTCTGCAATGTCGGGCACTCCGAGGAAAAGTTCGGCTTTACCTATGAAGAAATTATCATATGGTGAGTCATAGAGAAAAAAAAAAGCATTACATTACAGTTGGAAGGTTGAATCAAAGGTGTTTTGATCATCTAATTTGAGTGGGGGATTTTTTATATTTTATTTAAATTCTAAAATTATTTTTAAGAAAAATATATTTTATATATATAATTTATATTTTATATAACAGACTACCGTTCAAAAGTTTATGGACAGTAAGATCTTTTCTTATTTTTTTTATTTTTAAAGATGCATAAAATTGATCAAAAGTGACAGTAACGGCAATTTTATATTACTTTTTTTTTTTTTTTTTTTTTTTTTCAAGTAAACGCTGTTCCTTTGTTCGGCTTTACCTATGAAGAAATTATCATATGTTGAGTCATAGAGCAAAACATTACAGTTGGAAGGTTGAATAAAAGGTGTTTTGATCTAATTTGAGTGGGTGATTTTTTTTTTTTTTTTTTTTTTTTTTTTTTTTTCAGTTATTTTATTTAAATTATAAAATTATTTTTAAGAAAAATATATTTTATATATATAATTTATATTTTATATAACAGACTACCGTTCAAAAGTTTAGGGACAGTAAGGTCTTTTTTTATTTTTAAAGATGCATAAAATTGATCAAAAGTGACAATAACAACATTTTTATATTACTTTTTTTTTTTTTCCCCCAAATAAACACTGTTCTTTTGTTTTTTTTTTTCATATATTTATCAAAAAAAAAAAAAAAAAAAAAAAAAAATATATATATATATATATATATATATATATATATATATATATATATATATATATATATATATATATATATATATATATATAAAACAGACTACTGTTCAAAAGTTTGGGGACAGTAAGGTGTTTTTGTTTGGGAAAAAACTTTAATTGAATAAAGATGCATAAAATTGATCAAAAGTGACAGTAACGGCAAATTTATATTACTTTTTTTTTTTTTTTTTTTTTCTCAAATAAACGCTGTTCCTTTGTTCGGCTTTACCTATGAAGAAATTATCATATGGTGAGTCATAGAGCAAAACATTACAGTTGGAAGGTTGAATCAAAGGTGTATTGATCATCTAATTTGAGTGGGTGATTTTATTTAAATTATAGAATTATTTTTAAGAAAAATATATTTTATATATATGATTTAAATTTTATATGACAGACTACCGTTCAAAAGTTTATGGACAGTAAGATCTTTTTTTATTTTTTATTTTTAAAGATGCATAAAATTGATCAAAAGTGACAGTAACAACATTTTTATATTACATTCCCCCCCCCCCCCCCCCCCCAAATGAACACTACTCTTTTTTTTTTTTTTTTTTTTTTTATGTCTATATATTTATCAAAAAGTCCTGAAAAAAAATCCATCACAGTTTTCACAAAAATATATATATAAAACAGACTACCGTTCAAAAGTTTAGGGATAGTAAAGTGTTTTGTTTTTTGTGGGGGGAAAAAAACTTTGAGTAAAGATGCATAAAACTGATCAAAAGTGACAGTAAATACTTTTTTTATATTACTTTTTTTTTTTTTTTTTAAATAAATGCTATTCTTTTTTTTAAATTATTATTTATCAAAAAACCTGAGAAAAAAAAAAAATTCATTGTAGTTTTCGCAAAAATATTAAGCAGCAGTTTTTAGCATTGGTAATAAGAAATGTTTAAGTATCAAATCAGCATTATTAAAAATTGATTTCTGAAGGATCATGTGACACTGAAGACTGGAGTAATTTCTGCTGAAAATTTAGGTTTGCATCACAGAAATAAATCAAATTTTAAAATACATTCCATTAGAAAAGAGTTATTTTAATTTGTAATAGTGTTTCAGAATATTATCGTTTGTAGTACATGTCATTTGTAAAACAAAAACAAAAAAAAAAGTTAATTTAAATGAAATGACTGGCAACCTCTGAAATGACTTGTCTTCTCCCTAAGCAGAAATAAATATATATATATATATATAAAAATTCTTAGTGAATGCCCTATTTTACTCTTATGTATGTGTTGTAATGAGATTTAAATGCAGTCTCATGTTGTTTTTCGGTTTCTTTTTTAGCCTCCGGTTGGCGCTGCTCAATGAGGCTAAGGAGGTGCGGGCGGCTGGTTTGCGTGCTCTCCGCTACCTCATCCGAGACAGTAATATCCTTCAGAAAGTGTTGCGGCTCCAGGTGGATTACCTGATTGCCAGGTCTGTATGACCTTTTTCATAGCACTGTAGGCAGGCCAGTCATTTCAGCAGTTTAGTTCAAGTCTGAGCTAGGGATTGTGGGATATAAACTAACTGTTTCCATCAGAAACAGGACTTGATGGTAATTCATGGTGAGTTGTGGATCATTTCTTGTTAGTATCTCATTCTGTGTGTGTGTATGAGAGAGAGAGAAATGTGGAAAGCTAGTCAAGTCAAGTTAAGGTCATTTTGAAGTGGTGGTACTGTAAGGACATACTACTTCCTCTGTATCCTGCTGGAGTTGTATTTCTTAGCTGGTAGATTCATCTCTCTCTCTGTCTCTCTCTCTCTCTCTCTCTCTCTCTCTCTCTCTCTCTCTGTCCTGTCTAAACACCAAGCAAGTCAGATCTTAAATACTGTGGGAAAATAAATAAATCAGAATGCATTTAGAGGTAATACCCAACCTCCCCAGTGCAGATGTTATTATGGTTTGAGAAGCATTTCATTGTGTTGACTGCTAATGCTGATTGGATCAAATAATATTGACTAATTTGACCTTTTGACCTGTAGGTGCATCGATATTCAGCAGAGTAATGAGGTGGAACGCACACAAGCACTCAGACTGGTGAGAAAGGTGAGATGTGAACACTTCCTGCTGTTTTGTCATGTTCATTCAATAATTAAAAAAAAAAAAAAAATCACAGGAGTCCTGTTAAAAAAAAATTAATTTAATCTTTATATTTCTGGATTTTTATTTTATTTTATTTTATTTTATTTTCCTGAAGATGTTGTCCTGCACACAATATCTGATGAATTTACTTGCTACAAAAATTCTATATTTAATAATTATGATTAAAGCTGGCCCCAGAATTATTATTTTTTATTTTTCTATTTAATTTATTCTTTATATTTCTAGATTTAATTTAATTTACATATTACTATGCCCTGCATAGTAGAATCTCATTCTATTATTACATGTTGCACTCAAACAAAATGAACTAAACAATAAATCATTGCGTTCTCACAATGTACATTGGCCCATTTTTTTTTAAAGGAGACATCGGATGCAAAATTCACTTTTACATGATGTTTTCATATAAATGTGTCTTAGCAGTGTGTGGACACAACCACCCCACAATGACAAAAATCCATTCACTCCTTTTTTTTTTTTAATCTCCAAAAAACCAAAACGTTTTGATTTTCTAAGCAGTATGATGTCATACGGCTCAGGCCCCGCCCACAACCACTGACAGTCTGTCCCACATTGGCATATTTCCACCCTCAGCCAGATGTATCCTGTTTTTTCCGTGCTCGAGCAGCTGTAGCGCCAACAATGTTTCGTAAGCAATGCAGGTGTTTTGTATTTGAATGAAAAAGTGAACTTAAGAGTCTTCGCTTTCTCCCGACATCAGAGTCACTGAAGACACACTGAGCCACTGAAGTGGATTAGTTTTCATTTTTTATCATAAGGCACCACCAAATACACGAAAAACAAAAGAGAGAGGCGGAGCAGTAGCTCATTATCATTTAAAGAGACATGCTCCGAAACAAGTTGTTGTGAACAGAACTGTTTTTGACAAGGTAAAAAGGGTGTTGTTTTACATAACCATTGAGGAATTTTAACCAAAGTATGTTGCAGAAATGTCCTAAAGAATCATACCAACTTGTGGAAAATGGGCATCTGATGTCTGCTTTAACAATGTTCATTGTTCTTTTTTGTCATGAATGGAAGTGTCGGTATAAGCTTTTTTTTTTTTTTTTTTTTTTTTTTTAACAATGATTTTCCAGATGATCACTGTGAACGCCCTGCTCTTCCCAAGCTCAGTCACAAACTCGCTCATTGCTGTGGGTAACGATGGACCGCAAGAGCGGGACCGTATGGTTCGTGCCTGCATCGCCATCATCTGTGAACTTGGTAGGTTAGCACACTGATCAGAGAACAGTAACGTATCAATCTCTGAATGTGTATGTTGACCTTATTAGTGTCTGTTTGTGTGTGCAGCACTGGAGAACCCTGAAATTGTGGCAAAGAGGGGTGGTCTCAGCACCATCCTAAAGAATGTAATTGACTGCCAGCTCAGTCGCATCAACGAGGCTCTGATGACTACCATCCTGCACCTGCTCAATCACCCACATACACGGCAGTACGTTCGCTCTGATGTGGAGCTCGAGGTATGGATCTGTCTTCAACAAAGAAATTGTTTTATTTTTTTTTTTTCCCATAATTATTAGAGGTTCAAGCGCGTAGCGCTGGTTGTTAGAATGGTCAAGGATCAGCAATCTCCACGTAAAACTGATTGGGCAGACCAAATCGTAAGTCGTAGAGACTTGATACATTGAGGGATGGTAGTATTCACACGGTCTACGGTGTCACCTAGGCTTGCTCCAGTCGGCCTGATGGGGGCGCTACAGTGGTCCAAAGTATGAAATCGCTTATAACTCCTAAACCGTTCATCACAGACTCAAGTGTCTTGCGTCGGAAGCATCTAAATACTTGTATTTGTCCATCGCTCAAATTTTGGGGTATTTTGCATTTTC
Source organism: Cirrhinus mrigala (assembly GCA_036247105.1). Classification (NCBI taxonomy): domain Eukaryota; kingdom Metazoa; phylum Chordata; class Actinopteri; order Cypriniformes; family Cyprinidae; genus Cirrhinus; species Cirrhinus mrigala. Next base: position 17,970,538 of record CM070027.1, on the reverse strand, counting down.
TGAAAAAACTACTTTTGCAAACTAGTCCTAGTTTTTTTTTTTTTTTACCCCTGATTGGAACCAAACTAGTGCAGGAAGATTCTCTGGAGAACTGTCCGTCGCGAAGGGACGCCAAAACGTTTGAAAGGGGCAGGGCTGCCTTTACTAAAATGGCTATAACTTTTGAACGGAAGGAGATATTTTTGCCAAACTCACAATGTTTATGTAAGATCTGAAACTGAGGTCACATGAAAAAAGTTGTGGAGTCTGGCCACTTGGTGGTGCTTTAGGAGGGAAAAAAACACAAAAACGTCCATAACTATCCAACTGTTTGTCGTCTCGACATGAAAATCAGTATGCATGTCTTGGTCCAAAATACATGTGGAGTTTTACAACAAAGTTAACAGGATCTTTGGAACAAAATTTGGTGGGCCTGTTTGACTCACGGCCCTAAAGGTCTGTGAGAAATTTGAAAGAAATCGGCCACATTTTCAAAGGCTTAAACGATTGTATATTGCATTTTTTTTTCACGCATACACATAATATTCATATCGTACGCTAAAGCTCCTCGTTTGCCTATAGAACTACTGCTGTCAATCAAACCATTTGTTAAATGATTGAGAAAAAAAAATACTTTGGCAAACTAATGCAGTACAACTCTTTGGACTCTCTAGGTTAATAATTATCAAAAAAATGTTGAAATTTACCTTTTGGGAAGCTCGTTTAGAAAAGGGGCCTGTCCAAATTTACTCAAAAGCCTATAAAGCCTAAAGGAAGACTCAAAACTTCACAAAACCTGGTGAGTACATGTGACAGGTGGTTCTAAACAAGTATGCAAAATTTTAGGGAGATCAGTCCACAGCTGGTGCTATAACAGTTAAAAAACATCATATTCCCATGGTAAATGACCTGGATTTGCTAAAAATGCTTTTTTTATCATTGAATTAGGTCGTTACAGGCTTGATAAATAATATATAATGTCTTTAATAAATTATATGACATCGATAAGCTTTTTTGTACATTTGGTAAAAGCTGTTTTTCAAGGTGTGCAGTAAAAGTTTTACCTTTTTTTCAGCAAATCCTGGCACCTTACACAGACTTTCACTACAGACACAATCCAGATACAGCAGAGGGTCAACTCAAGTGAGTGTGCTGATATAAAGTCTTTCAAAGTATAATTTGTCATTGGTAACGCAAACATGCGACTTTTATTAGCTGCATGTATGGACGTGTGGTATTTCCCTCTACAGGGAGGATAGGGAAGCACGATTTCTGGCCAGTAAGATGTCAATTGTTGCTTCTCTTCGCTCTTGGTCAGGTAAGCATATCTCAGTGTCTTTCAGCGTCTTTTCACATTGTCTATTGAATAGAAAGTAACATTTAATGCTGTTTAAATTCCTTGGAAAACTGTGAGGCTTTCTCTGGAATCCTTGTAGGCCCAGATTTAAATCAGTACTTTATTAAGGTTGATTGTGTAACAGTGAATGTCCTAAGATGACGCATTTGTATTTGTGCATGACTATTGTAATGCATCATGCATCTTTTAGATGGAATTTCCTCATGAGTGCACTTCATTGCAGTAGGTGTTTATTGCTGCTCAGACAGAACCTGTTGTTTTGTCCCACTCTACCTCCAGGCATCATTAATCTCTGCAAATCTGGCAACTCTGGAATCCAGTCTCTCATTGGTCTGCTGTGTATACCAAATATGGAAGTGAGGGTATGACTAAAGCTGTTTTATTATTGAATTACTACAGATTTGCAGGTATGGCTTTGTACAGTTGAGCTCAAATGTTTAGATACACCTTGCAGAATTTGCAAAATGTTAATTATTTTAGCAAAATAAGAGGGATCATACAAATTGCATGTTATTTTTTTTTTTATTTAGTACTGACTTGAATAAGATATTTCGCATAAAAGATACTTACATATAGTCCATATAAGAAAATTATATTTGAAATTATAAAAATGACCCTGTTCAAAAGTTTACAAACGCTTAATTTTTATTACTGTGTTGTTACCTGAATGATCCACAGCTGTGTTTTTGTTTAGTGATAGTTGTTCATGAGTCATTTGTTTGTCTTGAACATTTAAACTGTCCGCTGTTCTTCAGAAAAATCCTTCAGGTCCCACAAATTCTTTGGTTTTCCAGCATTTTTGTGTATTTGAACCCTTTCCAAGAATGACTGTATGATTTTGAGATTCATATTTTCACACTGAGGACAACTGAGAGACTCGTATGCATCTATCACAGAGGGTTTAAATGCTCACTGATGCTTCAGAAGGAAAAACGATGCATTAAGAGCCATAGGGGTGAAAACTTTTGAACAGAAATGTGAAATTTTTCCTATTTTGCCTAAATATCATATTTTTCTCATTTAGTACTGCACTTCAGAAGCAACAGAAGATACTTGCATGTTTCCCAGAAGACAAAATAATTAATTTTCCCTAAACTCTTCAAATTCCAAAAGTTTTCACCCCCCAGCTCTTAATGCATCATGTTTCCTTCTGGAGCATCAATGAGCGTTTGAACCTTTAACTACCCCTTTAACGTAATATTTACAAACAAGCTTTAGTATTTTTAGAACTAAATGCGTACAGAATAATAAGTTTTAATATATTTTAAATATTTTATTATCATTGGTATATATAATAAGCATAATAATAATAAATAACAAACCCTAAATGTTATACAATGAGATGTACATATTAACCCCAGTGACTACTGAGTGCTCAAGGCTCATTATGAGGTACTTCATCACGCTCTTTCGCTCTCTTCTCAGCAAGGTCTGCTGGAGGTGATGTATGATATATTCAGACTTCCTGTTCCTGTGGTGACACAAGATTTTATAGAAGCTCTTCTCAGTGTGGGTGAGTGCGACCGTTGTCTGCTTGCACTGATTAACATAATAATTTCCAGACATCTACCACATCTGACGTCAACTTACAATGACAGTAACAGTAACAATGTCATCTGTCCCCTTTCCAGATCCCAGTAGGTTTCAAGACAGTTGGAGACTGTCAGACGGCTTTGTAGCCTCAGAAGCCAAAATAATTCTTCCGCATAGGGCACGGTCCAGGTAAGAGCATTTGCTGGGCTTAATTAATCCTGAAACTGACCTAAGTAATGAAGCCTCAGGAGATCAACCTTGTATGCATTTAGCTTCAAAGTCTTGACATGTGTTTGTGTTCTTCGTCCGCCCAGACCAGATTTGATGGATAACTATCTCGCCTTGCTGCTTTGTGCATTCATCCACAGTGGACTTTTAGAGGTAATATAGTCGTTTGTAGTCACTTTTATGTTGTTTCGAACCCATATGACTTACTTTTTTTACATGGCCCACAAAAGGTGATATGTTCATGCTGATATTTTCCATTCAATAAAAGTCTGTCAATCTCTAAAAAGGGCAAAATATCCTGAAAGTAGTCTATGTGACAATTTATCGCAAGAAAGCTGTAATGTTGTTTATTTTTAGGGCCTGGTTGAAGTGATCACTAGCAGTGATGATTGTGTTTCAGTGCGTGCAACCATCCTCTTAGGAGAACTCCTGCATATGGTATTATACTCAAATTACTGCATCTACAACATACAATCTTGTACTATATACTATATGAGTTTAAACAATCTTCTTTTTATTTTCAGGCCAACACCATTCTTCCTCACTCCCATAGTCACCACCTGCACTGCCTGCCCACTCTTATGAACATGGCTGCTTCTTTTGACATTCCTCAGGAGAAAAGACTGTGAGTTGCTGTCCTCTTGTCCTACATAGCCAGCAACACAAATAGCACAGTGTCAAAGCTACATGTTTATTATTTCTGTGATTTGATGGAGCTGTGTTCGGTTGTCTTTCGTAGACGGGCAAGTGCTGCGGTCAATTACTTGAAGCGATTTCATGAGAAGAAGAAACGAGGCCCCAAACCCTATAGTCTTTATTTGGACCACATTATTCGCAAATCACTGGCTGCTCATTACTGTCGGGACCAGCACGTAAGGCCACAGAGGGACATTTTTGTCATTAAGGTATGTGGTGGTGACTTGAGGAAAGCATTTCTTGGATGTTTCAGCTTGAATGTGATCTTGATTTTTGTTGTGTTCGTTAGGACACTGAGGATGCCCTGATGATGAACCTCAGAGACAGTCAGATTCTCAATCATAAACAGAATTTGGAATGGAACTGGGTTCTGATCAGTACCATACTCAAGGTATGAGATTTTGGATTAAAGTACTGTGCTGTGTCCGTGGAATGGGTGGGTCTATTCCCACTATATTTTAAAATGCAAAATTATGTCACAGGCGTGAACTACAATTTCTGAAAAGTGTACGTTGATGTTCCAAATTTTGGGGTCGGTAAGAGGTTTTTTTTTTTTTTATTTTTATTTTTTTTTTTTTCTCCCCCGTTTGTACTGTACAGTGTTGGGCAAGTTACTCTGAAAATGTAATTAAATTACTGATTGCTGATTACTCCTTTGAAAAGTAATCAAATTACTGTTCTGATTACTTTATTTCAAAAGTAATTAGTTACATTACTCGTTACGTTACTTTTTTTTTTCCTGTTCATCCACGAAATTTATGTGAAATTGTGAACTTGTGTGTTGCCTAACATCCCAGCATAAATGCTCCGATAAAATATTTGTTTTTATGGCATCAGTTTTAGATATGTTTTAGATATTTTATGTTTAGACAGTTCTATTTTGCGGGAGTCCCGCAAATCATTTTATTCTATCGCATCCCGCACACACATGAGTCTCTCCGCGCCCGCACCTGTACTCGCCCATCAAGTCTTCTACCGCGCAAGTCTTGTACTCCCTGTTGCGTCGAGTCCAGTGCCAGTGAATTAGAGACCACTCTTGCTGGACTCGACAACAGAAGCTGGTCCGTTGCTCTCCGCACCCGGTACGTTCTCAATAAATTTTAATGTGCCGTGCTGCCCTTTCAGAGGTTTTAAATTGGATATGGAGTATTTCACTGTTGAAAAGGATTTCTTCCCATCTAATTGACAACGCACAATAATGTCCTTGCCTTTGACAGAAATAAAATAAAAATAATGATTGTATTTTCAGCTACAGAACGTGTGCTTTCCTCTCTCCATGCTGATTATGTTTTCATTGGTAGTATCCGCCTCACAGGCGCTTTCCAGTCATAGTTCTCAGGTAAAGGACGCTGCGTGTGCTAGCCAACACCCTTTTTACAATCTACATGATAAATCACATTCTGTCGGCAATGATGTAACGCAGCGGTAACGCATCCTTGTAACTATATGCTAATTACTAATTTGGAAATTATAAGGTGTTAAGTTACTCTGTTACTAAAAAAATAATCAAATTACAGTAACGCGTTACAAAGTAATGCGTTACTGCCCAACAATGGTACTGTAAACAGTAAAATTTTCAGTAGCCATTACTTCAGGCTTCAGTGTCACATGTTTCTTCAGAAATCATTCTAATATGCTGATTTGCTGTTTTAAGAAACATTTCCTATTATCAATGTGGAAAACAGTGTTAATTTCTTTAAAAAAAAAAAAGAATATTTCAACTTTTGAACGCTACTGTATGCCTGATAAATGCTATATTATTATATCATGTCATTCAAAAGTTTGTAATCAGTAACATTTTATGATTTTTTTTTTATGTTTTTTTTTTTTTTTTTTTTTTTTTTCCTTATCAAGGCTGTATTTACTTAAAAATATAAAAATATAATTTATTCCTGTGATGCAAAGCTGAATTTTCATCAGCCATTACTCCAGTCTTCAATATGACACGATCCTTCAGAAATCATTCTAATATGCTGATTTATTACTTTTATTATCAATGTTGGAAACAGTTGTGCTGCTTAATATTTTTTTGGAAAAATGGATTCTTTTTTAGGATTCTTTGATGGGGGGAAAAAAAAAAAGTTAAAAAGAACAGCATTTATTTAACATATAAAAATTTTCTAACAATATAAGTCTTTACTATAACTTTTTTTTTTTTTTAATCAATTTAACACATCCTTCGTGAATAAAAGTATTATTTTTTTCCAAAAAAAAGGAAAACCTTTAAATGGTATGCAATGTGGTATCTCTTCTAATTTGTTTTATTAATTTTGTTTCAGTGGCCAAACGCAAGCCTTCGGAACAACAAAGAGGAACAGATGCATAAGTAAGCATAAAACTTCAGTTTCCTATTCTTAGAAATCTTCTTAATACTTTTTGTCACCCATTCATTGCTGTAAATCCTACACTTTCTTTTTCAGGTTTGTGCGAAGGCTACTATTCTTCTACAAGCCTAGCAGCAAGCTGTACGCTAGCCTGGAGCTGGACCACAGCAAGGCCAGGCAATTAACGGTGGTGGGCTGTCAGTTCATCGAGTTCCTCCTGGAGTCAGACGAGGTGAGAAGAAAAGATCTCAAAGATTTGAGCCTATTATTTATCACCCATTATTTACTCACTGTCATGTGGCTCCAAACCCATATCCCTTTCTTCCTTCCAATTCCAATTTGTGACTTTGGACTACAAAAACAGTCATAAGTCACCTGGGTATATTTGTAGCAATAGCCAAAAATACATTGTATTGGTTAAAATGATCGATTTTTCTTTTATGCCAAAAAAAATCATTAGGATATTAAATAAGGATCATGTTCCATGAAGATATTTTGTTAATTTCCTATTGTAAATATATCAAAAATATGCATTGCTAAGAACTTCATTTGGACAACTTTAAAGGCGATTTTCTCAATACTTACAGGTTTTTGCACCCTCAGACTCCAAATTGTTGTATCTCAGCCGAATATTGTTCTATCCTCACAAACCATTTATCAATGGAAGCTTATTTATTCAGCTTTCAGATGATGTATAAAACTCATTTTTAAAAAATTGACCCTTATGAATGGTTTTGTGGTTCAGGGTCATATTGAGTTTCATCGTAATGACATTGTCTTTACAGGATGGACAGGTCTATCTTGAGGACCTGGTGAAGGACATTGTGCAGTGGCTGTCCTCGTCCTCTGGTCTAAAACCAGACCGTAGTCTGCAGAGCAACGGCCTCCTCACCACTGTCAGCCAGCACTACTTCCTCTTCCTCGGTACTCTCTCTGCCCACCCGCAGGGTGTTAAGATGCTTGAGAAGTGCAGCGTCTTCCAATGGTTAGTCCAGGACGATATAGAGATACACAATATTTTGGTATCTTCCTATATTAGCCTTACATCTCATTGTTTCGACAGCCTGCTGAACCTGTGCTCCCTGAAGAACCAGGACCATCTTCTGAAGCTGATCGTTTCCACACTGGACTACAGCCGGGATGGCTTAGCACGAGTCATCCTCTCGAAGATCCTCACCGCTGCCACCGATGTAAGAAACGGACGTAATGCCCTTTGACCCTGTGAATGTGTTTACCTCAGTGCCATACTGGTAAAAGCAATCCCCTGTGCTAAAAGATCCCTAATGTAATTCTCGAATGTTATTTTGGCACAGAACTGCAGGCTGTACGCCACCAAGCATCTGCGGGTGCTACTTCGAGCTAATGTGGAGTTCTTCAGCAACTGGGGTATTGAACTGCTGGTGACCCAGCTACACGACCGCAACAAGGCCGTCTCGGTGGAGGCTTTGGACATACTGGATGAAGCCTGTGAAGACAAGGTGAAGTCAGTTAAGACATAAGGGCAAAAGAGAGAATGTTATTGACATTGAGAAGTTGAACTTGGCAGAAGGTCATGTTATTTAACTGAACCTGGTTTAAGTAAATAAAACGTGTTGATTTTGGAGGCAAATGTTAATTAAATATTCTGTGCCACAATAGCTGTGTTCCAGGAATCTGTCAGGATGATCTATAAACAGCCAGTATCTAGGCCAAACCTTCCCAGAGTATTAATGTTTGACAGTTACATCGTTGCTTGTGAATACATGTCTAATTACATGTCTGCTTTTTTTTATTATCATCATCTTAGGCAAACCTGCATGCTCTGATTCAGATGAAGCCAGCACTAACTCACCTGGGTGATAAGGGTGTGCTGCTGCTGCTACGGTAAAGTTCAGACATTCCCTGTATAGCTACTCCCATATAACTTGAAGGTTCACTATATATTTCTCTCACATATAAGCAAAATTTTCAGCGTCATTACTCCAGTTTTCAGTGTCACATGACCTTTCAGAAATCATTCTAATATGCTGATTTGCTGTTCAAGAAACATTTTTATTATTATCAATACTTAAAACAGTTGAGTATATTTTTTTCAGGATTTTTTGATGAATAGAAAGATCCAAAGATGAGCATTTATCTGAAATAAAAAGCTTTTGTAACATCATTATATATGATCATATTATGCTGGTTTGGTGCTCGAGACACATTTCTTATTATCAGTGTTAAAAACTGTTGCTGAAATGGTGACGTATACATTTTACAGGATTCCTTAATGAATGTAATTGAAACGAAAAGCATTTATTTGAAATGGAAATGTTTTGTAACATTGTAAGCGCAATGACTGAGCATTGAGTTCACATGAGCAGACTTGTCTTGACATTCGAATGAAATAACACGAACTTGGAATAAACATCTCAAACGCTCAAATTTTGACAAAACACTTAAGTCATTTTAAAGAATTGGCTGAAAAGTTTAGTTAATCTTTAAGATTAAAAGAGAAGTGCATTTCCAGAATGAAAATTTCCTGATAATTTATTCACCCCCATGTTTTCAGTTGCAAAAAAAATAGTTTTTTGAGAAAAATGTTCCAGGTAAAGTGGACTTCAGTGGTGGACAATGTGTTGAAGGTCCAAATTGCATTTTCAATGCAGCTTTAAAGGGCCCCAGCCGAGGAGTAAGGGTCTTTTCTAGTGAAACGATCAGTCATTTTCTGAAAAAAACAAAAAAAAATGTATATACTTTTTAACCAAAAATGCTCATCTTGCACTAGCTCTGCGATCCGCATGTGTGTCTTCACGCATTACATAATCACGTTGGAAATGTCACACATCGTTATTTCTTTGTCTGTGTACTTTGGTTCGAAAAAGAACGGTAGGGCAAAAAACTCCATCTCATTTTCTCTTCCAACTTCAAAATTGTCTGACTTGACATTCTCTTTGTAAACACTGGTCATACTTCCACCTCATCACACGTATGTGATTACGTAATTTTTTGGCTGGGATCGTGTAGAGCCCTTTGAAACTGCAATTTGGACTTTCAACCAGTTGGCCACCATTGAAATCAACTATATGGAGAAAAATCCTGGAATGTTTTCCTCAAAAACATTAATTTCTTTTCAACTGAAAGAAAGACATGAACATGTTTTCTTTAAATTGTGTTTAAATGACTTACAGTAAGGTTGAAAAAGGTCTGTTTTGCATAAGAAACATCTCCTTTTCATCTGATAATGTGGCGTCCATTTTTTAGGTTTTTGTCCATCCCAAAGGGTTTCTCCTATCTGAATGAAAGGGGATATGTCACTAAACAACTGGAAAAGTGGCAGAAGGTAATGTATCTTTACTGTTATTCTGCACTGTTAAAAGTGTTTTAAGGGTGTAACGGTACACGTATTCGTAAATTTTCAGTACGGGTCTTTCGGTATGCATGTGTACCGAACAAGTACAGCATTTTTTTTCCACCGGGAAATTCAAAAAATAAATGGCATTTTAACAGTCTTTGGTGTGGCATGACAGATCGGTGTATAAACGCCTCGGAGAGCTGGTTCAGAAACGTGCTGGTTTAAACACAAGCATTGACTAGAGTAGATGCGATCAGCTCTGGTTCCTATCGCGCCGCGGACTTGGCAGTGTAAAAGGAGTCCATACAAATGGCAGCGCGAAGTGTGTGTGTGAACGCGATCATTCCTTTCTCTGTACTAACCTCAATAAAAGTGAATCCACATCTCATGCATCATGTAATCTTTCAATCAGTGTTTCAATCGCAGAAAGACGTCATCAAAACAGCATGGAAATAAAACGTCACATAGCATTTCATTTACCTCAGGCAAGTCATCAGCGTCCACAGCTTGTTAGTTCACTAGAGAAATGAAGTCTAGAGAAAAGCATATCGTGAAATATTACACTAAATACTCATTATATTGTACGTGTTGTACTTCACCTGTTAGTCTTAATTATTTAATGTATGTTTAAATTAATCTGTTATGACAGCCACTGTGTAATTGAATGTATTTTAACAAAGTCTTTTTACAATTTATAAGTTAACTGCATTATGTGCAATTTACTTGTTTGCATACAACTTTTTTAGTGTTGATTATTATATTTAAAAATAAATAGTAATTGAATTTAAGTTTGGGTTAAGTTGTTAAATGTAACCTTATAATGTAAAAGGGCTCCCTATAGTTTAAAGCATAAACTGAAGTAGATTTTTATCACTAAAAATTTTCAATTTTAATTATGGCGGAAAATTTTAAATATAGAGCAACTTGTTCAGTAAACCACTGTTTATTTAAAAAAAAAAAAGTTTTGTTTTTCCCCCTGCTGTACCAAAAACATACCGACCTGTGAAGCTAAAACCGAGGTACGTCTCGAAATGTCATATATGTGTACCGTTACACCCTGTGTTTGATTGTTTTATTTACATCAATAAAATATATTGTGCACTTGTTTGTTTTTATTATTTGACATATATATATATATATATATATATATATATATATATATATATATATATATATATATATATATAATATATATAATTTGATATATATATATATATATATATATATATAAATCTCAAACGATTAATCGCGATTAATCGCATACAAAATAAAAGTTTAAGTTTGCCTAATAAACGTGTGTGTACTGTGTGCAATTATTATGTATATATAAATACAAACACATTCAGGTAGATATATAAGAAATATTTACAAGTATATGTATTTTTTATAATTTTTATATCATTTATATTATATATAAATACAAATATTTTTTACATAGATAACATATTTCTCTTAAATATATACATTAATTCATGTGTATTTATATATACATAATAATTACACACAGTACACACGCATATATTAGGCAAACTTAAACTTTTATTTTGTATGCGATTAATCGCGATTAATCATTTGACAGTCCAATATAAATATATATATATATATATATAATATATATATATATATAATATACGATTTCGGTACAACAGAAAAAAATCTACTATGCTAGGTTTTTTCCATTTATTTTAAACGGACAGTAGTACAAATTTAAAAAAAAAATCTACATGTGAAAATACTAAATATTATATCAAATGAATGTCTTATATAGGCTAGAAAATCTGCAGTACATGTATACATGCAAGGAATAAATACTTGAAATATATTTAATTTAGTTAACTGAATTGTGGGAATTGTTACTACTAAAAATGTAATTAAAGAGCTCTCTAATTGTAATTCTTACTAGTAAAAATTCAGTTGTAGAGCTCTAATTAAAAATGAGTGGAAGTGAATGGAGATATGACTAGTAAAAATTCATTTGTAGAGCTCTATTGTAATTATAGAGCTCTCTAGTTCAGTTGTTACTAGTAAAAATGCAATTACGACGAGTAATAAATAAATAAATAAAGTAAAATATTTAAGCTAAAACGGCCTGCCATAGCAGACGGTTGAGTGCGCAAGTCTTTAAAGTTACGTTATGCTCCTTTGTCAGTGAGAGACGCGTTCAGAATCAGCACATGGTCACCGTCTAGTGGTCTTTGTTTTCAAATGCGCAACTCACCGCATTCGCTGTTCTTCTGCCGGCGGTTATCAAACTGAGTTGCATTACTGCGGGATTGAGGGTGAATTGCCTGTATTCGTTGTAAGGCCTCATATTCAAGTATTCAAGTAGCTTTTTTTAATATTAACCCTCTAGTTAAAGAGAATTCTATTTCAAGTGTACCACGCATGAAGTTGTCAACATGATGTAAATGTTAAACAAATCACTTAAATATCTTTGCAGAAAAGATGCATGAACTACATCTTGTGCAAGCTTGTCTTATTATATGTTCAGAAATAATGAGGAAAATGCTTTAAAAAATCTCAGAAGTCAAGGTAATTCAAATTCAAAATGACAGAAGGTATAACACCAGTAGGCTATTAATAACCATAAATGTTCTGTAAAAACAATGAACAGCAGCTTTCAGCCTGTCACCATGATTCAAACATGAAATATCAGACATACAGTAGTAGTTCTTCACAGGGTTTTTTTTTTATTGGATTGCGCTGCTATTCCGTTGTATTTTCTATGTAAACATGGACACTGTTGCATTCGCATCTCTTGCATAAAACAACAGTCTGAAAACGCTGTGGGCAAGTTAAAAGAAGTTCACTCCCATCTTCTTGCATGTTTTTCCTATTTGACTGCCCACATTGCATCTTTGTCAGCACAGAAGCGCATACTGTGTGAATGGCGCCTAGTGATATGAGCGTGTCACAAGTGAGCGGTTAATCACGTGCACCGACATGCAGTTGCATCGTTCTTTTCTCTTTACTGTTATCATTGGCATATTGTCAAAGTGTCTAATTCTAACATTTGTTAATATTTATTTTCAAAATCACAATTCCTCGATTTCTAACAAATAAAATCGTGGCAAAACATGATTAGATTTTATCGATAAATTTGAATTTAAAGTATGCAAACTCAGGCTTACTGTACCCATTCTGTCCAATCATCTTTTTCTCCTGTAGGAATACAATCTCAAGTATGTGGACCTCATAGAGGAACAGCTAAATGAAGCGCTCACTACTTACCGTAAACCAGTGGATGGAGATAACTATGTGCGACGGAGCAACCAAAGGTTTTCCTTGGAAACTTTTTGTTTTTAATGCATCAGAAGCCTGTATTATGATTTGGAAGGAAGTCATCCAAAACTTTTTCAGCATCTAAAATATTTTCCTACAGGTTACAAAGACCAAATGTTTTTCTTCCTATCCATTTGTATGGGCAACTTGTACATGATAAGACAGGCTGTCATTTGCTCGAAGCTCAGGTATGTGGTTTAAAATAATTTGTGCCAGACCCTGATGCATTTCTTTATATAATGCCTCTTGTTTTCTGTCTCTAACAGAATGTAGTTTCAGACCTGAGCTACACAGTGCGCTGTCCATTGCTGGACAAATGGGATGGCATCAAACAACTTAAAGCTGCTCTTTGGGCCCTGGTGAGCGGCTGTGTGTTTGTGTGTGTGTGTGTGGGTTTATGGTCTACGAAGACACAAATGTGTATAATGACATAGGTGTTACAAAGAAAGCATGGTTTATGAGGACACTTCCTGCGTCCTCCACTTCCACCTCAACTTCCTGTTTTCAGAATTTGCCTTGTGAGGACATTTTTAAGACATGTTCAATTTTTTTTCATTACAGTCTTTGTGTTAATAATAATTAGCAGTAGCATTAGTAATATTTTTTTAAAGCTTGAACTCTTTACTCTGCTTTCTTCAAGGGAAACATTGGCACATCTAACTGGGGATTGAACCTGCTACAAGAAGAGAATGTAGTTCCAGATATCGTCGCTCTTGCCCATGACTGTGAGGTTCTGTCTATTAGGGGGTATGTGCTCTTGATTACAGGATCAACCTGGCTGCATGTGGCCAATAATGGCAAAATTTAGATATGGCATTTAAGTCAAATGCACAAATTAGGATTTAGGTGGGTAGTGCATTTGTTCTGACACGGTGGCTTCCAAAAAGCTCAAAATAGCTTAACAAGCATACATTTTGAGACTAATTGCTTGATGGAAAAAAACTGTAAAGAAAAGATCTCTGAAGTTATTACACTGACCAAAATTATAAACGCAACACTTTTGTTTTTGCCCCCATTTTTCATGAGCTGAACTCATGAACTATGTACACAAAAGGCCTATTTCTCTCAAATATTGTTCACAAATCTGTCTAAATCTGTGTTAGTGAGCACTTCTCCTTTGCCGAGATAATCCATCCACCTCACAGGTGTGGCATATCAAGATGCTGATTAGACAGCATTATTGCACAGGTGTGCCTTAGGCTGGGAACTAGTGATGGGAAGTTCGGATCATTTTACCGACTCGGTCCTTTGAGTCTCGTTCAGCAAAATGAACGAATCTTTTTTCGAGTCATTTCGTTCATTTTGTTCATTTTAGCAAAATATAATTAAAATGTCACGTTTTACTTCCCTAACACATCTACTGCTTACACAAACGTTGATCACACTACAAACAAAGCAAAACTATAATGCTATAAGAAACAGAAAATATTAATTCATTGTTTACCTGTGTCTTTAGTCTATGATTCGCTCACCTCACCTCTTATCTGACAAGATTTCGGGTTTGAGTCGTTCGTTCATCACCTGACAGCCCAATTAGCTTAACCAACGCAGCCTGAGCCGGAAAGAGAATTGATTAGTTCATTTCTCGAGTCCTCGGGTTTGAGTCGTTCGTTCATCACGTGACACCCCCGTAATGTTAACCTATGCAGCCTGAGCCGGAAAGAGAATTGATTAGTTCATTTCTCGAGTCCTCGGGTTTGAGTCGTTCGTTCATCACGTGACATCCCCGTAATGTTAACCTATGCAGCCTGAGCCGGAAAGAGAATTGATTAGTTCATCTTTTGAGTCTTCGGGTTTGAGTCGTTCGTTCATCACGTGACAGCCCCATAAGGTGAACGAACGACTCTAAAACAGGTGAACTAATTCCAGTACAGGACCTAATAGGATGTTGCGCATGCGCGACTGAACGAATCACTCGCCGAGACGACTCGTTCGTCCCGAGTCACATTAAAGATTCGTTCAAAATGAACGAATCGTTCAAGAACGACCCATCACTACTGGGAACAATAAAATGTGCAGTTTTATCACGCAGCACAATGCCACAGATGTTGCAAGTTTTGAGGGAGCGTGCAATTGGCATGCTGACTGCAGGAATGTCCACCAGAGCTGTTGCTCGTGAATTGAATGTTCATTTCTCTACCATAAGCCGCCTCGAAAGGCGTTGCAGAGAATTTGGCAGTACATCCAACTGGCCTCACAACCACAGACCACGTGTAACCACACCATCCCAGGACCTCCACATCCAGCATCTTCACCTCCAAGATCGTAAGACCAGCCACCCGGACAGCTGCTGCAACAATCGGTTTGCATAACCGAAGAATTTCTGCACAAACTGTCAGAAACCGTCTCAGGGAAGCTCATCTGCATTCTCGTTGTCCTTATCGGGGTCTCGACCTGACTGCAGTTCGTCATCATAACCGACTTGAGTGGGCAAATGCTCACATTCGATGGCGTCTGGCACTTTGGAGAGGTGTTCTCTTCACGGATGAATCACAGTTTTCACTGTACAGGGCAGATGGCAGACAGCGTGTATGGCGTTGTGTGGGTGAGCGGTTTGCTGATGTCAACGTTGTGGTTTGAGTGGCCCATGGTGGCGGTGGGGTTATGGTATGGGCAGGTGTATGTTATGGACAACGAACACAGGTGCATTTTATTGATGGCATTTTGAATGCACAGAGATACTGTGATGAGATCCTGAGGCCCATTGTTGTGCCATTCATCCACGACCATCACCTCATGTTGCAGCATGATAATGCACTGCCCCATGTTGCAAGGATCTGTACCAGGGTTTCTGCGGGTCTTAAAAAGTCTTAAGTCTTAAAAATTAAGGCCTTGAAAAGGTCTTAAATCAGAGCAGAAAGTCTTAAATTCATAGGATCATTTTCATAATTTTCACAAGGGATTGTTTACTCATGTGTTTCACTTTAAACTGAAGCGAAAGCGTAATTTCTGTTCTACATGGCTTAGGTCGCTCAATATTCACTAAACAATACACGGTAGATGGTATGTGCTACTTCATCTGTCAGTCACCCGAAGAACTTGTCGTTTTGATTTTTTTATAGTAATAATAATTTAGTTTACAGAACAGACAATACAATTAAAACTGAATGCGGCTGCTCAATGCAGTGTGCCGAACGACAGTCGCATCACAGATCAGATTTCATTTATCACGTAAAGTGAGTCGAGCTGACTGACAAGAAGAGAGAAGTGACAAAGATAAGACTATGGCGGAAGAGTTTCAAAACGAAATGCAA
Organism: Cirrhinus mrigala; assembly: GCA_036247105.1. NCBI lineage: Eukaryota > Metazoa > Chordata > Actinopteri > Cypriniformes > Cyprinidae > Cirrhinus > Cirrhinus mrigala. The sequence continues at coordinate 17,954,569 of CM070027.1, read as the reverse complement.
AAGCGCCTGTTTTAAAAATATTTTGGATTTTGAAAAGCCTGTTGACTTCTGCCATTTATCTAAGGTGATAGTGAAAGTTTCATATTTATTTGGTTCCACAGTTTTGCTTATTTTTATTTATTTCAACTGTGTATTATTTTTTTATTATATATTAAGCATGCAAGGTGTATGCCGTGCTTCCAAGCTTTCTTATTCGTTTTGCTAATAAACGTTCTACGTTTCTTGTTTATTTGGTAACAGTGTTTTTCAAATTTCGCATCCCAGTTGCTCAAAAAAATAAAAAACCTTTAGTTCTATAGTAATATTAGCATATACATATACACATACAGTAGGCTAAGCACACGTAATGCGCCATTCCCGCGTTCGCGTCCACGCCATAATAAACGGTCCAGCACCGAGAAAAAGAAAACGAAAAAAGCCAAGATGACGCCCGTGTATCACTTTCAGGTGCGTTCATAATCCTGAGAAACTTTTTTGGCTGTTGACGTTAATAATGTGTTTTAATGTCGGTAATAATTTTACCACCACCAACGCACCTGCCTAACTAGTTTCCATGGCTTAAAATGCAGTAACCTATAAACAATGAGGCAATACTGATCGGTTAATTAAAAATAATCATATGTTTTCATTAAATAACACTGTTAAAATACATAATGTGGGCCAATACGAAGTAAACAATTTATTACATATTACAGATGCCTGCAAAGGGCAATAATAATTGTTTTTGTTACACTTACGTCCTGATCAGATCGTTGTTTAATAGTGATCAAACATTTAATTCAAATATCCACTCAATCTTGTGATAGAAATGCTACAAGCCTCTATAATTTCTTTAACAAAAACATTTGGACATCACAATCCTTGCCAAAATTAACCATAGTTTTATCGTAGTAAAACTGCTTAATTTTCTTTTGTGTTTTCTGGATGCTTGAGACAATAAAATCAATTAGACAACTGTATTAGGCCTAATAAAATAATCATAGGTAACTGTCTAGATCTACAACTGTAATTCAGAAATAACACAATTTAACTGTTCATTTACTTTTATATTTTATTACATTTCTATTTTGACCCTGTAGGTGTGCTTTTTTTGTTGTTGTTTTTTTACTTCCATAATGAGGGAGGGGGCACAACAATACAATTCTGCTTAGGGCACCCATTTGGCCAGCAGTGCCCCCCTATTTACAAGCTACTTAAAACCGAAGGAAACTTAAGAAAAGAGGGAAAACTCAAACAAACTAAAAACAAACAACTGCTTGATGCCAAATTGCCACTAATTTAAAAGCGAAAGTAAAATGTGCACGGAACTTTTAACGAAGGAAAACTCAAACAAACTAAAAACAAATGATTTCTAGACACTGAATTGTTGCTGTATTGTTTTTCTTTCGTGTTTTTTTTTTTTTTTTTTTTTTTTTTTCCTTACATTTTTTTTAGTTGGTCACAAAAAGGTCTAAAAAAAGTCTTAAATTTACCCTCATAAAACCTGCAGAAACCCTGTGTACACAATTCCTGGAAGCTGAAAACGTCCCAGTTTTTGCATGGCCAGCATACTTACCGGACATGGCACCCGTTGAGCATGTTGTTCCACTTCCTGCCAATATCCAGCATCTTCACGCAGCCATTGAAGAGGAGTGGACCAACATTCCACAGGCCACAGTCAACACCCTAATCAACTCTATGCGAAGGAGATGTGTTGCACTGCGGAGGCAAATGGTGGTCACACCAGATACTGACTGGTTTTCGGCCGGACCCCCCCCCCCATTACAGTAAAACTGCACATTTTAGAGCGGCCTTTTATTGTGGCCAGCCTAAGGTGCACCTGTGCAATAATCATGCTGTCTAATCAGCATCTTGATATGCCACACCTGTGAGGTGGATGGATTATCTCGGCAAAGAAGAAGTGCTCACTAACACAGATTTAGACAGATTTGTGAACAATATTTGAGAGAAATAGGCCTTTTGCATACATAGAAAATGTCTTTGATCTCTGAGTTTAGCTCATGAAAAATGGGGGAAAAAACAAAAGTGTTGTGTTTATAATTTTGGTCAGTGTATATAGGGCCCTATGATTTTTGTGATGCAGAAAACGCAGACAGAATGGCAGAATCCAATGATACAAATGGAATTTACTGTATAATGCAGAATGTCACAGAATTTGCCAAATTTTGGGTGAATAAATCAAAAGTAGGTCAGTACACTTGAGTCAAAACACCATATGGACTAGTGTCTGCGAATATTAAGCTGCAAAAATACTATTTTAAATATGAATCCTGCATGTTCTGCTTGTCTGTGTGTGAATGAACTGCTCTGAGAATCACTTCATGAGCATTTTACTGTTTCTTTTGAGAAAAACTATCGTCATATCATATACAAACAGAAAATTTAAGGTCTTCACAGCAACCCGTCAAAAAAAAAGTTTGGTTTAACTTGAAGAAATTGTGACAAAAGAATATTACTTAATGTGATTATAGTAGTACTACTACTAATAATATTATTAAAACGTTATTTTATAAGGAATATGTACCAGAATTTATTTACCAGAAAAATGTATTTCTGGAAAAATAAATAAATAAAATAATAATAAATTAATTTGATTTAATTTATTAGTTAAAATTTGTATAAAAATCAACTAATTAAAGATGCTTTTGATAAAAATGTAATGAAATTGTTAAAATGGAATCGAGAAAATGAATTTGGTAAAAATCAAACTAAATTTGAGGGGGAAAAAAGAATAAATCAAATTAAACGTACGTATAGGGCCGTAAAATTGCATTTTTGTTCAACTTTTAATAAATTGTTGTTAAATTGTGTACGTTTTATAATTTTCAATTATTTAGAAATGCTTTTTAATTCATATTTTTTAATTTAACCATTAAAACAAAGTCTAGACAAATTAAAACGGGAAATAAACGGAAACCAGAAAAATTAAAAATATCGAGAAAAAAACTGATTTCACGGGGCACTAGTTATAATGCGAACATATAAAGTAGCCAATGATTTTTTTTTTTTTTTCTTTTTAGAAAATGTATGATTCTAGTTATCACCCATAAAATGACAAAAATAAGATGCTTACATTGCAACACACACTGGTTGCACAACTGGGTGACTAGACATAGGGTGACTGAAAGTTAACGGTGAACCCCTCTAGACACTTCCGCAGTTTCAAAATGACTTTCTCAGAAACCATTTTTTTTCTTGCATGACTCTGTGAATTGTGTCATACCTCCTCCCTGACTGTTTGGAAATCTTGCATTCTTTGGTTTTCATAGACTCTATCTTTGGTGTGTTTCTGTTGCGTTTTTTCCTTACTCTCATAATTGCTTTTTTTCCCCCCTCTCTCAGGACATGTCTTTATGTTCTGGGACTCATTTCGAAAACTAAACAAGGATGTGAGCTTCTCAAACTGCATGGTTGGGATGCAGTTAGGCACAATCGCAGACAGCTTTGGCCTGTGGTGCCAGATGAGGTGGAGCAGAGCCAGAACCTACAGCAGCAGCAGCAGCAACAACAGCAACCCCTCATCCACCTGTCCTCAGCTCCCAGCACCCTCAGCCTAAACTCTGAATCCACCAGCTCTAGACACAACAGCGAAAGTGACTCCACTCAGCCTAGTGAGTGCCGCTCCCATCCACGCATTCATGACTAATGGCCCTTAGTGTATCACTGTGGTTTAGGGTGGAGGTCCTCCTTACCACTTTTCAGATGGGCCCTATATCTTGTCATTTGCTTTTATTGTTCGCTTACAATCTGAATGCATTGAAGTGCTGTGAAGGTCTTCAACATGGTTTCATTTTTAGATATTTAGCCTTAATTTCAACTACTAAATATTAGATCAAGATGATTTAAAGGATTAGTTCACTTCCAGAATAAAAATTTCCTGATAATTTACTCACCCCATGTCATCCAAGATGTTCATGTCTTTCTTTCTTCAGTTGAAAAGAAATGACGGTTTTTGAGAGAATCATTCCAGGATTTTTCTCCATATAGTGGACTTCAATGGTGATCAACAGATTGAAGGTCCAAATTGCAGTTTCAGTGCTCTACATGATCCCAGCTGAGGAGTAAAGGTCTTAAATAAACGTTTTCTTAAAAAAAAAATAAATAAATAAAAAATTTAAAAAAATTGTCCACTCTATGGAGAAAAATCATGAACTTCTTGGAAGACATGGGGTGGACATGGTTTAAATTTTTAGGAATTTATTTAAGCACAAATGCTATATCTAGAACCACGAATTCTTTGCAACCTTCCGTTCTATGAAATTTTGAGATGCTTTTTCCTTCCTTTTTTTGTATTGGGGTTGTGTAACTGTTGTGTAATTTCTTTCACATGCATTTAATATCAAATAAGACAAAACTTATAGACTCTTTTAGTCAGAATTTATCTGGCCTAGACTAAGTGTGAGTTATGTGAAATGTTATCTATAAATTTTGGAGTGATTCACTTCAAATAGTTGGAAATATCTTTAAAGCCATTCCCAGATTTGTAAGAGTCAGCAAACTAGCAGTTTGTTTCCAACTGCACCTCTAATTTAGCCATAAAAAGGTATCTTTCTTACTTAATGAAATGGCTGGGCTTGCATTTATATAGAGTGGTGTTCTAGACATGGCTTAGAATAATAAATGAATCATTACTCACTGACTGGTTTTAGATGACAAAGCACAGGCAGTAATCCTGACTCATATAGAAACTGAGAAATGGGAAAAGATTTTCTTGGTACACTCTTTGAAGAGGTCATGAACTGCCTTTTTTTATTATTTTGTATTGTTCTCTGAGCTCCCCTTATAATAGCATTAAGATTTTTGCTTAAAAACACATCATAGTTTAGAAGTAATTGGCTATTTTTGTCTGCTCATCAAAACACTTAAAAAAGTAAATGCCCATTGCTATGATTGGCTAAAAGTTGTGTATGTTTGACAACACACGGCCTTCAAAGATAAACGCTCCTGTGGTTTATGTAAAAAAAAAAATAGTTGGCACATATCAAAAGATCTGTAATAACAGACTAAACAATAGTGACAACATAAAAGCAACTACTCACGCATCTTGGTGCAACATTACTGTCGGATTCAGTGTAGCTGGCACAACATTGTCTTTTAGTTTCAATCTTTCTGAAAATCCCACATCAGACTGTGCCTTGAAGGACTGACGTGCTCTGAAACTTCATTAAAAGTAAAGTTCATCCACTCTTTCCTAATGTTGAGATCAGAAGGAAGGCAATTCAAAGACGTTTTTCCACAACTTGGTACTGCACAGTGTCTTGTTGTATTCAGAGCGATCCTTATCATTTGGTTTCTGAATAGACCCGCATTCGCCTCTCCTTATTTACAGTCGAGGTCAAAAGTTTACATACACCTTGCAGAATATGCAAAATGTTGATGATTTTACCAAAATAAGAAGGATCATACAAAATGCAAGTTATTTTTTTTTATTTAGTACTGACCTGAAAAGAGATTTCACATAATAGATGTTTACATATAGTGCACAAGAGAAAATAATAGTTGAATTTATAAAAAATGGCCCTGTTCAAAAGTTTACATACGCTTGATTCTTAATACTATGTTGTTACCTGAATGATCCACAGCTGGGTTTATTGTTTAGTGATAGTGGTTCGTAAGTCCCTTGTTTGTCCTGAACGGTTAAGCTGCTTGCTGTTCTTCAGAAAAATCCTTCAGGTCCTGCAAATTCTTTGGTTTTTCAGCATTTTTGTAGATTTGAACCCTTTCCAACAATGAATGTATGATTTTGAGATCCATCTTTTCACACTCAGGACAACTGAGGGACTCATATGCAACTATTACAGAAGGTTCAAATGCTCACTGATGTTCCAGAAGGAAACACAATGCATTTAGGGATGGTGATAACTTGTTGAATTTAAAGATCAGGGTAAATTGAAGATTGTTTTGTCTTCTGGGAAACATGTAAATATCTTCTGGAGCTTCTGAAGGGCAGTACTAAATGGGAAAAAAATATATGATATTTAGGCAAAATAAGAAAAATGTACACGCCTCCATTCTGTTCAAAAGTTTTCACCCCCTGGCTCTTACTGCATCGTTTTTCCTTCTGAAGCATCAGTGAGCATTTGAACCTTCTGTAATAGTTGCATATGAGTCCCTCAGTTGTCCTCAGTGTGAAAAGATGGATCTCAAAATCATATAGTCGTTGTTGGAAAGGGTTCAAATACACAATAATGCTGAAAAACCAAAGAAGGATTTGCCTGAAGAACAGCAGGCAGTTTAACTGTTCAGGACAAACAAAGGACTCATGAACAACTATCACTAAACAAAAAAAAAACAACAACTGTGGATCATTCAGGTAACAACACAGTTTTAAGAATCAAGTGTTTGTAAACTTTTGAACAGGGTAATTTTTATAAATTCAGTTATTATTTTCTCTTGTGGACTATATGTAAACGTTTTTTATGTGAAATATCTTAATCAGGTCAGTATTAAATAAAAAACAACATGCATTTTATACGATCCCTCTTATTTTGTTAAAATGAACATTTTGCGGATTCTGCAAGGTGTGTGTAAACTTATGACCTCAACTGTACATGCATTAATTGGTGGGCGGGTAGATGTAGAAGCAGGTGCTGATCATCTTCTATGGAGGCGGTGTTTATCCACACTATTACATCATAAGGTGGCACAAGAAAGTTTTAAGTTCTGAAATCAAAATATCAAGAGAATTTTGGTTTCTCAGTTCCGACCCTTTTAAAACAAACCACACACTGTACTTCTGTGCACGCTATGTACATTTCATCTTGTGGGACATCTAAAAATAACATTTTCTTTTTTAGGCATGTACATCCTGGATGATGACAAGTTAGAAAGTCCTGAGCTTTCAGAGGACCAGCCACTGTACTTCAGACCCAAACTCCTAAAGGACCGCAGTCCCTTCACTATATTAGCCTCCAGTCGACTAGTCCGAAACCGCTTTCTCATCTCCCTCTCGGGAAAGAAACTCCGCAGTACCAGTGACCCCAAAGGCACTGGTAGCAGCAGTAAACTCCATGGTGAGCCTACACTAGGAGGCCTAAGACGGATACGCACAGTTACAGAGCCCTCTATATTCTCTCCAGTTCAAGGAGATGTCTTCAGTCCAGTATTTACTGATGGTCATCTGCCAAAAAGCCCAAGCGTTAGTCTGGATACCTCTTTTGTCAGTAGCAAGACTTCAGAAACTCAGGGCAGCACATCTAGTATTGGGGAGAACAGAGCTGCCGAACGGAGCTCAGGGGTTGGGGACGCCCACCGGGAACAGACCAGTCGGGAAAGATTAGCTGGCGATGGCACGACCTCTGGGGGCGGGGCTCAGTTTAAAAGTCGCAGCCAGAGTTTTAACACAGACACAACCACCAGCGGCATCAGCTCAATGAGCTCTAGCCCATCCCGAGAGACTGTGGGTGGTGTGGACTCTTCTACCATCGACACGGACTGCGTTAGCCTCAATACGGTCATTAGCACTCAAACTGTCAAAACGCTTCATTCTCTCACGCCCCAGTCTAACCACCTGCCCCTTTCCAAATCTAACTCCGTACTGCTGATGCCACCAGGTTCCTCTCATACTTTGCCACGCAGGGCTCAGTCCCTTAAATCGCCTTCTGTTACGACCATTTCAAGCCTGACAGACTGTAGTTTTATGTACACCAGCCCTCGGGACGCATTGGGATACGCTACCCTCAAACGACTACAGCAGCAACGCATTCACCCTTCCCTTTCCCATAGCGAGGCGCTCGCCTCGCCTGCCAAAGACGTGCTCTTCACTGATGCCATCACTATGAAAACTGGCAGCCTGGACTCCAGACTCACACCACGCAGGTAAAGCAGATGGACCAGCAGATGGTGCGAAACTCTTTCCCTTTTCTGTCATTACGTCACCCTTTTTTTTTTAACCTTCTTTCATGCAACATTTTACACTTTACACTAGGGATGTAACGATATTATCAATATCGTGATATGGCAATATTATCGTGTTCACATGACGATATGAAACGATAGGTCTTCCAGACAAAAAAACGTTGTTTTAAAAATGTATTTAAACTTCTTATTCTAACATAAAATGCTTTAAAGTTGTGTTTTGGGCTGTTATGCTTTAGCACAGTATCTGTCAAACGAACTAAAACTGAAAGCACAATATTGTTTAATCCCTTTCGCTGCTCGTTTCAAACTTCGTTCAGGCGATCAGCTTGTGATCTGATGTTTTCCACACCTCAGAATGGCTCCGTTCACAGTAAATGAATGCAGTGCATCGTTTATTGTATGTGCTGTGAGTTCAGCGCGCATTTGGGAACGCAACGGCCACCGGTTATGCTTTATTTTCAGGTCAGATGATTACAGCCTTTCACTAGATTTGTAGTGAGACGCATTTCTGTAAGCCTGTTTTCACTGAAACTGGAGATTTTCTTCAAAATAAAAGCTCTACTGCCGTTTCCGTCAAAATAAAAACTTAAAAAGTGCAGTATGAATTGCTGACAGCTAGCGGTTTAAATGGGTAACGTTACTGCAGTCTAAATTCAAAATATCTCTTTCAAGTGTAGAAATTAGGAAAGAAGTATTGTAATTTCCCTACTGTAGTGTAAAGCAAAAATAATATACCTATGAAATATTAATTTACATTTATTTTGCAGTGGAATTGTTATACAATATATAGCTATAGCTGTCATTGTTTGTATTATTATTATATTTTAATTTGTCTGGCTTCCTAAAACACCAGTGTCAATGTAATTTAAACTGACACAGAACTCTCAAAGTGCATTAGATAGAATAATTGAACTTTAAAATGTACAAAATTATCATTTTTTTTTTTTTTTCAATTCTTCGTCTTTTTTTTTTTTTTTTTTTTTTTTTAAATATCACAATAAATATCATATTGTGGACTTCATATCATGATATTAGCGTACTGTGAGATTTTAATTAGCTACATCCCTACTTTACACCAATTATGTCATGAAATCCATTTTATGCCCAAATTCCATTTTATTTATTTTTTTATTTTATTTTTTTTTTTCACATTCTGTTTTTTCCATTTATATTTTTCTGGATTCCGTTTTAATTTTTCTAGACACTGTTTTAATGGTTAAATTAAGAAATATTCATCAAAAAGCATGTCTAATTAATTGAAACATACACAATTTAACAGCAGTCCCTGCGAAATACGTTTTTTTTTGTTTTGTTTTTTTTTTAATTCAGTTTTATTTTTGGCAAATTCTGTTTTCTGTTAGTTTTTTTTATTTTGTAAAAAAATGTCATGAAACCAACAAAATTACATTTTGTTGGTTTCATGACATTTTATAATCAAAAGCATTTCTAATTGATTTATTATACTTAAAAAGTATATCTATCTATCCATAAAAATAAGTAGTAGTAGTAGTAGTAGTACCATCATTACATTAAGTAATATATCTCTGTCACAATTTCTTCTTCTTCTTGCTGTGAAGACCTTCAAGTTTCTGTTTGTATATCAAATGGTGATATACGGCAGAAGTTGAAAACTGCGAGCGTCACGCACAATTTAATATGTGTGTACTAAACGAAACTGCAGGACTCATACTTAAATTGTATTTTTGTGGCTTAATTTACAACAGACATGATTTCATCATCCAAAATTCAGCATTATACAGTAAATTCCATTTTTATGGCTTGGTTCTGGTATTCCGTCTGTGTTGTCCGTATCGTGAAATTCATAGGGCCCCAGCACCATTATTATCTTGCTCTGAAGGTTTCAAGATATCTTGACTCAAACATTTCTCAGAAGAGTTATTGAGACTTAAGACATTACAAAGGAAGTCAATCTTCTGTAAACTTCCTGTAATATTGTTCCTTTTTGTGATGTGGCTGTGAAACTTATCAGCCTGATAGGATCATAACATCATAAATTCTAGAAATATTAATGTTGATCAGAAAAGAAATGAGCACTAGAGTTCCCCATTAGAGTTAACCCAAAAGCCCCTTTGGGAAGCACTTCTCCCTTTGGAAATAATGTGGTTTGTTTCTGATGGTCCCTCTTAGGTATACTAAAAAGCGCTTCAGATGTCTGGGCCAAGGTTCGAGCAGGCCCCATCGCAGATCTCTGCTACCACGGTGCGTGGACCGTCCCTAGGGCTGACGTTCCCCTCTTTCAATTTGAACATTCACTTCAGTACATTTTTACAGTTCAAAAAAAACCCTAGCCTCCTTGGCTTCTACTTCGTCGTACTTTGCCCAATTCCCCCCCCCCCCCCTTTTCATTTCTCATTAGCGCTCCCACAGCCCATACCTTAACCTGATTCTCTTCAACCATGACTCCTCAGCCCTTAAAATTACCTCCCCACAGTAGGACAAAGTAAACTCTCCTCATACCTCATTGATTGTATGTAGTTCTAAAAAGACTTCTAACCTACGCCCTGTCTCCATCGTCACAGAATTCCTTCTAGTAGTTTGCTGATGTGAACCGAACTGAAACCGATTCCCACAATATTCCCGCATTTGATCCAAAAAGCATGTAGAGGCTTTTGACCTACTGTACTTGCATGATGCAGCTAATGACAAACAGCTGCTCATTCTGAAATGCGACTACACTACACCAGCCTGTTCCCACATTGACAAACCTACCAATCTGCTAGCAAGACCTACAGTAATCCAATATCAGCAAGTAGTTTCCAAAATGTCCAAACCTCCTTTCTTACCGTTTTCTCTCTCCCAATGTTGCCCTTTTTTCCTCTGATCTCTTCTTTTCTGTATGAGTACAGGTTTCTCAAGGCTTTGAGTTTTGCATCTCTGGATAAGGAGGATCTTCTGAGCCCTATCAGTCAGACTTCCCTGCAGCGCTCTTCCTCAGTGCGTTCAATGGTGTCCAGTGCCACATATGGCAATTCCGATGACTACATTGGCCTTGCACTGCCAATGAACATCAACAGCATGTTCCAGGTTATTAACTACTTCATGATCCAGTTTATACCTGGTACTAATATCCATCTCTGGTGATCTGATCCCAGTTTGCCCTTCATACATGGTATTAAAGGGATAGTTCACACAAAAATTAAATTCCGTCAATAATTTCTCACCTTCATGTTGTTCTAAACCTGTAAGACCTTCATTTATCTTTGGAACACAAATTAAGATATTTTTGATGAAATCCGAGAGCTTTCTGACCCTGCATAGACAGTAACTCAACTGACACATTCAAGGCCCAGAAAGGTAGTAAGGACATCATTAAAATAGTCAATTTGACATCAGTGGTTCAACCAAAAAGCATGTCAGTACCAAGTGTCAAAAGGCCTTACAAAAATTAGGGCTGCCCTTGACTAAAGATTTTTCTGGTCAACTAGCAGTCGTTCATTTTAGGCATTAGTCGACTATTAATTGCTTGTTTATTAATAAAGCATATAAATCATAATAATGAGCCCTTAATTGCCTACATAGCATAGTAAGTGCTCAAGCGCATGCAAAAAAATCTTGCCACAGCCAGCAAATATAATAATTTTGAATGTGTTAGAGAGAAACAGCAAGTATACTGCATTAACGTTTTAATAATTTATTGAAAAACTATTGCTTTTGTTTTTTTGGTTTAAGAGATGAAGTCAGGAGACGCTGACTCATCATCTCCACAGTAGTGGATGCACCTTTAGACATGTTTCATACGGATTACATAATGTTTTCCTATTGATGTAGTTCATTTAAAAGTAGACATTTTACAGAGTTTCAAAGTTTTGCGTTCAAGTTTGCAGAAACCGAGACGGCAGAAAGCGCATCGTGTTTGCTGAGTATTTTAAAAGCAAGTGACCACAATGGCGCCTGCATCTGTTTGTGCAATAAGCACGCTACTATTCAGCTTCCACACTCCGTGCAGACACTTGAATACTGCACATTTTTCTCGGTTAACATTAGGTAAATTTGCTACTACATACATATGTGACACTGGACCACAAAACCAGTCTTAATCAGCACGGGTATATTTGTAGCAATAGCCAATGGGTCAAAATGATAGATTTTTCTTTTATGTCAAAAATCATGAGGATATTAAATAAAGATCATGTTCCATGAAGATGTTTTGTAAATTTCCTATAATAAATATACCAAAACTTAATTTTTGACTAGTAATATGCATTGCGAAGAACTTCATTTGGACAACGTTGGTGATTTTTCTCAATATTTTGATTTTGATTTTTTTTTTTTTTTTTTTTTTTTTTTGCATCCTCAAATTTGATTTTCAAATAGTTGTTTCTCGGCCAAATATTGTCCTATTCTAAAACGGTACATCAATAGAACGCTTATTTATTCAGCTTTCAGATCATGTATAAACCTCAATTTCATAAAACTGACCCTTATGACTGGTTTTGTGGTCCAGGGCCACATATTTTTGATGAAAAGCCATATTTGAGGTTGATGAATGATAGGTGAGCGAATGGACATCCTGTCCAGTGTCCTGTATAGACCAGCTGTTAACAATCTGTCACGGACTGCGTAACTTCGCCACTTCCTGTGGATTTTTTTTTTCTGTGACTAATAAAATTTTGGTCTACCAAGCCTCTTCTTGTCAGCTATTAGGGGGCAGCCCTACTCTTGGTATCAAACTACTCATACATGGTATCAAAGGGATAGTTCACCCAAAAATGAAATTTCTGTCAACAAGTACTCACCCTCATGGAGTTTCAAACCTGCAAGACCTTTGTTCATCTTCAGAGCACAAATTAAGATATTTTTAATGAAATCTGACAGCTTTAGACAGCAACGCAACTGACACGTTCAAGGCCCAGAAAGGTAGTAAGAACATTAAAAAAGTCCATTTGACATCAGTAGTTCAACCGAAAAGCAAGTAAACCAAGTGTAAACAAGCATTACAAAAACACCCTTTAAATTTGCATCTAAAACTTGACTTTGTGTTTGCTTTCTACCTAGATTAAAGACATACCATACTTCCAGAAGAGGACAAGTCCACCGTCAGAGGACCGAACAGCAAAGTTCTTCTCGGGAGATTCAGATGGTAAAGACGGGAATGGTTATGTTCCCACTGCATCAGTGTCTTACTATTCTCTCAGTAACTGAATGCTGTTCTTTTCTCAGGTTCCAGTGAAGGATCCAGGCATTCTGTTCTGCGATCTCAGCTTAGTATCACAGAGCTAATTGCGGTGAGCCGTTCGGACCAGCATCAGCTGCTGGGTGCGGAGGAGACTGGCCTACAGGAGCACAATGAGGAAAACTGTCTTTACTGTGCAGGGCTATACGTGCTTGGCTGCAATTTAAACACTCCCACGCAAAGCCGCACAGGTAAGCTGCAGGACGTTTTTGCAGTTTGATCAGATGTTCCTAAAAACCTGAGAGGATGCATGCAATATTGTACTTCAGTCATGGTCATCAGTTACCCTGTATTAGAACATCATTAGTTAATTTGAGTTTCCTCATGTTCTTATACACTCTCAACCCTGTTTTAGACTATCCCGAAGCACCATTCTCGGAATGGTGCAATCAGTCCTTACACAACCTGGAAGTCATGCCTCAGTCTAAGTATTCAGGAGTGTCTGGCTGCAGCGACGCTGTCTCTCAGGGCTCTGGTGGCAGCACACGCAGCACCGAGCTTGTTCTTGGTAAGGTGTTTTTCAAGCTGACAAAAATCTGATTAACAGTTCTATTGTTAATCATTTGCCTGTGCATGCTATCTTTCTGCCAGGGGTGAAAAACATTCCAGAGGACGCTCCAGCCTGCCGTGTTCTTCTGAGGAAGGAGGTGCTCCGGCTTGTCATCAACCTGAGCTCCTCAGTGGGGACAAAAGGGAATGAAACCGGACTCCTCACGTAAGGCAACATTTTCATCCCCACCCATTTCAATTTAAAGGGAAAGTTTAACCAAAACATTTTAATTCTTTCATTAATTACTCACCCTCGTTTCATTCCAAACCCATAAGACATCTTCTAGAAACAAATTAAGATATTTTTAATGAAAACCCCAATTTTCTGACCCTGCATAGACAGCATTGCTACTGAAACATTCAAGGCCCAGAAAGGTAGTAAGGACATCAGTGGATCAACCGTAATGTTAGGAATGTTAATTGAATTTTTAGGTGAACTATCCCTTCAACAAATGCTTTCCTTATTAATTTCTCAACAGAGAGATTATTACTAAATATTGCTGTAACTGGAAGACTCTTTGGCTTAATATTATTAGGGCCCAAGCACTGGTGGTGCGAGGACCCTATTGGAATTGCTCATATTCTTCTTCTCCAAAATGATTTTTGAGGGCCTAAAGGTGTTCAAAAACTTATGAAACTTTGCACACACACCAAAAGTGTTGAAAATTTACGTCTGATATGAGTTTCAGAAGTGGATGTGGCAAAATGCCTTGATAGCGCTACCTTACTAATATGCTCTTAAACTGTGTTTCACATACTTGTATGTTAATTTGGTAGACAAATGTAACACCAATAGCTACAAAAAGTCCCCTGGTGCGAAATCTGAAACCCAGCAGGAAGTCTGCTACTTTGAATTTTCTCTGTTTAAACAAACTCCCCTTAGAGATTTAAACATCAATACCAAATTTAAACAGTCTTATCTAAAGCCCTTTGTGACGTTAATTTGCAATTTTGTTGTTTTCGTTGAAGGGCGTGTCCGTGGTGGCCTTACAAACTTGTTGTAATTCAGGCATACAATGTCTGATCTGCACCAAAATTCACATGTTTGATAACATGTTGAGTCTTGACCTGAACACATGCCCATGTCCATATTCAGTTATAGCCTTAGTGACACCTGCTGGCAACAGGAAGTGGCATGTTTTGCACTCTAACAAACTCCCCATAGAGATTTATTGACATCAACATTTGTATTTGGTCAATTTAATCTAAAGGCCTTTGCGATGTTAAATTGTGAAGATCTTGAGTTTTCGTTAAAGGGCGTGTCCGTGGCGGCCTGACAAAGTTCGATGTTCGATGCCATGGGAATAGACGTTGTTATAACTCAGCCGTACAATGTCCGATCTGCCCCAGACTTCACACATTCGATAAGAGTCCTGGATTGAACACATTTAGAGGCCAATATTCAGTTATTATCATAGCACCACCTGCTGGCAACAGGAAATGACTTGTTTTACACTAACTTAAACATGCAGTGTCCAATCTGCACCAAACCTCACGTTTGGTAAGAGTCCTGGCCTGAAGACATCCAAAGGCCAGTATTCAGTTATAATCATAGCGCCACCTGTTGGCAACCGGATACGTCATACTTAGTGGTAACTCGAACATACCCTGTTAAATCTGCACCAAACTTCATATGTTTGATAAAATTAAAAATAAAAACCCTTTTTGGCTGTTGACGTTAATAACGTGTTTTAATGTCAGTAAAACTTTTACCACCACTAACGCACCTGCCTTACTAGTTTCCATGGCTTAAAATGCATTAGCCTATATAAAAATAATGAGGCAATAATGATCAGTTAATTAAAAATAATCATATGGTTTCATTAAATAACACTATTAAAATGCATAATGTGGGCCAATACGAAATAAACAATTCATGTACATTACATATTATTACAAATGCCTGCAAAGGGTGCCAAAAGCCTAATAATTGTTGTTATTAATAATAATTGTCTTACAAGATGATCAAATCCTTGTTTAATAGTGACCAAACATTTAATTCAAATATCCACTTAATCCTGTGATAGAAATGCTACAGCCTCTATAACTTCTTCAACAAAAACATGTGGACATCACAACCCTTGCCAAAATTAACCATGGTTTTATCGTAGTAAAAGTGCTTAATTTTTTTTTTGTGTGTTTGCTGGATGCTTGAGATAAAATCAATTAGACAACTGTATTAGGCCTAATAAAATCATAGTCATAGGTAACTGTCTAGATCTAGAACTGTTTTTAAATTTATAAATAATACAATTTAATTGCAGTTCATTCATTTACTTTTATATTTTATTAAAGTTCTGTTTTGACCCTGTATAATGGGTGTTTTTTTCTTTTTCTTTTTTTTTTTTTTTTTTCTCCATAATGAGGGAGGGGTCGCAACAATAAAATTCTGCTTAGGGCACCCATTTGGCCAGCAGCGGCCCTGTTTACAAGTTACTTAAAACTGAGGAAAAGTAAAAAAAAAAAAAGAGGGAAAACTCACTCAACTCGAACTAAAAACAAACAACAACTTGATGCCGAATGGGCACTAATTTGAAAGTGAAAGTAAAATGTGCACTGCATTTTTATCAAAGAAAAGCAAGGAAAAGAGGGAAAACTCAAATGAACTAAAATCAAACAATTGCTAGAAACTGAATTGCTGCTAATTTGAAAGTAAATCTTGAACTATACTTAGGGAACATATTGCTGTAGTATTTTCCATGCAATTTTTTTTTTTTCCCTTAAATTTTCTTTAGTTGGTCTTAAAAAGGTCTTTAAAAAAAGTCTTAAATTTACCCTCAAAAAACCTGCAGAAACCCTCGACATATAAATGCCTTTGACATATTCTTTCTTTATTTATCACTTTTTAAATGGATATTGCCCACTGTTCTCTGTTTTCATAAAGGCACCAGGTGGTGAGCCCAGCTGTAATGGCCCTTTCAACACTGCTTGCAGCTTTAATTTTAATTTGATCCTTTTAGTCATTTTAATGAGGCAGTGTAAAGTGATCTTTCTGGGGAAAATGGAAGGAAATATGAAACTTAGTGGAAAGAGAATGTTTTCTTTCAGTTTTCTTTTATTGTAACTTTTTACCTTGCAGAATCAAGGAAAAGTTTCCATATGCGTTTGATGACATCTGCCTGTATTCCGAGGTTTCAAACTTGCTGGCTCATTGCATGTTCAGACTGGCCTCACGACGCTTCATTCAGGAGCTCTTTCAAGATGTTCAGTTCATTCCGGTAATACGAAACTTTTCTCATATTAGCCCAAGTCCACACAAAACTGTTTTTCTGCAACTAAACTGTGTTTTATAATCTGCACAAGTAAGACAAGCAATCTGTCTCTCACAAATAGTTTTTCAGTCCTTGAATTAAGTTTTATTTTCTCTGCCACTAGTATAAATGCAATATAATGATTTTTTTAAAACACTGTATTTTCATTATACTAAGCATACGTGTGCTAATATTTTTTTATTTGTAGATGTACGAGGAGGCTGAGAGCATTCTGTCAATGCCCAAGAAGTCTACCACAGTAGATCTTCCATCAGAGTCGTGACCCTCTAAGCATTTCAAGACTATTCTCTTCCCCGATGCAGCGAGTTGTCAATATTTTTCTTAGCCTAAGATGAACGCAATAAGAGACTAGGGCTATGGAACAGACATGGGTGGATTGAGAGTCACTTGACTTGAGGGGAAAAGCGGTACGTTAAGAGAACAAACTCTTCCTACCTGAACAAATATACTCTGCACACATGCTCTGTAGACATCCACAATGGATGTCGCAACCAAATAATCCTTGTAAATGTCAGTTATGAACTGTAAAGCATTGAACGGAAAGTGAAACATGCAAATATTTGAAAAGTGAGTCAATGCAAATTGTATTTCAAATACAAGCAAAATCATTCAAGGGAGCTTATTAACTTCCGTGAATTCCGTTCAGTAAATATTGTCCTTTTTAAGGGGCTTAGCGTACGATTGCACGTAACAAAAGCATTTTTTTTTCCCCCCTGAGCGGATCTTTCAACACTACAACATTCCAGCTGTTTTCTTTGGATTACTAATTCTGGTTGTTTAAGTATGAAACGGCGTTCGCATGCAGGCTAAGCAAACGCTCTTAGTCCTGGTGTGATTTGCTTTGTAAGACAATCATTAATTAAGTAATAATAATAGTCAGCAACTGCCGGTTATTTATTTCCTTTTTGTACCTGAGTCATGAATCTTTTCTGCTTAATTGAGCTGATTTTGATCTTGAAGTAGCACATAACAATCCCGGAGTAAATGTATGTACAAGTATCCGATGGTGTTGTTACACAATTATGCAATAGCGACTGTATTGTATTATTGTGTAACTTTGTTAACTGACATGTGAAACGTCATCCAAAAAAAATCTGACATTTGAATCAGTAAGATATTTATTTATTTATTCACTTATTTATTGTTTGGTCCAAGCAGCTCCTCTGTCCCTTTCACTTTATTTTAGCCCATTAGCCAGGATAAAACTGGCTGTGTATTATTTATGTCTTTCAGTCAGTGTACATGTAGACAACACGCTTCAAAAGAGGAAGTGAAAGTGCATTTCATCACTGCTATTTTGCAGTTTTTAAGCTCTTTTCTGTTTTAAGTAATTTTAGTGATTTTTACCAACCCATTAATTATTAAAGCATTAAAACCAAGATTCGCCAAATATGTTTAACAATATTTGTATACGAAGAAACACCTTTGTACTTTATTCTCTTTTTCAGATTGCTAATAATGTTTTTTGGCCTGAATGTAGTCAGGAAATTTTGAACGAAAAACATATTGGATCAAAAATGAAGGTTAAACTGACAAGACATGATTGAGACTGTTCCCTGAAGGGATAATTCACCCAAAAATGAAAATTCTGTCATTAATTACTCACCTTCATGTCATTTCAAACCTGTAAGTTCATCTTTGGAACACAAATTAAGATATTTTTCTTTCTGATCCTGCATAGACGGCAACACAACTGACACGTTTAAGGCCCAGAAAGGTAGTAAGGACATTGTTAAAATAATCTATGCAGGGTCAAAAAGCCGTCGAATTTAATCAAAAATTGCTTAATTTAGGTCTTACGGGTTTGGAACGACATGAGGGTGAGTAATTAATGACGGAATTTTCATTTTTTTACTATATGACATGCTTTGCTTAAATTCAATTGCTCGGCATCCATGAACTACTATGCTTTATCATTGTCAATATTTATAACAGCATTTCTCAGTATTGCGCATACCGATTTTGGCTTAATAAGATATCAAAATGTCTTCAGGGTTAGGATGAATCTAGTTAACATTGCATTAAAAAAACATTACCAAAAATGGTTAGGTCCAACTTTGTAGTATAAAGTATAAATTTGAGGTTCATTTGAATTATTTCTATGCAATGTGCCTGTTAATTCTGCACAAATGACTTACTGAAGATCACTTCATTTTCTTGGCTGGACCATTTGTGTTATTTAGGCAGCTTGGATTTATTTTGCCTTATTTGTATTAGCTTTAACCCTGACTTTTAGAATTAATGAATTTGCCCGTCTTTCTTGTTTTATTTATTATAGAAACTAATAAATCTGCCTTGGCTTTTAAATTAAGCGTCAGGTTTCAACTTCCATTATTTTTTTCTATTTAGTCTAATATGGCCAGCAATAATACTAATAGATGTTACTGTATTTCCTTTTAGGCTTCTGGGGAAACTTTTACGTGCATGTGCATTCTAACCCCTATCTGCAGTGTAATGGATAGAAAAATATATATATGGGAAACGTCTTTTTTTTTTTATTGCGTTATATACTGGCTGGACATTGAACAATAATTAAGCCATGCTTTCTGAACAAAATAAATCTGGAATCCACCCCTAATTATTTCTGAAGCGTTCTTAGATAAATGTAACCGTGGACCACAAAACCAGTCGTAAGTCGCATGGGTATATATCCAACAATACACTGTATGGGTCAAAATGATCGATTTTTCTTTTATGCCAAAAATCATTGGGGTATTAAGTGAAGATGATGTTTCATGAAGATTTTTTTGTAAATTCCCTACCATAAATATATAAAACTTAATTTTTGATTAGTAATATGCATTGCTTAGAACTTCATTTGGACAACTTTAAAGACGATTTTCTCACTATTTAAAGTTTATTGCGCCATCAGAATTCAGATTTTCAAATTGTTGTATCTCAGCCAAGTATTGTTCTATCCTAACAAACCGTACGTTAATGGAAAGCTTAATTATTACAAAAACTGACCCTTATGACTGGTTTTGTGGTCTGGGGTCACAAATAATTTCAGCAAAGTTATTAATATCAGAGTATGTGGTGAAAATATCCCAGAATGCCAGATGGTTATTTGTTGGGGGTTTTCCCCACAGTATTAACCCTTTAACTGTCACCGTCCACTCTGTGGGACGCCTAAGCTCACTTCACCATTTTACAAATAAATCCTAATCTAATCATGACAAACTATATATCGTTGGAAAGGTCTAAGACTCCTAAATAGATATTTTACCACTCTTTTGTGTTACAAATTATGTAGGAAAAGTAATAGATTAATTTATGACAAGAGTGCACCTCAAAAATCTACATCATAACAGGAGGTCAGACCTTTGTCACAAAAGACTTCCTTTGTTGCCTTTTTACCTTTATCACGCTATAGAAATGTTAGGAAATCATATATCACCTGAAAACTTAAAATCTCAAAATTCATCTTTTTTAAACCATTTTAAAATCAGACATGGAAATTATACATCAAAATCATATTACAAAATGTTTTCATTCATGAATTATAAAAATTTTAACTCTGGATAGTGCATTTTCATGTCTGTGTTCAAGATAGGGAGTGACAGTTAAAGGGTTAAAACATGTTTTACTATTTTCTTTCTTCCTTTGTCCTTTAGGGGTTATGTGCATCCCATTGACCGGAAGCCATTGTCAAATTGTTTTTATAAGAATTTTGAAACTGATAAAAAAATAATCAAACTGGTGTTTTTTGAAACCTTAGAAATATAATAACATGCGGCAGGTATTGCAGAGTTATCTGTATTTGTGGAACAAGTTCCAAGTATTTTAAAGGGGTTGTTTTCTCCATCACCATTAATGCAAAGAGTTTAAAGGAAATGCATATATTTTAAATGTACATATGTTCATTGTACAACTAAAACTAACTGCACCTTTTTTCTTTTTCTTTTCTTTTAAGTGCACTCATGATTTTGCAGAGCACTGTATGAAATGTAAGCACCATTTAATAATGAATTTGCAGAGACTGTTGCAAGAAGTGTTATTTATATTTTTCCTGAAGGGAAAAACATCTAAAACTGTTGTACATACTTATAATGTTTCTTTAAAATGTATAATTTAATGTGTTTTGGGGGGGCATTAGCTATGGGCCTTGAGAATCTAATGAAAGGGATGCGTACGTGATAAAATAAACCTCAAATTCCTTGACACACTTCTCAGGTCTCTCTGGTATTTCTTGAAAAAGATTTTTTTATTTTTTTTTTTCAAATCTGAAAGCCCTTGTCCTCATCCGCGTAAGAATTCCACAGAAAGGCTTCCATTGCTTTCCACAGAACAATCAGTCATTGTATCGTCTACAGTTCCCCTCCCTTGCTTGTTTGTTTTTTGTTTTTTGTTTTTTTTTTTTTTTGCATTTTTTTCCAATACGATAATGCGTCAATCAACTAATATGACTAGTATTCTCATCACTTATGAAAGTTTACCTTTTGTAATATCCATACTGATTTCTCCAGTCAGGGCTCACAGTGTGAAATGGACCTGTATCATCCTCATTCCTCCTACTTAATGAGCTCTTGTCTTGTACTGAGCGCATGAAAATATCGATATTAGCCTTCGTGTGAATTAGAATTCTGTGCTGCCATTATCACACAGCGGCCAGTGAACTTGTTATTCTTGA
Source organism: Cirrhinus mrigala (assembly GCA_036247105.1). Classification (NCBI taxonomy): domain Eukaryota; kingdom Metazoa; phylum Chordata; class Actinopteri; order Cypriniformes; family Cyprinidae; genus Cirrhinus; species Cirrhinus mrigala. The sequence continues at coordinate 17,933,064 of CM070027.1, read as the reverse complement.
TTCGGTTTCCAGTGACGCTCGTAACTTCCCGCACTCACGCTTCCACCGAGATCCTCCCACTACACGTTCTCACACATTTTATATTCGTGTACGAAGAGTGAACTTTGTTGTTTTCTAAAACACAGCTCTGAGAAGTTTACATGTTTGGCCGTGGACGAAAATAATTTGAGGAATACCGCGACTGATTCTTTCTGAGGCTTTGTTGGCTGCGAACTCTTTACACAGGTGGGTGTTTATTCTCGATATTCTTTTAACTTTTCGTAAAAGGCTTAATGTAATATTAGTGTAGTTAATAACACGAATCAGTGATCTTATAATGAAAATAGCTGACATGTTAATTAGCTGGATGTGTTTTGTGGTATACCCGATTATTAGCTTACTGTTACGGTTCATAAGAAGAGAGCAGCGCGCATGTCTTTGCCTCACTTGTTCGATAATTCTATTCAGTTAAAATACATATATTATTCACATAAACCGTTTTGGATTTGTAGCGTAATTCATTCTTTAAAATAGTAAATAATACATTTTTAGTCAACTAAGTTATTGTTTATGAAATACGACTAAAATTTTCCTTTTTAAATAAAAAATCGGACAAATGGTCTTGACATCATCTATATGATTTCTTTGCAAGTCCTATGAATAATATGAATCTTTACACACACACACACACACACACACGCACAAATCATTTAGTCATTTGGCAACGGAAGAGATCAATTTAACGTTCAACTGAGTACAAAAATACAAACTATTTAATCATATTATGTTGCAAAATAAGCAAACAAACACAAATGGTTTACATATAGTGTATGAAATCCTCCAGATGAGAAAGCAAAATATATAAACGATATACAATATGCCCCATCATCCACGATCTTCAGTCATATTAAGTAAAATTAGGGCTAATCTAAAATGACAGCACGAAACGAATGTTTTTTGATGTGCTTTGATGTGAAAATGCTTTCTATTGTTGGTATATTCACTGGTACTCTTTGTTAAACGTACTGGATGAGCATTTGATGTTTTGGACGTGTATTTGTTTAGACAAATGTTCAGTCACCATCTGTGGTGTATTTACTATTTAGCCTACTCATTTTCATAGCCTCAGATCATAAATGATAATAGTCTTTTCACCAGCAGACTTCAAGCCTCAAATTTTCCAGCAATCATACACCAGGATTATTGCGTTTCAATGGCCTGGTAGATTATGCGTTTGATTAGATTTTTATTCATTGCTCATAAGACTGGAAATGGATTTTTTAAAGTCTTTTAATACTTTGTCATGTGCAGTGTCTAGAGTTTCTCCATCAGAATAAGAAACTTCGTACATGTTTGTATACCTGAATCACAAATAAATTGACAAAAATCAACAAAATAATCTAGTTTTTTTTTTTTGTTTTTTTTAAATAAAGAAACAGGTTGCGCTGTGGTGCAGTGGGTACCTCACACACTCGAGGTAATGCAGTTTGAGTTTGTGTTGAATCATGTCCTGGTTAATTCAGTTTTCTCTCTCTCCCTCCACTTTTCTATCTCTGTGTCCTGTAAATTAAAACCCATTAGGGAACAAAGATGGCTTATTTCCATTCTTTTGTACCTTATGCTATTCAGCCATGCTTAATTGATAAGAACCATTTGTTTCCTTAGCAGATCTAATTGCTAATGGAGAAACTGGTGAGCCATTACTAGTCCAGAATCTTTTGAGCTCAATCATGTCAGTGTGGCTTTTGTGTGCTTTGCTTTTTTCACCGATTGGCCGAACAGAACAGGATGGTGAGTCTTGAACGCATTTACCTACTGTTGTTAAACGTTTAACAAAAAATAGTTTAACCAAAAATTAAAATGAGCTAAATTTGCACCCACAGACATCTGAGATGTAGATGAGTTGTTTGTTTATCAGAACAAATTTAAAGAAATTTAGCATCACACTTGCTCACCAATGGATCCTCTGCAGTGAATGGGTGCTGTGAGAAGTCCAAACAGCTGATAAAGCATCACAATAATCCAAAAATAATCCTTACGAATCCAATCTGAGAAGAGTCATTATAAGTCATTTGAACTCTGACTCAGGAGAGAAATATGCACATATTAAGCACTGTTTAAAAGTGCAAACAGTCTGAATCAGGAGAGAAATATGCACAGGTTAAGCACTGTTTAAAAATGAAAACGGTTCAAAACATTATCATGCGTTATTATGGATTTTTTGACTGAGCGGTTTAAAGTTAAAATGTCTTATTGATGGGTTTGTTTCTTACGAACACGTAACTTTTAATTGATGGACTGCATTATTGTGATTGGACTTTTTTGTTCTGACGGCACCCATTTGTGAGAAAGTGATGTAATGCTAAATTTTTCCAAATTAGTTTTTCTTTGTCCAAAGAAACAAACCCATCTATATTTTAGAAGGCCTAAGGATGAGTACATTATAGAAAATGTTCATTTTTGGTTGAACTATTCTTTTAATAATACAATACCATCTTATTTCAATTGTTAGTTGAGACCACTGACTTGTTGTATGTATCAACAGGGCAGCCAGTTTCTATAAAAGAGGTGAAATTGTATGCAGAAGAAACCTATTGTGATACACCTGATTGTGGTGCATGGGTGTTAAATGTTAAATGGAGAGATGAGTTTGCTGGAAATGATAAATCAGAGAATGCCAGCTATGACATAGAAGTCCTTCGAACTGAACAGATGACGACTGTTCATCTTGTAAGTAAGGTTTTTTTTTACAAAAGCAATGGAAATATATGTCTAAGGTCATTGTTTAATATCAAATAACTGTTTTTAGGAAACCATAGATGTGATGCCAAACAAAACAGCCTATTATCATTGGAAATGGACCTCACCTATACCGTTGCAATGCACTTCCCATTCGGTCAGACTTAGGCGACATGCTCAGCATCACCCTGGTGAATGGACACAGTTGTATACATACAAAGGTTTGTAGCCACAGGTTGTTCTTACACTGTATGCATGTGTTATGCAAAAGAGCAGAACAACTGAACAATAACCTAACTGTTTTGCCTTTGAAATAACAGGAAAAGATCTTGATGCTGAAAGAATTCTTGTCTATCCTCGGGATAAAGCTTTCATGGTTGGGAGTAAAATCACATTCTGTTGCATTGTGGCGAGAGATGAGGTTCCTGTGTCCAGATTTCTAATTCGGATCAGCAACAGGACATACATCTCAAATCCAGTTCCCCTTGACCATTCTGACCAAGGTCCCACTTCACATGTAATCTGTGAGGTTAAGGGAAACAATGGGGGCGCTTTAATATTTATTGGCTGTAAGTCTAAATGCATCCTGTTTAATAGGAATTGTTTAATTTAAACCCATATGTTTTGAAATGTTTTACAGAAAGTTAAAAGATTAGTTTACTTCCAGAATAAATATTTCTTGATAATTTACTCACCTCCTGTCAACCAAGATGTCTTTCTTACTTAAGTTTCAAAGGGCTCTACATGATCCCATCTGAGAAATAAGGGTCTTATCCAGGCAAAATGATCTCATTTTCTAAAAAAAGAAATAAATGTATATATTATTTTTAACTACAAATGCTCATGTTGCACTATAGCTCTGCGTGACTTTATGCTTGAAGGTTGTATGCGGTTAGTTCTTCATCTGTGTACTTCGATTCAAAAAGTTTGGGTACGGCAAAAAAACTCCATCTCATTTTTTCCTCCAACTTCAAAACCGTCCAACATTGTTTTACCTTTTTTTGTAAATGGTGTTTGACTTTCTTTGCACATTCACTTTGTAAACATTGGGTCAGTACTTCTGCCTACATCTATGCTTTGACGAGCATTTGTGGTTAAAAAGTCCCCATTGAAGTTGACTATATTAAGAAAAATCCTGGAATGTTTTCCTCAAAAACCTTAGTTTTGTTTTGACTGAAGAAAGAATGACATGAACATCTTGGAAGACACTGGGGTGAGTCAATTAACAGGGAATTTTTATTCTGGAAGTGAACTAATCCTTTAATTCATATGGTAGCTGGACTTCCATTTTACATTAGGTGAAGACTAGTCAGAGATTTTTAAAATATTTTGCCCACATAATGGATTATGGCCACAATCTGGCCACATGTGGGAAATTCCCACCATTTTAGCCAATGATGAAGCCACTTGGATGAGTTGGCAAAAGTGATGAACTAACACTCATAGTTCACACGTTTCAGATTTTTAATGTTTTTGAAAAAAAATGCTCACCACTGCTACATTAATTTAGACAGTACACTATAATTATTTTTTTTTAACCAGTTTTAACTTAAAAACTTAAGTTCAGCAGCTGCCTTAAAATTTTAAGTTAAATCTACTTAAAACTACAAGTCATTTTAACTCACTACAATAAAGTGAGTTAAATTTACTTGTACTTTTAAGTTGATTTAACTTAATTTTAAGACAGCTGCTTAACTTAAGTTTTTAAGTTTAAACTGGTGAAAACTTTCTACAGTGTAGAAACAGTAATACTGTGAAATACTATATTAAATATTAAATATTATAGTTTTCTAGTTTATTGTCAAATAATGAATCCTAAATAAAAGTATTAATTAAAAAAAAATGACTCACCCCAAACTTTTTAAACTGTGCATACCAAATGTTAAATTGTTACTTGGCTTTTAAGTTGTCCCGGCCTAAAGTGTTTAATTTCTCTGGATGCTACAGATCCCCCAGATGACCAGAATCTTACATGTGTAACACGGGATCTCAGCTCTGTGGAGTGTCACTGGAAAGTAGGTCGAAATACTCATCTGGTTGCTAAAAGAAAGACAAACTATACACTTAATGGAAGGTAACCACACAGCTGACAAAATAACATCTATCTGAATGTACAGTGTGAATCATGCATTGTTGCTCTCATCATACTGGATTCAGTTTTCTGATGCTAATTGTTTTGCTTTTGTCAGAAATTGTGAATTTGATAAATGTACCCTACATCCGCTGACGAAGCAGAAGACAAAATGGACCCTGATTGCCAAAAATCCTCTTGGTGAGAAGACTCTCATTGATACAGATGACCCTACACGCCGAGGTAAAACTTATTTTAATATTAATTTATTATCTTTTAAAATACTGCATGGCCACATTTAATCTTGTTTTTTTTTTCTACAGTATGGTTGCGAGCGCCTAATAAAATATCCTATATTGCTAATGCAAGAAACGTCACTCTTCAATGGAGTTGGAATGAGAACAATTATGCTTCGTTTCTGATGATTTGTCAAGTGAAGCTCAATGGAAACATTTACAATGTTGGTGTCATCAGATTTTATCTTGCGTTAAAATTGACCCTTCGCAAAGACCTGCCCCCCTTAGTTACTGTTGCTATGTCCGGCAAACAATGGCGCACTCACACGACACATCATGTTCTCACACAGTGCAAAATACTTTGCGGAGCAATATCATTTTGTGGCTCTTTAATGTGTTGTGACAGATCATTTAAACACAAAATAAACATGAATGAACATCAGAATGTATTTTACTTCAACCGCTGAAAGATGTCAGTACATAATTTTTCAAGTTTAAGTCCACCAAAAGTTAATCTACTCTCTTGTCTGATTTGTTCGTCAGACAAAATGGCAGATTCGGCATTATGATTGGTCAGATCGCCTGTCAGTCATGCTCTTTGCAAAGGATCAATTGATAAGCATTCTATTTTAGCTCTCCCTTGTTTGACTTTTTGACATTTACATGCATTCTCACAAATGTCCACACATTTTCATCTTTCACAAAGAAAACCTTCAATGGAGTGGGACTTTCATCAGCTGTCCTTGAAAATCTGAAGCCCTTTGCTAATTACACAGCTCAAGTAACATGTGGGTCTCTTGAGCACTTGTACAAATGGGGCGACTGGAGTGAAATCATTAAGTTCTCCACTAAAGAAGATAGTAAGTATTCAGAATATTAGCATATTTGAAAATTTAATGTTATTAATTTATCTAAATTATTTTGTTTTATATATCCACCTTATTTTTACCGTTTACCGTCATCCGCATCCAGCTGTTTTTGGCTATACAAAACAGCTCGTATTGCTGCTTGATATTGCAAATTGGTGTGTCTTACCATATTATTTTAATGTATTATCCTAATTATGAACACACTGGTTTGTGGTTTTGTGCACGTTTTTATTCTATAGCAAATAAGCATACTTTTGCGTTACAGCCACTGATCTGTAGGTGGGTCATTCTATAATTGTGGGTACATTTCATGTCCGTGAAGTATATTTGTAATATATTTTCATTAATATAAAGCCCCGATGCTTAATTTTCTAGTACACAATAAATATTTTTCCCAAATCACACTACAAATCACTTTATTTCTGCAAGTTTTAACAAGACAATTTAACTAAAACTTACCATATTCACAGTAGTTCTAGGCTTCCATGTTGAGTATTGTCCCAAAATACTAAAAATGTCAAAAGTTATCTGTCAACTGTGTTACCCAGGTAACATGGTGGACAGTATTAAACATAGATGCTATTATATGCACATAATCCTACAGATTACCTTTATTGATATAGCACTTTATACAATATATATATTGTTTCAAAGCAGCTATGTAAGGTCATGTTTGGGTTTTTGGGAAAAAGGATTTTTTTTCTCACATTATCAAACTCTAAATGTACCCCTAATTATAGAATGACCAAGTTACAACACTTTAATATATACCTTATAGTAACATAGTAACATTGTACATAAAAATTCCATTTTACTGTCGATTTTTCCTCTGCCAATGTAAAGTTTCAAACGAAGCCACAAAAACATCAAACACTGTACGTTTCTGACCAACACGTAGTTTGCTTTGTGAACGACTTCGTGTTTTTAATCTAATCAGGCTAAATTTACACCAGTGCGTTTTCGTTTTAAAACGCATAACTTTTGCTACGGTCATGCCTGTCGTTTTAATCCTCAAAAAACGGAGACTTTTGAAAACGCTGCTTTAAAACGAAAATAGCTTTTAAAACGAAACACACTTTAAAACGCCATTTTAAAACGAAAACGCACTAATGTCAACATAGCCTCAGATGAATAAGAATGATTCAGTGACTACCCGTCAAATTCGAGTAATTTGATTCGCACTAATAATCACTCTTCAGTTCCAGAAGCAGTAGATGTTTGGATTCAATATTCTGAACAAAACGCATCTGTACTGTGGAAGGTAAGTGCAGCAGGATTTGGCACTGCTATCTTTAGCTTTTCTCTGCACTTTCAAACATTAAAAATTGCCCTTTTTAATGTTTTAAAGCCTTTAACTCAAGAACAAAGCCATGGGATAGTTACAGGATATGAAATTACCATTGAAAACACAAAAGGCGGGAGCACAAAAAGGAGCATAGGACTAAATAATGCACAGCTGTGCTACAACATTGCCTTTGGGAGTGAAAAACGTGATGGAATCATCACAGTCTCAGCAAAAAACTCTGCCGGTCTTTCTCCTCCTTCGACCATCATCATCCCGAGTAATTTTGGTGAGCGGTTAAAGTATATTCAAAATGGTTTTTAAATGGGTTTAAAAGGTTGTGTTTAAATTAATTACTTTTTAATAATACTTTTCACAGACAATGAAGTCAGTATAAGCCGTATCAATAGCAATAACGGTGGCTTTGAAATATCTTGGGAAGAATCCCCCAGTTCTACTTGTGGATATGTTGTTGAATGGTTTCCAACCTACAGTAAGACGCAATGTGCTGTAGAATGGAAGAAGATCCCAGAATGTGACAGTGACGCCTGTTACACATCGATTCAGTCTGGTCAGTTGGAAGAATAAATATGAATCATTTCACTCACTTCTGATCTGTTTTTGTTCTGATACTGAATTTGTGCATGTATGTAATGGTTCACCAGTGGTTAAATGAGCTGTTTTTAGTAATATTTTGAACTAAATGTTTCAATTGTTCTATTTCTCACAGATCATTTTGAGGCAGGAGTGAAATACACCATCTCTGTCTATGCCTGCACGGATGATGGACCAAAACTTCTCAAGAGGAGTGAGGGTTATGCTACTGAGCTAAGTAAGCAGTCAATATTCAGTATTTAAAGGAATAGCTCACCCAAAAATGAAAATTTGTTTCATGTTAACCTCACCCTCTTTTCTTCTGTTCTCAGAACCAGGGAAAGTTGAGGAACTGACAAGTAAACTTATTGGAAAAAGTCTTGAGCTTTCCTGGAAGGAAGTGCCCTTAGATCAGCAAAAAGGCTTTATACAACACTACAAGGTCAAAATATTGCATTCTGAAGAGATTAACAAGACAGAGACTCGAACAGTCTTAGAGTCTAAAGTTAATTTGGAATTAGATCCAGGCTCCTATACCATCCACGTTAGTGCCGTTACATCTGGAGGGGAAGGTGACTATGCTACAGTAGGAGTGAACACTGGACAAAGTATGTATGAAAATGTTTAATTATATATAATAATATTAAATTTAATTTATTAGGGGGCAGGCACTGAAGTTGCAAAAGCACCTATTGTATCCATTGGCATTCTTTTTTTTTGCTTTTTTCTTTTGCTTTTTCATGCTTTTTAACAGACAGGACAGTAGTGGGGTGGAGAGTTGGGAACGGGATTGACAAAGGAACTCGGGTCGCCAGAAGTGCAGTTTCACTATATGTCAGTGCTCTTACCGCTAGGTTATCTACACCGTATCCGTTGCCATTCTTCTTCTTCCTAAGTCTATGGCAGCCCATAGAATAGCTTGTGGGAATCTTATAAAATTTGGCACACAGACAGAGGACAGACGTTTTTCCTCTGATTCCTTGGCTCATGCCGAGTCAAATGGACACCAAAATTTTAAATTCGTAAGGTCAAGTTTATACGCTATTTTTAATAGTTAAACTCATACTAGATTGGCTCTGATCATCTTTAGACCAAGCTGGCAAAAATGAATAGAATTCAAGTTGATTAGTCAAACCATTCTTAAATAACATGCAAACAAATTCAACGAACAGCATGCAAAAATAGATGTGAGGCCATATCTCCATAACGGTTTGGCGTATTGAGACCAAACTTGGTGTGTGTTATAACAACCATGACCTGAGGCTACCTGTACAGTTTTGGCGCAGCGCCACCTAATGGTTGGAAGATATGAAAAATGGCTCTTTTTGCTAAGAACTTCTGTATGCTTTGGACAAAACTGGTCTCTTTAGATTCGGTGAAGCATGCCGTGTCAAACCATACCCAATTTTCCCGTCAGCCATTTTGGGTGTCATCAAATGGATTTTCATCGATACAAATGCATTGGCGTATCGTTACAAAAGTCGGTATGTGTCTTTGGCACCATGCTCTGACAGAACTCAAAAAGTGTGGGGAAATTTGTATAAAGAAATTTCCAAAAATCCTTATAACATTTGATTAAGTTGGACTATTGTAATGAAAGTGATCTCAATATATTCTTTGGGTCATGCCATGCCAATTTTGCCATTGTCTGCCAAACTTCCTGTCCGCCATTTTGAATTGTTTTGAAAACATCTTTTTCGAACTCCTGTTGGTCTGATTTTTACCAGATTTGACTTTTTTGGATCATCTTCAGACCATGCTGGCAAAAAGTTATAGATTTTGTGTTAATATACAAAATGGTCATCGTTTAATTCATCTGTTTATTTTGTATAGAGAGGAAGAGCGAATTTATCTTCACAGAAGGTGCATAACACAAGAACAACTACGCATTATATACAAACATATCACAAAACATTCACAAGCACTCACATCCAAAAAAAAAAAAAAAAAAAAAAATGCATGAACGAATTTGCTGGAATGATGCCAAAGATGTCTGAGACTATATATCTCTGCAAAGTTTTGACATATTGACACCAAACTTTGCACCTCACACTGACCAAGCCACATCAATTTGGTAACAGTAGTTCACCAATTATTAACCATAAATAATGAAACTTTTGATTGCATTATCCTATTATAATTAAACTGGTCTCAAAATATTTCCTGGCCTCGGCTCATACCGAAAACAAAGATACCAATTTTGCCATAGTCGGCCAAACTTCCTGTCAGCCATCCATTTTGAATTATGTTGAAAACCTTTTTTTTTTCGAACTTGTCCTAGACTGTTCATCCGATTTTCACCAAAATCGAGTCAGATGATCTTCAGACTGTGCTGATTAAAAGTTATGGATTTTGTGTTGATAGACAAAACAGAACACACCATAGATAGATTTTAGAACAGTGCCACGTATTGGTCAAAAGCGATAAGCCAATAAATAATATTATTAGTGGTTGTATTTATGATTTTTCAGCCATTTCCTGATGCTTGCTTCTGTAGTGCTTGGCCCCTCAATTGCTGCTCGCAGCTATATTTACAATTGTAACCCGTTGATTGAACTATTTTATTATATTTAATAAGCAAATAAAAATCAAATAGATGAATATACAAATGTGATAACATTGTGTGCAATTGGACAAAATCTTTACAGTTAACCAGATGATTGTGGCCACTGTTGTGGGTTGCGGTGCAGCAACTATTGTCATCTTTGTCATCACAGCCCTATGCTACAAGAAACGGAAATGGTAAGAACATTTTCCCAGTGTTATGTCATGTATGTTTTTCAAATAACAATATTTTCAATTTTTAGCTGCAATTAAAATGTTACTCCTTAAAAAAATTCTTCAGGTTAAAGGAACTATTGTATCCGGATATTCCTGAACCAAAACTTGCTGGGAAATGGCTTACAAAGGTGAGTCATAAGTGCTTATTTAGCCTCCTAATAATTTATAACTTTCCCAACAGATTTTTTTTTTTTTTTTTTAATTAATTATTATAATCTGCATGTATGTGGGTCACAAGCCAAAAATGATCATCGTCTCTCAGACAAGAGGGAATAAACTTATGTTAAAGGGTTACTTCACCCAAAAAATGAAAATCCTGTCATTATTTACTCACTCTCATGTCGTTCCAAACCTGTAAAACCTTTCTTAGTCTTCGGAACGCAAATTAAGCTATTTTTGATGAAATTCGAGAGCTTACTGACAATGCAAGTACCATGTTCAAGGCCCAGAGAGGTAGTAAGGACATGGTTAAAACAGTCCATGTGACATCAGTATTTTTGTTTACTTTGCGCACAAAAAGTATTCTCGTAGATTTATAACATTATGGTTGAACCACTGATGTCACATGGACTATTTTAATGATGTCTTTACTTCCTTTCTGGGCCTTGAATGTGTCAGTTACGTTGCTGTCTATGCAGGGTCAGAAAGCTCTTGGATTTCATCAAAAATATCTTAATTTGTGTTCTGAAGATGAACAAAGTGAGTTTGGAATGACATGAGGGTGAGTAATTTCATTGTTGGGTGAACTATCCCTTTAAATCCTAACAATAAAACGCAACAAACCATATACTTAGTCATAGTAATTATAGCAAAATAAATATGGTTATCAAAGAATGTGTGCAAATTAATCTGCCACTTGGTAAAATGATCACATTAGGCAGATTCTATTATGGATAAATTGCATGACACACCCATATGCTCAAAAACAATGAAAGACTAAATAAGTAATGACCCAGACCACATTAATAATGGTTCACTTGCAACACAAACACTTGTTTTGTGTGTAAATTATTGGATGAATAAATAGGCTAACCATACTATCATGGTGGGTAGCCACTTCATCTCTAATGTGTAACCTGTGGCAAACCAGTTAACTGGTCAACAATTGTTTGCAGGGCATCTCTTGCACCCAGATGACTGAGAAGTATATGAAGTGTGAAATCCAAGAGATCCTCAATGTAGACCTTCCTGCAATGTCAGAAAGTCTACATCGCCTTGACCTCATCAGCTCTAACTTCAAATTGATTCCTGCAGAACAGTCCTACCAGACCGTTTCTGAATCTCCAGCTGATGTCTCATACTGTCCTGTTGAGAAGCTTACCACAATTATTGAAAACCCTTCGTATAATTTGACCATGCATGGTGGTGCTCAGATGTCTGATCCTACACTGGAAATGCAGGATGGTTACCTCCCAGCCCCTAACTTTGTTCAGAATAATTTTGCTGTTAAAGACTCAGAGGGCTACAAGCCCCAATCAGCATGTCATACAAATGTATACCTCCAGTAGACAGTCCTCAGTGTTGTGCTATGTAATGCACATCTTGCATATGCAAATTATTCCAATGTAAATACCAGTGAATTCATGTTATTTATAAAGTACTGTAAAGTACTGACACTCTCAGCTCTTGTAAAATGAATAGCGATTTTTTTTTTAATACTGTTTTGAAAAAATGTGACTTTCTTTGGAACTGCCTCTGTATATTTTCATAATATTTGACTCATACTCTCAACATGTGTGACCTGGCGAATCCCGTGTTGATGATGTTGCTAGCATAATGCTCCAATAGATCAATAGTTCCCTCTTGTGGCTTAAATACTGCTATTATATATAAAGACTGAAGTCTAAATATAAATACTAAGTCTGTGATGAAAGAAAGAAAAAATGTAAAACGTGTACATATTCTAGATGTTTTGATCACTTTATTATAATAGACGGAAGATTGTACCTGAATACAAAGTCTGTTTGTGCTAAAAGACATTACATTTATTAACATGTATTAATTTTAAACTCTCCAGTCAAGAAAGGTAGGCTAAGTATATGCAAAAGCTTATGTTGTACATATTTTTGTCAGTAATATAAAAATAAAACAGAATCGAGGCCTGTCCAGCTTCTTTCTTTAACACGGAAGTAACCTTAGGGGTGAGACTTCCGGTTCATTATCCATTATAGGGAAATAAGAAGAATAACAACGTGCAGGAAACGGTACAACTGTTTGCACTACAAACTGGTGTGCTCATAATTAAGACGACACATTAAAATAATATGGTAAAACACACCAATTTGTTATATCAAGCAGCAAAACGAGATGTTTGTACAGCTAAAATAGCTGAACACGGGTGAGTCCGGAAGCGAGACCCATAACATTTACAAATGCCCGGCGCACGAGAAAAAAAGGTGGATAATAAAAAAAAAAAGTCGGATAAAAAATTCTGAACAATCATAGCATTATTTCAAAAAGACTGAAGTCACAAAATAAATGAGGCTTGGTTTCATAACAAAGCTTCACAAAAGGGTATTATGCGTCAACATTAAGTTATATTTAAATTTAAAAAATGCTTAAAATATAAAATCATACAAGACATCCTTCAACTGATGCTCCTAAGAATCACTTTTATGGGCGTGAAGGGTTGCCTAAGGGCGTTGCAACAATGAAAAGCTTTCCTTTTGAATGACAGGCAGAGCAGCCAATAGAATATCAACATCTGCACGAGTTGACCAATGTAAACAGTTGTGGGCGGGAGTTTTAAATTCCCGGTCATTGAGCCGCTGTTTTCAGTTGTTCGAGCGCAGTAACGACTAGTTTACTGAACATGCTTTCGATAAATTAGCAGAGAACAGATTTTAATCAGTTTTCTATTTGTGATACTTATTTCATCGACGAATTAAATGTAGAGTTTTAATCGAACAGCTCGTGGCTGCCCAACACATTTCCACCAATAACGGGTATGTTGCTAGCGTGCTAACGTTAGTTGTGTATGGTCTGAGATTCATCTATCGTAACAGTAACTTACGCATATGTATCGTCTTCCTCTGTACCCTTCCAAACCATGACGTAAGATGTCTTTATTATTCATGCGATTGATTTTATAGTGTTTTTGTGTGCCTATCCCTGTGTTGGCAGTCTTCTGGCAAATCTTTAGGGTTAGCAAGTCCTTCAGCAGTTTTTAGCTGACATGCTGAGATGCTTAGTAATTTGCAACTTATGTTGCATACTGATTCATGAATAAACCAGGTTACAACTTCAATTTATCTATGATACAAAGAAATCCAGTGAAGTGTAAAGAAATAAGAGTCTCTTTCATTGAAATGGTTCATGACCCAAATCCTGCCTGTGTGATGGTTGTGAAGAAGTTGACATTTGTATTGGACAGCTCGGTGTGTGTTTGACATGAACAGCATAAAAATAAACACTGCAAAGCTTCATAATAAAAACCGTCTGGTTAAAATGACTGTTTTGATCTGATAACACAATATGATTGATCTCAATATATAAGCTTTGTTTTAACATAAAATGTGTCTGTAATGCAGTATTTGTCTATTTATTTATCTATGTGTAACATGGCTGTAATGTGCAATGATTCCTTCAGGCTGTCAGTGGCAAGCAATGGAGGTTGGCACAGTTGTGCAGGAAGAAATGAAATTTCGGGGGGCTGAATTTGCTGTCAAGGTTGAGCTGGCGGAGAGGTTACTAATTGTAGAGATTTCAGATGTCGTTACAGCGGACCAGTGGAGAGGAGAGTTTGATCCTGCCTGTAAGTTAAGCCTTTAAAACTGATCATTTTTGTTTAAATTAAATGTTGTTTTATGCCATTACAAACTTGATTTCTTTTGTATAATTAGATATTGAGGACCTGACCCGGAAAACTGGGAATTTTAAACAATTTCCGGTATTCTGCAGTATGCTTGAGTCTGCAGTCAACAAGGTAGGTCCAAAAATACAAGCCATAAAAAGTCCTACACTACCAGTCAAACTGTTTTAAGTCATTAAATCAAGTCTCTTCTGCTCACCAAGTCTGCATTTTGATCCAAAGTACAGCAAAAACAGTAAAATTTTGAAATATGTTTACTATTTAAAATAACTGTTTTCTGTGTGAATATATTTAAAGATTTATTCCTGTGATTTCAAAGATGATTTTTTTTTAGCATCATTACTTCAGTCTCACGATCCTTCAGAAATTGAAATTGATCGCAGGAATAAAGTACATTTTAAAATATATTCAAATAGAAAGCAGTTATTTTAAATACAAATTTCGCAATATTACTGTTTTTGCTGTATTTTGGATCAAATAAATGCAGGCTTGGTGAGCAGAAAAGACTTCTTTAAAATAAATAAATAAATAAATCTTTCTGTTCAAAAACTTTGACTGGTAGTGTAATTAATATGGGGTCTTGTTTTTTTACAGCTTGTCAAGATTGATTTATTTTCTTGTTTTTTTTTTTTTTTTTCTTCTGATAAAAATAATAATAATAAAAATTAAAAATTGCGATTGCACAATTTGGCCTTAATTATACATTAATATGGCTATGATATATTAAAAATAATTCATATTTAATACTAACATTTTAAACAAAATTCATTTTTATATTTATTTAATTCAATTAATATGAAAAAATGTTATTAATATACTGCTAAAGAAAACAACAAATATGAAAATATTACTATTGCAATATTTCACTTTAAAATAAAAATACTATAAACTATAAAATAATCGTTTTTTTTTTCCTTTGTTTTTTTTACAGCTATAAAATTCCAATATTAAATGTAATATAACTGTCTAAAATTTCTTCATTTTCAAACAAAGAAAGGCTTCTCTTGTGTTGACAACAGTTGGTTTATAAGTGCGTCTCAAGTTTTCATTACAAGTTTGGGAAGAGGGTTGTTTGTGTTCCTAAATGTTTGTTATGAAGGCCTGTTACACTTGGTCACTTCATGTTTTTACTAATCATATAGCTATGTGATTTGTTAAAATGTATACTTTTACACTTGGCCACATAAATGTGTCACCGTAAAACGGGTATAAATCTGATCTTCAATTCCGGTGCTTTATGCAAATTAAGAGTTCACAACAGTGAAAGTAATGGATATGCGTGAAAGAAATGGCCAGACGTTTTTGTTAATAATCCTTTTTTTTTTTTTTTTTAATTCTCTTTTAACTTTCTTTTGCAGTCCAGTGAATCAGTGACCCTTGACCTTTTGACCTATTCTGACCTCGAGCTTCTGCGGAACAGAAAGGCAGGTGTAGTTGGCCGACCTCGTGCTCAGCCGCAGTCTCCTGCCCTCAGTGCTAAACGATACCTCATCCTAATCTACACTGTGGAGTTTGACAGGTATGTGCAGTTTTGATCACTCAGTCTGTTTTAACCATGTCTTAATTGGATCAGTTTTTAAAAAGTTTTATTTTTGTAGGATACACTATCCACTTCCACTTCCATATCTTGGCAAACCTGATCCTGCAGAGCTTCAAAGAGAAATCAGAGCTCTGAGGGCCGAGCTGAAAACACTGGGACTGAGAGGAGACCAGAAAGTATCAGACCAGGAAACACGCAAGCTACGTGCAGAGTCAGTTATTTTCCAGTGAAATACATACATAATGTTTATATCATTTTCAGTGCTTTCAGACACCTTTTGCACACCTAGTTAATTGCTGGCATGTGCACAGGACACCGCACAATAGAAAAAAGAAAATCCTATACAATGTTATAGCTTGTAAATTTTCTTTTTCTTAATATATTTCACCCACATTGAGTTTAAAGTGAATGTTATGTCCCCTTCATCAGGTTGGCTTTGGCGAGAGATGAAAAGGAATCCTTGGCCAAGGCTTTGGATCGTCTACAGATGGTAGGTGCTGGTTCTACTCCTGGGGCTCGTGGGCTCAGAGAGGCAGTGCGTAGCCTGGAGGAACAGCTGCTGAAGGAAAGGGCAAAAAGCCAGCGTTCTGCAAGCAAAAGGAGCCAAGAACAGTGCCTCCTTCTGGAACAGGTGCGTCTAAGCAGATTAGTATTGTATGGTCATAGTCATTAGCAACCCCTTACATGTTCAAATTCACTCTTGTTGCTAGTTGGAGGAACTGAGGGCATCAGAACGGGCTCTACGGATACGTGTTAAAAGCCTGACCACTGAGCTGGCCTTGTTACGACGCGGGTAGGTTTAATTATTTGCCATCTGTGTCATTTTTATTACATATATTTAATTTTTTGAGTATATGTTAATTTATTCATTATTCCTATTTCAACAGTCGAGCAACTCCGGTCATGTCTGGCCGAAGTGGGCTTAGGGGAGATGGAGAGGTTCATCGGTCTTTATCCAGAGAGCGCAGTTTGACCCGTGTCGGGGTAAGAGCGCGCTCTGGGTCGAGGGAGAGGATGGAGGACAGGGCTCGGAGGTCAGAGGAGAGAATTAGAAGAGCAGACTCTTCAGGGTCTCGGAATTGCATCACAAGACCCTCACCATCTCCAACAGGTGAAATGCATGAAGATAAACGCAATATCTTTATGATCAAAGTCAAGAAATAAAGGTAGAGGTGGGGATGTGCCCGAATAGTGAATCTGTATTCGGAAAGGCACGGAAAACAAATAATGCTATTACATTACATTACATAAAATTTCACTTACCACATAAACAGAGTAAAGAGAGGTGACTGATAGGTGAATTATTTGCAGATCCTAAGCACCACCGACAAACATGTAATCTTGTAAAATGTGTGGTAAGAACTGCCACTCCGTAGTATACACAGAGTACCTGTGATCGCGAATCTTGAAAGTGAACATAAAACGCGAGCATTCGAAAACGATTTCAGCGCCCGCATATTAATAGCGGCTCCCTGATGCCCGCACTTTATATATAGTGCTGTCAAATGATTAATCATGATTAATCGCATCCAAAATAAAAGTTTTTGTTCACATAATATATGTGTGTGTAGACTGTACTTTGTATATTTATTATGTATATGTAAATACACAGTCATGCTTGTATATATTTAAGAAAAATATGTTACGTTTATTAGTGTTGGGTGATATGCTCAATTTACATATCGTCTTATCGTTAACCTGTGAGATCGCAGATACACAATATTATACACGATACACAATATTATACACAATACACAATATTATCGTGCTGATTCATTTAATATTTTAGTTTCGTTGCCGGAAATTGAACCAACACCAGCATAAGGCTAAAAGCAGCCTAATGTTTTTAATATGACTTAATTTGTGTTTAGCATGACAACAATTTAATAGAAACATTATAAGTTACTAATGCTTACATTTCCTTAGTTATTCAAAAAGCAGCTACAGAAAACGAACATCATCACTGACTAACCTAGCCTAGTCTAGCGTGAGTTTATGCACTTTAAAAAAACACTCTCGGTACCTTGAGTGAATACAATAGTTACATCACCGTATGATGAATAAATCTCTTGCCCTTTATTTACACTGCACACGTCTACTGCGCCAAGGGGGGGCATTCACGAGCTGTGCCCCTCTTTTCCATCCTCTTCCCTCCTTGCTGAGCGTGATTGATTTCAAAAGTGAAAGTGAAACCGAAAAAATGGTGCGCATAAGAAAGCTATCTGTTTTCATCTCGTATTTATTCCCTTTCAGGGGTTCCGTAGTACACGTCATTTCCTTTCCGAACATGGTATTCGGATTCAGGTACATCCCTGGATAGAGGCCCTGTTTTTAGGCTTTTGATTTGATTAAAGTCTTGTTTTCTCTCATGACAGGGTCGCGGGTGCCTCGGTTCGACCCTACGGCCTACATTCAAGACAGACAACGGCGGCAAAAAGAGGCCGAGATGAAGAAGTAAGACACTTTCACCTTTATGTTTTGAAGTTATGATATTTTCTGTTGCGTTTCTGCTGTTTTGTGTTTTATTTGTTGTCTTTTTTCCTACAAACATTGCCCTGTCTGTGAGCAGGAATACGGTTTACTATGAAAGGTGTGAACTGTATGCTCTTTTTGTCACTGCGTGAATTCATTTTCTCAAGCCGTTGATCCCAGTGCAAGGAAAAAAAAAGTCTATTCCTTTCGGGATCAGGCTGATAAGAGAGACTTGCATCCATTTGATTAGTTATAATCTGGTAGAATTTATTTGTAGGCAACTGGACCCATTTTTGCTTTTACAGATATACATGAGGTCTGCTTTTGTTTCCAACAGTCAGAGGAAGATTAGAAGGGACATGTTGGCTTCACCGTCTCTGATGGAAAGAGGGCGTTCACGCTCCAGAGAGCCCGTTCCTCAGCTGATGAGAGCAGGAAGTACTGGCAGGGGGAGGAGTGTGTCTGTGGAAAGCAGGAGGAGTCGATGCTCTTCAGAAGGATCAGTAGCCGAGTTTGAAGAGCTTGCTAAGCCTCTAAACAGCAGGCAAGTCAATAAACAAAACGAGGTTGCTTATCCATGTCAGCTGGCAGATTAATTATTTCAGGACACTCGGCTCATCAGATCAAACCTGCCAAATAACAAGGTGTAGAGGAGCTTACTGCATGCTTTTACTGCAGTTTTTGGAGTCTGCCTATAATAATATATTTATCAAGATTATTTGCACCTAGAAAGGTATAATTCAGTTTTAAAATTTTAAACTTTAAATCTAGCCTGTTCACTTTTATTCAGCAAGGATTAAATCATTAAACTGACCAAAAGTGACAGAAAAGATTTAGTTACAAGAAAATAATACTGTATTTCAAATAAGTGCTATTTTGTACTCGAAGAATTCTAAAAAAACAATGTATAATACATTCCACAAAAATATTGCACGGATATTTTCAACATTGATTGATAAAAATAAAAAATGTTTCTTGAGCGCACCAAATCAGCATATTAGAATGATTTATGAAGGATCATGTAAATCTCAAGCCTGGAGAAATAAATGAAAATATCGCTGCAATCAGCGATTACCAGGATTCAAGTGCTTCAAGGCATTTAAGCACATAAGAAAAAAGACATTAGCACAGTATCAAGCCTGTAACCACCTAAATCAATGGTTTTAAAAAAACATTTTTGGCAAATCCAGGTAATTTCCTATGGAAATATTTTGTTTTTTGATGTTTATGACTGTTATAGCACCAGGTGTGGTCCAGTCTCTTTAACTTTGGATGCTTATTTAGAATCTAGTCGCATGTGCTCAGCAGGTGAAGTTTCCTTTGGGATTTAGGCTAAATTTCAACTTTTTTTGTTTTTTGATAATTATTTACCTAGAGAGTCCAGAGAATTATACCGTATTGTACTGTGGACTAGTACCTAGGACTGCTTTGCAAAAGTAGTTTTTTTTTCTTTTCTTTTTTTAACATCTTCTCAATCATTTAACAAATGATTCGATTGACAGCAGTATTTCTAGAGCCAAAGTTGTCCGGAATGAGAAATTCTATCATATGATACAAATATTGGTTTGGTTCTGATCAAGCGAAAAGCCTAGGACTAGTTCGCAGTTTTTGACTAGTTTTCAAAAAATCCAAAATACCTGAAAATTTTGCAGACTCATGATTGAATGATCGTTTTGTTCGGTGTGAACCAAGAATTTCCAATGACGTAGGACACTTGAACCTGCGATTGATGGTTTAGGAGTTATGAGCATTTTTGTACTTTTGACCCCCGTCAGGCCAATTGGGGCGAGCTTTGGTGAGGTTGCCGGCGGTGGGTGTACTACCATCTCTCCAAGCTTCAAGTCTCTACGACTTATGGTTTGGTCTGCACGATCAGTTTTATGTGGAGATTGCTGTTCCTTGGCAATTCTAACAATTACAATAGGATTTAAGTGCTGCACGCTTGAACCCCTAATAAATTTGAACGTAGATGTTTTATTATGTAGCTAATTTATTATATTAAATTAGTAATATCAAATTAGCTAATCAACTGATTAACTCATAGCAAATTAGACTGATAATGTTGTTTCTATTGATTTTTTTTTTTTTTGCAGAGGAAGGAAACTGGCTTATAATGGTCCAACTGTGGTGAGTAACAGTGTGAAACATTAGGTTGTTTTGTGTACGTTTTTGTAAATTTTAGGTCTTTGATCATTCTAATTGTTTTTTTTTTTTCCACCATGTAGTCCAGAGTAAGACACATTAACAAAAAACCAATGTGTAGCACCCCGTCCCAAAGAATGAGAGCAGCAGGTACCACATTTCCAGTTTTATTTATTTTTTTATTATGTATATGCATCTGTAACCAATAGTGTATACATGTAAGCCAAGTGTATTTTTCTTACTCAGACACATCTATTGACACGGGTGCTGACCTGTCAGAGATTGACGCTCGACTCCAGGCCCTGCAGGACTACATGCGTGATCTTGACACGGGACACTAATCACGATGGATTCAGATGTCGATCGAGGATTTTGCACAAAGACCGAGACTGAAAATCTTGGACAATCATTTCTTTCAAACACTGTGTACAAACGTGTCTGTATCTTAGTCATTTATACTAATGAGACTCAAATGCCGTTTGTTTTCTTTATCCCTAATGTAACTTTTGGGCTTGACTCAAAATGTAGTTACGCCAACTTTGTGAAGGGGGCTCTTGAGACTGTTGCCATATCAGACTTGAAGTAAACCAGAAGTGTCCAAAAGTATGACCTCAGGATATACCATTTTAAACGCATTCCTGTGTACATTTTATGAATTAGTGTTTGTTTGACCATTGTTATTGTTGTTTTTTTATATATATATATATGATTAGTGTATGTTTTATGTCTGTTTTAGATGCTCTCATATTTTGTTTTTGTGAGATACAGAAAAACAAAGCTTTTTTATATAAAAGGATTTTGCAGTTCATGTTTATTCTTTACAGACACTCAATTATACACACACAATTATATCTTCTATCACAACAGAATGTGATATGCATTTTATTTATACAGGTCATTGTTCCCATAACTGATAGAGCATGACATTAGCAACACTAGGTTTATAGATTTGATTCCAAGGTAGTGATAATATGTATGTATTTTTGTAAGTTGCTTAATAAGCATCTGCCAAATACATAAATGTAAAGAAGTACATGCTGCAGAGATCATGTTTTTTGACATTTAATGTTGCATCTGTTGTGGCCATTTAATATTTTTCACCATTTCTCATAAGGTCTTTGTCTTTTATTTTTAATGTGACCCCACCAAAATCTTGTATGTGGAATCAAATGCATTAAATTTGTCTTTAATTGTGGTTATGAGGCCAGAACTTTTAAACATTTCTTGATATACACAGTTGAAGTCAAAAGTTTTCATACACCTTGCAAAATTACCAAAATAAGAGGGATCATACAAAAAAAAAAGTATTATTTAGTAATGACCTGGATAAAATATTCACATAAAAAATGTTTACATCTAGTCCGCAAGAGAAAATAATAGTTGGATTTATTAAAATGACCCTGTACAAAAGTTTAAATATGCTTGATTCTTAATACTGTATTGAACACAGCTGTTTTTTGTTTAGTTCATGAATCCGTTGTTTGTCATAAACAGTCAAACTGCCTGCTGTTCTTCAGAAAAGTCCTTCAGGTCCCACAGATTCTTTGGTTTTCCAGCATTTTTGTGTATTTGAATGCTTTCCAACAATGACAGTGTGATTTTAAAATCTATCTTTTCACACTAAGGACAACTGAGGGACCCATATGCAACTATTACAGAAGGTTCAAACACTCACTGATGCTTTAGAAGAAAAAAACACAATGCATTAAGAGCCAGGGGGTGAAAACTTTTGAACGGAATGAGGATGTGTTCATTTTTGCCTAAATATCATATTTCTTTTCATTTAGTACTGCCCTTCAGAAGCTACAGGAGATACTTACATGTTCGCCAGAAGACAAAATAAGTTTAATCTACCCTGATCTTAAAATTCAAAAAGTTTGCACCCCCTGGCTCTTAATGCATCATTTGTCCTTCTGAAGTATCAGTGAGCATTTGAACCTTTTGTAGTTGCACCCCTGAGTCCCTCAGTTGTCCACAGTGTGAAAAGATGGATCCCAAAACCACACAGTCATTGTTGGAAAGGGATCAAATACACAGAAATGCTGACAAACCAAAGAATTTGTGGGACCTGAAGAATTTGAAGAACAGCGGGCAGTTTAACTGTTCCACAAGAAGGGTGGCGCTGTAAGTCTGATTTCATGTGTTTTGACCCGTTCATTTTTTGCTCTGTTGCTTTAAAGGAAAGTGGGCGGGGGAAAGCTGTGCAGACTGTTAACGCTACGCTTTAACAACACGCCTATGCATTGAGCAAATAATGCATTTTAAACTACTGCTGAAAGGCGTATCAACGTTATTTGTACGGGAATATTTCTAATTTCTTTCAGTCTTTCAGGTGATTGTTAATATTTAATTTAAGAAGCTAAAAGAATGTGAACACGGCACGTATCAACGTTGATAGTGGCCCAATATTGCTTTTATTCTGCAGCAGCGCGACGCGTCACACGCAAGGTGCGGCAGAGCCCAGCCGGTTACGCGTCGGGTTTGGCCCTAATCTGGATAAACCCATCAACAACCTCAATGATCTTGTAGATCAGAAGCAGCGTGATGACTAAAACGCCCGATACCCCGGCACCCTGCGCGGGTATGGGTGATATCCATCACCACAACCATTCTGAGGAGCCAATGGAGCAGCTTTCCAGACGCGCTCGCGTTGCTGTTCCCGAACTGGTTGTTACCTGCGAGCCGTGTGGCACCGAGTGTGACCAGAGCCCCCGCGGACCCTGCTCGCGCTCTCATCACCCCGACGAAGAGTCCATCTGCTCGGACAGCGGGCTCAGCGGCTCTCCCGCTTCGTCCCTGGCGCTGAGAAAACTGTCCAACTCGTCCTCAACCGGCCTCTCGCCAGCTTCTTCTTTTGAGGAATGCGAAGAGGATTTAATGGGTTACGGCGACTATAATCAGTCTTCAGGTGAACCGCTTACGGTGAGAATCAAATCTAAGACAACCTATTTTAACGTATATATTTTTATGTTACTAGTAAGCCGTTTCAGTAAACTACTCTAGTAGTGACCAGACTCATTTTCAGTTTTACTCATAACTGTTAACGTTAATTAGATAAGGATTCCATTATTCACTAGTTTCTATTCAGTTAATCACTAGGCAGAGGTGTGAACTATTTAAGTAATGGTACTTTACTAATGTAGCCTACTTAACTATCACTTTCAAGCATAAAAAGTTAATTTAAAAAGCTAAGAAAAGTTTTTTTTTTATTTTTAAATACTTAAATGCAGTTAAATGTGGGTTTTACTTTCGTTCAAGTATTTTTAGGCTGGGAACATACTTTTAATGTTTGGCATAGTATCTATACTTGAGGTTAAGTAAATTCCTCAGTATTTTTACATCCTTAAACTACTGTCAAAGGTGCTGTATTCAAATACTTGTTTTTGTTTCAGTTTACTAGTACATATTTATTAGATACTACTATCTATTTACAGCACACTAATATATGTCATATGTCAATTTCTCAATATTTTTACACTTTTGCAAACAATAGGTGCTGTATTCAAACACTTGTTTATATTTCAGTTTTATTAATACATATTTATTAGATACTGCTACCTATTTATACTAGTTGACACTAGTATATATATCTATTGCTATTAGTAACATTTAACTGACCAGATTTTTTTTTTTTTTTTAGTATCATATGCAATGACTAGTCAAATTGGCTACTCTTATAGTTCAGTCAAACTGTTAGTAAAATTACTAGTAACATGCTACTAACTAGTAACTTAGGACTACATAAAAGAGTCTAATTAATAGCTACTAGTGTCTATTCAGTTAGTAGCCCTACTGGGTAAATGGTGTACTTGCAACTAGGTACTAGTAGTACTAGATACTCCAAAACATAGTAGTGCCATGGTACCTTTTGTGATTTAATTTATTAACTAACAATAAGCAATACATGTGTTACTGTATTTATTAATCTTTGTTTACATTTAGGTTATAAAAATACAACTGACCATTGTTTGTTTTGGTTGGGAACTTACTTTTAATTAAGTAAAATGTTTGTCATAGTATCTATATTTGAACTTAAGTACAATTTCTCAGTATTTTTACACCCTTGAAAACTATAGATGCTGTATTCAAAAACTTGTTTTTATTTCAGCTTTACTAGTACATATTTACTAGATACTACTACTTATTTACGTGACACTAGTATATGTATTGCTATTAGTAACATTTTAACTCACTAGAATTTTTTTTAAATTTTCAAAAGCAATGACTAGTCAAATTGGCTACTTTATAGTTCAGTCAAATTGTTACTACAATTACTAGTAACATGCTACTAACCAGTCACTTGGGGATACATATAAATGTTGGATTAATATTTAATAGTACTTTTTGTAAATACATTTTGAGCAATACATTTGTTACAGTATTTATTCATCTTTGTTAACATTAGGTTAGTAACACTAGTAAAAATTTAACTGACTAGATAGTGTTTTTTTTATTGTCATACAATGGCTAATCAGTTTGGCTACTTTATAGTTCAGTCAAACTATTAGTAAAATTACTAGTAACGAGTTACTAACTAGTCACTTAGGACTACATAAAAGTGTCTAATTAATGGTTACTAGTGTCTGTTTAGTTAGTATCCATACTGGGAAAACTGTGTATACATGTAACTAGATACTCCAAAACGTGGTAGTACCATGGTACTTTTTTAATTTATTTTGTTAACTAACAATGAGCGATATCTTTGTAACACTGTTTATTCATCTTTGCTAACATTAGGTTATAAAATACAACTGATCATTGTTAGTTTTGGTTGGGAACGTGCTTTTAATTGAGTAAAATGTTCGTCATAGTATCCATACTTGAACTAAGGACAAATTCTCAGTAATTTACACCCTTGAAAACTATGTGCTGTATTCAAATACTTATTTCAGCTTTACTAATACATATTTATTAGATACTACTTCGTATTTAAACTAGTAGACACTTGTATACATCTATTGCTATTGATAACATTTTAACTGACTAGATACTTTTTTTTTTTTTTTTTTAATTATCATATACAATGACTAGTCAGTTTGGCTACTTTATAGTTCAGTCAAACTATTAGTAAAATTACTAGTAACATGCTACTAACTAGTCACTTAGGACTACATAAAAGTGTCTAATTAATAGCTAGTGTCTGTTCATTTAGTAGCCCTACTGGGAAAACTGTGTGTACTTGTAACTAAATACTACTAGTACTAGATACTTCAAAACATGGTAGTACCAGGGTACTTTTTGTGATTTCTTTTGTTAACTAACATTGAGCAATACATTTGTTACAGTATTTATTCATCTTAGTTAACATTAGGTTATAAAATTTCAGCTGATCATTGTTAGCTGTCAACTTTCAGTTTTAATAAAGTACTATAAAATGTTGAAAGAAACATTAGGTAAGATTAATAAATGCTTTAGAAGTATTTTTGTTTGTTAGTTCCTGTTAACTGACGTAATTAACCAGTGTTAACAAACAGAACCTTGTAAAATATTACAGATACATTAAGAGATATTTTTGTGTAAACAATATTTTTTGATTCCAGGTGCTTCGGAAACAAGTGTGCATACAGGTGTATGCTGCAGATTGAAATATGCAGTTGTTGAGTAATCCGCATGATAACTGATTAACATTCAGGTCATGAGATCATTGTTTCTAAATGGAGGGAAAAATTCCACACGTATTCCTAAACTACTTTTTCCTCTCATATTCAGATGATACTGGAGTCAGAGGTTTGTAAAGAAGTGTGTCTGAGTAGTACAAGTGTCTCTTGAGAAGGTGTTCAAGTGAAGGCAGAGCAGCCAACATCTTTGTAATAACAGTGAGTCAAATGTAAACTCAGTGACATGTTATAAAACAAGGAATATCCATCATTGCAGCTATAAAGGTGTTTGAATATAATCTGTTCTAAGAATTATACAGTCTCTAATCTGTTTGATGATCATTCTGAATGGAATTTGATTCTACGGGTCACTAAAAGATACAAAACCTGCTCATTGAGAAAATCTGCTCATTGAGTGAGTGAATGCTCCATTGAAACACAACTTATAAGGTCAATAGATAGATGCTGTCTTTGTATGGTGGGCCTCCCCTGCTTTGTTCTGGAGAATGTCATTCTTGTCTGACTGGTTTTCCACTAGCAAAGTGTGAGTGAGTATTTGATCTTGGAGAGCAGAGAGAACTGTACAGTTGTGAAGGTTAATTGACTTCATATTGAGGGATGATGCTTGTAGGCTCGTTAAGCTTGATAGACTATGATTATCTCTTTGTTACTGTATGTCGTATGTCGTGTTACAGTGCCATAGGTTATTGTGTACAGTAGGGTGGAAAGGTTTATGATACGTCAGCTCAAGCGATCTTATCGGCAGTTTTCTGCCAACATCAGAACATCAGAACTCACCCCCATGTTGTTCCCAACCTGAATGAATTTCTTCTGTGGAATAATAAGAGATATTCTGAGGGAATTTGGTTTTGGTTTTTGTTTTAAACATCTTTTGATAACATCTTTTGTGTTTCACAAATTTTCATACAGGTTTGGAATGAGAAAAGAGTGAATAAATGAATATGAATTTTTCAGTTTTGAGCGGACTATCGCTTGTCTTGCACACAAAAATGATGTGCAACCAACATGCAGGGAACAAAATATTGCAACAGTTATACAGACCCTCATGTGTCAAAGTCCAAATAAGTCCAGTGTATTAGTCGATAATTTGACAAGCAAGGTCACTTCAGATTGTAAAAAGTTATGAATGATTACTTCATGATGCTTGTAAAAAAAAAAAAAAAAACGGTATGTTTTACCTTAAAAATTAAAAACCTTTGAAAATTATACAGATGTAAACTCACATACAGTGCCTTACGAAAGTATTCATACACCTTCATCTTTTTCAAGTTTTGTTATGTTGCAGCCTTATGTTAAATTGCTTTAAATTACTTTTTTTCCACATCAATCTATGCTCCATACACTGTAAGGGCAAAGCAAAAAACAGTTTTTTTACATCTTTGCAAATTCATAGAAATAAAAAAAATTTTTGAACACTTTTGAACACTTTTGCATAAGTGTTCATTCCCTTTCAGGGACACTTGAAATTTAGCTCAGGAGCACTCACATTGCTTATAGATTTTAACTTGTGGCAAATTCATTTGAATGTGAATGATTTAGAAAGGCACACACATCTTAATAAAAGGTCTAACAGCTGAAAATGCATATCAGAGCAAAAACTAAGCCCTGAGGTCAAAAGAACTGCCTGTAAAGCTCGGAGACAGGATTGCGTCAAGGCACAGATCTGGGGAAAAAATTCTGCTGCATTGAAGGTTCACAGAAGCATGTAGCCTCTATTATCCATAATGGAAGAAGATTGGATTAACTAGGACTCTTCCTAGCGCTGGCCTCCTGGCCAAACTGAGCAATTGATGGAGAAGGGCCTTAGTTAAACTGCTGACCAAGAAGCTGATGGTCACTCTAGTTGAGCTCCATGATCATATATGCAGATGGGAAAAACTTACAGCAGGACAAACATCACTGCAACACTCCACTGATCTGGTCTTCATGGCGGTGTGGCCAAACTCAATCCTCCTCAGTGAATTTGCAACAAAGCACCTAAAGAACTCTCAGACTGTGAGAAACAAGATTCTCTGGTCTGATGAATCTCAGTTCCAAGCATCATGTTTGAAGGAAACCAGGCACTGCTTATCACCTGCAGAGTAGCATCCCAAAAGTAAAGTGTTCTGGTAGCAACCTCACACTGTGGAGCTGTTTTTCAGTGGCAGGAACTGAGGGACTCATCAGAGGAGAAGGAAAGCTCAGTGTACCTCAAATTTGAGATAGCTTTAATGAAAACACCTAGTCCAGAGCATTCAGAACCTCAAGACTGGACAGAAGGTTCACCTTCCAACAGGACCCCTAAGCACACAGCAAGAGTGGCTTATAGACAACTGTGTGAATGTCCTTGAGTGGCCCAGCCAAAACCTAGGCTTGAACACAATCAAACATTTCTGGAGAAACCTGAAAATGTCTGCCAGCCCCCATCCAAGCTGACAGAGCTTGAGAGGTGAAGAGGTGCAGATGTACAAAACTACCCAAAAAAGCAAATGTGTTTTGTGCTTAATCATTATGGTGTATGGAGTGTAGATTGATGTGGGGAAAAAAGTAATTTAAACCAGTTTAACATAAGACTGCAACATAAAACATGAAGACAAAAATGAAGGGGTATGAATACTTTTGCAAGACACTGTATATTCAAGTTATAAAGAAAATTGTTATTCTTGTTAGCACTGTCATATACGTGAGTGACCACACTGATAGCAAAACAAGTGCCATCTGTAAATATTTCACGAACGTCCTTCTAAGATTAGCCATTTCTTAATCACAGCCACTTGGTATTGCTTGATGACTTTTAGTCCGAGATTGTCGTCAATGATTTGCCACATGGGGAAAAACTCGACCTATGGTTAATAGAGGAGAGGGAGTTGCCTGTTTGCAGTCCGAGGTTGACTAAATGCACTCTGTGCCCCAGTGCGGCTCACAGCATATGAAAATGAGAACAAAAGTGAAGACAAAAAAGCCTCTAGCAACAAACAACCCCATACAGAACCATTGTGTACCATGTGGCGGATCATAGTCGTAGGGTGTTAACTAAAATGTGAGTCTCATTCAGCTGTTTGTTTCTTTCATATCTCCTCTTCAAAGACTGATCAGTGGAAGAAGTCAAAGAATATGGTGAACTGGTCTCCACTTCCAGTGACGGTGAAAAAGCGCTCACCCTGGGTGCAGGTGGTCGGCCATGCAGGTTTGCTTTTTCATCTTTTATATGTTTTTGCCTATGTTATTGGTTTTTTTAAATGTCTGAAAGCTCACTTTTCACATTTAAGTGTTGAATTTATTGTTGCATTGTCATGCAAAATGCATATAAAGCCAATGGGGTTTTTTGTCCTCTGTAGTGTTTTTATTGCTGTGTTGGGTGATTCTCTTTTTTTCTGACTCAGCTTGTTTTTGTTTGGTCCTTTAGGAAACTTTCAGACGGGCAGTGATGGAAGGCTGTTGAAGAAGTACTGTGAGTGTGAGCAGCAGTGTTTTGTGCAGCTCATGAGCGACTCACTGCGGCCCTTTGTTCCTGGATACTATGGCGTGACTCAGCATGACGAGCAGGATTACAACCTCATGGACGACCTCCTCGCTGACTTTGACTCTCCCTGCATCATGGACTGCAAAATGGGGAGCCGGTGAGGCTGTGATTTATAAATTTAACAATTTATCACTTATCACAGTCCTTTTTTTTTTTTCTTGCATAACTGGTAAAACTGGTACAAATTGCAGCTTATTTTAGCCCAGAAACACTACTTAAACAGGAAGAGGCAATCTGACCAACATGCAAAGTGACTAACCACAGTCTATTTTTGTTTTTATGTGCGGTTTAGGGGCAGGTGATGCCAAAATAATGCATTGGCACGCTAAAAATATATTTTAGTTATGGTGCAGCTGTCTTTACAAATTATTACATGAAAACACCATTATTTAATGAATTGAATTTTCTACAGAAATAGAATGGAACATTGTAATTTAGCTGCAAACTGGACAGTTTGGGTAAAATTGAACTCTTATGCTGTTCAAGGTGATACATTAAACCTGTCATGAGAAAGTTTTCAGGCAAATTTTCCATGTTGCTACTTCAGCATCATTTTTGGTCACAGTGCGTCCACCCTGCTGCTATATTGACCTTTTCACGTTATGTGTGCAAAATAAACACTGACATAGTCAAAGCACATAACCAAAGAATTGGTATTTAAATGTAACTATTTTGGTCAACGATTTTGGCCCCCTAAAACTTCTTTTGCCCGGAAGCAATTTTTGTTTCAGCTCAATATTTTTGATGGCCGAAATTATGGTGCAGCACTAGAAATTAACATTTTTGTGTTTTTGAATTTTTGTTAATCCAAAATTAAATAATTAGTGACAAGTACTAATTAATAAAAAAAAAAAACAAAGTGGGATGTACAGTTTTGCTTACAAATTTTGCAATTTGACAGTTTTGCTAGTTACAAAACTACAAAACTAAATATATTTTTAAAATATGATGACACAAAGCGCCGCACAATTCTGGATAAACTGAATCACAATTTTATATATAATATAATATATATAATATAATATAATATAATATAATATAATATAATACACACACACACACACACACACACACACTGATGCCCGTTTCCGTCACTGAAAAATAAAATAACAAAAAGGTAATTGTTTTCATCTTTTCATCTCACAATTCTTTTTTCTCAGTATTACGAGTTTATATCTCACAATTCTTACTTTATTTCTAGTAATTGTGTTTATCTGAAACACTTTTGAGAAAAAAAAGTCAGAATATTGAGTTTGTCTTGCAATTCTGACTTTATAACTTGCAATTGCAAGTTTATATCTCACAGTTCTAAAAAAAAAAAAAAAAAAAAGTCTGAATTGTGAGAGAAAAAGTTACAAAAAGTTACAAAAAGTTTCTCACAATTGACTTTATAACGCAATTATGAGTTTACATAAAACAGTTCTGAGAAAAAAAGTCCTAATTGTGAGGAAAAACTCTTTGAGAACCGAGTTTCTATTGCACAATTTAGATCAATTTTTATTTTGCAGTTCTCACTATATCAGGCAATTCTGACAAAAAAGTGAGAATTATGAGATAAAAAGTCTCAATAACTTTTTTTTATTCAGTGACTGAAAGGAGCTTCAATACGATTCTCCCACGATTCTGAACTAAGCAAAATAAAGTGTAATTTACTAGAAGCTGTGACAAAATATTAATTGAAAGGAAAAAGGAAAGGACGTGACGTGAGGCCAAGTATGGTGACCCATACTCAGAATTTGTGCTCTGCATTTAACCCATCCAAGTGCACACAGTAGTGAAAAAACACGCACACACACACTGTGAACGCACACCCGGGGCAGTGGGCAGCCATATTGCTATCGCTGCGGCGCCCAGGGAGCAGTTGCCTTGCTCAGGGGACTCACCTCAGTCATGGTATTGAGGGTGGAGAGAGCGCTGGTCATTCACTCCCTTCACCTTCAATCCCTGCCGGACCTGGGATTCGAACCCGCAACCTTTCAATTACAAGCCCAATTCCCTAACCATTAGGCCACGGCTGCCCCGTTCTATTCCAAAAATCAGAGTTTTTGAGCAAATCTCTTGAATGAATGAATCAGTGACTCACTCATAAATACTTCACTTGTTCCATTACTGAATTAATCAGCAATTTTTAAACAGATCTCTTGATTTCTTAATGAATTAATGATTCAGTGACAAATAACTTTGTCACTTGTCGACACCTAGTGGCGAAACAATTTGAAGCTAAAATTGCTTTCAAAAGATGATTTGTTCCATTTTGATCGCTACCATAGACATCAGTGTTTATATCCGAACTATAAACTTGTGTCCCAGTAATTCTGTGTGTATGAATGATTATAAGACAGAAATAACACTGTGTTTGAAAATACTTTTTCATACCTAAACATGATAACTTCCACAGGTTTGAATGTTTCAATATGATTTTGAATCGAAATAGCAATCTTTTAACGCTTAATCATGCAGCTCGACCACAAACCTGACAAAATCTAACAACTCCATCAACTTGTTCTTCCTCATAAGTGGGAATGCACAGTTTATTGGTGTCATATCAGTTATCAGCTGATATTATGGATCTGTTTAACTTATCAGTATCTGTTAACATTTTTAACATGTATATTACATTCGCCATCATCTAACACTTACTTAAAAGTCAAGATGAAATAAAAAATGCACTCTATTTTAGTTCTTTTTTTTTTAATTAGACAAAATAGTATTGAATTTTAATATGGGCTGTTTATTATCGGCCACAACATGAAAATAATTAGCAGCTTATCAGTATCTGACAGAATTTAAAAATCAGCACCTCTCTCCTCACAGGCACTTTTTTAAAATAGGTTTCCAGCCAAATTGATGATAACTTGTGCAACTGGACTTCCAGTATTTGTGTTGCAGTCAGGCATTCAAACGGAGCTTGTAATTTTCATCAGTGCTGTCAATTTAAGGACTCTGTGGTTGTCTGTGGGTGTGTCATCTGTGGCCAAGACTACAATACAGTAGACAGCAGTGTCCAAACAGTAGTGGAAATATGATGGCTGGTGGCACAGTGGATCCTGTTATGCCAGTTCAAACATATTAACAACAGTGTTTCCATACTAAATAATTATCCCTATGGTAATGTTGACATGTACACTGTATGTGCTTTTAGGACTTACTTAGAGGAAGAGTTGAGAAAGGCCCGTGAGTGTCCTCAGCCACGCAAAGACATGTATGAAAAAATGATAGCGGTGGACCCGGACGCCCCGACTGAGGAGGAGCGGGCCCAGCAGGCGGTACTCAAAACCAGATACATGCAGTGGAGAGAAACCCTCAGCTCAACAGCCACACTGGGCTTTCGCATCGAGGGGGTCAAGGTAGGTGTGATTCAGGGAACCCCCTGAATTTATACAGAGATAAATAACCTATTCATACTAAACTAGTATCTTATTTTATCTTATCTTCTTGATCTGCCTTCAGAAATCAGATGGCACTTGTAACACTAACTTCAAGAGAACAAAGTACAAAGATGAGGTCATCCAAGCCCTGGAGGACTTTGTGGACAACAACATGCTAATCTTGGTATGAATCAGCGTTAGAACTGGGCAGTATTTACAATATTATTATATATATTGTGTATATTTATTAACTTATTGGTATCTGTAATTTGTTTG
This sequence comes from Cirrhinus mrigala, assembly GCA_036247105.1. Lineage (NCBI taxonomy): Eukaryota > Metazoa > Chordata > Actinopteri > Cypriniformes > Cyprinidae > Cirrhinus > Cirrhinus mrigala. The sequence goes on along the minus strand of CM070027.1, from coordinate 17,899,784 downwards.
TGCATTCACATTTAATCTTTAAAATGTTAATCTGCAGTTAATTAAAAGATTAATTTACAGGTAAACTTTAAAAACACTAATAATTTAATAATAGTTTTTTTTTTTTTTTTTTTCTGAACATTATAATGTTGTAACGCCTGGTTTCACTTGCAGCTTTTAAAATGCTTTTTTTTTTTTAATTATCTAAAATTGAATTTTAATATGGGACATTTATTATTTATTGACCACAAAATGAAAATAATTAGTAGCTTACTGTATTAAACGGAATTTAAATATCAGCACACATTTGTGTTAGAACTGGGAAAAATATCAAGTTTTTATCAAGTTTTTATATATTTAAAGTATGTAAAGACAAACTATTTATTTCTTTGGAATAATGTACTGATTATTTTTTTTCATGTTTAAATGTTTTGGTAAAAATATGAGTAGATAAATGTAATTATATTGTTGTATTTGTGCATATACACTACCAGTCAAAAGTTTTTAATTTTTCTTTTTTTTTTTTTTTTTTTTTTTCAGAATTCTCTTCTGCTCACCAAGCCTGCATTTATTTAATCCATAATACAACAAAAGCAGAAATATTCTGAAATATTTTTACTATTTAAAATAACTGCGTTGCTCTAGTTTTCAGTGTCATGATCCTTCAGAAATCATTCTAACGTGCCGATTTGCTGTTCAAGAAACATTATTATTATTATTATTATTATTATTATTATTATTATTATTATTATTAAAAACAGTTGAGTAATTTTTTATTTTTTTTTTCAGGATTCTTTAATGAATAGAAATATCAGCATTTATCTGAAATAAAAAGCCTTTGTAACATAATAATATTACACTATACCATTCAATTTCTGGGAAAAAAATTATAGAAATCAATACTTTTATTTAGAAAGGATGCTTTAAATTTATCAAAAGTGATGATGAAGACATTTGTAATGATACAAAAAATTATATTTCAGATAAACGCTGTTCTTTTGAACTTTCTATTTTTAAAGAAAACTGAAAAAATTCTACGCAGTTTTCAACATCATCATAACAACAACAACAAGTAATAATAATAATAAATATTTTTGGAGCTGCAAATAAAAATATTAGAATGATTTCTGAAGGATCATGTGACTGGAGTAATGATGCTAAAAATTCAGCTTTGAAATCACAGGAATAAATTACATTTTAAAATGTATTCAAATAGAAAGCAGTTATTTTAAATAGTAAAAATATTTCAAAATTTTACTGCTTTTGCTGTACTTTGGATCAAACGCAGGCTTGGTGAGCAGAAGAGACTTTAAAAACATTAAAAATCTTTTGTTTCAAAATGTTTATTGTTCAAAAACTTTTGACTTGTACTGTAAATAAAAATAAAATGCTGTGTTTTATTCTTTTGTACATCTTGCTTTTAAACATTGAGTCTAGTGTTTAATAATGGCTGTTTGGTTAAATTAATGGCTTCTCTGTCTGTGCCTCTTTTAACCGTTAATCCATTTAACTATTATGTAAACAAGTTAATTGTCTGGCTCTTCTGTTCACACAGAGAAGCTACCAACAACGCCTGAAGGAACTAAGAGCTGTGCTGGAAAAATCAGATTTCTTCAAAGCACATGAGGTGAAATGCATCTTCATTTTCCAAATCCACTTTGTTCTTTATCTTTCTGCACTGCTCATGTTAAAATACAGGCTCTAAGAACGATTTTGCTGTGTTTTCTCGCAGGTGGTGGGCAGCTCCTTATTATTTGTCCATGATCTAACTGGCAAGGCTGGAATCTGGATGATAGACTTTGGAAAGACTGTGCCTATGCTGCCCCCTCTCACCTTGGACCATCGCAGCCCGTGGGTGGAGGGCAACAGGGAGGACGGGTACCTCTGGGGCCTGGACAATTTTATTGACATTCTGACCAACATGCTTCCAGAGAAATGAAAGGCATCGTGGATCTTGAGAATTGTCATTTTCTGCACAGACTGTTTGATACCCCTGTTTTTTTTCGACATGGAGAATGAATAAAGGTAGGAGAGGATGAACCGATGGAAGTGGACTGACTGGCCTTAACATTTACTACAAGTCCTACTGAATTTACCTGCTGAAGCCACTCGCTATGCTGTCGTTTTCGCTACTTTTGAAAAGCTGTATGTATTTTTACAATGTAAATAGGTTTTTATTTAAGCAGTTTGCTTTTAGGGGTTGATGAGTAAAAGATTAGCTTAGTTTTATGAACATTAACCCTGCAGATGAAAATCATTACAGTAGTGTTGTTTTGATATGTTAAGCCATGCTTTTGAATACTAATGAAGTCTAGACCTGTATAGTCTGTGATAGTTGCCAGATATTTTTTTTTCCTGCATTTTACCTTTATATTTGTGACCAAATGTCTCTACTTTGTTTGGGGATGAACTGAATTGAAGTGCACACTATTAACAGTCCCATAAACTGAACTGAATCAAATCACAGAACAACAAAAGACCTCTTACACCTTTCTTGGTACTGTTTTAATAACACAAAACGGTGTTTTGTTTTTCTGTCTTGATCAAGCAGTACTTTAATTCACGTCAAACACAGTGAGTTAAGCTAACGTTATGCTTCACATTCCCATGTTGTGTGGTTTTCGCATACTAGCATGAGCTGCTAAACAGCCCTTGTTGAAGCAAATATATAACTGCCAATTTGAGAATAGTGTTTGGGATATTTGAGCCAGTACTCCTTATGCACAAATTCACTGTTTTGCACTGTTAATTTGAAATCACCTTGAGGTTTTGTACTGTATAATAAGTAAACCACTTGTGATCATTATGTTGGGAGCTTTGTTGTCCTGGCTGTATCGGTTTTGCAGTTCTGGTTTCTGGGTTGCTGTGATATAACTACAGGATTTTTTTTCCATGCTGGGTAATTTTGTAAACGTGTTTGACTGTTAGCACAATAAACATGAATATGATGTGATTGTCTTTTTTCCTCCTTATCTTTCAAAGCCATACAAAGATATCCTCCTTATTCATTAATGCGGAAGTAAGCCTATGGGTGAGCCTTCTGGTTCTTTTGAGCGACCATATTGGCAGCACTGAATGTAAACAATGCCACTGAACTGAATGAAACTTGCATATTTTGCTGATTACTGCTGCTGAAAATGGTCAATTATTGTCATGTTTTGGGCTGTACTAATCGGTCAGACCAGGGAAAACATTTGGAGCACTACAGACTGCCAAAACTTATAACAAATCAAGGAAAAGAGTGCAAAAAACTGAACAAAAGCCGTTTGTGGTTGGCCATACTGAACTGGGATTTCCAGGGCAAGAATCTTGACAGCATTTGTGTTTGTTCTTATTTCCAGTCAGGTAGGTAAAATATTAGACTAATATCTTAATACTGCTTGTACGTATCTTATAAGTTCATCAAAATATTGCGCCCCTTCCTGCTTTCTAGTCCTCTATATAATTTCGCAGATTCCTCACGTTTTTTTCCGTGGCTTAGACAGCATAAATTAGCAGAATAATGTATTCAGTAGTATATTAACCATGCTATCCATGCTGTTGTTTACATCTGAGTATCGCCAATATGGCCGCACATCCGGGTAACTGACCAAACCGTGACGTAAATGCAAACCCTCTATAGGGAAATAACGAGAAGAATAACAACTTGTAGTAAATGGTAAAACTGTTTGCACTTCAAACCAGTGTGCTCACAATTAAGATAACACATTAAAATAATATGGTATAACAAACCAATATGCAACATCAAGCAGAAAAATGAGTTGTTTTGTACAGCTTAAAATAGCTGGACGTGCATGAGACCGGAAGCCAGACCCATAAAGTTTATGAATGTCTTCGCCCACTCTTACAGGAAGAAAAATAGTGGATAAATAGGGCTCTGTGCTTTAGGTTTGTTTAGGGGTGCTTAATTGTGCTCCTGATTAAATTTGGAGCGCAATGAAAATTTAGGAGCACCTTATGATCGATGACAGAAAGTTAAAGCATCTGTAGTTTGTTTTGTGTATATTTGCGATTTCTGAGCCGCCTAGAGTTAAAGGAGAAGTTAACTTCCAGAACAAAAATGTACAGATAATTTACTCACCCCCCTTGTCATCCAAGATGTTCATGTCTTTCTTTCTTCAGTTGATAAGAAATTATGTTTCTTGAGGAAAAAAATTCAGGAATTATCTCCACATAATGGACTTCAATGGTGCCTCCAAGTTTGAACTTCCAAAATGCAGTTTAAATGCAGCTTCAAACGGCTGTAAACGATCCCATCCGAGGAAGAATCAAATTTCACAGCTCAGACTTGCTGCGCACGCAAGTTATTGAAGGTGTTTCAAATGTACCCCTGTACCAATCGTACCCGGTCTACCCTATAGAACTGTATTTCATACTAACTACGATTGTTTACCTTTTAATAGGTTACATTTTGAGGCGTTATGAAATCGGTCCCAAGCTGGGTCAGGAAGGATTTGGCATGGTGTTTGAAGGGACTCGCCACGAGGATGGACTCAAGGTATCAATTTCTATGTTTATTTTTTGGCTTACAAAACTTTATCTCTTCAGGATTGATGAAAGATATTAACTCTATGCTTAAGCTAACTGTTAACTCTTTGTTTTGTTGATCAGGTGGCTGTGAAATTTTCACTGAAGGCACCCGACATGCCATACGTCACAGTGGTGAGTAGACTGCGCTCTCGGTGTCATTGCTTCTCAGTTACTGTTTTCAGTTTATGACATCTTATTTTATGTTAATCACAAATGACTTTATTTAAATGAATGCTAATGTTGAATCTTGAATGTCAAACTACAAATAATGTCAGCTGTTTAGACTGGTGGAGTAAGTGTTTATTTTTAAAAACCGTCATGTTTTCTCTTTTAGCCAATAAGGGCCCCAGCGCTCCTGAAATCATTAAACTGCTGGACTGGCAGGAAGACACTGACCAGTACATCATGGTCATGGAGCGGCCCTTCCCTTGCATGGACTTGTTTAGTTTCATGGAGCTCCACGGAGGAACCCTGAACGAGCGCACGGCACGTTGCGTTATGTGGCAGGTCGTTCGTGCCGCTAACATTTGCTGTGAGAACGGTGTCTTCCATCGTTTTTTATTTTTTACAGTGCATAGCTGCCAATGACAGTCTTTTTTGTCACTTTGGAACCCGTTATGGGCCCACAGCTTCCTGTCATGAACTCAGGCCATACATCTACTGTTATTTTCCATCTCTCATACTAGATATTTAAATATTTAAAAATTGTAATATATTTAAAAATATTTAAAAACTGTAAACCACACTTTGTTAATGTGTTACTCAACAAATTTAGGATGTTTTCTCAGATTGTCCTTTTGTTCATGTGTGCCAAGTTTTGTGATTTGCACATTGCATTTACAAGATACAGACCAATTAGTGATTATTGTCAGCAGTGTTGGGCATGTTAATTTAAAAAAGTAACTAATTCTAGTTACTAGATACTTCTCACAAATAGTAACTGAGTTACATCATTATAAAAGTAACTAATTACCAGGGAAAGTAACTATTGTGTTCAAATATGTCAAATAACTTGGATGCCCCCAATATTAAATATGTTAAATGAATGAAATTTAAATGAAATGAATGACATTTTTTGTTTACTCACCAGATATGTAAAGCTTAATGGCACAGTTTTTTTGTTTTTTTAAATATCTGAATGTACACTTGGCGTCAGTCAGTCAAGCATTATAATATGACATTATGATAATTTACCATTAAACTTTAGTAATTAGAACTTTATAATTACCATGTATGAATGCATATTTGTCATACTGACTGAACTTAGGACTGGTGGTGGTGCTTAAGATATTGTTTGTATAAAAATTATTGTTTTCATAAAAAAGGGGGAAAAACTAAAAATAATACTGAAAAGATAACAAAACTATTACGAATTCTACTACTAATAACAATATAAAACTCACTAAAGATCAATAAGCTGCTGGGTTCATGAATATTAATCACGTTGTCTGCGTTCGCTCGAACTGATTTGCTAAAATCAGAACAGGGACGATAATAGGTGAGCGCCAGCCAATGAGATTGCTGTTTGTGCATTAGTTCCGCCTACTACAGGAGAAACCGGCAGTTCTTAAAAGCTGAAGAATTCCCAGGGAACTTCGTTATTTTGACAGGAAAATACAGCGAAGAGCATCGTTTACATCTAGCGCGTCAATTTTGCATGGTATATAAGAGTCTAGTGACGGTTAGTCGTGTTCCTTTCCACTAGAGTTCACGGTTCGTCAAATACAGGTACGCTGCGCATCGATTCAGATGAACTGAAAAAATAAAATGATAATATTATATTAAATTACAGTAATGACACATTTTATTGTCAGTAACGGTAACGGCGTTGTAACGGGGGAAAAAGTAATTCGTTTGATTACTCGTTACTGAAAAAATAACGCAATTAGCCGGGGCGTCGTTAGGGCAAATCATTCGGGGCTCGAGCTCCGAAAGCAGCGCTGTTTCCTTTACTACAGACAAGCGCGCGTGACGCTCGCGGTAATTTCAGCGTCTGCAATAAAATGCATAAACACCATTTCCAGAACTGCTCTGAGAGTACTTAGTGGGCAGTTCACTGTTTAATTTGAGTAAACCAGGGTCATATACTCTCAGAAATGTAAAGGTATTCACGGAAACCCGTTGTTTTGTGCCACTGCTCTGTCAAATGAACTAAAATCGAAAGCACAATATGACTTTGCTCACACGATGTGTTCATGATCCGATGTTTTCAGAGTATCAGAAGAGGGGTGAGTCAGGTCATTGACATTTTTTCTTTGTTCAATTTGCACAATGAACATGGGTTAACTTGGAGCTCTTATTTTTGAACTCTCAAAGTGCACCAGATTAGTGAATTTAACTTTCCAGGTTCACCCACCTGTGTCTAACCATATCTTACATAAGTATGATGTTAGCTCCCATCCAACACTACTAGCCTAGATGTTTTCAAATCCTAGAAACGCCCCTGGCACTTAGTAACGCAGTTTATTTATAACGCCGTTATTCCCATCACTGTTGGTCAGTTTAACAATATGTACAAACCTGTCAAAATCATCTCATGAATAGCCATGTGATTTTATAAAAGGCTGAACATTTAAACTAGAAATAATTCCTATGAAAGGATCCCCAGCTGCAACCAGTAATGTATGGGATGGCTGTGATTGGATTAGAAGCCTGTTTTTGCTCATTCCAGATTGTCAAGTATGGATTCCCAGTGACTCTTTCTGCAGGTTACATGGATACACCAGTAGATGGCAACAAATGAGTATCTTCTGTCAGCAGATTTATTAAAAAAACATAAATCTGGGGAGGAAGCTTCCTCCTTGTCATTTCTGGCTTAAACAGAACAATGTCTAAAAGCTGCTATGTGACAAGGTGTACAGTAAACAAGCTAAAAAAAACAAAAATACGTTTTTATAAGCTGTCGACCCAAAACAAGCGATAAGCCCTTAGTTTGTCTTTGGAACACCTCCATAGACAGCAAGGGTCCTACCACGTTCAAGATCCAGAAAGGTACCAAACATTGACAAAAATAGTCCATGTGACATCAGTGGTTCAACCGTAATTTTATGAAGCTATGAGAATACTTTTTGTTGCGCAAAAAGCAGCTGTTTCATCAAAACTTACAATTATCAGTACAAAGTCAAGACTGTTGATTTGCTATTTTTCAGTTATTATGAATCAGAGCCTATAACCCAAGATGCTAGAATAGTATTTTGTATGTTGTCCTTTTGCTGCAATTAAAGTTTGTGCAAAAGGAGTAGCTAATTTAGGATTTAGCTAATACGCTAAAAGCCACATACTGCATGTTAATCTTTTATTCTCAGATTATTGCAGTGCACATAACAGCATCATGTTGCCTGGAGCAAACAAGCACAGTGTTAACAACAGTCAACAGACCAGATAATACAATCCCATCCTCTGTTCCATTCAGCTGCTGAAGAGCCCACACAGCTCTTCCCCTGCTTTCTCTGCTTGCTCAGTTGAATTGGAGCAGTCTGTACCATCATTTGGTCCTTCCAAGCCACAAACGCATTTCAGATGACTTAAACCTGTCAGAAGATTATTATGTTATCATTTTGGCTGCTGCATATTCCTTGGTTTCACTTGTAAGGATATTAAGGAAAACTTGGAATCTGGAAAAGATGGCTGCATTGTTCTGGGACTGGGATTACGCTACAACTCCTCCACAGACACCACCTCTACACTTCAGTTCTGAGTTCAGGCATGCAAGCCCTGTGAGGTGAGATATAATCTTTTACAATATTTGATAATCATTACACTTCAACCTGGTGAAAATGACCATCTTTTTTAGTTTCTATGATCGTTCACACTGTAGTTCACCCATGCAAGATGGCTTAGACTGGCCTTCAAGTGAGCAAGTGGAGTTCACAAGACTAAACCCCTCTAGAACCAAAGACAATACAGGTCTGGTAGCAGGTTCTGCATGCTTTTATTAGTGATGACATTTAGCCTGTGTTCCATTTCACTTATTGTATTTTGCCTCTGCAATTTCATCATACATTTCAGAAGGAGAATGGCATATGGTAACAGCCACTCGCTCATTGCTTGGCAGGGAAAGAAGAGGCCAGAGGGAGGGTTTGCAGGACCAGCGGAGGGTGTCTTACAACAGCTTGCCAAGAGTGAGATCGAATTCTTATTTAATTTTTATTTCTTTATGTTATTTTGTTGTATACTCCATCCTTTTCTCATATTATCTATCTAAGAGATAGAAGTATAATTGTGTGTTCACACCAAAAGCAAATCAAGCAAGTGATCCAAGAAACATTCTGAGAGCAAACTAGAGTGAGTAAAGTCCCGTTCATACCAAGAACGATAACTATAAAGATATAGTTCTAAAATCTTTTTAAATATTAAAGGGGTCATCGGATAGCCATTTTCCACAAGTTGATATGATTCTTTAGGGTCTTAATGAAAAGTCTATAATATACTTTGGTTAAAAATTCTCAAAGATAGTGTAAAACAACACCCTTTTTAGCTTGGCAAAATGAGCTCTGCAAAAATCATCTCATTCTGGTCGAGGCTGCTTTAAATGCAAATGAGCTCTGCTTGCCCCGCCCCCTCTTTTCTCTCTGTGGATTGAGGAGCCTGTTTACTTTAGCCGTGTCTAGCCGCTAAACTTGCTAACTAGCACATTATTCTGAACGATTCATAAAAAAACCCTTATACTCACTTCTGCTGTAAGTGAAGCTGGATCACAAATGATTCGCGCGAACAGACCGATATTTGTAGATCGGGAGGCGCATTCCCTTCACTGTTGTGGGCGCTAATGTAGTTATCTTTATAGTTATAGTCATAATTATTGGTGTAAACGGGCCTTAACGGCATGCAAATATTCGCTTCGCATTTGCCGTGCACACATCATAAAGGGCCTGTTCACACCATGGATGATGACTATAAAGATATAACGGATATCATTGGAATCACTTTCAGAGTGATTTTTTCCCATCTGATGAACGATAAAAACATTCAATCAGAATCAGTCCTGCTATCACAAGTTTGAGAATTTAAAGTGGCAGGCAAGCATAGGGCCTCAATACTGTACTCTACTGTAGGTTAGAGCTTTAAGTGCTACAATTGAATCAGTCAGAACCACAAATGAATCATGCAGTGCAATTTGTGAATTGGTTCAATTGACTGACTGAAAATAAACATCTCAAAAGAATGAATCATTTATGAACTGAAGGTTTGATTCACTCCACTTAAGCAGAAACCTGTACCGCAGTCAATTTTATTGGCCAACTCAATCACGCCATAACGTCAGCAAGTTCATACTTTATGGGTCCAGTTCTGAGTTTGGAAAATCAAGGACTGATCTTATTGCAGCAATCACTACTGGTATCCACAGTACCAGGATTTTGCTGAGGTTATTATTTGTTTCACTGCTTTGTAGGCAATCAACACTGTCATTCACATGATCAATAAAATAATTACAGTTGGCCACAGGGCAGATTTTAGATCTTGAATTTCAAAATAAACAAGAAAAGGCATGTTTTTCTCAAATGCTGCGTATTAAAAAAAGTCATATGTGCTTAGAAATGAAGTAAAAGTTAAAATGAAGATGTGGTAAAGATAGCCTTAAAAAATGTACATGGAGTGGAATTACCTTGTTACTGTTTACCATTGCTTGTTACTTTTGACAATTAAAGGAAACTGCATTTGAGATAAGGAATGAATCAGTTAATTTGGGGCATTTAATCATGACAATTTATCATTCTTTTTGGTTCGTAGGCGCATTTTCTCCAGCCAAATAGGGAATCAAGTGCTTTTTCGCCCTATGCTAATGACTTCTGCTTGAATGGTAAAGATGCCAAGAACATTGCTGAGTCCCCCAGGAACAGTCGTAAGCTGCACCCGCTGACACAGCCGGGCTTCTACAGTCCAAAAATCCCACGGTCAAAACACTGTGAAGCTGCACAGCCCACAAAAAAGTCTTTAAAAGGATCTTCTTCTACAAACAACCTGAAAGAGTTCTTTGCTCTCACGTTGCCTCTTCCGTGCTCCAAAACTGCTGTTCTTAAACCCAGGTGAGATGCATAATGAACAGTACAATTAAAGGGATGGTTCACCCAAAAATGTAAATTCTGTGATTAATTACTCACCCTCATTTCGTTCCAAACCCATAAGACCTTCACTCATCTTCGGAACACAAATTAGGATATTTCTGATGAAATCCGAGAGCTTTCTGTCCCTACGTTTCTGTGCCTTGACCATGGTAGGATCCTTGCTGTCTATGAAGGGTCAGAAAGAAAAAAATATCTTAATTTGTGTTCCAAAGATGAACAAAGGTCTAACGGGTTTAGAACGACATGAGGGTGAGTGATTAATGGCAGAATTTTCATTTTTGGGTGAACTATCTCCTTTAGGATTAAACCAGTATGAATTTCCATGATGGCCCACATTTGCTTTTCAGCCAGGATTTAATACTTGCAATATAATTGTCCCCCTCTTTCCCTGTGCTTCCTCCCACCCATGAGATCCCACGAGGAGGGGTGGGACAATCAGTAAAAAGTGGGACATTCCCACCATGTTGCATAGAGTTGTTCTCTTACTTTAAATTCAATCATCTGTTACTGGAATTCTGAGTCTGATTTGCTGTATTGCTGAAAGTTACCAACATCACAAAGAAAAAGGACATTCAAAATGGAATGAAATGGTTTAATGTTTTTAAAATGGATCTGTCTTTATGCCTGCAGTGTGTGACCTTTTGTGATGTATGGACTGCTTACCTTATTCTTTGTTTGTATTTGTCTACAATATGTGTATGTCTGTGGTCTTTATGTTTTATTTCTGGCAGCCCTTTGTCTTCCAAACCACAAAAGGTAAAAACTTTGGTTGTGGAGAAGCCTCCTTTGATGAGAGCTGTGGTTTCTCAAACTTCACTGACCTCAAATCAGCCTGACAAGGAGTACTTCAGCCAACTCCAGCCAAGAGAAGACCATCTCATCAAGAACCAGGACTGCAGTTTGTTCAGTCTGCAGGAAGCCAATAGGAAACCTCCCAGAAATGAGCAACCTTTATTCACTGAGGATATTTCTACAAAGGATCATCTTTCTATTAACACACTACATTTGTTTCCTGAAGGCCATTTTAGAGCAGACCAGCTTGCTCCGCTTTGTCCAAAACTGGAAAAGGCAAGTCATGAGGGATTTAGCTTGAGTGTTGACGCTGATATTAAACCATCTCAGGGTGACCCTGACTGGTCACGTCAACTTCAAACCAGCCCAGCTAAACCTGACTGCAGCCCAAAACAAAAGAAGACACAGTACACACAACAAAGAGAAACCGGGGATGCCCAAAACACAGAGTACAACCATGTAAAAAGGTAAGCGGATAGCAGATCTGTATAGGCTATCCATATTAATTTTAATGTACTATTTTCATAATAGTGTTGCAAAGGCATAGTTCACCCAAAAATGACAAATTTGTCATTAATTACTCACCATCATGTCGTTAGGGTGTGTTTATCTTCAGAACACAAGTTAAGATATTTTTGATGAAATCCAAGAGCTTTTTGACCCTGCATAGACAGTAATGCAACTAAAATGTTAAAGGCCCAGAAAGGTTGAACCACTGATTTCACATAAAGTGTTTTAACAATGTCCTTACTAGCTTTCTGAACCGTGGACGTGTCAGTTGCATTTCTGGCTATGTAGGGTCAGAAGGCTCTTGGATTTTATCAAAAATATCTTAGTTTGTGTTCCAAAGATGAACGAAGGTCTTATGGGTTTGGTTCAACATGAGGGCAAGTAATTAATGACAGAATTTTCATATTTGGGTGAACTATCCCTTTAAAGGAGAACTCCACTTCCAGATCAACTATTTACAAATAATTTACTCACCCCCTTGTCATCCAAGATGTTCATGTCTTTCTGTTCATTTTGAATGAATCTTTAATGTGACTCGGGAAGAACGAGCTGTCTTGGGGAGTGATTCGTTCAGTCGTGCATGCGCAACATCCTATTAGGTTCTATACTTGAATTAGTTCACATGTTTCGAGTCGTTCGTTCATCTTATCACGTCTAAGTTCATCGTCTGTGTACTCCGGCTCAAAAAAGTAGAGAATGGTGAAAACTTAATTATTTCTTATTTCTACTTTATATCTTATTTTCTCTTACAACTTCAGAATCGTCCAACATCGTTGTACCTTTTTGTTTGTAAACAGCGTTTGACTTACTTGCACTTTCTTAGTCTTTGCGCGTTCGCTTTGTAAACACTGGGTCTGTAGTTCCGCCTACGTTCCGTGTGACCTTTCGACATGATTCAATAGTACGTAGCGTTGTGAACGTGCATCCCAGAGCCTGTGCTACATGAGCTTTTGTGCTTAAAAAGTATACAAATTCTTATTTTCCGAAAAAAAAAAAAAAATGACAGATCGTTTTGCTAGATGAGACCCTTTTTCCTTGGCTGGGATCTTTAGAGCCCTTTGAAGCTGCATTTAAACTACATTTTGGAAGTTCAAAATCGGGGCACCAGTGAAGTCTGTATATGGAGAAAAATCCTGAAATGCTTTCCTCAAAAACCATGATTTCTTTATGACTGAAGACAGAAAGACATGAACATCTTGGATGACAAAGGGGGTGAGTAAATTATTTGTGAATTGTGAAAATGAAATCATATGTACGCAACGATGAGCAGACCGATCAGTGAATTGGTACATTGATGTTATACACCCACCCGCAGCGCCAAATTGTCCTTTTGTTTGGAGTATTCGGTGCGTTCCGTCGCAAAATATACGTCATTCAACCTGACCAATCCGCTGTCAAAAATGCCAGTGTGAATGCTAAGCAGACCAGGAACAAATGTATAATTTTTGTTTTTGGTCGGGACCAAATGAACCAAACAACCAAACTACAAGTGTATTACACATCTTATTGGAATACTGGAATCTGATTGATCAGTTTAATTTGAGTTGCATTTTTGTAACATGTCAAAAAAACTAATTTCGTTAGTAGTTTGTTTTGCAGTGGTTTAACATATATTTTTCAGTCAGGTGGATGTGAACTCAAAGAATGTGTTCGGTCAGCCTCGAGTGATTGCGTCACTGCGAGCAGCATGTTCCCCGCGGCCCGTTCGCAAGAGCACAGTGGTGGAGGACTTGAAAAAACTCATTGTGATGGATGACACAGAGGACAGCGCTCAGGGTGATTCAGTATGTGATATATTCGACTCACATTCAGCAGTATGAACCTAAACAACCTGACAGCCTAGGACAATAATGTAGAAAAAGCAGGTATTGTTTTGCTGAGTGTTGGTATGTGAGCAGTGTTGCCACGTTGCAATGTGTTTGCTGTCTCTTTCTAGTTGTCACCTCAACAAAAAGAGGCGGGGCTTTACAGCAGTTTGCAAATGTCGGGTTCATCCACAAGTCCATTGTCATTCAGTCAAGGACACCGATCAAACCCAGAGTCTCCCCCACTTACACCTATCCATCTCCACCTGCAATCACATCAAACAGGCAAGGGTTATTGTTTCTATGAGGCAGAACTTTTATTATTATTATTATTATGCACAATTCTCTGTTGCAGTTCTCATATATTCGAATGGTGTTATCAACTGCAAAAGAGATTTTGGGTGTTTCTAGTATACATTGGCACTCACTGGTTGTCTTTTCCTAGAATGTGAAGGAATGGCTGAGCAGGCTGAATCTGACCTATGGGACAGAGACCAACATCCTGATCCTGAACTCATGCCCCTGCCAAACGTGGCCTGTGATCTTGACTGGAATAGTTTAGTTCAAGCAGCCCAAGAATATGAGAGTAAGTATCAAAGGATAAGTATGCTGAAATAAGTTGGTTCACATCCTGTAGTCCCAATGTAATTATAGAAATTAATACTTTTATTTAGCAAGGATGTGGAAGGAAGTGATGATAAAGACATTTGTAATGTTACATAAGATTTCTATTTCAGATAAATGCTGTTCTTCTGAACTTCCTATTCATCAAAGAAAAAAAATTGTACTCAGCTGTTTTTAACATAATAATAATAATAAATGTTTTTTTGAGCAGCAAATCAGCATATTAGAATGATTTCTAAAGGATCATGTGACTGGAGTAATTATGCCAAAAATGCAAAATCACAGGAATAAATTACATTCTAAAATATATTCAAGTAGAAAGCAGTTATTTTAAATAGCAAAAATATTTCACAATTTTAATGTTATGCTGTATGATGAATCAAATAAATGCAGGCTTGGTGAGCAGAAGAGACTTCTTTAAAAAACATATAATATCTTACTGTTCAAAAACGTTTAACTGGTAGTGTAGTCAGCTTCATAATTTGTTAAATGCAATGACACAGTTGTAGTACTATTATTAAAATAAATAACTTAATGATTACAATATATTTCCAGCACAAAGGATGGCAAAACTTTTGTCAGAAATGAGTCCTGTATCAAGCAGGCCAGACACACCATCCAATGGAACCGACAAGATCCACCAATCCAGCGCCTATTGCAGTGGAGAAGATATCGAGTAAGTTGTTACATTTTTATTAATTTAATGCCACTTTGGATTAATTTTCAAAACAGTAAATGAATGTTTAAGCTCCTTCTTTGAATAATACATGCTTAACAAAAAAACTACACTCTTAAAAATAAAGGTTGTTAATTGGCATTTGTGGTTCCATGAAGACACTTTCCATGTAATCTTTCAGTTCCACAAAGGTTTCTTTTAATGGACAAAGTTCTTGTAGATTATTAAAATGTTCTTCACACTAAGAAAAAAATGGTTCTTAAAGGATTACTTCACCAGAGTAAAAATTTCCTGATAATTTATTCACCCAATGTCATCCAAGATGTTAATGTCTTTCTTCAGTTAAAAAGAGATTAAAGTTTTCGAAGAAAACATTCCAGGATTTTTCTCCATATAATGGACTTCAATGGTGATCAGCACGTCCAAATTGCAGTTTGAATGCAGATTCAATGCAGGGCTGTACATGATCCCAGCTGAAGAATAGGGGCCAGTTTTACTGAACAGGGCAAATTAGTGAGAGAGCACATTTCCAAAACAGCACCGATGGGAGGGGAAATTTCTGCGGATAACTTACTAACAAATTTAAGTTTTTCATTTACATATTGATCAATGCAATATTCCAAGCCAAGCACAGATTAACAAGGAATAAAGAAATAAAGAATGAAAGGTTCGCTAGAAATAAAGGTTCACTAGAAGTTCTGATAGATCTGGTATTGCGTGACTCCAAGTTGAAGGTTATTCCAAGTCGTCTTCTATTTCCTTAAGCAAGTTTCCTTAAGCAAATTAAAAATAGCATGGCTTGGCAAATGATATGTTCGGATAATGCAAACTTGTTCCTGGAGGGCCGGTGTCCTGCAGAGTTTACCTCCAACTTTCCTCAACACATCTGCCTGGAAGTTTCAAATATACCTAGTAAGACCTTGATTAACTGGTTCAGGTGTGTTTGATTAGGGTTGGAGCTAAACTCTGCAGGGACACCAGCCCTCCAGGACCGGGTCTGGTGACCCCTGGGATAATGTTCTACCACGCACTCTTTGTTGCTCTTTGTTACTCTGTGGTGCTCAGGGTTGCCAGGTTTTTACAACAAAACCCGCCAAATTGCTACTCAAAAATAGCCCAATTGCATTTAGAGGGGGTCCCCCATTAAAAATTGCGTTCCGCAGGGTAAAATACACATTTTTTGGTGGGGTACTCCTGGCAAAATTCACATTCCAGTGGATAAATGTCACATTTTTGGGGTCGCTTTAACCCGCAGACATGAAAAACAACAGTGTTACAATGTGCAACAATAGCAACGATAATTGCAGCCATTTCAAGTGCAAAATAGTTTAAGACGTGTTTTTTTGGGCATTAAATAATGTCACAAATGCCAGTAATCTGACAAGCGCAAATGTTAGTAAAATGCGTTGCTAAATTAACCCTTTAACTGTCATTCCCATTTTTGAACACAGACATAAAAATGCACTATCCAGACTTAAATTTTTATAATTCATGAATGAAAACATTTTGTAATATGATTTTGATGTACATTTTCCATGGTAATGCAATATCTGATTTTAAAATGTCTTTCAAAGGATGAATTTTGAGATTTTAAGTTTTGAACTGATATATAATTTCTTATGATTTCTAAAGTGTGATAGGGAAAAAGGCAGCGAAAAAAGTATGTGACAAAGGTCAGAACTCATGTTATGATGTAGATTTTTTAAGTTGCACTCTTGACGTATTAATCTATTACTTTTCCTACATAATTTGTAACACAAAAATATGGTAAAATCTTAGACCTTATCTTAGAAAGGGAAAGTCCCATAAATGCATATTAAATAAAGTCAGGCACAAAAATAACTGTCCCCATGCCATTTTAATGCACAAACTGCTAGTAAAACTGGCCCTAAGTGTCTTATGTAGCAAAACAATTGGTCATTTTCTAAAAAAAATTACAAGTTATATACTTTTTAACCACAAATGCTCGTCTTGAACTCGCTTTGCAGTGGGCATCCACGCATTACGTAATCAGGTTGGAAAGGTCACGCATGGTTAGTTCTTCATCTGTGTACTCCAGTTCAATAAGGTAGGGTAGGGCGAAAAACTTCCTCTCATTTTCTCTTCCAACTTCAAAATTTTTCATTGTTTTACCTTTGTTTGTAAAGGGCGTTTGACTTTGTTTGCATATTCCCTTTGTGAACACTGGGTCGGTGAATGCAGAGCTAGTGCAAGACGAGCATTAAAAACCTTAATTTCTTCTCGACTGAAGAAAGCAAGACATGAACATCTTGAATGACATGGGGGTGAGTAAATCATCAGTAATTTTTAATGCTGGAAGTTTACTGAAAGTATCTTGGGAAAAACAAAATGGTTAATCACTACAAAACCCCCCTTTCGGAACCTTTATTTTTAAGAGAGCGCA
Organism: Cirrhinus mrigala; assembly: GCA_036247105.1. Taxonomy (NCBI): domain Eukaryota; kingdom Metazoa; phylum Chordata; class Actinopteri; order Cypriniformes; family Cyprinidae; genus Cirrhinus; species Cirrhinus mrigala. The sequence goes on along the minus strand of CM070027.1, from coordinate 17,882,399 downwards.
TGAATATTAATTGCTTTCCATGGTTATTTTTTAGCAGTGACGTATTCATTGACTTTCCCGACCAACTCTCTCACCTGGAAGGGATGCTTAGGCGACTGAGTAGTGATCTGCTGAAGGTGAGGCTCATTTAGCAATTAATAAATGAGAAAGGTGTGAACTGTGTGCTCTCATAGAGGACAAACACGCTCACGAGTACCATGTGTTCATCTGTCCTCTGATTCAGGAGAAGAGAGACAAGGTGGCTCTTCTGGCAGAGGTGTTGAAGCTTCGCATTAGCAACCAGCATCTGAGAGAAGAGTCCCTTTGTGCAGTTGCACAACTACACAAAATCAGCAAAATTTTAAACACGACACCTGGAGAGTTGGAGTAATGCAGGGTTGCAAGCAAAACTACAAATCTGGACTTTTTTGCATTTTCTGCAGTCATTTGAGAGGTAAAATCTGCAGAATGGATTTATACATGTTAAGAATTAAGTTTAGCCATTGATGACTGAAAGCTTAATCAAACTATCCAAAATATTTAATAACATTACATTATGTAATGTAGAAACTTATGAACAAATTTACAAGACAGTATTCCAGTTCTTCTAAACCTTCTGCTGGCACAGGTCTCACATAAGCTTGAAAACCCAAACAAACTGAACTCAATCAAAGTTTATTAATAGCACAGTACAAACCAGAACAACTTTCGTAAGGATGATAACTCTCTTGGGAAACATATTACAGCTCCTCTAAGGGTTCTTACTGAATAATTAGGTTAAGTAAACATTATAATAAATATATAAATATATATATATACTGGATGAATACTTATTAGTTGCCATTTGTTATAAATAAGTAATAAAAATTCTGAATGTTTTATCTAACAATGGAAAGTCACAATAAAAAATGCTGAAAACAGTATACATGTAAATATGCTCTGTGATGATTAAAACCAGCAGAACAATAAAAATATACTTAACACACAATAAATTAGTTCTTTTAATATCCCTGAGATGCAATTGTTTTAAATCACAACAGTGATTAACCCTCATAAAATTGTATCAAACTATACAGTGCAGTTGTTTAAACACCGGTAGACTATTTGGCTTGTTTTTCTTCAACCTTTCAAGCATGTATTCTCAGTGCAGTAGGTAATTAGGTGGGAAGACCTTCATTTGACAGCTGCATGCTTGTCTCTGTAGGCCAGTAACATGTGCAGGGGACTGGGCACAGAGCGTCCTGCCGACATTTCTGCCTCGTGTACTTGAGCGCGTACATTGCGGTTCTGCTGGCAACTGTAGCTCCAGGCTTTCAAGCTAAAAATGCAGAAAGGTTCAAATGAAGTTGCACTGCAACAGACAAGCCTAAATGAAGTTTGGAGAATTCAGAGTGCCTACCAGTATAAACGCCTCTCCCTCTTGGGCAAGATGTGCCATAGTTTGGCTAACTCTTTGGTGACCGTAGTGGAGGGGATGCCAGGGTAGGATCTATTTGGAAATAATATCAACAGCCTGGAATTAACGGATGATATGTTTAAATATATTTAGATGCGTTTAAAAAGTGGATTTATAATTAAAGGATTAGTTCCCTTCCATAATTTACTCACCACCATGTCATCCAAGATGTTCATGTCTTTCTTTCTTCAGTCAAAAAAAAAGGTTTTTGAGGAAAACATTCCAGGATGTTTCTCCATATAGTGGACTTCAATGGAGATCAGCGGGTTAAAGGTCCAAATTGCAGTTTCACTGCAGCTTCAAAGAACTCTACACAATCCCATCCACAATCCCATTTTTTTTTTAATTTATAAACTTTTTAACCACAAATGCTTGTCTTGCACTAGCTCAACTTCACGCATTATGTAATCACATTGAAAAGGTCATGCGTGATGTAGGCTGAAGTACTGACCCAGTGTTTACAAAGCGAACGTGCAAAGAAAGTCAAGCGCCTTCTACAAAAAAAGGTAAAACAACGATAGTAGACGATTTTGAAGTTGGAGGAGAAAATGAGATGGAGTTTTTCCACCCTACCCTACCTTTTTGAACTGAAGTACACAGACGAGCTAACTGCGCATGACCTTTCCAACGTGATTATGTAATGTGTGAAGTCGTAGACATGCATCGCAGAGCTAGTGCAAGATGAGCATTTGTGATTAAAAAGTATATACATTTTTATTTTTTAAGAGAATGACTAATCGTTTCACTAGATAAGACCCATATTCCTCGACTGGGATTGTGTAGAGCCCTTTGAAGCTGCACTGAAACTGCAATTAGGACCTTCAAGCTGTTGTTCACCATTTAAGTCCATTATATAAAGAAAAATCCTGAAATGTTTTCCTTAAAAAAAAAAAAAGGATTGTGGAAGTGAACAAAAATTTACTTATACTCACCTGATATATAATTTTCTGTTTATTCGGCAGAACATAATGAAGCCGTTCACACATTTCTTCTTCGGGTTTGGCGGTGTTGTAACACGTCCTCTTTTTGAAGTGTGCCTGTGTGAACGGCCTTTTCTTGCTCTTTTTAGAGGAACAAGTTGTTTTGGGTTCTCATCTTCAGAGCTTTTGTTCTCTTCCTCACTCTTGAAGGACAGATCGCTGCCACTTCCAGCACTCTTGACAGTCTCCCAATTTGAAGTACAGAGAAGCTACCATAAATAAGAGAGCTCACTGTAAAACAGCATCTCACTAAACTAATACACAACAGGGGTCCAAAAGTCCACTAGTGAAAAGTATTCTGTTTTGCATTTTTTCTAATTCCAATTTTGTCAGCATAGCATTTTGAGTAAAATGTTGACCATCACACATAGGAATTACATGATCAGTGTTTATTTGCTGATTCTTAAAGGCATAGTTCACCCAAAAATGGAATTAATTACTCAGCTCTTATGACGTTCCAAACCCGTAAGACCTTCGTTCACCTTCAGAACACAAATTAAGAAATTTTTGATGAAATTTGAGAGCTTTCTGACCCTGCATATACAGCAATGCAAATAAAACATTTAAATGACCCAGAAAGGTAGTAAGGACATTGTTAAAATAATCTTCTGTATTTATAGTATAGTTTTCATGTAACTTCATAAAATTAAGGTCGAACCACAGATGTCCTTACTACCTTTCTGTGTCACTTGCGTTGCTGTCTATGCAGGGTCAGAAAGCTCTCAGATTTAATCAAAAATATCTTAATTTGTGTTCTGAAGATGAACAAAGGTCTTACAGGTTTGGAACAACACGAGGGTGAGTAACTAAGCGCTGAATTTTCATTTTTGGGTTTTAAATTAATTTTACAACATGATTTTACATTTTTGAAATATAAAATAGCTTAACCCTCAGAGACTCAAGCATTTTGATGATGTATTATTTTTTCACTCTTAAAAATGTCTTTATAAAACCATTTTTAGACAGAATTTTTATTGGATTACAATTTGGAAAGCTTTGCATTTAGAATTGCCAAATTTCGCCATTTCTGATACATTAAGTAAAAGTTGTAAACTGTGAAAATGTACCACTAATGTATTTGAAAAAAAAATATATTTAAAACAGTAAAAATACAGTCAAGAAAACTTATTTGTCTATTCAAATACTGTAATAAATATTTATATCAAAACATATTTAAAATGTTTTTATTTGAATACCGCTTAAAATATACATTCTTATATCAATGAGACAATAATGATGAAACCGGTAAAAAAAAAAACAACAACCTGTAGTTACTGGTGTAATTCCTGTACCATTCTTTGAATGGGCTCTATTGTGTGAGAACAGTACACAAAAGTTTGACCTCTAATGACTAGGATTGCATTTTTGCTACAATTAGAAAAACAATCTCATATGCACGTTTAAAATTTCAGTGCATGTGAGCCTTTTTCCATCACTAGACACTGTTATGTGTAGAAACAGTTTTTTAGTCTAAGTTAGGTATTACTGAATTCCTGTACACAAGCTGGGTCTCTGAGGCTTAATTCCAGATTTTCATTGTGTTCCCAGACTTTTGGACCTCTGTATATGCAGGTAACAAAGGATCACAAAATGTGGCCTACTGAGTCATTTGCAAAGCTGCCTGGCAAACTGGGACTTTTTAAGACGGTAGATTCTGGAGTGACCCACACGTCCTCAAATAATGCTGTTATGGTAAAAAAAAAAAGATATTGTTCAGTCAGCATTACAGCAACACTGTCTTGTTTGTAATTTCACACTGTCAGTAATGTGCACATTTGGCAACAAGCAGAGTTTGCCCAAAACTGCCTAAAAGTTTTAAACAATACATTATTCATAAAACAACTAATGCATCTATTTAACAAATACATGCTTAGAAATAGGTACAAAAACTGATAGTGGGGCAGAACAATTTCAAAATGCACAGTTGAGGTACTAATACATACTATTATGCACCTTTTAAGGGTAAATAAGGTACAAAAGTGTACTTTTTGAAAAGGTACCGCTCCAGTGACAGCTTTTGAATATCTGATAATATGTATGACCCTGGACCACAAAACCATTCATAAGTAGCACAGGTATATTTGTAGCAATAGCCAATAATACATTGTATGGGTCAAAATGATCGATTCTGCCAAAAATCTTTAGGATATTAAGTAAAGATCATGTTCCATGAAGATATTTTGTAAATTTCCTACCATAAATATATCAAAACTTAATTTTTGATTAGTAATATGCATTGCTAAGAACTTCATTTGGACAACTTTAAAGGCAATTTTCTCAATATTTAGATTTTTTTGCACCCTAAGATTCCATATTTTCAAATAGTTGTATCTCGGTCAAATATTGTCCTATCCCGACACACCATACATCAATGGAAAGCTCATTTATTCAGTAATTATTTAAGATATTAATCCGTATGACTAGTTTTGTGGTTCAGGGTTACATATGTGTAGGCCTGTATGGATTATATTTACTTTGTAGCGCCTCTCGTCCTTCTGGATGGAGAGAATGGCTCAGGCCTTGAGAAGGTGATATGAGCAGAGATTGGTTGACGGTCAGGCTGGCTGCTTCCCGAAGGGGTGGACACAAAGGTGCTGGTGTTTTTGGCAACTTAGGGCTGAAAGGAAAATGCTTTTTCCATGCAGCTGGAAAAGCTCCAAGCATGGGGTCTTTTAGAAGAACTCCTGATCTGAAATAAAACATAAAAACAGTTATAAACTTGCACGCAGATACAAGCTATTCAGAAAGATGAATTAAATATCCAATATACAAACCTGGATGGAGGTGTATCCAACATATTTCCCCCTGGGCTTCCATCTTCACTTCCTGTTTGGTCTTCACAGACACTACAGGTAGATTCAGCCTCAGTGCTTCCTAATAACAAAAAAAATATAGATATATGTTTCAGTATGTGGGTTCAATTAATATTTAACACCAAAGAAAGATAAGATTTTTTCACCTGTATTGAAAGAGGAAGTTGTGGAGTTGGAGTCTAGAGAGCTTTGTGAAGGCTGACTATCATCAGCAGGCCAAAGGTCTTTGTCATCCACAATTTGGACTTCTAACAAACTGCTTTGTCCGTCAGACACAGTCTGGTGTTCTTGCTCCTCCACAGCGTTTATGATAAATCTCTCAAAATGTTTCCTCTGAGGGTCCCTCTTTTTGTCACTTAATTGTACTGTTGTAAATGTTTACACACAGTAGTGTGAGTAAAAATAAACACCGTTTTATACAATCTATATTTTTTGCTCTCCTGAATATTTTATTCTTTAAATACAAAACGTTCACCTGTATACTTGTTTATGCGACTGTAGGTGTACATGGTCTTGGCTTTCAGGAATTGTGGTGGTGTAAAAGATAATGGAGTGTCTTCACTCTCCGACTCTGATTCTGCAGACACACACACACACGCTATAGACTTTAGTCTATATTACATAGATATTTTATTTCAAAACAAATGCGTTAAAACCTTGCATCGAGCATAAATAATTAATTAACTTACTTTTCTCATTGTTTTCAGATAGATGGTTAGGGTGACTCTTCAGACTATGAATGTCAAAGCACTGCAGCATATTTATCAGGGATTCCTGTGGGGACACACACACAAATGTTTTCATAATAATAATTTTTATTAAACTATATGCATTAACTATATTAAATAGTTCATACCACATAGCATAAATGTATATTTTAAAGATTTTTAATGTTTTTTTAAAGAAGTCTTTTCTGCTCACCAAGCCTGCATTTATTTGATCCAGAATATAGCAAAAGCAGTAATATTGTGAAATATTTTTACTATTTAAAATAACTATTTTCTATTTGAATATATTTTAAAATGTAATTTATTCCTGTGATCAAAGCTGAATTTGCTGTTCAAAAAAAGATTTATTATTATTATTATTATCAATATTTCAAACAGTCGAGTACATTTTTTTTTTCAGGATTATTTGATGAATAGAAAGATCCAAAGATCAGAATTTATCTGAAATAAAAAGCTTTGGTAACATTATAGTCAGTATATTTTTTTTAATAGAAAATATAGAAATTAACACTTTTATTTAGCAAAAAAATGCTTTAAATTGATTAAAAGTGATAAAGACATTTATAGTGTTGCGAAAGATTGCTATTTCAGATAAATGCTGTTCTTCTGAACTTTCTATTTAACAAAGACACCTGAAAAAAAATTCTACTCATCTGTTTTCATCATAATAATAATAATAAATGTTTTTTTTTTTTTTTTTTTTTTTTTTTTTTTACTTTTGAGCAGCAAATCAGACTATCAGAATGATTTCTGAAGAATCAAGTGACTGGAGTAATGAAGCTAAAAATTCAGCTTTAAAATCAAAGGAATAAATTATATTTTAAAACATATTCAAATAGAAAACAGGTATTTTAAATAGTCAAAATATTTTAAAATGTTAGTGTTTTTGCTGTACTATGGATCAAATAAATGCAGGCTTGGTGAGCAGAAGAAGCTTTTTTAAAAATCATTAAAAATCTTACTGTTCAAAAACTTTTTACTGGTAACGTTACCAGTCCAAAGTTTTTGAACACATAATATTTGAAACAATAGCATTAAAAATACTTTTTTAACACAGCTGACTTAGTCTCAACGCGTAAATTTTGCACTCTATTTAATGCCATATAATTTTAAAATACTTTGTAATGTGACGTAAATTATGATGGTAAGTTATGTACGTAGGTTCGCATACTTCTTTGATCACCGATATGTCGCCTTTATTTTTATTTTCTATTCTTTTTAAATGTGTGCATATTTTCTTGTGTAGGTATAGTTGTCTTACCTTAATTATTCTCTATGGAACACACAATATATTGCGGCTATTCAGTAAAATAAATCTCCAACACAGAACTTCTTAGACTTAAAGTAACATTGAATAAGAAAAGAACCAATCAGCTTCAGCGCTTACGCTGATTGGATAACGACAAGCGTCAGTCTTTCCCCAGTAGGTCCTTTAAACAGACCTCGTGACAACTGGTTACTGGGCTGTTTGGCCATGAACGTTTTAGTTAACTTTAAAGATTATTTATATTTTATTTAATGTTAAAACATTCTCCTATTCCAACCTTTTGTATGCGGATTTTTGTAAAATGTGAAAATAGTGACTTTATCACTATCCGCTGTGCTTGAGTATCAAAAAGACCCGCACGACGTAACAATATTTTCCAACCAATGATGTGATTTGGAGGCGTGGCTTTCTGCCATCGGCTATGCTATGGGGAGTTTTAATGAATAAATTAGCTAACACATCAAGTGTGTGCAATAAATAAATAAAATAGTTATCTGCCAAAATATATAATTTCCCTTTAATCTCCGTGTTAGAATGTTTTAGTTTTAAATATAAAGTTAAATATTTTTAACCTATATAAGCTACAAATAGCCTTCCCATAGTTATACTCAAATGCATGTGAATATGAAATATACGTAATATTTATTATCATATATCACTTTCAAAAGTGACGAGTGCGCACAGCAAGGACCCGCCAGAGTAGGAAGAGGAGCTGCGCAGATCGCTGTCCTGTTCTGTCTCAGTGACATCGACTGCAGAACTGAGAATACGATCATTTACGGGCTGCATCGTCAAGATGCATATCAAGGACGAATCAGACCGGCGTTGGTGATGAAATGTTCCCCAGACTCTCAGTCCTCTCGTCGCTCAGCGCTATGAGCTGTTCATTTCCAAAGACCGCGGTGGATTTGATAGAGCAGTGGTGTGTCAGTCCCGGACTGCTGGTGAGTGTGTCTGTCAGACAAAATCTGCTTTTCGGGCTGTGCATCTTTTGTAGGCACTAACATTTTAAGGGCTTCGTCATTTAATTCTGCTTTTTGCACGAATTAGTTATCGATATAATTATTTTATGATTTATTCTACTGTTTATAATTATTATACAACAAACTGCATGCATGCATAAACAGTAAAAAAAATCAGATTGAGTCTACATGCACCAAATTATACAAATATTTCATCTCAATATTTTGTCTAAATATTCAGTTCTGTGGTACGATTCGTGATTTTTAACTGCTTGTTGTATTCCCATTCCATGCAGGTTTAATCTTAATTTGGCATCACTCGTAAACACAAGATGAGCAGCATACGGTACAAAGCAGCGACTGTCAGGTGGAACTGTTCTGTCGCACACTGTGACCATGCACGTATGTGCCGCGTCCGATTGCTGTTGCTGTGCTTGTGCGTGCTGGTGGCAATGACATTAACACTGGCAGTATCACTATCTAACCACCAAACGATGGAGTATGATTTATCTCCCAAACCTCCTGACCTATTCAAAGACAAGGTAAGAGGACTACAGACAATAAGTTTATCATGTCATTTCTTTTTCTGTGTACATTTCAGACATTTGTAGATGTGTTTGGCTGACCAGCTGATTTGTTGCTGATCCAAAGCTGACTTGGAAAAAGTGTCCCAATCAACCTGAAGTCACCCTATATAATCACTATCCACGGTTCAATGAAAAACATCTAACATCCATTTAACCTTTTTATTCCACAAGGTTCTTTAAAGTGGAAAAGAGTTATTTAAATTATTAAAATAATCTTCACACTAAAAAAAGGTTATTTTTAGTTTGTTTAAAGGTATTTTGGGGAACCTAAAATGCATAGTCGTCACAAAACGCTTATCTGAGACCTTTATTTTTTAAAGGGGTCAAGACATGGATTTTTTTGTATTAATATGTTCCTTGAGGTTTACTTATAATGTTAATACAGTTTTTTGCACAAATGTGTTGAAAAATAATTATTTTCAACCCTCATTTTGACCCACTGTCTAAAGCAACCTGTTTTAAAGAACTCCACTTCCAGAACAACAATTTGCAGATAATCTACTCACCCTCTTGTCATCCAAGATGTTCATGTCTTCAGTCGAAAAACAAATTGTGTTTTTTGAGGAAAACATCTCAGGATTTTTCTCCATATAATGGACTGCTATGGTCCCCCGAGTTTGAACTTCCAAAATGCAGTTTAAATGTGGCTTCAAACGATCCCAAATGCGGTTGTAAACGATCCCAGCCGAGGAAGAAGGGTCTTATCTAGCAAAATGATCGGTTATTTTCATTAAAAAAATACAATTTAAATACTTTTTAATTTCAAACGCTCATCTTGTCTTGCTCTCCCTGAACTCTGTGTATTCTGACTCAAGACAGTTAGGGTATGTCGAAAAACTCCAATCGTATTTTCTCCCTCAACTTCAGAAATCATTTCAAAATCATTCTACATCACTGCAGAAGTTCCAACCCAGTCTTTGCAAAGTGAACATGCAAAGTAGATCAAACACCCTTAAAGGAACACTCCACCTTTTTTTGGAAAAAAGGCTAATTTTCCAACTCCCCTGGAGTTAAACAGTTGATTTTTACCGTTTTCGAATCCATTCAGCTGATCTCCGGGTCTAGCGGTAGCACTTTTAGCATAGCTTAGCATAGATCATTGAATCCAATTAGACCGTTTTTTGACATGCCCTAACTGTCATGAATTGGAAAAAACAGAGGTCGGGGAGAGCAAGACAAAACAAGCTTTTGACATTAAAAAGTATATAATTTTTATTATCTTTATGAAAATAACCGATCGTTTCGCTAGATAAGACCCTTCTTCCTTGGCTGGGATTGTTTAAAGCCTCATTTAAACTGCATTTTGGAAGTTCAAAATCGGGGCACCATATCAGTCCATTATATGGAGAAAAATTATGATACGTTTTCCTCAAGAAACATAATGTTTTTACGACTGAAGAAAGAAAGACATGAACATCTTGGATGACAAGGGGGTGAGTACATTATCTGTAAATTGTTGTTCTGGAAGTGGACTTCTCCTTTAAGGGGCGAGTCCTTTAAGGATTCCCAGTAATCGGCCATTGTTATGATTGGCTAACATCACTGCATAGGAAACAGTATTACTGCCCCCTCGCTATTGCATGTGACTGACAACATGATCCCAAAAAAAAAAAAAGGTAACTTCCAGACAAAGCATTATGAAATAATTTACTTACCGTTTGTGATGCAGCTGCAGTCAGATCTTGTACCGCCTCATCTTTCAACTAATGTTTCTTTGTGAACTCTCCATGACACTGTGCCTCGTTTACAAGACAAAATGCTCCAATCCATCCGGGATGCCATTAAAAATAAACTCTCCACTTGTTCCTTACGCTGGGATCCTTCTGATATCTGTACAAAGACGTAAATGAGCTGTTGTAAACCGAATGTGTCAAAGCAAACATTCTTTCACTCTGTTTGTCCTGTTGTTGACAGACTCAAGTGCGTTGACTGTGTCAGAAAGCGAACACACATCTGTATACTCTATCTAGTGTAGACAAGATAGCTGCAGTGATTGTATTTTTATTTACTTTTGACGCGATGTGACACTCGCATTCAGCACATCAGCCGTTAAGCGAATGAATGCCAATGGGCGGGGCCTATGGTGAGAAGATGACTATTCGCCAATGCCTTGCTTTGGAGGCAGTGTTTATGCAAATGTTTGTGTCCGGGTGATGTCACCTTGCACGTTAGATCCAAACGAGCAGTTTTTGGAGCTTGATTAAATAAATGCTTCGTTTATGATAAGGAGGATGTTTAAGCTATGAAACTTGGTACAAAGGCCTCTTATATGCAAAAAGATCAAGGTGAATTTGATTTGCAACATTTACCTTCTACGTTTACCGTCTTTAACCTTTCATAGCTGAATCACCAGCCAGGTAAACCCACTGTTGCCCAAGTGAAGCGGCTCGTCACGCTGGTGAATTGGCAAAGAATGTGGTATTCCCATCTGCGACCCATTCTCACTGAACGCCAGCCGGGAAGTCGTGGAAGTCGGGCTGTTCGAAAAGTAAGACATGGATCGATTTAGTACTATCATTCAGCTCAAATCTCAGATCTTGCTAATTATCCTTTTCCCATTTTCTGTCAAACCAGCACATCTTTTCTCGACTGGATTCTCTTTCGGCGGGCTGGTCTGTAGAGGTGGACTCCTTCATCTCCGAAACCCCTCGTGGCCCTGTTAGCTTCTCTAACGTCCTGGCCGTGTTGGACCCGATGGCTCCTCGCCGACTGCTCCTGGCTTGTCACTATGACTCCAAATACATACTTTCAGATCCTAGTGAGCCACAGAAGGTGTTTGTGGGTGCCAGTGATTCGGCCGTGCCTTGTGCTATGATGCTGGAACTGGTCACAGCTTTGGATCTACACCTCAAAAAGCACAAGCAGCTGGTATGACAAAGTGTTACGTCTCAACTTCAAGAAAACGGTTTTCAGAGGTCATTCATTTGAGGGTTAGTTCACCCAAAAATGAAAATTCTGTCATTAATTACTCACTCTCATGTTGTCCCATAATCTGTAAGACCTTTGTTTATCTTTAGAACACAAATTAAGATATTTTGATGAAATCCGAGAGCTTTCTGACCCTGTAGCTTTAGAACTTTACGGTTGACTATTTTAACGATGTCCTTACTACCTTTCTGGGCCTTGAACATTGTAGTACCATTGCTATCTACAGTATGCAGACTCAGAAAGTTCTCAGATTTCATCAGAAACATCTTAATTTGTGTTCTGAAGATGAACGAAGATCTTACGGGTTTGGAATGACATGAAGGTGAGTAATTCATGACAGAATTTTAAGTTTTGGGTGAGCTATCCCTTTAACAACTAAATTTAGAGACGTAAAGCATCCACTAGCTCATAAATACATGCTGTTCTGAGATGAAGAGAGTGGTTCATGTCTCTGAGGAGGTCATTTAAGATTTTTCCCAGGCTTTTGAATAGCCGCAGTGCTGTAGAATTCAGTTCTGTCAGTTCTGTTGTTTAACTTGTATCAGAGCCAAACGCTACAAAACACTGCATGACTGGAAGAGATTTCGATAAAATGAGAAGATCCTCACAACCTACATACAGCAAAAGCTGTAGAATACATGATTTCTTGATTTTCTCATCCTTGGGGACATGCAATTGATTTTTTTTTTTTGCACAGAATGAAGCAGGCCAGGTGGTAGGAAGATGGCCATGATTTCAAATGAATCTAAATCCTCCTTACTAACCAAAAAATCCCACAGGATTGGAATTGTGATCGATTTTTGGGTATTTGATTGGCTGTTCACATTTACACAGCAGATTCTCTTTTTTTGTGAAGATGTCCAGGGTGACTCTGCAGTTGGTCTTCTTTGATGGAGGAGAAGCTTTCGAGCAGTGGTCTCAGACAGACTCGCTATATGGGTCACGGCACCTCGCAGACTCCATGTCCCGCATTCCTCACCCGCCGGATTCTGAACAAACCACGCTGCTGAATGCCGTGGTAAGTCAGGATGCTTGTGTATGTGTGTGTGCGTTTGTTTTTAAAGGAATAGTTCACCCAAAAATTACAATTTTGTCATCATTTACTAACCCCTCATGTCATTCCAAACCCATAAGACCTTTGTTCATCTTCAGAACACAAATTAAGATATTTTGGATGAAATCCGAGAGCTTTCTGACCCTGCATAGACAGCAATGCAACTGACACTTTCAAGGCCCAGAAAGGTAGTAAGGAAATCACTAAAATAGTCCATGTGACATCAGTGGTTCAACTGTACTGTTATGAAGCTACGAGAATACTTTTTTTGCGCAAAGAAAACAAACATAACAACTTTATTCAACAGTGTCTTAAAACATTTCAGCTGCTTTGCTGTCTATGACAGAATTTTCATTGTTGAGTGAAGTGTCCCTTTAAGCATATGAATATATTAAGTTATAACTGCTGTTTGCAGGATCTTCTTGTTCTTTTGGACCTCATTGGTGCCCCTGATCCCATGTTTGTGAATCACTTTGAGAACACAGCTCGCTGGTTTGACCGCCTTATCGCTGCTGGTAAGACTGATTTGACTTTTCATTAATACTAAGGTATCCTGGTTAATCATTAGTGGCCATAAAGACTTTAAAAACTAATGCTTGATCTGCAGTGGCTTAATTTAATGTAGACAAACTACCAAACACTTACTGTAACAGGAAGTGCCATTATTTGAGTTATCTGTGTGTACAGTAAATGCAGCGTGTGCAGTTAAAATGCTGTTAAAAATCACATATGAACTCACTATAAGAAATGATTTCCTCCAGACTTCCTCCTAATGGATATCAGTGGAGGAGAGGCTTCAATATTCTGACTTTTGAATATTTTGAACATCTGATTACTGATTGAGAATTGACAGCCTGTCCATTAATCTTTAATGTGTTTACCATTAAACATTTTTGGAATGAGCTACAGTTGAAGTCAAAAGTTTACATACACCTTGCAGAATCTGCAAAATATGTATTATTTTACCAAAATAAGAGGAATCGTACAAAATGCATGTTATTTTTTGTTTAGTACTGACCTGAATAAGATATTTCACATAAAAGATGTTTACATATAGTCCACAAGAGAAGAAAATTAGTTGAATTTATAAAAATGACCCCGTTCAAAAGTTTACATACGCTTGATTCTTAATACCTGAATGATCCACAGCTGTTTTATTTATTAATTTTTTGTTTGGTGATAGTTACTTGTTAGATACTTGTTTCTCTTAAATAGTTAAACTGCCCGCTGTTCTTCAGAAATATCTGAGGGACTCATATGCAACTATTACAGAAGGTTCAAACACTCACTGATGCTCCGGAAGGAAACACGATGCATTAAGAAACGGGGGGGGGGGGGGAAAACTTTTGAATTTGAATATCAGGGTTAATTTAACTTGTTTTTATCCTCCGGGAAACATATAAGTATCTTCTGTAACTTTGGAAGGGAAAAAAAAATATGATGTAATATATCTACATTTTCATTCTGTTCAAAAGGTTTCACCCCCGGCTGTTAATGCATCTTCCTTCTGAAGCATCAGTGAGTTTTGAAGATTAAAGAAATAGACATAGACCCAATGATAGGTCATTTATGCCCTTCCGCTGATTCCTCTAATTATATTTCCACATTTTCTAAGAGAAGAGACTTCATAATTTGGGACTTCTGTCTTCCCACCCCAAAGAGCTGACTTATTTCATGAAGGATGTGAATATGGGGGCAGTTGAAGATGATCATATTCCTTTCCTTCAGAGAGGTAAATGCATAGATCAATTTGACAAGCAGAAATATGTTTTCTTATTCTTGTTCTGATTCGTTCTTTCTCTCATTGACTGCAGGAGTTCCAGTGCTGCACGTAATCGCTACACCATTCCCTTCCTTCCTGCACACGTTGGAGGACACAGCGGACAAGATTCACAGTCACACTGTGGAGAATCTCACCAAAGTCCTTGTGGTCTTTCTGGCTGAGTATCTGCGGCTCTAGGATGCTATAATATTACATCCAACCACATCCGTCGTGGATCGGTCTATACCTCAGCTGCACTGCTTTAGGATATCTAATATCAGTGACTGTTCTCAGAGATGCATAACGTACTGTATACTCTCAGGCGCCATGATATATCCCGACACATGCTTAATTTTGGAATTTCTGACATGTTAGTCAATTGGTATCGTGCCTTCAGATAGTTTTGCTATCTAGTAATGCACTGTATAGACAACATAATATTATTTATTATCTGTGCCAAAAAAGGTTTACATAAGTTTAGTCATCTATTCAATAACTGTGTAATAAAATCGATAGAATGCAAAGTAGATACTTCAAGCTCAGGAATGGATGTGATCCTGATGCTATTTAAGAGGTTATTAAACTATGCACTACAATGAAGCTCTATAATGCTACATAACTTCTATATTTAATCTCGCAATAATTTTCTCAAGTAAACAGTCTGTAATCTCTAGTAGCTAAGTGTTCACTCATACGATAGTCTAGATTATATCATTTTCTAATAGAGATCTAAACTCAAACTTAAGTGGCAAAAAATTCTGACTTGAGACTTTTCTGAATTAGAAACTCTTTAGATTTACAAGGAAAGAAAATTTTTAATTCACACCCCTTAAAATTAATACAAATTTCTTAGTGGGCATTACAGAAAAAACCCCAGTCAAATCTGTTTTAGTGAATGAAGTAAATAAGCAAATGTCCTTTTGTCAGCTAAACCCAATATACTTTTAAGAAAATGCATCAAAAATTAATTTGTAATTAACATATATAAATTGTACTGCAACAAACTAACCTGCAGCATGTAAAAAGAGCATTTGATGATGAAGAAACCTCAAACTTGACCTTCAAAAACTTGACTTGAGACTTGCATCAGTGACTTGAATATGTTAATATGTCTGTTTTATAAAGTAATACTGAATATAAAATATATGTATTTTTCAGTTGTAGATATAATATTGACAGCTCTAAATAAAGGAGAAATATTGAATCTTGTCGGCCTTGTCTTGTGTGTTTCTATACAGCCTGGCCACTAGGTGGCAGCGTATCAGGCGCTTACGGCGTGTCGTGACGTAAGCGCCAGTTAGAAAGCACAACACCGGTCATATCGGGAACTTCAGTTACAATTTATATGACTGTGCTGTCATTGTCAAGACGCTTTATAACATAGAACAAATAATAAACAGCTATGATGAGTCTGGGTGTTATAACAATCACCAATGGCATCGCGCTGTGACTGACAAGGTAGGGTGTTCCTGTCATTATTTTTCAGTCTGGTCTCACTGTATGTGACTTCTGTTACTTTGACATGTGCTGTTACAGTGTAAAATGGTGCTTGACGTGAAATTTCAATAAGTTTTAGCCGTGTTCAGTGGTATTGCTTTCTTTAAATCCAGAACTGTTTTAAATATCACGTTTTTCAAGTCTACAGAGAAGATGTTTGTATTTTGTAAAATCCATCACACATAACTTGACCATTTAGGATTTAAGTCCCTTACGAAAATTAACCATTGTTTTACTACAAATAAATAATAATAAAAACAAAACAAAACATGGAAACCACAAATTAACCATTGTTTTGCCACACTAACCATAGTTCAACTATGGTATTTGTAGTAAAACTGTGGTTAAACAAAAGGTTGTCAATACGAAAAAAAAAAAAAACAAAAAACAAAAACATAGTTACTATAACGTAGATTTACTATATAAAACTCTTTTTATTGCTTCATAAATCATAAAATACTGTAATTTTAATTATGAATAAAGTACCTTATAAATCATTTGAATGATATATGAAACCTTCAGAATATTGATAAGAATAAAACGGTAAAGTCTGGTCTGTGTTAAGTGTGCATGAGAAACAAAGAATAATTTTAAGAAAATGCCTTGAAAGAAACTGAAATCTACAGTTGTAAATAGATAAAGTGTAATAATATAAAAACTTAAGTCTGTATTTTGGATGTTTTTTTTCTACTAGTTGACTAGATCTTAAAAAAGCATTCATTTATTTGATCCAAAATACAGGAAAACAATAAAATTTTGATTTTTACTATTTAAAATAACTGTTTTGAGTTTGTTTATATTTTAAAATATATTTATTCCTGTGATTTTAAAGCTGAATTTTTAGCATCATTACTCCAGTCATATGATCCTCCAGAAATCATTCTAATATTCTGATTTGCTGCTCAAAAAACATTTATTATTATTATTATGTTGAAAACAGCAGAGTAGATTTTTTTCAGGTTTCCTTCATGAATAGAACATTCAGAAGAACAGCATTTATCTGAAATAGAAATCTTTTGTAACATTATAAATGTCTTATATATGTCTGTATAATGTTACAAAAGATTTTTGTTTCAGATAAATGCTGATCTTTGGATCTTTCTGTTCATCAAAGAATTCTGAAAAAATGTACTCAATTGTTTTAAATATTGATAATAATAATAAAAATGTTTCTTGAACAGCAGAAAGTAGAAATATTTCACAATATTACTGCTTTTGCTGTATTTTGAATCAAATAAATGCAGACTTAATTAATATTAAATCATAAAACTCCACGTATCAAGTAAAAAACATTACATTTTTTTTTAGAAAGAGCACTGCTGTTACTGAAATGCCACACCATGAAACAAAATTCAACGTATTTAACTACACTATGTTTCTTTGCAGGCTGAGGAACCACTATCATTTCCATCAAAACTGCAGGGGGGTTTATGATCCACTATGGCGCGCCACAGCAAACTCCAGAAACAGGTCTTATCCCTGTATCGGCAGTTTCTGCGCGCGGCACAGGACAAGCCAGGCTTCATACCGAGAATACGTGATGAGTTCCGTGCCAACGCCGCCATCAAGAAGACCGACGTCATGCACATAGAATATCTTTATCGGCGAGGCCAACGCCAGCTCGAGCTGCTTAAAGATGTAAACACTAAACAACTTGGATCATTCAGCAAGTCTAAAGAGGACAGTTGACCACTCATAGCAACAATATCATTACCGTATTCAAATATGTTACAGAATGTGACTTGCAAAGAACAAAAGATCACAAATACATATTGTTTTTCAGGAAATCACCTCAATGGCTTCAGTTATTTAAATGGAAAGACCAATGAGACTTGCAGTCTTCTCAGGGAAACTCGGAACATGAAGTGGTTTGGGAGTTGAAGTTAGATAAGATGAACCTATTGAAGTTTTAAATGTTATGCACATTTAGTGCTGCTATATTAGTACTGACTTTTTTTCGGAGTCTACTAGATGTATTATGTATTGTTAAAGTCAATATAAAGATCATGTCTGTTGGCACTACACTTCTGAAACGATTCAACACAACTATATTTATATATAATGCCTTTGTCTTGTCAAAATAATAGTTGATGTGTTGCAAATTGTTTTACTGTCTTTGGGTTCACTCTGTGGTAAAATTATAAAAGTTGAAATTAATGTAAAATTTGAGACTTGTCCCATAGTGCTTAAATGGTTGCACAGTACATTTATGAAAATGTAAACAAATGAGAAAAGACTTATAGTCTGAATTTATAGATATACCCTACAGCAAAATGGTTACAGTTGACGTCAAAAGTTTACATACACCTTGCAGAATCTGCAAAATGTTAATTATTTTACCAAAATAAGGGATCATACAAAGTCTATGTTGTTTTCATGTAGTACTGACCTGAATAAGATATTTTACATAAAAGACATTTACATAAATACCACAAGAGAAAATAATAATTGAATTTATAAAAATGACCCTGTTCAAAAGTTTACATGCACTTGATTATTTATAGTGTTGTTACCTGAATGATCCACAGCTGTGTTTTTGTTTAGTGATAGTTCATGAGTTCCCACAAATTGTTTGGTTTTTCAGCATTTTTGTGTATTTGAACCTTTTCCAACAATGACTGTATGATTTTGAGATCCATCTTTTCACACTGAGGACAACTAAGAGACTCATATGCAACTATTACAGAAGGTTCAAATGCTCACTGATGCTCCAGAAGTTAAAATGATGCATTAAGAGCCAGGGGTGTGAAAACTTTTGAACAGATTGAAGATGTGTACATTTTACTTATTTTGTCTAAATATCATATTTTTTTCATTTAGTACTGCCCTTCAGAAGCTACAGAAGATACTTACATATTTCCCACAAGACAAAATAAGTTAAATTTACCCTGTTCTTCAAATTCAAAAAGTTTTGACCCCCTGGTTCTTAATGCATTGTGTCATAAATTTTCCAAACCAAAGAACATGAGGACTAGAATGTAAAATGTAATGGAATCCACAGTCACCATTTACTTTCATTGTATGGAAAAAAATTGCAGTGAAAGTGAATGCAGACTGGGGCTTCTTATTGTTTTTTCACTCTTAAGTGTGACGTTGCGTTGTGGTCAATAATGTGGTTTTGGTCAATTGTTTTATACATAAATGCAGAATTTTTAAAAATTCAATTCTCTTGCATTGTCAAGGAGGAATTGTTGTCTTCTTACCTTTATTTAGAAATAATTTTTTGTAGTTTTTATGTTGTTAATGTATTGATTTGTTAGAATTGTATAACGTTTTGTTAAATTAGAATTTTTTTAATTTAAAAAAGTAATGAATTGCCCGTCCATAAGTGGGCGCTATTGCGAAATGAAATCTTATTTCTTTAGAGGAAGAAGAACAAGCTGTGTAAACAGGAAGATCATGTCTGTGGTGTAACAGAAGGAAACAACTAAATAGTAGTTTTTCATAGTTTAATGAGTAATATTAATCTCGAACATAGGAATACGTATTAAATTTGTTCTCAAGAAAACGAAAAAGTATGGCGGAGGCAAACGGGATGACAGACGCCCAGTTAATTCAGCAGGTTGGCGTCAGACGTTTAATTCTGTCAAATTCAATTTAAAATACTAGTTTGTTCATTTTAAAAGCGTATTTGAATTTGTACTGTCAAATATGAGTTGATATTTACGACTGCAGAAATTCACCACCATGTTTTACTATGGTTGTAGTTGATAGTTTGTTTTCTGTTTTTGTTTCCCGTCTGCAGTTGGCTCTTCTGGGCTGGCTGAAAACGGACAATGTTCAGTGTAAGGAGCTGCTCACTGCTGTCACTGGGATGCAGGTGGCCCGTGAGATTCTGGACAGACTCTCTGGGCAAAGCAAAATAGATGCTTACAAGGTAAGGATGCATTTGTTTTTTTGTTGACTTTACAAAAAAGTAATGTGGTTGTACAGTACAGTGGCACTTTAATTTGAAAACTGTAACATTGCATTTCTTTAAAACACTATTTCTCTAAAAAAAAAAAAAAAAAAAAAAAAATAGCATGTGTTAAAAAACGTACTCTTTCAAACGCACATTATTTCAAGTATCTAGATGAAAACGAGTTACAACCTGATATATTAGTAAATGTGTTAAATATGTAGTATTTATTTACAAATTGATTTGTATGTAAGTCTATTATTGGAACATTTAATATGTCACAAATAAATATACGTTTTTGATATTTTAGGAACTTTTCAGCAAGCTTCTTTATGGTTTTAGAAGGTTTAGTTGTGAAACAATCCAACTGGTAATTAAATAATAATGTACATAATGAAATCATTTGCAAATATGTACACTACCATACAGAAGTTTGGGGTCAGTACATTTTTTTTTCTTTTTTTATGTTTATTTTTAGTAAGAAAAAAAGATTAATATTTTTATTAATCTAGGATGCATTAAATTGATCAAAAGTGACAATAAAGACTTTAACATTGCTTGTCTTATGAACTATCAAAAGATCACACTAAAATATTCAGCAGCAAAAAAATGTTTACAACATTTATAATAGACCAATTTGGAGTAGACGTCACAGTTACATCACTTGCAGCTGTGTGCGCATTGTGGTGGCAGAACAACACTGATAACAAGTGGAGGGAATTGGGTAAAATCCATGTAATAAGAGAAAAATGTATTGTTGTGCCTTTGGATGCCAATGCAAACCATTTTTATAGAATACTGTTGAAAAATGGTATTTAAGGCTAAACGCAGACATTTAAACGAACAGGCTATGGATGAAACCGACAACTTTTACAGCATAAATTTGATTTAAACAATAGGGATACATAATATTCAGATATGCAGTTCATAGCAGACATATTGTATTAGCCCTACATTTACAGCATGAAATAATATTTTAACATCTAAACTTTTACATTACATACCTATTTTATCTCACAATTCTATTTTCTCACAAAAAAAAAGCCAGACGTGTGAAATATAAACTCATGATTCTGAGCCGAGGGGAAAAGAGAAAATGACAAGTTGATTTTTCTTATCAGAATTGTGAAAATACAGCCAGAATTTTGAAATATAAACTCAAATTTATTATTTAATTCCATGGCTTTCATAGACTGCTACTTGAAAACATTTTCTGCCACCAGATCACAAAAAAAAATGCCAAACACGAAATTGGTCTGTACCAAATCAGCATATTAGAATGATTTCTGAAAGATTGTGTGATGCTAAAGACTGGAATAATGACTACTGAAAATTTAACTTTATCATCACTGGAATAAATTACATTTTAAAATGTTAATAATTATTTTAAATTTAAATAATATTTCAAAATATCAGTGTTTTTACTGTATTTTTAATCAAATAAATAAAGTATAGGTGACCATAAGAATTTTTTTAAATGCATGAACAAATCTTTCCAACCCCAACATTTATACATACACACTTTGTTTCACTTTTTAGTGATCTTACCCCTTATACTTCTCATTTGTAGTGTAAATAGCGTATATTGTGCTGTTTTATACTGTACTGAATTGTATATTGTCTTTTATGAAGTGTTAGTAGTAATTCACTATGACAAATTCCTTGTGAATACAACATCACAGTCTACACTCTTAAAAATAAAGGTGCTTCATGATGCCATAGAAGAATGTCGTTTTTGTTTAAATGGTTCCATAAAGAACCTTTTACATTTGAAGAACCTTTCTGTTTCACAAAAGGTTCTTTGTGGTGAAAGAAGGTTTTTCAGATAATAAGGGATGGTTTTTTAAAGAATCTTTGACTGAATGTTTGTGGAACCAAAAATGGTTCTTCTATGGCATCACTGTGAGGAACCTTTTAAAGCACCTTTATTTTTAAGAGTGTAACCAGTTTAATCCATTAAAACCTAACGTTAATTTTAATAAATATTATAGAATGTATTAGATGATAATTTGCTGCTCTGCTTCCACAGAGGGAATGTATTCAGAGCATTGCTGCCTATGTAAAGAAGAATCCCAGGGCTTCCCAGCGGGAGCTCAATGCTGAGGTTGAGAAGAACGTGCTGATGTTTGCCTCAAGGGTTCAAGCACTAGATAGTGGCCACTGAACACGTCATTGCAGCTCTGACCTTCACTGCTGTCTACTGACCAAAACATCTTTTTCTTTTTTCTGTCAGCCTTTCTCTTTTTGTATTTATCTAACTTTATCTAAACTGTCTGTATACGTTTGTTTTTTTTTTTCATAATTTTGAATAATTATTTTTGTGGATCAATTTTTATTATATATAGTATTGCCGAATTGTACTTATCACTTAAAACTTGAGTTTTTATGTTTAAACTATGAGATTTTAATCTTATATTTCAAACCTGAAATAAAGGTGCTTATATTCACTCATGTCTTTGAAGTGCATTATACATATATAATGTTGAACAACGACTCATTCATTTGCAGCAGGCCAGTTTGGAGAGCACTGATTTTAACACATCGACAACAAAGAAAGACAAAGAGAACCGTCAGGTGGATGAAGAGAAAAGAGAGGAAAAATAAGAGGAAAGAGACAGACTCCATAATGAGCGTTGGCCGATCACTATATTCATCACCCAGCACCTGTGATGAATTACATTATGCAGATCACACTTCTCAGATCTCTTGATGACTTTAAAGACAGTGTAGCACTCGGAGCCCAAACCCGTGATTAGCGCCGCTGCGTTTGGAATAATAGAAACGCAAGACATGGCTTTTGCTGTCTTTTCGCTTGCTGTCGCGGCGGCAGTTTCCAAAACACTTGTCTTCTGATGAGGACAAAGTTTATGAATAAAATACCACACGCTCTTTTGATATAGCGCTTGTCTGTCTCCACTGCACCTGGGCACTTACAAGCAATGACCAGTACTCTAATGATGGGGGAATACAGTCTTGTGAGCTGGCAACCAAGATGAAAGGCAAGGGTGGGCTGGTCAGAGAGAACAAAGCAATATCGTCTCAGCCATCTAAGCACATCTCACAATAGAAAGAGAGTACCGTGGCTATATTTTTGTCTGTCAACATCAAACAAAGCAATATTTTAATGGCAGTGAAGCAACAGGCAAATGGTGGTCTGTCAGTTGTTTAAAGCTTTTAAATTGGACTTGTTGAATGTCCTTGAAGTTGCATTTTCAAGGAAAGATGATTGTAATGGGGTAGGGGGTGATTTCTGAGTGTTTAGGTATTTATCATGACAGTACATAAGAACAAATTACCATGGTCACTATAATCTGCCTGACAATGCCATTACTGATGTTTTCTCTTTGTATGACAAAATGTATTGTAAAAATGGCAGTTAAACTTAAAACGAAAAGTTAAAAATGTATTACAACCTTTTTTTAAATGTATGTACATTCTCTAAGATTTACAATTACCTCTTTTATATCAGCAACTGTTGAAAATAAATGTAAATTAAGGCCGCCTTTCAATGTCTATGTCGCCTCTGAAGATTATATGGTTGAGCTTGATGGGTAAAATCTTAAATGGCAGTAATCAATGCGGTCTTTCTGAATGTGTTTTAAAACCTAGTGAGCTGCCTACCTAGAAAGCCTTGTTAGGCACCAAACGCTCTCGGGTCTTGTACGCGCATTTGTTGCCAAAAAGTGCAATCGAAATTCTTCGGCGCGTTTTTTTAACAAATCTTAACTAATATTGGAGAAATAAAGTCAGAACTGGGAGATATTTTCCTCAGAATTCCGACTTTATTTCTCAGAATTGCAAGTTTATGTCTCACAGTTCTGACTTTATAACTCGCAATTGCGAGTTTATATCACAGTTCTGAAGAAAAAAGTCAGAATTGTGAGATGTAAACTCGAAATTGTGAGGAAAAAAGTCAGAATTGTGAGATATAAAGTGGGAATTCTGAGAAATAAAGTCGGAATTCTGAGGAAAATATCTGTCAGAATTGCGAATTTATGTCTCAACATTCTGAGGGGAAAAATCAGAATTGCGAGACGTAAACTTGAATTGAGAGGAAAAAGTCAGAAATGTGAGATATAAAGTCGGATTTCTGAGAAATAAAGCCAGAATTCTGAAAAAAATATCTCGCGAATCCGACTGTTTCTCAGAATTGCGAATGTATATCTCAAGTCTGAGGAAAAGAGTCAGAATTGCGAAATGTAAAATCAATATTGTGAGGAAAAGTCTGAATTGTGAGAAAGTTGGAATTCTGAGAAACAAATTCGGAATTCTAAGGAAAAAGTCAGAATTGCGAGGTGTAAACTCAAATGTGAGGAAAAAAGTCAGAACTATGAGATAAAAAGATTACCTTTTTATTTTTTATTCAGTGGCGGAACGGGCTTCCATTGAGTTTTGCACTGCTTGCATTACTGACTTTAGCAGGAGTGCAGGAGAAGGAACTATTATTAGGAACTATTTTAGGAATATTTATTTGGGCTGCTATTGTTGTCTTTTTTCTGTAGCTTGATATAGCAAGATGAAAAAATGTAGAGAAAACGCTTACAGGCCTGATACGTGAATAGTTAGTAAAAGATTCGGTCAAGAATCGATTGGGTGAGTCAGTTGGTGATTCATAACTTACCTTGTTTACTTCATGCTGGCGTATTAATGTAACCTACACAAAACAACCGAAGGAATCAGTGAAAAAATCTTTATAGGATTCGACTCAGTGCAATAAATACAAATCCCCACAACTGCTACCTATATTGGTTGCTCAGCTCATTACATTTTGAGACTCTCTCTCACTCTCTCTTTCTTTCTCTCTCGCTCTCTCCGTCACTACTTCTCAGCTGCATCATTCAATCACGCACCGCCTAGGATTCACACTTGCCACGAATAAACGGCGCCTATTAAGTTAAACAAAATGTTTCCACCACTTTTGATTCTTTTAACTCGCTCCATTAACATAGAAATATTGTTTGGAGGACTATGGTGACATCAGCGGAGCTCTTCATCAAATATTACATTTTAAATCAGGTAAGTAACCTTCATTTTCACCACTCTAAAAGTTTATTTGTGATAAACATTATCACCTAAATTAGCAAAACGTGACTAACATTTCTAATAATAGCCAACTATGTATGTTGATAGTAATCAGTGATCTAATTAATATTTCATAATTGTAGTCTTAATAGTGCTATTAAAAATAGAATTTAAAAATGTAGATTGAATTTAATATTGTGTAGTATTGTGTGCATGTTAAGATAAAAAAAAAAAAAATATATATATATATAAATGATCTAGTGATCTGTAAAATATTATATTATACTAACGTACTGCACTTGCATTTTAAATAATTTTACTAATAATTTCACTAAAGTTGCAATATATGTTTATTATTTTTATTTTTTTTTTAGCCAGCTCAAGGATGATTTCACATCAAGACCACAGCATTATTACTGACTGGTGCGGCACCAGCTATACTTGGATAGCGAGATGGGAAAAGATAGCAATCTTGCGCTTGCCTGCCTACTGTTACCTCCCAACCCAAAGGTGTATCTTGAGGTCTTATTTCCTGGACCATGTGTCATTTTACCTGATAACCTTGCTTTTTACGATGGTATCACTGGAGAAAGTGGTGCGATTATAAGTCCAGCAGAATGTTAATGGACATGAAGAACTTCCAGTACACATTTGTCCCTCTTTTTTGAGCTGTATCTGCAAACAAGAGCACATACAGTTTTCATGTGACTCTATATGCCTTCTAAAGTGAGCTGAGAGAGTGTTTGTGTCTCGTGTCTGTGCATGTTTGCCTGTTCTTGTCATTTTCTGCTGGTGATCAAGTCATGCCACGTGGAAGAGATGTCAGCAACAGCTGTTGCCTCCCACTTCACCTGAATGAAGACAATGCCCGTTTTGGCTTGTTGGCAGCACTCATCCTCCTCTACCTGCTGTGTGGGGCGGTGGTGTTCTCCGTACTCGAGCATCCCTCTGAGGTGCAGGCTCACCGGCGTTGGGACGAACAGCTGGCCAACTTCACGGAACAAAACAGCATAAACCTGAAAACACTACAGGCCCTGCTAAGGCAATATGAAGAGGCCTTTGCGGCTGGGATCCGAGTGGACAAACTTAGGCCCCGCTGGGATTTCTCAGGAGCTTTCTACTTTGTTGCTACTGTGATCTCCACTATTGGTGAGTTCATATACAGTATCACATTTTTGCTCAAATAAAAAGAGAATTTACAAAATTCATAGTTTGTATTTATGGATTTGGCAGATGTTTTCATCTAAAAAACTAAAATATAAAATAATTCATATTTTAGTTTTACTGACCAAATCAACATTATTAAAGGACAAGTCACCTTAAACTTAAACTTCTGTCATTAATTACTCACCCTCATGTCCTTCCAAACCCATCAGATCTACAATTATTTTCGTAACACAAATTAAGATATTTCTAATGATATCCGAGAGCTTTCCAACCCTTCATAGTCAGCAACACAACTGACACAGTCAGTGCACAGAAAGGTAGCAAGGACATTGTTAAAACAGTCCATGTGACATCAGTGGTTCAACCATAATTTCATGAAGCTATGAGAATACTTTTTGTGCACAAATGAAAACAAAAATAATGACTTTATTAAACAGTTTCTTCTCTTCCGTGTCAGTCTTCAACACACATTCACAAGAATACCACGAAGTAGAACCCAGACGCACTGCGCCTTGTTTACCTTCCTGGCCCGTAAATGTGTCAGTTGCGCTACTGTCTATGCAGGGTCAGAAAGTGCTCAGATTTCATCAAAAATATCTTAATTTGTGTTCTGAAGATGAACGAAGGTCTTACGGGTTTGGAACAACATGAGGGTGAGTAATTAATGACAGAATTTTCATTTTTTGAGAAACTATATCCCTTTGACTTATTTAATTTCTTTATATTTTAACCAATCTTTTAACCTGTCAGGATTCCTCGATTCAATCGGAGTACTCAATTTTAAAAAAATCCTCGATTGCATTTTGCCCAGGTCAGTAACCGGCAAAAAACCGGAAGTGGTGATTTCCACGGACGAGAATCCACACAAACTGTTTGAATCATGTACATGTGTGGAGTGTCTCAAACTCCATCTCTGCATATTGTTGTCAGTTTGGGTTTATTGTAACAATCATCTGGAAATGCAGTGTGCGCCATTTCATCAGATTTGTAAGGTAATTTATTTATAAACAGGAGAATACATCGTGTTTTCAAAATAAAAGTTTAAACACTTGCTCTGAGTTTTAATGTCCACATATTCAAGAAATACAGTGGCTGTAGCATTTTTGGCATAAAGAAATGGCCAAATATTAAAGATTAAGTGGACATCTGAATAAAATGTTTAGTCAATATTAAACAAGCATGTGATCTCGCAGTAAAGTATAAAAACAATAGTCAGGACTTTGGCGCCCTCTGCACCCAGATAGCACACATGCATCACAGAGATGTGTATTTGAAGTCTGCATTGACATCTGGAAGACATAGTTTTTATGTAGTTTGTTCATATGCAATACTTCTATAGGACATTTCCTATCAGATGTCAAATAGATGTCTATTAGATGTCTTTAAGTGTGTATGTAAGATGTATGTGTGCCATCAGGGCTATAATGCATCATTTGCATTAGCTTTATGTTTAATTTATCATGTATTTTAACAGTATTGTTTAATAAAACCATATGATTACTTGCTTTTGATACTTTATCTGAACTAACTATTATTGCTTCATTGCTATTATATATGTATTTTAAGTCATTTTAAAGGATATTGTTTGCTTAGGTCTATTTTTATTACCACAAACAAATCAATTATAATTATCTGAATACCAAGTTACCAAGACAATCATTAGTGACATATATATGACATTTTTTGTCCATTTTTGGGCTGTGAATGTCTGCTTTAAATGTATGAAAAAAAATTGTGTCCCACAGAAACCTTAAACCATAGCATTATGGAGTGACTTGAGGGGGGGCTAAATGATGCTTTAAAAACAAAAAACAACAAAAAAAAAACAAAAAACAGGAAATTTATTAAAAATGCATCAGCAAAACAGAACTTGTTTCCTGTTTCCCTCCAGGCTTTGGCATGACCACTCCCGTCACGGTTGCAGGTAAGATCTTTTTGATATTCTACGGACTCCTTGGCTGCGCAGCAACAATCCTCTTCTTCAATCTCTTCCTGGAGCGCATCATCACGATGTTGGCCTACATCATGCGTTGGTGTCACGAGCGACAACTGCGGCGCTCCGGTGTGGGAGGAGAGGAGGCCAGGAGCGAGGACGACAGTCTGGAAGGTTGGAAACCATCAGTCTACTACGTAATGCTCATTCTGGGCATCGCCGCAGTGCTGATCGCATGCAGCGCGTCTGCGTTGTACTCTGCCATGGAGGACTGGGATTACTTTGAGTCCTTGTACTTTTGCTTTGTGGCCTTCAGCACCATTGGCTTTGGGGATGTGGTGAGCAGCCAACGGGAGAGCTATAAAGCTCAGGAGGCCTACCGTCTGGGCAACTGCCTCTTTATCCTAATGGGTGTGTGTTGCATTTATTCCCTGTTCAATGTCATTTCCATCATCATCAAGCAGACGCTCAACTGGATCCTCGGCAAACTGGACTGCAGCAAGGCCCAGTGTCCCTGTCGCGGCCGTCCGTATAGGCGACGAGGTCGGGCCTGCTGTTGCTGCTGCCTTCCACGCATTCCCAACCAGCGGCACAACCACCACCCTCCACCGGGACATTCCCGGCAGAGGGCTCAAAAGCGCAACGCCGTGCACCCTGCCCCGGCTAACGAAGCGTCAGGAAAGCGCTTCACTAATGCATCAGTGGAAACAGTTTGTGATAGTGAGACTGATGCTGGCTTAGGACCAGATGGAGGTTATCTGACAGGGCGCAGACTGTCTGGAGAAATGATCTCAGTCAATGACTTTATGGCCAACAAGGTTTCTCTGGCCATTCTGCAGAAGCAACTCTCAGAGACCGCTCACGGTAATCCAAGACAGAGCCACGTTCGCCAGAACGGCTTCTCCGGTGGAGTGGGCGCCTTTGCTATCATGAATAACCGCCTTCAGGAGACAAGTGTCGACAGGTAGCTCGGTTATACAAAGATGGTGTTGGATATTGCACATTGAATAGAACTTTTAGTAAGGGTTGTGTTCCGTTCAGAACTGAATTGAGAATGGCTTTAAAGTTCCTGAATTTGAATTGCATTTGAGTTGCCATGGTAAACAGAATTTAGAAGTAATTCTAATTTGAATGTAAGAAGGTAGGATTAAATTGAAATTCAGAGAAATTGACATGACTGATTTTTAACTCAATGTTCACCCCATTTACTCATGTACATGTTGTTCAAAACCCATCAGATTTTTGTTAATCTTCAAAACAAAAATGATATTTTTTTAATGAGTATGTGACCCTGGACCACAAAACCAGTCGTAAGTAGCATGGGTATATTTGTAGCAATAGCCAAAAATACATTATATGGGTCAAAATGACAGATTTTTCTTTTATGCCAAAAATCATTAGGATATTAAGATCATGTTCCATTAAGATATTTTATAAATTTTCTACTGTAAATATATCAAAACTTAATTTTTGATTAGTACTGTGCATTGCTAAGAACTTCATTTTGACAGTTTTAAAGGCGATTTTCTCAATATTTTGATTTTTTTGCACCCTCAGATTCCAGATTTTCAAATAGTTGTATCTTGGGCGAATATTGTCCTATCCTAACAAACCATACCTAAGCATTGAGGTATGGTTTGTTAGGATAGGAAAAGCTTATTTATTTAGCTTTCAGAATTTCAATTTCAAAAAAATTTACCCTTATGGTTTTGTGGTCCAGAGTCACATGTTATTATTGTGGGAATAACAACCAAAATTAAACCTGTTCATCATATAAATTAATCACATTACTTCAGAAGACCACTCGATTCACATGGATTATGTTTACAATATTTTTATGGACTTTTATGAATAGTTTTGGTGACACTGACTGTTAATGGAGGAACAGAAATCTCTCAGGTTTCAATAAAAAATATCTTCATTTGTGTTTTGAAGATTAAGGAATATCTTATGGGTTTGGAATGACATAAAGGTGAGTAAATGGTGACAAAATTTTATTTTTTTTAGTTGAACTATCTCTTTAAAACTTTGAATGTTGGTTTGACAAAACCTTAGTTGAAGGTTGAGGAAAACAGACAGTTTGAAATTGTATTTTTCAATGCCATTTTCTGTGAATGTGCGAGACTTCCGGTTCATAGCTGCTGAAGGGAAATAAAGGGAAAAAAAAAGTGCAGTAAACGGTAAAACTGTTTGCACTACACACAAATGTGTTAATAATTAATACATTAAAATAATATAGTAAGACACACCAGTTTGTGATATCAAGCAGCTAGGCCAGCCGTTTTGTACTAAAAATAGCTGGAGAAATGACACGGAAGCCAGCACATTAAATTTGCAAATGGCGGCGCCCACTCCTACGGGAAAATAAAGGTGGATAGAAGTTGTAAAGTAAACAGTTATTAAATATTTCTTCATATTTAGTAATGGGCGAAGACTTAATTTCCCATCATTACTTCATTCCAAACCAAATTCCTGGATAATTAAATTCAAATTCGCACTCACTGACTAAAAGACAGACTGTTCTTCAGTTCAGAATTTTTCCCAACCGTCATTCAGTACTTCTCGCTGGAAAAATAAGTTAGCAGAGGTCTTAGCATTTACTGCATGTAATTAAAGATGTAAACTGTACATTCACTATTGTAATACACAGTACAGAGCAAATTAGATCAAATTAAAATAGCCAGTTTACCTCTGTAGAGCACAAGGACGGAGAATGTTAGCATTTATGAACGGCTTCATTCTGAAGAGGAGAAGGCTTTCAATTTTTTTTACATCATTATAAACAAACCATGTGATTTTAATGGTAACGTCGCTTCTCAGAGTCACTTTGATGCTGAAGTGATTGGCCGGTGCGGTAAGCAATCACACTGGGCCTCTGGAGAGATCCTTTAACGGCTCTTCACGAAAACAGACTGATTTTCAAGAGCCAGGCAGATGTAGCCACGGCACTTACAGAGAGACAGTCCCCGGAGGAAGACATACAAGTGTCAAATCAAAAGGAGATGGTCAGTAATATTTATTGTTTAATCGTTTCTATCACGCTGCCGTCAGTGATGATTGTCCTAAGAAACAAATGATCTCAAATGAATACAAATACGTGCTTAGCGATAGCATTATCAATCCTTTAAAAGACAAACCCAAGTCATGTGTATAGATTCTGTAGATATTGTAAACACAAATATAACTTCGTTAAATATTTATTTTGGTATCAACATTTATGTGTTTCAAATGTAATAGCTACGCCCTTTGTATCTGTAACAGCAGCCTGTTGTCATTCATAGAGCTTTTAAATCTGTTTCTGAGGCGTCAGTGTGACATAAATACAAGGTTTGCAAACCGCAGATGGTGTTATTAAATAAAGAGCGAGGCTTTACTGCCCCCTTGAGGATGACAGTAGTACTGCTTACTGATAGTGAAATCTGAGCTCAACCACCCACACTCACAAAATGTATGACTATAATTACCAAAAGGCCATAACGTCTCTTTATGTAGCAGGACAGACATTAATAAACTGAAATCTCATGAATGACTTGATCTGTTTATTTTTATTACTCAACCTTAGCACAAATATTGCACAAGTTCTGTAAAATGTGCACAGAGAAAGATCATTACACAACATGATATAGCACTGCATCAGTTCATTTGCTAGTCATTAGGAAATATCTCGTAATATTAACACGTTTATATATTGGCATAATTTCAAAGAGGTCAGTAAGGCAACACAGTACAAGTCATGCAGACGGAGTAGAGCGTATTACAGGAAACAACTATTCAAGAACAGGAAAAGTTGCACTCTGTGACCATATTATGAGCCTGTATAAACCATGTAAAAGTGCTTGTATTTAATAGAATTTGTTTTTTTTTTTTTGGAGATTTTATCATTTTAAGTTTGATCTGAATTCTAAAAGGAATAGTTGACACAAAAATGAAAATCCCGTCATTAGTTCACTTAAGATCATGTTGCTCCAAACCAGCAAAAAAAAAAGAATAGTAAATCAAGTGAATCATTTTTGGGTGAACTATTCCTTTAATACACCATTTACTGTTCCTTAGAATCCAGAGACTTATCAATTTAAAAAAATTACCTGTTATATGCCAAGAATCTCGAAAGTTGGTTGTCACTGCTTGAACACGTTACCTGAGTATTGTCGATTATAAGACTCATTGAATACATTTGGTAAGGAAAATACTGAAGGTATCACAATCTAAAGAGTCAAAGTTATATACAGTCATTATTGTCCTGCATTGTGGCACAGCATTGCTTTTTGTACGTTTCGTCATTCGTGAAACATACAAAAAGAAAGAAGTAAAATGTTTTTTTTTGCTGCCCAAAAAGATCTTTCTTATTTTATTGAGTTTAAAAGACAGAAAACTGATCACCTTTACTTCTTCCTCAATCTAGCACATCCATTAAGCGTTTATGTAAGATGGTCTCTAAATGGCATCTGTAGGACTGAGTTCCTGAAAAAATACAAACGACAGGAATTCATATTAAAAATGCTTGAACATTAAGTTAATGACAAAAGCATTAGTAATTTTAACATAGTATTATATATATATATATATATATATATATATATATATATATATATATATATATATATATATACACACACACACACACACACAGTGCCCTCCACTAATATTGGCACCCTTGGTAAATATGAGCAAAAATGGCTATGAAAATTGTTTATCTTTTTGATATTACATTCAAAAATATTCACAAAATGCTAAGCTTTTATTTAAGTAAAATAATTAAAAGTGGGGGGAAACCTATGTTATGAAATAAATGTTTTTCTCCAATGCATGGTGGGCGCAATTATTGGCACCCATAGAAATTATAATGAGTAAAATATCTCTTAAGTATATTCCCATTCATATTTGCCTTTATTTAGCACACTAGAATGACTAGGAGTATGATATTGTCCAGCCATGACTTCCTGTTTCACAGGATTATAAATATGAGGAGCACAAAGGCCAAATTCCCTTAATCATCCATCACAAGGAATAAAACCAAATAATATAGTTCTGATGTGCAGAACAAGATTGTTGAGCTTCACAAAATAGAAAGTGGCTGTAGGACAATAATTAAGAATTACAATCATCTAAAGATGTTATAAATCTGCCTGGAAAAGGATGTGTGTCTATATCGTCCTAATGGTTGGTGAGGAGGAGAGTTTAAGTGTCCAAAGACTCTCCAAGGATCACAGCAGGAGAATTGCAGAGATTAGTTGAGTCTTGGGGTCAAAAGACTAAAAAAAAAATAAATAAAAAAAATTCAAACAGCCCCTACATCACCACATGTTGTTCAGGAGGGTTTTAAGAAAAATCCTCCTTGCTCATCTAAAAACAAACTCCAGCATATTCAGTTGTCAGACACGACTTGAACTTCAAATGGGACTGGCTTCTGTGGTCAGATGAAACTGGCAGCAAACCCACCAGATGAGGTTGGAGCAAAAAGTACCCCATGTCCACGGTTAAATATACTGCTGGATCTTTAATGTCGTGGGCTTATTTTCCTGCCAGAGGACCTGGACATCTTGTTCAGATGCATGGCATCATGGATTCTAGCAAATACCAACAGATAAAAAATCTAAATCTGACTGCATCTGTTGGTCCTATAACGAGCTGCGGTTGGATCCTCCATCAGGACAATGATCCAAATCAAACATCAAAATCAACACAAAAATGTGTCACTGAGCATAAAATGACGCTTCTGCCATGGCCGTCCCAGTTGCCTGACCTGAACCCTATAGAAAATGCGTGAGGTGAACTGAAGAGAAGAAGCACCAGCATGGAGCTGGGAAACTAAAGGATCTAAAGAGTTCCTGTATGAGGGAATGGTCTCTGATCGCTTGTCAGGTGTTCTCCAAACTCTTCAGGCATTAAAGGCAATAACTCAGAGCTGTTATCTTGAATAAAGGACGTTGCAATAATTGGATGCCAATAATTGTGGTCAACATGAACTATAGAAAAACATTTATTTCAAAATGAGATTTACCCCGTTTTCCATTGTTTTACTTCAATGATAGGTTAGAATTTTGTGAATTTTTTGAATGAAAGATTAAAAGGATAAACAATGTAGATTTATTTTCACAGCCACCCTTGCTCATATTTACCGAGGGTGCCAATATTAGTGGAGGGCACTGTATATATATATATATATATATATATATATATATATATATATATATATATATATATATATATAGAGCCCTATGAAAATGCGGACAGAACCTTAGAATTCAGTCATAATAGTAGAATGTCACTGAAGTTGCCAGATTTTGGATTAATCAAAATTAGGTCTGTACACTTAAATCAAAATGTGGTTTGGACTAGTGTCTGTGAATATTAAACCACAAAAAGACTATTTAAATATGAATCCTGCATGTTTTGTGTGTCTCTGTGTGAATGAATGGCGCAGACGCGTAGTTTTGTTTACTACACACATACTGAAGCTCCCTGTGTTTTCAGCCTCTGCTGCCTCAATATATGAGTACATGAACACACAAACAAACTCTAGTAATAATCTCTAATGCTCTGAGCAGGGTTGCCAGGTTTTCAAAACAAAACTACTTAAATACTTAAAACTAGCCCAATCCCTTTTTTTGGGGGTTCTCCCTGTAAAAATTGTGTTGCGAGGGAAGTTTTTTTTGGTGGGGTTCCCCTGGTAAAATTTGGGTTCCAGGGGCTAAATATCACGCTGTTGGGGTCACTTCAACCCGCGGACATGAAAAACAATCCGCTGCAACAGTGTTGAAGTAGCCTGGCAACACTGGCTCTGAGAGTCTATTCACAAGCATTTTACCAATTCTTTTGATAAAAACTATCCTCATAAAAGTCTTCAAAGTAACCCGCCAAAATAAAAGTCTGGTTTAACTTGAAGAAACTGTGACAAAAATATATTACTTAATGTAATTATAGTACTACTGCTACAAAAAAAAAAAAAAAAAAAAAAATACATTATTAAAACATTTTTTAAATATTCACCCAGAGAAATAGTTTTTTTTTTTTTTTTTAAATTTTGGCATTAAAAAAAGTGTCTAGAAAAATTCAAATGGAGAAAAAAAAAATTCAATCCAGAAAAATTAAAACAGAAAAAATGGAATTTGGGGGAAAATATAACAAAACAAACAAACAAACAAAAACAAACACACACACACACACAAAACAAAAACAAATGGACTTTAGGAAAAAATAAAACAGATTCCATAGGGCTCTATATGTCTAACATTAAATATTATTAAAATGGATGTGTATAGAAGCTTACCTGGGCTAATCTAGATCGGCGTGCCTCTTTCTGCTGATAGTACGCAGAAATGATACAGTTCCGTCTGCAAATGTCCAAAAAATATGATATTTCAAAGTTCAATCCTCTGTTCTTTTAGCAGTCATTGCAGCTACATATCATTTGAGCTCTACTTGTGTAAATATTTTAAAGGAGTATATGAATATCCATATAGCCAGTTACAGAATTGTAGCATGATTACTCCAGTCACATGATCCTTCAGAAATCATTCTAATATTCTGATTTGCTGCTCAAAAACATTTATTATTATTACTATGTAGAAAAATAAGTGCAATTTTTCCAGGTTTCTTTGATGAATAGAAAGTTCAGAAGAACAGCATTTATCTGAAACAGAAATCTTTTTTTTAAAGCATCCTTGCTAAATAAAAGTATTAATTTCTATCATTTCTTATACTGAATTCAAGCTTTGGAATGGTATAGTGTTTAATGTTACAAAAACTTTTTATTTCAGATAAATGCTGATCTTTGGATCTTTCTATTCATCAAAGAATCCTGAAAAAAATGTACTCAACTGTTTTGAATACTGATAATAACAACAATAATAATAATTATAATAATAATAATAATAATAATAAATGTTTCTTGAACAGCAAATCATCATATTAAAATTATTTCTGAAGGATCATGTGACACTGAAGACTGGAGTAATGATGCTGAAAATGTAGCTTTGATCACAGGAATAAATGACATTTTAAAAAATATTCAAATAGAAAACAGTTATTTTAACTAGTAAAATATTAAAAAAAATGTTTTTGATGTACTTTGGATTAAATAAATGCAGGCTTGGTGAGCAGAAGAGACCTCTTCAAAAAACATTAAAAATCTTACTGTTCAACTTTTTTTAAATTTAAAATATTGTTTTTTTCTATTCACTTGTTTTATAACTTCTATTCAAGATAATAATGATAGTAATATTAAAGGTTTTCTCATTGTATTACAAATCTTGTTGGGCATAAACAGATTTGAAGCACTGGGACTGTGATTTATACATTTCATGCAACAGCTGTGCCTAAAAATGTTCATGTCACAGTCTGTGAAACAGGTTTTCACACCTCTCTCACATAATTGCCTACTGCTATTTTGAGCAGAATTAAAGCATGACAGACAACATGTACTCACTTGCTCTGAAGGCCGCCCCCTGGTGGAAGTCCAGGAATCACTGTTGAAGCCAGCACTGTCAGAACTGACAGCAGATCAGGCTCATCACCTCTTGCGCTCAGCTCCTCAAATATCTCTGTCAAAGAAACATGCGTAACGATAATTGAATTCTTCAAGCAGGCCGCTAGAGGACCATTCACTTCAACCATTATATGACTTCATGATTTGAAAGGATTGCCATCTGTGACAAGTCATATAAATCTTAAAAGCAACATCAAAAGAAACCAGATTTAATTGGATGGTTTACCAGCTACTTTGGACTCCAGAAAGTCTTCCAGCTCAGCCTCCTGGTGCAGTGCTTCAGGTGACAGCTGGGGGGCGGCAGGGAAACAGACTAAAATGATGCTGATGTTATCAAGGCTTCCCTGTTAGAAATACATCAAGAGATATACAAAAAGAAACATAAGTGTTAGATGTGCAATTAATGTCTGCTATATGATTTCATCACTAAACTCACTGCAGTATCATCCTTTGATGTTTCGTCAGCCAGTCTTGAGGCTTTTGTTCTAAGGACAACTACCTCACGTTGATGATTAAGTAGATTGGAATCAGTGATCTAATGCAGACCTTATCCTTTATTTCTAAGGGCTGTTGTCGGTTGTCTATCCCTACATGGCACAATGCTAGGCAGAATGCTGTAATCTCCTCACACCAAGGCTAAAAGTAGTTTATCCCATTGCAGCTTAGTAGCTGAATACAGCCTCAGTTTGAGACGGTGGTCGAAAGTGCAGTCCTGACAGAGCAGAGATCTGGCTTACTGTGGAGAGAAAGATGTTGACATTTTCAGGTCAGCACACATCCTTTTCTGCAGCCTAAAGGCCATTCTGTATTGGTCTTACGTAATCTAACAGCCTGGCTGAAGTCAGATTTGGATGCTGCAGCCAAGAGAGTCCATATTTAAAACGTTCATGTTTTCAATACTAAAATTCGTTTTAGATAAATGGATTTTTTACATATATTTTTCAATATAAATACAGTATATTTAAAAAAATATCTATCAGAAAAATGATTTCAGAAGGAGTATGTGACATTGAAGACTGGAGTAATGGATGCTGAAAATTTAGCTTTGCATCACAGGAATAAATTATGTTTTAAAATATATTTCAAATAGAAAATAGTTATTTCAAATTGCAGTAATATTTTACAGTATTTCTGTTTTACTGTATTTTTGATAAAAAAAAAAATACAGTCTTGGTGAGCATAAGAGATTTCACTGAAACTATCGAAAAATCATGTTTCAAAACTTTTGAGAAGTTCTATATATTTTTATGATTTAATTAATAGTTAGGTTTTCATTAAACCCATCTGTAGTTCCTTTACGAACCCCAGTTTGGGAAACCTTGATGTAATGTAATGTTTAATGCACTTCATGTTATTAATTATTAATATTTTTTTTCATATTTTTCTTACTCTTTATATTTTTATATCAATATGGAACAATATTGTCCTATTTGAAATAATCTGACTACTATTAAAAAAATATATTACCGAAAATTTGTAATGTAATAGATTACATTACTAATTACCTTTTTTGTTATGTAATTAGGAATCAGTAATGGATTACAATTTGTAAGTAATCTACTCAGCTCTGTATACATATTATATATATATATATATATATATATATATACTACCAGTCAAAAGTTTTTGAACATTAAAATTTGTAATGTTTTTTTTTAAGACTCTTCTTCTCACCAAGCCTGCATTTATTTAAAGTACAGCAAAAACAGTTGAATTTTAAAATATTTTTACAATTTAAAATAACTGTTTTCTATTTGAATATATTTTAAAAATGTAATTTATTCCTGTGATTTTAAAGATTAATTTTTAGTTTCATTACTCCAGTCACATGATCCTTCAGAAATCATTCTAATATTCTGATTTGCTGCTCAAAAAAACATTTATTATTTTTAATATGTTGACAGCTGAGTAGAATTTTTTCTGGATTTTTTCTGAATTTTTTCAAAGTTCAGAAGAACAACGTTTATCTGAAATAGAAGTCTTTGGTAACATTATACATGTATTTATTATCACTTTTGATCAATTTAAAGCGTCCTTGCTTAATAAAAGTATTCATTTCTGTAATTTTAATGGTTTAGCGTATAATTCAGACAAATGCTGATCTTTGAATCTTTCTATTCATTGGAGAATCCTAAAAAAATATACTCTGTTTTAAATAATGATGATGATGATAATAATAAAAATAAAAATAAATGTTTCTTGAACAGCAAATCAGCATATTAAAATGATTTCCGAAGGATAATGTGACACTAAAGACTGGAGTAATGATGCTGAAAATTTAGATTTGATCACAGGAATAAATTACATTTTAAAATATATTCAGATAGAAAGCAGTTATTTTAAATAATACAAATATTTCACAATATTAGTCCTTTTGCTGTATTTACGATTAAATAAATGCAGACTTGGTGAGCAAAAGAGAAAACATTAAAAATCTTACTGTCCAAAAACTTTTGGTAGTGTGAACATATCAAAAAAGCAGTGAATCTGACATTATCTTTTCTGTACATCGCTATCTAGTGACAGTAGTAAATGGAGCTGTGCTGCAACTCAAAGACATTCAGAAATTTCCCAAAACTGCAATGGGAAAGAGACCTGCAGGGGTTTGAGAACAAATCAAACATGGATTTGCACCAGGCAATCGAAAACAGAGTGAAAACAGCCTAAAAATCTTCTGTTCATACTGACCTTATAGAGGCACAGGTCGATGACCTGGGAGCAGACCTCTCTCAGGTCTGTGCACACACGCAGTCGGCTATGTATGAAGGCACAGAGCTCTTCATTGGTGACAGTGTCCCACACACCATCGCAGGCCAAAACCAGAAACTCATCCGCTGGCGAGCGCTCCAGAGCAGACACTTCCGGCTCTGGCGATACCATCTGTTCCGTGACTGGCCGCCACTCGGCTGTCTTGTAACTGAAGTCCCCCAATGCCCGGGAGACTGCCAGTGAACCATTCACGCGCTGCAAAGTCACCGATCCTCCAGCGTTCTCTATCCTCTCCCTCTCGCCAGGGCTGAAGGGCTTGTGGTCTTCCGTCGAGAAGGCCACCCGTCCCGCACGGCACAAGACCGCCCGAGAGTCCCCGCAGTTCACAAAGTAGATGTGGTGTGGAGTGATAGCGGTGGCAACGACAGTCGTCCCTCCGCGTTCCCAGCCCTCACGGCAGGCCATGGCATGAAGGTGCTTGTCCATGAGAAAGAAGCCCTCCTTGATGCCTTCAGTGACCCTTTCTACATCGTCATCTGCTCGGATCTTGCCTGAGAAGAAATAGCTTGTCATTAAATCTAGTCCACCGTTAACTTCAAAAAGATCACGTTTGCATGTTGCAAAGACAAACCTAAATGCTTCATTAGAGAAGACTGCAAGGACCAACCATTATGAGACTTCTAATTGCTTTAGAACATATTGTACACCACAATTAACTTGTCAGATCGTGGCTTAATTAGGTAATAATGTTGCCGTGGCTTTGGATGTACAGGAGGTCTGCAAATTAATCCAGTCTGATGACATCCTCTTGGACTAGGGTGTCCAATCCTGCTCCTGGACAGAGTTGCCAAGTCTGCAGTTTTCCTGCAGAATTGGGCTACTTTAACACTGTTGCCGTGGGGGTTTTTTTCATGTCCGTGGGTTGAAGCAAGCCCATTAAAGGGATAGTTCACCCAAAAATGAAAATTAGCCCATTATTTACTTACCCTCCAGGCATCCTAGGTGTATACGACTTCCTTCTTTAAGACAAATCCAATTGGAGTAATATTAAAAATTATCCTGGCACTTCCAAGCTTTAGAATGGCATGGGCAGGTGTTTCTTTTAATAAGTCCAAAACAAGTCAGATAAAGTACATCAATGCATTTTTGTACAGAAAAAATATCAATATTTAAAATGTAATAATCACTTTAATCTAGCTTGCGCCAACTGGTCGTACGCAGATGCCCCTCCGGGCAGATGATCTTGCATGGTCTCGCACAAACTAACGTTTGTTTACAGGAGAAAAAGAAGCAAAGTTTCTTTACTTTAGCAAAGGAAAACCAGTCTCCTTTTGACTCCTCTAATATTTTTCTTACAATTGGCCGTTTTGCACTTCTAATTCGTGACCGGTGCGGTTTTTACCTCTCTCCATGGCACATTCGCGTTTGTCACGTCTGAGTGCCGACATCCTACATCATCCACCCGGAAAGGCTTTCATGTACGACCAGTTGGCGCAAGCTAGATTAAAGTGATTATGATGTTTTCAATATGGATATTTTCTTACAAAAACACATTGTTTCACTACAGGAGCCCTTTATTAACCCCTCAGAGCCATGTGAGGCACTATTTTATTATGGTTGGATGCACTTCATTGGACTTGTTTAAGACTGATGAAACAGCCAGGATAATTTTTAATATAACTCAGATTGGATTTGTCTGAAAGAAGAAAAATCACACACACCTAGGATGCCTGGAGGATGAGTAAATAATGGGCTAATTTTCGATTTTGGGTGAGCTAACCCTTTAACGTAACATTTAGCCCCTGGAATGCTCGCCAAAAAACGCGTACTTTACCCCCAGAACACGATTTTTACCGGGGGACCGCAATTGGGCTAGTCTTGAGTAGCAACTGGGTGGGTTGTGTTGTGAAACCCTGGCAACCCTGCTCCTGGAGGGCCACTGTCCTGCAAAATTTAGCTCCAACCCCAATTAAACACACCTGAACCAGCTAATCAAGATCTTACTAGGCAAGTTGGAGCAAAACTCTGCAGGATAGTGGTCCTCTAGGACACTCCTGCTCTAAAGGGGATCAGTAACATTTCTCAACAAAACCCACTTAGACATTAGCTTTGCAGTGCTCTCAAATGACTACCGATGTAAAAATACAGTTCAAGCCAAAACGATACAAGAAGTCCTGCTGTTTGTAGGACAGCTTGTTGCTCACCTGTGCCCAGGATGTGGTCCAGCAGGTTTCGGGAGCAGTGTTGGGCCACCACGCTCCCTGCGTGTCCATCATACACAGCGAAGAACCCCCAGTGGGCCAGTTCCCCTCCTAGCTGAGGGAAGCAGTTGTGGAAATCTTCCATATGGGCCCTCCAACCTTGCATGCTGGCCAGGGCGTAGGTAAGTCCCCAGGAGGCACATCCCTCTTGCATGTGCTTGTCCAGAACCGGTCGGTCCAAGTAGGGGCTAGGGATGACCCCTTCCTCCTCTCCTCCCTCTTCGCCTTCAGACAGCTCCCCGGCGCCTCCCCCTCGTCCCCCTTTGAAAAAGGAGGTGACCCTTTTCTCGGTCTCCTTCACCAGCTGCCTTACAAAAGCAGGCATTTCCACGCTTCCTTTCCTGGATGTTCTCATGGTGTCTTTTTTGTGCACTCGTCTGAATCCGTTCACGGCCTCCACCTTGTGCTGTCGCTCGCTGGCTTTGGTTCGGCTGTGTGCAGCCTTGCTGCTCAGGGCCTTCACAGCATTATCTCCCGAGAGGCTGATTCTGCACCTTGAAGCATCCTCGAATGATCCGATGTAGAGCAGTTGATTTTCCTTTTTGTCACTTTACCCATTGCTAGACATCTCACTGAGATGTAATCTATCTGTAGTCATAGTGGCTCTTTCCAATTTGATCCACTTTTGTTGCCTTCCTCCTCTATATGTCAGTGATATTCTCTCTCTCTAAGCTTTCTCTCTGTCTGAGCCCGTTATTTTCCTGTCATCGCTCTGATTGGCTGAGCTATTTCTGTGCACCAATCATCTTGCTGTGTCCTCCCTCTTGTTGTACACACCGACATGCAATCCTTTCGCAGAGTGGCTCTCTCTCTTTCACATGTTCAGTACCTCACTCTCTCTCTCTCCCTCCCTCAGTTTCTCCTCTTGAACTCCCTGTGTTAATCGTCTCTGCTGAACATTTGATAATTTTGGATTACCTAACATGCAGAGATTAATGTGCGTAACAGATTTTCACAGTAGCCCAGTAAAAGAGAAACGCTGAGAGAGAGTACACTCTTCTTAATTTTATGTGAGGCAGATTCAGCGATTCATATTACAGAACATGGTATGCCTCAAGCAGAATTCATGAATGGCATATTCACATGTGAATTTGGGAGACTCTAACAAAGGTTGATTCAGACAGATTAGTGGATTATGAAAATAAAAAATGGATTCATAAACATTATTACATAACAGGCTATTTTTGCTTTGCAACTATTTTTATGGAACCATGGAATGACGCAAACCAGAATGTCTCATGAATAAATGTGTTTGATGGTAGAATGATCGTTGCATCAGATTCTTGTAGTACTGACTCATCTGCTAGGCCAAGCAACCTGAAAAGAGAAAAGGAAAAAAAAACAAAAAAAAACAAACATAAAATGAAGAAATAATAATAATTCGATTTTAAAAAACATTTTATTTTTTTCTAGTCTTTTCTTCAATACTTTTAGCATTTTATATGATGGTTTCTTTATATACATATATACAGTTGACATCAAAAGTTTACATACACCTTGCAGAATCTGCAAAATGTTATTTACCAAATAAGAAGGATCATATAAAATGCATATTATTTTTTATTGACCTGAAGATATTTCACGTAAAAGGCGTTTACACAAGAGAATTTATAAAAACGACCCTGTTCAATAGTTTACATACACATGTGTTCTTACCTGAATGAGCTGTTTTTTTTTTTTTAGTGATTCATGAGTCCCTTGTTTGTCCTGAACAGTTACACTGCCAGCTGTTCTTTAGAAAAGTCCTTCAGGTCCCACACATTTGTTGGTTTTTCAGCATTTTTGTGTATTTAAACCCTTTCCAACAATGACTGTATGATTTTGAGATTCATCTTTTTACACTGAGGACAACTGAGGGACTCATATACAACTATTACAGAGGTTCAAATGCTTTTCAGCCGGGGGCTGAAAACTTTTGAAATGAATGAATTTTTTTTTTTTTTTGGCCTAAATATCATATATATTTTTTTCATTTAGTACTGCCCCTCAGAAGCTACAGAAGATGCTCCCCAGAAGACAAAATAAGTTACATTTACCCTGATCTTAATATTCAGAAAGTTTTCATCCCCCGGCTCTTTTAATGCATAATTTTTACCAAAATGAAGGAAAAAAAAAAAAAAAAGCCCCATAAATTTAGACGAAGGGGCAAAAAATGCCCCTGCACAATTAAATAACATATTATGGCCTCCCAATTAAAATGAAATGTGAAAATTAATGAAAAGTGTCAATTCGCAGAATTACATTTAGATTCGCTCACACTGCATCAGATTGCTTTTACATGCTGTTTTGTGCAGCGTTGAGCCTTATAACCATTCAAACGTGTTTAGGGATGCATTGGCCAATCAGAGGTGCTTAGATTAGTCAGCAATTAAAACGCTGTTTTGTTGAGTGCGCACTTGCGAATTCACTCGTCGTAAACAACATAGTGTAGATACAATGTAAATAAAAGATTAATTTCATAGCTGGAGTGACTCAACTTCAAAAATCATTTCAAAATCATCCTGCATCACTGCAGAAGTACCGACCCAGTCTTTGCAAAATGACCATGCAAAGAAAATCAAACACCCTTAACAAAAAAGGTAAAACAGCGATATAGGACGATTTCGAAGTTGAGGGAGAATATAAGAAGTTTTTCCACATACCCTAACTGTCATGAACCGGAACAAAAACAGTTCAGGCAGAGTGAGACAAGACGAGCGTTTGGCATTAAAAAGTAATTAAATTGTATTATTTTTATTAAAATAACCAATTGTTACGCTAGATAAGACCCTTCTTTCTCGTCTGGGATCGTTTACAACCGCATTTGGGATCGTTTGAAGCTGCATTTAAACTGCATTTTGGAAGTTCAAAATCGGGGCACCATATCAGTCCATTATATTGAGAAAAATGCAGAAATGTTTTCCTCAAAAAACAATTTCTTTACGACTGAGGAAAGAAAGACATGAACATCTTGGATGACAAGGGGGTGAGTACATTACATCTGAATGTTTGTTTTGGAAGTGGACTTCTCCTTTAATAATCATTATTACAATATAAAGAGGAAT